>OZ014525.1:110846573-112170323 GCA_963966055.1 Lathyrus aphaca | reverse complement strand
TAATATGAAAGGAATATAACAAAAATAATTTTAAAATTAGAATTAGAGTTTGACCTAACTCACCCTACAAAACCGATTGGTAACCATGTAAAAGCTATTTATTTAGTCAACGTGGGATTTGGTTTTTCCAATAATTAAAAATAAATAAATAATAAATAGTCTAATAAAAAATTGAGTGACAATTTATCATGTTAACTAGAATGACATATGTTTTATCTGTTAGAACAAACATAAACAACAAAATCAGAATTGAAATTGAAGGTGTAACAATGGTGGAAAAATCAATTTGGGAAGAAGATGAAATTGAGAGAGAAAGAGAATTAGAGAAGAGAGAATAATATGGATGAAAAATGATTTGGCATTAACCTCTAATTGGGATTACAAACAGTATTTATACATTGAATACACTTGAGAGAACAAAAACTATAAAATCTACAACTAAAGTGTTATGCTGTTAAATTCAGTTATTTTTCTGTTTTTGGCAGTGGTAACCGGTTACTCACCAGAGGGTAACCGGTTACTGCTGTTGCAGAATGAAAAATACTGCAATTTAACAGCACTTTCAACACACCACCTCACTTTAGTTGATCCAAGTCCAGCATGTTCAAGCTCTTCACCAGTCTCTTGAACACCTCATGTGTCACGCCCTTCGTCAACAAATCCGCAACTTGGTCTTCGCTTCGGCAATAGCTCAATCTAAGCTTTCCGTCACCAACTAGTTCTCTCAAGTAATGAAACCGCATCTCGATGTGCTTGCTCCTTCCGTGTGCAATCGGATTCTTCGCAAGATTAATCGCGGAAACATTATCCACCAACAATGTAGTAACATCATCACCACATCCCAATTCCTTCATTAGATTCATAAGCCACATAGCTTGGCACGCACTCAACGAAGCCGCAATGTACTCCGCCTCACAAGAAGAGAGTGCTACAACCGGTTCCTTCTTGGAGCACCAAGAGATTGGTGTTTTACCGAACATAAAGATGTAGCCCGCCGTTGATTTTCGATCATCTTTATCTCCGCACCAATTGGAATCGGTGTAGCCTAGTAAAGTACATTTGCGTCCCATATCCGATGCGGGAAATAGAATTCCGCAACCAAGAGTACCTTTCACGTATCTAAGGATTCTCTTAACCGCTGCCAAGTGTGATACCTTAGGTCTCTCCATGAATCTACTAGCAATACCGACACTAAAAGCCAAATCTGGTCGCGTATTGCACAAATACCTCAACGATCCAATCAAACTCCGGTAAAGTGTTGGATCTACATCATCCTCATCCTCACTTTTGGACAGCTGCACTCTTGCTTCACACGGTGTATTAGAAGCGTTGCAATGCTCCATTTCAACCTTTTTCAAGATATCAAGTGCATACCTCCTTTGATGCATAAGCAGCCCCGCTTTTGACTTGTGGAACTCTATGCCAAGGAAGTAACTCATCACACCAAGATCCGTCATTTCAAACTCACTCATGAGCTCTCCTTTGAACCTTGAAATGCACTTGTCATTGCTGCCCGTAATCAAGAGATCATCAACATACAAGCAAAGTATGATAACACCATCAATCGTATCCGACCTCACATAAACACCATGTTCGGATACACATCGCTTGAAGCCGATGTCAATAAGAAAGCCGTCAATGCGTTTGTTCCAAGCTCTTGGAGCTTGTTTCAAACCATACAACGCCTTATGTAGCTTGTAATACTTCCTCTCTTGATCTTTAATCACGAAACCGGGTGGCTGCCCCACATAAACTTCCTCATCAAGAGGACCATTCAAAAATGCCGACTTCACATCCATTTGGTAGATCACCCAATTGTTGCTATGTGCCATCCCAACAACCAAACGAATAGTCTCTAGTCTAGCCACCGGTGCGAATACCTCTTCATAGTCTATGCCTTCACGTTGCAAGAACCCTTTGGCCACTAATCGAGCTTTATGCTTGATCACTTCACCCTTAGGATTTGCTTTGACTTTATAGACCCAACGCACACCAATCGGTTTCTTTCCAAGCGGTAAATCGACCAACTCCCAAGTACCATTCTTTTCAATAGATTCCAGCTCCTCCTTCATTGCACATATCCATTTAGGATCACTTAAGGCTTCCTCCTCATTTACCGGTTCAGATTCGGCCATAAGTGCGAAATGAACAAAATCACCATCGTTATTCACTTCGGTATCTAGAAACCTTTCATAGTCTCGGAGTCTTTGAGGCATAGCTCTTTGCCTCACAGGTCTACCTTCATTAACAACATTGTTTTCAGCTGCTGTAGGTGCAGGTACAGCGGAATCGGACGCCTCCGGATCAGACAATTCAAAAAACTGATGTTGCTGATTTTTCTGCAGTAACCGGTTACTCACCGGTTGGTAACCGGTTACTGCTGTTGCTGCAGAATTTTTCACTTCATCAAACAGCACGTCCCGGCTTATCACGATCTTCCGATTCTTCTCATCAAACAGCTTGTATCCCCCAGTAGAATGATATCCAACAAGTATCAACCTTTCACCTTTATCGTCCAACTTCTTTCTAAGTTGATCCGGTATGTGACGATACGCAATCGATCCAAAAACGCGCAAATGATCCACACTAGGTTTGAAACCACTCCAAGCCTCTTCGGGTGTGATATTCTGCAGCTTCTTAGTAGGACACCTATTCAACAAGTAGGTAGCCGTAGATACGGCCTCACCCCACAATTCCTTAGGTAACTTCTTCCCACAAAGCATGCTACGCACCATGTTCATTATTGTACGATTTTTCCTCTCGGCAGCCCCGTTTTGTTGAGGCGTATATGGAGGCACCACCTCACGCACAATACCCTCAAGATCACAGAAATTCCCAAACTCTCTAGAGGTATACTCACCTCCACCATCCGTTTTGAGAACTTTGAGCTTCCGGCCGCTTTGACGCTCCACCAAGGATTTGAAACTCTTGAACACACCAAACACCTCATCCTTTCTCTTGATAAGATAAGTCCAAAGTTTCCTACTAAAATCGTCAATGAACGTAACAAAGTATCGATTGCCGCCATAAGTCTCTACTTGCATCGGTCCACAGACATCGGAATACACCACCTCAAGTAGGCCTTTGGCTCTCCGACCCGCATCCTTGCTAAACACATTCTTGTGTTGCTTGGATGTCACACATTCTTCACACAATTCTGTCGGAATACTAATAAGTGGCAGCCCCGTTACCATACCACTTTGTTGCAACATCTTAAGATCCCTAAAATTAAGGTGACCAAGACGGTAATGCCATAGCCACTCCTCTCTACTTGCCGCGGTAGCCAAACAACGATGCTCCATAACCCTTAACTCAACTTTAAAGGTTCTATTGGCAGCCATCGGCGCTTTTAGAATCAACACACCTTTTGAATCTAAAACACGCATCATCTTGTTTTCCATCCGAATTAAGTACCCTCTTTCAAGCAATTGGCCAATACTTAAAAGATTGCACCTAATTCCCGGTATATACAAGACATCTTTGATCCTTGAAAAACCTCCACTCTTCCTTCCGATCAAAACATCTCCAACCCCTTCCGCGCTTAAAGTAGTGTCGTCGGCAAACTTGACTTTGCTCTTTGTCGCTTGATTGATTTGCACAAACCAATCCTTACGACCCGTCATATGTGTTGAACAACCGGAATCCAAGTACCATTCATCTTTATCTTGAACTCCATCACGTACGGTAACCAATGCATCTCGATCCGAGCACATTTTTTTACCACTTTCCGAAACGGTACAGCTGCTGTCCCGCGAACTGTCATGACAGTAGCTGCTGTCCGGAACATCCACAATGCCACTTTTCTCCTCCGTGATCATCACTAGAACGGTGTCTTCATCCTTCACCTCTTCTCTAGCAACCTTGGCTTCATCATCGCGAGTCTTGTTCAATTTTGCATAACATTTCGATTGAACATGTCCAAGCTTTTTGCACCTAAAGCATTGAACCTTACTCCAATCCTTTTTGAAACCGCTACTACGATCACTCTCCTTGGAGCTGCTCTCACCCTTTTCATACATCGAACCCTTCGAATTTTGAGAATTGTTTGCACCAAAATTCTGAAAATTTGGCTTACCTCTAGCTACAAATTTTCCTTTCGACCTCTTGCTCTTCTCATTCAAACGCGCTTGCAAAGCGATCTCCGCTTTCGCTTCGACACATCTCTCATCCATCCTTTGCTCATGCGCTTCCAACGAACTTTGCAACTCATCCTTGCTCATAGTCGTTAGATCCTTTGATTCTTCAATAGCAACCACAATGTTATCGAACCGCGATGTTAACGAACGCAACACCTTCGATACAACATTCTGCTCTACGATCGTTTCGCCACAAGACTTGATTTGATTGACTAACCGAGTAATGCGCGTAATGTAGTCGTTGATCGTTTCTTTGTCTTCCATCTTCGTTAGCTCAAATTGACGCTTGTAAGTTTGTAACCTTACCACCTTCGCTTTCGCGGCACCGGCATAAGCTTTCTCCAATATTTCCCACGCTTGCTTCGCGGATTCACAATCACCAACCTTCTCGAAGTTGTCGTTATCCACACAAGAGTGAATCAAGAATAGGGCTTTGTAATCCCTCTTCTTTTCTTCTTTGTGTGTAGCCCTAATCGTATCGGTAGCTTGTTCCCCCAATGGCGTGACTCCATTGATGACAATCTCAAGCACTTCTTGATAACCGAATAGAACCTTCATTTGCTTCGCCCATTTGTCGTAATTTTTCGAATCAAGAATTGGAAGATTTGTGGGAATTCGATCATTGGAAATGGTAGCCATTGTTGCAGCGGAATCGGATCAATAACCGAAGCTCTGATACCAAATGTTAGAACAAACATAAACAACAAAATCAGAATTGAAATTGAAGGTGTAACAATGGTGGAAAAATCAATTTGGGAAGAAGATGAAATTGAGAGAGAAAGAGAATTAGAGAAGAGAGAATAATATGGATGAAAAATGATTTGGCATTAACCTCTAATTGGGATTACAAACAGTATTTATACATTGAATACACTTGAGAGAACAAAAACTATAAAATCTACAACTAAAGTGTTATGCTGTTAAATTCAGTTATTTTTCTGTTTTTGGCAGTGGTAACCGGTTACTCACCAGAGGGTAACCGGTTACTGCTGTTGCAGAATGAAAAATACTGCAATTTAACAGCACTTTCAACATTATCCACATCTCCTCAATGTTAGAAATCCCATGTTTTGTAAGAAAAAATAGACTAGACATATATCAAAATATAATCGATCAATGAGATCATACTCTAAGGGATCTTTTAAGAACTGAATTTTGAGAAAGTTATGATAATATATTTCGAAGTAGTGAAATTATTTGATATAAATGCCATCTCTAATTGATGACAATGAGATCATACTCTAAGGGATCTTTTAAGAACTGACTTTTAAGAAAGTTATGATTAACAGAAGGTTAGGGCTTCAAAAATCTAAATCTCACTATAAAATACGTATTGCAAACCAGCCTCTGATACCCATCATTCTTACCCAAAAAAAATCACACTTATGAAAGTCACTGACTTGAGCGCCTAGATGTTGATACACACTTTCATCGTCAGATAAAGCTAGAAGATTGTTCTAGAATTGATTGTCAAATCCATCATCACTAACACCACTTGAAGAAACATCCTATTTTAGATCATTTGGTGCCATATGTGGAAAATATCCTTTATCATTTTAACATCTCTGTCTAATTTAGGCGGTATGATGAGTTATCAAAAGAAAACAAGCATCAACCACAATTATAGCCAAGAATAAATTTTTTTGTCTTGTCATATTATTGCTAGTAAGGTTGTGAGCTTGAACAAGGAGCCCCTATATGGACTATCTCACGGAATGTTAATATCCTCGGAGAATCCTACAGGTCCGCCCGCCATAAGGTTTAAAAGTCCATAAGGAGGAATGCTCTAACTTTTTCAGCCAATAGAAATAACATCTTTAGGGGCCTCTAGAAACCTTTAGGAATTGGATCATATGGAAGAGCGATAGAGCCTGATGACCACATCGAAATCGTGGACATCATTTTCACTCTTCGAAGGGTCAAAGGGTCGTATAAGTGTAACTTATTTGTTCTTATTTTAGGAGAGCACGATGGCCTGATTTAAATTTCTTAAACCCAAATTCTATCAACTCGTAGGATAAGCTATGCAAACACTTTACGACTCAGTTCATTACATTCCAGAGTGAGACTGAATCAATATCCTAGAGGAATCTGGTAGAAGAGGGATAAATCGAGTTCAGGAAAGAGGTAAATAAGGAAGTTGTCTAAGTAAAAAGACGCAAATAACAAAATGAAAAAATATATGTAGAGTCTGAGACTTCAAAAGGGGTTGAAATTTGTTGAATGTGTTGGGATTGAAGAGCTCAACAACTTATTTTCTTAAATAAAAGAAGTACTTCCAATACAAAAAGATGTTGAATAAACATGCGCACACACTAAAATTCTAAAATTTATATGTATTGGATCACTCATAATTAATTCAAGATGTAAATAATTGATTTTGATATTGTTACTTTCGAGCTGAATTGATTATGTTTTTCATAATTGATTCTACTTAAAAATGAAATTTGTAACTTTTGAGTTTAAACGTGATTTTTACACTATAATTTAGGTATGTTTGTTTTAACTTTTAAAAAAAATTTAATTGATTTTTTTGAAAATATTTTTGAAAATATTAACAAAAATTTCAATTTCAATTTTTATAAATCGAAAGACTAATGTTGACATCTTATAATATAAACATACATTATTGAAAAACAAAACATAGTCAAAATCATAATTTTTAAAATAATTGTATTTCAAAAATGATTTTTATGAAAAACAATTTAAAATAGCTCCAAAATTTAGTATTTAGTTAGAATTTTGATATTAAAAAAAAGTTGGATTAAATATACAACCGTCTTTGCAATATTAGCGAGATTTGTTTTAAACCCCCGGTAAAAGTTTGTTTTTTTGGATTATCCTCTCTTAAAATTCAGATTCCATCTGTAAGCCCTTGTACGCACTATTTCTATCCAAATTCTTTATTTTATCTAGCGTGGCAGTTCACATGAATTTTTTTATTATTTATTTATTTTTTAAATCCACATGGATTTTTTTTAATAATTTAAAAATATCGTTAAATTAATAATTTTTAGCTTTATTATTTTTTATAACAAATATATTAGTTTCTTTAGCTTTATCATTTATTTATTTTTTTATGAAACATATTTTTATTTTTTAATAAAGTTATTTAAACAAAATATTATTATGTAACATAATGGGCTTATGTCCCATTTGGTCTCTACCTGTTTTCAATTCAATAATTCATATGAATAAAATGTTGTATAAAAGACTAATATTTCTAACTCAGTCGATGTGGGACTCTGTTTGCATGAGTTCAAACATATATTTTTGTTTTCACACATATTCATTGTGTATACAATCATTATGATTCTTAAGAAGTTGGTATACATAACAACTCATATAGCATGCATTTTCCAGTCTCGTTTATTTTTTGGTTGGTATACATAACAACCAAAACACAAAATTATCCTTTACTATAAAATCAAACACACAATATTTTCTTCCCAGGCACAACAAGCATCTTCTTAATCTTGTCAGCAATCTCTTCAGTAGGTGGTATTCTTGGGGAGTGGATGTCATACACACCAAGTCCAATTCCAGCACCATAAACAATACTTTCATGTGAGTGTGGATCTGTAAATATGAAAGTTTATTATAACAATGTAGGGAAATAAAGTTGGAGAAAATTGGAACCTAATAAAGTTGGAGAAAATTGGAACCTAATGACTTTAGTGATTAATTTCAGAAGAAGCCAAGCTCACGAGACCAAGTTTTGCATACTTTAGGAACCTTCATTTCAGATGTGGATAACAATATGTTAACATCATCGTTTATCATTGGGGAGTTTAAATAATCCATTTTTCTATGAAGTGGGCATGATTCCTAGTCCTGATAGTTTTAATCCGTGTTTGTATCATGAGTTTTAGGATACTTGTGGGCCATAAATTTTAGTGTAAGTTGTTCTTGGTTAGAGAATGGTGTTTTTCCATCAAGTCTTAATGTGACTAATATCACACTAATTCCAAAAGTAAAAGTTCAAACATCCTTGAAATATTTGTGATCGATTGGACTTTGTAATGTCCTATACAAAATGATAGCTATGTTCAAGCAAACTATCTTAAAAAATTTCTTGACAAATGCATTTCAGATAATCAATCAGCTTGTGTTCCTAAGAGATATATTCTAGATAATGTTATGGAAGCTATTGGGGTGTTTCATCATATGAAGGCTAAAACAAAAGGATAAAAATTGTGATGTAGCTCTTAAGCTTGATATTAGTAAAGCTTATGACATAATTGATTGGGATTACCTTAAGTATGTTCTTGCCATTATGGGTTTTAGCAAAAAGTGGATAGATAAGATCATGCTTTGTGTGGAAATAGTGGATTATTCAGTGGTTATGAATGGTAATATGGTAGCGCCATTGTTCCTAGGGGTGGAAAACAGATATGCCCACCCCGTAAAAGCCCGCAAAAAAAACGAGGCGGGGAGGTCGCTCATAGTTGAGGATGCAGGCCTAAAACCTAGGCATGCCCTGCAAAAAGTGAGGGTGGATGAAAGCTCGTGGGCACTACGTCTTTTAGGCCTAAAAACACAAAAGTTTATGTAAATTATTGTGCCCGCAAAATCCCGCGAAGAAAATTGGGTTGGGCGGGGCGGACACATTATAGGGTGATTGCCTAAGCCCTTGGCCCGCCCCGCACTAAAGTGCAGGTAAAACGAGCACCCCCAACGGGCCTATCCCGTTTTTCCACCCTAATTATTCCTAGTCGGGGATGAGGAAGGGTGATCCCTTGTCCCGATATTTATTTATTCTTTGTGTCATACCCTAATATTTTACCCTAATATTCCTCATACCATGTGCATCTTTTGCATACAAACAAGATCACATATTTTTACTTGGTCTTATATAACCCGTTCACCTTTGGATTTCTTATTACATGGAGCATCAAACACCCTCTCTTTGTGTGTATGTTTTCATTTACACTTATATGTTTATGTTTAACTAACCATTAATCAAAATATCAAAAATATGTCTTGTTTCCTTTTGTTCTTTGCAAACTATGTAGGTTTTGAATTAAGAACATCAAGCATTGATTCCTCGACTAGAGTGTGTTTTATCAAGTCAAAGTATGACCTATAATATCAAAGGTTTTTAACCCAAGCCTCATTCAACTTCATTTTGATCAAAGATATCCCAAGGTTTAGTAGCTTTCTCTTTAAGAAAAGTCAAAGGTTCATGTGTCTATTTCAATGCCTTCTTCAATAAGTTACCTTAAGCTTTGGTCAATTTCATCAAGGGACATTCAAGGTCACACTATTTTGAGTTCATATGATCATCCATGTGCCTTGTAATGCAAGGAAAATTCAAATTCACAAGGTGATTCTAGAAGGTTTGATCATAAAAGTCAACTTTGGAAGTCAAAGTTCCAAAGATCACAACTCCTTCAATTCTCAACATTTTTTTATACTTCTTTTTTGCATATGACTCTTATCAGCATGCTCTTCAACGTCTCTTTACATGAAAATATCCAATTATGCTTGGAGGATCATTAAAAGTTTGGAGACATTTTAGGTGATTTGTGGACCTAGTGAATTTTCGCACATTTTCAAGTGATTTTTTCTCAACTTTCAAGGATCATAACTTATTCAATTTTCCATATTTAGGGATGATTATTTTCACAATGTCATTTATGATGTCCTTTACAAGTTTGCTTCAAGGATCAAAGTCAAATTATGATTGGAAGGCCATGGAATTCATTGATACATTATAGGTCATTTTCAGGCACTATGGACTTAGAATTTTTCCAAGTTACATGACCAACTTTTATGCCAAGTTTCAGATGCTATAAATTTTGATTCAAGTTACCAAATACAACCTTTCTTAGCACATTTTAATCTTTGTTATGATGTTAATAAATTACAAAAATAATGATATCAAAAAGCCTCTTGAGTAGGATGCCCCATTGAGTTAAACATGGTGACTTGAAACTGAAGAAAGCTCCGTGATCAGAATTTTGATTCATCTAATCTTTAATTATAGGTAAATGAGTTAACCACTTAAACATGTTTAGTGAAGTGTCGAAAATTTAATTGAACCTCAAAATGTATCATTTGACTGAGTTTTGATGACTTGAGAGTCACACTTTTGGCATGATGAAGGTGTGCACAAATTCTCCAATTCTTTGATCATTTCACCCTTCTCAACATTCCATTTTCTTCATATAAAAATAAAGGGTCTTCCTTCATTCATTTCCAAGATTTTGAGAACCATTAAAACCCTGCATGAACTTCAAAATTTCCCCAGAATTTTAATTATCGGGTTTTGAATTCTAACCATTCCCAATCCACTTTCTTTGTTCTAATACCTTCATCGGCCTCCTATGAAGCTTCTACATCAAATCTCAAGCTCCCAACCCCTTTTAAGTGCTCTGGCCATATCAAGCTTCTTCAATCTTCGGTCAACATCTCAACAAGGTAGTAAGAAGCTTCATTTTGCTTCAAACAAATTACTACCATGTAGTTCATCACTCTATGATTGTTTCTCCTCAATCATCTTGCATTGATTCATATTGTTCATCATTTAATTTTAATATTCGTGAGTTGTTTGTTTCAGTGTGTTCTTCAAAATTCTCCATGATCACTTTTAATACATGAAAGTGAAGCATATAATTGCCTTCTCCTTGATGAGACGGACGTGTTGATGTTAGTTTGGTGTTCAATTGAAACCAAAACATCCAACTTCGGTGAGAGATCACTGAAGAAGTTAGCCGGAGAGGTGTCACGGTGATCATATTTAAAAGTGATCAGATGTGTTATTTCATTAAGGTTCATGGTGTTCTCCTTCATTTAGACGTTGGATGCGCATACATTGAATGATTTGATGGTTGTGATATTTTAAGGGTCTGGTGTTTTTTATTTTATTTTAAGTCCATCATGCGCTCTAGCCTGATAGCCATCTGATATGTTAACATGTTTAAGTGACTTGGATCTAATGCTTGTGGATTTTTTCACTTTTATTTCATTTTCAGTTTTTATTTTCTAATTCCATTTTCATTTGAAAGTTCATAATAAATTCATTTTTATCCAAAAAATACCAAACCAATATTTAAAATTTTCTTATTTTTTCCTCTTTCTAATTATGATTTTCCATATTTTTTCTCCATCGTAAAATATCTTTCATGCATTTTCTCTTTTTTCATGCATTTCTATTGCATTAAAAATATTTTTAAGCATCCATAAATCATGAAAGTTTCATTATAAGCTCTCATACATGTCTTTGACCTTCCACATTTTTCTCATGCATTTATTTTTTTTATTTTGAATCATATTTTGATTTTCCTTCTTATTTTTTATTTAAAAAATCATTTAAAAATATTTTAGCATGCATTTTAATTCTTCTTTGATATCATTTAACTTGTTGGCTTTCTGTTTCCTTGTATTTTTGGCTTGTTTGACCTTTAGCTTCATCAAATTCAATGGAACTAGGGTGTTTGATGGGATTTAAATCCTAATCCACCAAAATGGTTGATTGAATTTGATGATAGTTTGGTCAATGTCTTGATCCAATTTGATTTTGATGATTTGTTGCCTCTCTTTCACCTCCTTTCTTTCTTTTTCCTTTTGGTTGATGAAAATATTTAACATCATAGAACTTTTGGAAGTTCTTGATTAAGATGAGATCATTCACATTTTATTTTTGTGTGGCATGCTTTAGGAGAATGATCTACATATCATTTTTATAGCAAGTATTAACACTAATATAATTACTGACCGACTTCAGATAGTTGTGACTTCTACATAAGTCCAATTACAATTGCTTAACATATCGCTAAATTTGTCCTAAATCAGAAACCAAGTCAAATTTGTAAGTAATATTGTCAACCTCTTATTCTCCATGGTATTGTGTGAAATAGATTGTTTCTTCTTCACTTAAGAGAGCTAGTGGTATACTTTTTAATTTTATCCAAGCTGGAGCCCTTCTCTTAGTTATGTATAGATCCATGTTTTCACACTTGTGGGTGACTAGTTGAGTGTTCTCCAAAAAATGACAAATTATTTTTCTAATTTCAAATATTAACACACTAACACATATTGTACTAATTTTACTTTAATTTCATTTAATTCTTGCCCTTTATTTCTAGTCATTTAAATTCTTACAATTTACTTTATGCTTTTATTTTATCATGTCATCACATACTTATATTGTTTATGCTTATGTTATTGCTTCCTTTGTCCACTTGGACATATATCTTGTTCAAAACATTAATAAAGGAAAAACCCTAAGAGAGCTAGTGGTATAGTTGTTGATTTTATCCAAGTTGGAGCCCTTCTATTGATGATGTATAGATCCATGTTTCCACACTTGTGGATGACTAGTTGAGTGTCCTCCAAAAAATGACAAATTGTTTTTTTAATTTCAAATATTAACACACTAACGTTTATTGTACTAACTTTACTTTAATGTCATTTAATTCTTGCCCTTTATTTCTAGTCATTTAAATTCTTGCAATTTAATTTATGTTTTTATTTTATCATCTCATCACATACTTATATTGTTTATGCTTATGTTATTGTTTCCTTTGTCCACTTGGACATATCTCCTGTTCAAAACATTAATAAAGGAAAAATCCTTAAAAAAAATTGGTTCTCTTAATTTCGGACTGATGTTGCTTTTGTGATTGGACTTGGACTTTGGAATTAGATCTGAGTTCTTGCATCATTGTTTGTTTGATTAAATTCTCACCAATATCAATGGACTTTGTGTGCTTATAGGATTTATGCATAATCCACTATGAAATGTGATTGATCTCTATGATGAATTTATCAATCATGGTCCAAGATGGTTCTTTCCTTATGCTTGGAGTTTGTGGATTTGAGACCTTGTACCTTTGGTTTGACTTTTGAAGACTTGACTTGCTTGTGGCTTTAATCCAAAGGGAGAGAATTTTTATTTGGCTTATGTTATAAAGCTTATTATCTCTTGGTTAGATATTTCTTGTCCCTAGATTTTATTTTATGCTTTACGATATTCTTTTCATCTCATCCCCCTTCTTTAATTTTCAAAATCTTCTCCTTTTTTTCAAAACCTTCTTGTTTTAAACTTGAAACCACTTTCTCGATAAAACATTAACTTTGTCAAGTGCATTTTAAAACTCTTTTTTTCTTAATAAATGCTAAGACATCTTAAGAATATTGATATAATTTCAAAAGACTTAGAAAATATCAAACTCATTCAAACCTTTTTGTGCATTTTGTGCATTTTTTCTGCTAAAACGTTTTTCAAAGTTTACACATGAGTCATTTTCATAGTTGAGATGCAATTCTCCTATCTTCATAGTATTGATGATAATTCTTTTCCACCTAAGAGAGCTAGTGGCATACTTGTTGATTTTATCCAAGTTGGAGCTCTTCTCATGGTGATGCAAAGTTCTCATACTTGTGGGTGCTTAGCTGAGTATTCTCCTTTAAAATCAACCAAAACAAACTATTTTTGTTATTTGTATCACAAACTACGAAGTTTTGATCCTATATTGCACTTTGTGGTTACGTAGGCACAAGGCTTAAGAAGTCTTGTCAAACAAAAATCTTAAAATAAATGTATTTCTCATTTCCCCAATCTCATTACAAGAAAACCCTTTTCAAACCAAAAATGTGTAGATTTTCAAAGAGGTTCTTATATAGTACTATAGACGTTTTGGGAGCTAACACCTTTCCTTTGTGTAACCAACCCCCTTATACGTGTCTCTGTCTTGTTTTATTAGCTTTAATTTTAAATTTCTTTAGGTTTTGTTCATTATTTTTCCTTTTCCCTTGGAAACAATAAAAGTATGGTGGCGACTCTTGTTCTATGAGTTAAGTTAATCAATAGCTTAATCTCAATTTTTTTACCGTTACATTTTTTTTTGAAAGCCTTTCAGCGATTATCAAGCAATTTGAAGCTAGGAGGATATTCAAGGCATAATAATCTGTAAGAATGCTCCTGCCATATCTAATCTACTTTTTGTCGAAGATTATTTTTTGTTCTTTAGAGCGACTATTAATGAAGAAAATATGCTGAAAAATATCCTTGCCACTTATGAAGAAGCTTCATATCAAGCCCTTAATTTTCATAAATCTAAAAAAAGAAAATTGTAGTAGGAATGTTGATCCTAATGTAAAGAATACAATGGCTAATATTTTAGGAGTTCAACAATTTTTGGGGACATACAAGTGTTAGCTCCTAATTTTGACACCTAATTAACTTTAGGAAACATTGACTTTAGTGTTATGTTTTGGTAGAAGGAAAAGGCTTCGACTAAATTAAAGTTGGAGAGGCCTGAGTCGAAGATGTAAAGAATATAAGGACGCGGACTTAGAATATTTTCTAAGTATAAAAGAATTGTCTTTGACCGCGTATCCTTGGAATGACAAACATGCAACAGTTGAGATCAATATTGGAGGGAAAATTTATATTTCTTTCAAATTTGAATAAAGACAAGTGGCGCGCATTATAAGTCCAAGAACATGCAAAGTGTCAAGTGGCATATTCTTAGGAGTAAACTGCCAATGGCAGTTACTTTTGACTAGTATAAATAAAGTAGCTCTAGTGTTAGAATTCTGTGTGAATCATAATGTACAAGTTACTCCATAAACACTCCAAGTATCCGTGTGTAGAAAAACGAGTGATGGCGAGAATGTACGTGATGAGATCGTCATCCTTTTTTCATATCAATGCACTTTATGTTTAAGCTTTTATTTTTTAACTCTTTTTATCTTGCATTTTCTTTATCTTCGAGCAAGTTTATTATTCAGTCTTTTATTGTCTTTTTACTTGCTTTATTTATACTTCCTTGCCATGTATACTTTATTGCAGTTTACTTTCGACTTCAATTTCTTTAAGTCTTGTTTCGTTTTGATTTTCTCTTTTTTACCAAAACACTTCATAAAGTTTGTCGAAGAGTTTATGACATCATTCCTGAAAAATCAATTAAAACCTATTTATAGCATATGTCCTAGGATCAATCTGGTCGATCATGTGCGTGACTGAGAACATTGTGTTATTTTTTAGAGGACCAATGATTGTTTACAATTTTCAGGGTAAACAACAAGTATCTCGGATTACCATCTGTAATGGGTAGAAGTAGAAAAGAAACTTTCAAGTTTATAAAAGATAGAAGATGGAAAAATATTAACTCATGGACTAGTAGGAGTTTATCTCAAGCAGGAACGAAAATACTTGTTAAGTCAACTCTCCAATTTATTTCGACTTATATTATGACTATCTTTTTATTGTCATCCTCTTTAAGTGATGAAATTAAGAAAATGATGAATTTCTTTTAGCGAGGCATAATCGAGATCAAGCTAAAGGTATACATTTGTTATCTTGAGAACGTTTATATATGCCTAAAATTGACTAAGGAATAAGGTTCAAAAATCTAAGCGTCTTCAATTATGTTATGCTTAGTAACCAAGCTTGGAGTTTCATGACAGGTCCAGGTAAATTAGTCATTCATCTCTACAAAGTTAAGTATTTTCCTAAGTGTGATTTCCTTGATTCAGACATTGTGCACAACCCTAGTTATATGTGACGAAGTATTTGGAGTTCAAAATTTATGGTGTGGGGTGGATATAAGTGGAGTATTGTATCGGGAGAGAATATTCTGGTTTAGGGCCATAATTTGTTACATGATAGTATTTTGTTGGACAATCCTTGGCCGACCAACCCGATATTGGATATCTAAAAGTTTCGAATTTGTTGAGTATTAATGGAAAACAGTGGAACTCAAACTTAATTTATACTCTAGTTAGGGGTGGAGATGCGGAAAAGGTCCTTAATACTTCATTATTTGAAGTGGTCCAGGTGGATAAATTAGTGTGGAATTTTGAAAAAATATGCAAGGTTTTAGTGTGTAGTGTTTATCGTTACTATATAAAAGATGTTATTGATACCTCTCATCTTAGGATTGGCGAGACATGAGTGTTTATTTGTAAAATTAAGACCCTTCTGAGGGTTAAAAAATTTCTATGGTGTTTATGTAGAAATTATGTACCAATAAGAATGTAGTTAATAGAAAAATATGTTGTATGTATTATTTTTTTGGATGTATGTGATGAATGAGTTGAAAATAATAAGCATTTATTCTTACATTTCCAAAGAGTAATGAGTGTTAGGAGAAAGTGAGGTTGTGGTCTATGTTGTAGCAACGGTTGAATGATGACGTCTCTTTTGCTACAATATATTTTTCCTTTTTGTAGGTATTAAATCAAGATCAACATGAAGTGTTCTCAGCCATTTTCTGGAGTATCTAGAAATGTAGGAACAATCAAATTTGGAACCACATAGAAGACTCTTTGGACACTATTTGTAATTGTATTTCTTACTTGTTGTCAGGATGGAGGAATGCCCAACAACTTAGATTGAACCATACTACCCAAATTCAAAGGTATGTATATATTAGGTTGAGCAAACCTTCGGTGAACATCTCAAATGCAACATCGACACATCTTTCTCTAATAACAAGATAGGAATAGGTGTTTGCATTCGAGAAGATGAGGGATATTTTTTTTGCAAATCAAACCAAGTGGTTTATTAATGTCGATATAGAGGAAACTTTATGCCTATTGTCATCTATTAAATGGGTGCATGATTTTAGTTATGATAGTGTGGATTTTGAGTTAGATGTTAAAAGTGCAGTGGATAGTGTGAATAATCAGCAACCAAATGTTTATGACATTGATGCTATTACTCATGAATGTAATATCTTATTAGCACTTTTCTTTAGAAACTCTCATGTTAAATTCGTTAGGAGACAAACTAATGAGATTGTTCATGTTTTGGCACGTGTGGCTCCATCTCTCACTGATTTCACAATTTTATTGATATACCAACATGTATTCAAGATCGTATTATTAATAAAATGAATTAAGTATTTTCCCGTTAAAAAAAATATATATCTTTAAAGCATTTATTAACATTTTCCTTACTTTAATAAGATTTTATTTTAATTCATTTAAATAAATATTTTTATTAGTATTGAATCATTTAAAGACTATTGTGATTTTGTTAGGGTGCATCTCACATTAAGAGCTAAAAGTTGTAAGCAAACAAAGACAAACACATACTTAAATTAAAGTTTTTTTAATATCATGGATACATATTATAGTGGTAGTAACTAATAAGACATATATTAAGAGACTTGATAGATAATATTACAGCTTTTAAGGGCATTTGGGTCCTCCTCTTTGTGTCTTCCAATTGTTGTAGCAAGGACAAACCTGCTTATTTCCATAAGTTCCAGGAGGCACACACAAACATTTAGCACAACACTTTTTACAGAAGAACAAACATGGTTTCTTGTATTGTGTGTTTGAGCATCTATCATTGCAACGTGGTCCACAATCTGAAAATTCATGCATTATATAATACATTAACAAACATGTACCAATCTTAATTCAATCATTAGGAATTTAGGTTCTTAAATTTTTTGTTACCTTGTGGTTGAAGACTTCCTTCAGTATTACCTTGCTGAAATTCATGGAAACAAGCAAGAAATTAACATTAAAAAATGTTGTTTTATTTTTTGCAAAGAAATGTGAAAAATCTCATGTTGAGTCCAAAATAAGAACTAACATTATTGTTTTTGCTAGGTTGTGGAGCTGGAACCTCAACAGTGGATACAACAATTTCTCCCTGAAAGCATAATGTGAAAAACAATAGTTACAACAACTACTAAAGCTTAGCAAAAAATGAGGTAAAGAATTATAAGACATTGTTTGGCTTACATGGTTTTGTAGAGGAAGAAGTAGCATTTGAACTAGGAAGAGAATAACAATGCACATTTTTCTTGCCATTGCTCAAAAGAGAGAAGATATCACAAGTGTGGTCTTCAAGTTATAAGATTAGTGTCTTTTTATAGATGAAATGTAGGGCATTGTAATTTGTAGCTAAGTTAGATTTTATTTTAGAATGTAAAAATCTAATATTTGTCTTCCACAAGAAAGAGACATAAAGTATATACACAAAAGACAATTGCATGTTACTAGCTTGTCCTTCCCTAATAGTTTACATCATTAATCTAGTTTGTGTCCTTCCCCAAGAGATGGCCTCTTGCTGAAAATTTAATAGTAGAGTCTATGTCACTCTTAAGATTTTAGTTTTAAATTTTATCCGGTGCGAATAATTTTTGTGCTGAGTCGATTCATATAGAACTCTGCATTGGTTTTAGTTAGAGCATACGGTTGAATTAATAGTTTCTAAAATCAGACATCGTGTTTCTAAAAGAAATGAGAATTTTTTCTTGTGACCACTAAAAGACTAATCTTCCTCTAAATATGATTGGATACTAAGAGTATTTTTTCTCTTAAATTCTAATCTCGACTCACCAAGATTAGGTCATCATAATCGTTTGATTTTGATTTAACGACTATGGTTTGTAACTCGAAAATCAGGTAATTATAATGGTTTGATATTATTGTAAATTGTTAGAATGAAAATGACATGTGGCCACCTCCCATGTGAATTCTTTGGAGTAACTAACATAGAGAGTGACAAAAGAACATTAAAACACCATACACTAACCTATCATCCTAGCTCTTAATTGTCTTTTTATACACAATATACCATTCCGTGAACTCATTTATGTTTTTTTATTTATTTTGCTCTTTAATCTTGAGGTTGCATTGTTTATCTCAAAAGTGTGTCACATTTTCACAGTATGTGTGGAATGCATATTATGTGGGGGAAGAGTTAGCCGTCCATTTCAAGCAATTAGAAAGAATGTATTGAGTTTTTTTGGGTTGGATTGTTTGCTCCCGTGAAGATAGTATTTGTTTGTATTAAGCACGGTTTCTAATGTTTTGACTTATAACCAAACATCTCACAAGATTTCATCTGTTAATTAATGCTTTAAATGATTCAATCACAAGATTTCTTTTGTTAATTAATGCTTTAAATGAATCAATCACAAATTTGGCAGGTAACTTATTCTAGTATTACATCCTAGAACAACAAATTTTACATGTTGTTCCTATTCATTATGTTAGGGGGATTTAACTTTGTCAATTGATTCACTTTTGTACGAGTAAAATTAATTTTTTGTTGGAATTACTCCAAAAAATAAAAAAGAATTTTGAACCAATTTTAATGAAAAAGATTCAATCAATTGATCGAAATCTCTTGTTTTTCACTCTTCACTTGAGTATTTCAATCATGCATTGATTGTAAGAATGATTTTACGTAACAAATGTTCAAAGGATCAAGAAAGAAATTTAATAAAAGAGAATATTAGTGTTTAAGAAAATTGAAGAAGATGATGATTTTCTGCAAAGTTCTTCTCTGTCCACAAACTGTGAAAATTCTCTCATTCACTTTGCAACTGCAAAAATCTGTCAATACAATGTGTGTTACAAGAATATGGGTTACTCCCTCTATTTATAATTGAGCTAACTTGCTCCCTAAGTTAAAGCTCAAAATATACAAATGTCCAAAATACATATTTTGGTCTAAGTCGAAATCTTGTCAAGCCACTTGGTTAGACATTTCGACATCCTATACAACTCGACACACTAGACTAAGTTGACACACCCTTGTTTTGTCGAGCATTATCTGCTTCGACACGAAGAATTACAACTCAACATACCACCTAATTAATTGTGTTTAAGTTATCTACATTCATCATAGATCATAGTCTTTTGAATACTTTGACTTGTACTCCTTTTGTCAAGATGTCTGCAATTTGATTCTCAGTTTTGCAGTATTCCAAATTCATCTTCCCTTCTGCTATTTGCAAATCAAAGATAATGGAACCTTATTTCGATGTGCTTTCTTCGTCCATGTGCTATCGGATTTTTCGCCAGATTGATAGCTAACATGATGTTGATCTTCAGGTAATTGCTCCATGACTCTTCATTATAATCTTTTTGACCAAGTTCGCTATCTACTTTGCTTGACATGCACAGAGGGAAGCAATTATGTATTCTGCTTCACATGACGACAATGTCACTACTGGCTTCTTTCTCGAACTCCAAACAACTAATGCACTACCTAGCATAAACACATATTTCACTTATGGATTTTCGATCCTCAACATCACTAGTATATCTAACTCGAATTCAACTCATTTATTTTGAATTGAAGTTCAACGAGTTAATAAAAAAAATTATTGATTCAAAGTATTGATTCAGTTGGACTCATTGTCTTACCTGTACAGAAAAAATATTTATTTGATTGGATTTATTAATTTTTATCATTCTAATATTTTCTTATTTTTTATTTTATAATAAGTTTTAAGTTTTTTTTGAATATCTTCATGATGTCAAACATTCAATACATTTGTTTTAGATGAATAGTATCTCGATATATATTGAATTGTTTAATTTTATTATTTATCAAAAAAATGGTGAGAAAAAAAACGAAGAAAATCTATTTAAATAATTTAATAAATAAGTTCATAATTTAAATATATATATATATATATATATATATATATATATATATATATATATATATATATATATATATATATATATATATATATATATATATATATATATATATATATATATATAATATTTTTACTAAAGTATTATTATTATTAAAATATAATTTCATTTTCATTTAAAATCTATTTCGCAAAATTAATATAATTAAAATCAATTTTCGCAACTGTAAAACCAAACATTTGAGAAACTGAGGGGGATAGATAATGTTTGGTCATATTCTGGTTTCAGACAAAAAGAAACAGAGCAACAGATAGTTGAAGAGATAAAGAGATAGACATTAAGTGATTGGCAATAAAGATATTAGAGTGGCATGCCAATAACACCAACTCGTTTTCTTTCAAGCATCATGTGATGTTGTTTACATATACCAACATCATTTTCCTCCCCTCAACTTTTTAAAGGCTCCAAAATTATGAGGGTTCCCTCACATGGTTTAAGTTCTTCCTTCAAGAATAGTATCACTATTTTACAATTGACACAAACTTGTTATAGACATTGAGATAATACATATTGACACAAAGTTAAATTGAGAAAAACTTGATATTTCGACTCACAACTTATCATAATCTCCTCCTTTTATTGTTGAGGAACGGTGTTTCGGAGATAAAGATAGTCAATTAGTTAATATTAAAGATAGGGTTGGTTAGTTATATGTTCAGTTATAAATTAAAAATAAAATTAAGATGGTGAAGTTGTGTCTTGTTGCAATGGAGTAGTACTTCTGATGCGATGGAAAAGAATAAATCTGGAAGGTTAACATTCTAACGCTTAAGTCCTTAACGGAAATCATAAGTAATGTATGAGTGAGAATGAATTTGAATACATGCAATGGTGTCTTTTACCTTTATAGATCAAGAGTGGTTGAAGTCGCTCGTGTATGATGTGTCATGTTGTGTGGACATCCGTCAAATTGAACTGGACGATGATTGATGCGTAGGAGGGTGGAATTGTTTGTTTCTTGCTCGAATGAGAGTCTACCTATTATGTGTATATTTTTACTCAATGTTCGTTCTTGGGCTCTTCTATGGGTATTGCGAATGGTCCATAACAGTTTCCCTCGAGCCCTTATTTCGATTATGTAGAATGAGGGCTTTGCAATGTACATATTTAGGGTGACTATTAACAAAATTAAGTGTTAGTCTTCTTGGGACATCTTTAGCATTGGGAACATTCACATTAAATGTCTTTCTTTTTATCAATGATGACTCGCAAGGAAGTCCAGACGCATGTATATATGTCTAATGGTAATGGTGCCTTTATTGTTCTAGGATACTTAAGAATTCTAAACATTTTGTGGTAAAATATCGATTGTTGGTGGTGTGGTTTACACTTCCTAATGTGGTATATCGCATGGTTCACAATAGTTGAAATTCATATAAGAAATTCATGGAGTACTGATCTTCTTTATTTGCGCTACTTAAGGATTTGAGAAATCCTTTTTCTTCTTCTTTTGCAACTTCTTCCATTGTTGCAAGCTTTGTTGCGCATGACTTCATCCCAGACTAGTTTGTACCCCATCATTCAGTGTGTGGGTCCTCAAATTTATATTTTTTAAGGTAACAATCAGATCTCTCTTTCTTTCAATATCGCTTTCTTTATTATGGTTTCTGGAGAAGAAGGCAATATGGTTATGGAGGAAATCGTTGTTGATGGTGGCTTACTAGGTTGGCACGTCTATTTTAGCAAGAATGTCAGACATAACTTTAAACATTCCTTGTATTTCTTTTTATATTTATTTCTTTCATGCGTTGATATAATTCATTACAATGGTTGGCCCAATAAGACAACTCATTTGTGTGGCTGGATGAAGAGATGTTGGATAATGTCTCTACATTTGCTGATGAGGAAAGTTTTGATCATGCTTTTACAACATTAGGACCTTCTGGAGATTAGCGGTTCATTCCCCTTGAAGAAGACAGGAAAATATGTAACAAATATGGTTGGTGTGTCGTTGCCCTTCAGAAATGTTTATTCTCTCTGATAGGTTTATACCTTCCTTTCAACAACTTTGAGATCAATGTGTTCGATCATTTGTTAATTTCCCATTTGTGATTGCATCTGATTAGCTGGGCCTACATGAAATTCGTCTCGTATTTGTGTGAATATAAGAAAGGTGTGAAGACCATACCACTCTTCTTATGTCTTTTCAAAGCCCGACGCAACTCTACTGACTCAACACATAGCCAAGGTCAGATATCTCTCAAGAAGTGTTTCAGGATGTTTGACGTCTACTCAGAGAGTGTGAAACATTTCAACGATTGATTCTTCTTCATTACTAACCCCAACGAGATGGCTCATTCAAACATATGTACCATGGAGCTTGGGCCTCCCTACCAATGATTTGACAGGTTCTCCACGTTCTTACGTCAAAGTCATTTCCAGACGATTTTCAGATCTTACATTTATAAAATGGATCATCTATCTTAAGAGGAGATTTACCTAAAAAGAAAATCGGTATCCTTCTTCTAGGGTCATGGCTACATTTATGGTATTGACCATTCTAATGTTATGGCGAGGAAGCAAGTGAAACGGTATACAGAGACACACTTACTGGTGGATACTGGCTCAAAAGAGGTTAGGTAGATCATTTTTGGTAATCAACATGGGGAGCCCTTTTTCTTAAATAATTCTTTTGGTGCTTTACTTTTTAACATGTCAATTATTAGCTTGCACGTAAAATGAAATGTTACAAAATAATGAAAAAATTAAAAAGACTCCTCAGTTCATACCTTTCACGAAGGTGCTACCAATGATCCATATACTAAGAGATTTTAACCGCAAGCCTTCTATGTGTTGGTTTCTATTTTCTCACCTACCCCGGCTCATGTGGAGGCTCGTTATTCTTCCAAAAGAATCATAGTGGAAGATGATATGCATTATTATTTGTGGCTGAGAGGAGTTTGGCCATTAGTCGTGAGTTTGAGATGCCTTAGAAGAAAAGGCCACTCGTTCATCGACATTGGATGCTTGAGCAAGTATTGGGGGGAAATTGGATTTTTAGGAAGGACTTCGTAAGCTCAAGTGACCATGCCCCCTCGAACTTTACCTACTCTGGTTCGCGAACGGACGAGGAGTTTTGAGCTTCTAATTTTGAATTATATTACACATACTTCTCGAGTAAGGCTAAAGTCGTTTTCCATATAAAGTTAGCGGATCTAGTGTGTCAAAGTTGTCGAGTATTAGCAGTCTTGACATTTAGAGTTGTCAGATGAGAGAAGTCTTTCTTCCCGACTGTTTTCCATAAGAAAAGGAATTCCTCCAAATAGGGGCAATGGTCACTGCAATTTTTAATTATTGAGATGCCTTAACAGTCACCTTATTCCTCTTAAACCTTTCATTCTTTGTCAAGTTCGGATGTATTTGCAAGGGCGCGAGTTCCAGATGGACGAACACGCTCTGTTGGAAGTCGGTGAATGGAAGCCTGAACTTCATGTCCTTGAAAACGATGTCATACATATGAAACATATCTGAGCCAAAGTCAGAACAGATGCAGTCCTCGGAAGTTGGATATCTCACCATCCAGTCCTCCAGATTCCCGACCACGGGGAGTGGACCTACCATGTCCTGAGCATATTGTGAGACTATATTTAGCGGCTCTACGGCAGCCCGTTCACTGACAGGTATATCCCCGTCTACATCCTCGTTCTTTTCTTCAGTTTCAGTCGGGTTCTTTTCCTTAGATTCAGCCGAGTTGCCCCTGGCCGAAGTAGTCTCTTCGGAGTCCTCGGAAGATGTCGAACTTCTCCCCGAGGGTGAACTCCGCTCAGTTTCAGCAGGAGAAGATGTTGACTCACTTGATAGGTCCTCGGTCTCCATGTTTATCTGGTCGTCGTTCGACAACGTAGCACCTGAAAAGTAGTGAAAGCAACTGTGAATTTGATGAAAAAACCAAATCCACCCTTCCATCGCTTATCAAGTGAAAGGGCGCGCTAGGGGGCGAGGACGCTATCCTCGGCCTAAGCCCTTAATCGTAAGAAATGACAACGATCAGGTTACTACACGAATAAATAGTGAAACACCACCACGGCGAGGATATCATGAGACGGGCACGATCTTGCCCAAAACTCCGGTTGAAGTTCAATCGGAGAAGACGAACAGAGCCATCGCAAACGGTGCAAGCTAAACTTGAACACCGTCACAACAACCACATTGTCTCCGGCTGCCACCCCACAGAACCACATCGGAACCCTAGCTTTTCAACTAATCGGTCTGATTGACCCTAAATCTAGCCCTAACAACATGCAACTAGCTTATTTCTCAAAAATCAGAAGCATAATCAAGGAAAAAGCATTGGGACTTACAAGTTTAAAGAGTTTTGAGGTGGTCGGAGAATCTTCCTCGTTGATTACGGAGGCTGACGGTGGCAACGAGCACTTGATGAATTCGAGCAGCGGATGCGAGAGCGAAAAATGTGGAAATGAGGCCCAACACTCTATTTATAAGCTTATCCAGCACCTGCACGAACACATGGGGCCTGCAATCCTAGAAACGGCGCACTCATTACCTAGGGACGGCCTTAGAGTAGCCATCATTACGCATTAAATGCACACACTTTGCCAGGCACACGCTTGTCAACACCATACTTTCCAAACGTTTGGGATCCTCATACTTAACGACCACGATTAACGATCAATTCTGCGTGATCAGAGGAAATGAAATATCACTAGGTTCATTTGCATCTCGCCCACAGTCGACCATCCTTAGGTCATCACTTCTCTGATCAAAAGCAACAACTTGGGGGCTCCTGTTATTGACTGTACCAACAACTAGATTTGGCCCAATCCTCTCAATTCATGAGACGGCCCAATAGCCCAAGTGTCAAAGGGTTCCACTATCATGATGTCCTCGGGATGGTCGTACGTTGTCGACCACCGCTTGCTCGTGGTCGACCCCCTTTCTCCTCGTTCACGACCTCTGCCCATAATCAGCAGAGATCCCCCAGACTTGGCCACGACGACATTTCCTGCTCGTAGGGTTGCATGCTCGACATGCCCTTATCACGACCAAGATGCTCGTCCGACGGTTAGTTTCTGGCAGTTACCTATTTTCGGAGGATCCGCGATCCAGACCCAAAATAGGAATCGTTAGCCACGCGCTAGGGGCTCTCTATATAAACCCTCTCATTTGAGAGGGTCGGATATTGAATATTCTCTCCTCAAATACTTTACTCGTACTTGCTTACTCTTATGCATGTTCTGACTTTGGCATCGGAGTACCTTGCAGGTACACCCCCATGTTCTCCTCATCGCGCGAGCAGACTCGAAGATCCACGTCAGCAGCCATTGAAGTTCTGATCTTTAGGTAAGATCAACATTACTCCTTTCATTTCTTGCTAACATTTTTGGCAATGTGGAACAAACATAATAGATGTGTTGAATTTGGAAATATAACTTGAATTGCATTCATCAACACATGTTCTCGGTCCGTCACAACAACATTGGATAGCAATTTATCGGAAGAAAATAACTCTTTGAGCTTCTCCAGTGCCCATGTCAATTTCTCCTCCCTTTCATGTTCCAAATAGACAAATCCTACAGAAAACGTCAACTTTGTTGACGTAACGCCAAAAATCTCAAGGAGTGTTAATCGATACATGTATGTTCACGATTCAAATAATAAAAAATATGATAGATCAAACTATGTATAAATGGTATAAGGTATGATTAAGATCCAGATTACCTATTGGTTTTGTATGTACAATAAAAAATTAACACGAAGTAAAACATATTTAACAACTTCAATGAATCAGGATGTGTCCAAAAGTTATTAGCAACAACATTTAAGTTTCCCCTATTTCTTGTCCAACACATGCATTTTTCTTTATGAAAAAGTTTCAACAACATTTGCATTTCCGCCAATGAACCTCTCTTGCTCGCATTATACGTCGCTCTAACTTTATACAGTTGACTAACACTGGTGAGGTTTTTAGGATCTTTGTCTTTCAAGGCAGAAACAATGTATCGTGGAGTCATGTTGTACTTCGTCATGTCATTCACAAATTGTCTTTCATGATCTCTTAGATGACTCAATATGTCATGGCCATCTAAATCCTCATATAGTTTATGATTGTGAAACACACATCTACTAATCACCCTCTAACCAATACCACTTGACGAAGATCTCAGACTAAAAGAACATTTCACTTTCATACTATAAATGTCATCTAAAGATTTACTACTTTCAGATGTATTTTTTCTTTTATAATTTTTCACTCTCACAACTCATAATCAATTTATCCTTCCTATCTCGTTGGTCATTTGCAGTATCACAACGAACGAACAGTAACAACTATAATACCATGTTAATTGTCAATTGTTGTGCCCAGACTAATACTTCAGCTCGGCTCTGAAATATTTGTCGTTTACATTACTTAAAAAGTGTAGTATTAATATCGTATAACAGAACAAAAATATTAAATTCGAATTTGTTAAATAGAAAACATATTTTGTCTATGGTGAAGAACTGCATACAATCACTACACAAATTTGTATATGATCCTATCGGTTTTGAACCGCACAAAGCAAGCATTTTTGAACTAACAGCTCGGTTACCAAAAATTTCAAGTGTAGGCAAAATTTCTGGTATACCGAATATTTCAATATTTCCGGATATTTTTGCTACGTACAGAAAATTTTCAAAATTTGCAGTATTGATGTCAAAATTGTTATGATATTCACATGATATTTTTGAATTTCGGGTAAAAAATACCTGATTTTCTAAAATTTCCGATAAAAACACGGAAATTTCTAAATTTTGCAAAAATATACATACCAAAAGTTTTGAAAACTTAGGCAGAAAAAAGTGAAAATTTTAGAAGAAAAAAAATAATAAATATTTTAGGTAAATAGTAACACCCTATGCACAAAGC
This sequence comes from Lathyrus aphaca, assembly GCA_963966055.1. Classification (NCBI taxonomy): domain Eukaryota; kingdom Viridiplantae; phylum Streptophyta; class Magnoliopsida; order Fabales; family Fabaceae; genus Lathyrus; species Lathyrus aphaca. The sequence continues at coordinate 112,142,891 of OZ014525.1, read as the reverse complement.
TTTTGGCTTTAATTTTACTTTGGATGTGCATTATTTCTGCTATGATTATTTCTGCTACGAAGTTTAAGTATATTTGATGCAGTTCTATAGGTTCTAAACAACATTACTGAATGTGTATATGGCAGAATATTTGATGCAGTTCTAAAGGTTCTAAACAACATATAGCAATGAAGGTTCTTAAAGATATATTGGACCAATATACTCCTGGTTCAAGAGATTTTACTCCAATTCTAGATGCATTTAACAGTATTCGACCCTAAAAAAAACGATAAATTAACAGTATTTTACCAACAAAAAAAAAATACACTAGCAGTAAGAAAGCTATAATTTCCATCCCAACAAAATAAACAAATAATAATGGACAGTGACTCAATCAAAAATTCAATGGATAGAGTAACACTAATATGCTCAAGCAGCATGAGAGTTCGTTAATACATTTACAAAAAAAATGCTACTTTTTTCTAGTAGAATAAAAATGCTACTTTTATGGAGCAGACATCCATCATTCTCGGTATGGGGCAAACCCCCTGAAAGAAAAAAAAATAAATAAAAAGAAGCCACTCCTATGATGAAGAATTCTCTACATTACCCGATGAAAAGAATAAAAGCCACTATTTCTTTAAGAGTAAAAGCCACCCACCAACATGAGAGAAAGGCAAGTTGGATGAAATCTGTGGAAATAAATCCCAGAAGTAATGCCTGATTGTATGCAACCAAAAAAATCCGATCTAAAGTCACTATGATCTGAAGCAGGCAAGAACTGAATCATGACAGAGGCGCCAATACTCTTTGTAGGGCAGGGACATCCATGGCATTGGTGAAGGAAGAAGAGTTCCATGCATATATGGCATTCTGGCAATGAGGAAATAAAAGCAAAATTGAAAAAAGAAATGGAAAAGAGTAATTAAAGAAAACAACTGAAGAATCACAAAAATTACAAGAGAAACTAGCACCAGTCACTACAAGATCTTACCTTTGCCCAATGAGAATTCCATAAGCTACTGTGGAGATGGATGATCCAGAAACTCCCAAAAATGCATTTCTAAAGTGAGGCAAGATAACTTCTCCTGAAATATAATTCATCGAAGTAAGCTTGTAATGCTCTCCCATGCAAACATACAGAAGCAGCGCATAATGCAAATTCATACTGCTCCCATATCAGTTATCACAATTGATATTTCATTCAAGTCTTCAAATTCATTTTCAATAAATGTTTGAAAATATCTACATATATGTTCCTTTTATCTCTGATATATGTTCATTTTCAAAAAAAACAAAAAAAACAAAAATATCACTGCCTGATTTACTGTGACAACTGACACAGCTCATCAAGAATAATCACAAAAATATTAGACCTTCAAATTCTTCTAGTAAAAGTAAGAGCCCAAGACATTAATAGAAAAGATCTACAGCTCATCAAGAATAATCACAAAAATATTAGACCTTCAAATTCTTCTAGTAAAAGTAAGAGCCCAAGACATTAATAGAAAAGATCTACAGAGATGGAACATATTTACGGATTCGCCACATGATGAGTTAAGTTTTATTACTTTACCAACATATAGACATATTTTGACAACCAAAACGAAATAACCAAATAGAAGAATTAATCTGAACCCTTAAGTAATAGTTTCAGACCTCACCTATGCCCATATAGTTGCTGTGGAGAATTGAAACCAATGTACAAGATTTTTCTCTATTGAAATCCTTTAGATGCAATGATTCCTTAGATGAGTTTATTTCATCAGTAAAATCCTGATTTGTAGAAGTGGTATGATTACTCTGACAACCAAAAATTTCAAGCCATATTCCACGAGGGAATCTTCCTGGTCTCATCAACCAAAGAAATATCTTGATATAAGGAGTAGCATGAATTACCGAAATAGCAACTTCAATAAGTATGCAGACGAGATTAATGGTCGTGTCAACAATACTAAAGAATATGTAGAAAACGGAAGTAGTTGGTAACAGAAGTAAAAGTGGTGTAAATAGAAGTGATCCAACAATATGTTGCTTCACAGTGTAGTCAAAGCTATCCAACCTCTGGCGAAGAGGGTTCCACTTCCGACCCCTGCCAAAACACTCAGCTACTTATAATTCAGAAATATGAGAAAGCAGAGCAAGAATTATGCAAATGAAGTAGTTCAGCAAATATGAAGGGATATAATGATCCACATTTCTATTGTAAGTTATATTCATTTTTTACGAGTTCTTAACAGCTAACAATAATTGCGTCTTGCTCCCTCAACTCACTGTCAGTGTTTTCAGACATATACTAGTTTAACAAAAAAATTATTAGCTACATACCATATTAAAAAGGACAAATATGACATGCGACCAAGAATATTCAAAACAAATATTTGGTTCAAAACAAATAGTGCTAGGTCTCAACTCACTGTCACTGTGCTTATTTAGGTGAGTATAATATATGTCTCTGCACCTTGTAATAGTTCCAAAACAAATAGTGCCAAACAGTCAAAGACTCATAGGTTAACAACTTATAAAATTTACAAAAACAAACTATAAATATAATACTAGAATGTTCCATTTATGGAACAAATGCCAAATTATGATGTTCAGATCTCATTTAAATCAATGCCTTACTCTCAGCCTATCATGTCAAAGAGAACCAATATTCGTTACTCCCCCCACCCCATCTCATTACAAGTGTCTCTTTTGCAATATTTATGTCTCAGATTATTTGTCACTTCAAAATACCAAGATAATATTTATTAAATTTTCCATTAGAAAACTGTTATTTATTGTATCAATTCGTCTAATCATTTTATAAATCAACACAACTAATCATTTTCTTAACACCTTAAATGAGACACAAAAAATGAGGAGGAAGTACCTAAAAAGCCGCCACAAAGCTGCTAGTGCCTGTATTTGTGATGAATATATAAGTGAAATAAACCAATGAAGAGTTGAAACATGTAAGGTTCCCAACACAATCATGTCTATGATCAAAGAAGCGGGTATAGTAAATCCACAAAGAATTCCTAATATAGAAATGCCTCGAATAAAATATTTGAAGATGAAACACACAAAGATCCATAGTGTTGACCATACTTGGATTGCATTCAAAGAAAGTAAACCAAGTACACCTGCCAGTTCGGCATTCAATTTGAAGCCTGCAGGGTTTCCCATTAACCAAACACACCCGGAGCGCAAAAAAGTGGCAAACCAATGGATAAAGTTCAAACCCGACAAGTAAATTGATTCTTCATGATATAACAGTGACCAGCCAACCAAGTTTCCTAGGAGAATATCAACAGCCAAAGATGACCACATAGAATGTCTATGCATTGCAGTTTTCTCTGCATATTCAACACATGTTTGAGACCTAGCATGCAAGAACAGTGTTAAACATGGAGAAATCTTCAATCAATATCAAAAATCACAGATTGCTAAAAATAGAGAATAATTGAACAGCAAAGAAAAACTAAAGCATATAACTTTAGAACTTAAATTTATGTTACATAAAAAAATACCTCCGACGTAAGTTGAAAGACGACAAGATACTCAGTGATAAAAACAAAATGTCAAATATCATTTTCAACTTCAACCAAAGAAAAATTGTTTCAAAGTAATCAGTTTGGCAACTTGTTATGCTCAGTTGCAAACTTAACCTTTCTTCAAAGCTCACAAATTTAAAAAAAACAGATTGAACCACAGGTTCTCAAGGAATTACGTGAATAAAAACACTATTCAAGGATTGTTAGATTTAAATCATAGTTGATTGGTGTGTCTGGTCGCACGAATATCTTATTATTTTTTAATACAGTCAAAAGCCACTATCCATAGAAAGAATAATTAAAAAATAAATAAACATAAGGGTAATATTTCAATGTAAATAAGCAACATCATGCAAGCAACTCCAATATTATATTTGTAATATAAATAAAACCATGTGTTTCTAACATATTGACGAGAAACAAATTATAAGAGACGAATGTGGGAAAAGCAAAGTGGAACAAGCCAACAAGGGAAGAAGTAGACCTGGTGGGAGAAAATATAATGACATTGCTCAATTCAAATCACAGATTCAAATCAATAAATATCCCATTATTTAACAACCTGAAGTAGGCAAACCCAACTTGACAAACAATTAGACGACTATCCTAAATTTCTAAAAACCTAAAATAACCGGATTTTATAAAAATACTTCATCCAAAAGACACTGAAAGTCAAAAAACTACAATAGATTTTCAATATATATGTATACGCTGCACTTAACTGTGTAAATACCAATATTCTATATTATGTTATTCTAATCCCATATCAGGTGAAATTTCTATATATATTATTGAGCCAATATGGTTCAATCTAACCTCTCAAATTTATTTTGGTTAAACAGTACAGTGAAGAAGCTGAACTGAATCACAGTTGGATTTCCTTTAACCATGTTAGTTTGATTTGTTTTGTAGAACACCCTTACCAAAATATCTCCTTTATATGAAACTAAAGTGTATGAACTTCATACATTTACACGTCTGTCCAAACTATGAAACATGCCACAAATCAGATAGCTCATTAATATTTTACCAAAAAAAAAATCATATTACCTAAGGTCATTCTCCTGAAGAAGAATTGGCCAATACAATATCTGACAACAACGGATTCGGATATTTATCCATGCCGTCTTCTTGAATACATTTTCAGATGTCACATACAACCATGATTCTGATTCATGATTAAAATGTGATTGGAAAAACTGAAGAACAATATAAAACATGGTGGAGAACGAAGCCAAAAACTTGCAAAACAGGTGCCCTATGAGAACAAAAAACCTGAAAAATCACAAAATCGTCAAAGCTTGAATAAGAGACCAGGAGATGGTGCATTGGTATTTGAAGTGTGTACATTGGAAATAGGGACAGTTGGCCCAAGGATCTTCTTGAGAGCACATGTCTGTCAAATATTCTTTTAGCAGCAGATGTGCAATTAATTGCCAGAATAACTGTATCCTGGGGTGAAATTGAAAAGGCACATTAGCATATAGGACAAAATCTGCATACACAAATATGAATAAGGCAAACATTATTACCAAATCAGTGAATTTCTGCTTTTTATGAAGCCCGTCAACCCACTTAGGATTCTTAATGGGACCTTTCACTTGCTCATTTGAACCAAAATGACACAACGAGAAATGATGAGCACCATAAGAAGGTGTTTCATAAACTATTACCTACAATTGATCAAATATGATACATCTCTGTTAGAGAAATGGAAAAGGTTTTGACAACGGCTACAAGCGGAAAGGCAAGAAGTAAAAGAAGAAATTGTGACTTACATACGTGAACATCATATTCTGACAGAGTTAGTCCATTGCAATGAATGTGGTGCAATTTAGGAAGCCTGTAAATTCCTACATCTTTTTGTTCAGAAGAATCAAACATCAGCACGACCCAATTACTTTTTCCAATAAAAGATTGGGTACTTTTCCTCAATGATCCATCTAATTGGAGGAAACTGCAACTCCTACAGTTATTATTCCTGTGTACACTTGTACTTCCCTCTGCCGATGCATTGCCACAATCAGAGAACTTTTTTTTATCAACTTTTGCTTCAGCTGTCAAACTATTGCTAGTGCTGTCAGTAATACACAGACCAAGTACAGAGAACACAGACCTATCCTGAAGAATAGCAGGCATGCTCCCATGTATGTCATGAATGATCCCCTAATAGAGAGCAGCAGTTCATGATGTTAGTTATTTTCTTTATACCAGACCATTCAGAAACCATATAGGATAACTTGTATGGAAGAATCATTAGAAGAATTAACAGCATGATTTATCCCACAACTACCACAAATGTGAAGCAGTCAACAAACCAAGATTTCTATGACTAACAAAAAAATTAGTTATACAACATTTCATGTAGGAATTGTTCCCAAGAGCCCATCCTAATCAACTTGTCCTATCAAACAGTATCTATTTTTCCCGACAAATTTCCAATAAGCTGGCATAAATTACATTTATATCTTATATTTAGGTGAGAATCTTTCAAGATTCAAGAAAATGATACCTTACTGAATATCCTAAAAGAGAAAAATTTAATATTTATTCAAACATGACAACTCTTGCAAGATCTTGTCTAATATAAAATTTATTAATATCACAAAAAAGGAAACCAAAATTTCCTCAGCAATTAATGGTTGCAAAAAAGAAAGACATATAATCACTTCATTGCCGCAATTGTTATTTCAGTTTTTCGCTCTAAACTACATGCAAGAGATTTTGAAGTCGAATATATTAATATTAGTATACCTCAATGGCAGGGGTAGAACTAGAAAGCAAAACCTCACTACAAGTAAAGGCTACAACAATGTCAAGGGATGACGGTGAGCAGGTGACAAACCACCCTAATAAAATACTGGAGGAGGATTCTTGGTTTGATAAGAACTGCCTTGGCCACCAAAGTCTACAATGTTTTTTCATCTTCATCTTATGATCTTCATGTAAACTAAACTACTAATCATGAAATACCTGCACTGTCAGAAAAAAGAAGATTTACATGGAAAAATAATATGACAGAATTCCAACCTTCTTAGAATTAAAAACATATAAACAACCAATATGCGGTTTCATATAGTTTCCAATTAATACATACTTATATACTAATTAAAATACAGTTAACTAAAAAAAAATTGAATAATTGCACAGAACTAGGGTAATTAATTACTGAAGCTGTGTTAGTTAAAACTCGACGAAGGATCGGCAATTTCCTAGTTAGGGTTTGGAGATTCATAATTGAAGTTAATAGTAGCGAAGCAAGAGGATGTGCATTTCCCATTACTCATGGATGAACCTTAAGAACAGAAAGAAAAGGCAAAATCTCTATAACATCGACAAAATGGAGAGGAGAGAGATTAGCTTCAAATACTTACCGATGTGGAGGTAATAGGCGGCGGAGCAACGATCGACGGCACCGGCGGCGATAACGTGCAAAGAGCGACTAGAGCGAGGGTGAGTGAGTGTAAGAGACGAACACTCGAAGACACAGGTGAAAATAAAAGCTAAGCGGGTGTGCTGTCAAAATGTATTTATTTTATTTTTTGCATTTCAAGTTTTTATTTAGAAAATTAGTCATAGTTTTCCTCTCCATATTTTAGGTTTGTTCATCCTTCTATTTTAAAATAAAAGTTTTGATCTTCATCGTATTTTTTGGATTATGTTTTTATATATAAAAATTATAAATTAAAATACAAATCTTTCGTCCGATTTCAATGGGAAAAAAAAGTAAGAAAGAGATTAAAATTGTTCGAATTTGTACTCTAAAATCAAATATCTTGCAACTATCGACTAAATTAAATTAAAAAGACAACCAATATATATATATATATATATATATATATATATATATATATATATATATATATATATATATATATATATATATATATATATATGAAGTAAACATTTAAAAATAAAATGATAAATTATAACATAAAACAAAATATTTATTAAGATATGATCTTTTTATAATTTGTTATGTGGTAAAATCATAATTATTTGGTGAATAATGATAATGTTTGCTACAGTGGATTTAGGGTTCTGGTGCGGAAGTGTTGATTTCTGGTCCAGAGGTAGGTCTACAAGATTAACATTTAAATTTTTAATTTAGAGTAAACAAAAAGAGGTAGAGTGAATTATGGTGATTTATATATGATAGACAATAATTTGGCTTGTACAATATTGGGCATGTGGTGATCCTGAAAGAGTTGTCCACAAGGTTTGTCGTGGTGTAATATACGAAAAGCCTTTCAAAAATTGGGTTGGGTCTTTTGTGTATGGATCTTAATATGGGGGAATGGAAGAGGTCTAGAGAAAATGTGGATTAAATGTTAGTCTCGTCATTGAAACGTTCTTCAAGATTTCTTCATATGTGGTCTTTTTAGGGATATTATAAGCTCAAATGCTCTAGAAGTGGGATTGAATGGACCAAGATCCACTATAGTCACTACTCTTTGCAGTCACTACAATCAGTCACGTATGAGCTCATTAGTGAATCACAACCCTTGGATTATTTTTGGATAAAAATGAATATAAGTACAAAGTGGAGAGAGACAGATAGTCAGTGACTGCATGGAATAAAAATTATGGTTGAATAGACCTTTCCTAGAAGAAGAAAAAAAACATTTTAAAAATGTTTACTTTTTAAAAATGTTTACTTTTAAAATATTAAAGTTAGATAAAAATGGCTTGGCATTAGGAGTATTTGCGGTGTGGTTTTGGCAGTTATGACTACAAAATCCATTTGTATACAAGAGAGAAAAACATATGGTTCAGTTTGATTTGGTTGACTATTAAAAATGAAACTGACTCAAATCAAACCAATGTGGTTTGGTTTAATTTGGTTTTTTACAAGATTTTTATTTAGTCATATGTACACATATAGAGGATAACATAATTTTGTGTATAGTCATTCGTATATTACCAAATAACAACAAAATTCATCATATTTGAAGAACAACTTCTCATTTAATATACAAAAGTCACATTAGACAAAAGTGGAATAAAAACATAAAACAATAGCAAAAAAATAATATTAAAACATTATAATGAAATATAAAAAAATAGAGGAGTTGAGAGAATAGAGACAATGAAAAAGAAATAACATAAGAGATGAGAAATTAGAGAAGACGATACACGATAAAAATTAAATTGGAAGAGAAAACAGTAACATAATAATAAGAATGTGAAAAAGAAAGAACATAAAAGGGGAGATTAAATAAGAAAAAGTGAGATGTATCTGGTGAATATGATAAGAAGGAGGTGCAATACCTCTCAGAGATATTTAAGAAGGCTGAGATGTGAACTTAATCCAAGTAACAATGGAAGATACAATAGGTTGAAGAGGAAAAGAAAAGAGACTTCGGTTTCAAACTCGGACAAATTTCAAAATCCTTTTTGAAAGTTTGAGAGAAAATGTGTATTATGAGTTTTAAATCATAGAATGATTTGGAGAGAATTTGGAAAATGATTTATATATGTGTTGTAGAAAAGGCACAAAAATGAAAGAAAATACTCATTTGATTTGAGTCAATGAAAAATGGTATAAGTCGAGTTAAAAGAGTGAATGATTTGAGTCAGGATTAAAGAACCAAGAAAAATTGCTCCCATAATTTGAATCAACCCTTTTATGATTTAAGTTATGTGATTCGAATCATCCAGATATGTGATTTAAATCAAGATTACAAAACAAAAATACGAAATTTGCATCCAGGATTTGATTCGAGTGAAGGATATTCATGGTTTAAATCACAACCTCTACCTGTAAAAAAAATCACAACCTCTACAATCCGAGTTACGTTTTCATGTGATTTGAATCAAACTCACAAAAGAAAAATCTTGTTTTTCAGAACCATGTTTGATTCGAGACAGACAATCATGTCATTCAAATCAAACCCACATAAGTAAAATCCTAATTTTTCATATTTAGGGCCCGTTTGTTTTGCCTTTTTTTAAAAATGATTTTTTTAGTTTAACATAATTTTGTGAAAAAAAAATTACAAAGAAACTTTTCATAAAAGCTTCAAATGAAAATTTTGTTTGAATAGTTATTCTTAAAATGTTATTTTAGATATTTCATCATTTTATCGGAAAAAAATTTAGATAGTTATTCTTAAAATAAATCAACGACATATATTTCATCATTAATCGTGCTTAGATAAAAGGGGAATAAGAATGGCAATTGGTATCGACGTGTCAATTAAACAAAGTATTTCACATATATCTTGAAAGTTAGAAAAATTAAAGGATCATTACTTTATGGTGACCCCCTGACCCTAGATCCTCGTTCGGAGTTTTGTAGAGTCTTTAAACCTTCCCCGCCCAATCCATGGTCCAAAGTATGTAATTGCAAGGATAAGATTTGAAAATGTTAGGTCCAACCCCACTTCAGTCGGGATTCAAACACCTATAGTGTTCATTTTGACTCCCTGGTCCCGGATGAGAAGTTGATGAAAGGCGACTTGATAGCTTAATGGGAGTGATTGGGCTATGATGAAGAATATGACCCTTCTTACATGCCTCTCTTTATGAGAAACTGACAATTTATTGACACTCAAATGATTGTGTATACAGTCACCATTTAGGAAAGGATGGAACTTTTTTGTAAGGAGAGAATATTTGAATTTGGGAAATATGTTTTATGTTCTAATAATGTCTTAGTGATTGTCCCTTTGTTCTTTTCGATAGATAATATGGCACCCAACAGGAATATTTTCAAGATAAAGAAAACCTTGGTGACAATTGAAGTATTCCAAACTCCTATTTTTTCCCACTCCATCTCACCCAGAAGTAACTATGGAAAAAATTCCAATTGACATTAGGGCTTTGTGTGTTGCCCTAATCGGACTCATCTTAATCAGGATCAGTCATCGCTCGAAAGGTAGAGTAAGAAGGTCAATGACCAATTTTCTTTTGTAGTTGAGGATAATAACAAACATGGTAAGGATAATGGCCTCGTCCTAGAAGGGATAGACAAAAGACCTAAGTCATTTGGTCATATCTTTGCAGTGATCACCCTCTCTGACACTGGAATTATTCTTTCCAAGCTCCTTGGCACTCTCCCATCTCATGTTCCTCGTACATTCCAAGAACCATGGGCATGAATCTATGAACAAAACCTTGATTATATTATGAGTCTCTCTTACACAAGCAGGTTGAAGTTGATGGCAAAGACAACCTTCCATATGTTTTGGGGTACTTCGTTGATGACGTTTGTAATTGTTGGCCGTGGAATATCACTTTCCCCATACAACCCTTTCAAGGATATAGAGAAACATACGGTAAGTATGATGGCGTCATCTATGAACAAGCTCAACTTCAAGGTAGATTTTATGAGCTTTAGAAGGAAGTAGAGAGATTATCTAGTCTTTAAAAGGGGGTGGATGTCCAGGGCACTCCTTATAAATTGACTATTAGGTAACCATTATGCATGCGTCTGTCGCTCCCACCTGATGACACGGGGCCAAGAGGGGTACAGACGCGAACGGTCGGCGAAGAGAATGAATGAGAACACACAAGGGTGAACTCAGAATGAATAGAGTCGCCAGCTAGGCATTTTTATCCCGAAGGAAAGGTAATGCTGCATAGACCTAGAAAGATATGGATAAGACGGTTGCGAACCAGAGAAATTGAGAAAGGGGGTTGGTTACAACTTGGGAAGGTATTAGCACCCAGATTGTCCGTCGTACTCGACGGGATCCACGCTTGAAAGATTTGTGTTTTAAAGGGGTAGTGTCAGTGAAATCTGTGTATCAAAGCTGGAAAGAATGCAAGTGTCAGTGTAAAATAAATGTGAAGTGTATAAGAGAAGTGTCAGTGTAAGAACAAGAGTGAAGCTCAAGACTTTGAGGCTCAAAGAATAATGCTGGAAGGAGGGGGAATATACAGAGACTTTTGTTCGATAACTGTTAAGTTATGCCTACGTATCCTCTCGTGCAATGAGGAAGTCAGAACACCGTAGTTCGACTCAAAGAGACTGAAAGATAAATTGACTTGTGAATTGCTTACTTGTCTATGCTCAAGTGTATGACCTGTCTGGCTCAGGTGCGAACTGTCTTGCATTAGACGGAAGAAGCAAGTTCTTGTTTATGAATGAGTGTGATGAGAAAAGAATCCCGAAGGAGACGATTATTGTTTTTTTTTTGTGTTTTCAATCTTTTATTGCTTTTTTGTATTTGTCATAAGTTAATGAGCTTAAGCCTAAACCAAAGATTAGTAAACTCATCACAACTTCCCTTTGATTAGGGGTAATGAGAATACCTTAAGTATGAAGTAAACACCTCACACTTAATCACCATGATGTAGGATTAAGATCATTAACCTACTTGCATTTATTTAGATGTTTTTATTGTTTTTGTTTAGTGTTAAGTAATGAGTTTAAGCCATAATCAAAGATTTAATGGACCCATTACACCATCCTAATAGAAGGATAATAGATGGGAACATTTAAGCTGAGGAAGGCTCCCCAACTTAATCCATGATTAGGGATTAACCTCATGACAAAACAAAGCCTTTATTAAATGGATTTTAGTTAATGGTATGATTAAGAAATGAATTTTATGATTTGTAAGACAACTTGAGGAGGACTTGTCCATTAACACTAGGGTTAGTCCTTCTTAACCACTTAAGAAAGAATTAGAACCCTAATGCAAGGCCCAAGTTACAAGCTTGATGTCTTAGTGATTATTAGATGAATTGATTAAAAGATTTAAACACATTAAGGGTTCAACACTTAGGATTAAAGTTATACACTCCATCCTAATAGAAGGATACATGCATAACCCTAATCACAAAGTCTTAAAACCTTAAGGGTTTAGTCCTTGATTATGAGATGAGAAGAGAAGACTCAAGGATGACACAAAGGTAAAACTAATGGGGGACTAAACAAACCCTAATTGTGATCATGCTTGGTTGTTCCTAGGGTTTATGAGGCTTGCAAAAGATCTTCAAGAGGAGAGCCACCAGGAAAGAAGCAGATGAAAGGAAGAAGCAGAGAGAAGCAAGACAACTTGCTTCACTTAAGAAGACAAGTTGCTTGAAGAAAGAAAGTGAAGAGAGAACATGAGTGAGCAAGCTCACTCTAAAACAAAAGTAAAATTCAGCAATGATGCAAGAGAGATGAGAAGAGATTGTGAGAAGTGAAGGCAAATTCACTTCTCAAAACAACTTACCACCTGAAAAGTTAGCAAAGAAATGCAATTGCAATGAAAATGAGATGAAATGTCATGATGCAAGACAAAGTCAGAAGCATAAACATGATGTTAATGATGCTAAGAGATGATGCAATTACATGCCAAGAGTTGTGGATGATCATACAAGGATGAGGATGCAAATGAAGCATGCTTTGAACCATAAAGATTCATGAAAGTTTATGAAATGGAATGAACATATAACATGGCAAATGAATGATGCAATGATCAAACATGATTCTAATATGTCCTAAGATGTCCTATATGTCATATGGATGCACAAAAATGTCATGGCAAGTTCTTGTATGCAAGCAAATGAAAGATGGATGCAAAGGAAGGCAGGAATTAGGGTTTACATACAATATGCAATGCAAAATTCAAAATCAGAAGCACATGACATGATAAAAAATTGAAAATGGGATTAAAGGAACCCTAACCCTACACAATTTCACTTCCCAAAGGAGGGGACCTAACTCCTAACCTAATGGGAATTATGATTTTCTCAAATCAACTAGGGTTTCAAGGTACCTCAAAAGGAAAAATGCACATCAAATTGAAAATGAAAGATAAATTCCAACCAATTTTACCCTAGAAACTACATGCTATGAAGAATGCAATGCAAGAAGGACCATCATCAAACTCTTCATGGTTAGGCAGAATGAATTTTTCTAAGTTAGGACCAAAATATTGCCTTTAAATGACTTTTATTCCAATGAAAATTATCAAAGTAGGTCAAGAACCAAAAATAAATTTGTTTGAAGAGTTGGACAATATTTCTAAATGCATCAAAATGCAATGTGAATTTTTTTGGTGATTTTTTAAATACCTAAATGCATTTTTAATTAATTAATTTCCATTAACTAATTAAAAATAAATATTTAAATGATTTAAAAATAATTTTTAATGCAAAAATAAAAAATAAAAATATTTTTGGGTTCTGAAAATTAATAAAAGGTTTGACAAAAAATTTCAAAATTTTTTAATGTGTTTTGCTATTTTTAAAAATTCGTGGAAATAAAATACAAATAAAATGAAATAAAACTAAATAAATGGAAAAATATGCAGATCCTGTGGCTGGAATTCAAATAGAATTGGAGGGAGTTGACCCGCGCGCTATCCTAAGGTTGTGGTTCCATCTGACCTTTTTTAATAATTAAACCTAATTAATTAACACTAATTATGAGATTAGGGTTTAATGAGACCATCCAAGCCATTGGTTCACACGCGGGAAGCAAGATCGCACGCTCCAGGTTCAAACTCATCCCTAAACCCTAATTATCATTAATCACTTTCAGGTCACCGGAGAAGAACTCCGGTCGTCTTCTCCGGTGACATTCCTCCCTGAAAAATCCCAACTCACTCCCTAGGTTATTTCTGGAGCTCTAAAGCTCCAGATTTGTTCTTATCCCTCCCTTGAACCTAAATCTAACCTCAAATGGAATTTATCTCTAACCATTAACAAGATTCGAAGCAAGGTATAAAAATGGCAGAAATTTCAGACAAGCCATACATGCTCAATTCTTCATCATTTTCAAAAATTCAAAGTTCAACATGTTCAGGGGATCACACTTAACCAATTAATAACTTAAAATAGAGGTTCTGGAAAAAAGTTTCACATGACTACCTGAGATGGAGCTTTTGCTTTTGGAGCTTTCTGGCCAGTCCCTTGCTTCCAATCACCTCTACTGACTTCCCTCAAGAGTTTGCAAAGCTTGTTTGGAGTTTCCTATGGCTGGTTTGGGAGATTGCTTCAGTTCAGTTAAAAAGGGAGAAAAATTGTATTTGGTGTGTGATGGCTTTTAAGGTAAAGTAAAGGGTGGTTTGTGATCAGTGATGCATTATAAGATGAGTGGTGGAAGAAGTTTTAAGTTTTAGTTGTTGAGTTGAGAGATTCGATAGAAAATGCAAAAGGAGGGGATTTTGTGTAGGATGACTTGTGTGAGAGCTCAGGATTTCCTCTTGTGTGTTTTGAGTTTCATTTTGTCCACTTATCAAGCTGTGATAGGACAGAGAGTTGGTGGTGGCACAGTGTGATTGGCATGACCCCTTTTGCAAAAAGTCAAGTCTATGTGTCCTTTGAGGTATGGGCTGTTTTAGGGCTAGAACAAAGGCATGTCTGCTGCAGCTTGATTCAAGGATGACCATGGAAATGAGATTGAGGCAAATCAGCAAGTTTGTGAGAAGTTGTGGGAGGTTTTGCAAATTTGTGAACCTTTGGCCCTTTTGAGATTTCTTAATGATCAAGGCATGAAAATGGGTGATTCTTTGGTGCATTCTGAATTTTAGGTCTTGTGTTATGCTTATGTGATGCTTAGAAGTCCATTTGAGGTCATAAAAATGCTTGGCAAGTGAAATTGCAAGTTTCCCTCTTTGGTGCCAAAGTGAAAAATAAGTGATTTTTCCCAACTTTGACAAGCCATAACTTTTGATCTAAAATGAATTAGAATGAGTTCTTGTACTTTTTGAAAATGGGAGGATCCAATCTACAACTTTCATGACCAAAGTTTTTTCATTTGAAGCATTTTTTAATCAAAAAGAGGAGGTTGAAAAACTTTCCCAAAATGGCAAGTTTGCATTACAAGTCACTTTCCCAAAAAGGCAACTCTGCAAATGGCTTGAGATTCTTCAGTTTTGTGAACTTCTAACACCTTCTAAGATCAAATAAAGATCATATACATTCAAAATGATGGAGAAATCCTTTTGGTTGGGTCATTGGGGGCCTCAGATGCCCTGATTTTGCACTGACTTGCTCAAGAAGTCATCCCTTGATCAGATGCCTTCCCCATTGAATTTCTTCATAAAAATTGGTATGCATGATCCTCATATCATATAGAGACCAATAGAAACAAGAATGGCCAAAAAATTTGGAGTTATGGCCTCTGAAACCAAAACCCTAATTCTAGGTCATCTGTGCAGTTAAACCTGGCTCTGCTTCCATGCCTTTCTCAGTTCTTGTGATTCTTTGACTTCCTTGGCCTTGTGAGGATATAATATGATGCTTGAACATACATGGACCCTCCTGAGATGATTGAAGACCTTTGAAGTGGCTCAAATAACTCTTGGATTGCTCAGATCACAAACCCTAGATGCAGATGACTTTGAATCAATGCAGTGAAGCAAAAATGCAATATGAGATGATTTGATTGAACTTATGCAATATGAAAAGATCACAGGCCATGGTGAAAACTTAGTGAGGGCAAATTTGGGGTGTTTACAGCGTCTCTAGAGGGAAAAGAGAAGGCTCTCGAATAAGCTAGGTTACATAAATCGAGGAAACACTGACTAAAGATAAAAAAGTCCATCTTGAGGAGTCAGAGTCCTTCAAGGGGATCTAGCAACACTGAAGAAAGAAAGCGGTGATATTGTTGATGAAGGCCTCAAAGATATTAATGATACTTTTAATAACACTGTCGACTAGTCGATGATATTGTTTCTGGGTATTCAGGTTCCTCAGGAGAAGATGAACCCATAAAAGGTGGTTGTTGGAGGAGATATTATTAACAACAATGAGGAAAATGCAGAATGAATTTGTAGTCTTTTGATTGAACGTTTGTGTATTTCGCCTTTCGATTTGTGATGTTGATCTGAGGGAACTTTGTAGTTGAGATTCTTCCTTTCTGAGTAGATCTTCACTGATTGTATCTACGACGAAGATCAAAGGCGTTCTTGAATTTGACGCTTCCAAAGTGCTTTTGGAAACGAGATTAGACATTACTTTCTCAATCTCAACGCAACTGTTACAACTATTGAGGTTTGAATCATAAGAGATCCGGTTGTGAAAATTCACATGAATTAAAAGTCGATTCCTACGGACAACGCAAATGTCCCATGAAATGAATTGTTCAATGAAGGATGAAGTAGTGCTTGCTACGCTGGATTTGGAGTCTTTGTGTGAAGTTATAGATCTCTAGCGCGGGGATGGGCCTACAAAGTTAACAATCAAACGTTTAAATCAGTAAGTGGGTAAAGTTAATTATGGTTAGAATAAATGTGTGGTGATTTATATATGGTAGATGATAATTGGTATATGGTTGATATATAACATATTTATTATTTATATATAAATTTTAAGTTATTATTATTTTAAAAATTCTGAATAATTATGCTTAAAAATAATTTTAAATAAAAGGTCAGAGAGAAAAACTAAACAAGAGATTGTGTGTGAGAAAAATATTAATGAGCTTAGTATAGAAAGATTGTTTGGAACATAAAAAATAACAAATTTCAGCGCACGCAAAAATATACCCATAAAGAAGAAAAAGAAGCAAATGTTCAAACAAAACACTCATAAAATCATAAATCAACTTATAATTTTTATAAGGACAAAATTACAAACCCTCGCATCCAATTGTAATTTTTAAGGAGAAAATTGCAAATCCTCCAAACTATAATTTTTGAACGGAAAAAATGCAAATCCTCTCTCAATCAAAAATTTTGGACGAAAAAATTGCAAATCTTCTATCAACAAACTATTTTTGAACGGAAAAATAGAAAAGTCTCTCAACAAACTATTTTCGAGCAGAAAAATAGAAAACTCTCTATAAACACACAACTACTTAAATCCCCAATGCACACAAAAAATTACATTATGTTGTTCTATTGAAAATTAAAACCAACTATCTCTATTTATATTAATACTATAATTCTATTTTCTTTCTATTATCCGATATATGAAACTTGAATAAATATACTATTTGATCTAACAAAGATGTCATTTGAAAATTATTGTAGATTGACAAACTAAACATGACAAATTTTTAATTCCTAGAAAATAAACTTTTAAGATAATTATATAAATTGAAATAAAAAAAACTTGATATTATTATTTTGTTTAAACATAACAATGATAGAGGTTAATTTAATAAATAAATTAAATATGTTTGTAGTCCTCTTAAATATTTTAATTTTCGGTTTTAGTTCCTTAAAATAGTTTCTTTAAAGAATGATCCTCCTAAAAAATTTCATCCACACTTTTAGTCCATACTATTAAAATCGTCGCTAAAATCCTCGTTAATTCAGTCATTAAGTAATAAATTATCACTAAAACTATCGTTAATTTGGTCGCTAAGTCATAAAAATCGTCACTAATTTGTAAGAGAGACCAAAAGTGTGAATTAAAAGTTATAACAAGACTGTTATTTAAAAAAATATTTTGAAAGACTAAAACCAAAAATTGAAATATTCAGAATAACTACAGATATATTTAAACCTAATAAATCTCTCAATGAAAAGAGAAATAGTATATAGAAATGGATGATCAGTATATCAACCAAGTAGATCAACCAAATTGATTATACTTTTATTAAACTTTTGTATGTTTGTATATAAGAGATTTGTATTAATCCTTCTTCAAGTGGAGTAATTCACTCTATTAGAAATAGAAAAGATTTTGACTCACGTATGTTTATTGATGTTCTAGATCAGGCCTTTGTTGGTATTCTCAATATTAATAGGACTTTGATCTTGCTCAATAATTATTGATGATATCTTTGTAATGTTATGTTGTTTGTCAAAACACTGTTCTTCATTTGGTCTCAATTATAAACAAAACTAACTAATTGCATCCGACAAATTACTATTTCTTTCTATTTGATTTTTTTATGGAAATTTATTCCATCAAAAGGTATTTTTAAAATAATAATATTAAATAGGGTAAATGCTTATAATTAGAGTCGGTTTTAGAACTTTGCAACATGACTTATTGCATAAGACCTTTAAATTATTGGGACCTCAAATTTTTTCAAAAGTATTTATAAAATAAAAATTTAAAATACGTACAAATAAATTAATTTAATTGATATATATCGATAGTGTAAAACAATTTTACACTTTCAGTTAATCGTGATCGTTAAATTTTAATTATAATTTAATTTTGATTTTAATTATTTAAAAAGTAATTTTTTTGAGTGGTTGTGATGTACTGATTATGTAAAAAAATTTATACTGACAGTGTATAGTAATTAATCTCTAAATAAATATGGTTCGTGGAAAATACCATCAACCTAGTGACAAAGTAGTTGGTTTTTGTTGAATTTGTCTTGTGTTAAAATAATGTTGTAGGTTTTTTTATACTAATTTTACTATATCATTAATTAATTAAATTTTTATTTTATTAAACTAATTTTTATTATTTAAATAATTAATTACATATTTAGTTTCTTTAAAAACTAATTTATATAAATTTATTTTATTAATCAAATTTATTTCTTTAAAAAATTATATAATTTTCATCTTTAATAACAAAATAATTTTTCTTATTTCTTATCATTTTATTTTATTTTTTATTATAAATATTAGATATTATTTCTCAATCATAATTAAATATTTAAATTTTATCATATGACCAACTTATTTAATATTAAATTTTATGATAAAAAATAACATATTTCTATCTTAAAAAGTTAACAACATTAATATTATTTTTAATTAAGTAATCATAATTAAATAGAAAATTGTGAGATATTAGATTGAACCCTAGTTTTAGCATGTCATCGAAGTTTGTTCACATGTTGATGTCGAAGTAATGCGTGTTGTAGTCGAAGTTTGTTCTAGCATGCATTAGTCAATATTGCTAGGTTTGTTAGCATGTTGAATTGGGTCTTACTTGTAAGCACAATTGTTTAAGTTAGTTTGTACCCTAAGTTAGCTTGTAATGAGTAATTGTTAAAAAGTCCATTAGGTTAGTGTGTTAGTTTTCTTATAAATAGCATACTAGTCTCTCATCTTTGAATAAGGAAAAATAGGAAGATAAAATCCTAATTCAAAAGTGAGAGGGTTATTTGTTATTCTTGTATACTAGTAATCTTGTTTTAAGAGAAATAAAAGAATAGCAGTTTATAGCAAATTCTTGTTGTTATCATTGTTTTACCTTAAACCCTGACTCTTGTGGGTTTCTTGATCCGAAAGAAACGGTTTAATACTTTGTTTCTAGGGAATCTGATTCACAACAAATTGATGCAGTGAGCGTGGAGAAGATGCCTTCAACAAAGTATGAGATTGAGAAGATTACTAGAGTGAACAATTTTGGTATGTGGTGCATGAATATGAAATCCCTTCTGGTTCAGCAGGGTTATTTGGAAGCGCTGAAGGGAGTGGCAACCATGAACGTTGTGTGACGGAAACTGAAAATACGACCATGATAGAGAAAGCCCATAATGTTATATTGTTGGGCCTTGGTGATAATGTTCTTCGATAGGTATCAAAGGAGACGACTGTGTCGGGGCTATGGTTAAAACTTGAAAGTTTGTACATGACCAAATCGTTGGTGAATCGACTCTACTTGAAGCAAGCTTTGTATTCATTCAAGATGAGTGATGAAAAAGTGTTGGTTGAGCAGTTGGATATGTTCAACAACCTGATTCTTGATCTTGAAAATATTGATGTGAAGATCGATGATGAAGATCAAGCTCCGTTGTTGTTGTGCGCTTTGCCCGAATCACATACTCACTTCAAAGAAACTCTATTATATGGAAGGAAGACGCTGACCTTTGAAGATGTTCAATTTTCCTTGTACTTTAAGGACTTGAACGAACGAAAGAAGAATAAACCTTTGACGATTGGTGAAGGTTTGGTTGTTAAGGAAAAATTCTTGTGAAAGGATGGTAAGTTCGACAAGAAGAAAGGTAAAAATCAGCAAAAGTCCTATAGTGGTGAGACATCTGGTATTTGATGTTATCATTGTAAGAAGGAGGGTCACACAAGAAAGGTGTGCCATGAACGCCTGAAAGATCATGAAGGTAAGGATAATGGCAACGCAACCATATTCAAGATGATATTGAATCATCTGAAGTTCTTATGGTTTCAAGTGGCGACTCAAGAAAGGAGTGGATTATAGATTCAGGTTGCACTTGGCACATGACTCCAAACAAATATTTGTTCGAGGAATTATGTGATTAAAATGATGGATCAGTGTTGTTGGGAAACAACAAAGCTTGCAAAATTGCAGGTATTGGATCTATGAGATTCAAGCTCCATGATGAGTCAATAAGGTTATTGACTAAAGTTAGGTATGTACCTGACTTGAAGAGAAAATTGATTTCTCTTGGTGAATTTGACAAGAGGGGGTATGTTTTTCAAGGAGAGAAAAGTATCCTAAGAGTCATGAAGAGGTCTAAGGAAGTCTTGAGAGGCGTGAAGAAATAAGGCTTGTATACCCTTGAGGTTGAAGTTGTAAATGGTTCGACAAATGTTGCATCCACGAAACTTTTGTCGAAGACAAAATTATCGCACATGAAAATGGGCCATGTCAGCAAGAGAGGCTTGGTCGAACTGGGGAAACAAAACCTGTTAGGTGGTGACAAAGTCGAGAAGTCGTAGTTTTATGAACCTTGTGTATCTGG
Source organism: Lathyrus aphaca (assembly GCA_963966055.1). NCBI lineage: Eukaryota > Viridiplantae > Streptophyta > Magnoliopsida > Fabales > Fabaceae > Lathyrus > Lathyrus aphaca. The sequence continues at coordinate 112,121,846 of OZ014525.1, read as the reverse complement.
TAAATCTTGTAGGGTGAAGTTTAACAAAGATAAACAAATAACACATGGATCCCTTGATTACATCCATGTTGATCTTTGGGGGGCTGCAAGGAATCCTTCACATTCAGGTGCAAGATATTTTATATCCATAGTTGATGATTATTTCAGAAAGTTATGGGTATTCATTCAGAAGACTAAGGATGAAACTTTTGAGAATTTCAAGAGTTTGAAGGTTCTGGTCGAAACTCAAACTGGCAGAAAGGTCACAAGGCTAAGAACTGACAATGGCCTTGAATTTTACAATGAAACATTCAACAGTTATTGTGTCGAGTGTGGGATTGCAAGACATAAGACTGTAGCAGGTACTCCTCAAAAAAATGGCCTAACTGAGAGATTTAACCGAACAATCATCGAAAGGGTTGGATGCATGTTGGTTAATGCTGGATTGAAGAATGTATTTTGGGCTGAGGGTGTTTCGACAACAACATATACGATAAACATATGTCCTTCGACTGTGTTAGATATGAAGACAGATGAAGAAGTTTGGTCGGGTCATCCACCAGATCACGATAAACTGAGAGTATTTGGGTGTGTAGCCTATGCTTACATTAGGCAAGACAAGGTCGAACCTAGAGCTTTGAAATGCATTTTCATGGGATACCCTGAAGAAGTCAAAACTTATAGGCTATGGTGCCTAAAGTTAGGTCATAAGAGGTATATCACTAGTCGAGATGTATTTTTCAATGAAGTTGAGATGACTTTCAAGAAAATTGATGATATTGACGAAGAGCTGGAATAGGGAGAGATTCCTATTGAGGTGGGGCATAGTGATGCTAAATTGCATAACCTAGATGAAGTCAAAGAAGAAACAGAAGTTGTTGTAGAAGATGATGATGCTGATAATGACTACCTGTTGACAAGAGACAGGTCGAGAAGATTCATCAAGCCACCTCATAGACTTTTTTATGCAGATCTTATTGCTTATGCCTTAATCTCTACGAGTGAGGTTCTAGACGATAAGGAAGTTATAAGGAGTGGAAATAAGACTGAATGGATGAAAGCCATGGATGATGAGATGAAATCTCTTCATGATAAAAACACATGGGAACTGATCAAGAAACCTGCTGGAGCCAGGTTAGTCAGTTGTAAATGGATTTTCAAAGTTAAGGAAGGAATCGAACAAGTGACGTCGAATAGATACAAGGAAAGTTTTGTCGCAAGGGGTTTCACTCAGAAAGAAGGTGTCGACTTCAATGATGTTTCTCTCCTATTGTGAAGCACAAATCCATTCAAATGTTGCTTGCCATGGTTGCACGGTTCGACCTTGAACTAGAACAGATGGATGTGAAAATTGTGTTCTTGTATGGTGATCTTAATGAAACAATCCTGATAAGGCAAACTGAAGGGTATGTCAAAAAAAGTGAAGGAAAAGTATGTGTGCAAACTGAAGAGATCTTTATATTGGCTTAAACAATCTCCTCGACAGTGGAATAAGAGATTCGACAAGTTCATGGTACGCATAAGTTTCATCAGAATTCAGTTTGACCACTATGTTTACTTCAGATTTTGACCTGGTTATTCATTTGTTATTTTATTATTTTATATGGATTATATTATAATAGTAAGCAACCATATCGAAGATGTGATAAGGGTGAAGATTAAACTCAATAAAGAGTTCAACATGAAGGATCTGGGAGTTGTGTCTAGGATTCTTGGGATTGACTTTCGAAGAGATAAAAACCAATCGAAATTAAACTTATCTCAAGAGGCATACCTACAGAAGATTCTCAAAAAGTTTGTTATGCTGAATTCAAAGTCTGTTGTGACTCTGACAAATCCTTAATTCAAGTTGAGTATAGATTAGTGGCCCAATACTGATGTCGAAATAGCTTATATGAATAGCATTCCATATGCTAATATAGTTGGCTCTTTGATGTATGTTATAGTTTGTACTAGACCCGACATATCATATGCAGAAAATCTTGTAAGCAGGTACATGTTGAATCTTGGAAAGGATGAATGGCAAGCATTGAAATGGATTCTAAGGTACATAAATGAGTCTCTGAATAGAGTCTTAATTTATGGTGGAGCCTTTGGTGAAAATAGTAAAACAACAATCGAAGGATATGTCGACTCTGATTATGCAGGTTGTATGGATTCTAGAAAATATATTTCTGGTTATGTGTGCACTATGTTTGGTAAAACAATCAGTTAGAAAGTAACACTTCAGAAGGTTGTTTTCTTATCAACCACTGCAGCGGAATATATCGCCCTGACTGAAGTTGTGAAGGAAGCATTGTGGCTTGAAGGTTTTACGAAGGAGCTGAAACTTCAAGGTCGAGTTATCACTGTTAAATATGATATTCAAAGTACAATACACCTGTCGAAAAACTCGGTCTATCATGAGCGAACCAAGCACATCGATGTAAGGTTGCATTTCGTTAAAGGGTAATCGAGCATGGAGAAGTCCAAGTGCTGAAGGTTTCGACAGATCATAATGTTGTTGATATGATCACCAAGATATTTCTTAGTTGCAATTTTTTCCATTGTATGTAGTTGATAAAGTTGCATGAATAAAGCTAGTTTATTTCTTGATGTTGTAGAGTTTGTTCCAAGGTGGAGATTTGTGAGATATTAGATTGAACTCTAGTTTTAGCATGTCATCGAAGTTTGCTCATATATTGATGTAGAAGTAATGTGTGTTGTAGTCGAAGTTTGTTCTAACATGCATTAGTCAATATTACTGGGTTTGTTAGCATGTTGAATTGGGCATTGCTTGTAAGCCCAATTATTTAAGTTAGCTTGTACCCTAAGTTAACTTTTAATGAGTAATTGTTAAAAATCCCATTAGGTTAATGTGTTACTCTCATCTTGAATAAGGAAAAATAGGAAGATAAAATCCTAATTCAAAAGTGAGAGGGTTATTTGTTATTCGTGTATACTTGTAATCTTGTTTTAAGAGAAAAGAAAGAATAACAATTTATAACCAATTCTTGTTGTTATCCTTGTTTTACCCTAAACTGTAACCCTCGTAGGTTTCTTGATCCCAAAGAAACCGTTTTATACTTTATTTCTAGGGCATCTGGTTCACAACAAAAATAAATTAATAAATTAATTTATTAGGTTTAGAGATTCGAACAATTTGACGTGAGTTACCCTAACATAAGGTAGATTTTATCATTTTTCTAATAAGTTATCATACCCTAAATTATACCCTTTTTAAAACCATTTCATTAAGACATTTGCATCATATTGCATTGCATTCTTAGGCATGATTCATTAAGGTTAACAAAATTCAACATAAAAAAATTGCATTAAAGGACAAAGACTCTTAAGTGTTCATTCAAGTTTAGACAAGCCATACATTTCATGCATTTTTGCATCTTTTCATTGTCTAAAAATCAAAGTCAAGCAAAGTTAATGTTAGTTTCATTTAAAAACCCAAAAATATTCTTTTCATGCATTATCATTCATCATACATATGCATTTTTATCCATTTCATGTGTATATTGCAAAAGTAAAAAAGGTCAGCATAAAAATGAGCAAAAATACGAATCTTCATTTTACATGTTATTGTGCTATGTACATGGTTTGTTACCTCTCATATTATCTTTGTTACATTCCAATATCACATTATTACCATCTTCATCCAAAATTCAAACAAAAAGCAAATTGAAATTGGAAAGAACTAAAAAGAAGAGCGAGAAAATTGAATTAAGTTTTAAATTGTATTAAGTTTGGATTCATTTCATTCATACCATACAATTACATACAATCATAACATGTGCATCATAAACTAAAACCAAGGAACCAAAATTAGAATTGGAAAAAAATGTCAAAATCGAATTCATTTACATTCATCATGTGTGTCATTACATAGCATCATATTATACACCATTACACTAACATTTGAATTCATCCATGGCATTTTAAACTGAAAATAAGTGAATAAAAAAAGGAAGCTTGAAACAACAAATTACACCAAGTTTGAACTATCATCATAACATTCCATGTGCATGACTATACATTACATGAGATTCTTACAACTTTCACATCACACAGTTTACAAGTTAACAAAATCAAAAAATACAAATTAACTCAAATTAACACAAACAAATTAAAATTTAATTCCATTAAAACTGAATTTCATTACAATTTTGAAACGATTACATTGAAATGGAATAAATGTTAATGTGCACATGGCTACATAGCCTCCCATAAATCCCCCCCCCCAATCCCACAAAATCATGAACAAAAATTACAACAACAAAAAACTCACACAACCTCATTCATCCTTATCCTCAAACAACATCACACACTACACACCTTAATCTCACAAATGTTTGGACCCAATTCTCACCAAAATATCTTGATTCACACACACTTTAATCAAGCCTCACACACTCACTTAAACCCAATCCATTCACCTATAAAGCCAAACTTTAATGCACTGAGATGAGAAGCAACCATCCACCCTGAAAAGATTCAAATCCTCACCCATTGAATCACCTTAAACCTCCACTTAAAGATTCATTTTTAAGCCATTAAGAGCTTCACTTTGAATCTCTAAATAGGCTCAAGCTTATGCCTTCATCCTTGAATCATCAGCAACACAGAGTGATAGCTCACACAAAGTTTAAGAAAAAGAAAAATAGAAAGGGTTAAGTCGGAGAAGAAACTAGAAGAAGAAGTATGAGAAGAAGAAAAGAAGGAAAGAAGAAGCAGATAAGAAACAAAGTCGTTACCTATAATTTTGATGTCGCTGGAAATCACAGGTGTCGTGCCAAAAATTCCATTGCTATAATTCGGTACTCCCTAAGTTTTTCTTCTTGTTTTCCATTTGATTAATGTTGATGTATGCTTCTTGGGTATTTATCCCTCGTTATTATTGAAATTTGATGTTATTTTGGTTTGGATCTAGAAATTAGGGTTCATAACTGTTAGTTTTAATTTGGTATGATTTTGTTGTTGTTTAATGTTTCTAAGTATGGATTCATGTTCCGAGAGTTATTTTATCTGGGGTATGTGTTGGTAATTTTTTTAATATGGGTATGATTATATGTTTCTGGGTTGAGTCGAGAAGAACATTCAAATGTTCTTGAGGATTGTTCATACAATTCATGTACTTGGAAAACATACTGAAAATAATAAAAATAACAAGAGAAGATATAGAATTGTTGTAGCACAATAGTAAAAGTGTGTGCATCAAAATGTATTGATCAATCACATAGTTTGTCTTTTAAAAAATCTATTTTAGGAAGACTAATTACTATATTCTTGGATGATATCTTATTCAATAAGTTGAATGCACATGACTTAAACTCATAAGCCATAACCAAGAATTTTCACGCTTGGCTAATTATCACAAACTCTCATGCATTGACACACCTTTTAGATCAAGCATATAAACAATATAAGTCCTAGAACCATTAAACACAAGGTCTTTACTTGCCTTACGCTCAATTACACAACTAAGAGTATTAATACCTATGAAATACCCTTTGTCACATAATTTTCTAATGCTCAGTAAGTTGTGTTTAAGCCCTATGACTAAAAGCATATTTTTAATGGTAATTATGGAGGAATTTACAGTAATAACCTCACCAATAATTTCACCTTTCGTATTGTCTCCTTACATGACGTGACCGATTTCCTTCTCATCGAACTCGATGAACATGGAAGCATCTCATGTCATATGTCTTGAACATCTGCTATCTAGAAACCACAATGTTTTCGCAGGGGCAAGACTTCCTTGTGACAATCAAATAGGTAATTTAGGTCCCCTAACTAGTGGTTTATTAAGGATTATCTGAGCATCTAACTGACCAAACTTGTAGGGCAATTATTGAAACATGACATGAGGATCCTTTGATGTATATGGGATATCATGAAGTCCACTTGAGGCCTTAGAAGTCCAATTTGCTTTGAGAAATACAAAACCCTAATCTGAGATTCACTGCTTAGGAAGAGGCTTTGTCTGATGAAACCTTGAGTTCCTTTGAGCAATTGAGAATCTTATGAACATTAGGAGACCTTTTGAGACATATTATCTTAAAGATATGGGGGGAAATTTTGGGGTACAATAGTGAACTTAATCATCTACAACCAAAAGAGTAACAAAGCACTTAGTGCCAAAACCGAGAAGGCAACCGATTTCGCTTAGTATCTTACACTATAGTAATTAACTGATGCAATTAGACCCAAATTCGATGAAGACTTGAAAGAAAATTGGGATGCCTAAAGCAACTACGCATCAAGCTTCAAAAGTCGTGGATCTAATGCAAATGATTAACCAACATTGGGGTGACACGACCAATTTAGGTCCGATTCACGAAAGTGAAAGTATCCAATTGGATTTTTATTCCGAAATAGGGACACATTTAGGTCTATGTTAAGCAATCATCGATTAATTTACGAAGTAACTACCCTAAAAATGAGGTCGACCAATATAATGTGTGTGCTAATACATGCGAGATGAACGATATGTAAATCGTTATCCGAACGCAATGCCGCGCGAAAATAAAGATGAATACCAAATTGAGTTATACTTATGATATTCTTTCATCTTTAAGTTTAATCACTAATTTTGGTGGATTCAAATATGAAAATATATCACTAATTCAATGCACCTAAAATGAATTATTAAAGAAAGTTTTGAACTAATGAATATTATCTCCTCTATCTACACCCAAAGTTCATTGAAATCAAAGAAAAATCAGTCCCAAAAATACCTTCCAAGGTAAAAATAAGAAAGGAGGGAAAAAGGGGGAAGAGGAGGCAAAACAATCCCAAAATAGAGCCAAAAATCACTTCTGGAGCAGTGTTAATCGATTAACACTTTGGTTAATCTGTTAACACAACAAAAATTTGAATCTTGCGCTAAAAAATACACTGGTTAATCGATTAACTAGTTTGTACTGCAACTGGTTTATCGATTAACATTGGACTAGAAGTAGAAAATTAGCTAAAATTCAGCATGATCCTATTTCATAACATATTTCAAACACCTTATGATCATGGACTGAATTAGCACGAATTTTAAAGTGAAAACAACAGTGGAACCCTGGAATCAAACAACAATATATGATCTAGAGGGTTAACAACAAGGAACATTAATGATCTACATCATGGAGGATGAAGGTGAATGTGTAACAATGGTGAGATGTATTACCAAGAACAAAATCCAAATTAATTCACAAGCAAGCTTGATCTACTGAAATTGATGAAGAAAAATGAAAAGGATGAAGGTTTAGCTCAAAGTTAATCAAGAACTCAATGCAAATTCTTGATAACTTTCAAAAGAAGAAAATGAGCTTTGGTGAAATTTTGTGGTTTGGGGAGATATTTTGCAAGGGATTTTTTGGCTCTCTAAAGCTTGAGAAATGAATGAAATAATGCCCCTATTTAAAGAGTTTAGGCTTGGGAATTTGGTGGAATGGAGCTTGCTTTGAGAAATCAAAATTAGGCTTGAATTCAAATTTGGAGGGAAAATCATAAAAGAGTGGTGATTAGTGAAGGTATATGGTAGGAAATGATCAAAGTGATGTAGGGAATTAAAATAATGTGATCTAGAATATTTCAAGTGAGATCAAGGGTTGAGATGTTGAAAAATTATTAAAACTTCACCTAAGTTAATCGATTAACACATTGGTCAATCGACTAACCAAGCTAAAATATGAATTTTCCTTTCTTTTGATTGCATTGTTGTGATTTCGGCTCGATTCTTTTGCTTGTCAAAGAAGGCATGTAAATAAACACATGAACCTTGGAGTTCCTTGAATAAATCAATTAAAACTTTAGGAATCCTTGATTAGATAAATTGACATAATTGTGGATCAACTTCGACTTCTTATCAGTGAAATTCATTTGAGCTGTGGGATTGCTATTTTTGGTATTTTTAACATGTTCTTCCCCTGAAAATGTTAATAAAAGAAAACAAAGTATTTTTGGATTTTAATTAAAGGTTAGTAAACATAAAAAAATAAAAGGCAAACAAAAGCAATAATGATCTCCTGTGAGGTATAAACCAGCAACCAAAAGGATAGAAGAACCAATGTGTGATCTTGTTTCAATGCAAAGATGCACATGAAAAATATGGAAAATCTTAGGGTCAAAAATTAGGGTGCTACAATTTCCACTATTTAAGTTTCTTCAATCTGGAGAGATGAAGATTGACATCTTTGTTTCAACAAGATGGGAGATACTTAAAGATAGAAAACCCAATATTCGGCCCTAAGAGGCCATAAAATGATATGAAATCATAGAAATATATGGGGGAATAATACGACACAAGAAACAAAATAAATGCTAAGGAAGAAAGGAGAATAAAGCTCCAATGGGAAAAAGCATCACACCACATGTTGGAGACGACAACATGGCTCAGCTGAGGCAAAGATGTCCAAGAATGGCACTGGACAGAAGGAATAACAACATCAAAGAAGGCATTTAATGAAGTGAGAAAAGTCCTCGAAAGTACATCAGAAGCATCCAAGAATGACATTAATTACTTCACTAGGGACATCCGAGAATGGCATCAAATAAAAGGTGTAATATCTAAGAAGGCATCAGATGTAAAGGAAATAATTTGAAGATACACCCAAAATAACTAGAAAATCATTGAGTATATGAGATTAAGTTTTGGAAGAACAAACATATCTAGAAAAACATCAAATAGGTGAAGAAAAGGTTCTGGAGAAACATCAGAACAAGGTATATATGGACAATCATTAGATAGACACAAAGGTATATGCCAAGTAAGTCGGACTTTAATCACAAAAAATGCATATGAGGATTAAAATACTCTTGAATGAAAATGTATACGAAAATTGGGGATAAAACACCCTTGCAATGCAAATGAGGATAAATCACTCTTGCAATGTAAATGTATAAGAAAATGGGGATAAAACACCATTGAAATGAAAATGAGGACAAAACACTCTTGCATGCAAATGTATACAAAAATGGGGATAAATCACCTTTGTAATGCAAATGAGGATAAAACACTCTTGCATGCAAATGTATATGAAAATTGGGATGAAGCACACTTGCAATGCAAATGAGGATGAAGCACTCTTGCATGCAGAATGTATACGAAAATGGGGAATAAAGCATTCTTGCAATGCAACTGAAGATGAAACACTCTTGCATGCAAAATATATACGAAAATGGGAAATAAAGAACCCTTGCAATGCAAATGAGGATGAAGCACTCTTGCATGTAAAATGTATACGAAAATGGGGGTGAAGATCCCTTGCAATGCAAATGAGGATAAAGCATTCTTGCATGCAAAATGTATACGAAAATGGGGATGAAGCACCCTTGCAATGCAAATGAGGATGAAACACTCTTGCATGCAAAATGTATACAAAAAATGGGATGAAGCACCCTGGTAAATGTAAAACATTTGGAAAAAAAACTGAAAACCAGTTTAGACTCTTAGGGGAGTTAAAATCAACAAGTTTATACTCTTGTGAGGAGTGAAAATCAACAAGTTTATACTCGTTTGAGGAGTGAAAAAGATTGAAAGGTTGATTCCTCAATACGGAGATCATTGTCATTCGCTCGGAGATTAGAGATGTTGATGTTTAAACATATCTTTGTCACACCAGTAAACTGTATCAAGTTGATAATCTTTTGAGAAAAGTCATGAAAAGATGCTTGGGAATCCTGAAGAAGGTTGCCCGGATTGATTGACTGATAAAGGTTTCAATTCTTGACTACTTCCGGAAAAATTTGATCATGGCTTCAAACCTTGAAATGATTGTTGGGAAGTCTAAAACCAATATGAAACTTGAAAAGATCTCTGGTTAACCAAATATGAGAATAACTTGCATTGAGCAACAAATCTTAAACCATAAGATCTTGACGGAACTTGCCCCTGATAGGATCACTGACCAAGTTTCTCAACTGTTTGAAATTCCTTGATGGGGAAAGTTTGTCTGCAAATAAAAGTGTTTATATAAACATGGTAATTTTAATGTGAAGTTCATGCAAAATTTTGAAATCAAAAATCATTTTTGGAATGAAATTATTGATGTAAAGTAAATGAAAAAAAATTTGTCAAAACACGACGGTTGAGACAAAAATAAAAGAGAAAGAAAAGGTAAGAAAAAAATTATTGGAAACAAATATGGGAGTCAGTTTATGCAACCTTGATGTAGTATGTTTTTCAAAAGAAACCTGGATTCAAGTAGGTCTTTTGAAGGTTGTAACGGGGTTTGGTTCACGATTTATAAAAAAAAGGATATAGGCTCAAAGCTATTTGTACTCAACCTATTCTTCATGATGATCTCCGGTCCTACATTCAATTAAGTCAACCTATGCATTCAAGTTCCAAGATATTTTGGGATTACACAGATGAGGAAGGTTCATAAGCCAAAGGATTTTGAGATAGTAGTCACTTCTCCCTTTTGTTATTTCTGGTGTGGACTTTGGTCAACTCATCTTGTTTTGTTGACGATTTTGGTGACCTCTAGATGAACCATCATTGGCTTTTGAATTAAAAGACATCTTCGAAACTCCTTTGATGTATATGTGTCGCTCCCTGGATTTTCATCCTGGTACAAACACGAAAGTGACGCAGAAAAGGGTAAAGTCCCCAACCAGGCATTTTTATCCTGAAGGAACGAGAATGGTAATGCTGCACAAATCAAAGAAAAGAAAAGGAAGGACACAGGTCCCGCAAACCAAAGAATCTGGGTTCGGGAGTCGGTTACGACCTGGGAAGGTATTAGCACTCCAGATCGTCCGCCGTACCCGACGAGATCCACACTTGCAAAGAAACTGCTTCAAAGGGTGAAGAAATGAAAGTTGCTGCAAAAGAAAGACTGGAACTGGATAAGAAAAGAAAAGAAAGGGGGGAAATGTAGGGAAAATAAAAGAGTGCTTGAGCGGGCCCTACCCCGCTGCCTACGTACCTCATCCGGACATGAGGATCAGAGTCGTCGTAGTTCCCCTAACTAGGGGTGGAAAGATTGCTTGTGTGTTAAAAGCTTGAACTGCTTATGTAAATGCTCAGGTGTTGCAGGCTCATCTGACTCGAGTGCATTACCGTCTTGCAAAGTGACAAGTAGAAGCATGTTCTCACGATGAGAATGAGTCAGATGAGAAAAGAAGTCCCGGAGGAGAGACGTTTATTGTTTGTTTATGTTTTTTAGAAGTTTTTTATGAGTGTGACACAAGGAAGTGAAAGCAAATCCTTTTCTAGGGAATGTGTTCTTATTACCATATTCTTAGATAGAATGAGTAATAAGTTCACCAAGAATGAAGAAGAGCCTTAAACTTGCTTCCAAAGATTAGGGTTTGAATTCACTAACTTGTTTTGGAATTATTAAGTGTTTTGTGAATTAAATGAAGAAGTATTTTTTATGGTTTTCTTTGTGAAAATAGTCTCATGATTAGACTTGTACATCATAGACAAACTTATACCACCATCAAGATGGGGTAAATACGGGTGTTCCATGGAATAAGGCTATACACAAGATACTACTTCAACCTTTATTAAAGTGTTTTTTAGGTTTTTGTATGAAGATGAGAAGATAAAAACCAAAAGGATCTGAAGGAAAAATAACTAAGGGGAAAGACTAATCCTATTGTTTTCATGCAAAGATGGAAGGAAGTAGAAAATCAACTTACTTCTCCTAAAGAAGTTAGGTTGTTTTCTAAGGGGGATGAAAAGAAGTTGGACAAGTGATGGAATAAGGCACATCTCAAAGAAAAATAAGAAAGCATAAAAGAGAAGAGAAAAGGACTTGAAATATGGATAGCATCCACACTTCTTACTTACCAAGTGTACCTACAAGGGTTAGAAGCATACACAAATGACAAGATGAAAGCAAGTAAGATCAAATAAAGTAGAAAAAGGCAAGAAATCATATCAAACTATCACAACCAGAATTCAAACTTCACAATCAAGTACCAAGATAAAACACACAACATCATGTAAGAAATGGAGCAAGAAGTCACACCAAAACATTACAAGTTAACATGAGAGAAACAAGGGCAAACATGAGATAAGAAAGGCCATACAAGCTAAACAACTTCCACAAATATCAAATTCATAACCTTATCATGGTAAAGAAATGCCTAAGAAAAATATAGAAACATCACTGGAAGCACACAAGTTCATACAAGAGAAGCACATAGAAGTGAGAAGTAATATGAACATTCACATAAGTGTGAAGCTTAATGAACAACTAACACAAAGCAAACCAAGATGAGAACTTCATACAAGGACCAGGGACATGCCAACATGTTAAGAGACCCTAAAAAAAACCTTAGGAGTTGGCACAAGTGCCCTCCTACCTTAACAAGCAAGCATAGGTCATGAAAACATCAAAACTAGGTCAAGTTGAATACAAAATTCACATAAAATGGAAACAAGTCTTGAAAATTCTACAAATGAGCACGAAGACACATTGATCAAGCAGAAACAACATACCAAAATCAAAAATAAAAAATCAGAAGCAAACTATCTCAAATAAATGCTCAAAGTTCAATTAGGGTTTCATAAACTTCATCACAAAGAAACATGGAAAAACCTAAGCAAATAAGTCCTAAAAAACATGACAAAAATCTCAAATAAACCTCAACATGTTAGAAATCCAAACCAAAAAGAATCAAGTTCACCACTATTTTTAAACTCAAATTAGAAATTGGACAAGGCAGATTAGGCACAAAAGGGATTAATACAAAAGGAATAGAATCAACAATTAATTCAGCCACGAAAATTAATAAAAAAATGAAAAGTAAAATATGGGAAATTAAAGAAAATATAAAGAAACACACATGATTTTTTTCAGGATTTTTCATAATGATTTACTGTTTTTAATAAGATAAAATGAAACAATTAAATGAAAATAAAATAAAATTAAAATAGACACATGGAGGTTCAAAAAGTAATCCAGAATCAGTTCAAATATGCATGTGGGCTCAAGATGGGGGTGGGATTAGCATATTAAGTCCAGGCCCAGTATAGCGCAAAACACACTAGTTAACATGGATTTCAGTAATACTCAGGATCAATTGAGGCCATGGGATGAATCTAATGCGTCTGATAAAGTCAACCAATCAGTCAAGTCAACCCAAAACAATTCAGAAACATAAAACCACGTGAGGCGCACGCCCCCTTTTAATGTGGTGTCACAATGATAGCCTTTCAGATCAAGAAAAACAAAGGCCACAATTATTTCTTCCTCAACCCAAACCTGCGTTCAATCATCTCAAACAAAACCCAGAATCTGATGACTGGAGCTAGGGCTCCGGCACCGGAAAATTTAAAACATGAACAAAACCCAACATAAATCAGCAAGGAGCTCCAGATCACAAGATTAACTCATGAAGAATTCAAATCCACACTCAAAAATCACAAACAACCATCATACACGGCAAATCGAAGAGAATAAAGTTTGACATCCAACCTTTAAATCAATCATACGTGCTAAAATCTTAAGCAAAATCAAAACTAATCACACCAGTGTCATCAGGGAAGTGAGTAGATCATAATGCACACAACAAAAACAACTTATGGATTCAAGCTTTCAGAGTCACACCTGAGCTTGGAGAGCTCTTAAAACACCAAGAAAATCGTGAAAATCGTGAAGATCTACCTATTTGAACCTCTTATTGCAAAATAAATGCAAGAAGAAGCTTGAGGAAGTCTGGATCTGAAGATTCGAACCAAACTGCACTTGAATGGCACCTCAAGAATCCTTCACTTTTAGCTCAAATGAATGGCTGATTCACACTCCTTATGACTCAAGGATGAAGACTATGCAAAGAAATGAACCAATGTGCTTAGGAATGAAGAGAATCGAAGGAAGTTGCAAAAAGAGCAAAAACTTTGGAGTGATGAATATGGCTTCTTTTTTTCTCTTAAGATTTGTGTAATTTGCTTTTATATGGTATGTTAATGAACCTGATTATGGTTATAGAAGTTTGAGGACCCAAGAGAATGAAAAAAAGATGAAAATACAAATTTGCAAATTGATGTACATTTCCCTCTTCATGCATGTTTCCACTATCCCATGCGCATGGTTGTACTTCATTTTCTCCCCTAACCACCCTTGGATTAATCACATGATCAGAAATGCCTTGGATTATGAGTTTTGAGAGAAAATGCAATTTTACATAATGGCGTGTCCATGAACAAAAGTGCATGAAAATGTATGGACCTTTGAGAAAAATGACTTGTTTTAGATTTTTCTTGAATGAGGTAACATGAATTGGTGCATTAGAGGTCATGTGATTGCATTAGAAACCAATTTGCAAATGGTGCCATTCTTGAATGCATGGAATCACATCTTTGAAACCCTAACTTCACTTGGCCATAACTTATGAACCATAAAGGCTATGACCATGTTATTGTACTTTTTGGAAAGGGGAGAAGATGATTTACAAGTTTCATGTTTAAAGAAAAATCAATTGAAACCATCTTGGTCATGAAAAGAATTGAATGAAAACTAGGGCAAAACTTCCCCAAAATAGAAAGTTCTCAAACATGTCACTTTCCAATTTTGGAAACTTCTTCCAAAACCATAATTTATTGATTCTTAAAGTCACCAAAACCATTATTTTCCCTTAATAAAGGTACCTTGACTTGAAAATTATGAATGGAGGCCTTAAAAACCTAGGATTGACCTTTCAATTTCTTAGTTGACCTCTTTCTTCATTTACAAGTAACTGACCAAATAACTAACTTCCTCAATGCATTTTCTCATCAAACTTCATCCATAGGCCTAAAATATCAAATGAGGGCCTTTGACCACAATAATTTGTCAATGCCACAAAGATTCCTTGATTTTTGGAGCAAAACCCTAATTATGGTTTGTTTGTGTATGAGGATGTTGCACTGCTGAGTTTCTGATGATACTTCAACCTTCTAGGGCTTTAAGGATGACTTTGAGCTTACATAAGATATGAGGAGACCTTGTGAGATTCTTGCAAGATAACTTGGCTCTTGGATTAACTTTGAAAATCATTAATTTCTAGATGATTGATCATGTGCCTTATGCTTGTGATCATGGATGCTTATGCTTCATTTTTCTATGCCAAATGCTAGAGTATGCTATCTACATATTATGCTTATGATATGCAAAAAATATATAATATAGAGGGTAAATTTGAGGTGTTACAATGTGAAAAAAAGCTTGAGATTGCAACCTTTATTGAAAAGTGTCTTGAATGTTTCTCTTGTATTTAAATGCATATTCGAATTAATTGAGAACTACCCATCCTCAGGTTAAGATTGTGAGTTTTTTCGTATAGAAAGAAACTCTAACTTCTAGGCTCAAAAGGGTTGACAAGGGATTAACTTCCTTATATCTCCGGTGTTTGGGAGTTGAAACAATGTTTGTACATCATCAGTCGAGTTTCAATTGAAAGCATACCAACAACAACTATGGGTATTTTGGTTTCATCATCCTCCCTCCAATCATTGTAAGATATTGAGAAAAGAAAATGAACAACAAATATAAAGCATAAAGATGTAAATAGTAAATGAATCAAAACATTGCAATGCTCATTGTAGCTTGATTTTTTTGGTCTTTAATCACTATCGCATTTTTGCTACTTTCTGATTTTTTTTCCTGGCGAAGTTGGTTATAGAAGGGAAAAGATATATTAGACTCACCCTGATTTTCATATTTTTATTTAACAGATGACCACATGGTTTTGGGTTCTTCTTTAGCTTATTTTAAACTCTAGATTAGTGCAAAATTTGTTCTTTTTGATATTTATGATGGTTTCTTTGATAGGGTCTGGGTATGAGATGTGTGCTGATTGATAGGGTGATATTGATATTTTGTGTTTTCTATATCATCATAAGTTTTTTTTTTATGTTTTCTTAGGTATAGAAACCTAATTGTTGTTTTTTGTTTGGTGTGCTCGCAAAGATCTTACGACCTTTTGCCTACGTACCCCCAAAAGAGAATTGAGGGATCAGAGC
Source organism: Lathyrus aphaca (assembly GCA_963966055.1). NCBI lineage: Eukaryota > Viridiplantae > Streptophyta > Magnoliopsida > Fabales > Fabaceae > Lathyrus > Lathyrus aphaca. The sequence goes on along the minus strand of OZ014525.1, from coordinate 112,105,924 downwards.
ATCGTAGTTCCTCCTAAAAGGCTAGAGATAAGAGGAAAGGGGTTGATTTGTATCCTGGTTAAAGCACAAGATGTTGATGCTCAAATGTTTGATTTGTGTCTTGATCAAAGCCCAAGATTGAAGTTGAAAAGTTTGTTTGTTTCCTGATCAAAGCCCGAGATTGAAACTGGAAAAAAAAGTTGTTTGTAACTAATTGGTTGCTTTCTTAAATTGCATATCTCACAACATAAGCTGAATGGTATCTTGATTTGCACAGCTCAAGAAAGGCTGAATGAGTACTTTGAATTGCATAACTCAAGGAGGACTGAATGGTTGACCTTAATTGCATAACTCAGGACATCTGAATGGGTTATCTTGATTTGCATAGCTCAAAAAAGTCTGGATGTTTAGCTTAGTCAGAGTCCAACACTATGACTATATTGTGGGAAATTAGATTAATTAAAGTCCACGGCTATGACTGTTGGGAATGAGCTTAGTTAAAGTCCAAGTTTATGATTGTAATGAAAGAATTATTTTAGTTAAATTTCAAGACTATGACTGGTGTTAACTTAGTTAAAGTCCAAGATTATGACTGTAATGAAAGAATTAGCTTAGTTAAAGTCCAAGGCTATGACTTATTTTGAGTGACTGTATAGTGTTTGACTGTATTGCCTTGATTGAAGCCTAAGGTTGAAGCTAAAAGGTGCTCGGTAGAGAGAATTTGTCATCTCTAAAGAGGGAAGGTTTATTTTATATATGCCTTGATTGAAGCCCGAGGTTGAAGCTAAAGGATGAAAACTGACTCTAAGGGAAAGTTTTATCAGTGTCCTGATTTGGAAGCCCGTGTGTGAAGCTTATTTGTGAGAGACTTACTCTTGATTGTTTGTATCTTATATGAAACCTAAGACGGGAGGCTGAAAAGTTGTTGGTAGACTTACTTTGTAAGAAGAGTGTTTTATCTGTTGGTTTGATAAATGTTTTGAAGGTCATCATACATTCTTTTGTCTGGGGTGGATTCAATTGTATAAAGCCCAAGATGAGGCTAACTTGGTCATCCATAGGGGAGAGGGAGACTACTCTAGGGTTTTTGATTCTAAGGTCCGTTCCTATGCTTTTAGGGAGCCTGAGAAGGTCCTTGTGTTTAAGCCCAATAGGAGGCTAGGTTACCTGTATGAGGCCCATGGGTCCTTGGATAAAGCCTAAGAGGAGGCTAGGGATGGTTTACAAAGAAGCATTTTACCGGGAAAATTCTTATCTTTATAAATCCCTAGTAAATTGTAAAGAAAATAAAATCTTAAGTGTTTTGAAAGGGTGTATCTGTTCGATGAAGATAACCTAACTACTTAGAGATTCTAGCAGATGCAAATATATACAAATGAAATACATGTAGTCAAATAAAAGGTGTCAGTGAATGTGTTTAACAACTTTTAGTATTGTCTTTATTATGGTTTGAGTATTCTTAAGTTGTTTTATTAAGAATGAAGTTGGGGGTTACACTGAGAAACAAAGGCCTAAAATACCGAGGGAGAAAGATTACAAATGTGTTTTACATTTTATTCTCTTTGTCATTAAGAAGTATTTTATTATCTTTGCTTTAGTATGAGGTGAAGAAATATAATTTTAGCAAACAGTTCCAATCTAAGGAAGCACAACAGTTTAAGAAAACAACGAGAAGTTAGAAAGAGACAAGATGGATCAGAAGCCAGTAATAGGGCTTAAACATAAGGATTCCTATAGGATTTGTTTTGTTGATTAATTATCTGATGATTTCATACACATAGTAGGACTTTGGTGCTGAAAAGCTACCTACAGCCTAGAAAGTAGTTCACCGGAGTGAAGCTCAGTCTAGTTGTTGGTGTATTAGATCTTTAGTCATAAATATGAAAAAAATAAAAGAAGATGGGACTTGTATACAAGTTGGTCCATAATCTATGTATAAGAGATTGAAAACTGTTTAAGAAAACAATTTGTGGGTTCAGGACTTATACGAAAGTCTGACAGAGTTTTAAAACAGACCAGAGAAAGTTTAAAACAAATAATGAGTCCTAAATACAAAGGATTCCTCATCACACATTTTACAATTCATTTTAGAAAATAAATGGTTATGTGTAAAGATATTCACAGAGAAAGATTCACATATGAAAACTTAATGCGGTGAAAAAGGCGATCACACCGAGTTTTTGAAAATGGATCAGATGAACCCTAATGGTTCATTTTTCAATACGGGATGAGTCTTACACTCTAATAGAGGCCCATGAGTGTGACAAATGTCAAATTGAGGGTATGAAATTCAAAACCCTAATTTTGAAATATTTTGAATATTTATTTAAAATATTAAAACAAAAATTAAATTTCAAACACAAATGAGAAACAAGTTTAAACCTTGGATCAATGTTTGAAAATTTTATGTTTTATCCATGAGACAACTTGAATATCATTTATGTTTGAAAAATCAAGTGAAAGAATTGAATTTTAAAATGTTTGGAAACAAATAAAATTAATTCCTTAAGAAAATAATAAATATATTAAAAGTATATTTTTTTGAGATTTTTTCATGGAATAAAATATTCAAATATTTTTTAGAATTAATGAAAAAATAATCATTTAAAAACTCAAAAGAATCAGAAAGTTATTAATTTTTTAATCAATTAAAATAATAGAAAATTCAAAAATTCAAATATTTGAAAAAGAGCGCCAAGAACAAGCCAAAAATACATGCCATGGTTGTCTTGCCCGAAATTTTCTAAATGGATTGTATCTCATGGAATAGGCATCCATTTGAGATGATTTAAACATCAAAATCACTCATTTTGATCCCACGAACTCAATGGTACCAATTAATTTCATTTATTTTTTTGGGTGGAGTGAGAAATCAGTGATGAACACTGAAGAACCCTAATTTGGCCCGAGCCTCATGAAATTCTACATGATGATTGTTTTATGAAATTGATTGAGGGGGATCTCTTAGAATATGATTACGCACATATGACAAAAAGATAGTGCGATGAAATATGCATGGATTATGATTTGGCCTAGTTTGAGGCTTACCTGAACTTGGAGTTTCATATGGAGTTGTGATTTTAAGTTGAAGGTGTTACAGAGATGTTGTGATGATCTAGACAACTTCCCTACACCATATGTAGTGTGTTTGGACACTTGGAGTTGATTGCAAATGACTGGATCAAGTTGTGGCCTTTAAGTTGCAGAAGCAAGACTTCTTTGTGGTTTTGAAGTGTGATTATGGGTTGGAGGTGTTTCAGGGGTGATTTAAGTGTTTGAACACCTCATAAACATCATATGTGATGTGTGTGAGCAATTTTTTTGAGCTTGTGCAAGCTCAAACTAAAAAACCAGAAGTGATTGCTCAAAATATTTAGTTTTGAGTCTTTGAGAGAAAAGAAGAGAAAGCTTTGAGATCAGAGGCTTTGGTGTAATTTTTATAATGGAATGGAGTCTTTATTTATAGGCAAATATGTAGAGCAAAATTGGCCTCCAAGATTTGAAGTGAAAATATCACAATGGTGAGTCATGGTTTATGAAAAATATCTCTTACAAGTGAAATGATGATTTTGTGAAATAGCTCAGTTATGCAGCAACAAAATTCACATTCCTCAAAAGTTTGATGCTTGTATTGTGTCCATCTATTGCTGGTTGAACAAGAGATCCAATAATATGCATTTTGGAAGCTTTGTGGCCCTTGGATCAAAATGCATAATGTTGAATTCTATGAATGTCATTCTAGTGAATTCCATGGTGAATCATGAATTTGAAGGTTTGATCAAGTTTGTAATCATTGTTTAGATGCTTAAATCCACTTGACAATGTATGTTGACTCAAAAAATCAGATTTCATAAGTTTGTGAAAAATCTGTTTTTGCAAAACAGTTTTGGATTATCACTTTGATCCATGATTTCTTCATGTACAAGTAAGATCTTTTCATGTCAATTGGTTCTTTGAATTGTTGGCAACATTTGAAACAACATTGGTGTTTAGAAATTGATCTAAATCAGCTTGGAACTTGGTGTAAAGTCCCTCCAATTTTGATGTTTTACTGAAGTAAATATAAGCTATTACAAGGCTTTGGGACAGGTACAAGATAATAAACGAAGAATAAATTACAATATAATGGCCTATACACTTTTCTAATAATTAAATAAATAAATCAAAATTTAAATAAAGAAATTAAGTTAAAGTTTTAATTAAGAAAAATTAGGTTTAGAGTTAACAAAAAGTTATTAGGAACATTTAACTTTACTTAATTGGTTTTAATTATATACATAAAACATACTATTGTTATAAAAAATTATTAAAGATTTCTTTTTAGAAACATATTAATTAAATGATTATTATACTTACAAATTAAATATATTATGACAAATATTGAATATTTTACAAGAAGAAGAATTATGTATTTATTAAGAAAAATTGTTAATTATTTTCAAATTAAATAATAATAAAAAATATTAACTTGTTTTCAAAAAGAAATTATTTTAAGAAAAGAAAGTGAATTATTTTTTAAATGTTAATATTTGGTTATATTAGGATTAATTATAATTAGTTTTAGTTAATTAATATAATATATAATTTGAAAATAAAAAGAAAAGTTTAGAAAATACTAAGAAAAAAAAAGTTGGAGATCAGGGTTTGAACCCCTGACCTAAGGCACCTCAGCCTCCTTCCTTGCCACAAGGCTACGCGCGCAGCTTGTTATATTTCTGAAACAAAACACAAAATATTATGTTAGCAAAATAAACCAAAAAATAACAAAAAGAAGAAAACCTGGGATCGAACCCAGGTTATTGCATCCAATACGCGTGTGACTTAACCACTAGACTATCCAGCATTGCTTGTAAATAAATAGAAACAAAATAATAAACAGAATACTTAAATTTTGAAATTCTGATTGGCGCCAAGACTTCGTCTTCTTCCTTTGAATTTCCTGCGAATTTTCATTGGATTTTTCCTGCGAACCTGGTTTCGTAGGATTTCCTAACTTTTTACAACGATCATCAAACCTGTAACAATTCATCAAATTGGGAGCACCATTGCACTCCCCACAACAAAGCCAGTTCATTTACATGTTTAGAATTTATTTATATTTGTTATTTCACAAAGCCCTAATTTGAGAGCTCAAGACCTAACAATGGCGTTTTACGATTCAAGTCATGAACCTCCAATTAAAGTATCCAGATATCATCTATACCTTCACACAAACACGAATATATGATCAAAACGCATTTATTTCACACAAATAATCAGAATAAAAAAAGAGGGCAAAAAACGCATGTGAGTTATGCTATATCATGGTGTTTTGATGATGATGATGATGCTTGGTTCATGTTTAGGACATGCTAGGAAAGGCATTGAGACCTTTAAAACTCCTTGAAACCACCTGAAATCGCAAAACTGAAAAATAGTTTTTGATGAAAATTTTGAGATTGCTTTTGTGTTCTTGGCTGCAAAAATTTGTGTCCTTGTGTATTGGTTCAATTGTGTATATGCAATAGAGTCAGTCTAGGTCAAAAAACTAGTGGATTATTGAGCTTTTGTGGTTACTTGATGGTGAAGAAATCCCATCCATAATTGTGATAAAAAATCAAATCTTTTCATACTTCTAAGGCTTTGCACGAAATTGGAGAGCATACAAACAACTTAAATGATGTTTATGAGATTCTAGAAGAAGGATCAAATCAAATATTTGAGTTTTTATATTTTATTTTGATTTAAATTGAATTTTAATAAATAAAATCCAAATAAATTATAAATAAATTATAAAAATCAGAAATAGTTTGAATTAGGTCGTGCTTGATGTTATTGTGAAGATTGGGTTGCAAATTGATAGGTCCATTAGGAAAATAATTGGATTTAAGACCTTATTTGCTTCATGCACCCCTTGAAAATTTCCCAACTTTGACAAGGTATAAATCCCTCAATTTTAAGGCTATTAAGGTGTTCTTGTACTTTTTGGAAATCTTAAAGAGTCCTCTAACCAACCCTTTTCGTCCCATGTCAATATCTTTTACCATTTTCAAATTATGCTCTTTGAAAAAAGTAGACTTTTTGTTGACTTTTGAAATGGCATGTAATGTTTTAGCTCATACCTTCCAAATGAAGCATTTTTAAGATTGACTTGTGAGACACAAAGTTGTAGAGAATTCAATTTCTTTCAAAATGAGCTTTGGATCAGAAATTTTTGATGAAGCATGTGAAAGTTATGGCTGGTCAAAGTTTAGTTGACTTTTCCTAGGAACTTCTAATTTAGAAACTTCCTGATTCTTGATGATCTGAGATCTCCTTGATGAATCATGATCAACCCTTGATCAAATGATGAATTTTACTTCATAATATTGATGTTGGCAAAAAAATATTGAAGTTTGACTTTAGTTTGACCACAATTGACCTCAGTTTGATTTTTTAACCACTTTGACTGATTTTTGCATATCTGATCATCTAACTGGTCAACCTTGTTGGGAAAGCTTTGAAACTTGACATAGGGATTCTTGAATACATGTGGGATGTTATGAAGCTCACTTGAGGCACTGGAAGTCCATTTAGCTCAGATAAACTCAAAACCCTAGTTGTGGATCCATTGCTTAGGAGGAGGCTTTGTCTGAGGTAACTCTCAAACTTTCTGACCAATTGTGAACCTTATGATCATTGAGAAATCTTGAGAGACATTGCCTTGATTGTGGGAGGGAAACTTTTGGGGTACAATAGCTGCCCCTGTTCAATTTTCTGAAACCTGAGGAGTTAGATTGACATACGCGCCATTCGTGACTGGAAGGTTGAAGGGGATTGAACACAAAAGCCCAAAAATTTGCACTCGCCGGTGCGTAGAATGATACTGTTGGTTGGTTGTATGGGCTTAAAGATGTCATTCGGAGAAAAGATTATATTCCTTGAATGGGCTTAAAGATTCCATTCGAAGAAAAGTTCATCAAATATACTTCTTGGAGAATGAAATGGTCCAAAGCATGAAGATATAACCTTTGGGAAGATAAACGACGGCCCAAGGTAATGGTATAACTTTTGGAAAGATAAACGATGACCCAAAGTCATAATAAGGTACTTTGGGAGATAAAAAACGGCCCAAGGTAATGGTATAACTTTTGAGAAGATAAACGACGGCCCAAAGTCATAATAAGGTACTTGGGAAGATAAACAACGGCCCAAGGTAATGGTATAACTTTTGGGAAGATAAACGACGGCCCAAAGTCATAATAAGGTACTTGGGAAGATAAACAACGACCCAAGGTAAGGGTATAACTTTTGGGAAGATAAACGACGGCCTAAAGTCATAATAAGGTACTTTGGAAGATAAACAACGGCCCAAGGTAATGGTATAACTTTTGGGAAGATAAACGACGGCCCAAAGTCATAATAAGGTACTTCGGAAGATAAACAACGACCCAAGGTAAGGGTATAACTTTTGGGAAGATAAACGACGGCCTAAAGTCATAATAATATACTTGGGAAGATAAACAACGGCCCAAGATATAAGTTGTTGATGAAGTTTGTCTGCTGGAGAATTAACCTGAAAAACAAGGTTAGTTATATGCAAATATCATGATGAATATAACACTTTGCAAGATAATATCTCATGATAATGTTGTATGCGTATGATATGATATGATGTATGTATGATTTATATAGCTGAAACGCTTGAGTAGCTTCGTAGAACAACTGTTGACTGGGAAAATAAATCCCGTTTCGTTATTGAGAGATATGAAGACTTCGTTCCCGTCTTGTTTAAGAATATCGTACTCAGAACCTCTCGTTTTCGTTAGTCGTACTTCTTATTAAAGGATTAAGTTCCTGAATATCCTGACTGAGGATAAAAGAGATGGACATAGACCCGGGAGACCTATTCGGTTAAGTATCAACTGCTTGAAGACTTCGTGGAGTTGGAAGTATAATATATTACTTGAAGTATTCCGTAAGAATATCCGTAAAGATTACTCTGTGGGGATGAACCGACGAAGATTCGTTGAATTCCTACCTCCGTTCGTTCTTAGTAAATGCTATTATTGTATTTTATGCATTTCTGGTAAACATCAATCATATTCAAAAACATATATACATTCAAACATAATCAACAGACGTTTTTCGCTTTAGTAAAAGGGGAAAAGTAAACCTGAATAAAGAGGGAAAAGTAAAGCTAAATACGAAAAATGGAATTTTATTTATTTAGAAATTGGCCTATAAATAGGCAAGTTTTAACACGGAGACGGAAATCCTAATAAGAGGAATTCGTCAAAGATTTTTTTTACAAAAACAAGGAAAAAGAGCTATGTATAAATAATCCTATTGAGTTTCAACTCTGCTATTGCCATTATCTTCAAATATCTCATCTTCAGCTATCAGAAAAGAAACGATTGGATTGATCTGTATCTGTTAAATTTGATGTAGATAACACAACTAGTAGAGATTACATGGGTGATACAACGAGACATAGTCATACGCTTTAATCCTTAACTTTTGCCTGGATTGCCTTTTCAGGTTTTCAATCCACCGGGATACCCTTTTTTGCCCAAGCCGCCTTTTCAGGTTTTCGACTTGCTGGGTGTACATTTTTTTATATATATCCCTAATTTTTGCCCGAACCCTTTTGGTTCACCAGGATACCCTTATTTTTTTCTAGGCCAGTCAACCTAGCGGGTCTCTTTTTATGCGTAGTATTTTTTAACTATGTCTGCGTTCACAGGCTGTGGGAAATCTTCATCATCCATAGTGGTAAGTGTTGCACCCCAAAATTTGCCCTCACAATACAAGACTTTGTGTGCTAAGAAGGTTCACAAGGTTCACAAGCTTCTCAACATTTACATAACCTTTCATGAGGTTCATGAAGTCTACAAGTTACTTCTTGAAGGTTCACAAGGTTCACAAGTTCCATAATGCTTTCAACACCTTTCATGAAGTTCATGAAGTCTACAAGTTATTTTATGAAGGTTCACAAGGTTCACAAGATTCACAATGATTACAAAGCTCTCCTGAGATTCATGAGGTCTACAAAGCTACTTTATGAGGTTCACAAGGTTCACAAGCTTCACAATACCACCCATGAGGTTCACAAGACAGTTTATGATGGTTCACAAGGTTCACAAAGTTCACAATTGGTCAAAGAAGTTGACAATTCCCTCAGACAATGCACCTCCTAAGCAGTGCATCCAAAACTAGGGTTTTGAATTTAATCAGGCTAAATGGACTTCCAATACCTCAAGTGAGTTTCATAACATCTTATATGTGTGTAAGAACCCCCATGACAAGTTTCAAGGCTTTTCTCAAAAGTTTGCTCAGTCAGATGATCAGATAAGTCAAAATCAATCAATGCAGTTAAAAAGTCAAACTGAGGTCAACTGTGGTCAAACCAAAGTCAAACTTCATGATTTTTTGCCAACATCAAGTATATGAATTAAAATTCATCATTTGATCAAGGTTTGATCATGATTCATCAAGGAGATTCCAGATCATCAATAATCAGGAGTTTCTAAATTAGGGTTTCCTCAGTAAAAGTCAACTGAACTTTGACCAGCCATAACTTTCACATACTTCATCACCAAGTCTCCATCCAAAGCTCATTTTGAAGGAAATTGAATTCTCTACAACTTTTATGTTGAAAGTTAAGCCCAAAAATGCTTCATTTGAAAGATATGATCTAAGACATTATAGGTCATTTCAAAAGTCAACAAAAAGTCAACAACTTCAAAAGGGCATAACTTGAGATTGGTAAATGATATGGACCTGAAACCAATGGGGTTGTTTATAGGACTCTTCAAGCTTTCCAAAAAGTCCAAGAACACCCTCATACCTTTAAAATTGAGGGAGATATGCTCTTGCAAAGTTGGGCAATTTTGTGATGGTTTATATTGAAAATGGGGGCCTAAAAGCAATTTTCTCCAAATGGGCTGGCCAAATTATGACCCAACCCATACAATAACATCATGCACGAAATTTCCATAATATTTTCATAATTTTTATTTTATTTAATTAATTTATTATGATTTTTTATACTTAAAATCATTTTAAATTTAAATAAAATATTAAAAATGAAGATTTATTTTTGTGATTGATTCTAGAAAGTCTTAATGGGTGATTGAAGTTGAGAGGGAAAGGAATCATATGATTTATACAAAAATAGTAAGCTTTCATGAGCAAATATTGAGATTTCATGGCATGATCTTTCTCAATCTTAAAAAATCAAAACTTCCACATAATCAATCAAAGTTTTTGACCTAATTGAGTCTCCTATATATACTAAACTCATTGCCATTGACCAAGGACGATTTCCAGCAGCCCATAGGTAAGTTCAAAAACTCAAAATTTCAAGCAAAAAGTGAGATTCGGATTCTTCAATCCAAGGCACTAGAAGGTAAAATAAAGACATGGCTAGCTTCCCTGGACATCACTGATTGCAAAGCACCCCTCATATGCATCAATACCATCTCATATTGCCTTACCCGAATCAAACTTTGCCTTGGATTTCAAATTTTCGATTCTGTTTATTTATGCATTATTAATGAATTTTGTTTGTGCTTTTGTGTTTGTGATGATCCAAGGGACGATTCTGGACAAATAGCTTGAAGTTTCATAGCCTAATGGACCAAATGCCATGGTTAGGGTTTAGAGGTCGAAAATGGGGTCTTGTGATTCATTAAACCTAAACGAATTCTAAGAACATAGGAATGTTCTATGGATCACAAGAATCATAAAACTATAATTAATTTCATGAATCAGTGTTGTTTGGTATGAGTTTGGTTTTCGCAGGTCAAGAAGTATGAAGAACTCGCAGGTAAATTCGTAGGTAAAAACGTAGGGTAGGAGGTTGAAGAAGGAACTCTGGCGCGCGTTTGAAAAATTCAAATATTAATTAAATATTTTATGAATTATGTTTGATTTGTTTATCACAAGCGTGCTTGTGGTCCAGTGGTAAGGCTGATGCGTGTTTGATGTGAGGTCCCTGGTTCGATACTTGGCTGGTGCATGTTTTTTTGTTAATTTTTCAGGTTAAAGGCAAACATAATATATTATGTATTATTGTCAATCCATGACCAGAAGGGCTCTCCCAGCCAGGCGGTCAAGCATGCGCGTATACATCCCAAAGGTCCTGGGTACGATTCCTACCCCAGGCCTTTTTGTTTTCTTCATTTTCCTGGATTTTTCAAGCAAGACACAAAACGAATTCTTCCCCCTTCATGGTTGCCTGCGTGGGGCTAGCCTGGTGGTTATTGTTGTTGCTGGTAAACATGAGGACATGGGATCAAATCTTGGTCAGGTAAGTTCCTCTCTTTTTTACAATTTTTTCTATTTTTCTATTTTTGTTTAAATTATTAATATTATATGTATATAAATATTATTAAAATAATGTTAAAAGTAATTCAAACTTTATATATCTTGTTTCTCTAAAAATTATTTTTATAATTTTGTAAATAAATTATAGTATGTATATTAATTAAAATAACCTTATTCTAAAAATATTTTCTAAAATAAAATCTAATTCTATTTTTTCCTAAATAATTTTATTTTCTAATTATTAATATAATTATAATGTATATTTATTTATTTATTTAGTATGATTCATGTAAATATTATAAATATAATTATAAATTATTTTTCTCATATAAGATATAAATATATTTCATGCTATTAGAAATTAAATCTTGAAAATTAAAATAATTGTTTGTTCATATTTTTTTTCTAAATATAATTGTTTATATTAAAAATTGTTAATCTCTTATTACTATATTTTGATTAATTTTATTTATTATTATTACTAACCATATTATTATTAATTTATTTATTTATGCTTATTATTTTTTCACTAACCCTATTTTTAATTGTTATTATTACTAACCCTTATTATAATTATTCTTGTTTATTTATTTATTGTTTATAATTGCTTATTTATTTATGTTGCTATTTATTTTTAATTTGCTTATTATTATAATTTTGTAATTGCTCCTTGGTGTAAAATTTGTAATATTTTATTTATTTAATTTTCATGTTATGGTTAGTAATTTAGGGAGTGTAAATATGTATTCTCTTAAAATTAATTCTAGATCACTTTTAATCATAAGATAATTAAATTAACACTCACACACGTAAGTCGATTTTTTATCGCCGTCTCACATTTTTAAGGTTATCCCTCAAGTTGCCTACGAATAAGGTCAAGTGGGGTGTATAAAGCAAGTCCCTTAAAAGAAAAATCATCAAGTCCCTCATGGTTGCCTTTACGAATCGAGTCCCTTCGAATAATGATGATAGTCCCTCCAGTATGCTTATTACACCCCACAGTTGCCTTCATAAAACAAAATGTCCCTCTCATGTCCCTAACATCCAAGGTAATGACTACCTACTCCTTAATAGTAGGGATAGTCTTACCAAGGAAAGGATAAAGAACAAGAAAGACTTTAAACTTTAGGGTAGGTTTCTCTTATGTACTTGCTCACTTCAAAAATATTTCAAACATTTCACAATTTCAAACAATTTTCAAAAACAAGTTTTTACACATCCGTACATGGATTATTATTAACTATTCTGAAAATTTTTCTATTCACACACTACAATTTCAAAAAAACAATTTAAAGTGAGCTAAGTAACTAAGAGCCCATGGATAACCATGGATGTAAAGGGTGCTAACACCTTCCCTTTACATAACCTACCCCCCGGACCCAAAAATATCTCTTAAGGTCTTTCCTGTTCTTTTATACCCTTTCCTTTTGGATAAAATAAAAGTCGGTGGCGACTCTTGCTATCCGCAACATAACTAAAGTCAGTTCTCCCACCGTGTTACAGTAAGCATCATGGCACCTCCAGAAAACACTTTCTTAACAACAAATGGCCCTTCATAGGTGGGGGTCCATTTGCCTCTGGGATCACCCTATGGTAATATGATACACTTGATCACCAAATCACCAGCCTGATATACTTGCTGCTTAACTTTCTTATTGAAGGCTTTGATCATACGTTTCTGATACATCTGACCATGACAAACAACTGTTAGTCTTTTCTCATAAATCAAGTTTATCTGCTCCAGTCGAGTCTAAATCCATTCATTTTCATTTAAGCCTGCATCCTTCATGATCCTCAATGAAGGAATCTGAACTTCAATGGGTAAAACTGCTTCCATACCATAGACAAGGGAGAATGTGGTTACCCCTGTTGAAGTACGTATGGTGGTACGATAACCATGAAGATCAAATGGTAACATCTCATGCCAATCCTTATATGTAACTGTCATCTTTTGCAAGATCTTCTTAATATTCTTGTTGGCGGCTTCCACTGTGTCGTTCATCTTTGGACGATATGGAGAGGAATTGTGATGCTTAATCTTGAACTGCGTACAGAGGTCAGTAATCATAGTATTGTGTCATACCCCAAATTTGTCCTACCATTTATTTATTTTTGTTTTTTTTATTCGTCAAACAGTGATTCATCCTCATAACAGTTTGTTATTGAATTTCATCTGCATTATCGGTCAAACTTCAGGTAAAAGGGAAAAGTCAATGGTTGGCATATTTTAAAGATATTATTCACCTCATTTTTAATTTCATCAATTTTTTGTTTTATCACCTTATTATTATATTTTATTTCATTATCATTTCTTTTTTTATATATCCCATGTCCATTTTAATACTCATACAATATTCATTTTTTTTTATTTTTAAGCAAATCACCGTATGCTATTCATTACAAATATTCTATTTTATTTATTTATTTATTTTTAAATCAAAAAAAGCACTTTACTTTTTATTCTTATTTATTTTTAAATACATTTTAAAAAAATATAATTTCATTGCCATCATCATTATTTTATTAAATAATTATAGGTTGAACCAGTATTGCATTTTAACTCTTTTCACAAAATGACAAGATCAACCTTTCACAAATTCAGACCCACATGAATAAAATTGAAGAGAGATGTACGCAAATGATGTACGAAGCAAGCGCCGGCTATCATACCCACTACAACTTATTTTTTATTAACACGCATCAAAATAATAAGAGGGACCCCACCACTATTTCATTTGCAATAGGCAGTACAAAATAAAAATCATCCTTCAGCAGTATTCTGTTACAAGATCGTACGTTATATGCGATCAACAAAACCATTACGCAACCACTATACGCTCATCCATTTCTAGCTGCGTAAACAGATTCTACCTACAACCATTTCTAACGAAAACTCTCACAAACATAGCCTGCAAAAAATACACCAGCTCTTCCTCTTTTACCCCTCAAAGCAATTCTCTATATATGAGACCCTCAATCACTCTCCTCTAAAAAAAAAAAAAACTTCAATAACCCTGCAAATATTCTGCAAAAAGCGTACACAGAAAAAAAGAAATCCCAAACCAATACCATAGCAAAAACTCATAGCAAACCATCTGCATAAATCACCCAAACACAAAACACTTTTCATCTCCGCAAACAAATCAACCTCAGAAGTTTTTGGAACCTCCATTGATAACACATAAGCCTTAAATCATTCGAACCAAGTCTCAACACCATGAACCTGTAACAAATCGAGAAACCGTATCATTTCAAACCTTCACCTTCACCATATTAAACCAAAGAGAAGAGAGATTTGAGATGAAGAGGGATTGATAAATTGAACGGATTTCATCAAAAGCAAACATGAATCAACAAATCAGCAAACCGCGAATCGCGTTTGAGAGAGGGGGACAGAGCACCGCCGATTTGAAGCCGAGAGGTTTTTTTTCGTGCAAACCGCATCGAGAAATATGGAGGCCGTGAACCGCCTTGAGTCGCGAATAACAGAGAGACAGACCGCGTTGGAGATGAGCCGGTGAGGAGAGCGACCGTAGTGGGTTTTCCACTGCTGTTTTTTATTGAGTGAAGGAGGAAGTTTGTTCTTCTCAGTTGAAAGGGTACTTTAAGCGTAGCTTATCCCTTCCTTTGCTTTTTGCTGATATTTTCTTTCTATTTTAATTTTTTTCATTATTTTAAGTATAATGGTTGGATTTGCTGTGGGCTTTTGAAGCCCATTTGGTTTGACTAAGCATCATGTTTGGTTCAACGATTTCCCCTTTTTTCTCTTATTTTTGTTATTTATATTTCTTTAAAATTTTATTCTTATTATAATGGATGATTTTAAGTATTAATAACTTATTGATTTATTATTTTCTTCTATTATTTTTAGTTGTTAAGGTCTATGATATAATCGCGTTTCCTTGATATTCGATATTAATCGACGTTATCGGAATCGTTATGAGACTATTTTGTATATATTAATTCGCAAGTATTTTTATACCCATTTTATTATTTATGTTCATTTTATACGAGCCTATGATAAAAAATACGGTTTATCGATATTCCATTATGCGACGTTATCTAAACCGATTTGAGGCCGATTTTTCTTTATTCATTATTTTATCAATTCATTGATTTATTAACATTTTGGTCTATGATATTGTTATCCAATTTGTGACATTCCACTTTGCGACGTTGTCCAAATTGATATGAGACCGTTTCTTATTATTTCTTATGTTTTTTTTAATTTTATATCCATTATTATTTATCGACTTCATTATTCGATTCGGCCAATGATAAATGGTGATATTCGATTTCTAATAAATCGACGTTATCCCCTAATTTGAGGCCACACATTTATTTTTCTTAATGTTTCATACTATCTCGATTTATTATTTATTCGGCCGATGAATAAATATTTAAATATTCGATTTCGAGTAAATCGACGTTATTTAAATTAAATATGAGGCCAAACTCTTATTTTATTATTATTTCGACTTTATTTTATTTTTATGGTCGATGATATAACAAACGATCTAAATGTTCAATTTCGACAAATCGGTGTCATGTAGATCAATATGAGACCAAGTGTATTTTTATCGCATTTCTTTTATTTAAGTAATTATTTGATTATAAAGTAATGCTCGACTTCACATAGAATGATTCAAACTTTGAATCGATTCTAAGACAGTTAAAAAGCTAAATTTCGACGCTTTCGGTTTAATTCGAGCTCCAACGGCTCCACCTTAGCTTAGTATTAGGAATCATTCTTGCGTAACCATTTAACCCTTAACCTCCATTTTGCATTCACCTTTCGCGACCGCTTTCTGCCTCGCAATCGACCTACCCAGATGGTTCTTTAAATCCAAACCCTTGATCCAACGTCAAGTGGTCTTAAGTATTAAAACACTTTAATAATATGAGAGAAATTGTACGCCACGAGCCTTAAGTGGTAGAAAGGAGATTACGAGCTCTCGTTATTCGCTCCGATTATTCCGTCACAAGACACTTGGCTTGTTGGTTCGGAATAAACTATCCATAGTCTTTAGTGCAATTCGACTCCTAAAGAAAGATAAATAAAATTTGAATCCTTTTCCTCCTTTAGCAAGTAATTCATTAGGCATAGACATCCTTTCGCGCGTGACAACTTAGAAGGTTCCCATCGAGTACGATGGATGAAGGGGGTGCTAATACCTTCCCCCTGCATAACCGACTTCCGAACCCCGACAATGGTTACGATGACCTTGTCTTTATCCTTTCTTCCCGGGTTTTATCTATATTTTCCCTTTCCCTCTTTGGGAATAAATCAAAATTAGGTGGGGACTCTCAAGTCAGCCCAGCCGCGACCGCATTCGCGAGGATCGTATTTTTTCGAGGTACGACAGCTGGCGACTCTGCTGGGGAATGGTTCACCCCTATGCAAGTCAAGCCTAATCTAGGTTGCTTCACGCTTGTTTGTATGCTTACCTTTATGTCTTACTTGTTTATGTTTTACCGCTTTCTTTATCGCTTTCCATATTATACCTTGTGGTTCTTGGATCGATATTTTGAAACTTGAGTGAAAGGCTTTCTACCCGGGCTTTCGAGTGCAAACATTAAGTTAGCGAGGTTGTGTAGTATGGGCTCCTGAGAGAACCACTCTCATGGGTTGTCGATACGAAAACCTCACTTGGAGTAGATTCTAATGAGAATACTGACAACCGTCAAGTCCTTGGCGTGTGTGCTCAGTTATTTGCATTAGGGTCATCAACTCTGAGGACCTTTAGAACCTTTTGGTTAAAACATCGGTTGATGGTTGCGTAGTATGGGGCACCAGGGTTCGCTCTCGCGTGGCTCGATACGAAAACCTCACTTGGAATAGACTTACTCAATGGAGTTGATTGACTGTCAAGAATATATAAAAATGACACGTGCATCAAACAGTTGAGAAAGTTCCATAACTCCAGGACTTTGTTTTAAACCTCGTGTCGATGATCACGTAGGATGGACTCCCGAGAAAATTTGCTCTCGTGGGTGTCGATATGGAGATCTCACCCAAAATAGATTCATATGGCAGAGTCAATCAACCGTCATGCTTATGGCGCGTGTGATGAACAACCATATGAATTGATAACTTTGGGGTCCCTAAAACCTTAGAGTCTACCCAGTGAGTTCCTGATCAGAGTATCCTCCATTCGTACCTTGGACTTATGATACCATGAATTTTATTTTATTTTTAACATCTTTTCGCATTTTATTCTCATATCATTGCATTCATATCTGCATTCATTCATAGTCGCTCATGTTCATTCGTTCTCGTCTTCAGAGTTGTTGAGTACCCGTCAAGCTGATTCCTCCACGCAGATACAGAACTAGGGCCCACGAAAGAAGAAGAATGGCCGAACAAGAAGAACACAACAAGCGAGTCAGGGAAGACATTGATGACCTGAAGAGCAGTGTGAGCAAGATTATGGATATGCTCCAAATCTTGGCTACTAAGGACACTCCAGCTCAGAAGACTGTCACCTCTAAATACAGTAGTTTCGTCATTAACGCAGAGTCTTCAAGACCCGCTAGCACATGGCCAGAATTTGGACTGCCACCGGGTTATACTCCGCCATTTGTGACTACTCAGATGACTGGTACATCCACTTTTTTCGAACCTGGAGTGTTCACTGGCTCTCAACCTAATGTGCATACTGTTACCCAAACTGCTTATGTGAATCCTCCCTTCGTGCATAATCCACCATCATCGGTACAAGGTGAGGCTGGGAATTTTGTGGATGTTAGGGAACAATGTATGACTTTGGAAAAGAGGATAAGAGCTGTCGAAGGATTTGATGTCTTCAACGCCGCTGCATCAGACATGTGCTTGGTTTCGAATTTGGTTATGCCAGACAAGTTCAAAATGCCAATATTTGAAAAATACAAGGGTGACACTTTCCCAAAAAGCCACATGATCATGTATTGCCGCAAAATGGCCGCCCATGCTGATAAAGACAAACTGCTCATCCATTGCTTCCAAGATAGCTTGAGTGGGGCATCTTTGAAATGGTATATGGGACTCGAGAAAAGTCGTATCCAATGCTGGCAGGATTTGCTTGATGCGTTCCTAAAACAATACAAATACAATCTGGACATGGCACCTGACCGCCGTCAGCTTCAAAACATGTCTCAGAAAGAAAAAGAATCATTCAAAGAGTACGCTCAGCGTTGGAGAGAACTAGCTGCTCAAGTTGAGCCTCCCTTGGCTGAAAAAGAGTTGACTGGTCTGTTTATGGACACTCTTCAACCTCTTTATTGGGAAAGGATGATAGGTAGCGTATCATCTAGTTTTGCTGACCTAGTCACTATTGGAGAAAGGCTAGAGGAAGGAATCAGAAAAGGCAAATTTGGAAGTGTTGAAGCTTCTAATGCTGCGAAAAAGTTCTCTGGGAACTTTCAGAAGAAGAAAGAGGGTGATACTCATGCTGTCAACACTGAAAGAAGACCCTACTACAGGCAGCAACAGTATGGTGAAGCCCAAGTAGCCGCAGTTGCTCCTATGGTTAATACTCCACCGGCTCGAGCTCCTCCACAAAGGAATGTGGGTCAGAATCAGACTCGCACTCCCCGGCCCAGGGCTCCTATTGATCCTATTCCCATGAAATATGCTGAGGTTTTCCCTGAACTGTGCAAAAAAAGGTCTTGTTACTACTAGACCCCTCAATCCTCCAAATCCTCTTCCACCTGGATTTAGGACCGATCTTCATTGCCCATTCCATGAAGGAGCTGCAGGTCATGATATTGAGAACTGTTATGCTTTCCAAGCTCGAGTTCAAGACTTGGTCAGGGGATACTTGCTCACCTTTACACCGAGAAAGGTTCCCAGGGTTGAAATAGATCCCATGCCAAAGCAAAGTGGCTGAAGATTTGGTCGAAGAATCACAAGTCATTACCTAAAGCCAGTGGGTCAGACGGGAAAGCTCATCCTTGCTACTGATTAGACACTAGGCCTTGTTTCTTCTCAGTTTTAATTTCCTTGTTTGTATTATGTGTACTTGTTTAAAGACTTTGTTTATTCTCTGATGTTAGTATTAATGAAATGAGCATCGCATGTTTTTGAATCAATTCATTCACCTTCATATTTGTGCGTATTCATGCTTTCCATTTTCAAATATTCCAAAAAATATATATGCCATTGTTTCTCTTATTCATCTATTGTATGAGCAATGATTGGAGGGAGGATGACGAAAAATACCCAAATTGCTGAATGGTATGCTTTCAAAATAAAACCTTGCTGATGATATACAGGCATTGTTTCAACTCCCAAACAATGGAGAAATAAGGAAGTTAATCCATTGTCAACCCCTTTGAGCCTAGAAGTTGGAGTTTCTTTCTACACGAAAAAAACCCATAATATTAACCCAGGGCAGGGTAGTTCTTAATTAATTCAAATATGCATTTAATTTAAAGAGAATCGTTCCTTACACCTTTCAATAAGGGTTTCAAGCCCAAGTTTTCCTTCGCATAATTGTCGAGGAAGTTAATGGCAGTCATTGTCCAAATCAAAAATGAAAAAGTCGCTAAGTCAACACCTAAAAGGTGACTTAGGCAAAAATAAAAGCATCCTGCTGGACTGAAAACATCAAAGATACAGTCCAGGCAAAAGTTAGGGATAATAAAAATTTCAAGAGGTCACCAGAGATTCCTCAACAAATACGAAAGATGAGTTGATCCAAAATCCTCATCAAATAAACCAACAAAATGTTGTGAATAAGCAATGACTGCTATCCAATAATCCTTTGTCTTTCTGAGCCATCCTCATCAGTGCAATTTCAGATAACCTGAATGCATAGGTTGAGTTAGTTGAGCATAGGAATGGAGATCATCACGGAGAATGGGTTGGGTAAAAATTAAATTTTGAGCCTTATATCCTTTGTTTCATAAACCGTGAACCAGGCCACGTTACAACCCTTTAAAGACCTAATTGAAGCTATGTTTGTTTTGAAAGCATATTGCAGCAAGGTTGCGTAAGCTGACTCCCCATGAGATTTGCCAATCATTCGCTTTGGTTTCTTACCTTTTGCATGGTCTTTCAATTTGCATTATCTTTCACTTTGTGTGTCTGAATAAACATTGCATTCTTACTAGTGATTCAGTTTCTATACACCAATATCATTCCAATAATGATTTTGATTTCAAAAATTATGCTTGAGTACTGTATTAAAATTAACATTTTTCGAATAAATATTTTATTTGCAAGTAAGCACTCATTATCAAGGAATTCTAAACAGTTGAGAAACTTGATCAGTGATCCTATCAGGGGCACCTTGCAATCCAAGATCTTGTCACTTAGAAGAATTTCTCTTTCTGGACTCACACTGGGGCAAGCATTTCAAGCGACCAGTCAAACAGTCACTTCAGAATCATTCAGCATGGGGCAGTCTATGTTAAGCAATCCCCCAAGCAAAGCTTATCACTCCTTCCTAGCAGGATTAACATCTCTATACTTCTAACAAGTATAATAGAGGTTATGTTTAGAACATCGTTCAAAGGCATAGTTGGCAAAAGTTCACTGTGTTGTGGAATCAGCTATTTCGGCCGCACCTCTCCAAAGAGCCTTATCACGTAGTCTTAGCATTTGCATTGCAATCACTACACCATTTGCATCATACAATTTCATATCAAGCACAACACGAAGTTTACTTCATGCTCATTTGTATTTCCCGAGGTCTTGTCATCTTACCTTGTGATTAGAGTCCAATTTTGTTTGGCACCCTTAAAGTCCAATTTCCATTGGCAATCACCAAAAGTCAAAATTCAACTTACTTGGCACCTGTCAAGGCAGTCATGTTTGTTACTCTGTCTTTCATCCAATGTTATTCTTGGATCCAGATTTCTCCCTCCGGTTGTTCCCATTGAGAAATTCTTTTTTCTCCAGATTTCTCTCTCCGGTTGTTCCCATTGAGAAATTCATTTTTCTTCAGATTTCTCTTTTCGGTTAATCCCATGGGGAAGTTCAATACAATTTTTTTTCTAATTTCTCACTCCGGTTGTTCCCATTGAGAAATTCCTATATTTCTTTTAGTTTATCTCTCCGGTTGTTCCCATTGAGAAATTCTTATTTCCTTTAACTGTCTCAATCCGGTTGTTCCCATTGAGAAGCTATTTGTTTCCTTCGAAGTTCTCACTCCGGTTAATCCCATTGAGAAGCTCTTATTTCTTTTAACTGACTCAATCCGGTTGTTCCCATTGAGAAGCTATTTGTTTCCTTCGAAGTTCTCACTCTGGTTAATCCCATTGAGAAGTTCTTATTTCCTTTAATTTTCTCACTCCGGTTAATCCCTTTGAGAAGCTCTTATTTCTTTTAACTTTCTCTCTCCGGTTGTTCCCATTGAGAAGTTCTTATTTTCTTCAAATTTCTCTCTCCGGTTAATCCCATCGAGGAATTTCAAGGCGCGTTCTAACGATCTTATTAAGGGTTTCATTATATTCCAAATTTCTCTCTCCGGTTAATCCCATTGAGAAATGCTTATTTCTTTCGGTCTTCTTACTCCGGTTGATCCCATTGAGGAGTCATTTGTTTCTTTCTAATCTCTCTCTCTCCAGATAATCATTGAGAATTTCAAGGTATGTTCTTCTGACAACCTTGTCAAGAGTTTCATCATATATTATTCCAATTTCTCACTCCGGTTAATCCCATTGAGAAGATGTTTGTTTCGTTCCAATTTCTCTTTCCGGTTCATCCCATTGAGAAATTTGGATAGGTTCTCTATTTCAAATTGAAAAGTTTGATGTTTCCCTTATTGTACCCTCATAAGTTGGTCTCATTCCACATCTAATGTTTTTAGATGTTTCAGACGTTGATTTCCAAGTTTGGTACTTGTACATCTATAGATTTTTTGGATGTCTTTAATACTTTTCCTAGGATTTAATCCTTTTAATTACATGTGTTTCTGACTGTTCCTTGTCGTTTAGACAGATTTTCATAAATATCTTGTTTTTCCTCAACCAGTTCCTTACCTTATCATTTTCAATGTTTTCTCTTCATTCAATCATTTCATCATCCTCACAGACTTTATGTCATCATATTTCATATCGCATTCATGTACTTAAAGTCCCCAGCATTTGCATTCATATATGCATCTCATGTTTCAACATTGCATTTCATTTTTTTTCATTGGACAAATTTTGGGTCTTTCTTGTATCTAATTGACTTTTACCTTGGAATTGAATGCCTTGCAGCAGTTCACTTCAAGTTTAAGACAATTAGATAGGGGCATCTGTCATACCCCAAATTTGTCCTACCATTTATTTATTTTTGTTTTTTTTATTCGTCAAACAGTGATTCATCCTCATAACAGTTTGTTATTGAATTTCATCTGCATTATCGGTCAAACTTCAGGTAAAAGGGAAAAGTCAATGGTTGGCATATTTTAAAGATATTATTCACCTCATTTTTAATTTCATCAAATTTTTGTTTTATTACCTTATTATTATATTTTATTTCATTATCATTTCTTTTTTTATATATCCCATGTCCATTTTAATACTCATACAATATTCATTTTTTTTTATTTTTAAGCAAATCACCGTATGCTATTCATTACAAATATTTTATTTTATTTATTTATTTATTTTTAAATAAAAAAAAGCACTTTACTTTTTATTCTTATTTATTTTTAAATACATTTAAAAAAATATAATTTCATTGCCATCATCATTATTTTATTAAATAATTATAGGTTGAACCAGTATTGCATTTTAACTCTTTTCACAAAATGACAAGATCAACCTTTCACAAATTCAGACCCACATGAATAAAATTGAAGAGAGATGTACGCAAATGATGTACGAAGCAAGCGCCGGCTATCATACCCACTACAACTTATTTTTTATTAACACACATCAAAATAATAAGAGGGACCCCACCACTATTTCATTTGCAATAGGCAGTACAAAATAAAAATCATCCTTCAGCAGTATTCTGTTACAAGATCGTACATTATATGCGATCAACAAAACCATTACGCAACCACTATACGCTCATCCATTTCTAGCTGCGTAAACAGATTCTACCTACAACCATTTCTAACGAAAACTCTCACAAACATAGCCTGCAAAAAATACACCAGCTCTTCCTCTTTTACCCCTCAAAGCAATTCTCTATATATGAGACCCTCAATCACTCTCCTCTAAAAAAAAAAAAAACTTCAATAACCCTGCAAATATTCTGCAAAAAGCGTACACAGAAAAAAAGAAATCCCAAACCAATACCATAGCAAAAACTCATAGCAAACCATCTGCATAAATCACCCAAACACAAAACACTTTTCATCTCCGCAAACAAATCAACCTCAGAAGTTTTTGGAACCTCCATTGATAACACATAAGCCTTAAATCATTCGAACCAAGTCTCAACACCATGAACCTGTAACAAATCGAGAAACCGTATCATTTCAAACCTTCACCTTCACCATATTAAACCAAAGAGAAGAGAGATTTGAGATGAAGAGGGATTGATAAATTGAACGGATTTCATCAAAAGCAAACATGAATCAACAAATCAGCAAACCGCGAATCGCGTTTGAGAGAGGGGGACAGAGCACCGCCGATTTGAAGCCGAGAGGTTTTTTTTCGTGCAAACCGCATCGAGAAATATGGAGGCCGTGAACCGCCTTGAGTCGCGAATAACAGAGAGACAGACCGCGTTGGAGATGAGCCGGTGAGGAGAGCGACCGTAGTGGGTTTTCCGCTGCTGTTTTTTATTGAGTGAAGGAGGAAGTTTGTTCTTCTCAGTTGAAAGGGTACTTTAAGCGTAGCTTATCCCTTCCTTTGCTTTTTGCTGATATTTTCTTTCTATTTTAATTTTTTTCGTTATTTTAAGTATAATGGTTGGATTTGCTGTGGGCTTTTGAAGCCCATTTGGTTTGACTAAGCATCATGTTTGGTTCAACGATTTCCCCTTTTTTCTCTTATTTTTGTTATTTATATTTCTTTAAAATTTTATTCTTATTCTAATGGATGATTTTAAGTATTAATAACTTATTGATTTATTATTTTCTTCTATTATTTTTAGTTGTTAAGGTCTATGATATAATCGCGTTTCCTTGATATTCGATATTAATCGACGTTATCGGAATCGTTATGAGACTATTTTGTATATATTAATTCGCAAGTATTTTTATACCCATTTTATTATTTATGTTCATTTTATACGAGCCTATGATAAAAAATACGGTTTATCGATATTCCATTATGCGACGTTATCTAAACCGATTTGAGGCCGATTTTTCTTTATTCATTATTTTATCAATTCATTGATTTATTAACATTTTGGTCTATGATATTGTTATCCAATTTGTGACATTCCACTTTGCGACGTTGTCCAAATTGATATGAGACCGTTTCTTATTATTTCTTATGTTTTTTTTTAATTTTAGATCCATTATTATTTATCGACTTCATTATTCGATTCGGCCAATGATAAATGGTGATATTCGATTTCTAATAAATCGACGTTATCCCCTAATTTGAGGCCACACATTTATTTTTCTTAATGTTTCATACTATCTCGATTTATTATTTATTCGGCCGATGAATAAATATTTAAATATTCGATTTCGAGTAAATCGACGTTATTTAAATTAAATATGAGGCCAAACTCTTATTTTATTATTATTTCGACTTTATTT
Organism: Lathyrus aphaca; assembly: GCA_963966055.1. Lineage (NCBI taxonomy): Eukaryota > Viridiplantae > Streptophyta > Magnoliopsida > Fabales > Fabaceae > Lathyrus > Lathyrus aphaca. The sequence continues at coordinate 112,081,019 of OZ014525.1, read as the reverse complement.
TATTTTTATGGTCGATGATATAACAAATGATCTAAATGTTCAATTTCGACAAATCGGTGTCATGTAGATCAATATGAGACCAAGTGTATTTTTATCGCATTTCTTTTATTTAAGTAATTGTTAATGCTATTATTCTATGATTGGCATTATGTTTGGTAAAACTAATATGGCTGGAAAATGTTGAATAAGAAGTTCCATATTAACATGGTATAGACTCTGGAAGAACATGTCAAACATGATGTCCTGACATGGTGGCACAGATAAATGTGGAAGTTGTCAAAGAAGATGTTGAATTCAGTTCAGAATGTCCTATCAGATGTTGGAACATTATTAAACAGAGTATAAGAACTTAATTCAGGATGTCCCAACAGATGTTGTCATATGTTACAGTCAGATGTCAAAGAAGATGTTGAAACATCTGCAAATATCATGACAGAATTACTGTCATATGTTATAGACAGAAGTCAAAGAAGATGTTGAAACATCTGCAAATGTCATGACAGAATTACTGTCATATGTTACAGACAGATGTCAAAGAAGATGTTGAAACATCTGCAAATGTCATGACAGATGTCAAAGAGAATGTTGAAACATCTGCAACTGTCATGACAACATTACTGTCATATGTTACATATAGATATCAAACAAGAAGTGTTGAACTTAGTTCAGGATGTCACACCAGATGTTGTGACACTGTCAAACAGAGTAACAGTTAATGAACTTAAGTCAAGATATCAGGATGTCACATCAGATGTTGTGACATTGTATCAGTAAATGAAGTAAGTTCAGTTTTTCAGGATGTCCCAACAGATGCTGTGACATCTCAGACCTGCTACCAGAATTAATTAATGCATAACAGAACTGAGTAAATTCAGGGGAATCTATCTGGAATTAATTATGGATGGACAAAAACAGAACAAGGCGCATCTGTAGGGAGAGTTGTTATGAAACTTCAGCATAATCAGAAGAACTAAATCACCTAGAATCTAGGAAGTAACAAACCCTAATTCAAGGTGATGACATTGGATTTATCAGATCTGAATTATGCAGAATATTCTGGAGATATTATGCAATCATATGTGGTGCTGATTTAGAAGATCTTAAAGACTCAATTTAAATTGAAGACAAATATTGAAAAATATAGGTTTCTATATTTAGAGATATTTTAGGAGTTGAAGATCTTTTGGAATATTTGTAGCAGATTTTTTCTGCATATTTGTAGCAGCTATTGTTGTGATTGTTTAGGCCCAAATCCAGTTGGGAATAGGTTATAAAAGAAACCTTGTAACCTAGTTTAGGATTTAACCCAATCAACCGAAAATGTAAACATTATTAGGGTTGTGTCCTTGTGTCAGCCGTGCATAACAAGTAACTCTATTGTGGCTGTTTCACTTGTGATTCTCGAAGCTTGTAAGCAAGAGAAGTTTTGTGACTTGATTGAAACTGTGAAGTAAGATCAAGCTGTTTTGTTTGAAGTATGACTTCAATTTTATTAAACTTGTAAACAAGATCACTGTGTGATTGAGGGGGAGTGAGTAGGGTACTCTTATCTAAGTTGTGTCTTAGGTAGAAATTGCATTGGGTAGTTATTAAGTGATAGATTAAACAGGGTGGTTTAAGTATAGAATTAATATTACTTATAGTGGATTTCCTCCTGGCTTGGTAGCCTCCAGATGTAAGTGTGGTTATACACTGAACTGGGTTAACAATTCTGCTGTGTTCTTTATATCTTTTATGTTTTATGCAGTACCTGAACTGAATGTCCTATCAGATGTCCCAACATCCTGAAGCATGTTTGACTCTGATATATCCGAATTATTTAAGTATTGATATGTATTCCTTACCATGTTTATATGTAACAGATAAGATGTCTCAACATCATATTCGACATCTGAGTCTGTCATACCAGAATTTCAATTGGTATCAGAGCAGGCATCCTGGTCTGTTTCTGGATGAGATCTAAGGGGGATACTTTTTGGTTCATGGTAAAGGAAGAAGGATGATATAATGAAAAGTTGTTGGAACTTGAAAGGTTCATATTGGAGTTTGAATGGTCCCTAGAAGTGGAGGATGGACTATTCATCATATGGTGTATATTGGACCAGTCTGGTGTTATCAGGGCTGAAAATTTGCTGGTGAATTGTTGTGTAGCTATGATGTCAGACAGAATGTCCTGACATCTTAGTTCAGAGAATTCTATATTTGAAGGAAGCTTGTATTTTGTTTTCTGTGAGGTTTGGGTTCAACTTCTGTACTGCTGCATATGCCTCTGATATTTTCTGAAGTTATACCAAGTTTGTGTGTTACTTGGATTAGATGCACTGTGGTTGGGAAATGTTCTGGTTGTTCTTGTATGGGGAGTTATATCTGTATCTGAATTGATGATCATACAATGTATAAGGAATTTCTCTATTATTTATGATGTGTTTGATAGTGGTTTCCCAGAACTTCCTACAAAGGCTGGTGTAAAACTTCAGTTCATAATGTCAAGTTTGATGTTCTATCATGTGATTACAGAACTGGAAGAAACTTAGTTCAGAATGGTGTGGTTCTTGATGAAAGAAGAGGTTGGAGCCAAAACAAAAGAGTATAATTATCAAATTTTTCATGCGGGAGTGAAAATCTTGATAAGTTATCTCTTAAGCTTATTTATGGTGACCTAATGAGGATATTCTTCCTGGTTATGGTGTCCTATGTTGTTTAGGTATAGCTGGAGAAAATCTCTCTTGTGAAGACACATGTTTATGATTGTCTAAATCATGAACTGAAGGAAGTTTCATCAAGAAAGAAGCTAAATTGATATGTCAATCCTAATGGCTTGACACCACACTACACATCAATAGTTTATGCACTTCAGTTGGAGCTGATTGAAGAAAAGATAGTAATCTTGAAAGCAATAATGTTTCAGAACCAAGCTTAGTTTTGTGTTCCAGAAGAAGGAAACTGGTGTGATATCCTGCTAACATGATGGATGCTATGGGTGCTAGACAAATGTGTGATGATCACATATGTTTGGAACCTACTCCTAACCTGGAAGAGGAGGCATCTATGCTACATGTTGAAGACTTAGATAATGACTCTGACACAAAGATCATTGCTTCTGTGGACCCTAGCATAGCCAAAAGGCTTAGGGCTATAAGGGAAAAGAAGACTGCAGGACATTCAACTCGAAGCAGCCTACTACAAAGAAAGACAAGGCCAAAGTGGTATTTGGTCCTACTAAACAATGGAGCAAGGTGAATACCCAAAAGAGGAAAGCTGTAACTCCACCAGATTCAGATGTTGAAGAGGATGTTCCAACATCCCAACCAAAGAAGAAACCAGCACCCTCAAGGTTCACCTCTGCTGTTCCAGAAGCTCCTCTGGACAATGTTTCATTCCATCATGTGTCAAGTGTGAGCAGATGGAAATTTGTATACCAAAGAAGGGTAGCACTTGAATGAGGGCTGGGCAGCAATGCACTTGAGTGCACTGAGGTAATTGACCTAATTTCTTCTGCTGGTTTATTCAAAACAGTATCAAACTTTTCACCTTACTATAAGCTGCTAGTCAAGGAATTCAGTGTCAACCTACAAGAGGACTGTGCTGAAGGTAAATCAGATGAATTCAGAAAAGTCTATGTAAGAGGGAGATGTGTGGAATTCTCTCCTAGGGTTATCAACCATTATCTAGGGAAAGAATCTGATGGACCTAATGAACTGGGTAAGACAGATAACCAGGTGTGTAAGGTCATTACTGCCCATCAAGTCAAAGCTTGGCTAGTCAAGGACAAACTTTATGTTAGATTGCTAACAAGGAAGTATGCAATGCTACATAGGATTGGCACTGTAAACAGGGTCCCTACCAACCATACTTCTTCAATAGCAATTGGATTGGGCAGATTCATATATGTTGTGGGCACCCAAACAAAGCTGGACTTTGGGGCTTACATCTCTGATCAAACCCTAAAGCATGCAAGAACATCAACAACAAACCTTCCCATTGTTTTTCCCTCTCTGTTATGTGGAATCATACTAAGCCAGTATCCAGGTATCCTCACTGAGAAGGATTCAGTATGCAAAATAAAAAGTCCTCTGGCCTTCCATTACAAACTTTTCTTGAGCCATCATGCTGCTGATGTTGAAGCTTCCACTAGGACATCTGCTGGACCTTCAAAAGCAAAGACTCCCATATCCAAAGCTGCCTTGATTGCAGATCTGAAAAACACTTGCAAAAAGTTGGATGCCAGGAAGAAAAAGCTTGAGGAAGTAATTCAAAGGCTGGAGCTGGAAGAGGTTGCTTAGAATACTGATGAATCTGAAAATGAAGAAGCTTCTAAATGTATTTACAAATGTGGGTGATAAATGCATGACTTTGGTCATGATTAAAGCTAGCAATGTGACCAACAATTGCTAGAAGCAAGGGAAGAATGTCAGATTGAGAAGTCTGATCAGAATGGTTGTTGAACTGGTAGTCTTTTCCACTACTAGTCATGGATAGTGGCAGTATGAACCCTTTGTAGCAAGCAAACTAAGAGCATCTGTTTTATAAAATCAAGTGTGGATATTTATCAGTTGTGCTCTTTGTATGTTCATCAGGGGTGTGAAATTGAGAATTAGGGGAGTTTATGCTCAGCTGGAGTATTGTTTATCCATGACATGAGGAGATCTTCATAATCTTATCTGGAGCTAACCTTAAAATCCTTCAAAATTAAAAGATCAGACTGTGTAGAACTATCTGATAAGGTATTATACAAGGATTTAAGATCAATTGTTGTTTGTGGAGTTCACAAATATTTGATTGATTATCCTTGTGATTCAAGATTGGTGATGTTCTAAAAGATGTTGGAACATCTTATCATCAGAGTTTGTGCAGAATCATGGGAGAGGTATTGCATAAGCTGTAGCATTGGCTTCAGTCTTATGTGACAGGAGTTATGTATTTATGGAAAGTTTCTTGGCAAGAACTAGTCTGGATATTGTTGATTCTGAAGATGGACCATGAACATATCATAATCTTGATGACTACTTGGATTGGTTTATTTCTGATCTAGGTGTAGTCCAGAATGCTCATCATGGAGTTAAGATAGGTGGGGATATCATAAATTTGTTAAGACTGCCTTACTCAAGGAAAGGTGGCATCCTTGGTATAGTTATGAGGTGTAGTTCTTAACTATTCCTTCTGAATAATCACATAGTGGCAGGTTTGAAGACTTTGGAGAAACATTGGAAGTTTCTCATAAATATGTGTTATTGGTAGGAACTTCTGCAAAACCATTAGAATGGAGGTTGTTTACTCAAACTTGATGGATAAATCAAGTCTATGAGAGCATGGAACTCTTGTTCTATAAAGGAAGGAGGTTCTTTCAAGTGGCAGAAGAAGGACCTGAATTTAACAGATGGATGTGGGCTAATAATGTTTAAACATCTATTTCAACATCAGAGTCTAATTGGTGAAGTGACACATAAATCAAGATAAAATGATCTATAGGGATTGAATGCTTCATAAGGCTTTTTATCTTGACAGCTTGGGGAAGATCAACTTTATTGATCAGGATATCCTTGGAAGATTTATTATAAACGTGAAGAAGACAAAAGTGGCAATTGGCTTTTTCATATGAGGATTCATAAAGGAGGTTATCAAAATATGGTAATTGGTTGATCTTTAAAGTGGATTCGAAGAATCAAGATAATCAGAGTGTGGCAGCTGGTTGTTCTTGAGGATTGTCTTGGAACAAATTGCTCTTGGGCAGAGGAGTGATGAGTTGAAGACTCAAGAGGATTTATTCTTCTTGAAGGTGGATGAGAGTTTATCATTCTTTCTGGATTTCTGATTCTAACTGGTGGCACAGTGTAGTTGAAGATTTTCAGTTCTTGGATTACTATGCTATAGTAAGTCCAGTTGGTGGAGCACATCTAGGATCATGGTGATAAGGTCTTGGTGTAAGAAAAATGTTCTAACTAAGTGTTAGTACATTATCTGGGGTGTTTATCTACATGGTTTCTATTATTAGACTACCTAATCATATGGGAGAATGATGAAGTAGATGATCTATATTGGAAGAAACATGTAGAAGAGACTGGAAGTGTTCCTCGTGCTAAAAAGCCAAGAACTCCAAAAAGATCAAGTTTCCAGCAAGACCAAAGGCATACCTTCACCATTGTACAACACTCCAAAAGCTTCTGAATATGTGGATGATTCCATAAAGGAGTTGGTAACCAAGATCCTATCTGAGCAAAGAGTGGTAAGTGGCATATCTATCCCTCTGAACACTATGCCAGCCCCACAAGAAGATCAACAAACTCAGGCTGCAAAGGACACTCCTGCTCTACAGGATGTCCCAATAGATGTTGAAACATCTGAGGACCAGCAAAAGGCCTCATCTGATGCTGCTGTTGAAACATCTGAGGACCAGAAAAAGGCCTTCAATAATTGTGATGAAGAAGCATCTGAGGACCAGCACAAGGCCTCAACTGAAGAGCACATATCTGTTGATCCACCAGAAGTATATCAGGTATTGATTGCTTGGAAGTTTGTTTGTGGACATTCATTCTAATTTCATAATTAGTTTGGATGTGTTTTATCTGGATTGTATGGCCTTTGGTGTGTAAAGGCTTAGTGTCAAGAACCTGTGTGCTAGAAGATGTTCATCTTGTGTAGTCTGTGGTAACTACAAACCCAGAAAGGAATCAGGTATGCTTTGGTACAAGAAATGAATGTGTTTGATTGGGAATTGAACAGAGAGGGAGCTCTTGAAGACATGAAGATGCGTCTTATGTTTTCCTTTCATCAATGTACAGAGAAGCATGGAGTATCCTAGATAGGGGGAGTGTGTTACAAGTATGTGCACTTGATTTTGTGATGTTAAGGGGGAGTAATACCTTAACCAGATAAGGAGAATCCTAAGAGTCTAGAAGGCTATATTATATAAAGCTGCTCTCTGCAGGTTATGTTTGATTCTTGAGGAATTGTGAAGCTTGTGTGTGTTTCAAGCTTATGGAGATTATATACCTCTATTTTTATGGTACCTTTGTCTTTTTATGGCTAAAAAGGGGGAGAAGTAATAGTGTGAGGTCTGATATGAAGATGTGATGTTAAGGAACTTCTACATAAGGTACTACTACACCTGTATGTAACTTAGTTTTAGCCAAAATAAGCCAAAGGGGGAGATTGTTAATGCTATTATTCTATGATTGGCATTATGTTTGGTAAAACTAATATGGCTGGAAAATGTTGAATAAGAAGTTCCATATTAACATGGTATAGACTCTGGAAGAACATGTCAAACATGATGTCCTGACATGGTGGCACAAATAAATGTGGAAGTTGTCAAAGAAGATGTTGAATTCAGTTCAGAATGTCCTATCAGATGTTGGGACATTATTAAACAGAGTATAAGAACTTAATTCAAGATGTCCCAACAGATGTTGTCATATGTTACAGTCAGATGTCAAAGAAGATGTTGAAACATCTGCAAATATCATGACAGAATTACTGTCATATGTTATAGACAGAAGTCAAAGAAGATGTTGAAACATCTGCAAATGTCATGACAGAATTACTGTCATATGTTACAGACAGATGTCAAAGAAGATGTTGAAACATCTGCAAATGTCATGACAGATGTCAAAGAGAATGTTGAAACATCTGCAACTGTCATGACAACATTACTGTCATATGTTACATATAGATATCAAACAAGAAGTGTTGAACTTAGTTCAGGATGTCACACCAGATGTTGTGACACTGTCAAACAGAGTAACAGTTAATGAACTTAAGTCAAGATATCAGGATGTCACATCAGATGTTGTGACATTGTATCAGTAAATGAAGTAAGTTCAGTTTTTCAGGATGTCCCAACAGATGCTGTGACATCTCAGACCTGCTACCAGAATTAATTAATGCATAACAGAACTGAGTAAATTCAGGGGAATCTATCTGGAATTAATTATGGATGGACAAAAACAGAACAAGGCGCATCTGTAGGGAGAGTTGTTATGAAACTTCAGCATAATCAGAAGAACTAAATCACCTAGAATCTAGGAAGTAACAAACCCTAATTCAAGGTGATGACATTGGATTTATCAGATCTGAATTATGCAGAATATTCTGGAGATATTATGCAATCATATGTGGTGCTGATTTAGAAGATCTTAAAGACTCAATTTAAATTGAAGACAAATATTGAAAAATATAGGTTTCTATATTTAGAGATATTTTAGGAGTTGAAGATCTTTTGGAATATTTGTAGCAGATTTTTTCTGCATATTTGTAGCAGCTATTGTTGTGATTGTTTAGGCCCAAATCCAGTTGGGAATAGGTTATAAAAGAAACCTTGTAACCTAGTTTAGGATTTAACCCAATCAACCGAAAATGTAAACATTATTAGGGTTGTGTCCTTGTGTCAGCCGTGCATAACAAGTAACTCTATTGTGGCTGTTTCACTTGTGATTCTCGAAGCTTGTAAGCAAGAGAAGTTTTGTGACTTGATTGAAACTGTGAAGTAAGATCAAGCTGTTTTGTTTGAAGTATGACTTCAATTTTATTAAACTTGTAAACAAGATCACTGTGTGATTGAGGGGGAGTGAGTAGGGTACTCTTATCTAAGTTGTGTCTTAGGTAGAAATTGCATTGGGTAGTTATTAAGTGATAGATTAAACAGGGTGGTTTAAGTCTAGAATTAATATTACTTATAGTGGATTTCCTCCTGGCTTGGTAGCCTCCAGATGTAAGTGTGGTTATACACTGAACTGGGTTAACAATTCTGCTGTGTTCTTTATATCTTTTATGTTTTATGCAGTACCTGAACTGAATGTCCTATCAGATGTCCCAACATCCTGAAGCATGTTTGACTCTGATATATCCGAATTATTTAAGTATTGATATGTATGCCTTACCATGTTTATATGTAACAGATAAGATGTCTCAACATCATATTCGACATCTGAGTCTGTCATACCAGAATTTCAGTAATTATTTGATTATAAAGTAATGCTCGACTTCACATAGAATGATTCAAACTTTGAATCGATTCTAAGACAGTTAAAAAGCTAAATTTCGACGCTTTCGGTTTAATTTGAGCTCCAACGGCTCCACCTTAGCTTAGTATTAGGAATCATTCTTGCGTAACCATTTAACCCTTAACCTCCATTTTGCATTCACCTTTCGCGACCGCTTTCTGCCTCGCAATCGACCTACCCAGATGGTTCTTTAAATCCAAACCCTTGATCCAACGTCAAGTGGTCTTAAGTATTAAAACACTTTAATAATATGAGAGAAATTGTACGCCACGGGCCTTAAGTGGTAGAAAGGAGGATTACGAGCTCTCGTTATTCGCTCCGATTATTCCGTCACAAGACACTTGGCTTGTTGGTTCGGAATAAACTATCCATAGTCTTTAGTGCAATTCGACTCCTAAAGAAAGATAAATAAAATTTGAATCCTTTTCCTCCTTTAGCAAGTAATTCATTAGACATAGACATCCTTTCGCGCGTGACAACTTAGAAGGTTCCCATCGAGTACGATGGATGTAGGGGGTGCTAATACCTTCCCCCTGCATAACCGACTTCCGAACCCCGACAATGGTTACGATGACCTTGTCTTTATCCTTTCTTCCCGGGTTTTATCTATATTTTCCCTTTCCCTCTTTGGGAATAAATCAAAATTAGGTGGGGACTCTCAAGTCAGCCCAGCCGTGACCGCATTCGCGAGGATCGTATTTTTCGAGGTACGACATATTGTTCAGATTAGTACCATTATCTGTGATAATCTTTTCGGGGATGCCATACCTACATATAAGATTATACTTGATGAATCGAGCCACAACATTCTTGGTAACAGAAGCAAATGAAATTGCCTCTACCCACTTTGTGAAGTAATCAATGGCAACAAGGATGAAACAATGTCCATTGGAAGCAGTAAGTTTGATCTCACCAATCATATCAATGCCCCACATGGCAAAAGGCCATAGAGCAGTCAGAACATTCAACGGAACTGGAGGCACATGAAATTTATCAGCATAAATCTGGCATTTGTGACGTGTTTTGGAATGCTGATAACAATCAACTTCCATGATAGACGATAATAACCTAAAATGAATCTAAAAGCAAAAAGCTAAAAGAAACAAGCTGAGAAAGGGTAAGGGGTTGGTTACAAAATGGGAACGTATTAGCACCCAAAATGTCTGTGGTACTCCATGGGAGTCCTTTGAAAAATTTATTGCTTTTGGATTGAAAATGGTTTGGTAAATGAGATTGGGGTATGAGAAAAGAATTAAATTTTTATGTTTTTGTGTTTAGTGAGGTTTACCAGCTCATGCCTACGTACCTACAATGTGCAATGTAAGATCAAAACTCCGTAGTTCGTGATACAAATAGTGAAAATTGGTTGGTTTTGATTAATTTTAATAAGTAAAGATAATTTGTCATTTTCAAGTGGATAGCCTCACAGATCTACCAGGAGAATGAGTACATGGGCTCATACATCATTATGGGGAGGGCGCTAACTCGGATAAAATCGATAAGTATGTCACTAAACCCCCACAAATGACAAGAGACTCAATTACATCAAACTACAACCATGGAGATTGAAAGTGAAATTCAGGTATGACAAACTCAGATGTTGAATATGATGTTGAGACATCTTATTTGTTACATATAAACATGGCAAGGCACAAACATCAACACTTTTAAAATTCTGATATATCATATTCAAACATTCTTCAGGATGTTTAAACATTTGATATGACATTCAACACACATACTGCATAAAATAAACTGAAAAGCTGAAAAGAACACATTCAAATCGTTAACCCAGTTCGATGCTAACTCATCTACTCTGGGGGCTACCAAGCCAGGAAGGAAATCCAATATGTAGTATCAATTCAAAGACTTCTTAGCAAACACCTACAGTTTACAGTCTTCTCAATTAATCACTACCCATGCAACTTCTACTTAGGAGCTCCTAAATATAAGAAACCCATCCTCACTACCAATCACCTCAGTGATGTCTCACAGTCCCAACAATCAGTTGTTGTTATTAACGGATCTTTACCTACACCAACAATTCAAAACAAAAGCCACACTTCCATGACAACACCTTAGAGTTGCTTACAAGCTTCCTCCAAGAACAATCCACCTCTTACTTAGCAACTTCGAGGTTTACACTAAAACAACCACAACATAAAACCTTGTTGCGCACGGCTGCCACAAGAACACAACCCTAATGATATGATCTTTAAATTTTAGGTTGGGTTGGTTACACCTATGTTACAAGGTTTCTATTTATAACCTATTCCCAACTGGATTTGGGCCTAAAAAATACAGCATATCAGTTGCTACAAAAATGCAGAAAAAATCTGCTTCAAATTTACAAAAAGATCTTAAAATAAACAAATTCCTAAAATATCTCTACATATATAAACTCTATATTTATTCAACATTTGAAATTTGTATTCAATGCAAATTTGATTTTTCAATATCTTTTAAAATCAGCGCCACTTGGATTGCTTCATATCTTCTAAATATTCTGTTTCTGTTGAAACCAAAACAGAAACTTCAATTCATCTTCAACAGTTCATAATTTCGAATGAACTGTCTTGACATCTTCTTAGAAATGTTGATCTAGATGTTGAAACATTTCAACACAGCATGTTTGGACGCACAAAAATATTTCTTGCTTAATGTTATCGTTAGTTTGCAAAGATCCTGTATATATACACTGCTGCTATATCTGTTTTACAAAATTAAGCCAACCTAAAAATACAAAACTTACAATCTCCCCCTTTGGCAATTTTTGGCAAAACCAAATATTATAGATACATAAAAAAATAACTGCAACAACATATCAAAACAAACAATAATAAACTCTACATTATGTTAGGACATGTTGTTGCACATCTTTAGCAACATTCACAACTGAACAAAAACAACAGTCACCTATTCTTCCAGTGGATGAGTTGTTATCTCCTCTTCTAGTGGAAACAACAACAGTAAAATAAGGAGTAGAAAGTTCTGAACTCTTGACTGAACTAATCCATTTCTACTTCCTATCTTTTCAGATTGCTAGAAACATTCTTCACGGGCTGCTGAACATACTCCATCTAGAAGACTAATGGTGGCATAAGAGAACAACCTTTCATTCCCTTATGTAACTCAGAACACAAGTCACAATTATGTTCTTTAACTCAGGACAGAAGTCACAAAGACTAGCATATAACATCCATCTTGACATCCTGGCATCCACCATACATAAACATAACAGATGCAACTGTTGTGACAACAACTCCAAGCACATCATCTGCACACACTCCTTTTCCCCCTTTTTTAGCCAAAACTTGGAAAACACAACCCTCACAACACAACACTCACGCATTATTCATCCAAACATAAAAGTACCCCATTAGAAGAAAAGATGAAAAATACTCACATGCTGATGGAGGAGAAATACGCTTTTATAAATAGGGAGCAAGGACATAGATAGTAACGAACTATCCTTGAATAAAGAAACGTTCTTGGTCCAAGATCTTTATGATAGGAGCAAAAACTTCTGCACCATTAAATGAGGATAAAAACAATAGACCTTGACCAACTGACTTGCTCTCCCAAAATAAACGACCCGATAACAAACACGCACGACTAACCCGTGTTTCAAATTTTTCTGCTAGCGCCGTCCATAAATACTCTTAAATAGGAAACAATACACATGTTTTGAAACATGTTCTGACATCCAACCATATAGTGTCTGCTAGCAGTCTAATAATATGGTTCATAACTCCTTAAGAATCCAACATAAACTGCAGAAGGAAACTTTATTCTATATAACCTTTTGGACACTTAGGACACTCCTCATCTGGATCACATACACACCATAACTAAGTAATAAATGTTATCAACATAAATCCCATACTTAGTATCATATGTCACAACATGATGTGTAACATCACAGAACCTGGTTAAGGTATTACTCCCCCTTAATTTCACAAAACCATTTGCACATAATTGTAACATACACCCCCTGTCTAGGATATTATATGCTTATCTGCACTTGATTAAAGGAAAACATAAGCCACATCTTCATGTCTTCAAGATCTCACCCTTTGTTCAATTCCCAATTGAAGACATTCACTTCTTGTATCAAAGCACACCTGATCCCTTCTTGGTTTGTAGTTACCACAGACTACACAAGCTGAACATCTTCTAGCACACAGGTTCTGACACTAAGCCTTCACACACCAAAGGTCATACAATCCAAATAAAACACATCCAAACTAACTCTAACATTAGAATGAATGTCCACAATCAGACTTCCAAACAATCAATACCTGATCTACTTCGGTATACTCTACATGTTTCTTCCAGACAGATCATCTACTTTATCATTCTCCCATATGATTAGGTAGGATAAAAATAGAAATCATGTAGACAACCACCCCAGAAAAAGTCCTAACACCAGTTAGAACATCTTCCAAACACCAAAATCTCATTATCAAGACTCTTGATGTGCTCCACCAACTAGACTTACTATAGCATAGTAATCCAAGAACTGAAAATCTTCAACAACACTATGCCACCAGCTTGAATCAGAAATCCAGAAAGAGAGATAAAATTTCATCCACCTTTAAGAAGAACAAATATCCTTGAGTCTCCAACTCATCACTCTTCTACCCAAGAGCAACTTGTTCCAAGACAATCCTCAAGACCAACAACCTGCCACACTCTAATTATCTTGATTATTCGAATCCACTATAGAGATCAACCAATTGCCACAATTTAATCACCTCATTTATGAATCCTCATATTAAAAAGCCAATTGCCACACTTTGTATTCTTCTCATTTGTCAGAATTCTCACAAAAATATTCTGATCTACTTGTTTTTGTAAATCATCCTATCTTTGATTGATGTGCCACTTCACCAACTGAGATTCTGATGTCGAACTAGATGTTTGAAAATTATCATTCCACATCCAGCTATTGAACTCAACTCATTCTTCTGCCACTTGAAAGAACCTCCTTCCTTAACAGAACCAGAGTTCCATGCTCTCATAGAATTGATTCATCAACCAAGTTTGAGTAGACAACCTCTATTTTGTTGATTATGCAGAAATTCCTACCAATATCACATATTGTTAAGAAACTTCCATTGTTTTTCCAAAGTCTTCAAACCTGCACTGTTTGAATCTTTAGAAGGAATAATTTAGAACTACACCTTGTAATTATACCAAGGATGACACTTCTCCTTGAGTAAAGCAATCTTCACAAAGTCCTGATAATTTTGTCAATTATAACTTCATGATTCTAACCACCTTCCTTGTCATGGTAAGAACAAAACTCCAGCTGCACCTTCCAAACAACAATCTGCATTCTTGCATCTATAGCCCACAAATAGCACTTCTTAACTCCCCCTTTCATGAACAACCAAAGCTTTTTATGAAGATGAGCATTAGTTACTCACTACACTTTTTGAAACATAAGATTCAGACTGCAGATATGCATACTTCTCAGATAAATACTAAGTCTCCTGTCAAAGTATCCACCTTTATGCATCATATAAACAATAGAAAAATACCAAGTCTCCCGTTAAGGCATTTACTATTTGTTAGATAAGATTTTCTTCTCACACAAGGTAGGACATGAATCTGACTTCTTCTTCTTCTGCAGGCATCTGACACTTTCTGAGATGATGTTCTAACATTCTTTCAGACATCAGTATCAGTCACATACATCTCCACACAAACACATGCAGGTGAACACAAGGGAATCAACCATCAGTAGTTGATCAGATCAAAACATACATATGTAGTAGCTGGAACGCTTCAACAGACTTCTCTTCCAGACTCAGTATTCAAACTATCTGATTTGAGATGTCTTCACACATAATATAGCACCTGATCATTTATATACACATCAGTCAACTCCACCAGTTGACACATCTTGATCTTCATGTACAAGGAGTCTCTCAGAAATAGTACTCCTTGAAGCTCAGGCACTTTACTCCTACAGCAAAGACCAGAAATAAACTGTCCTCAGGAGAACAACCACATGTTGATCAATCCTTCATCAACACACACATCTAAGAGAAGTTCCAGGGCCAGAACCTTCTTACACAAAACATACAAATGCCTCCTCTTCTAGATCAGGAGTAGGTTTCAAACATGTGTAGTATAACCACAATAGTTTAGCACCCAATAATCTATACAACCAACCCTTAGACAACAGAATCATGCCTAATTCTGATGTGATGTTCTATCATGGGATAAGATATCGTTCCAAGGATCACGAACAGAGATCTACAGACAAGAGATAGGTCTGTTTAAAAAAATCTTTAGATCTCTAAGCAACCACTTCTCTTCACAGTGCCTTGAGTGAACTTGAGAAAGAGTCTTCAACTATCATTAGCACAGTTGACAAAAGCAGATAAACATATATCCCTAACACCATAGTGTAACACGGTGGGAGAACTGACTTTTAGTCATGTTGCAGATAGCAAGAGTCGCCATCGACTTTTATTTTATCCATAAGGAAAAGACATAAAAGAACAGGAAAACCTTTTAAAAGATTTTTGGATTCGGGGGGTAGGTTATACAAAGGGAAGGTGTTAGCACCCTTTATATCCATGGTTATCCATGGGCTCTTAGTTACTTAGCTCACTTTGTTTGTTTGCAAAAGTGTAGTGTGTTAGAAACTTTCTAAGTACTTTGTAATGATCCTCGTATGGATGTATACAAAGCCTCGTTTTTGAAAATTTGTTTGAAAAGTGTGGTGTAAAGAGTATTTTTTTTAAATGTGAGCAAGTAATTAAGAGAAATCTACCCTACATTAAGTCTTTCATGTTCTCGTATGTTCTTTCAATGGTAAGACTATCCCTATTATTAAGGAATAGGTAGTCATTACCTTGGATGTAATTAAGGGACAGGTGTAGGGACATCTGGATATAGGGAACTGTAGGGTGTCTTTAGCAATTCGTAGGGACTTATCATCTTTTATTCGAAGGGACAAGTTCATTTATCGTAGGCAACCTCGAAGGGACTTGACCTTTAAAACTGTAGGGACTTGATGATATTTATGAAGGGACTTTGCTTAAGACACCCCACTTGACCTTTGTAATTAGGCAACTGAGAGGCAACCCTAGGAAGTGCAAGATGGCGATCAAAGATCGACTTACGTGTGTGCGTGTTCATATTCAAATATTTATCTTATTTAAGTTAATTTTCTAAGTTGATTTATTTACCCATAGTTATACACTCCCTAAATTACTAACCATACAATAAATATATTTATAATAAATAAAGCAAAAATATAAACCTATAAATATTACAAGGCTTTGGGATAATTACAATATAATCGAGAAATAATAATGATAAATAGAATAATAATAATAAACAAGCAATAATTAAGGATTAGTAGTAATAATAAGAATAAAAGGTTAGAATAATAAAAGAAAAGAAATAAGAAATTAGCAAGACAAATTAATATTAGAAAAAAAGTTTTTTTTAGAATTAATTAAGAAAATAAATTTTAATAATAATAGACAAATAATAAATTATTTACATATTAAAATAATGGTTAATGATTTAATTATGGTTTATAAAAAAAATTAACTAGGTTAAATATTAAGGTTAAGAAAATTTAAATATACTTAATAAAATTTATTTATGAAATAAGAACCTAATTGATAATAAACAATATTTAAACAAATTATAGGAGAATAAATAAATTAGGAAAAATTATTTACAAAAAGTGATTTTTTTTTAGAAAAATATTTTTTTAGAAAGAAAATTGAGTTAAAAGAATTAATTTAGGTTTATTAAGGTTAATTAAGAAATTAATTATAATTAATTAGATAAATAAGAAAGAAAAAGAGAAAAGGTGAGAAAATACTAAAATGAGGGGGTCAGGGTTTGAACCCCTGACCTAAGAGCCATCAACCTCATCCCTTGCCACCAGGCCATGCGTGCCTTGTATGTATGTATTGGACAACAATTATTATATTTTAAACCTGAAAATCAAAAGGAAATTGCCCAAAAAATAACAAACCAGGATTCGAACCCAGGTTAGTTGCCTCCCATGTACGCCTTTTTTACCAACTGAGCTAAGCAGTGCTTCAAGTATATAAACGCAAACAAGAATAAATAAAATAAATCAACAATTCAAAAATAGAATTCCCGCGCTATGGTCGTCTTCAACCTTGGAATTTCGCAGGTTTTCCTGCGAATTTCGTTGTGAACTTTCCTGCGATTTTACCTGCGTATGAAAACCTACAAAATTCACAACACTTCATATACATGCGATTGTGCCAAATTGATCATGCCAACATGATCTATACAGTTCATTTAACTTATTTATGGTATTAAAATTTATTTATATTAGCCGAATCGAGAAACCCTAATTCGAAGCTTGGAACCCTAAAATGGCATTCTATGATTTAGCCACGGTTTCTCCAAGATTTTTGCCCAGAATCCATCCACACATGATAACAAACAAAGTTAGAAGCACAAAAACGATTTATAATGGATAAATAAGTGAAATCGAAAATAAAAAAAAGTGAAGAACATGAATTCGGTTTCCATTATATATGGGGTTATGGATGCTTATGATGGTGTAAACAGTATCAAGAGAGCCCAAGGATCATGTATAGGTCCTTAGAATACCTTCAATTAGCCTGCAAATAGGAAAACGAAAATTGAAAATTCTTGATAAATTTGAAAGTGAAAGGTGTTCTTGGAGGCAGATTTTTTTCGTCCTTATGCTTGTGATCAGCTTGTGTATATGTATGAAGTAGGATTAGGTCAAAAGAAGCTGGATTTTTGGGCTTTGTCTTGATTGCTTGATCATGAAGTTTCACCACTTTAAAATATTGAAAAAATCTCATCAAACCTTTCTAATTTATGCTAGCACTAATTTGTTTGATTCCAATAAACTTTAAATGATTTTTAAGATTTTCTAGAAGAAGAATCACATTCAAATATTGAGTTTTCATATTTTATTTTGATTTAAAATGATTTTTAATGTATAAAATCAAAATAAATAAAAATAAACTAATAAAAATATGAATAAATGATATTTGATTCGTGCATGATGTCATGGTAGAGATTGGATCATAAAAATGCAAGCCCATGTGGAAAGAATTGGTTCTAAGACCCCATTTGCTCAATATACCTCCCAAAACTTTTCCAACTTTGCAAAGGCACAAATCCTTCAATTTTAAGGCTATGAAGGTGTTATTGGAAATTTTGGAAAGCTTAAAGAGTCCTCTAACAAACCTCTTTGGTCCCATGTCCATATCTTTTACCATTTTCAAGTTATGCCCTTTGGAAGATGTTGACTTTTTGTTGACTTTTAAAATGACCTATAATGTCTTAGCTCATACCTTCCAAATGAAGCATTTTTAGGCTTGGCTTGTGAGACACAAAGTTTTAGAGAATTCAATTTCCTTCAAAATGGGCTTTGGATGGGAAATTTTTGATGAAGCATGTGAAAGTTATGGCTGGTCAAAGTTCAGTTGACTTTTCCTATGAAAACCCTAATTTAGAAACTCCTGATTCTTGATGATCTGAAATCTCCTTGATGAATCATGATTAACCATTTATAAAATGATGAATTTTACTTCATATACTTGATGTTGGCAAAAAATCATAAAGTTTGACTTTGGTTTGACCACAGTTGACCTCAGTTTGACTTTTTAACTGCTTTGACTGATTTTAGCCTATCTGATCATCTGACTGAGCAAACCTTTTGGGAAAGCCTTGAAACTTGACATAGGGATTCTTGAAGACATATAGGATGCTATGAAGCTCACTTGAAGCCTTTTAAGTCCATTTAGCCTGATGAAACTCAAAACCCTAGTTTAGGATGAATTGCTTAGGAGGATGCTTTGTTTGAAGGAATTGTCAAACTTTATGACTAATTGTGAACCTTGTGAACCTCTTAAGATACCTTGTGAACCTTGTGAACCTCTTAAGATACCTTGTGAACCTTGTGAACCTCTTGGGATACCTTGGTACACAATGTCTGGTCTAGGTGAGGGCAAATTTTGGGGTGCAACACGTAGGATATATCTCTAGACAAGAGAAACCTTCTCAAACATAAGGTGTTATCAGATACATAAGCAATGAATACAAACTCCTCAGAAGCTTCAAGTGTCACAAGTTAGCCCTTGCAATATCTCTAGGTGACACCAACAACCATAGGTTTGAAAATAAATCAAACATGTTACATCAACATCACATCACCATGCTACCACAACAAAATAGTCTATCATCCACTTCTATGGACCATTCACATAACAAACAACTTTTCAGTATACCACCTCTACCTTGACCATGAACCAGAAAGTATCCCCCTTAGATATCATCCAGAAACAAACTAGGATGTCTGCTCTGATACCAATTGAAATTCTGGTATGACAGACTCAGATGTCGAATATGATGTTGAGACATCTTATTCGTTACATATAAACATGGCAAGGCACAAACAACAACACTTTTAAAATTCAGATATATCATATTCAAACATTCTTCATGATGTTTAAACATCTGATATGACATTCAACACACATACTGCATAAAATAAACTAAAAAGCTGTAAAGAACACATTCAAATTGTTAAACCAGTTCAATGCTAACTCATCTACTCTGGGGGCTACCAAGCCAGGAAGTAAATCCACTATGTAGTATCAATTCAAAGACTTCTCAATAAACACCTACAATTTACAATCTTCTCACTTAATCACTACCCGTGCAACTTCTATTTAGGAACTCCTAAATATGATAAACCCATCCCCACTTCCAATCACCTCAGTGATGTCTCACAGTCCCAACAACCAGTTGTTGTTATTGACGGCTCTTTACCTACACCAATAATTCAAAATAGAAGCCACACTTCCATGACAACACCTTAGAGTTTCTTACAAGCTTCCTCCAAGGACAATCCACCTCTTACTTAAAAGCTTTGATGTTTACACATAAAACAACCACAACATAAAACCTTGTTGCGCACGGCTGCCACAAGAACACAACCCTAATGATATGATCTTTACATTTTCGGTTGGGTTGGTTACACCTAGGTTATAAGGTTTCTATTTATAACCTATTCCCAACTGGATTTGGGCCTAAAAAATACAGCATATCAGCTGCTACAAAAATACATAAAAAATCTTCTACAAATATACAAAAAGATCTTCAAATAAACAACTTCCTATAATATCTCTAAATATAGAAACTCTATATTTATTCAATATTCGAAATTTGTCTTCAATGCAAATTTGATTTTTCAAGATCTTTTAAAATCAACGCCACTTGGATTGCTTCAAATCTTCTAAATATTCTGTTTCTGTTGAAACCAAAACAGAAACTTCAATCTATCTTCAGCAGTTCATGATGTCGAATGAATTGTCTTGACATCTTCTTCGACATGTTGATCCAGATGATGAAACATTTCAACACAACATGTTTGGGCGCACAAAATGATTCCTTGCTTAATGTTATATTTAGTTTGCAAGGATCCTGTACATATACAATGCGGCTATATTTGTTTTATAAAATTAATGCCAACCTAAAAATACAGAACTTATAGAAAGACTTACACCCGACTAGAAAAAATGACCCATAGTCTAAACTTGTAAGCAAAACAAAAGAAGTGCACAAAGGCACAAAACAACTTGAATGAGTTTGGTTCTTTTTATTTTTTGAATTGAAGTCAAAATGATTAAATTCATTGACATTTATTAAATGAAAATAAGAAGTAAAAGTCACTTGACAAAAGTCAAGGTTTATATTATTAAAGTGGTGAAGGTTTGAAAAACAAGAATCCTTTGAAAAAGATAGAAGGTTTCGAAAATTGAAGAAGGGGAAGAGATAAAGAGGCTATCCTAAAAATTAAAATAAAAGAGATAAAGGAGGAAATATCTAATCAAACTTGATGATATTTTCAAGCATAAGCACAAGAGTTCCATCCTTATAAGCATAAGCTAACAAATGACCAAATAAAGGATAAAGTAACAACTCCATGATGATTAAAGCAAATGGAAGGTGTCTTAGAATCTAAGTCCAAAACTCTAATTCCAATGCAAAGGATAGTAACTATAGTCCAAGATTAGGATCACAAGTTTTTTTATAGGTTTAATCCTTTATTAATATTTTTTAGTGTCCAAATGGACAAAGGAAAAGAAAAACACAAAATAAAAGTGACATAAACATAAACAAGATAATGGATGATAAAACATAATAAAAATAAAAGAGATAAGGGAGCAAGAAGGAAATTAAAGAAGATAGGATGCAAGAAGGAAATTAAAGAGGATAAGGTTCAATAAGGAAAGTAATATAGTAGTAGTAATAATAATATATACATAATAATGGTATGGTGAACTTAATAATCCATAACCAAAAGCGTAACAAAGCACTTAGTGCCAAAACCGAGAAGGCAACCAATTCTGCTTAGTATCTTACACTATAGTAATTAACCGATGCAATTAGACCCAAATTAAATGAATACTTGAAAGAAGATTGGGATATCCAAAGCAACTACGCATCAAACTTCAAAAGTCGTGGATCCAATGCAAATGATTAACCATATTGGGGTGGCGCGACCAATTTAGGTTCAGTCCATGGACGTGCAAGTATCCAATTGGATTTTTATTCCGAAATAGGGACACATTTAGGTCTATGTTAAGTAATCTCAGAGTAATTTACGAAGTAATTACCCTACAAATGAGGCCGACCAATATAATATGTGTGTTAATACATGCGAGATGAACAATATGTAAATCATCATCCGAACGCAATACCGTACGAAAATAATGATGAATACCAAATTGAGTTACACTTATGATATTCTTTCATCTTTAAGTTTAATCACTCATTTTGGTGGATTCAAGTATGAAAATATATCACTAATTCAAAGCACCTAAAGTGAATTAAATAATTCACTTAAAAATAGATTTGAACTAATAAATATTATTTCCTCTAATCTACACCCAAAGTCCATTGAAATTAGTCCAAAAATGTCTCCCAGGGTTAAAATAAGAAAGGAGGGGAAGAGAAGACAAAATAGTCCAAAAACTGAGCCAAAAATCACTTCTGGAGTAGTGTTAATCGATTAACACTTTGGTTAATTGGTTAACACAACAAAAATTTGAATTTTGCACTGAAAAATACACTGGTTAATCGATTAACCAGTTTGTACTGCAACTGGTTAATCGATTAACACTGCACCAGAAACAGAAAATTAGCTAAAATTCAGCATGATCATCTTTCAAAATATTTTTCAAACACCTTATGATCATGGACTAAATTAACAGTGGAACCCTGCAGTCAAACAACAATATGTGATCCAAATGATCAAAAACAAGGAGCACCAATGATCTATGTCATGGAGGGTGAAGGTGAAGGTGTAACAATGGTGAGATGAATTACCAAGAACAAACTCCAAATTACTTCACAAGAAAGCTTGATCTACTTAAATTGATAAAGAAAAATGAAAAGGATGAAGGTTTAACTCAAAGTTAATCAAGAATTGAATGCCAATTCTTGATAACTTTCAAAAGAAGAAAATGAGCTCTGGTGAATTTTGTGGTTTGTGGAGATATTTTGCAATGGGCTTTCTGGCTCTCTAAAGCTTGAGAAATGAATGAAATAATTCCTCTATTTAAAGAGTTGAGGCTTGAGAATTTGGTGGAATGAAGCTTGCTTTGGGAAATCAAAATTAGGCTTGGAATTCAAATTTGGAAGGAAATTCATAAGAGAATGGTGGTTAGTGAAGGTATATGGTGGGAAATTATCAAAGTGATGTAAGGAATTAAAATGATGTGATCTAGAATATTCCAAGTGAGATCAAGAGCTGAGATGATGCAGAATTAATAAAAATTCGCCTAGGTTAATCGATTAACACATTGGTTAATTAATTAACCAAGCTAAAATTTGAATTTTCCTTTCTTTTGATTGCATTGTTGTGATTTCGGCTCGAGTCTTTTGCTTCTCAAATAAGGCATGGAAATAAACACATGAAACTTGGAGTTCCTTGAATAAATAAATTAAAACATGAGGAATCCTTGATCAAATAAATTTACATGATTGTGGATCAACTTCGACTTTTTATCAATGAAATTCATTCGAGTCGTGGGACTACTATTTTGGGTATTTTAAACCTGTTCTTCCCCTGAAAATGTTAATAAAAGAAAACAAAAATATTTTTGGATTTTAATTAAAGGTTAGCAAACATAAACAAATAAAAGGAAAACAAAAGTGATGGTGATCCCCTATGAGGCATAAACCCGCAACCAAAAGGATAGACGAACTAGTGTGTAATCTTGTTTGTATGCAAAGATGCACATGAAAAATATGGAAAATATTAGGGTAAAAAATTAGGGTGCTATAATAACACGTAATATCATCATTTTTCTTGTGTTCTTTCTTATATGGGTGAGTATTTATGAAATTCACTAGACCTTGGTCGTTATTCTTTAGCTTGTTTCTCTTTAAGTATCTATTATATCGTCTGACAAATAAAACCATATTTTCCTTTTTAGAAGATTCTTCGTCAAAATTGTCACTTTTTTCTTTTGAATTCTTCCCTTTATATAACTTTCAAATAAATATCATGTTTCTCTTCTTTTCATGTCTTTTTATTTTTCGAATTTACTTCGCTATAAGTGAGTCATTTCAGTTCATTCTCATGTTCGATTAACTTTCCTAACATTTTTGCAGTATCCAAAGGTCGTTAGATTCTTTAATAACGGTAACCTTTGGTTGCCACTCCCTACACATAGATCTCAATATTTTGTTAGTACAATCTTTATTAGAAAAAGTTTTGCCCAAGTTATGTAATTTGTTGATTAAATAGAGGAATCTAGTTCACATGGAACCCACGGATTCTCTGGGTTCCATATGAAATAGTTAAAACTCTTATGTAAACATATTTATTTTAGATTCCTTGACGTCATTAATTCTCTCAAAATGAGTTTGGAGAGTATCCCACATACCTTTAACACTTGTATGATGTGAAATTTAGTATAATACATTCACGCTTAAAGCAAAGATAAGTATGTTCCTCACTTTCAAATCATATGAAGTTTTTTTTGTCTCATCATTCATCCAATCCTTAGGATGTTTGACAATATCATAACATCTTTAGGGATATATGGTCCCTCTGTGAGGGCACATACCATAGATTTTTGTCAACTGATAACAACTGTATAAACACGTTCACTTTCCAATAATTATAATTTTTGCCTTTAAAAATAGGTGTTATATTTTACGCTCCCTTAGGATTGCCATTGTACGCCATATTCACAAATTTTGGATGTCGATTAGACACAATCAATTGACCAACTATTTATGCCAATTATTAAGTATGAATAAGGAAGTAAAAAAAACATACTAGAGGAGGGTGAATAGACCATTATTAAAAAATTCAACCACTTTTTCAAAAAGAGTACCAAAGTTTTTCAAAAGATGCGAACAAAAGGTTTGAAGCGAAAATATGAAAATTATACGTTTATTGAAACTTGATCACGTTAACACTGAATCGATTCACAAACACCACAAATAGTTTTATGATGATACACAAAGGTATTGAATTGATTCAGTTGTATATTCCGCAAGGTGTGTTTATACAATGATTCAATATCAATGAATTTTAACCTTAATTGTTTCTAAAATTTTTTATCACCAATGAAGCTAGATTAGGCACCAATTCTAACAAAACATAATCTTACGTGATAAACCACTATCAATTGAATAAATGATAAAATAACCTAGAATTGAAATGCCTAAGCATGAAAATCCTATGAGAATTAAAAGCAAGAGTAAGAAGAAAGATGATATCGGAATTTATAGTGCTTCAGTGTTTATCCCCACTCTGCCTCATGCATTATTCAATGGTATCCCATTTGAACCCGCATTGTTCCTTTTTATTTGACAAATACTTACAAGAGTTCATACAATTACCAATCCACAATAATGCTAAGAATTATAAAATCTCTTATCGGATCTTGACTTGTATACAACGCAATACCAAACTCTTCTGCATTATCTTTACTCGATTAATGCATCTTGAATCTTCCAATATTAGCAATCTGCTCAAAGCATTAAAGTGTAGCATTCAACCCTTTGATCCTACTGATTCCTTGAGTGATGCATTATCTGAAGATTTGAGAATAAATTCGCCTTATCTGTGGTCTTCCACACATTCACTACCAAAGAAATTTAGAGAGAAAAACCTCATTCTTTTCACGGGAATTTGTTAGGACCAATGGCAACAACCTCAATCTTGAAAGCTACATGAAAATCCCAACCAAATCTTCAAGAATAATTAGTTTCAAGAGCATGTCGCCTTCAACTAATTACAAATTTTTTGTTATCAATATCTGGAATCAAATTGAAGTTCAAGATGTAATAGTTTCATTGCAAGAACTTTGAACTTTCAAAAATAGAAGGTGTTGATTTTTCACAGAATCATACTAAAGTGATTATGATTTTTTTATTCATTATGTTTTGTTATATGAAAAATTATGACAATAAGATTTTATATGTCCTTGAGATTAAGCATAAAATATGGTTTAAAAAGTTAGTTAGATTTGAATCAATAACATTTCATGATTTGAATCAACTGAACAAGTGAAGTGGAATAAAAGAAAAATAGAGTTTTGACCCATTTTGCAGTTGATTCGAATAAAAAAACAATGTGATTTGAATCAAGTGATAATTCTGATTCGAATCAATTAAGCTGAGCCAACAGAAAAATTTTCTGGTTCGAATCAGGTATAAAGTTTATTTCGAATCAATTCTAGCAGAGGTGGCCCAAAATTGGCTAATTCGAATCATGTGTAAAGTCTGATTCGAATCAATTCTAGCAGAGGTGACCTTTGCGTTGATTCAAATCATCTGTAAAATTTGATTCAAATCAGATTGTTCAAAAAATTTTGGTTTGCTTATGTCCAAAGTGACTCGAATTAGAATATGTGCTTGATTCAAATCAAACACACAATATCTCATTTTTAATAATTTTCAAAAGATTTTGAGATTTTTCTTTCCACCCAATTTGAATCAATAAGATATATGGCTCATATTCCAGAGACTCATGCAATTTATTAAAAATATCATGATCAAGTAAAAATATAACCAATGATTTATGCATGCTAAAAATGAATCATTTCAAAACTTGATTCTGAGAGGTACAATCACAAAGGAGACTAAAAAATCAAAAATAAATCAAAAATGAAAAGCGAATAGACAAGTAATAAAATAACCATACTAAGGTGTTTTCTCTAAATATATTTGGGACATGTAACTGCAACTTCAAGAAGAGGTTTGAAGTTCTTGATAACTTATAAAAAAAGTTTATGTACTAATTTGACATCAAATGTTGTATAGAATTTTTTTTTTGAAATGTGTGACTGTTAGAACTATGCAAATTCATGATAGAAAGGATGAGGAGAAGAAGATGAATATTGAGAGAGAAAACTTAATCATGCAAGATATTCCAGCATGTGTGAGAATTGCATTCACCATCATATTTTCTTACATCAATGCATTCACTTATATAGTGAAGCTTCCATGATTGTTAGTTACACTAACTAACTTCATACAATATATTACAACTCTAACCATCACTTTAACTAACTCACTATAACTATCCCTAATACACTCCCTCAAGCTCATTGTATCTTGAAAGAAGAAGCCTTGAGCTTGGCACAAAACAAAGTGAAGAGATTAGTTGAGAAAATCTTGGTGAGGATATGAAAATTTGAATGTAGAACCATTGAGCTACCACCATACCATAGCTACTAGATTCAATCCTTAGTGCCGCAAGTAAATCACATCATCCAATACAAATTTTCTTTCTTGCTAAGTAATTATCAAGATGCCTAAATAATAGAAAACTAAGCTAGCACCTTGGAGAATATAATCGTGGAACATGGAAAACTGTAGAGAGAGTTGAAATTTCAAGTAGATCCTATCAAAGATATACCTTCCAAACTTAACAATATCAAAACTCCATTTGAATTCTATGTTGTTGTCACAAAGAATATGGAATTGCCTTCATCTGAGATATGTGTTGCTTTCACAAAGAATGAAAAGGATGAGCAGCCACCGCCATGTTCTACGATGGTGCAAAAGAATAGGCTCATCCAAACTCTATTGTTGTCTATACTTAATCTATTTCTTTGATATATAGATGCTTCCATAAGTTCTCTTTATCTATAAACTCAGTATCTAAACATCTATTTTGATCCTAAATAAAAATTAGCTTTTCTTGTAATCCTCTTATAACACAGTTTAAAACACCATCCAGATTATACCATCTAGCAGAAGACCAAATGCCAACTTTAAATCTTTTTAAGCAGAATATCATAAACTCTTTGCTATATGGCCTCTTAAAAAGAAGAAAGTTACCAAATATGTAATCGGAGATTCGTGTAGATGGATGATATTCCCAATCAACAAAATTAATTATGTACTTAAGAAAGCCATTAAGATTCATAATAAGCAACTTCTTCCTCTTAGGTTGAACTTCAACATTCATATTCAAATTCCCAATAGGAAGATTCAATTCTATTGCATATTCAGATTCACTAGCTTCTTGAAGAAAGAACCGAATGTTTTCAAGAAAAGGGTCTGAAGGTGAAAACGAACAACTAGGGTCTGCGAAGGATTGTATTAGAAAATCTTGCGCCATCTTTATCTCTTCTTGCAACCGTCAAAGAAAGAGAAAGACATGACATGTCGTTCTTGATGGTGGAAAAGATAACATCTTTGGTCTTTTTTATTTGTGGAAATTTCAGTATCTCAGTATCACTTATTTTTGTGTAACACCCCAAAATTTGTCTTTTTATTTATCACCAATTTCAAGTAACTTATACTTCATTTTCATGTCATTTAACATATTCCTCCATACATTGCAAACAAATATAATAATAATAATAATAAAAAATAATAATGAAAAAATATATAATGATAGAAAAAATAATAAGTAATGCATCAATTAGTGTATAAGGCATGTGATCAGGGGTTCCGAAGTAGTAATATCAATTATCAGAGCTCAAGATCGAAGTCGGGTCAGAACGGATGACGCAAGGGCATTTTGAGGATTTCCCACCAAAAGGAGGAAATTTTTTGAAATTAGCTTGCGTTAACCAGTTAACACATGTGAATTTTGAAAAAAAAAATCAACATTTTTAGCTTGCATGGCTTTCCCCATTTTTCCACTTCACCTTGCATTACACTCTACCATTTTCTAGAACTTTCTACCACCTTCCAAGGGAATATTCTAAGAATACGCCAAAGAAATATTTTAAGAATATGCCAATGAAATATTCTAGGAATATTCCCAACTAACTTTAACTAACTCCTAACCTAAACCCAAATCTAATGCCTAAGCCTAGCTCCTAACCCAAGCCACCCTCAAAACCTAACACATATATAAACATTTTTCTCTCCAAACCTCACATCAACCATTCATTTTCACAATTTCTTTCATCACTTTCAACTTCATTTCTCTCACTTTTTCTCCCATTCTCACAAATTCACACAAAGCTTCATCTCTCATGATTCTTCAAGTTTTGCATTGAAACTTGAAGAATTAGAAGCTAAACCTCCACCATTGCATTGATTTCAAGGATTATCGAAGAAGTTGCTATTATTTTGGTGTTGATTTCATATCTTGGAAGTGATTCTTGAATAAGTTCATCCAAATCGCATTTATTTTGCGTATTTGTGCGGAAGAGTATCAGATCTACGATTTTCTCTCCTACCGCGTATTGATTCTTCATTGCAACAATCACCAACAATCCGCTTTGTAGGTTGGTGAACTCATAATCACTTCTGGTTTTAAGTTATTTTTTCCCTTTATCGACTTATGCGTTCGTTTCATTTTGGTTGGTTTACGATGTGTTCATTAATCAGATTGTTAAGTTTTGACTTCTTGATATGTTTGTGGTTTCGGTTAGTGTCGTATCAATGCATTTAGGTGTTAATTTTGTGCTAACTTGATAGTAACTAAATTAGAAACCTTAGAAATAAGTTGGTAGCTAGAAGTGTTTTTTTCTGCATTAAAAATTATTCTGGTTTAGTGTTAATCGGTTAACACATTGGTTAACCGATTAACACAAGGCAATTTTGGAAAATTCAGCAGAATTCAGTAGTGTTAACCGGTTAACACATCTGTTAATCGATTAACACTGAGTTGTTTTGGATATTTTGTGCATTTTAGTGTATGTTCGCATGTCATTCCATCCTTAACCACCATGGATCATTAGTACATCATTTTAGGGAGTTTTAGAAGTTGTTTTAGGGCAGGAACATGTAGCTTCGACATCTTTCGACATGTATGGTTGCTAGTTTCCGGTTTTTGACATAATGGTGAATTTGTGCTCATGATGAATTGTGGATGTTGTTACCATGTTTGAACTTCATTGTTAGCATGTTAATAATGATTTAAAGTTTTGTTTTGCATTGTATTTGTGATTAATGCATGTTTTGGATGCTTGCGCGCATAGTTGAATATGTTGCATATTACTTGAAGATACATAATCCACATGTTTGCACTCATTCTTGATGACTTGTTTGATTGCATTCCCTTGCCAATGTTTGCTTCATATTAGGATGCATTAAGTTACATGTTCATTTTGTTGCTAGTTTGCATTAAATGCTCTCTTTTCAAAAATGTATGTGTTGGTTTTTATGGAAAATACATTGATGTATAATGTTTGAATGTGTGCATATTCATATCCATGATCATGTAAGCCATGTTACATCCATTGATGATCGTTGTATGACACATTTTTTTTCATTGTTGCTCATGCATTTGCATCTTCAAAATGAAGTAATCCTGCCATGTTTTCATTTCTGTATTTCTGCACCATAGTTGTTAATTGTGTGCTGCATTGCGTTGTGTAGACACCTTTTACACCTGTTTCCATGTTGTTTGGTAGATGTAATAGGTTGTTTGCATATTATGTGCATTTTGGTAGTTGATTATGTGCTGAAGCATTGTTGTAGATGATGACTTTAGGTTTTGCATAGCTTTAGGTACCCTTAGGCCTAAGTTTGAGTCTAGTTTAGATCATAACCATTTTAGGACATGTTTGGCACATTAATTGTCTTCATTTTAATCATTTTTTACTTTATAAATCATTGAATATTATTAACATTTTCAGGGGTTAATGGTAAATGACGAATGCGGGTGTGCGCCTACATTCTACCTTATTCCCTACCGTTTTTTTAAAGCTTTCAACTTGTGTTTGCGTTAAGCATTTGATGCTTCTTCGACACTTCACTTTCTTCATTCCCTTTGAGTTATAATCTCATCTTCAATCCTTGAAGTGAGTTAGAACTTGTTATTCTCTTCTCTTTAGGATTAGAAAACCTCATTAACCATAGGATCTCAATTAAACAATAACCTAGGGCGAGTCTTAGTTTCCCTTAGTATTTTTTCCTTTCTCAACTTGAGTCTTTCTTCTCTCATCTCTAAAACAACTCAAAACATCTTAATAAAGGTTGAGCTTTCTCATGTGCCAAGGGACTTTGCCATGGGATACTTGCATACATTCCATATGGGGATGAGGTGTAGGGTATCTATCATGATGAATAAGTCTTAGCGTGAGGATGCTTCACAAACAACACCTAAAAAAACACTAAACAAACAATAAACGTCTTTCCTTCGGAAATTCTTTTCTCATCTCCTTCACTATAAACGAAATAACTCGCTCCAACTTGTCCTTTACAGGATGATAAACGCACTCGTTCAAGGCAAGCATGCAAACACGAGCATAGGCATAAGCAGCTCAATACTAAAAAACATAAACAAATTTTCCTCCTTAGTTAGGGGAACTACAACGACTTTGATTCTCATTTCCCATGAGATATGTAGGTAGTGGGGTAGGGCCCATTCAAACACAATTTTATTTTCTCTACATTTTTCTATCCCCTTTTCTTTCTTTTCCAATTCCAATAGTAGTTCTTTTGTTCAGCAACAGTTTATTCTCACCCTTCGAAACAGTTCAAGCAAGCGTGGATCCCGTCAGGTACGACGGCCGATCTAGGGTGCTAATACCTTCCCAGTTCATAACCGACTTCCGAACCCAATCTCTTTGGTTCGCAAGACCTTGTTCTTTCCTTCTCTTCGGTTTGTGCATCATTACTTTTCCCTTTCCTTGGGATAAAAATGTCTGGCTGGCGACTCTACCTTTTCCGCGCCACTTTCGTGTTTGTACTAGGATGAAAATCCCGGGAATGACAACTTGCACCAGGCTTCTTTTAAGCTTACTTTTCTCTACAATATTTTGAACAAAATTGATGCTTATTTGAAGCAACTTGCACCACCGTCGAGACGGCGATAAAGATGAGATGATGCTGCAGAATAAAGCAGCCCCCTTAAGATCTGATACCGTGTTAGAACTATGCAAATTCATGATAGAAAGGATGAGAAGAAGAAGATGATGAAGATTGAGAGAGAAAACTTAATCATTCAAGATATTCTAGCATGTGTGAGAATTGTATTCACCATCATTTTCTTACATCAATGCATTCACTTATATAGTGAAGTTTTCATGATTGTTAGTTACACTAACTAACTTCATACAATATGTAACAACTCTAACCATCACTCTAAATAACTCACAGTAACTATCTCTAACTATCTCTAAAAGTGACATCTCATGAATATATATATATATATATATATATATATATATATATATATATATATATATATATATATATATATATATATATATATATATATATATGATTTTATCTATTTAACATTAATCTTAATAAAATATATTAAATTTGAACGCGCAGTCAAATAATCTAGTAAACTATAATCCCATAAAAAAGTAATTGCATGCATTTCTTAAATTGTCATTTCACTACAAATTATTTATATAAAGAAAATGACATTTAAGTAATCAATTAATGTTAATCTTTTGTATTCTCGTCTCTTATAAGAGCATGACATGTGACATTCATTTTCAAATATTTACCAATTAAATATTACATTCTCTCTCTCTCTCTCTCTCTCTCTCACACACACACACACACACTCTTTCTCTCTATTAAAATTTCGATCTCTTTCACAATTCTTTTTCCTACACTTTCTCACTTTCATTTTGATTTTTTTTATCTATTTATTTATTATCACAACAAATACTAACAATCTATTTTTAATTTTAATAAAATTAATAATTTATTATATCTCACAGATTATTATCAACACAATATCTATTTTATTTTAATCAATCATTGTCTTAATTTGAGAGACAAAATCCGTATTTGTAAATATTAATTTTTTCTTTAATTAACCATCTCAAAGTTCTTTCCTTTTTCTTTTTGTATGCATAATTAAATTTATATGATTATTGTTCATTTTACAATTAAGTAAATCATTTCAAAATTTGCATGTGTATTTAAATACATTTCATATTGTATTAAATAATATTTTGATCTCACATGTCATTATCATCACAATGTCTATTTTATTTTAATCAATAATTTGTCTTGATTTGAAAGACAAAAAATTTATTTCAAAATATCAAAATATCTTTTTTTTCTTTCTTCTTCTCACAAATTATTATTTTTTTCTTTTTTTATGATTATTTAATAGAATTGAGTTTATATAATTATTTTTTATTTTACAATTAAGTAACTAATTTCAAATTTATATCTATAAATAAATATATTTTATATTGTATCAAATAAATTTTTTATTTCACAAGTCACTATTAGCACAATACATATTTTATTTTAATCAATAATTATGTTAATCTAAAAGATAAAAATTTTATTTTTAAATATTAAATATTCCTTTTTATTCCATCTCACGTGTTTTTGTTTTTGTTTTTTATATTTTAATACAATTAAATTTATATAATTATTATTTATTTTAAAATTATCGTATCAAATAAATTTAACCGTACAATCACACAGATATCTGATTAGTTTAGTAACAATACTAATAACTCTATATCTCCTTCAAGTTGGAGAGTAGTTACTTGAGATTCCTAACTTAGAAAGAAGAGAAAAATGTGGTGGATCTATTAGCTTGGTTAGAATTTCAACTAATTGGGTGGGACTTGAAATTATGAGTAATTGGAACAATTTGCTTGAAGTTTATTGGAAAAATCAAGTCTCACATTGATTAAATAAATAACTCACAAATAATTTAAATAGAGTGATACTTCTGACTTTACCAACTGATTTTGTAGGATGAGTTAAGTCAAACTCTAATTCTAATATGGTATCAGAGCCTATCGATTCGTGTCACCCATCATTTAATATGTGCATCAATCAAGCCCAAAATGTGTTGGATGCAAAGAAGTGTATTGGAAAAACCAAGTCACACATTAACTAAATAAATAACTCACAAAAAGTTTAAATAGAGCGACACTTCTTACCTTACTAACCGGTTTTATAGAGTGATTTAGATCAAACTCTAATTCTAATATAGTTCCTCCCTAATTGTATGACAAATCTCAAAGTGGTTTGTTGTTTCATAAATGACATTTGTTGCGATATGCCTAGCAGTTGACAACTACAATACAAGACAATACACTGCTAATTCACACAAAGTTGAATATATGACCTTGTGTATTCGACCATATAATGTAGAGACAAAATTTAAGGCAAATATAATTTCAAAAGCAAATACATCAATTTCTTTAATTTAAGGCAAATATAATGCAGAGACACTAGATCCTAAATTCATCTTAATACTTCAAAGGCAATTTTAATTATGCTTTAATGATATGAAAAGATCAATTTACAAATGGACAGTGGAGAGAGAAATAAAAAGTTCAGGCAATGATGGAAAGAAATTTATTGAGGGAGTGAATATAGTGTGATTTAATTACACAGTTAAATTGAATGGTATTCATACGAGAGATTTAATTGATCCGTGATTCTAGAAATTATAAAAAAAATATATATATAAAAAAATCAATATATTATCCATGGTTAATTGATCCAGTAGTGATTGACGTTAAATTTAATAATAAGAATTATGGTTTGATTTCCGCAACTACGATTGAAATAAGACTAAAACTACTTAATGTTAAAATTGATTTCCGAATTAAATTAGATAGTTTAATAGGTTGAATATTAATTAACCCTATCATAAGGTGTACATTTATAAAACTTAATAAATTTAATATTACAATCATGAATCAACTTTTTATTTCTTATAATTTGTTAAAAAAGTCTTATATTTAAAAGCGGGTGGAATATTTGTTCACTTTTCTAAGAGCAACCATAAATGAAACTACTTAATTTATTTTAAACTCCAAATCAAAAGATTAATAATTGAACCGCATGTGCATATCTTTATGGTATTTGTAAGCATAATATTTATAGTTTGTTTGAGATATTTAAATTATAATTGTGTGATCATGATGTTTAACTATCTTAATTTGGTGGCCAAGAGAAACATGGCATGTGCTATGCACAAATTATTAGGAGATTTTGGATCTATGCTTTCCCATTTGCTCCCAGATAATCAGACATAGAATTAACTTAGTTAAGCATGCGTGTTATCAAATATATAATTGAACATGGAATAAGATATTAAGAAACAAGTCATTGATGGAGATGTATAGTCCAACAACGATGCAGATTCTCACGCATGATCTATATCACAAATTTCTATTGGTGTTGTTGTTTCCTGTAACCACTATTTGCTTTACTGCTTACGATTAGTTAAACTGTTTAGGCTGATTGTGCAGAAAGAAATAGTTGGAAGGAACGATCGTGCGATTCGTGATTCTCTTGAAGCGATTATTCATATGACGACAAAGCAAATGAGGCGTTGCATGCAAATCAGAATCAAAATGGTGGAGCTGATGAGTTCCGCGGGTTGAGGAAGTTCCAGAAGAACAATCCGCCATCAGGATTGATGACGTATTGACTTCAAGAGATTTACACAAAAAGATGTGTTTGATTTGTAAAATAAGAAGTACTTGATAGAAATATCTAGACAGTATAGAATAGTATAAGACAATTTTTTGTTTTGTACTCCGTTAGATGATCGAAGTATTGGATATTTTTTTGTCTATTTTATTTGATATATTTATGTATTAAACAATATAATTTTTACTATAATATTTTTATTGATATATAAAATATTGATATTCATAAATCAAAATATTCAATAATAAGAAGAAAAAAAATGAAGAGAAAACAAAATTATTCTACTTTATTTGATATGTCTATGCATCAGACACAAATAATATATTTTTAAAAAAAGTTGTCTCATGGTTTAGTAAGAGACAAAAATTCATGTTTTTGTCATGTCCCTTACCATATATTGTATCCTGTCACGTGATAAGTTTTTGTATATCAAACTGAGTACAAAAAAAGTTATCATGTTCAGTCCCTCATATTTTAGCAAATCAAATGCACCCAAGGTGTTATTCGGCTCGCACGTGTTATCTCAGGAAGTTGAGTATTTGTGCCCGTCAGATGATGGAAACTGCTAATGTCGAAATTACTTTGGCTAATTTCAAGAATGAGGTTATGGACAAGTATTTTTCAGCTGATGTTCGTAGTCGCAAAGAGATAGAGTTTTTGGTAGAGGTGACAAAACGGGTCGTGGTCCGCCGGGTCGCATACCCACCAACAAATGAGGGGTTGGGTGAGAATTTTGGGTCCGCCGCCCAACAAAGTCCGCCCTGCTAAAAACCGCCCCCTGCCAAAGTTCGCTGCCCGCCAAAGTCCGTCACACCTACGAAATAAATATTTTTTAAGTATTTGAAAGAGCTTATGACAGTAGCTTGTGGATGCTTTAAACCTCCACATTCACCTACAACCACCATCTCTTAAAAACTTGTTGAAAGCATATGGGTAGGTTCCATTTCAAATGAGAATGGGGTGTTGAAATGGCAAAACTGTTATGTGAAAAAATTCAAAATCAACTTGTAAGTATATTTTACAAATTGCAATCACTGTTAGAAATTAATTATGTATAAACAGTAAAACTCATCAACAAAGTTGTTAGTTCTGTTATCATGCATGACTAGTTAAATGAGAAAAATACACTCAAACTTATGAATGGACAAGTAAAGTTGAGTATTAGTGCCCGTCAGATGATGGAAGCTACTAATGTCGAAATCACTTGGGCTAATTTCAAGAATGAGGTTATGGACAAGTATTTTTTTGTTGATGTTTGTAGCCGCAAAGAGATAGAGTTCTTGGAGGTGAAGCAAGAGAATATGATTGGGGCTGAGTATGAGTCTAAGTTTGAGGAGATGTCGAGTTTTTCCCTCACTATAATGATGTGGAAGTTGATGGTTCTAAGTGCATGAAGTTTGAGAGTGGCTTACGTCTTTAGACAAAGCAGTTCATATGCTATTAGGAGATTTGTCGTTTCTCAAGGTTGGTGAACAAGTGCAAGATTTATGATGAGAATAATAGAGTTCGATCTGCTTACTACAAGAGTTGAACGAGAAGAAGAGTGAGAGTCAATGTGAATGTTTATTTTCCAATGTAGGTTTGAGCTCCTTATATAACATAATAACTCTTTGAAGGTGTGAAAACACAAGAAATAGAGGTTTGAATTGAATTTTAACTCTTCTAAACTTTTCGCCTCTTATTGTTAATGCGCTAAGAGATTATCAGAGTCACTTGAGAGATTCTGATAAGTGTTGCGGAAGCATAAACAATATACACATAATCAAGAGTAAAGGGCACATGATATATCCTGTTTCACTTGAGTAACTCTCAAGCTAATCCAGTCCACCCTACTAAGGTAATTTTTCCTTGAACTCAAGGACTTAATCCACTATAATCAAACTGATTACAGATGCACGTGCAACTTCCAACGACTAACACATAATGACACGTTCATGGATCTAAATAAATATAATGTTCATTAACCTAACAGAATCTGATCAACAAGATCTCTTATTAGGATTCCCACACTGATATCAATCATTGATCTCACAAGAGTCTGACCTTCACTTGGTCCTCTTTGAGATATGATTATCATTGACCCTATTTCAGGTTTTCACAATGATACACTGCCACTGTTATCTCAAGTATTTTGATTTTCACTCGATCACTGTAACACCCCAAATTTGCCCTCTCATTTTCATAGCATTTAGCATATCATTTGCATATTTCGCGCTACATCATTAGCATAGAAAAATGAAGCATGCCATTCATTGTCGAAGCATAGCATAAGCTGGCAGTGATTTCAGTTCATTGATTCGATTCAGATGGGACGTTTGACCTAATCTTGGTCAAACTATCGAGGGATTATCTCAACTCCAAGCCATCTGCATTGGTGGTTATTTCTCAGGCAACGTGTTTCAAGGTCGGGCCGAGTTATGTGCAGAGGTCATCAGTTTACCAAGCAGTAGTTTGTGAGAGGGTTTTGGATTCAAAGATTCAGGCTTATCATGATGACAATCAGAGTGTGATTTATCCGGAAAGTTAGTGGTTTCTGTGGAAACAATGCGAGATTTGGTTTTGAGTTGAGAGAATTGATGAAGCAATATCTCGTGGGTATGTGCGTATTGGTGACAATTGGTTCGTCCCACAAAAATATATATTATATTCATTCATAAACCATTCTTGTCGAATTATCCATTTAAATCAATTTCTCAACCATCGTTCATATTTTTAATTTCTCCCATCCTAAATATCACTTAAATCCATCCTCATATCCATTATCCATTTCCAATTAAACTTTTCTTGTTTTTTCCAATAACCATTTTTTATTTCTCATTTAAGTCTACATCACATTACCCAATTTCCTTGTTTAGACTCCAATTATCCATTAAGTCCATATTCTTAAACCTTCTTTTTCATTAATCAATTTTTATTTATCCATTTATACTCCATTCCCTATGGCCTTTTTTTTTAAGTCAATTACAAAGTTTTTACTTCACCATTAGGCCCATATCTTCCTTTTTCTACACCAATTAATATATGAAAACAAAGAGGAGAAGAATAGAAAGGTGGAACACGTCATCATTTCAGTATACACCACTAACAGTCTGCATCAGGATTTTAGCTACAATTTTTCAGTTCACACCCAGCTCAAACAAAAACGCAAGAAGAAAAATAATAGCAAACTGAAAAAAGAATCCGTAACAAAATTTAAAAAAAGGAGAGGGAATTAACAAAAAAAAGAAGATAAAAGATAACGGATTTCTGTTAAGAAAAAAAGAAGAACAATTTCATAAATTATTTTTATCATTCATCCCTATCATCAATAACAGAAGAAAAACTCTGTTCATTCTTCATCATCAATAATTCAAACCCCTCACACAGCTGATTCACTGGGTGAAGCCCTGCTCCTCAATCTTCATCACATTCTCTTTCACAAAACAAGTACAAAGCCAAATTCATTGCACCTCACCAGAATCAATAACAGAATTCAATGATTTTCCCACCTATGCTGCATCACTGATAACAGAAAAGAGAAAAAAGATTCATAACGAAAAAAAATCTCAATCTGAAAATCAGAAGAATTCCGTGACCTCACCTTCATCCACGAGGCATCATTCAACAAATTTGTAACTGTTCATCAATCTCACACGGATTCAGTTGGTTTGCATCAACATATTCCCGTTCATCCTCTTCATAATCGATCTCATCAATCATCAGCTCACGTCAATCAGAACCGCGTCAACCGTATTCGTCGCACCTTCATCAACATCAGCAATTTCGTCATCAATAAAACCAATCCGGATTCGCAGAAGAAGGGAGGAATTTCCAAAGATAGTACGAGAGTGGATCTTACCGAGAGTTCATTGCCTTTAACCGCGATTTACAGGTACGTTCCTTCGAATATCCTTTAAGGTGATTGCTGTTATGCTCTGAGTTTTGTGGAATATTGTTTCTGTTTGCTTCAATTTAGCATTGGACTTAGGTTTTGTGAGGTTGATGGTGGATCCACGGTTGGAAGGGATTTAGTGAGCTATGGCAGATTCGTGTTGAGATTAGTGTTTAGGCTAGTGTTAGAGTTCTTCGTTTGAGGTTTGGTGGTGTGTGTTGACGGCGATGAGGGAGAATCTTGGCGGTGAATGGTAGAAGACGAGATAGGTAGAAGATGAACAGAAGCAAGGCGGCGGCGATGAGTTTCGTGAGGGAGGCTAGGGACGACCGACGAATAGAAGGGAATGTTGGCGGCGCTAGGTCATGGAAGAGGGTGAGGAAAGAAGTCCGGCGGCGGTGAGGCTGAGAGAAGAAGGTGAATTTCATGGCGGCGGCGAGTCTTAGGGTTAGGAAAGGGGAAATGTGAGAGAGAGGGAAGAAGCTCATGTATGTTTGCTGCCTTCACTTATTTGTCATATAATTGTTAATTAGTTGATAAGGTTTAGGATAATTTGTTTAGGAAATATAGAACTTAATTAGTTTAATTTGCTTAAAATAAGCTGTTTAGATAAGAAAAATGTTAATTAGAATAATTTGTTTAGGATTAATATAATAGAGTTTAATTGCTATAATGTTTAGAATACTATTAGGGAATATAAAGAATTATTTAGTTGAATAATGTGTAGTTAATGATAATTGTTAGGAAATAGAAAAAAGTTAATGAGGATAATGGTTGTTTAGAATTTAATTAGTTAATAATTGTTTAGAACTTAATTAGTTAATAATTGTTTAGAATTTGTTTAGGAGTAATAATTGTTTAGAATTTGTTTAGTTAGTATATTTGTTTAGAAAATGTATGTAATGTTTAATTGTTTAGAATTTGTTTAGGAAATAAAAAGATTTTAATTAGTGGAGATTAATTAGGAAATATAATTGTTGGAAAAATTGTTTAGAAAATAGAATAGATTAGTTAGTATAATTGTTAGATAATTGTTTGGAAAATATGAAAGGATAGAGATTAGTAATTGTTTAGAATACTATTAGGAAATATAAAAAAAACTTAATTAGTAGAACAGTGGTTTAGAAACTAGAAATAATTGATTAGAATATTGTTTAGGTTAATTAGATAATAATTGTTTAGAATGTATTGTAAAATATTAATTAGTTGAATAATGTGTAGATAATTTTGTTTAGAAACATAAAAAGAATTAATTTGGATAGTTTTGTTTAGAAATATGAAAAGATAAAAATTAGTTAATAAATTGTTTAGAATATTGCTTAGGTTTAGTTAGTTAATAATTGTTAGAAATCTAAAGTTTAATTAGTATAATGATATTTGTTTAGAGAATAAAAGGAGTTTAAGGATTTGTTTTGTGTGTTTGGGCCCAGTGTTTTTTTTCTTTTCGCACCCCAATCAAGTTTCAGCCCAATTCATTTCCACTTCCAGTTTTACTACATGCACCTTTCCTTTATTTCCTTCAATTTCTTTTCCAACTTAATTTCTCTTTTATTTCAGTTTGGTTTTAATTCGTATAAAATAGAAATATTCATCTAAAAATTCCCAAATAAATCATAGATGTTCCTTTTTGTCTCTAGTATTTTGTCATATTTTTATTTTATTTTTTTTCATTGATCCACGTGCCAGAAATAATTCTCTAATGTACATAGCTTCTTTTGATCCATTTCTTGACCATCCTGTCTTGTTGATTTTCTATAGACTTCAATATTTGGAGTTTTGGTCCCATTCTTTTTGCATTGTGTTCCTAAGATCTTCTAGTTTTCATGTGATTTTTCTCAGAATTTTTAGGAAATTATTTCTTGAGTTTTGATCTGGTATCTTGTAATGTAAGTTTTCTGTCCTAGCTTGTGTTCTTGCCTCCATTTGACATAGTTCCTTTCTGAATTTTTGCAAATCCTTTTGGCAAGTTGATATAATGTGTTTTAAAATCATTTGGTTCCAGTTGTAGAATTTTTAGATGGCTGGTTGATTATTTGCGGATTTTTTGTCCTCACCTTGTCCCATTTTGCTTCTTTTGGTTTGTTAGATCTCTTATAAGCCTAGAAGGGCACTTGTGCCAACTTCTTCTTCTTGTTTGGGGTTCCTTTGGGGTATGGGTACCTTCCTGGTCCTAGGATAGGTCTTGGTTATTCTAAATTTTTGAGTTTGCTTCATATTCAAGTCGTTTGTTTCTTTAAGTGTTTAAATTCCATCTTTTGGTTCCATTGCTTCTATTTTGATATTGTTTGGTATTGTGTGACTTCTCTCTTCATCTTGCTGGCCTCTTAGGCCATTCTTTATGTCATTTTGATTCTGGTTTTGAACTTTGTGCTTGCATTTTGTGTGTTTTGTATTACATCTTTCATAAGTGCGCATTTGTTTACATATGTATCCAT
This sequence comes from Lathyrus aphaca, assembly GCA_963966055.1. Classification (NCBI taxonomy): domain Eukaryota; kingdom Viridiplantae; phylum Streptophyta; class Magnoliopsida; order Fabales; family Fabaceae; genus Lathyrus; species Lathyrus aphaca. The sequence continues at coordinate 112,039,839 of OZ014525.1, read as the reverse complement.
GTTGCCTTATTTTAAGTCATAAGCTTTTCATCTTTATTTCTTTGAGTTGAATTAGCATTAAGCATTTGTTTACTTCATTTCACTTCTGATTGTTAGATGATGTTATGTTAATTTGTTCATTTTTGTTCACTTGTGCATGCTAACCTTGCAGGGGCTATGGTAAGTGTGAGATGTGGGAATTGAGTTCCACATCTCTAATTCTTACCTATTCCTTTTATGTTTATGTGAACTAACCCTTTTGTTGGGCCTAGGCCTTTCTCATCCCTTCTTCTATCTTCTTCTTCCTTCTTCATTAGGATAGGAACCTCACTAACCTTTAGGATATCCATGCATGTGAATACTTAGGATTATTTTAGTCCCCCTTTAGAATTTTTCCTTTGAGATCCTTTGGTGCTCTCTCTTCTCATCTTAAAACTTAATTCTAATTCATTTAATAAAGGTTGAGTACTTTCATGTGACATGAGACTTTGCTATGAGATGCTCACATGCGTTCCATTTCGGGGCGAGGTGTGAGTCATCACTCGTGGTGGATAGGTCTTAGCATGAGTACCTCGCAAAGAAAAGCTAAAAAACACTTCTTAACCAAAAAACCACAAAAACACTTAATAATGATAATAGGTTAGGGTGCTTGAGCCTTCACTTGTGGGACTAGCTTTGGGGATTTCCTCCATAGATAGGTGTGCCTCTTGCGCATTCCATTTCGGGATGATGTGAGATGTACACATCCCATTGAGTAAGACTTAGGTACACTTACTTATGCAAACCTTCATTCATGAAAGCTTCTAAAAAACACAAACAAACAATAAGCGTCTTTCCTTCGGGAATTCTTTTCTCATCTCCTTCGCTCTGTCCGCGAACTTGTTCCTACTTGTCACTTTGCAAGACGGTTACGCACTCGTCGTCCGAGCCTGCAACACCTGAGCAATGGCATAGGCAGTTCAAGCCTTTAATTCACAAGCAATTTCTTTTCTACCCCTAGTTAGGGGAACTACGGCGTCTCTGATCCTCATTATCCTGATGAGGTACGTAGGAAGCGGGGTAGGGCCCGTTCGAGCACATTCTTTATTTCCCCTACATTTCCCCTTTATTTTCATTTTCTTTTCCAGTTCCTTTCTCATTTCATTTTCCAGTCCCAGTTAGCGGTTTTATTCAGCAGCATTCTTTATTTCTCACCCTTTGAAACAAACAAGCAAGCGTGGATCCCGTCGGGTACGGCGGACGGTATGGGGTGCTAATACCTTCCCAGGTCGTAACCGACTCCCGAACTCAGATCTTTGGTTCGCAGGACCTTGTCCTTTCCTTCTTCCTCAGGTTTGTGCAACATTACCTTTCCCTTTCTTTCGGGATAAAAATGTCTGGCTGGCGACTCCAACCTTTCCGCGCCACTTTCGCGTTTGTACTAGGATGAAAATCCCGGGAGCGACAGCTGGCGACTCTGCTGGGGATTGCACACCAGAATCTCTGGTTCCCCTGTGAGTCTCTCCTAGCGCTTGTGTGTTGTTGTTTCATTGGGTGATGCTTGTTTGATGTGGTTTGTTGTATTGTATTGTTGTTGTTTACAGCTTTATTTACAACTTTATTTACAGTTTTCAGTATTTATTTTCCGCATCATATATATCATACTGGACTGTCTGGACTGGTTTTCTGTTTGGTGGGCTTGGGTGATACTGTTTCTGAGAGATAAACCAAGTACCCGGCTTGAGTGCACCCTAGGATTAGAGTGGACATATTGTACTCGCATGTGGCATGATGAGTGGCGATGTGTTTCACGCCCAGATTGCGACTGTCTTGGAAATATCTTGTGTGGGGATTTCCTCCACTTCGGGATAGGACCTTGATAGTTATGTGCATCTGGTGACCGATCATTGAGAACCTTTGTGGAAACAACCCTCTCCAGTGGTGACAGTGGCAGACCACATTCTGTGGCAAACCCATTCGCACCCGAGGGTCCACTGGGGACTCGCATAGGATGGCCTGGTTCTCTTATAGGAACTCAGTCAAAGAATCTGGTCGTATGACATTAGTACTGTATCCTACGGGCTGAATGTACTATTGTTTCTCGATTTCAGCGCTTGAAGCTGGGGATTTATAAGGGATTCTTGTTTTTCCCGGACTCAGCTGAGGCCTCCCTGCGTAGTACATAATGCCTAACCGATTCCCTGATTTGGTCATGAGCCATTTCTCGGAAATGGTGAAAGTATTATTGCTATTCGGCTTTGAGAGTCCGTGATGTTTGACCCGAAGCACACCCGTGAGATTGGGAGGGGTTTACAGGTTTGCAGGAACCCTTGACCTCAACATACCCTTCATCATCAGTGTGATCTTATGTTTTGATCCGGTTACTATGGTTCTGGAGTTCTTGATCCTTGGTTTTGAGTTCTTATCAGATGGTTATTATTCAGAGGGCATATATCATCAGTTGCCTGGTTCTCAACTCAGTGTTCCGTATCCAGACAGACACCAGTTCTTGATCACTTGCCAGCTGCATACATACCATCATGGCATTTTAGCATACATGTTCAGTTATTTCCGAGAATCCCATACCTGGATTATTATTGTTGGATTTTTGTATCATAATGTGGATCCAAGCAGATAGATTCTTTGGAAGTAACTGAACATGGCATCTCATATCATTTGCATTGCATTTCTGTTCAGCAAGCAGGGCTCACCCGTTCTTTGTTCACCATCTACAGTTGAGACTCCGGTTCTGGTATCAGACTTGAAGCAACTTTTGAGAAGATCATGGACCCTGGAGAGCAAAGCCAGTCTGCAAGTGTTGGGTTGACAAAAGATCAGTGGGACCAACTTTTGGAGGTTATGATGACTTTGGCAAGGCAGGATGACCGTAATTCCGCTCAAGCTCGGCCTGTACAGACCCCTGTTGGGAATCCAGATGTTCAAGAGCGTCAGGTCGCCCGAAGTGGACATTCTTCTTCTGTTGATGCTGCAGATTATCACAGTTTTGCTTTCACTATGCCAGATCCCCGAGAGGCAATCCCTGTAGTGAGACTCCCAGATCCACGAATTGTGGAGAGGGAAGAGAGATTCCGTGTGTTGGAAGAAGAGATCAAAACCCTTCAAAGTCGTAACGTTGTTGATTTAAGTGTTGCAAGCATGTGTCTGGTGCACGGCCTTGTAATACCTCCAAAGTTCAAAGTACCGAAGTTTGAAAAGTACAAAGGGGATAGTTGTCCAAGACAGCATTTGGTTACCTTTTGCAGAAGGATGGCCTCACATGAGCATAATGACAAATTGATGATTCATTGTTTCCAATACAGTCTGAGTGAGGCATCGTCGAATTGGTATATGCAGTTAGAGAGCAGTCGTATCCAGTCATGGTCAGACCTAGCCAATGCATTTGTGAAGCAGTACGACTATAATCTTGACAGGGCTCTTAGCCGCAGGAATTTGCAAGTTTTATCCCAAGGAGATGGTGAATCTTTCAGAGAGTATGCCCAGAGGTGGAGAGAAGTAGCTGCTCGAGTGCAACCCCCGCTATCAGATAGAGAGTCGGTTGATTTTTTCATAGAGACCTTACAGGGGCCGTACTTGGAGAGGTTGAGTGGCAGTGGAACTTCAAGTTTCTCGGACTTGGTGATAGTTGGAGAACGTATTGAGAGTTTTATCAAGATGTGATTGATGCAATCTGGGAGGATCCTTCAACTCCAGTGACCTATCCACATTACCCATGCATTTCAGCTGCTCAGAGTCAACAACCTTCTGAATCCGTATGTCAGATATCAGTTAACAGTGAACCTCCTCAGTATCAACAGCGACCATGCCAACCGAAGCATACTCCGCAAAGGCGTCGTTACTACACTAAGAGATCCAAGAGGTATTTCGATCCATTGCCAGTGCCATACAGTCAAATACTCCCATGCCTGATCGATAGTGGATTGATAGTGCCGAAGAAGCCGGGTCCAGTGCCTTCTCCATACCCACCAAGTTTTGATCCCAATGTTCAATGTGGATTCCATGGCAACGCACCAGGACATTCAGCAGAAGAATGCAAGCCTCTCAGGGATAAGGTTCAAGATTTGATTGAGTCTGGTTTGATTACAGTGACGCCTCAAGGCATTCAAGTTAACAAGTCTCAGTTTGGTCATGTGGGTTCATCAGCTCATGTTATGGAAGAATTTATTGAAGATACATGTGAAGGTGGTTCTCAGTTTGATTCTGAAGAGCGGCTATGTACATCACTTTGATCCCTATTGAGGGGAACTACGTCGCTCTGATTCTTCATTGGTCTTTGGTCAATGGAGATACGTAGGCAGAAGATCGTCAGGTCTTTCCGAGCAACCTTAGGTGTCAACTTATGTGGCAATTTCATCTCAGTGTCACTATTTTCTTTAGACATCTCGTGTGAATGTTTGAATGTCGGAAGCTTCAGGTCAGAATAATTGAGAATGAAGTATGGTGCTGACACATGGTCATTTGATTGAAGACTGCAAGTATCATCAAGAAAAGTGTTGACTACTGAAAGTATTCAAGATCAACAAGTCCAGACGGAGTTAAGTCTCCTCAACAATGGCATTGCTCAGCTTCTTTACTGCATTTTCATGTGTCGCTTTTATATGTTTGTTTGAACATTTGTATGCTTGCATGAAACTTGTTTGCTTTTTGAATGTTAATTAATGAAACGCACATGTTTTTCTTGAAGTAATTCATTCATTTTACTTATAATTTTGTGAATGTGCATCGCAATACCAACTGTTGTTCTTAAACTCTGTGATGGAGGATGACGAAATGAAAACGCAAAAATCTCCAATTGAGTGCTCTTGAATAAGACCCTGTTGACGATGTACAGGCATTGTTTCAAATTCCCAAACACCGGAGATATAAGGGAGATAAACCTTTGATAACCCCTTTGAGCCTTGAAGTAAGAGTTTCTTGTCACATGAAAAAACCCTTACATTTAACCCGGGGCAGGGTAGGTGTCAGCTAGTTGGACCAGACATTCATGCTTCCATAAAGGAGTGTATCTAAGGATCTTTAACATTTCATTGTACCAAATCAAGAGGTCCAAAGACCGAAAACCACCATGGTTATTCTTCATCAACCAAAAAGTGAGACAGTCACGACCCTTTCAAAGCAATCAAGACAAACAGTGTCACACAATTTGTTCGGAAAAAAAAAGAAGAAAAAAGAGAGGAAATAAATAGCCCGCTAAGTCGAAACTTGAAAACAAACGACTTAGGCAAAAATTAGGGCATCCCGCTGGACTCCAATTGCAAAAGATTCACAAGAATCAGTCCAGGCAAAAGTTAGGGATAAGAAAAAGAATGAAAAAAAGGAAGACGAAAAGCATTACACAAGAGAGGTCCTCAAACAAAAACAAGTCGTGTGATGCAAGCACAAAAGATAATAGGGGTGACTGTTACTCCAATAACCTCAATGGTGCTTAAACTGTTAGAGTAATGGTTCTTCAATCAATACGAAAGCCTTAGGAAAGGTGAGCGTTTGCGAAAACTAGCTGAACATAGGAATGGAAGGACATCACGAAGATGGGTGGGCACATATAAAATTCGAGCCTATATCTTTTGTTTCTGTAACCGCGAGCCAGGCCACGATACAACCCTTAAAAGTCCTAATTGAAACAGGGTTAATTCGAGAGTGTGTCACCATGAGATAGCGTTCCTGACTCCTACGAGTTGTGCTAAAAGACCCTCGTTGGTATTGCATATGCATGTTCATTTCATAAAAAAAATATTATATTGTATTAACCAGTGATTCGTTCATAAACGACATCTTTTCAATAAAAGCTTCAAGATTAACATGTGTTGCATTAGAATTTTCATTCTCAGAATAAGACATTTTCTGCTTGCATACATTTGTTTGGCATCAAAGAAGTTCACATATGGAACCTCAGTCTAGAAGCTTAATCTTGCCAAGTTGGGAAGGCGGAAACTTCGGAAGGACATTCATGCCAAGGGGCACTTTTCCAAGAAACTCCTTTGAATATTGATTTTTCTAACCAGTTGAGTTAAATGCAGCCAATCTGGGGCAATAACGTCGATCAATCTCTTCAACAGCCAATCTGGGGCAATCACTTCGAGATTTAAATCTCTCACAGAGCAGTTAGCATGGGTGTTTATCTCCAAAGCAATACTCGTACTGGGGCAGGTCACCCTAGAAACACTAGAAGTTACTCTCTCCAGAAGACGACTAATCGGATGCACCTACCCAAGGTTCAGAATACTGGGGCAGGACACCTCATAATGATGCAAGATCTTGGGGAAAACTCCTCCATGGACCATACAGTTTGAAGTGGTTACTTCGAGATATTCAAGAGTTTGAAAACACTGAAGCATTTCAGATGCTAGGTTTCTGTAAAATCCTCTTGAGATAATATTACGGTATGCCAGACCGTTCCCAGAATGAACATCTGATGATTTATCCCAGTAGGGTGCTTCCCTAGTCAGAGAATTTATCCTCAGTCGTTATGGTTTCTTCATCATAACACGACTAAAGTCCGATAGTCATTGGCATTTTCACGGTTAAAGTCCAATCTTTGTTGGCATCTATTCAACTATGACTAGTTGGTACCTATATGTGTTTAGCCTCTCACTCCGTTTGAGTATGGTAATCTTCACTCTGGTTTTCTTCGACCCTCGAGTCGATATCATCGCTTCTGTTTTCTCAACCCTCGAGTTGATGTTGTTTCGTTTCCTTGACCCTCGAGTCGATGATATTGTCACCTTGTTTCCTCAGCCCTCGAGTTGATGTTGTTTGGTTTTCTTCGACCCTCGAGTCGATATCATTGCTTTTGTTTTCTCAACCCTCGAGTTGATGTTGTTTTGTTTTTCTCGACCCTTGAGTCGATATTGTCATCTTGTTTCCTCAACCCTTGAGTCGATATTGTTGCTTTGTTATCCTCGACCCTCGAGTCGATGTTGCTATTTTATTCCTTCAACCCTCGAGTTGATGTTGCTTTGCTATCCTCGACCCTCGAGTCGATATTGTTGCTTTCGTTTCCTCGACCCTCGAGTCGATGTTGTTGTCGCTTTATTCCTCAACCCTCGAGTTGATGTTGTTGTGTTCTCTTCGACCCTTGAGTCGATATTTCCATTTTTACGACCCTTGAGTCGATATCATAGTCTTCACTTCTTCTACCCTTGAGTTGATACCCAGTGAGTCTGTCATAAAAGGAAATTCAAAATCACAATATCAAAGCAACCACTAGATTCATTTATGCCCAGGGCAAGTGTGCATATCTTTGTGCTTACAGGGCACGATATTTCGCAGTGACACGAGATTTTTTCAGGAATCCTCGCGAGACAAATTCTTCCATAGTCTGTGCATTCTGGGGCAGTTATGTCAAGATTCGACGAATCTCTAAAGAGTTTGAAGACTTGGGCATTTTGGATGTCAGGTCTTCTGTAAAATCCTCTTAGGATGATCTTCAAGCAGTCAACCAGTCCGGAAAATGCAAGATGTCATTAGATGATATTCCCCATAGAGTTCGTGTTGGATTTTCACCTCCGTCCGTGAAATATTTCCCAGCAAAGTTGCCCTATTTTTGGGTATTTGATGATACAGCCATATATTCATCACCTCAGTCAGAGCCGGGTATCCAGACCTCTTGACTTGTCTTCCCCTGCAGAGTTGTATCTCTTGCTGCCAATCAGGCATTTGTCTACTGCTCATCTGCGTTTGTCAACACTCGTTTGTGTTATCCCTAAGCAGAGTTCTCACCAGCAGGGGAATATCATGCTTTATGGTTGCTCGTCTGCAACCTCCCTAACACTCGTCTGTGTTTGGTATTGGATCCTTCGCTGCACTCGTCTGTGCCTTGATATGTATTCTCTGTTGTTGCTCGTCTGCAACTGTCCAGCACTCGTCTGTGTTTGGTATGCCTGATATTTGCGGATACTCGTCTGTATCATTTCCAGCACTCGGTTGTGTGTTACCTGTTGAAGCTCGTCTGCTTTGCCTGGATATTTGTCCGTATCATCCTTAGCACTCGTCTGTGCTAGCTTACACCTGAATGTGAAGATTTGCTGTTTACCCTGATATTTCTGTGACTACTTCAAATGCTCGTCTGTGTTTGAATTTCTGGTATTCGTCTATACCAGTTGATGATACTCGTCTGTATCACTTCCCGAAGCGCTCGTATGTGTTTCCAAGATCATCATCTGATACTCGTCTGTATCATTGACCCATAACACTCGTCTGTGTTATCTTGATGATCATCCAATACTCGTCTGTATTGAAGAGGTTTCAAATCCTGACGGTGGGATTAAAACGTCAAAGCAATTTCCGGAACCTGCGTAAGGGTTATCCGAAGAAGACTCGTTCGTCTTATTCCACTTATCTGCGTAAGGATTAGTGAGGGAGATTCGTCTATCTCAGGTTACTTGGAAGATTCTTAAGGGCTCGTCCTCTCTCTGCACCTGGCGTCACAGGGTTGTTTGAAGACTCGTCTGTCTCTGTTTATGTTGTGAAGTGTTTGAAGACTCGTATGTCCAGCTCCTGGCGTCACAGGATTGTTTGAAGACTCGTATGTCAACTTGTTCTTATTTCAGATATCAGTTTCAATTCGGAAGAAGCTCGTCTGCTTTCTCTCCTTCTTTTCCCCAGAGCGTCATCTGGTTGGGTTTATTTCCCAGTGTTGCATTCTTCGTCAGAGTGCAAATTTCTGGTCTTCTTGGTATTCAATCACAGTTTATCTTGAATGGTCGATAGCTCATACTACCGCCCTTTTCAGATTAACTGATGATTGAATAGGGGCATGTCGTGGTGAGAATCGGATATCAAGCTATCAATTAACTTGTATCGCAAATCATAAAATTCACCACCGAACTTTAATTTATCCAAGGGAAGGGAAAAAGATCGAGAAACCCTAAAAAATATGCTAAGCTAAAAGACGAGGCTAAAAGCTAAGCAATCAGAGGTCAAAGGTACGGGGGTTGGTTATACCTAGGGAAGGTGCTAGCATCCTAAGTATCCGTAGTACTCTACGGGAACCTCTTGTAATATCTATGTTTGTGGTCAATTGTCTGCTAACTGAATGGGAACTAAAACGGGAATGATGAAAAAGAGACAAATGAAAGATGAGGAAAATAAAAATGTGAAAGAGAAAAGAATGTGAAAAAAGAAAATTGTGCTCGCCAAGGATAAACCTCGTGCCTACGTATTCCCTCGTGCAATGGGAAAGTCAGAGCGTCGTAGTTCGAAAAACTACGGGTAACAAAAAAGAAAAAGCTTGAATTGCAAGGCTTGTGAAAAATGATTAAAAGGTGAAGAGATCAATTGCCATCTCTTATGAAGGAAAGAATGAAAAGTCTAAATGTGAGAAAACTAAGACAAAAAGGCACGTAGGTGACAATAAGTCAACAAAACGTCCACCTTCCCTTGGATCGGGTCAAAAGTATCAAGATAACAAATGAAATCGAACAAAGCATCATGGGACCGTCTAAGATAAACTGAGGAAAGCGCGTCAATGAGAAACAATAAGAACTACATCGAGTCGGAACACTAAAATAAATTTAAAAGAAAATGACTAACATCTATTTAATATTTATTGTGATTTTTCAATATTTAAAATTGACTAAGTTAAAATAAAACTAATAAATTTAAATGAAGATAATAAAAATAAAATATTATGTTTTGAGTTTTTTATGTTTAAAATATATTATAACTAAACTAAAAAGAAACTAAGGAAATAAATGTCTTAAACTACAACGAAAATTTTAGATATTTTATATAATAAAAAAAAACTACACTAACCTATTTCTAATTCTTAAATCTAATTCTAATAATATTATATAAAACTAAACAAAATAAATTTAAATTTTTAAAAATAACCAATTAACTAAATACAACTAAATTAAATATCTTAAATCTAAATTTAAAAGACCAATTAACTAACTTAAAAAAAATTAAGAAAATAAATAACTTAAACTAACAAATTCTTTTTAGATTTTTAATATTAGGGAAATAAAATAAAATAAGAAATAAATCTAAAGGAATTAAATAGAATTAAACTCTTATTGTTATCTTAGAAATTCTAATACTATATTATATATTATACCAAAGAGATCCTTAAAAAAAAACAACTAACTCTAGAAGGTTAAGACTAAAACTATCAAATTATATTGATTAAGTTGATTAAAATCTAATTATTTTTGTAAAATTATCCTAAAATAAAAATCTAATCTAATTTTCCCAATTATCACTAATTAACTAGTTAAGAAGAAATCTACCACTAAAATAAACTAAATACATCTTTTTTGGATTTTTAAAAAATTGAAAAAATAAATAAACTAATTAAATCACATTTTCCTAAACAAACTAAAATAAACTTAATTAAATTATAATCATTAGAACCCTAAATCTAAGTTAAAACTTAACCAACTAATTAATCTAAATAAGAACTAATTTAAATGAATCAAAATTCTAAAACTATGACAAACACATTTTTTTTTTAAATTTTAATATTTGACAAAATAAAGAACTAATTAAAATAGAAAAGGAAAATATTTCATATTTTTTGGTATTTTCAAATATTAAGAAAAAATATTTTTTTTTGATGATTTTTGTTTAGAATATTAATGAAATAACATAACCCCTTTTTATAACTATACCTAAAAGATAAAAAAACAATATACACTCTAACCCCTTTTTTTTTATAAATATTATTTAAATTTACAAAAATATATGCATTAATTTCTCTTATAGCAATAATTGAAAATAATAAATAAAAATAAATAAGTGTTAAATTTAAAAAATTTATTTTTTCAATAATAATATCTAAGTAATAAAAGAAAATAAATACATTAACTTTTTTTTATTGTTTTTTTAATATATGATTATATATATCATACTAAAAGATCCTAATCATAAAATAAAGGACTAAAAAATCTAAACTAATCTTATCACTAAATAAAAACCTAATAAATTAAAATATTTTTTTGAATTTTTTCTTAATGTTATAACTATAATATACTATATATTTTATTGAAAAGTTCTAAAAAAAAATGTCTTAACTAACTAACTAAACTATACTAATAAAATTTTCAAAACTAAACTTAATAAATTGTAAATAGTGATGGGTAAGGGTGCTAAAACCAAATGGACTTTTGGGTCCAAACCTAAAACTAAATCTAACCCTAAAAAATAAATTACATCTAATTAAGTCTAATTATATTAATAATAAACATTAACATAAAACAAAAATGAAAGAAGAATAAAATTGACGATACCCACAACAAGATTTTCTCTCTGCCTTCTCTGAATCCCTCGCTTCTCTCTTTCCTTGGTCTCTCTCCGTCTCTCTCCTCTTTGCTTGCGTATTCTCACGATTCGACAGTGGAGTGGTGGTGATGAAGTTGTTACATGGTTATGTTTGGTTGGTTGAATGGTGGAGTTTTTGGATTTGATGATGAGGGTTGTGATAAGTGGTGGGTCTGCGAAATTGTCGGCGGATTTGAGGAGTATGGAGGACGATGTGTTTTTTGTGTTTTTTGGGGTTATCAAGGTTGTTTGAGGATTAATGGTGATGTATGTTGTTGAGGTAATAGTTATTGTACGAAAGAGGGAAATAATTTTATGTTGTGGATTTTTTAATGGAGAGTGAGTTTTGATGGTGAATGGAGGAAGAATAAGGGTGGTCCTTTGATTGATGAAGGATAGTGTTTTTTTATAAGTTTTTTTGTTTTTTCTCTCACACAAAGCTATTCTTTTTTTTTTTAATTTCTTTCTCTGTCTGAAATCCTCTCCTTTTTACAATTACAGATTTTTTGTTTTATTTTTCTGGTGTTGTCTTTTTCTTGAGCAGGTTTGTAAGCTCTAAATTGGTATAAGATTGTACAAATGTATTATGTTTTGCATAAAATGGAGCAGGCATGTTGTATGTACTATGAAAGTGGTGTTGCAAGGTTTGTGTAGGAATGGTGTGAGCAGAGTAATTTAGATGCAGAAATTTGGAGTGTTGTGTAGAGGTCATGGGATAATGTGATAGCATGTTGAATTTGTACAAGCAAATAGTTTGAAAATGATTGGGATGCAAGTGTAGCCAAATATTAATCTATTAAAACTAACTAATAAAATTTAAATAAAATATAAACTAATAAAAAGTTAAACTAAATCTAAATATAAATTAAATAAAAATGAACTAAATTGGATTAGATTAATTAAGAATAAAACCAAATAAAATGAATCTAACTTTAAATTAAACCTATAAAAAAAATGAATAAAAACGAAACTAAACATTATATGAAGAAGAAGAAAAATTAATAATAATAATAATAATCAATTGAAAATTAACCAAATATAAAAGAACTAATCTTAAAAATAAAAGTTAATTAAATCTAAATCTAAATTACAATTGAATTAAATCAAATTAATTAAGCTAAAACAAATAAATTATAAAATGAGACAACATTCGAAATAAATTCTAAAATTACAAATAAAAAATGAAAATGACATGGAATGAAAGAAATCGATTACAAAATGCATGATTAATGTTAAAACAAAGAATGCTAAAATGCCGTACTATCGAAATTGCGATAAAATGCGTCAGATGAATGAATTTTTTGAAAAAGTCCAGTCAAAATTTAGGGTGTGACAGATGCCCCTATTTAATCATCTTAAACATGAATGTATGAATAGCAAAGTTTTTTTTGGACATTCAAGGTAGAAGTGGATTAAATATTAAAACACCTAGAATTTTGACTGAATGCAGATGAAATGTAATGTAAATGAATGTATGAATGATTGAGTTATGCGGGGAATGATACCATATGAGACAGACTAACGGGAGAGAATTCCACTGGGGAAAAGGTTTGAGAACACTGAGGATGAAGAAACTAATACAGGGAGTATTCGAAGTGATAAATCAACAGGTTCAAGTGTAACTGCTGACACTAAGAATAACAAAAGACGGAAACAAAAAGAAATTCAAACCGTTGGTTCAACTAACACAGATAAAGTCAAGTTGACACTTAGGATGACGAGAAAATATTCAAAGTGAATGTGCAGTGGTACGATGCGACCAACTGACACTAAGAATAGTAACAAAGAAGAAACAACGTCCATGGATTGGATTGGACGAAGTGGAATAAAAATTGACATCCATGGATTGTATTGGATGACAAAGAAAAAGGCAACGTCTATGGATTGTATTGGATAAGGTGAGCAATGATTTTCAGGAATGGCAATGATGTTAAAGGAAAATAACTACATCCAGGAATGGAACTGGAGTTGAAGAAGGTATCCAGGAATAGAACTGGAGGAACAAAATATCCAGGAATGGCACTGGAGTGGAAGAATATATCCAGGAATGAAACTGGATAAAGAATACAAAGACCCAGGAATAGCACTGGAGGAACAAAATATCCAGGAATGGCACTGGAGTGGAAGAAGATATCCAGGAATGGAACTGGATAAAGAATACAAAGACCCAGGAATAGCACTGGAGTGACAAAATATCCAGGAATGGCACTGGAGTGGAAGGAAAGGTAAGTTTTTGGTAGGCGCCAAGAAGTTGGACTTTGACCACAAGGTAAGGTAAATGTTGACCTCAACATGACCTATGAAAATGCAAATGAGGATAAAACACCTTACTATGCATAGCATATGAACTTGTTATGATGTATGATCAAATGCATGTAATGCAGATGCCGACAACATAGCTTGACTCTTTTATGGAGATGACAAGATTGGAAGACTGATTCTTCAACACTGTGAGATCACTGTTATTCTTCTCGGGGACTAAGGATGCTGATGTTGAAAATTTCTTTGCCACACTGATAAATTGTACCAAGTTGATGATCCTTGAAGTAGGGATGAAAAGCTGTTTTAGGGATTCTTCTAATGAATTGCCCCAATTTGAGCTGACTGTTGTAGATGAGCTAATCATTGCTTCAACTTGACTGACTGGTTTACTATATACTAGGAAGGCTTGCCCCAGATAAGTCTTGAGAGATCTTCTGAATAAATCAAATATAGAATGGACTTGCACTAAACAAACCTTGAATTGGTTCTCAACAGGACATGGAAAGAAATTTCCCCTGATGGGATCACCGACCAAGCTCTTAACTGTGTGAAATTCCTTGAGATAAAGCCAGTTTGCAAACAAAAATGTTCATTCAATCATGATAATTTTAAAGCAAATGCAACTTTTGAAAACATTGTCATTGTTGGAAGAAAAGCAAATGAATCACTAGTCAAAACACGGCGGTTTATGACATTCAAAGTGAAAGCTAAAGCAAAGATATGTACAAAACAAAATGAGTTGCAAAGATATTTTTGGAGTCAGTTTACGCAACCTCACCGTAGCATGCTTTTCAGAATAACCTTGCCTCAATTAGGTCTTTTATGGGTTGTAATGTGGCCTGGTTCACGGTTTATGAAACAAAGGATAGAGGCTCAAAATTGTGTTTGTACCCACCCTTCTTCGTGATGAATCTCCAGTCCTACATTCAGTTAAATCTACACACATTTATCTTGAAAATGTAAGGGTAAAGATGATGATTTTAGGTTCACTAAAAATGACAATCATTTTATTTGGCTTTGATGGATGTTTGTAGGGACCCATCGATTTTGGACATGGCGGTCACTAAATCTTGTTTGTTTGATATTGAGGGTTTGATGGCCTCTTTTGCTTGATTTTCTTTTTTTGAACTGATCCCTAACTTTTGCCTAAGTCCTTTTTTTGTGTGTGTTTGACTTAGCGGGATTTTTTTTGTATTTTTTTGAAATATTGAAAGTTATGAATGTCAAACCATTGGTTGTAATGGATCATCTTGTAATTTGAATGTGTAAACAAAATAACTGAACAACTACCCTGCCCCAGGTTAAGCATAAAGGTCTAGATCCGAAAGGAACTCTTACTTCTAGGCTCGAAGTGGCGAACTAGGGATTAACTCCTTATCTCTCCAGTGTTTGGGAATTGAAACAATGCCTGTACATCATCGACAAGATTTTATCCGAAAGCAAACCGCAATAGCTATGGGTATTTGTTTTCATCATCCTCCCTTAAACATTTGCATAATCAAAAGTTTTGAACAAAAGGTATATATGTATTTTTTGAAATAGAAAGCATAAAGACATAAATAAACAGATGAACTGAATTCAAAAGATTGCAATTGCTCATTTAATTAATCAAAGAAGTACAAACATAATTGAAAGCAAATTGCTTAGAAAAATACAAGGAAAATGAAAACATAAAGGAAACAAAGGCCTAGTGACTAATCAGTAAACAAGGATGAGCTGTCCTGTCTTGAAACACTGGCTTTAGGGAGAACTGGTTGAAGTTGATTGAAGCTTCAAGTGGCATGCCTTGGCAAAGGATTGTCCTTGACACTTGGATTAGGATCACTGAAGGAGAGGATCTTGTCTCTGATCAACTCTTTCACTCTTGTCTTCAAAGCAAAACAATGTTCCAAATCATGGCCCGCTCCACCCTGATGAAATTCACAACGAAGATTTGCCCTATAGCCTGGTGGGAGAGGATCTGGAGGAGGAGGCATAGGTCTAGTGGTTATCAAACCTTTCTGAACCAAACCAGGATATAACTTAGTGTACGTCATGGGAATAGGGTCAAAGTGAACCCTATCACGACTCTGAGTTTGTCCAAAAGTCGGACGTTGAGGAGCTCTAGCTGGTTGAGCAACAATCACAGGAGAAACAGCAGCAACGTAAGCATGATTATCATGTTGAGCCCTGTATTGAGGTCTTCTACCCACATCTAAAATAGCATTGGTCTGATCTTCCCTCTTCCTTTGGAAATTTCCAAAAGGCTTTTTTGTATTGTTGGAAGACTCAGCAACGGCTTTGGACACTTTACCATTCTTGATTCCTTCTTCAAGTCTTTGTCCAATGGTAACCAGGTCAGTGAAACTGGAAGAGACACTTCCGATCATCTTTTCCCAATAGAAGGGAGCCAATGTATCCATGAACATACCAGTCATTTCTTTCTCAGCTAGAGGAGGTTCAACCTGAGATGCCAACTCTCTCCAACGTTGAGCATACTCCTTGAAGGATTCCCTCTCCTTCTGAGACATATTCTGCAATTGACGGCGATCAGGTGCCATGTCCAAGTTGTACTTGTATTGTTTCACGAAAGCATCACCCAAATCCGCCCAACTATGGATACGATCTTTCTCAAGTCCCATGTACCACTTCATAGAGGCACCGCTCAAACTGTCTTGAAAACAATGAATAAGAACTTTGTCATTCTTAGCGTAAGCAGCCATCTTGCGACAGTACATCGTTAAATGGAGTTTTGGACAAGTGTGCCCCTTGTACTTCTCAAAATCTAGAATCTTGAACTTGGAAGGCATGACAAGGTTGGAAACCAAACACATGTTGCTTGCATCAATGTCGAAGAAGTCATTACCCTCTACAGCCCTTAGTCGTTTGTCAATAGCTCGATATTGCTCACGGTCGACTTCAGGTTCAACATAATCTTCATGATCATCACCTTGAGCACTGGCAGCATGGTACTCATAGGGAACTGGGCCAGTATGAACCACTGGTCTAGGTTCAGTAAAAACAGGAACTTGAAAAGCGGGTCTAGACGTCTGACCGACCATAGAAGTAGTAACATGAGGTGGAGAGTAGTTGTGTGGCAAACCAAACTCCGGCCAAGTTGAAGGTGGCAACTGGGTAGGCTGAGGTTCGACAATAGCGTTTTCAACCTCTTGGATCACTGTCCTCTGAGGGGGCTCTCCTCTAGCAATCAAAACTTGAAGCATTTCAGTCAGCTTCGTCACACTCGTCTTCAAATCCTCAATTTCCATTCGGACCTCAGCATTATGAACCTCTTGTTCTGACATCTTGCGTCTACGGTACGCTCTGGTTCTGTATCGGCTACGAAGAATCAGCTTGACGGTTGATAGATGACTGAAAGACAGAGACAACTAGAATGAGGTGACAGACAACTTGTATGCATGAATCAATGCAAATGATGCAAATGATATACAATGTCATGCAACACGGGATGTAATTACATGCAACAAGATCAAAGGTTTGAGATCATATGCGTGGAGTCTGGGTAAAGAACCAACCACAAGGTGTGTATTATGGGTAAAGTAGCTACACAACGGGTTCTAAGAGTTCCCAGAATCACTGGCCCATCTTTCGGATATTACCGACTTCCCGACTCAACTCGGTAATCAATAATATTCTCAAGAGAGTCTCATCTGAGTGTAGCATCGTGTATCAACTATTTTGGATTTACACCCTCATAGTCATCGCACTACATCCTAAAAAAAGGCCAAGTGGGGTAAATGGGTTCTACGGTCCTCAGCATTAACGACTCTCAGGTCGAAAGTAGTAATGTTTTCACGACTGAACTCGATCAACAAAACTAATATCCGAGGAGGCCTCTGCTGAGTGGTGGATTCTCGATTCAGCTTATTTGGGACTCAACTCCCTGTAAGCCTACTCGAATATACCACGGTCCTATCATAAGAGCACTCAAGTCCGGGTTAGGACTTATCTCACCACACATGTATCGTCAAACCCTGAAAAACAGAAAAAAAATCCAGACAGATAGCAAACAATAATAATAGCACAAAAAACACAGATAAAACAAGTTAGGCTTAACCCTCTTGGGGTTTCCCCAGTGAAGTCGCCATTTCTGTCGCGGTGAGAATCGGATATCAAGCTATCAATTAACTTGTATCGCAAATCATAAAATTCACCACCGAACTTTAATTTATCCAAGGGAAGGGAAAAAGATCGAGAAACCCTAAAAAATATGCTAAGCTAAAAGACGAGGCTAAAAGCTAAGCAATCAGAGGTCAAAGGTACGGGGGTTGGTTATACCTAGGGAAGGTGCTAGCATCCTAAGTATCCGTAGTACTCTACGGGAACCTCTTGTAATATCTATGTTTGTGGTCAATTGTCTGCTAACTGAATGGGAACTAAAACGGGAATGATGAAAAAGAGACAAATGAAAGATGAGGAAAATAAAAATGTGAAAGAGAAAAGAATGTGAAAAAAGAAAATTGTGCTCGCCAAGGATAAACCTCGTGCCTACGTATTCCCTCGTGCAATGGGAAAGTCAGAGCGTCGTAGTTCGAAAAACTACGGGTAACAAAAAAGAAAAAGCTTGAATTGCAAGGCTTGTGAAAAATGATTAAAAGGTGAAGAGATCAATTGCCATCTCTTATGAAGGAAAGAATGAAAAGTCTAAATGTGAGAAAACTAAGACAAAAAGGCACGTAGGTGACAATAAGTCAACAAAACGTCCACCTTCCCTTGGATCGGGTCAAAAGTATCAAGATAACAAATGAAATCGAACAAAGCATCATGGGACCGTCTAAGATAAACTGAGGAAAGCGCGTCAATGAGAAACAATAAGAACTACATCGAGTCGGAACACTAAAATAAATTTAAAAGAAAATGACTAACAACTATTTAATATTTATTGTGATTTTTCAATATTTAAAATTGACTAAGTTAAAATAAAACTAATAAATTTAAATGAAGATAATAAAAATAAAATATTATGTTTTGAGTTTTTTATGTTTAAAATATATTATAACTAAACTAAAAAGAAACTAAGGAAATAAATGCCTTAAACTACAACGAAAATTTTAGATATTTTATATAATAAAAAAAAACTACACTAACCTATTTCTAATTCTTAAATCTAATTCTAATAATATTATATAAAACTAAACAAAATAAATTTAAATTTTTAAAAATAACCAATTAACTAAATACAACTAAATTAAATATCTTAAATCTAAATTTAAAAGACCAATTAACTAACTTAAAAAAAATTAAGAAAATAAATAACTTAAACTAACAAATTCTTTTTAGATTTTTAATATTAGGGAAATAAAATAAAATAAGAAATAAATCTAAAGGAATTAAATAGAATTAAACTCTTATTGTTATCTTAGAAATTCTAATACTATATTATATATTATACCAAAGAGATCCTTAAAAAAAAACAACTAACTCTAGAAGGTTAAGACTAAAACTATCAAATTATATTGATTAAGTTGATTAAAATCTAATTATTTTTGTAAAATTATCCTAAAATAAAAATCTAATCTAATTTTCCCAATTATCACTAATTAACTAGTTAAGAAGAAATCTACCACTAAAATAAACTAAATACATCTTTTTTGGATTTTTAAAAAATTGAAAAAATAAATAAACTAATTAAATCACATTTTCCTAAACAAACTAAAATAAACTTAATTAAATTATAATCATTAGAACCCTAAATCTAAGTTAAAACTTAACCAACTAATTAATCTAAATAAGAACTAATTTAAATGAATCAAAATTCTAAAACTATGACAAACACATTTTTTTTTTTAAATTTTAATATTTGACAAAATAAAGAACTAATTAAAATAGAAAAGGAAAATATTTCATATTTTTTGGTATTTTCAAATATTAAGAATAAACATTTTTTTTGATGATTTTTGTTTAGAATATTAATGAAATAACATAACCCCTTTTTATAACTATACCTAAAAGATAAAAAAACAATATACACTCTAACCCCTTTTTTTTTATAAATATTATTTAAATTTACAAAAATATATGCATTAATTTCTCTTATAGCAATAATTGAAAATAATAAATAAAAATAAATAAGTGTTAAATTTAAAAAATTTATTTTTTCAATAATAATATCTAAGTAATAAAAGAAAATAAATACATTAACTTTTTTTTATTGTTTTTTTAATATATGATTATATATATCATACTAAAAGATCCTAATCATAAAATAAAGGACTAAAAAATCTAAACTAATCTTATCACTAAATAAAAACCTAATAAATTAAAATATTTTTTTGAATTTTTTCTTAATGTTATAACTATAATATACTATATATTTTATTGAAAAGTTCTAAAAAAAAATGTCTTAACTAACTAACTAAACTATACTAATAAAATTTTCAAAACTAAACTTAATAAATTGTAAATAGTGATGGGTAAGGGTGCTAAAACCAAATGGACTTTTGGGTCCAAACCTAAAACTAAATCTAACCCTAAAAAATAAATTACATCTAATTAAGTCTAATTATATTAATAATAAACATTAACATAAAACAAAAATGAAAGAAGAATAAAATTGACGATACCCACAACAAGATTTTCTCTCTGCCTTCTCTGAATCCCTCGCTTCTCTCTTTCCTTGGTCTCTCTCCGTCTCTCTCCTCTTTGCTTGCGTATTCTCACGATTCGACAGTGGAGTGGTGGTGATGAAGCTGTTACATGGTTATGTTTGGTTGGTTGAATGGTGGAGTTTTTGGATTTGATGATGAGGGTTGTGATAAGTGGTGGGTCTGCGAAATTGTCGGCGGATTTGAGGAGTATGGAGGACGATGTGTTTTTTGGGGTTATCAAGGTTGTTTGAGGATTAATGGTGATGTATGTTGTTGAGGTAATAGTTATTGTACGAAAGAGGGAAATAATTTTATGTTGTGGATTTTTTAATGGAGAGTGAGTTTTGATGGTGAATGGAGGAAGAATAAGGGTGGTCCTTTGATTGATGAAGGATAGTGTTTTTTTATAAGTTTTTTTGTTTTTTCTCTCACACAAAGCTATTCTTTTTTTTTTAATTTCTTTCTCTGTCTGAAATCCTCTCCTTTTTACAATTACAGATTTTTTGTTTTATTTTTCTGGTGTTGTCTTTTTCTTGAGCAGGTTTGTAAGCTCTAAATTGGTATAAGATTGTACAAATGTATTATGTTTTGCATAAAATGGAGCAGGCATGTTGTATGTACTATGAAAGTGGTGTTGCAAGGTTTGTGTAGGAATGGTGTGAGCAGAGTAATTTAGATGCAGAAATTTGGAGTGTTGTGTAGAGGTCATGGGATAATGTGATAGCATGTTGAATTTGTACAAGCAAATAGTTTGAAAATGATTGGGATGCAAGTGTAGCCAAATATTAATCTATTAAAACTAACTAATAAAATTTAAATAAAATATAAACTAATAAAAAGTTAAACTAAATCTAAATATAAATTAAATAAAAATGAACTAAATTGGATTAGATTAATTAAGAATAAAACCAAATAAAATGAATCTAACTTTAAATTAAACCTATAAAAAAAATGAATAAAAACGAAACTAAACATTATATGAAGAAGAAGAAAAATTAATAATAATAATAATAATCAATTGAAAATTAACCAAATATAAAAGAACTAATCTTAAAAATAAAAGTTAATTAAATCTAAATCTAAATTACAATTGAATTAAATCAAATTAATTAAGCTAAAACAAATAAATTATAAAATGAGACAACATTCGAAATAAATTCTAAAATTACAAATAAAAAATGAAAATGACATGGAATGAAAGAAATCGATTACAAAATGCATGATTAATGTTAAAACAAAGAATGCTAAAATGACGTACTATCGAAATTGCGATAAAATGCGTCAGATGAATGAATTTTTTGAAAAAGTCCAGTCAAAATTTAGGGTGTGACAGGGCAGCTGTAACACCCCAAATTTGCCCTCTCATTTTCATAGCATTTAGCATATCATTTGCATATTTCGCGCTACATCATTAGCATAGAAAAATGAAGCATGCCATTCATTGTCGAAGCATAGCATAAGCTGGCAGTGATTTCAGTTCATTGATTCGATTCAGATGGGACGTTTGACCTGATCTTGGTCAAACTATCGAGGGATTATCTCAACTCCAAGCCATCTGCATTGGTGGTTATTTCTCAGGCAACGTGTTTCAAGGTCGGGCCGAGTTATGTGCAGAGGTCATCAGTTTACCAAGCAGTAGTTTGTGAGAGGGTTTTGGATTCAAAGATTCAGGCTTATCATGATGACAATCAGAGTGTGATTTATCCGGAAAGTTAGTGGTTTCTGTGGAAACAATGCAAGATTTGGTTTTGAGTTGAGAGAATTGATGAAGCAATATCTCGTGGGTATGTGCGTATTGGTGACAATTGGTTCGTCCCACAAAAATATATATTATATTCATTCATAAACCATTCTTGTCGAATTATCCATTTAAATCAATTTCTCAACCATCGTTCATATTTTTAATTTCTCCCATCCTAAATATCACTTAAATCCATCCTCATATCCATTATCCATTTCCAATTAAACTTTTCTTGTTTTTTCCAATAACCATTTTTTATTTCTCATTTAAGTCTACATCACATTACCCAATTTCCTTGTTTAGACTCCAATTATCCATTAAGTCCATATTCTTAAACCTTCTTTTTCATTAATCAATTTTTATTTATCCATTTATACTCCATTCCCTGTGGCCTTTTTTTTAAGTCAATTACAAAGTTTTTACTTCACCATTAGGCCCATATCTTCCTTTTTCTACACCAATTAATATATGAAAACAAAGAGGAGAAGAATAGAAAGGTGGAACACGTCATCATTTCAGTATACACCACTAACAGTCTGCATCAGGATTTTAGCTACAATTTTTCAGTTCACACCCAGCTCAAACAAAAACGCAAGAAGAAAAATAATAGCAAACTGAAAAAAGAATCCGTAACAAAATTTAAAAAAAGGAGAAGGAATTAACAAAAAAAAGAAGATAAAAGATAACGGATTTCTGTTAAGAAAAAAAGAAGAACAATTTCATAAATTATTTTTATCATTCATCCCTATCATCAATAACAGAAGAAAAACTCTGTTCATTCTTCATCATCAATAATTCAAACCCCTCACACAGCTGATTCACTGGGCGAAGCCCTGCTCCTCAATCTTCATCACATTCTCTTTCACAAAACAAGTACAAAGCCGAATTCATTGCACCTCACCAGAATCAATAACAGAATTCAATGATTTTTCCCACCTATGCTGCATCACTGATAACAGAAAAGAGAAAAAAGATTCATAACGAAAAAAAATCTCAATCTGAAAATCAGAAGAATTCCGTGACCTCACCTTCATCCACGAGGCATCATTCAACAAATTTGTAACTGTTCATCAATCTCACACGAATTCAGTTGGTTTGCATCAACATATTCCCGTTCATCCTCTTCATAATCGATCTCATCAATCATCAGCTCACGTCAATCAGAACCGCGTCAACCGTATTCGTCGCACCTTCATCAACATCAGCAATTTCGTCATCAATAAAACCAATCCGGATTCGCAGAAGAAGGGAGGAATTTCCAAAGATAGTACGAGAGTGGATCTTACCGAGAGTTCATTGCCTTTAACCGCGATTTACAGGTACGTTCCTTCGAATATCCTTTAAGGTGATTGCTGTTATGCTCTGAGTTTTGTGGAATATTGTTTCTGTTTGCTTCAATTTAGCATTGGACTTAGGTTTTGTGAGGTTGATGGTGGATCCACGGTTGGAAGGGATTTAGTGAGCTATGGCAGATTCGTGTTGAGATTAGTGTTTAGGCTAGTGTTAGAGTTCTTCGTTTGAGGTTTGGTGGTGTGTGTTGACGGCGATGAGGGAGAATCTTGGCGGTGAATGGTAGAAGACGAGATAGGTAGAAGATGAACAGAAGCAAGGCGGCGGCGATGAGTTTCGTGAGGGAGGCTAGGGACGACCGACGAATAGAAGGGAATGTTGGCGGCGCTAGGTCATGGAAGAGGGTGAGGAAAGAAGTCCGGCGGCGGTGAGGCTGAGAGAAGAAGGTGAATTTCATGGCGGCGGCGAGTCTTAGGGTTAGGAAAGGGGAAATGTGAGAGAGAGGGAAGAAGCTCATGTATGTTTGCTGCCTTCACTTATTTGTCATATAATTGTTAATTAGTTGATAAGGTTTAGGATAATTTGTTTAGGAAATATAGAACTTAATTAGTTTAATTTGCTTAAAATAAGCTGTTTAGAAAAGAAAAATGTTAATTAGAATAATTTGTTTAGGATTAATATAATAGAGTTTAATTGCTATAATGTTTAGAATACTATTAGGGAATATAAAGAATTATTTAGTTGAATAATGTGTAGTTAATGATAATTGTTAGGAAATAGAAAAAAGTTAATGAGGATAATGGTTGTTTAGAATTTAATTAGTTAATAATTGTTTAGAACTTAATTAGTTAATAATTGTTTAGAATTTGTTTAGGAGTAATAATTGTTTAGAATTTGTTTAGTTAGTATATTTGTTTAGAAAATGTATGTAATGTTTAATTGTTTAGAATTTGTTTAGGAAATAAAAAGATTTTAATTAGTGGAGATTAATTAGGAAATATAATTGTTGGAAAAATTGTTTAGAAAATAGAATAGATTAGTTAGTATAATTGTTAGATAATTGTTTGGAAAATATGAAAGGATAGAGATTAGTAATTGTTTAGAATACTATTAGGAAATATAAAAAAAACTTAATTAGTAGAACAGTGGTTTAGAAACTAGAAATAATTGATTAGAATATTGTTTAGGTTAATTAGATAATAATTGTTTAGAATGTATTGTAAAATATTAATTAGTTGAATAATGTGTAGATAATTTTGTTTAGAAACATAAAAAGAATTAATTTGGATAGTTTTGTTTAGAAATATGAAAAGATAAAAATTAGTTAATAAATTGTTTAGAATATTGCTTAGGTTTAGTTAGTTAATAATTGTTAGAAATCTAAAGTTTAATTAGTATAATGATATTTGTTTAGAGAATAAAAGGAGTTTAAGGATTTGTTTTGTGTGTTTGGGCCCAGTGTTTTTTTTCTTTTCGCACCCCAATCAAGTTCCAGCCCAATTCATTTCCACTTCCAGTTTTACTACATGCACCTTTCCTTTATTTCCTTCAATTTCTTTTCCAACTTAATTTCTCTTTTATTTCAGTTTGGTTTTAATTCGTATAAAATAGAAATATTCATCTAAAAATTCCCAAATAAATCATAGATGTTCCTTTTTGTCTCTAGTATTTTGTCATATTTTTATTTTATTTTTTTTCATTGATCCACGTGCCATAAATAATTCTCTAATGTACATAGCTTCTTTTGATCCATTTCTTGACCATCCTGTCTTGTTGATTTTCTATAGACTTCAATATTTGGAGTTTTGGTCCCATTCTTTTTGCATTGTGTTCCTAAGATCTTCTAGTTTTCATGTGATTTTTCTCAGAATTTTTAGGAAATTATTTCTTGAGTTTTGATCTGGTATCTTGTAATGTAAGTTTTCTGTCCTAGCTTGTGTTCTTGCCTCCATTTGACATAGTTCCTTTCTGAATTTTTTCAAATCCTTTTGGAAAGTTGATATAATGTGTTTTAAAATCATTTGGTTCCAGTTGTAGAATTTTTAGATGGCTGGTTGATTATTTGCGGATTTTTTGTCCTCACCTTGTCCCATTTTGCTTCTTTTGGTTTGTTAGATCTCTTATAAGCCTAGAAGGGCACTTGTGCCAACTTCTTCTTCTTGTTTGGGGTTCCTTTGGGGTATGGGTACCTTCCTGGTCCTAGGATAGGTCTTGGTTATTCTAAATTTTTGAGTTTGCTTCATATTCAAGTCGTTTGTTTCTTTAAGTGTTTAAATTCCATCTTTTGGTTCCATTGCTTCTATTTTGATATTGTTTGGTATTGTGTGACTTCTCTCTTCATCTTGCTGGCCTCTTAGGCCATTCTTTATGTCATTTTGATTCTGGTTTTGAACTTTGTGCTTGCATTTTGTGTGTTTTGTATTACATCTTTCATAAGTGCGCATTTGTTTACATATGTATCCATGTTGCCTTATTTTAAGTCATAAGCTTTTCATCTTTATTTCTTTGAGTTGAATTAGCATTAAGCATTTGTTTACTTCATTTCACTTCTGATTGTTAGATGATGTTATGTTAATTTGTTCATTTTTGTTCACTTGTGCATGCTAACCTTGCAGGGGCTATGGTAAGTGTGAGATGTGGGAATTGAGTTCCACATCTCTAATTCTTACCTATTCCTTTTATGTTTATGTGAACTAACCCTTTTGTTGGGCCTAGGCCTTTCTCATCCCTTCTTCTATCTTCTTCTTCCTTCTTCATTAGGATAGGAACCTCACTAACCTTTAGGATATCCATGCATGTGAATACTTAGGATTATTTTAGTCCCCCTTTAGAATTTTTCCTTTGAGATCCTTTGGTGCTCTCTCTTCTCATCTTAAAACTTAATTCTAATTCATTTAATAAAGGTTGAGTACTTTCATGTGACATGAGACTTTGCTATGAGATGCTCACATGCGTTCCATTTCGGGGCGAGGTGTGAGTCATCACTCGTGGTAGATAGGTCTTAGCATGAGTACCTCGCAAAGAAAAGCTAAAAAACACTTCTTAACCAAAAAACCACAAAAACACTTAATAATGATAATAGGTTAGGGTGCTTGAGCCTTCACTTGTGGGACTAGCTTTGGGGATTTCCTCCATAGATAGGTGTGCCTCTTGCGCATTCCATTTCGGGATGATGTGAGATGTACACATCCCATTGAGTAAGACTTAGGTACACTTACCTATGCAAACCTTCATTCATGAAAGCTTCTAAAAAACACAAACAAACAATAAGCGTCTTTCCTTCGGGAATTCTTTTCTCATCTCCTTCGCTCCGTCCGCGAACTTGTTCCTACTTGTCACTTTGCAAGACGGTTACGCACTCGTCGTCCGAGCCTGCAACACCTGAGCAATGGCATAGGCAGTTCAAGCCTTTAATTCACAAGCAATTTCTTTTCTACCCCTAGTTAGGGGAACTACGGCGTCTCTGATCCTCATTATCCTGATGAGGTACGTAGGCAGCGGGGTAGGGCCCGTTCGAGCACATTCTTTATTTCCCCTACATTTCCCCTTTATTTTCATTTTCTTTTCCAGTTCCTTTCTCATTTCATTTTCCAGTCCCAGTTAGCGGTTTTATTCAGCAGCATTCTTTATTTCTCACCCTTTGAAACAAACAAGCAAGCGTGGATCCCGTCGGGTACGGCGGACGGTCTGGGGTGCTAATACCTTCCCAGGTCGTAACCGACTCCCGAACTCAGATCTTTGGTTCGCAGGACCTTGTCCTTTCCTTCTTCCTCAGGTTTGTGCAACATTACCTTTCCCTTTCTTTCGGGATAAAAATGTCTGGCTGGCGACTCCAACCTTTCCGCGCCACTTTCGCGTTTGTACTAGGATGAAAATCCCGGGAGCGACAATCACTTGAGGAGATGTTAATTCTAAAAAGAATTAATGTTCTGGAGATTACATGAGTGCTTCTAATAAAGCAGATAACTTCTAAGTTTAAGTACATGGAAATACAATTGTGTTCTAGCAAGATATGAGCAACAACTCCTTGATTTCTTCTGATTCTAATAAGATGTATGTGATTGGAAGTTTGAATAACATCTTATAGAATTTCTTCATCTTCTTTGTTAAGAAAGCTGCGAGCAACAACTCCTTGCTTCTAATCTTCAATGTAGCTCAGATGATGATCTGGTTGATAACTTTGAGTGTTTTTAACAATGATATATTCATCAACTCTTGTGCTTTCAGATTGTTGTTGTATTAATTCTTCTTTTGTATTCTAACAACAATAGTCGTGTGTTGATAACATCATCATCAATCTTGATGATAGTTGGGTCGTTGTATTTACTTGCAATCGACTACTTTTAGAAGCATGTAATCATTTCCTTTATATAGCCAAGTAAATAGATTCGTTGGAGAGTCGTTGGCTATTTGAAATAGTCGTTACAGAATGATGAAGGTAGTACTGCCACATTTCTACTTTTTTGTATTTCAGGTTGATTGAGAAGTAGTGGGATAGATCTTGTTAGTTCGGTGTACTATCATTGCTAACGGTAACATTTGTCTTCTGAACTTCAGAGGCTTCTTATGGTAGATGAATGAAGTATGAGTAGAGATGTAACACCCCATTTCTACACGATAACTATTAATCAAACCAGAGTATAAAATTTCAACAAAACAAATTAGATGATACATTTTCAACTTTAAAAACATATACAACACCTACTTAGTCTTAAATATAGAATACTTCATTAATACACAATAGATTCATAAACTTCAACTTTAAAAATAACACAACCGGTGTTCAGTATCATAACAACTTAAAATAACAATCTTTAAGGAAAAACAACTTAAATTTCAGCAACCAAGCAAAATCCAACATCAACAGAAAGCATGCGTTATCCCCCCTCCTGAGTGATACGTATCAGAGTGACGACACTGACCCGAATCTACTAAGGTACTAAGCTCTACTCTGGATTACATGCACGTTACCAACAGAGGGCAACATTCAAACAAAAAGGGTGAGATATCTAACATATAATCAAGAATATGATAAATAACAATTAGATTATATAAACCACCACTTCTCAACTTACAAACAACACAATATACTACACAACAACATACTATGCAACTTGATATACAACTTATAACAAGGAAACACAAAAAAGAGCAACCAAATTTACTACATTCATATCCATACCAATCCGACTAAAACTGATTAATTAAACTATTTACCATGCTCTGTTATTGCTACTTATTACTAGTTTATTACTATGCTTCTGTTAAATCCATGACAGCAACCAACATACCAAACTTGCTACTAATTCTACTCCACTTTTATCTATTTTTATCCTACTGATTCAATGCATAATCACTTATCAATTCTCTGTCAAATAATTATTATGCCTACTTCTACTTCACTAAGAGTCATCTTCAAACTAATTATACTACTGAAATTAATTTAGGCTAAGCCAATATTACAGGCAGCGGAAAACGCACAACGAAGAACAAAACAACAATTTTCCCCCAGACCCCGTGTGACTATCGTCACACTTGTGACAATCATCCTAGGAAGGTGACAGGCATCACACAACCCAGACGGTCGTCGGGAAGAGGGGACGGTCGTCCCACAGTCCAATCTTGCGCTCCTCTTTGTTTCTATAACTCCTTCTCAGACCAATTTCCAATCAACCAATACACAAATTCAACGCACTTCAATAGATTCATACACACAATTCAATTTCCTTAATTGACTGAAAACAACCTATTCAACCAAACAACTTATTCGACCAAAACGACTTATTCAACCAAACCATACAACAATTGACAACAACAATTCATATACCCAATCTTACATGTATTCATCATATAATCCCTATTATAAGGTTATAACCCCACCCTTACCTTGGATTGAAGGAGACTTTAACACTTTTGAACGGAACCCTAACTTTTCCTCTCCTAAGCACTTCATATAACCTTTTTTCTCCACTTCTTGTTTTTCGATTCTTTCACTGGTAACCTCTATTTCCTATTATTCTAATTACTTATGGTTTTATTTTAAATCTTAATAATTTCTATTGGACCTAAACCATACACTCCCACTACTACTACTTCTAATCACCAAACAAGCCCATTTATCAAGAATAGTAGAATTCTACCAATAACTCACAACTTAATCAACTTAACTTAATTCAATCAAACCAATTTAGCAACTCAGCACGAAACAACAGCAATCATGCGACAATATTTAATTAAATAAATAGGGTATTACAAGAGATGTGATAGTTGGGTCTTTAGAGACTTAAGTCTTCAGTCTTCAGTACGTGATCATTCAGAGTATTGTCTTCATAACTTCAACACTTATCTTGAAACCCTTTGTCTTCATAAATTCAAGTCTTCAGAGTCTTCAGAGCCTTGTTCACTCAGAGTATTGTCTTCAGAGTCTTCACCACTTGTCTTCAGAACCTTAATCTTCATAACTCTTATGTCTCCAGAGTTTTTCTGAACTTGGTCTTCAGAGCCTTCAGCCTTCAAAACTTCATGTCATTAGAATCCTTAGAACTTAGCTCTTCAAAATATTATTTCTTCAGAAGCTTTGCTAGCTTCCGAATCAGAACCACTCTCAGAACAAAATCCACAAGAGTGTTGCGACAATAACATTCGACATCCTTGGATATTTCTTGTTGTGATCAGATTACAGAAGCATACTTGCTTCTTTAGTGCGCTTGCGGCTTGTATTACACATATGTCTTTCTCGAGAAGTTTAAAACCTTACATATTTCTTTCTACTGATGTAAGTATTTTATTTTCAAACCTTAATGAGTTTGTAAATTCAAAAATGCATAATAATGATAATATAAAATTCCAGCATACATAAAGTCAAAAATCATTTGTTAAGAGAAAAAAAGATGCTTCATTAGTTAAGAAAGGTACACAGGCATATGTGAATACATTAGGTAGGACATAACGACATAAATTCAAAACAAACAAGATAACAACTAGAAATAATGCATGATTGGACAAGACACGTTAGATTCTCCTAACTACTAAAGATTTCACATTTAATTGTCAACAAGCAGTTTTCTGGATAGTTTTCAGGACCATCCTATGTTATCATATCTTTGATCATTTTCACTATTCATTCTCTGAAGAAAATTTTAGACAAAATTCTTCCATATGGAATGTAGGACTTAGTGCGATTCCTGGACTCAAAGATGGATTTCCAAAGACAGTTGAAAAATGTATGTGGTAGGTTTACCCTAATGTCATTCATCAGAAGATATATGAACTCATGATCATGAAATTGCAGAAGATTTTGGCCTTCTCCTCTGGGAAGGAAGTTTGACAAAATGAGTTTGTACCAAGCTTTGGGAATGGGTAGAAGATTTTCAGGATTGATAGGTTTATATCCTGATGACACGTCATGGAGAAAGGAAAAACTTTTAGCCACAAGGAACTTGAATTTGTCATAATCAACAGTGATTCCAACATCTTCACATCCAGTTGCAAGAGTGATTGAAAAAAGAGTAATAACAATGGGAATTTCAAAGATATAGGAAGTGATATGACTGCTCTCATGATCAAGTTATGCATGCTTCAAAAATTCTTTAACAAGATTCACGTAGATAGGTTTTTCAAGCATGGTGAAGTACCTTGTCCATTCTTGAACAAAAGACACATCTACAAGACTGCTGGTAGTGTGACTTTCAAGTCTTCAGAGCCTTGTTCACTCAGAGCGTTGTCTTTAGAGTCTTTAGCACTTGTCTTCATAAACTTAATCTTTAGAACCCTTGAGTCTTTAGAGCCTTCAGCCTTCAGAACTTCAAGTCATTAGAATCCTCAGAACTTACTTCTTCAGAAGATTATTTCTTCAGAAGCTTCACTAGCTTCAGAATCAAAACCACTCTCAAAACATAATCCATAAGAGCGTTGCAACAACAACATTCGGAATCCTTGGATCTTTCTTATTGTGATCAGATTACAGAAGCATACTTACTTCTTCAGTACGCTTGCGACCTGTGTTACACATAGTAACTTCGCATGTGATATTTGACACACATATTATTAGTGTTTTTCTGATCTAATATCTTTAATGAATATGATCGACACAAAATTAGTGTATAATATGATAAATATTATTTGTTTAGTAAATTTATCCAACATGATAAGATTTGTTACAATTTAAAAATTCAATTTTAAATTTTTATTTATATCTGAATTGATCATCATCCACTTGTCAAACAAATCACCTAATCATATTTCTAGTCCAATTAATAATGAAATTTGATCCAATATTTGACCATAAAGTCTTTGAAAACACAAGAGCAATGACTTGTTACGCAAGGCCTAAATGTCATACCAACATGTTGTGACATCACATCTAACATGTGTCCCTTATGCACCTCCATACAACATAAGCAAGCTAGATTAATCTTGAACACTTCTACATGTTGTCATTTTTTAAAAGGCATCCAATCTAAAAGGAACAATAATCTTCCCCTTTGAAAAATTATGGCAAAACAACTCTTCAAGATAGATAACGCCCATTAAATCAGAAGAAGTGATATTCTTTGGGGTATACAATCAGTAATAGTTTTCGTCAGAGTTAAGCTTAACATTGGAAAATTAGTGGCATTCATTAAAATTTCCACACAAAACAATGCTCTAGAATCAATCAAATAAACATGCAATCATTCACAACTCAGTCATGCATGTCACTCAGTCAATTTATAGTTAGTACCATACAATCCTACTAACTAACAATTATTAGCATGGAATTGTTCACATACTTAGTCATGCATAACACAAACAGTTAGTAGTTAATAACAGGATATGCAAAACTCTACTAACACAAAAGCTCACATCAAAAGACCATATATCTTGCTTGATGCTCTAGCATGTAAGCATATCATTAGCATTTACCCGGATG
This sequence comes from Lathyrus aphaca, assembly GCA_963966055.1. NCBI lineage: Eukaryota > Viridiplantae > Streptophyta > Magnoliopsida > Fabales > Fabaceae > Lathyrus > Lathyrus aphaca. The sequence continues at coordinate 112,007,813 of OZ014525.1, read as the reverse complement.
GTCAGTACTAAACAAATACATGTGTTACCATAATAAAATCGTCCCGCTACTCCATTTTCCCCATAATTTGACAAACATTTAGTACATCAAATAACACCTAGACGTCAGCCATGCATAGGCTAGTATGTTAGCACATATTTATCTTAGAGGTTATTCTATAGAGGATTGGTATTTTGACAGTGGATGTTCATAACATATGACTTGTGAAAAGAGATATATTCAAGAATTAAAACTCTACTCTCAGAGTTATGTTTCCTTTGGTTATGGAGCTAGAAGAAATATCAAAGTCATAGGAAAATTGGTTTATCCAGGTCTCTCTAGCATTTATGAAGTTCTTCTAGTAGAATGTCTTATTGCAAACTTGATCAACATAAGTCAACTATGTGATCATGTTTTAAATGTAAAATTAAATAAGTTTGAATGAAGTGTCACCAACATAGATCATGAAGTAATAATGAAAAGATCAATATCCAAGGAAAACTACTATATGTAGTCAAAATTCAACCTTCAATAAGCTTGAAAGATGAGACTAAAATTCTCCAGAATAAGATGTCCCACACGATGCTCCAAAATCATACCTCTTAAATAAACCCAAAGTCAATGCACATAGGAAACATAGGAGAAATAAATGAAACTATATGTGTTAATAATGGCAATGAAGAACTCATGATAACCAAGAGTTATGAAAAGTCAAACCATATGTTAGGACATCTTGTCCAATATATGAAGTTTGAAGTTATGATGAAACTAAGAAAGAAAGCAAATAAATTTCTTAATTTTCAAGTAATCCCACAAAGCAAGTATGGGCCTAAAAAGAAAAAGGACATTATTAACATTTGCCTGTATGAAAACTTATGGCTATTAACTTAAGGGAGGCGCGAAGATTTAAAAGGAAAGTTTCTCTCTTGTTTGGTCATTACATTTCTTAAAGTGAGAGAAAAAATTCAAATTCATTTTTTTATCACAACCACTCTTCCCTCCCTTGCAATTGGCTTCTCTAGGTCTATTGTGCTAGCACATCCGTTCAACTTCATCTTTTTCGAAACCCTTAAACCTGTCCCAAAATGAGTGAGAAAGGACCATCAAAGGGAATTAAGATTTCATCAAACAACTACATAAACAATGATACCATCCTTTACTTGGACCCAACATTGTTGAAGATGATTGTTCCAGTGGATATTTCAACAGGAGAATCAAATAATATTGCAAGAAAAAAGTAGACCTCTTCTAAAAAGGTTGGTACTATAAAAGAGAATCTTCTTTTAATGATCTTATTGAAACTATAAGTGTTGCTAAGGAAAATGAACCCAACCCCAGTGGGAATAAAAAGGATCTTGGTAACACTATTGGTAAGGAACAAGATATGGATCCACCTGTTGAATCACCTAATGATCAACATGTTGAACCCGATGCTTCAACATCATCTCTAACATCTAGTGAACCACAAACTGAACACACTATTAATTCATTTGCGGATGTTCCTGTTTTTGATGCCTTTCTAAGCAACATATTGGATGGGAATAATGAATCTGAATTTTATAAAAAACAAAATACTAAGAATGTTCAAAATGAAGAACATGAAGCTCGAGGAGAAACGAATGTGGAGGCTGAAGTTTTGAGTAAGACATCTGATGAGTTCAATACAAAAGTGAGGAATTTGGATTCTCCTAGTGAAAAAGATAAAGGACAAGAGGAAATGAATTTTGAAGCTGATGAAGATGACAACATACCTATTTCCCATATAATGAAGAGCCTAATTAAAAGTGTGACCAAACCTTAAGACAAAGACTCTTAAGTGAAGGTTATGAAGGTAGTTGATGTTGGTGAAGAAACGAAAACTGACGAAGAGCCCACTGAGAAAATAACGGCTAGAACTTTGGCTAATGAATTAACAGAGAAAAAGAAAAAAGTCTCTTACAAAAACTCTAAGAGGAACACTGGAAATGAGAAAAAAGGAACTCCTCGATAGAGAAAAATTAACGAGATTGCTTCAGAAAGGAAATCTCTTAAGAGGAAACTAGTGGTATTAAGTGACTCAGAAACAAATGTTGAAGCTTATTTCTTAGACATCATGTCCTCCTCCTCCAAAAATAAGATTGAAGGAAAAAGGTACCTATGAATATTCATACTGCTCATTTGGATAATATGTCCTTTCACTATGAAGAAAGTGTAAAGAAGTAGAATTTTGTGTGCCAAAGAAGAATTTCTTTAGAAAAAGAGATGAGTGAATATATTTGAAATTCTGGTATGACAGACTTAGATGTCGAATATGATGTTGAGACATCTTATCTGTTACTTAAACATGGTAAGACATGCATAGAAACACATTTAAAATTCTGATAAATCAGATTCAAACATTCTTTAGGATGTTGTGAGATCTGATATGACATTAAGTTCAGGTACTGTGTAACGCCCAAAATTTTATTTAATTATTTTATTTGGAATGTTGTGTTTTTGTGTGTGGAAGAATAATATATTATCGAATATAATTATAATTTAAGAATTATATTGTGGTGGAGGATTATATTATTAAATGATGAAATAAATAATTGGAATAAAATATGAGAAAGGGGTAAGGTGGTCATTTGGTGGAATTAGTTAGGATAATGTTGGAAGTCCCTAAGTTGGTCTAAGGGATAAGGTTGTAATAAGGAAAATAAGAGTTCAATTGTGTTTTTGTGTTGGAGAATAACAATCGTGAAATTGAAAAGGGAGAAGGAGAGAAAGGGTTAAGGTCGAAGAGAAGAATCCACGAAGAAGAGAAATTTCTCGTCAAAACCAAGGTAAGGGTGGGATTCTTCCATCTCTAAAGGGTTTTATAATGGGGGTTGGGTAGGTTGAAGATTAGGGATTGAAGTTTTGGTGGTTTTGGATGAAAATTGTGTTGATTTGTTGATACTTGTTGTTGTTAGTTGATAATGTTGTAATTGGATGATCAAATGGTATATTCTGAAATTATCTGTCTGGTATTGGTGTTTTGGTGTGAGAAATTCACAGCAGGATGAATGCAGATCGCAGAGCTTTCTTAGCAAGCGAGATGAATTTTGGAAAAGCTGGAGTCAGTGAGTTGCTCGCTTAGTGAGCAATACCCCTCGCTAAGCGAGACTTGGAGTGAAAAATATTGATTTTTATTCCGAAAAATTCCTTAAAATTATCTAATCAACTTAGTAATGCATAGGAATCATCGTGGTGTAGTTGAGTGTAGTTAGAGAAGAGTTATACACATAATTGTAGGGATAATTAGTATAGCTTGTAATAAACATAATTTGAAATGTATATTAGTCGTGATGTGTCTACGCGTTGCAGTTGTTGTATATTGATATATGTTGATATATTTGTTGATGAGTGTGTTGTGTTGTTGTTATAGTGTGTTATTATGGAAGTTGATATATGTTATTATAGTTGAAAATGCATGTTGTAGGTGTTGATAAGTGTTATTGATGATGTTATATGTTGTTATAGTTGAAGATGCATGTTCTAGGTGTTGATAAGTATTATTGATGATTCCATGTGTTATTATTGTTGAAAATGCATGTTGTAGGCGTTGATAGGTGTGATTGATGATGTTATATGTGTTGTAGTTGATGATGCGTGAAGTAGATGTTGATTGAAGTTATATGATATCGTTATGGGTTGTTTACGTCGTTGTAGTTATATGCCGTAATAGTTGTTCGGTATTGATGTATGTTGATGATATATGTTTTGATGTCGCAATGTGTTGTTGTAGTTGTGGTGATATAATGTAGTAGTGGGTAGTTATTGTTGTATGTTGTTGATACATGTTGATGCGGTTATGTATTGTTGATGATTCTAATGCATGAAATTGTTGTAGTCGTACGTTGTTGATGATGCTAATGCATTAGATCATTGCTATTGTATGTTGTTGATGATGCTAATGCATGAGATAATTTTTGTTGTATGTCGTTGATTTTGTTGTTGCATGAGGTTGATGTTGTGGTCATTGCATATGTCATTGGTGTTGCGTGACACGTTGCATAGTTGAATAACATACCAAGGTGGGGTATGTCGTTATTGTGATGTTTGTGCGGTCATGAAATAGGGATCATACGTGGCCATGAAATAGGGGTCGAGGGCGTGATTATGAAATATGGGTCATACTGGACCATGAAAGAGGGGTCGAGAGTTCCGACGGGAATTGGATCTTGAAATAGAGATCGAATATGGTACCGCATGCATAGAGTCAAGTAGAGTCTCATTGCATGATCGTTGTTGTTGTTATATATGATGTTATGGTAGTATATGATTTGGTTGTATATGATGTTGTTGTATATGAGTTTTAAGGTAGGTGATGTTGTTGAAGTGTGTGATTGTTGTTGTTGAGAAGTGGTGTATTATTTTCTGATACTTGCTTAATTTCTATTGTATTACTCTTTATGATTTAAGTATCTCACCCCTTCTGTTTGAATGTTACCCTTATGATGGTAACGTGTAGGTGAGCAGGATAAGTCGAGTGGTGGTCTGTGAAGTCGGAGTACTTCACGTCTTTATGGTTTCGGCTCTGATATGCCGCTTTGGGAGTCGGGACGATTTTGCCTTTATTTGTTATATCTTTTAGAAAATAATTTTTGTAATTGAAGTTGATAGATGTTATTTTAATAATATTCCACTGCAAGTTGAATAACTATTTTTGAAAACATATTATTGTGTCGGTTATGGTGATTTGTAGTTGATTGTGACACTCAAATAAAAATTTGAAAATTTTACTCTGATAATTACATAAAGTTTTGTGGGGTAATTTGGGTGTTACATACTACATAATAACAAAAAAAATAAAAGCTATAAACAACACAACAGAATTGCTAACACAGATTGATCAAATCAATCTACTCTAGGGGCTACCAAGCTAGGAAGGAAATCCACTTTGTAGTATCAATTCAAAGACTTCTCAACAAACACCTACAATTTACAGTCTTCTCACTTAATCACTACTTGTGCAACTTCTACTTAAGAAATTCTAAATATGAGAAACGCATCCTCACTTCCAATCACCTTAGTGATGTCTCACAGTGCCAACAGTTAGTTGCTGATATTGACGACTTCAAACCTATACATCAATTCAAAATAGAAGCAACACTTCCATTACAATACATTAACCTTGCTTAGCATTTTCATTTAAGTACAATCCACCTCTTACTTAGCAGCTTCGAGGTTTACACATAAACAACCACAACAAGGTTCCTTGTTGCTTACGGCTGCACAAGAACACAACCCTAATGATATTACATTTTTGGTTTGGTTGGTTGTTTCTAAACTAGGTTACAAGGTTTCTTTTATAACATATTCCCAACTGGATTTGGGCCTAAACAATCACAACAATAGTTGCTACAAATATGCAGAAAAAATCTGCTTACAAATATACAAAAAGATCTTCACATTAAAAACTCCCTAAAATATATCTAAATATAGAAACTCTATATTTTTTAATATTTGTATTCAATATAAATTGAGTCTTCAAGATCTTCTACAATCAACACCATTGGATTGATTTAAATCTTCAAATAAATTGTTTCTGTTGAAACCAAAACAGAAACTTCAATCCATCTTCAGCAGTTCATGTTGTCAAATGAACTATTTTGACATCTTCTTCGACATGTTATTCCAGATGTTGAAACATTTAACACAACATGTTTGGGTGCACACAAATGGATTCTTTGCTTCATATATTTTGTGTTTTGCAAAGATCTTGTACATATAATGCTGTTATATTTGTTTTACAAAATTAATGCCAATTTTATAGAACTTACAATCTCCCCCTTTGGAAAATTTTGGCTAAAACAAATATTACAAAAATAATACATTAAACTTCAGCAGCAAAAACAAAAGTGGAAACAATAACCTTTTCTTGTTCATGTCATGACATGTTGCTCGACATCTTCCACACTGGCCTAACTCTTCTTTCAGTGGAAATAGCAGTGGACAAGAAGTAGAAAGTCCTCTTGAATTCTGAGAAATACCTCCTGAATCTGAGCAGAAAGTCTAGAACTCTTGAAAGAGCAGACTCAGTACTACCCCTATCCATTCAGGTCACCAGAAACATCCCTCTTTAGAGAGACCAATGGTTTAATAAGAGAACAAGGTATTCATTCTATTATGGAAATCAAAACACAAGTCACGACTATGTTCACAACCCAGGACACAAGTCACAAAGACAAGCTATAACATCCATCTTGACATCTCTAGCTATTTCACATGTCTCACAAACATAACACATCCAATACAGACATTGGAACACACACTCCAGCCTCATCACAACACTAAACACAACACCAGGCTTTCTCTCCTCCTTTTTAGCCATAAATTGGCAAAAACAACCATCAGAAACACAATGCCAAGCCCATGCATTACTCTCCCAGAAACATATGAACCCCATCTGAAGGAAGAGGAATGAAAACTACACGCTGGCTGATAGAGAGGAAATGCTCTCTATAAATAGGACAAAGCTAGCCTTGAAAATGACGAAATTGCCTTGAAAAGCAAATGCATTATTTCTCAACACTCATTATTTTAGGCGTAAAAGCTTCTCCATCCAATAAAGTTAATCGGCTAAAACAAGCTTTATAAACACGCGTTTCACACCTGTACTGTCCACACATCAAACCTGGTCATCCTTAACTCACATGTTCTGACAACCCACTACAACATTATCCACATCCCCTTAAGAATCCAAAACAACCTGCAAACAACAGCTTTATTCCAAATAGACTTTACACAATCTTTTGGACACCCTTGGACACTTCTCATATGGATCACAAAGACATGCACACCATAACCACTAAGTAATACAAATTAATCAGGAAAACATACTTAGTAACAAACTCCCCCTTAACTTCACAACAACAGCTACACAGACTTGTAACAAACTCCCCCTGTCTATGATACTTCATGCTTCTCTGTACTTTGATGAAAGGAAAACATAAGATGCATCTTCATGTCTTCAAGAGCTCACCCTTTGTTCAATTCCCAATTGAACATATTCACTTCTTGTACCAAAGCATACCTGACCCCTTCTTGGTTTGTAGTTACCATAGACTACACAAGCTGAACATCTTCTGCACACAAGTTCTTGACACAACATTGGCCCATAATAATATCCTTACAGTCCTTTGCCCATAAAATCCAGATAAGACACATTCAAACTAATTCATAAATTAGAAAGAATGTCCATAAACAGACTTCCAAGCAATCAATACCTGATCTACTTCAGTCTCTTTCGACATATTTCTTCCAATGTAGCCCATCTACCTCATCATTCTCCCTTATGATTAGGTAGGCTAATAATAGAAACCATGTAGACAATCACCCAAGATAGTGTACTAACATATATTTAGAACATTTTCCACACACCAAGACCTTATCACCATGATCCTAGATGTGCTCCACCAACTGAACTTACTATAACATAGTAATTCAAGAACTAAAATTCTTCAACTTCACTGTGTCACCAGCTAGAATCAGAAATTTAGAAACCCACCTTCAAGAAAAACAAATCTCCTTGAGTCTTCAACTCATCACTCTTCTGCCCAAGAGAAATTTTTTCCAAGACAATCCTCAAGAACAACCAGTTGCCACAATTTGATTATCTTGATTCTTCGAATCCAATATAGAGATCAACCAATTGCCACACTTTGATCACCTCCTTTATGAATCCTCATATGAAAAAGCCAATTGCCATATTTGTCTTATTCACGTTTATCAGAAATCTTCCAAAGATATCCTGATCAATAAAGTTGATCTTCACCAAGCTGTCAAGATAACATGCCTTATGAAGCATTCAATCTCTGTAGATCATTTTATCTTAAATTAATGTGCCACTTCACCAATTAGACTCTGATGTTGAACTAGATGTTTGAACATTGTTAGTCCACATCCAGCTGTTAAATACATCTCTTTCTTTTGCCACTTGAAAGAACCTCCTTCCTTTACAAAACAAGAGTTCCATGTTCTTATAGACTTGACTTATTTACAGAGTTTGAGTAGAAAACCTCCATCCTGCTGAATTTGCAGAAATTTCTACCAATAACACATATTGATGAGAAACTTCCAATGTTTCTCCAAAGTCTTCAAACCTGCCACAATCTGAATCTTCAGAAGGAATAGCTCAGAACTACACCTTGCAGCAATACCAAGGATGACATTTCTCCCTGAGTAAAGCATTCTTCACAAAGTCCTGATGATTTATCAATAATAAATTCATGATTATGAACACCTTCCTTGTCAAGGGAAGAATAAAATTCCAGCTGCATCCACCAAATCTAGTCTGCACTCTTGAACCAAAACACCACAAATGGCACTACTTAACTCCCCCTTTCATGAACAACCAAAGCTCCTTTTTGAAGACGAGCATTATTTACTCAGAATACTTTCTGAACCATAAGATTCGGACTGCAGATATGCATACTTCTTAGAAAAACACTAAGTATCCCGTCTAAGTATCCATTTATATGCATCATAAAAACAATAGACAAATACCAAGTCTCCCATCCAGGTATTTACTAATGGTCAGATAAGATTACCTTCTCACACAAGGTTGAATAAGTAATATGACTTCTTCTTATTCTACAGACAACTGAAACTTTCTAAGATGATGTTTTATCATTTGTTCAGACATTAGTATCAGTTACACAAACCTCTACACCAAACATGTGCAGGGGCACAAGGGAACCAACCATCAGCAGTTGATCTGGGTTCCAAAACACAGACATAAGCAACGGCTGAGACACTCTAACAGACTTCTACTTCAGGTCCAGAATCAGACGGAATTAAGATGTCTTCACACACAATATAGCTACTGGTCAGTTATATCCACATTACTCAACTCCACCAGTTGACACAGTTTGACCTTCATGTACAGGGAGTCTTTCTGAAATAATCCTCCTTGAAGCTCAGGTACAACACTCCTGCAGCAAGGACCAGAAATAAAATTTCCTCGGGAGAAAACACATGTTGATCACTCCTTAATCAACATCCATATCTAAGAGAAGTTCCTGGGCCAAAACCTCCTTAGACACACCATACAGATGCCTCTTCTTCCAGATCATGAGTAGGTTCCAAACACTTGTGAAATAAACACAGTAGTTTAGCACCCAAGCATCTATATAGCCATTCCTTGGACAACAAAATCATGCCTAATTCTGATGTGATGTTCTATCATGGGATAAGACATCATTCCAAGGATCACAAAGAGATCTATAAATAGAAGATAGGTCTATTAATAGCAGTCTTTAGATCTCCAAACAACCACTTCTTTTTACAGTGCCTTGAGTGGACTTGAAAAAGAATCTTCAAGTATCATTAGCATAGTTGACAGAAGCAGATATACATATATCCCCAACACCATAGGATATATCTCCAGAGAAGAGCAACCTTCTCACACAAAGGAGTTATCAAATAGATAAGCAGCGGATAACAAACTCCTTAGTAGCTTCAAGTGTCACAAATCATCCCTAGCAATTATCTCCAGGTGACACCAGCAGCCATAGGTTTGAAATTAAATCAAACCTATCACAATAGCAGCATGAACCCCATGCTACCACAAAAGAACAGTCCATCCTCCACTTCTAGGGACCATTCACACATCTAAACAGCTTTTCCGTAGAACCCTTCTACCTTGACCATGAACCAAAAAGTATCCCCATTGGATGTCATCCAGAAACAAACTAGGATGTCTGCTCTGATACCAATTGAAATTGTGGTATGACAAACTCAAATGTCGAATATGATGTTGAGACATCTTATCTGTTACTTAAACATGGTAAGGAATACACATCTGCACATTAAAAATTCTGATAAATCAGATTCAAACATTCTTCAAGATGTTGGGACATCTGATATGACATTAAGTTTAGGTACTGTATAATAACAGAATACAAAAAAGCTATAAAGAACACATCAGAATTGTTAACCCAGTTCGATCAAATCAATATACTCTGGGGGCTACCAAGTTAGGAAGGAAATCCACTATGTAGTATCAATTCAAATACTTTTTAGCAAACACCTACAGTTTACAGTCTTCTCACTTAATCACTACTTGTGCAACTTCTACTTAGGAACTCCTAAATATGAGAAACTCATCCTCACTTCCAATCACCTCAGTGATGTCTCATAGTGCCAACAGTCAGTTGCTGATATTGACGGCTTCAAACCTATACAACAACAAAACAAAAGCAATACTTCCATTACAATACATTAATCTTGCTTATCAACTTCAGTTAAGTATAATCCACCTCTTACTTATCAGCTTTGAGGTTTACACATAAACAACCACAACAGGGTTCCTTGTTGCTTACGGTTGAACAAGAACATAACCCTAATGATATTACATTTTCGATTTGGTTGGTTTTTTCTAAACAAGGTTACAAGGTTTCCTTTATAACCTATTTCCAACTGGATTTGGGCCTAAACAATCACAACATAAGTTGTTACAAATATGCAGAAAAAAACTGCTTACAAATATACAAAAAGATCTTCACATTAAAAACTCCCTAAAATATCTCTAAATATAGAAACTCTATATTTTTCAATATTTGTCTTCAATATAAATTGAGTCTTCAAGATCTTCTACAATTAGCACCATTGGATTGATTTAAATCTTCAAATAAATTGTTTCTGTTGAAACCAAAACAGATACTTCAATCCATCTTCAGCAGTTCATGATGTCGAATGAACTGTCTTGGCATCTTCTTCGACATGTTGTTCCAGATGTTGAAACATTTCAACATAACATGTTTGGGCGCCCACAAATGGATTCTTTGCTTCATATATTATGTGTTTTGCAAAGATCTTGTACATACAATGCTGATATATTTGTTTTACAAAATTAATGCCAATTTTATATAACTTACAATACTCTTGAGTGTCAAGAAATATAGAATTTGCTTAAGGAAGTTGGGTTGTTTAAAACTGTGACAAACATTGGACCTTGCTATGAGAAGCTTGTCAAGGAATTTATTGTAAATTTGTCATGCGATTGCACTAAGGAAGGGAGAAAAGAATTATGGAAAGTTTATGTTAGAGGATGTTGTGTGAAGTTCTCATCTGAAGTTGTCAATGCTTATATAGGCAGAAGCAAGACTGATAAACCTCACGTTGTCCCCAGTCTAGACATGATTTATAGAGATATCATAACGAATAAAGTCCAACAATGGCCAAAGAATAACTTTCTTTCCTCTATAAGTCTTAGTGTAAAATATGCATTGCTGAATAGAATTGGTGCAACAAATCGGACATCCACCAACCATTTCTCAAGCATCACATATGTCATGGCCAAGCTTATTTTTCAAATTGTGACAAATCCAAACTGAATTTTGGTGAAAATGTTTTTGATCAAATAATGAAATATGCTGACACTTATGTTGTGAAACTTCTCATTGCCTTTACCTGCTTAATCACTGGAATCATATTGAAGTAACACCCTAACATAATGAATATTGATGAAATTAATAGAGAAAACCCAGGTCCATTAACTTTGGACTATACGCTCTTTATTGGAACACATCTCCCAAACATTGTGGTAGCAAGAAATAGAAATCATGAAACTAATGGGAGTTTATCTTCTATGTCCAAAGCTACCAAAGAGGATGTTCTTCATGAACTAATGGAAGTGTCCAAGGTATTACAAGAAACAATTACTTTAAGCACCATCAGGAAGAATAAGGTGGATGCATTGATCATGTTATTGACTAATGAAGAGTATGAAGAAAAAAAGGCTAAGAGTAAAAAAAGGAGGACAACCTGAAGAGTAAATTTTTTGATGTTGTCAACCAAGATGTGTCAGACATCTGGTCTGACATATGGTGTCTGATGTAGTTGGTTGTTGTTTAAACTACATCTTTTGTTTTTTTTTCTTTTCAAATGTATTTTTGGCCCATACATGGGTATTTGTTTTGGGTTGTAATGGTAATGTAACTTTAAATATTATATGCACTGAATAATTGAGTTACAAAATTTCCTTTAATGTCGAGGACTAATGTTCTAGCAACGAGTTTAACATATGTCCTGGAGCTTGTCTACTCCTAATTTTGTGTGTGTATGTGCTAACATACTAACCTCTAAGTTGACTTATTAATTTTCCGAGGAACACATTTGCTAAATTATGGCAAAAAGGGGGGGGGGGGGGTAATGGTGAGTGTTATGGAATGGTGTATCTACTGACTTAACTACTTATATTTGTGATGTATGAGGGTCTACTGAAAACCTAATATATTATGTTGTGCTTAATGTTGACTGATATGATTGGTACTAACTAATGTGATGTGATTTGCACACATACTGAAGCATTTTGCCTGACATCTAACCCTCAACATGGTGTGATTGTATGTACTGATCTTTCTGTGTTAGTAGTAGCCTCTAATTTTTGACTACTGACTACTAATTGTGTGTGCATGCATGGATAACCTATAATGAATAATTGATGTTATATAGTTATAGGAGCATATAATGTGTGTCAATTGACTGATGTGTAGCAACTGCCATGCTACTGAATGTACTTCTGATGCTATTGTATGCTCTGATATTTTTACTTCTATTAATGTTGTTATTTGGTCTGAGTATGGGATATCCCTGATATTTTCCCTCCTTCTTAATTCTGCAATCTCTCTCTTATTGCTTCTCGTGATTCTCATTGATGTTTGTTCAATTCGCGGTAAATCGCATCCTATTGATTCTTGCTGATATGTGATGTTGTCGCTGAATATTGCTCTTGATTATGGATCTGCAGCTTACTTCTTGTAGGATAGTCGATGTCTATCGAAGCTTTGAATTGACAACGATGATGATGCGGCCCGTGTGCAGAAGATTGATGGAGAAGGAGGATGCAGGAATGAAGGAGTGAAAGAGGTTATGGTGTGAAGATGAATTCCATGGAAGAGATGGAGGTGGGATCAAGAGGATTTGGTGAGGATTGAGGGTTGAGATTGGAGAGGAATGACTTTGCAACAAAGGCTTAAAAGAGATAGATGAAGATGAGTGGAGAATGAAGATGGAGGATTCTAAAAATTGGAAGGAAAATCGGGAAGAGAAAAGCTCAGAGTTCAAGCAGAAAAACTCAGCAGTGAATGAATCCATATCTATATACCGATCAATATGAAGCTTCTGGAAGTTTCGGTTAAGAGTTTTTAGATTTAGTTGGGAATTTTTGTTAGTTTTTCTGTTAGAGTTTGTTGATTTTTTGTTCAACTGATTTTTGTATTGATTTTCTCAAGTTTTTGTAATTGACTCCTTCTTTGTGAACCTGTTATGGGGAAATTTTTTTGTACTTTTTCTGCCTTTTTCGCTTGAAATTTTTCTCAGTAGAATTTATGTTATCGATTATGTAACTGAGTTTTTTCTATTTGAATACTTCTCTGTTCATCACTCTTGTGTTAATTTTGTTATATTTTTGCTAAACTTGCCATATAGTCCTGTTATTTCTGACAAAGCCTCTTGTAACCTGTTAAACCTTTTTATCACTGCAAAATGTTTTTGGCATTTTTTTGGTTCATGGAATCTTGTTGTGGCCCAAGATATGTTATGTAGAGGTTGGTTGCAGCTTAAGTTGATTAGTCGCGTATTTGGAATTTAATGGACTAAAAATTGGGTGTAATGAAAATCCTCACAAATGTGTTAATGTGGTTTAAAAATGGATTAGTGGGTAAACCAAAGTTATGGTAATTGGGCTAAAGTTGAATTTGGGCCTAGGAATATGATCTCGGTTTATGTGGTTATTGGATTGAAAGATGGATAGAAAAGACAACATGGTTTATTGAACGAAATTGATACGGAAATGGTCATTAGAAGATTGGACTCAGAAATATCAACTGAACACTTGAACGAGTACGTCCCCAAAATTCTTGTTCGCCCATGAAAAAAACCAAATTGCATTCTTCATGACAATCTCGACTTCACTGTTTCAACCACAAATGATTTGTATCACAGATAAAGACTTGAAAGAGCAACGATGCCTTGAGTATAATAAATCTTTGGCCACGAAAATATCTCAGATAACGTGACAATAATGTCTTGGAGAACCATCGAACGTGATAACATGATCCTCAATTAATGAAACGCCCATGAGCTCAACCATGAATAAGAAACCCTTAAACCTCCTTGAAATATGCACTAAATGAAGGAATGCTTCAAAATGTCAAAATCCAACCCAACCCTAGCTCCTGGTCGGTCTCGAGTAAACCCTGATGGAGCCTTGATCGCTCACTGCCTCTTGTAAAATCTTGGGACAAATACTTGATGAACCCTTGATATGGAGACCAAGATAAACATAATTCAACCTCTTGCTTTGACTTGAACGAAAGAAAACCCTAAGAAAGTAGGAAAACTCGATCCAAAGCAATTTATGGCCATATGTCTTAAGAGTTCTATGCAAATGCGCGATTACGAGCAACATGAACTAACGAGAGAATGCAGATGAAATATGAAGCTTAAGTCAGTCGAGGTGATAAATATGAGGGCAAATTTTGGGGTGTTACAGGTACGTGTTGAACTTCCCACTTCTCGAATTTTTTGAGTCTTTCTTTGACTAAGGCCAAGTACTCGATGAGGTTGTCGTTCTTGGCTTGGTACTCTCCCCGTACTTGTGATGCTACGAGTTGGGAGTCTGTTGATATTTTTACTTCTTTTGCTCCTAAGTCCTCGGCCAGTCTCAGGCCGGCGATGAAAGCTTCATATTCAGCTTGGTTGTTGGATGTTGGGAAAGCTAATGCTAATGAGACCTCAATCAGGATTCCGTCCTTGTTTTTGAGGATGATCCCGGCCCCGCTGCCCGTCGTGCTGGAGGCGCCGTTGACGAAGATCGTCCATTTATGGGCGTCGTCTGCCGGTACCGGGCTGTGAGTCATTTCCGCGACAAAGTCGGCCAGGGCTTGAGCTTTTAGAGCTTTCCTGTTCTCGTACTGTATATCGAATTCGGAAAGTTCCAGCGACCATTTTAGCATTCTGTCGGCCATGTCTGGTCGCCCGAGGAGTTGTTTTATCGGTTGATCGGTTCTTACCTTGACCGTGTGAGCGAGGAAGTAATGACGTAATCTCCTCGCTGCGTTTATGAGAGCTAATGCAACCTTTTCAATTTGTTGGTATCTGAGCTCGGGGCCTTGGAGTGCTTTGCTCGTGAAGTAGATGGATTTTTGTCCCTAGTTTCTCTGATTAGAACGGCACTGACGGCCTCGGTTGCCACGGACAGATACAGGTATAAGGTCTCCCTTTCCAATGGTCGTGATAAGACCGGGGGTTCGGAGAGGACCTTCTTCAAATGGAGTAGTGCCCGTTCACATTATTCGGTCCATTCGAAGTTGGCCTCCTTACGGAGGAGTCTATAGAAAGGTAGCGCGTGCTGGGCAGATTTGGCGATGAAATGGGACAGCGAGGCGAGCACCCCGTTGAGGGATTGGATGGATTTTTTAGATTTCGGGGTCGGAAATTCTAAGAATGCTCGACATTTGTCGGGGTTGTCCTCGATTCCCCTCTCAGTGAGGTAGAAACCTAGGAATTTTCCTGCCCGGACGTCGAACGTGCATTTTTCAGGGTTAAACCTCATTTTGCACTGTCTCGCCTGCTCGAAGACTTTGTAGAGGTGTCGAGAGTGGTTGGTCTCCTCGTGTGATTTGAATGTCATGTCGTCCATGTATACCTCGAGCATATCCCCGATTTCTCCTCGGAAGACTTTGTTCATCATGCGCTGGTACGTGGCCCCGGCGTTCTTGATTCCGAAGGGCATTACGTTGTAGTAGTAATTGTCGGTCGGGGTTTTGAACGCCGTGTGTCTCTTGTCCGTGTCCGACATAGGGATTTGATTATATCTGATGTATGCATCCATGAAGGACAAGAGTTTGAAACCTACAGAGTTGTCAACGAGTTTATCTATATTAGGGAGAGGGAAAGCATCTTTGGGACAAGCCCTATTAAGATCAGTATAATCAACACACATGCGCCATTTTCCATTATTTTTCTTAACGAGGACTACATTAGAGAGCCAGGTTGTGTACTGGGCTTCAGAAATAAAATTTGCCTCTAAGAGGTCTTGTACAACTCGCTCGGCAGCCTCCGCTTTCTCGGGGGACTGCTTACGCCTACGCTGTGCTACGGGCTTGACTGCCCGGTCCAAAGCTAATTGGTGACATGCGACCTCAAGGTCTACGCCGGGCATTTCCGCGGCGTTCCATGCGAAGAGATCAGAGTTCTCCCTGAGGCATATCACGAGTTGCTTCCTTGTTTCTTCGGGCAACCCCTTGCTTATTTTTACTGCTCTGTCAGGGTTGTCGCCCAGGGGGACGAGCTCGAACTCTCCGTCCGGGACTGGACGGAACGGGTGAGCGGGAACCTGCTCCTCGGTGGGCTTCCACTCCTCATATTCGTCCTGGCCGATGCGGCAATCGAGGTCGATGGCGTTGATTCCCTGGGGGGAGGCTCCTCGGCCCTGGGCTTTTTGTTACTTTTTGTATTGACTGTGGCTTGTCCTTTTATTGCGGCATCGTAGCACCTTCGGGCAGCTTCGATGTCGCCGTGGATGGTGATTACGCGGCCTAGTTTGGTGTAATATTTCATCTTCAGGTGGACGGTAGACGGGACCGCGGTCAGCTCAGCTAGCGTCGGGCGGCCGAGGATGCAGTTGTAAAGAGAGGGACATTCTATGACCAGGAACTGGATCTTGATTTCTCTGGCCGTCTCTTGCTCTCCGAAGGTGACGAGGAGCTCGACGTAACCCCAAGGCTTTGTCGTGGCTCCATTGAATCCTTGGAGGTCGGACCCGACGTAGGGAGATAGGTTGGTTTTGTCCAATTTGAGGGTCTTGAAGAGGTGGACGTACATGATATCCACCGAGCTGCCTTGATCGACCAGAATGCGTCGGACGTCGAAGTGAGACATCTTGGCTCTAATTAACAATGGGGTGTCCGATTTTGGAGACTCGCCCGGGAGCTCCTCTAGAAAGAAGGATATTGGGTTGGATTTGCCTCTGTACTTTGTCAGTGTTGCCTTTTGCTCGGGTGCGGTCAGAAGGAGCTCGTCGAACTTGCGCTTCACTGAAAGGGCGGCGGCCTCGCCGTTCATCCCTCCGCCTGATATGACAAGGGCAGTCGGAAAGTCTTCCCAGGGGCTGAGAGCAGCGACCCGTCCTTCGGGTGGTGTCCCGGGGAAGCTGAAGTCTTCTGGTCTCAATATGCAAAGGGCCACCTGATAGGAAGATCCGTCGGGGGGAGTGTCCTCCCGGGGTCTCTTCTTTTCTGGCTCTTCGTGTTTGGAGGCTTCGTTCCTCCTAGTGTATTGTTTGAGATGCCCTTCTTGGATCAAGATCTCTATTGCGTCTTTCAGGTGAACGCAGTCTTCAGTCACATGTCCATGGCTTATGTGGAACCTGCGGTATTTGGACTTGTCGGTGTGAGGCTTGGGTGCAGACGGTTTTGGGAACCTTACCCTGCCCTGTTTGAACTCGGAGTTGATGCATTCAGCGAGGATGCGCTCGCGGGTAGCTGTCAGTAATGTATACTCGCTGTATCGGCCCGCGGGGCCTCTTCCTTCCCGGGGTTCGCGGGGTTTCTCTTCCCTTCGCATGTCTCCGTTGCGACGGGGAATGTTCGGATCTTCGCCCTTGGGGTGATCGGTGTCCCCGGTGTTGCGGCTGCTGCGAGCGTTGTGGGCTACCTGCTTTTCCTCGTATCTGATGTAAGCCTGGGCTTTATGCAGGAGGTCATTCAGAGTGTGGGGAGGTTCTATCCCAACTGCTCGACTAAGCTCGCTTCCGGGAAAGAGTCCCCTCTCGAGGAGATATTTCTTCATATGTTCCGTGGTGTCCACCTCGACAGCCTCTTGGTTGAATTGTTCGATGTATGAGCGCAATGTATCATTTTTCCTTTGTACTATGGCTTCAAGGGTCGCCTCCGTCTTGGGATGGCGTCGGAACGCTGTGAAATGCCTCGTGAACATGAATCTCATAACTCTCCAGGATGTGATGGACTCTGGGACCAAGCTTTTGTACCCGGCCATGGCCCCTTTCCTGAGGGTCGTTGAGAACAACCTGCATTTGAGATGCCCGGTGATGTCGTTGCAGTAGTCGAGCATTGCATTGACGTTGTCGACGTGATCGTCGGGGTCTGTGGTCCCGTCGTATATGGCCAGGTTTGGGGGTTTCTCCATGCCTTTGGGGAGTGGAGCTTCCATTATTGCCCATGACAGGGGGAAATACAGGTCTTCTTCGTCGCTCCTCGGTGGGGAGAGCTCGTTGTGGTCGGGACTTCGATCGCGCCTTGGTGAGGTTCCCGATCGGCCGGAGTCACGGCGGGCACGTGCCCTACTCATGTTGGGCTCTGGGGAGCGGCGTTGTTGCACCCCAAAATTTGCCCTCACAATATAAGAACTTTGTGTGCTAAGAAGGTTCACAAGGTTCACAAGATTCACAATGCTTATATAACCTTTCATGAGGTTCATGAAGTCTACAAGTTACTTCTTGAAGGTTCACAAGGTTCACAAGTCCCACAATACTTTTCAATACCTTTCTTGAGCTTCATGAAGTCTACAAGTCACTTCTTGAAGGTTCACAAGGTTCACAAGATTCACAATGTTCACATAACCTTTCAGGAGGTTCATGAGGACTACAAAGTCACTTTATGAGGTTCACAAGGTTCACAAGCTTCACAATACCTCCCATGAGGTTCACAAGACATTTTATGGTGGTTCACAAGGTTCACAAAGTTCACAATTGGTCAAAAGAGTTGACAATTCCCTCAAACAATGCACCTCCTAAGCAGTGCATCCAAAACTAGGGTTTTGACTTTAATCAGGCTAAATGGATTTCCAAGACTTCAAGTGAGCTTCATAACATCTTATATGTGTGTAAGAACCCCCATGACAAGTTTCAAGACTTTTCTCAAAAGTTTGCTCAGTCAGATGATCAGATAAGTCAAAATCAGTCAATGCAGTTAAAAAGTCAAACTGAGGTCAACTGTGGTCAAACCAAAGTCAAACTTCATGATTTTTTGCCAACATCAAGTATATGAAGTAAAATTCATCATTTGATCAAGGGTTGATCATGATTCATCAAGGAGATTCCAGATCATCAATAATCAGGAGTTTCTAAATTAGGGTTTCCTCAGTAAAAGTCAACTGAACTTTGACCAGCCATAACTTTCACATACTTCATCACCAAGTCTCCACTCAAAGCTCATTTTGAAGGAAATTGAATTATCTACAACTTTGATCTTGCAAGTTAATCCCAAAAATGCTTCATTTGGAAGATATGAGCTAGGACATTATAGGTCATTTCAAAAGTCAACAAAAAGTCAACAACTTCAAAAGGGCATAACTTGAGATTGGTAAATGATATGGACATGAAACCAATGGGGTTGTTTAGAGGACTCTTCAAGATTTCCAAAATGTCCAAGAACACCCTCATAATTTTAAAATTGGGGGAGATATGCTCTTGCAAAGTTGGGAAATTTTGTGATGGTTTATAATGAAAATGGGGGTCTAAAAGCAATTCTTTCCAAATGGGCTGGCCAAATTATGACCCAACCCATACAACAACATCATGCACGAAATTTCCATGTTATTTTCATAATTTTTATTTTATTTAATTAATTTATTATGATTTTTTATACTTAAAATCATTTTAAATTTAAATAAAATATTAAATATGAAGATTTAATTTTATTATTGATTCTAGAATATCATAAAGTCAGCATGGAACAAATTGATGCAAGAAGGATATTGAATGGCTTGAAATAGAAAGCATTGGTACAAAAATATTGAAATTTTAAAGCTTATCATGATGAATCTTTTTAAATCAAATCTTGCACACAATCAATCAAGTTTTTGACCTAGATTCAACCTCATATAAGTACTGATCACAACCCTAGCATTCATTCACGAATTGGCAGCCTCAAAGTGTAAGTTTCAAACCTCAAAAAACCTCCCAAAAATTCATATTCGGATTTGGAGTTTCAGAGCACTAGAAGGTAAAATAAGAACATAGAGATGTTCTTTGGACATCACTGAAGCTAAACCATCACTCACATTCATCTCATACATGCCCTATTGTTCAACCCGAGCCATTCTTGTTCTTGTTTTTCTCTTTTTCGATTACATCAATTCACTGCATATTAATGGATTTTGTTTGTCTAATGTTGTTCACAATGTTATGTAGAATGTTTCTGGGCAGGAAAATCAAAGAAACCGTGGCCAATGCATAAAACACCATTGTTAGGGTTTGGACCTAGGTTTAGGGTTTTCTAATTTAATGAATATAAATGGATTCTAAAAACACAGGATGAATCGCATGAATGATTGGATCATGTTGCTGTGTTTGATTTTGTGAAATTGTACAGTTTTGTTGCCCATTGAGTTTCGTAGGTTTTGCTGGAACTTGTTATTCGCAGGTAAATTCCCAGCAACATTCGTAGGTAAAAACGCAGGTATGAGGAAGAAGATGAAGTCCATTCGCGCCTGTTTTAAAAATTCAAATTCTTGTTTAAAAATATTATGAATTAGTTCTGGCTATATTTCACAAACGCATGTTTGTCCCAGTGGTAAAGCTGATACGCATATGTTGTGAGGGCACTAGTTCGATTCCTGGCTGGTGCATTGTTTTTGTTTTTATTTTTCAGGATAAAAGTGGATTTAATATATTATGAGTTCTTGCCATTATACTATCAGGAGGGCTCTTCCAGCCGGGTGGTAGTGTGCGCGTGTGTATAACTATGAGGTCCTGGGTTCAACACCACCCCAGGCCTTTTTGTTTTCATTATTTTCTGGATTTTTCAAGGCAAGACACAAAACCAAGTTGACTCATTCCATTATCACTAAAGCCTGGCTGGCCTGATGGTACGTTTTGAGGGTTGCAGCCTGAGTGTCCTGGGTTCAAACCCAGCCAAGGTATGTTTTTTTACTACTTTTTTCTATTTTAATTTCTTATGTAATTAGTTTAATTGTATTCTTGTTATTAATAAAAAATAAATCATATATATTCAAAAATTTAAAATAACATCATATTTTCTAAAAGTTCTAAACTTTCTATTTTTTTTTTCTAATTCAAAAAATTATTTTCTTTATTATTTTTTTGTAAATGTAATATATGCATATTAGTTAAATAATTTTATATAATTAAATTAAAAACCTTAAAAATATTTTTCTAAACAAAAAACCCTAATTTTGTGAAAACCTAATTTTATTTTCTAATTCTTTACATAATTATAATATATATTTATTTAGTATAATTTTTTGTAAATATAATAATTAGTAGAAATTAAATTTTGTAAATATGATTAATTTTTGTGAATATGATATTTAAAATTTATTTTCTTCATATAACGTGTAAATATTTTTTAAATAATTGTTGATATATATTTAGAAATGATTAAATTTTGTAAATGATTAAAATTTATAATTATATTATGTTTAAAAATTTTATATTATAGTAATTATTTAATTATTCATGTTTCTAAATAAATGCTTATATATTAAAATCCAATTTTGTGTTTATTATTCTAATCATGTCATTATTTTTTATTTAATTCTATTTATTTTAATTATTGTTACTAATTATGTTATTATTTATTTTGCTTCACTAATCTTATATATTTTATTATTATTATTATTTCACTAACTTTATTTATTTTTTAATATTTTTACTAACCTTATTTTTTAATTATTATTATTACTAACCCCTATTTATTTATTTATTGTTTATTTATTATCTTTGCTTATTTATTTATATTTTGCTTATTATTTATTTTTGCTATTTATTTTAATTTGCTTATTATAATTATTATGTAATTGCTTCTTGGTGTAATTTTGTAAATATTTAATTTATTGCTATGGTTAGTAATTTAGGGAGTGCAAATATGTATTTTATTTAAAAAGTTAACTTATATCATTTTAATTAAAGATAAATAATATTGAACACTCACACACGTAAGTCGATTTCTAATCGCCATCTCACATTCCTAAGGTTATCCCTCAAGTTGCCTAAATCATAAGGTCAAGTGGGGTGTATAAAGCAAGTCCCTTAAAAGAAAAAAAATCATCAAGTCCCTAATGGTTGCCTTTAAAGATCAAGTCCCTTCGAATAATGATGATAGTCTCTCCAGTATGCTTAATACACCCCACAGTTGCCTTCATAAACAAATGTCCCTCACATGTCCCTAACATCCAAGGTAATGACTACCTACTCCTTAATAGTAGGGATAGTCTTACCAATTAAAGGATAAAGAACAAGAAAGACTTAAAATTTTAGGGTAGGTACCTCCTAGTTGCTTGCTCACTCCATTTTTCAAACTTTCCACAATTTCAAACAAATTTTCAAAAACAAGTTTTTACGCATCCGTACATGGATCATCATTAACTCATATGAAAGTTTTTCTATTCACACACTACACTTTCAAAAAACAATTCAAAAGTGAGCTAAGTAACTAAGAGCCCATGGATAACCATGGATGTAAAGGGTGCTAACACCTTCCCTTTACATAACCTACCCCCCGGACCCAAAAATATCTCTTAAGGTCTTTCCTGTTCTTTTATACCCTTTCCTTTGGATAAAATAAAAGTCGGTGGCGACTCTTGCTATCCGCAACATTTAACTAAAGTCAGTTCTCCCACCGTGTTACAGGCATCCCCGTTTCTTTGTCGCTTCTGGATGTTGTTACATCCTCATTTCTTGCTGAGGTCGGCCCTCCTGTCGATCAGCTTCTAGGGCCATGATTCTCTTGTGCTGCTGGTAGAGCATGAAGCTGGCCTGGTTGAGGGCGTTCACCATAGTAATCATGGTGGCGTCCCCTTCGACGAGAACGGGGATGGGCTGAAACGTGTTCGTCCCCTGGTTTTGAACCTGAGGTGGGTTCCCATTATTCTCGGGTTTAGGAGACGGGGTGGCTGGGTGCCCATCTCGGGTGTCAGCCTTATGGTATTGCAGATTGTCCTCCATCGTGTAGTCGACAAGGGGACGGTTGCGTTCGTTGAGTTGTTCTCTGGACATGCTGGAAGGATGGTGTTTGAGCTTTGATCTTCTGTTGTAGAAGAAGAGGAAGCTAGTTTCCCACAGACGGTGCCACTGATATTACCTGATCAGAAGGACCTTCCAGTGACTTGATGTAACAGCCAAAAAATGGGAGGAGAAAGGGGGGTGTACCTGCAAGGCACTCCAATGCTTAAGTGAGAAGAGGTACAGTGAAAAATAGTTTAATTATCGTGAATCAGCATACCTGACCCTTTAATAAAAAAAAGGTATTTATAGTGTGCCCCCTGCGCTGGGCCAAGGTCCCTCTTTGGGCTAGATCAGCTAGGCCCAAGGAAGAAATGCCAAGGAACGCGTGAGAAGCGTGAAGACCTAGCTAAAAGGCCTGGTCCTTGGTCCAACTGCCCCTATCTTTCAGAAGATAATAAGGGAAAGTTGGGTGACATGGTAAGTGACTTGGAAGACTTGTTCTTTGCCCGTCCTGAGTGCATGCCTGTCGTATAAGAAACTTGTCTGACTGTGAGGTGCCCCTGCCCGTCTGCTAGGCGTCTCTGCTCGAGTATATGGGCCTCTGCTTGACCTGTTGGGTCGTAGCCTAATACATTCTTGAGGCCCGGTCCGGAACAATTATGAAATCGAAAAAATCAAGAATGGCTTAAAAGTTGAATGTGGTTTATGCATATTAACATGGTTTTGATGATAAAAACAATTGAGATACGTTCAACGAGTATCAAGGAATCTATAACAACCTTTAAATTGCTTTGAAACAACTTCAAATGTTAAAACCGAAAATTTGTTTTTTTCAAAAAAAGTTAAAGTTTGAATGATACTTTTATGGTCTGAAATCGTCTCCTTGTTATTGTGCCTTGTTATGTACTTATAGGGAAGTAATTTAGGTCAGAAAGAATGTGCTTTTGGTAATGGGTTGAAGTTACTTGATTGTGAAGAAACCAATCATTCATAATTGTCCAAAAATCACATTAGATCATGCCAAATTGGTTTTGCACGAATTTGAATGATTTCCAATCAACTTGAATGCAAAATCTTTGATCCAAAAATAAGTATGAGATCAAATATTTGATTTTCATATTTGATTTCTATTAAAATTGAATTTTAATAATTAAAATCCAAAATAATATAAAATAAATGATAAAAATCAGAATAATTGACCATTGGGTCGTGCATGACCTCATCTTTAAGTTTGGGTTACAATATTATGGGCCAATTTGACAAAATCTTGAATTTAGACCCTTTTTGCTTCATATACCTCTTGAAAATTTCCCAACTTTGACAATGCATAACTTCCTCAATTAATGCCATGAAGGTGTTCTAGGACTTTTTAGAAAGTTTAGAGTTTCCTCTAATCAACCCTTTTGGTCCCATGTCCATATCATTTACCATTTTCAAATTATGAGCCTTGTAAAAGGTTGACTTTTTGTTGACTTTCAAAAAGACCTATAATGTTTTGGCTCATACCTTTCAAATGGAGCATTTTATGACTTGGCTTATGAGACAAAAATTTGTAGAGAATTGGATTTAATTCAAAATGAGATTTGGATGGGAAATTTTTGATGAAGTATGTGAAAGTTATGGTTGTTCAAAGTTCAGTTGAATTTTACTATGAAAACCCTAATTTAGCAACTTCTGATTCTTGATGATTCTGAGGTTTCCTTGATGAATCATGATCAACCCTTGATCAAATGATGAATTTCACCTCATAATATTGATGTTGACCAAAAATATTGAATTTTGACTCCGAGTTGACCACAGTTGACCTCAATTGACTT
Source organism: Lathyrus aphaca (assembly GCA_963966055.1). Classification (NCBI taxonomy): domain Eukaryota; kingdom Viridiplantae; phylum Streptophyta; class Magnoliopsida; order Fabales; family Fabaceae; genus Lathyrus; species Lathyrus aphaca. Next base: position 111,983,078 of record OZ014525.1, on the reverse strand, counting down.
TCTGACCAAGTTAACTGATTTTTAGGTATCTAAGCATCTGAGTGACCAAACTTGTTGGGAAAGCTTTGAAACTTGACATGTGGATTCTTTAAGGTATGTAGGGTGTTATGAAGTCCACTTGAGGCTTTGGAAATCTACTTTGCTTGGGGAAACTCAAAACCCTAGTTCTAAGATCCATTGTTCAGGAGGAGGCTTTGTCTGGTGAAACCTTCAATCCTTTTGACCAATTGAGAATCTTGTGACTATTAAGAGACCTCTTGAGACACATGACCTTTAATACGGGAGGGCAAATTTTGGGGTACAACACTATTGATTCATTTTTAATCAATGATTATAATAATTAATCAGTAATTAAATATGAAGAGGGAAATAATTAATCAAATGTTGAATAATTACTAATTATAACCATTGATTACAAATGAATCAATGGTTAAGATGTGGAGTAAGATTTAGATGCTTACTTCTGAAGTAGAATATCTACATTTAAGAATACACACATACACACACACGTACACACACACACATATCAAAGACCTATCTTTAAAACATTTAAAATATCTTTTAAGAACACTATTTCAATTTTTATATTTCTTAATCAATATCAAATATAGAGTTCAAAATATTAAAAATAAAATAATTTTTTTATTTTATTTTCAAATACTATATAAAATTTAGTAATCCAAAACATGCATTCTAAGTCGCGGTTGGTTGGTTTATTTGACATATATGTAAAAACGGTAAGCTATTTTAATTATTTATAAAGCTAATTCATATTGTCATATTATTTAGGAAATATGTAAGTCTATAAATTAAAAAAAATAGAGAATTTTTTAACACATGTCATGGATTTCTATGACACCTTGTAAAAAAAAAATTATGTCTCCGGTTTTCGGATATGCACATCCGGAGATACCAAATTTTACGTTTTTTTTGGATATGCACGTCCAAAAAGATCTATCGGATCTGCACATCCAGAAAAAATCAGAACTTTATTTTTTATATTTTAAAAATCAGTTGTTGGTTTGTCGCGAATATTAATTTATCGTCGCAACACAATATTCATTCGAAAACATCCATATATAAAATAAAATATAATTTTATATATATATATATATATATATATATATATATATATATATATATATATATATATATATATATATATATATATATATATATATATATATATATATATATATATATAAAATCATAATCCTGTCAAAATACAATACAAAAAAGTAATAAAAAAAGTAGAATACATCAAACAATAACTATTGCGTATGCCTAAGGATCTCTCCAGGCTCCCCTGCTCCTCTGCCCCTATCAGTCGTCCTGGCTCGATGTCGGCGGTAATGAAGTGTTCCACGAGCAATCTCAAGGATCCTATCATGGTAAGTCTTTCACCAAAGCCTTCAGGGAGGTGACCGTCCGCAATGGCCTTCCGCACTATCTGTTTTATCTCACGATAGCGAGGGAGGACATCCTGCATATGGTCCAGCTGAGATTGTTGCTCCTCTAATATCTCTTGATGAACATGTATGGGTGGTGATCCCTCAGTAGTGGGCACCATGCATGGGTGTGAGACTGTATAAAACCACAAGATGTACCCGTCAACAACGCTTCAGTCTCTAGTGGCTCTGGTTTCCCGAGCCTCTTCTGATACCAAGTGGTTCTAGAAGTCAACATATATCTCATCTATCTCCCTGCGGGTCAAGACAATAGGAGAAGACTCAAGAGGTATCCTGGGGATAGAGTGCAAGTAACCGAACTGACGCAGGACGCGCTTCAGTAGGCATCAAGCAGTCACAGTCGAACTGCATGCCAACCATCCTGAAAACAGTGATGCCTCATCAAACAGGCACGTGACACCGTGATTGGCATATGCGTCATAAAATATATTCTCAGCATCCATCTAATCAAGATAAAGTTTGTACGGATCGGGTGCCTGGTTCCCTCTGAGTAGGACAAAGGCAACAACACGCATCATTTCCTCAGTATACTCTAAGACACTCCCCAACCAGTAATTTTGGGAAAATGTTGTAATATTCATGCCTAAAATGGAAAACATAACATTGGTGTTAAACATTATAATGCATTTAGAAAAAAAATAAATGAAAAAAAATGACTTAGAATATAAGATTGTTACCACATATAGCGTGTAGTTTCCTGCCACAGTCTTGGTTGCCCAATAGCAACCATCTGAAAGCCTATAGTAGGTGTATGCCAACATAGTCGCTTCCTAGTTGTACCCATGGATCTCAGTGGGATCCAAAAGGTACCTAAGGTAAACGAAATCAACATAAGTGGCATTGGTGTCCAAAAACAATTGTGTCTCGAGCAAAATAAATATTAGCATCTCAAGGCACGCTGCTTGTGGATCTTTACCTCAGTTGCATCACCATCTGCATGTGCTGCCTCAGAAAGCTTCGCATGAAATCTTTCTATCAGAAAGGAGAACCAAGCATGTGAACCTCACAACACGGTCACCTCCACAAGTGCGTCAGCATGGGTAGCCCCGAGCTCCTTAGTAAGCATCTATATTGCGTCCACCTTCGTCATCGTACCGTCACAGAGCAGGGTGCCCATGATCGGTAGATGTAAAAGGAAAGAGACATCGTCTAGTGTGATTATGAGCTCGTTGTACGGTAGATTGAATGAGAATGTCTCAGGGTGCCATCTCTCAACAAAGGTCATCACCATACCGTAGTTGATTTGGGAATACCCGATCCTGGAAAGGCCTCTGAGACCAAAGGTAGCAAGTGCAGTCTGAAACCACTCATCCTATGGAAACTCCGCAATCATGTCCAAGACCTTGCCCCCATGGTTATAGAACTTCTAAGGATCCTTCTCCTGAAAATTTCCAATATAAACAATGTTACAAATGAAAATATTTTCAACGGAAACAATTCTAAACCGAGAATAGTTACCTGTCCTAGCCAGACAAATCTAGAAGTATGCTCAGAGTACCCCACGAGTAGGGACATGTCAGACGGTTCCCCGGGGTAACCCCCCAGCTCATCGAAGTCGTCATCACCCTCAAGTATTGGGTTATCACCCTCGGGACCAGGAATAACTACCTCAATGGGTGCATCATGAACAACCTCCTGAGGTGTAGTTGATGGAACAGTAGCAGGTGTAGAAGCAGTGGCGGAAGGTGTAGGAACAAGGGATGGTTTAGGAACAAGAGCAGGTGTAGGGTGGCGCCTGTGTGCGGGCTTGGCCCCAGATAAAGAACTAGAAGCAACCTGACGCCTCCGAGATGAAGAAGCGACGATTGTGGTGGGAGTGGCCTCTGAAGTGGAAGGTCGTACATTATGATGTTCCTCAACTGTGGTGGGAGTCGCTTATGATATGGTAGGTGGAGGTGTGGGATATAACTCAGTTGTAGGATCAGCTGGGATATCCTTTGCCCCTGATGCCTCAGCTCTAGTCAGCGTCCGCTCACGTCAAACATATGCATGCTAAGCTGGTCGGTCGTGTATCATACGATCTTCTCTATCAACCATGTAATATTCAAAGCATAATAAATATATTAAAAGTTTATAAAAATAATAAATAAATAAATAATAACAAAAAAAAAAGTTTATTCCGGATGTGCACATCCGGTAGTACTCATAATTTATAACGTTGGAAACTTCCGGATCTGCATATTTGATACGTATTTTCATTTTCAAAAATGCAGTCATTGTTGTTGTACCATAAAAATGGCATTTTAATGCCCTGAACGTCCGTTTGAAACAGCAAAAACCAGCTACATTGTCTTTAAACTATGTTTTTCAAACTACCTAACCATTTCTACACCTAAATGTCAACTCTAAATTGATTACTCGTAAATAACTCGGAAACTCAAAAACTCGAAAACTTACCGATTAAAGTAAGATACAGAGGTTGTGGAATGTATCGATCATTGTAGTAGTCGTCGTTTTGCACCGAACTCGAGTGAAAATAATCGGGATTTGTGGGAATGATATTTTGAGAGTTTGAGAGAATTTGGGAGAGTTTTTAGAAATGAAAATATGAAAAGTGAGGAGGAGAGCCTCTGGCGCGAAGATTTATAAGAAATACTTTCGTATGTGCACATCCGAACATCTATCGGATATGCATATCCGGAGCAAATCAATGTTTATGTAAAAATTTGTACGTTGGGATGTGTACATCCGAAAATAGGGAATAAAAAAATAATTTCGCACGGTGGCTAAGTAATTTATGGGGTGTATTAAGAAATCCTAAAAAAATAAATGTTATTTAAAAAAATTATTTATTTAATATGTTTATATTATTTAGAGGTTTTTAAGATACCTAATTCAATTTTGGAGGAAAATGTAAGAATATAAATACTAATAAAAGTTGATATTCATATATATGAGCGTATAGATTCATCTAGGACTAGTTTTGTCTTGAGTTAAAAATCAAAATTTCATCGTTAACATATTCTATGTTATTTTTATTGTAAATTATCATTAAGGTTAGTGGTATCTCTATCTTTACATGGGGTGTGCATAACATAAATTTATTATTAAAAAGAAAAGAATATAATATGGAAATGCACACAACTATACTCAAAAGATTGACAACATTTAAAAATGAATGTGATTTTCAACATCATTTCTACGTATATAAATAATAAGAACAACCTTCATTTTATATTAATTTATTCCTTAAACTAGTCCTCATCATAAATATTCATATATTCAAGTGACATTTGTTTTGGAAAGTAATTTGATAGACGTTGATCGTTTTACCTCTACAAATAACATTTTATTATGATAGGAAAGTTACAAAGAATGAGTATGTTAAAATAATCATTAGAGAGAAACACCAGCTTCTCTCTATTTAGGGTCGAAGTTTCTTTTGATTAGCTATGAAGTGAGCAAGGTACATAGACGAGTATACAAAAACAACAACAAAGGCAATTGGGATTCTTTCACTAGAAATAAGGAGACTCAAGAGAGGAAGGGGTTGGACAACAATCTTTCTACATTTCAATCTTCTTGGAACTCATTAAGACAGAGTATTTATTCAAGCTTTTTGAGAAGCATGGAAAACTGATGGAAGTGGTGATCCCCCCAAAAAAGGGAAACAATTCGGTTTTGCAAGGTTTCAGGAGATTTCAGAAGCAAGGAGTTTGGCGATTAAGTTGGATAATATGTTCATATGGGGTCTTAATATTTGTGCTAATATTCCTAGATTTGGGAGGATGTCATTACATGGGGCAGCAAGAGCAGAGGAAATGGCTAGGAGAGGAGTGTGCAATCGGCCAGCGAATACCGGAGAGAGGGGTGAGGTTCAAATAGGGAATCATCGTGGAAGATGAAAAGACGAGAGATCTTTTGTTGAAGTGGTCATGGAGAGGGGTCAAGATAGAAGGGTCTGAACCAATTTCCCAACACTGAGGTGCGTTTCTAAACAACAGGTGCGAAGCAGATTCAATAAGGCATGTGTTGGTATCATGCTGAGCCCAAGAATGTTCCACAATATCCAAAACAATTTCGAACTTGAGGGGTATTTCACTATTAAGGTAACACCGTTAGGAGAAAATTTATGCATTCTAAAAGAGAGCGAGGAAGGAGAAATCCAAGGTTTGATTGACGAGGCGGAGAATTGGTGGCGACAATGGTTTTTGGAGATTAGAAGATGGAAGGAAGAAGACGTCGATAAAGACCATATGACATGGTTGAGGTGATATGGTATTCCAAGCCATACATAGAGCTTTTCGTTTTTCGAACTATTGGCCAAGACGGTGGGAGAGTATGTGTGTGTGGACTATAACACGCTCAAAGGAGATTGCTTGGATGTGGCAAGAATTTTAGTTAGAACCAAGTGTGCTTTGGTTTTAAACAAAAAATTTCAAGTTGAAATCGATGATAAGGTCTTTAGTATAAAGATGCTTGAGTTCATCAAGGTCTATTTCATATTCATCGAACTTTATGGGTTCATCATATATTTCTTCGACCCCCTCATGAAATACAACGTAGGTTATTCTTTTGTTTTTATTTGCCCTAGATTTTTCATCTTTCTTAAACTCTATCAGCCAATTGGGCCATGTCCCTCAAGTACTGGGTGTCCAATTGTTTTCTAATAGAGTAATCTAGGCCACCTGCGACCATTTTGACAAGTTCATGCACATGCACCTGTGTAAAACACCTAGCCTTGAGTAGTAGAAACATGTTCAAATAATCATTTATTGGCTCATTAAACTTTCATTTAACACTAGCCAATTCTTTCAAACTAATTTTAGTTTGACCCATGTAAAATTGCTCACAGAATAAACGCTCCAATTGAGTCCAATTATAAATCGAACCAGGTGGTAATGTAGTAAACCATGTAAAAGCATTTTTGGTAAGAGAGCTAGGAAAGTATTTAATCCTTAGACTCTCATCATTTGCAATCTCCCCAGTTTCGATCAGGTAGCGTGCCACGTGTTTTTTGGTGCATTCAGTTGTATCCCTTGAGAATTTGGAGAACTTTGGGACCTTTATCCTAAGGGGTAATTCATACTGGAGTAAATAGTCTACTATGGGCGAAGTCAAATTTGGCCTAGCAAAGCTCATATTCATCCCACTTCGAGCCATTATCCTTTCGACAATGGTTGCTAGGCTATTCCCCGTTGATGCGTTATTCTGTTGAACCACGTTGTCTGTGTTTTGGTTTCTATTCACCATCACTACCCTTTGTTCTTCTTCTTCAAGATAGGTCTTAGGTTTCTAGGAGGTCCGACCTTGAGTGGTTTGACTACCTCCTGATCTTCTGGATTCGTTAGTTGGACATTTTCCATGACTTCAACACCTTGATTTTCTCTCATGTATTGTCTAGTTGGGTGTCGAACAGGGGCATGTACTCCTATGAACTCTGTTATTCACGCCATTTGAGATGCCATTTACTAATTAGTTTGAGTAGTACTCTGAATCAAAGGTTAAAAAACTTCTCCCATGGTTTGGGTAAGAGTATGCACCATTTGCATGTTGCTTTCATCCATTTGTTGCCTTAAATAAGTTACATATTCATTCGTCAAGCCAGGACCTTGGGCAAAATATCTCAACCCTATGGTTTGACTGTTTCGACCCATGTTTACTCTAGATCCTGATTCCTGCAAGGTTGAAGAAAGCACGTTTTCTGAAAACACAGGGGGTGTGTTACACAAGTTTTGCAGCACCGTCGTAGGCATGCCGTAGATTGGATTCCTAGGAAAAGGTTGTGAAAACCCTAGGGGAGGGAAAAACCTAAACATTGATGTATTTGGTGGTGGAGTTTGAGGATTTGCTCCAATGTATTCCAACACAGGTTGAGTATAATGTCTATATATCGTCCCTCTTATTCCTACCATCGAAGAAGTTGGTCATGACATCATGGCTGGTGTTATTGACCCTCATGTTGAAGGATTTGGGGGAGGCACCACATCACTCCTAGGTATTTTTTGTGGATTTATGTTGGTGTTTGGAGCAGTTGAACTGCTTGGTTCAGGATTCGACCCAATCGTATGGGGATTTGGATCACTTGGATTCCCTTGGCCATATGCCATTTTCCTCGTATTTCTCTTCTTTGGTCTGTAATCAATTGTAGTGGCTACTTTTCCACTCCTCAAATGCATACAATACAAAGCTGCATAATGTTCTTGACCAATGAAAATATATTATAAAAATGGTTTAAGGAAGTTATAAAACTTCTAAAAATTGGTTACTATAGCACTGATCCCACTAGGTGTGCCAATTTGTTTATCCTAAAAAATAGTAAACAACTACTGGTCCTCTAAAAACACCAATATATTCTCAATTACTCACAGGATCGACCAGATTGATCCAAGGACATGTGCTTTAATTGGTTTTAGTTTGTTTTTTCAGTGAAAATGTCATAAACTCCTCAACAAACTTTATGAAATGTTTTGATAAAAAAGAGAAAATAAAGAAAACAAAACTCAAAGTAATTAAAAGTCGAAAGTAAAATGCAATGAAATATAAATTGCAAGGAAATATAAAGGAAAACAAGTAAAGAAAATAATAAATTGCTGAAAAGTGTACTTGCTTGAAAGTAAAGGAATGCAAAGTAAATAACTTCAAAGTAAAAACTTGAATATAAATTGCATTGAAATGAAATATGATGGTGGTCTCATCACGTACATCCTCGCTTTCACTTGTTTCTCTAGTCACAAGTACTTTGAGTGTTTATGGAGTAACTTGTACAATATGATTCACACACATATTCTAACACTAGAAGTACATTATTTATACTAATCGAAGATAACTGCTATTGGCAGTTTACTCCTAGAAATACGCTACTTGGTGTTTTGCATGTTTTGAACTTCCAATATGTGTTGCTTGTCCCTTTTTAAATTGAAAGAACCGTAAGTTTCCCTCCAATATTGAATCTCAACTGTTGCGCGTCGAACGCCCTCATGGACATTCAGTTGAATTACATTTCCTATACTTAGAAAATATTCTAAGTCCAAATCCTTGCTTTCCATGTCTGTCTTCGACTCATGCCTCTTTATTAGGATTTAGTCGAAGCCTTTTTAACTCTTCCAAATAACATGATCCTCGAATCAATATTTCTTGAAATCAAATAGGCTTCGAAATTAGGAGCTAACAACAGGTTCTGAAACATTCAGGGACCTATCAGCCTCAGCTAATAACTTCACCATGTGGGTTGACACCCCCAAGGTTTGGTAGAGAGAAGCCAACAACAACTTCCCCAAAGATATCTATTGGCATTCATGAATTTGGATCGCTAGGGGGATAAATTTTTTGGCCACTTGTAGAGAGCTTGAACAAAACAAATAATAGGATAGCCATAATGTAAAAAAAGTTATGTGCTCCTTGTCGGACACCATTTCAGATTTAACATGGTGGTCTTCAATGAAGCCTTGAAGGCCAACTCTATTGAAGTCGAAAGTGTGTTTAACTGGAAAAATGTATCATTATTTTCTCCCAGGGGCAAAAGACCTGTTATGGCCGCCACATTGAACAACGTTGGCGTCAACATTCAGCATGGAAGATGGAAGGTGTTGGTCGAACCTTCCCAGAAATACAAAGAGGCCAAGATCCTTCTAGAGTTGACCCTATGAGCATTCCTCAACAGCTGGATCGCCTAAAAATACCATCTCTTTTCCACTAGTCACCATGTTGAGCTAGCACCCTGTCGAGCCAAGCCAAAAACATGTTATTTCTGGGAGTAGGCATGGTGCGAAAAACTATGGTTTTGGGAGCCATGAACCTAACATCCCATTTTCTCCCTTTTTGGAATGCAGGGGGACCAATACGTTCATAACAAGGAAAGAATGCTTCAACTTCCGCGTTATGGTTCAAATTTTCTGGTAGAGGACCATAAAAAGCGTAAAGCTTGTTTCCAATGGAGTAGAGAATCAGTATCTGACGTTTCCAAGAAGAAGCCCTTGCATCATCTTTAGTTGGAGTTTGAGGGAGAAAATCTTAGACTTCTCCTTTTGAAAAAGAGAAGGCCAGAGGGTTCTTTCTAGTGGTGAAGTTGACAGCAGGAGTTTGTTTAGTCATGGAGGCCATGGTTATTCTAGAACGAAGATGTTTAGGATGTATAAGAAGATGAATAGTTTTGTTCTCAGAGGAAGGGGTTCTTTTCAATATGCGTAAATGTGTTTGGAAAAGTGAACAAGTTTTTCAGAAAGAGAAAGGGGTATTTATAGCAAAAACACATGCAAAGGTTTAGTTTTGGGAAAGCGCTAAAAATGGGAGTTATTGGGAATCCCCAAGTCCTAGGTCATCATTACCAGTATTGGAAGTTGTGGCTCCAAAAGTAGAATTATGATGGATGTGACAGGCTGTCTCAATCTGACAGAATGTGAATAGTTGATTAGTTCAAATCGACAATCAAGGATGCGTCAAAATCTCTCAGGAAAGTCCAAAAGGCCAAGCTTCTTGGTCGACTACATCTCTGTCAAAACTAGCCTTTTGGGGGGCAATTTGTTGGCTGGAGATTTCGACCAGGTCAAAGAAGTCTTTATGTTTAGAAGTGAATCCATGAAAACACCAAAGAGGAGTATTTTGACCTAACTAGAGAAAAAGGAAACATAACAAAAGGTCAACATACAAAATAAGAGGTGACGAAAATTCCAACTTTCGGAAGGAAGACGTCGAAGCATTTCGATGTTGTCCAGGAAAACCAATGTGTCAAAGGTCCTTCGACATGACAGTCAAAATGTTGTGAATAAAACTGCTCAAGGAAGTGGGACAAAGTAGTGGGAAGTTATCATAAGAGTGGGGTGACAGATGTCAAATCCAGATTCGTTGGAAAGCGTCCGACGGTTTATTTTTCATGTCTATTCAAGTAGATTTCATTTTCAGAATTCAGGGTCGCATTTCTTTACATTATAAAAGGGACACACTAAAACTACCAAGTGTTAAGAGAAACGAGTTAACCCCCTATGCAAAATGTATGACAGTATCCAAACACTTATCTTTTTCAAGTTATTTTAATTCCAAGCAATTTTAAACACTTGTCTTTGCTTTATCTTCTTTTTTCCTACCTTTGTTTTCTTTTCCCTTTTATCCAAACATTCTACGAGCGTTTGCATAAACACAAAACAAAACAAAAACATACAAAAAAATCGTTACCATCTTATATTACAAAAGTCCATTGTATACCTAATCGGACAGAGCAGTCCTAGGACTCGTTTGCCCGGTCCCGCAAGTAAACATTTTCGAGAGGAGGCCAACGACTTATTCGCGCGAAATCCACGTGCGAACAACGTTGTGTGTAAGAAACTTATGGGGTGTATTAAGAAATCCTCTATTATTATCTTGCATGGCTTACTATGGTTGGTAACCACATCAACTTGATGTTAAAAATGTATTCTTACATGGAAAATTGGAGATGGGTGTACATATGAATATTCTATGTGGCGTAAGTCTCATATAAAATAAGGTGTGCCGACTGAGGAAGATTTTACAAAAAGAGACTCATTGGGAATGGTTTGGAATATTCACAAAAGAAATTAAGTTCTTATGCTATAAGAAAATTCACTCATATCACACTTTATTCTTCAAACATTCACAAAGAGAAAATTTAAAGGTGCGTCTTGTTTATCTTATGATATTATTATTACATAAGATGATTTTAGTGAGATAAATTTTTAAGGGTTAAATATGTTTTTGGTCCCTATAAATATATTTCATCTTTCATTTTTAGTCCCTATTAAAATAAAGATATATTTTGGTCCCTAAATTTTTTTATGCATGAAATTTTAGTCCTTTCTATTTTCTAAATTTTTAAAAGTTCTAAATTTTTTAATGACTTTTTTCATACGTGTTCAGATTACAATAAAAAATTTATTTACCAAATTATATCATTTTTAAATGAGAATAATTAAATATAAAATTTCAAATTTTCAAAAGATAATGATAAAGGTAATGAAAATCTCGACTTAGAAATCAAATTTTGAATTCTTTTTTTTTCAAGAAACTTTTTATAACATTCTAAACATATCTCCAAAAGAATTATTCAAAAATACACATCGGTTTAACAATATGGACTAAAATTACGTGCATAATGATTTTGTAGGGACCAAAACATGCGATTTTCTTATAGGGACCAAAAACAAATTTTGGTAATTTATAGGGACCAAAAACATATTTAACCCAATTCTTAATGATAAGTTATGAATAAAGTTTTAGATGAAGGGCATTGAGAGACTTCCAAGAATGGAAAATTTGATCCTTAAGTCCACAAATGTTTTTTATAGAAGTTATCAATGACGTTTGAGATGAAAGATCTTAAGCAACTTTCAAGAAATGAAAGTTTGATCCTCAAGCCCACAAATGTGTTTTTATAGGAGAAGTTACCAACAACATTTGGGATGAAAGATCTTGAGTAACTTTCAAGAAATGAACGTTTTAGGGCCAATTTGTTTTAGCTTTAAAAAAATGGATTTTTTCTTTGTATTTTTGAAAATTGTTTTTGTAAAATTGTTTTTCAAAATATTACAAGTTTTTCAATATTCATTTATTCCAAATTGGAAGGCTAATTTTGACATCGTAAAACATAAATATACATTATTGAAGATCAAAACATAGTTGAAATCACAATTTTTGAAAAAGTTGTATCTCGAAAATGATTTTTATGAAAAGCTATTTGAAATAGCTTTAAAATAAAGTGATTTTTTGAAATTTTGATATCCAAATTTTTTTCTCGATAAAATGATGAAATATCTAAAATAACATTTTAAGAATAATTATTCGAACAAATATTTCATTTGAAACTTTTATGAAAAGTTTTTTGTAATTTTTTTTCACAAAATTGTGTTACACTAAAAAAATCATTTTAAAAAAAAGGCAAAACAAACGGGCCCTTAAACCCGAAGTTAAATGCTTCTTGGCTAGTCTGCAATATGCACACTACATATATCCTGGTATATAGACATGTAAAATTTTATGAACTCATTTTTTTAGGGTTAATGTAGTTTTTGGTCCCTCTAAATAAGTCAAACTTCGTCTTTAGTCCTTCAAAAATTTCGCTTAAATTATTGTCCCCCTAAAGTTTGTCGTCCCCGAATTTCATCCCCCTAAAAGTTGGTGACGTGGTTGGTGAATCAAATTTTCTTTTAATATAATGCATGTGTTGTAAAAGTCATGTGGTTTATGAGGATTACACATAAGCATAGGCTATTAATTGGATTGAAAACCTAATTTCATTGTTGTGTTCTTCATTTCATTGTTAAGTTCTTCTTCATCCCTTTTTTTATTCGTTATCACGTTCACAACATTTCTGCATCTTTCTTGTGCAATTTTTTATGTTGGTCTTCACTTCCCCTTTCTCATTACCCTAAACGTCAAGAACTAGTGAAACAAAAGACATTTACATGTCTAGTTGCTATGTGTGAAGCCTTCATGGAAGGAATTGTGGTTGTGATGCTCCCATGGTATCATATATCTCTAAACATGGTCAAAACAAAGGTAGGCTTTTCTGGATATGCCCTTTTTAGCATATTGGAAAAACTTGTGATTTATTCGTTTGGGATGAAGAACTGCTTGAATAAGGTGTTAATGTTGTTGAACAACCAGAAAAGTATAGGTTGAAGGATTTAGAGACAAATGAGTTATTGAGAGAGTTGTATGAAGGTGTCAAGAAGAAAATTTTAAAGTTTCAATCAAAATTGAGAGCAGAAGCATATGCTGGGAAAATAAAGCTCATATGTGTTGTTGTGTCTTTGTTGATTAATGTGTTCCTTGTAATGAATTGTAAATATGGAAATTAGTAGTTGCGTAGTTGTTCTTGATGAATGCATTGTAGTGAATGTAATGAAATTTCATTTGGTGAATGTAATGAAATTTCCTTTGATGAAAGAAATAAGGTTATTTTGATGAACCAAATTGTTGTTGATGAATTGTATTCTATAATGTTTCACACCCTTATGTAAATGTCTACAAAATTATTTGACACCCTTAACATTTTGAAATAGAATTCATTTACATTAGGGTGATCCATAAAATTGGTTTGTTGATGCACCAAAATATATGTCATTGAATATAGTACACACTTTGATCTTAATTTGTAAATGCACCAAAATAATAGCAATGAGTTGATATTAATTTGATGCACAAAAATATATTTCATTGAAGTAGATACACCAAAATATAGTACATTAAGAATTTGATATTAATCCATAGTTAGATCCAAAATGTTAATATTGTATAGATACACCAGGTTTACACCAAAATGTTAATAATGTAGTACATATTAAAATAACTTAGTTAATTAAAGTCTTTTACTTCAAATTACATAGCAAAATACATAACAAACAAAACTTAAGACATTGTCTTCATTGTGGCGAATCCTTGCCAACAAAGTTGTCATCTTCTGGTATAACAAGTGGATCATCAACTTTCTTCCATGGGCCATGTATGTTCTTGGTCGTCAAACTCCTTAGCCTATCAGACTGCCTCTTTTCCACTAAACCCTCAGATTGAGTTTTATACCTACTTTGGGTTTTAAATTTTAGAGGTTCACTACATGTTGGTGTTGATAGGAAAATTCTAATCCCATGTGGCTTGAATGGTTTGTTTCTGCCTACTTTGGGCTTTTTACCAAAGAAAACTTTGGCACCAACAGGTTTTGGTTCAGTTGCCTTCATGGGTGATTTGTCTACACTCAAAGCCTGAATGTATAATAAATAGCCTACAAGCATGTTTCAAGGCCTTCTTTGTTCCATCAAAGCACATGTAACACCTTTCAAACCTTGGTAATAAACCTGGACCTGGAGTCTGAATATTCATTTTGAAGGTATTCCCTTGTGAAGCTCTCCTCAATTCAACCCCATAAGACCATAGCAAACTATACTGCTTGCTAGAATCTCCCTCAACTATCCTCTTAGTAATTTGGCTTGCCTTAAAAACCCGACAACCCAGAGTTTCAGTAGCATATCTCACCCTCACATCAGCAATCTCATCATTCAACTTCATTTTATTGTTGTTCTTTATCCTATCAACAATAACCTTTGAAACCCAGTCAGCTTTTGCACTTTTGTTAAAAAAAGCTGTCTACCACACTTATGTTTGTCATACAATGTCTTAATCTTAAATGTGGTATATGTCAACACTTTACTGTAGAGTACAATGTAATCACATAGAGTTTTCTCCTTACAAACCACCCTACATCTCACTGCATCATTCTTCATAAATATTACATCCCTCCCATTGAGCACATTATGTTCCAAGATTGCACTCTTAATCTGCCTAAGTGATGAAAATTTCATTCCCACTTTGAACTTATAATCCTTTGTAATATCATCTACATCATTAAACCCAACAACAGTTGGCCTATCATCATCACTACCATCTTCAAATCCACTATCAAGCTCATCAGTTAAGTATTCATTTTCAATTACATGATCTCTACCCATCTCAAGAGTAATAAAGTTTTCTTTAATCACCTTACTTGAACCAACTACAGTTTCATTAACATGTACAGTTTCATCAAATTGGTCATTAATACCATCATCAAAACCCTCATCAATATGATTCATCCTTTCTTCTCCACTATCATCAAACTTAATATCCCTAACTGACTCATCACTAGAACACTCCTCATCACTACTAAAATCAACCTCATCTTCAACTTTTATGCCTTTGTTCCTCTTTCTTACATTCTTCATAAAGGTTGTAGCCCTCATTAATTGGTATCTCTTCAGTGTATATTTCAACCTCATCCTTGCATTTGTGCATAAAGGCACCAACCTCCCTAAATGGTTTTAGATCTTTCTCTAATGTACATTCACCATGTTTCCACCACATCCTAACTCTAGTATAATCAAAGCCAAGTTCCATCCCCTTAATTAAATTATAGGCATAAAAAAAAGACAAAAATTGGCTATATTTTCCATTAAATGTGTATGCATCCTCACCAACATATTTTAGCATAAGGTCTTTTACAAAAACACCCTTAGTGAAAAAATGACCTTAAAAAACCCCATCCCTACATTTTCAAAGTGCAATTTCAGTCAAGCATGGATCCACCATAAAACCCTAAAAAACTAATTTAGCAATACAATACCATTAAAATACTACTCCTATAACAAATTACAATAAAACAGAATGTAATAAAAAACTTGTGGACCTACCTCAAATTTCGTTGTTGAGGAACCACAAAGAAGACAACAATTACGCACAACCAAGTTGAGACCACAACGCAATGCAACGAAGGTACTGCGACAAAATCATCGCACATTTGATGAGCTTTTACTAAGATGAAACATAAAGCAAAGTCTAAAGAGTTAAACATAAATTATGTTGGTACTGTGCATTTTCTCTAACCTTGCAAACGAGTAATCTGAGAAGCTTCCTTTGAGAGTGATTGTTGAGTTGTGGTAGTGACAAAATTTTCTAGGGTTTTATTACTAATTCAGATTACTTGCTTATGTGGCTTTGTTACATCATCAATATCACTTAATATCACCAAATAAAAATAAAATTCAATGTCATATCACCTTCCAAGTAAACTTCTGTCAGCTTAAATTGACGTCAGGGATGAATTTTGGGGACGATAAACTTTAGGGGGACAATTATTTGAACAAAATTTTTTGAGGGGCTAAAGATGATATTTGATTTATATAAATGGACCAAAACCATATTTAGCTTCTTTTTTTATCATTCATTACGTGATATCTACTCTCGTACCTTGGACTTACCTGGAACAATCAACCACATTTGCCTTAAAATTATCCAAACCAAAACATAACTCCTATTTAAAATACTGACTATGTTCATACTAATTGTCTTTTAGGTCCATTTTGAGACTCTAGAGACCTTAATTTATCAGCAATTTCATCCAGCTGTAAACACCCCAAATTTGCCCTCACCCATTCACACCATGGCTTGTGACCATTTCATATGCATAAACACAATCATAACATCTCATATCTCAGTTTGATTCACTGCATAGATTCAAAGTCATCTGCATCTAGGGTTTGTGATCTGAACAATCCAAGAGCTTTTTGAGCTACTCCAAAGGTCAACAATCACTTCAAAAGGGTCCTATGTGTGTACAAGCATCATATTGTATCCTCTCCAAGTCAATAATGTCAAAGAATCACAAGAACTGGGATTTGTGTGGAGGCAGAGCCAGGTTTGACTGCACAGTTGACCTAAAATTAGGGTTTTGGTTTCAGAGGCCATAACTTCAATTTTTTTGGTCATTCTTGTTTCTATTGGTCTCTATATGGTATAGGGAGTATGCATATCAATTTTCATGAAGAAATTCCATGGGGAAGTCATTTGATCAATGGTTGACTTTCTGGACAAGTCAGTGCAAAATCAGGGCATCTGAGGCCCCCAATGACCCAACCAAGGGGTGATCTTCATCATTTTGGGTGTATATGATCTTTATTTAATCATGGAAGAAGGTTGAAGTTCACAAAATTCAAGAATTACAAGTTTTTGCAAAGTTGACTTTTTAGGGCATGGTTGACTTTTCATGAAATGTCATTTTATGCCACTTTTTCAACCCTTACTTTTTGATCCAAAAATGCTTCAAATGAAAAAACTTTGGTCATGAAAGTTGTAGATTAGATCTTTCCCTTTTCAAAAAGTACAAGAACATGACCTAATTCATTTTGGATCAAAAGTTATGGTGTGTCAAAGTTGGCAAAAATCACTAATTTTCAAGATGTGCACCAAATGAGAAACTTGCAAAAACTTTGTACCAAGGCATTTGTAGCTTCTAATTCATGTCAAACCATTACACAAGCATCATGTAAGTCCTAAAGTTCAGATTGGACCAAGATTTCCTCATGTTTTATGGCTTGTGGGACAAGAAAGTTTCATATGAACCAAAAGTGAACAACTTGCAAAAACCATCATCACACCTCACCCACTTGTTGCCTTGGCTGCTGAACCATTCTAGCATCTCTCACACACCATGTTGCGCCATCCCATGTACTTGTACTAGCCTAGAACTTGGCCCATGCTTCTCTTACACAAGAGTGGACTTTTTGCAAAAGTTAACTTACCAATCACAAAAGCACAAGTCACATCATCTGACCAATTGGAGTTGTTTATACTATCCATTTGCTAGCCATTTCATACAAGAAGCCAGCCTGAAACAAGCCCTAGCAAGACATTCACAAACTCACCCTCACTTGCATTTTCCTTCGAATCTGATTCCACAAACCACAAGCATTCAAACAAACTCCACTAATCTTCTCACCATGCTTCATTGAGCCTAAACCAGCAAGACCTAAGCCTGAAACCAGCAAGAACATCACCTTTCCATTTTTCACTCTCAAAGCAAAAGCTTTTGAATCTCATTGCACAGGCCACAAACACTTGAACAAACTTCACAAACCTTCTCCATTCATCACCCTGATCATAAAGAACCCTTCACCTTTGCCTGAAACAGCCTGAATCACAAACACCATTCTCACCTGAGCTTGAACAGAACTTGTTCAATCTCCCTGACCAGCCAGCATAAACTTCTTCTAAGCATCCAAACATCATCAAGGGGTCATAAGGAGTGGTTTGCATCAAAGGAAGGGGTCAGAAAGTTGCAAGATTGAAAGCTTTGAAACTCAGGTAGCTCAAGAACATTTTTTCCAGAAATCATTTTTTAAGTTCTAAAGTTGTTCTTCATGATTCAGTGATTGCTCTGATATCTTTGGTTTTGAAAATGGTGGAAAAATAAGGATGTAATCGTGTTCTGAAACTCCCTGACCTAAAAAATATTTTGTTCGATTCATGAGTTTGAGGAAATATAAATGAGTTCTAGCTTGGGGTTTTGATCCAGGGGAGTGTGGGAATCATTTCTGTGTTCTTAGATTTCGTTTTAGTTGTGTTTTGAGGATTTTAGGATTTTTCAGGTGGGGTTCCCACCGGAGAAGACGACCGGAGGTCTTCTCCGGCCACCTGAAAATCATTAGGGTTTAATCAGGTCATTAATGAGCATTTGAATCTGGAGCGTTGGATGCGTTGAAAAGGTTGACTTGCCGCGCGTATGTGTGGTTGAGATTCGTCATTAAACCCTAAACCGTAATTAATTAAGTCATAATCCTGCTTAAACCAAGTTTGAATGTGGGCCTTTGATCTGCGCGCGCAGTCAATCCCCCTTCTCCCAGAATGCATCCAGGCCCTCCATTCAGTTGACTTTTCTTTTTTCTTTGTTTTAATTCATTTGTTTCATATTTGTTTTATACAATTTATTTAAAATAGTAAAAATGTTTTAAAAATTATGAAACTTTTTGTCAAGAGTTTCATTAATTTTTAAAACACAAAAATATTTTTATTTTCATTTTTAGCATTAAAAAAGTATTTTTAAATATTTAAAAGTTTATTTTTAATTGATTAATGAAAATTAATTTATTAAAAATACTTTTAGGTATTTAAAAATCACCAAAAAATTCATGAAATGTTCTAAGACATTTAGAAACATTGTCCAACCTTCAAACCAAATTTATTTTTTGATCTTGATGCATTTTGAGAATTTTCCATTGAATTAAAATCATTTTTATGCATTAATTTGACCCAAAGTTCCAAAAATCATTTCTGCCTATCCATGAAGAGTTGGACATTGATTCTTTTTGCATTGCATTGTGTTTAGCATGTAGTTTGTGAGATTAAATGGCCTTGATTTGATCTTTCATTTTCAATTTGTTTGGTAATTTTCTTGTTTAGGAACCCTAAAACCCTAGAAATCTTAAGAAAACCATAACTTGAAATTGGTTAAGAGTTGAGACCTCTCCTTTGGGCAGTGGGTTAGAATAGGTTTAGGGGTCCTTTGAGTGCATTTTCAATTTTTTATAATGTTGTTTGCTTCTAGTTTTGGTTTTTGTTTGTTGCATTGATCATAAACCCTAATTTGGGCTTCCATATGCATCCACCTTACATCTTCTTGCATAACATGACATGCCATGACATTCCATGCTTCCATTTGATTCATTTGACATCATAAGACATATTGAAAGCATGTTTGATCATTGCATCATGTATTTGCCATGTTGTATGTCATGTGCACTTCATAACTTTTCATGTATGTCCTTGCTTCTTAACTTGCTTCATTTGCATTCATGAGCTTGTATGATCATTTCCATGTGCTGCCTCATGTTTGTAGCATCTCATAGCATCATTAGCATCATGTATATGCTTCTGGTTTTGTTTCTCATCATGTCATCTCATCCCATTTTGCATTGCATTGCATTTCTTTCCTAACCTTTCAGGTGGTAAGTAATTTTGGGAAGTGAATTTGCCTTCACTTCTCATAACTTTCTTCTCATCACTCTCTTGCATCCATGCTGCATTTTTATATGTGTTTGGGTTTGAGCTTGCTCATTCCTCTTCTTCTTACTTTCTTTCTTCAAGTGACTTGACTTCTTGAATGAAGCAAGTTGCTTTGCTTCTCTTGATCCTTTCATCTGCTTCCTGGTGGTTCCATTGAAGACTTCTCTTGAAAACCTCACAAACCTTAGGAACAACCAAGCATGACAATGATTAGGGTTTTGATTAGCCTCCCCCCTTAGTTTTACCTTTGTGTCTCTTTTTAGTCTTCTCTTCTCATCTCATAATCAGGGACTAAACCCTAAAGGCTTTAAGGCTTTGTGATTAAGTTTATGCCTGCATCCTTATCTTAGGATGGAGTGTATAACCCTAATCCTAAGTGTTAAACCCTTAATGTGTTTAAATCCTTTAATCAATCCATCTAATAATCATCAAGACATCACACTTGTAACTTGGGCCTTGCATTAGGGTTCTAATTCTTCCTTAAATGGTTAAGAAGGACTAACCCTAGTGTTAATGGACAAGTCCCCCTCAAGTTGTCTTACAAATCATAAAATCCACTTCATCATCATATCATTAAATAAAATCCACTTAATAAAAGGCTTGTTTTGTCATGAGTTTAATCCCTAATCATGGATTAAGTTGAGGAGCTTTCCTCAGCTTAAACATTCTCATCTATTATCCTTCTATTAGGATGGTGTAATGAGTCTGTTTAATCCTTGATTATGGCTTAACCTCATTACTCAACACTAAACAAAAACACCAAAAACATCTAAATAATCACAAGTAGGTTAATGATCTTAATCCTACACCAAAGGTGGTTAAGTGTGAGAACCTGACTTCACACTTAAGGTATTCTCATTACCCCTAATCAGAGGGAAGATGTGATGAGTTTACTAACCCATTGGTTTAGACTTAAGCTCATTAACTTATGACAAATCCAAAAGCAATAAAAGACTGAAAATACAAAAACAAACAATAATCATCTCCTCCGGGATTCTTTTCTCATCTCATTCACTCACAAACGAGAACTTGCTTCTTCCGTCTAATGCAAGACAGTTTGCATCTGTGCCAGACAGATCATACACTTGAGCATAGGCAAGCAAGCAGTTCACGAGTCAATTCATCTTTCAGTCTCTTTGGGTCGAACTACGGTGTTCTGACTTCCTCATTGCACGAGAGGATACGTAGGCATAACTTAACAGTTATCGAACAAAAGTCTCTGTATATTCCCCCTCTTCCAGCATCATTCTCTTAGCCTCATTATCATGAGCATTTCACTCTTGTCCTTACACTGACACTGTACATTTATACACATCACATTTCTTTACACTGACACCTGTACATCCCCTTCCAGCTATTTTTATACATAAATTGCACTGACACTACCCCTTTAAAACACAAATCTTTTAAGCGTGGATCCCGTCGAGTACGACGGACAATCTGGGTGCTAATACCTTCCCAGGTTGTAACCAACCCCCTTTCTCAGTCTCTCTGGTTCGCAACCGTCTTATCCATCTTTTTCTAGGTCTATGCAGCATTGCCTTTCCTCCGGGATAAAAATGCCTAGCTGGCGACTCTTTTCATTTCATCCTTTCGCCGACCGTTCGCGTCTGTACCTCATTTGAGCCAGTCTCATCCTCTCATTGTTGCTTGTTCCACCAGTCCCTAGATGGGGGTCTTCCTGAGTCTGCCTCTCTACTAAAGCCCTTAATCTCTCTTGGCTCTGAGCCAAACCATTCATCACTTCCATGAACTGAGTCATATGGTTTCTCATTTCCAACCTCTCGTTGTCCATTTGAGTCCTGACTTCTGTAAGATCCTGTTGTACCTGGTCCATCTGTATACCCGGAAGATTGTTGCGAGTGGGATATCTGTGCGGATGGTTGAGTGGGAACACCCGACGGCGAGCAATAGTTCCTGAATCACAACAGAGTTAGTAACAAACAAAACAAAAACCTACAAAATAAAACAAAAGGTTAGTATGCAATTCAATATGCTTATTTGTTTCCAAAGTATCTGGCTTGGCACTTGGTTTTGACTTTTCCAGACCCCGAGGAAGATGCTTTTTGATGTTGCTTAGGAGAGAGAGATTCAAATGAAACAAACTAATGAATATATTACAAAAAGTGAATGATACATAGTTTGTTTTTTACAATACATGCCCCTGAGGGGTCAAAATACAACATAAAAAGCAAAGTACATGAAATGAAAGCAACAACAAGCAAAAGTCAGACACCAAGACCAAACTCATCCTCCTTAACCTCCTTCAGGAGTGCTTCAGTTACCGGATTAGCTAGATGCTCTGTGAGGTTCCTGATGAGAAGATTCCTGGTGGCAACAGCAGTGGTCAACCTCTTGTGCCTGCTTTGGTCCTTTGACCTCTTCACGCCAGCCTTAATCTTCAACTCTGAGATCTCCTTCTGGGCTGCTAGCAGGGCTTCCTGTTGCTCCTTTGCATTAGCCTCCAACTGTTCAATCTTGTCCTGGGTTCTCTTATCCTCTTGAGTGCGAGCTTCAGTGATTCTGACCCACCTAGCTTGACTTTCCTTCAGATAGAGATCAGTCTTGGCCTTCTGAAACTGAGCCTCCTTACAGGCATTCTTCAAAATCTGCTCTCCAGCCCTTGACTTCTTGATGTAGTCCTCTGACTTCTCAATCCTGGCTAGATGCTCCACCTTAAGCTTTTCCAACCTTTCAATGTCCAGACGACCATCACTCCTCTCCCAGAGGGTCTTTTGCAGAGCTTGAGTCAGATTCTCATTCCTCTCTTTCAGTTTCTCAAACTCCTCTAAGTTGACAGTGGCTGGAGGTGGTGTTGTGGATGGTCTAGGTGCATCCTCAATGGTGAAGGGCATCCCAGAAATTTGAGCCCTGGCATGAGACCATTCATGATACTGTGCTGAGGCCACATTGTTGCATCTCCCAAGAATGGCCATCCCCTTGGTCTGGACATTGTCCCAAGCCCAGGATGCTTGCCTGACAACAGCTAAATTAGGCTTAATCTCACGATAAAGGGTTTCAGCCAAGTCTTGTGCTCTAGGAGGGTGGACCAATGCATAGCCCAATTGTCTTTTGAATAGCAGTGGGTTGTAGTTGATGCAACCCTTCACTCCTATCAGATGTACATTGGGGAACTGCCCACAACTAGTAATGATGTCCCTGCCCTTGGTGCTCTGAGTGCACCACCTGATGTCATTTGAGGTCAAAGCAATAAGTCTTCTAGCCCAATTCTTCTGTTGGTGAGGATTCAAGAATGCATCAGTCTTGGGCAAGTGTTTGAGCAGCCAGGTATGGAACAGGGGAGCACAGCATCTCACCAATCTTCCTCTTTGCTTTTCATTCCTTTGGTGAACAGAATAATAAAAGTCTCCCAGCAAGGTGGGCATTGGGTTCCTCAATAGGAAGAGGTGAACAGCATTCTTGCTAATAAACTTAGGCTCATCTGCAAAAAGTATAACCCCATATATGCTGAGGGCTAACAGTGCACAGACTGCCTTCCATTCTCCCAAGGAGGCCTTCAGGATAGCCTGAGAAGTCAAGAAATCCAAGTGTAGACCAGAGATTCCAGCCTTGGTTGTCATGTTCTGCTCAATTAGAAAAGGTTCCAAATACAGTGCCTTTGCCACCTCCTCATTGCTGGGAAAAGCCATCTCAGGGTTGAAGGGGACACCACCCCTGATAGGTACACCAATCAGTGATGAATACTCTTCCAACAAGGGTCCCAACTGAAAATTCTGGAAGGTGAAACACCTCAGAGGAGGATCATAGAACTGTAGACAAGTGTGAATCAAGCTCCTCTGAGAAGGGTCCAAATCCATAACCACATCAAGGATGCCTCCATAATGTTCTCTAAATAGTGGTATATGGTCTGGAGTAATAAGGGCCTGGATCTTCCTGATGCCAGTCAGCTCAGGCTCAAAGAAATGATATGAGATGTTGCTTTTCTTGGGTGCCATGTGTAACACGGTGGGAGAACTGACTTTAGTTATGTTGCGGATAGCAAGAGTCGCCACCGACTTTTATTTTATCCAAAGGAAAGGCATAAAAGAACAGGAAAGACCTTTTAAAAGATTTTTGGATCCGGGGGGTAGGTTATGTAAAGGGAAGATGTTAGCACCCTTTACATCCATGGTTATCCATGGGCTCTTAGTTACTTAGCTCACTTTGAATTGTTTTTGAAAATGTGAAGTGTGTGAATAAAAATTTTCATAAGAGTTAATAATGATCCATGTACGGATGCGTAAAAACTTGTGTTTGAAAATTGTTTGAAATTTGTGAAGTATTTGAAATTTGAAATGGTGAGCAAGCAACTATGAGGAACCTACCCTAAAGTTTAAGTCTTTCTGTTCTTTATCCTTTAAATGGTAAGACTATCCCTATTATTAAGGAATAGGTAGTCATTACCTTGGATGTGAGGGACATATGAAAGGGACATCTGTTTAATGAAGGCAATTGTGGGGTGTATTAAGCATTTTTGGAGGGACTGTCATCATTATTCGAAAGGGACAAGATCTTTTATGAAGGCAACCATTTAAGGGACTTGATGACTTTTCTTTTAAGGGACTTTGCTTTATACACCCCACTTGACCTTATGATTAGGCAACAATTGAGAGGTAACCCTAGAAAGTGAGATGGCGATTAAAAATCGACTTACGTGTGTGAGTGTTTAATTTAATTTATCTTTTAATTAAAATGATCTAAATTCAATTTTAAATATAATACATGTTTACACTCCCTATTTTACTAACCATAGCATGAAAATTAAATAATTTAAATATTTACGAAAATTACATCCAGGAGCAATTACATAATAAATAATCAATTAATAATAAATAGCAAAATAAATAAATAAGCAAAAATATAAATATTAAATAAATAAGCAATAATAATTATAATAGGGGTTAGTATAATAATATAAAATAAATAAGGTTAGTGAAATAATAATAATAAGCATAATTAATAAATAAATGGATTAGTAATAAGCATGATAAACAAAATAGAATTTTAATAGCTTAATAGAAAAATAAGAACAATTATATTAATTAATCAAACAATTTAAAATTATAAACAAATTAAATAAATTATGAACATATTATAAGAAATTATTAAGTTTGCAATTTTTTTAGAAATTATTTATATATAATTGATTATAAACAATGATAGAATATTTATGTATTAACATGGAATTAATTATAATTTAACTATATTAAATAAAATATATATATATAATAATTATATTTACAAAAATTAATTATATTAAACAAAATATATACACAATAATTATATTTAGAAAATGAAATTAGAAAAATAATATTTATTTAGAGAAATAAACTAGGGTTTATAAAATTAGGGTTTGTTTAGAAAAATATTTAAGGGTTTTCAATTTAATATACAAAATTATTTTAATAAATATATATATATTATAATTTAAATACATAATAAATAAAAAAAAATTTTGAATTAAGAAAAAAATAATTTCTGAATATTAGAAAACATTGAATAAACATTTATAGAATTATTTAATTATATATATAATTATTAATAAAACCTAAATCAATTAAATAAAATAGAAAAAAGAAGCAAAAATAGAAACTTACCTGGCTGGGATTTGAACCCAGGAAGCCTAGCTTGCCAGCAACAAAACGCACCACCAGGCCAGCCACGCATGTGTGATAGTGGAATGAGTTTAATTGGTTTTGTGTTATGTCCTGGAAAATCCTGAAAAAATAATGAAAAGAAGCAAAAGGCTTGGGGGTAGGATCGAACCCAGGACCTCTTAAGCACACAAACATACGCATGACCATCCCAGCTAGGTGAGCAAATCTGTAAATGGAATGGAAATAACACATAATATATTATAATAGCTTAATTCCTGGAAAAAGAAACAAAAAGGAACCAAAGCCAGGGTTCGAACCCCTGCCCTTTGCTTCATGCCAGCGCTTCCTTACCAACTGATCCACCTATCATTTGTGATAACATAACAGAAACATAATATAATAAAATAAGTTTTTTATTTGAATTTGACTTTCGCGCCAGTCAACTTCTTCTTCTTCCTTGTAACCTTCGCATTTACCTGCGAATTTCCCTACCAATTTTCCTGCGAATATCAAATTCCAGCAATACCTACGAAACTCAAACCTTGACAAAACAGCCAAATTTTGTGAAATTGATTAGTGCATTACATTATACAAGGTCTATACAACTCAACCATGTCTCTAAAATTCATTTATAGTTGATGAATCGAAGAACCCTAAAACGGCCATAAAACCCTAACTATGGTGGATTACGATTCAGGCCATGAAACTTTGATTCAATTGTCCAGAAACAATCTACACAACATCACAAACAGAATCATACAAACAAAACTCATTAGAATGCACTGAATTAGTATAATCGGAAAAAAAATATTCAAGAACAAGCAAGGTTCGGTTTATGCATTATGGCATGGTTTTGATGCATATGAGTATTGGTTTTGCTTCAAGAAGGTCCAAGGAACATTGCTATGTCTTTAGATTACCTTCAAAGGTCCTGAATAATGGAAACCGAATTTGAGTTTTGTGAAGGATTTTTTGATTTGTAAACTTACTCTTGAGGAGGCTGAAATTCGTGGCTTGTTAGGGTAATGTGTTAAGTACTTATAGGTGATTGAATTTAGGTCAAAAAGTTGATCATTTGTGTGGAAAATTTGATATGAAAAGATTCAAAATGATCATGCCTTAAAAATCAAATATTCATGTATGAACACTTGCTATTTTTGGCTAATCCTCATGATTTCTTTCCTCTTCAATTCAAATCAAATTTATGATTTTCTAGAAGCTTGATCCAAATCAAATCTTACATTTTCATATTTTATTTTTATTTAAAATGATTTTTAATGAATTAAATCAAAATAAATAAAAATAAAATAATAAAAAACCTGATTTTTAATGGTTTGGGTCGTGCATGAAGTTATTGTATGGATTGGGTTATCATTTGGCAAGCCCATTTGGAAGAAATTGGTTTTAGACCTCCATTTTCATCATAAATCAACCCAAAATTTCCCAACTTTGCAAGGGCACATATCCTTCAATTTTAATGCTATGAGTGTGTTCTTGGACATTTTGTAAAGCTTAAAGAGTCCTCTAAATAACCCCACTGGTTTCATGTCCATATCATTTACCAATATCAAGTTATGCCCTTTTGAAGTTGTTGACTTTTTGTTGACTTTCAAAAGGACCTATAATGTCTTAGCTCATACCTTCCAAATGAAGCATTTTTGGGCTTGGCTTGTGAGACACAAAGTTGTAGAGAATTCAATTTACTTAAAAATTAGCTTTGAGTGGAGACTTGGTGATGAAGTATGTGAAAGTTATGGCTGGTCAAAGTTCAGTTGACTTTTACTGAGGAAACCTTAATTTAGAAACTCCTGATTCTTGATGATCTGGAATCTCATTGATGAATCATGATCAACCCTTGATAAAATGATGAATTTTACTTCATATAATTGATGTTGGCAAAAAAATCATGAAGTTTGACTTTGGTTTGACCACAGTTGACCTCAGTTTGACCTTTTAACTGCTTTGACTGATTTTGACTTATCTGATCATCTGACTGAGCAAACTTTTGAGAAAAGTCTTGAAACTTGTCATGGGGGTTCTTACACATATATAAGATGTTATGAAGCTCACTTGAAGTCTTGGAAATCCATTTAGCCTGATTAAAGTCAAAACCCTAGTTTTGGATGCACTGCTTAGGAGGTGCATTGTCTGAGGGAATTGTCAACTCTTTTGACTAATTGTGAACTTTGTGAACCTTGTGAACCATCATAAAATGTCTTGTGAACCTCATGGGAGGTATTGTGAACCTTGTGAAACTCATAAAGTGACTTGTAGACTTCATGAACCTCAGGAAAGGTTTTGTAAGCATTGTGAACCTTGTGAACCTTCATGAAGTGACTTGTAGACTTCATGAACCTCATGAAAGGTCTTGTAAACATTGTGAAACTTGTGAACCTTGTGAACCTTCATGAAGTGACTTGTAGACTTCATGAACCTCATGAAAGGTATTGAAAGCATTGGGAAGCTTGTGAACCTTGTGAACCTTCATAAAGTGACTTGTAGACTTCATGAACCTCATGAAAGGTCTTGAAAGCATTGTGAATCTTGTGAACCTTGTGAACCTTCTTATCACACAAAGTCTTGTATTGTGAGGGCAAATTTTGGGGTGCAACACCATGTTGCTGAAGAAGAGCTGAAAATAATTGCTGATGATGAAGACTGATACTGGTGATGAGCCACTGACAGGCTGAGATTGGTGATAACAGTAGCTGAAGCAGACAACTGGTGAAGCAGATAGCTGGTTGACAGGGGTCAAATCAGATAAAGGGGTCAAAACCAAGCCAAAATATGATATGGATACCCTGAAAAACAAATAAACACATGTTAAATGATGCAATGATGATGTATGCAAATGATATGCAAGGGTTTGTGATCAAGCTGAATCTGATTAACTGCCTTGATATAAGTCCATGTATGTCCAAGAAATCCAGATGGAGGTTCATAAGTCCAGTAACCAAGGTGGGGGACTCAAATAAAGAGTCGCATGTCCAGGGTTAAAATCACAAGAACTGTCCCAAAATGGAGTACTCTTAATCAAAACAAAGTAACAGGGTATGATGAGGTCAAGGGTACCTGCAAACCTGTAAACAGCCCAACCCCATCACAGGTGGTGTTCTAAAACAAGGATCCTCATACTTGGATCAGTTATGAGAAGTGTAAACACTTCTAACCCGGAGGTACATGATCACACTGAAATTCACCGTGTTTCTGACTCCGATTTCGCATGCATTCTTAGCTTTTATTGTTGTTTTGTTTTGTTATTACTTTGTTTTCTTATGTTTTCAGGTTTTTATAATAATCGGGGATTGAATCGAGAAAAGGAGCGAAAAAGGAGTGAAAACGGACGTAAACCTAGAAATTCAGCGTTTTGCACTTACGACACCCACCGTGGCGGGCGCCATGGGGTTAGCCATGACGTGGCCACGTCTCAAGACCACTCCTCAACCTCCAAGACCCACGATCCCCACTCTCCAATCCCCTGTAGGCACCATGGCGGGCGCCATGACCTTGTGGCGGGCGCCACAAGGCAAAAATCAGTAACCTCCACTTTTTAGTGGAGGGGCATCCCAGTCTTTTCATGCTTTCAGTTTTCCTATAAATAGGACCTTAGATTTTCGTTTTTCTTCATCCAGAATTAGATTTCTCTAGGCATATATCAGTTATAAAGCAGTTACCATTCCACATCGGGGTGTTTCTGCAATCGAGTGATCGAGTCTGTAATCTGTTTGTGCGATCGAGTTTTGGAGCACTCTGGAGGAAGTTAATCCTGCCGCCATTTTAATTCAAGTTCGTATTTTACTTTATTTATTTCTGCATTGCTTTACTTTTTCTTTATTTCTCGCACTGCTTTACTTTATTTATTATCCACACTCGCACTTTACTTTATTTATTTCCCGCACTCGCTTTACTTTCCTTTATTACCCGCACTCGCTTTAAATTACTTTATTTCTCGCACTCGCACTAAATTCATTTACTTTCCGCACTCGCACTAAATTACTTTTATGAAAAATTATAAAAATAATCTTTACTTTATCATGTCTAACTAATTCCATAAAGGTTAGAATGTAAGGATCGTAATTGAACCAGTATTCCGTATAATTGTTCGTGGAAGCACCTAAGGGCTATTTTATCTTTCAATTCAAGTAATTGTTTTTAACTATTTCAAATACAGCCAAAAGCGCTTTGTCTAGTTTATTAGGAGTTTTTTAGATTAAAAAGAAAAGAGATTTTAAAACGATTTTCGGACGCGTTATGAAGTTTAGAGTCTGATTCATAAGAACCTCTTTTTGCTAAGAAGTCCAGGTTAAAATACTTTTCAACTTAGTTAAGATACTACATTTCTTAAAAATAGGTTTACTACTCTAACGCAGTACGCACCTTTTTATCCGTGACAATAGGAGGGGTTGATTAGAGAGTACAACTCGGTTCAGAATACGCGAAAGCGACAGTTCCTGTTAAATTAGTTCTTTTCAAAGGAGAAAACATTGCCCATAAGTAGTTCCATTAACAAGTACTGGATTATCATTGATTACGTGAATTACATTCGAGCCTGTCTTTTATTTATTATTTAAAATTATAATTTTATTTACCATTGCACCCTTACTAAAACCCTTATATTTAGTTGCCTTAGATACACACCATAACAACAGGTACGATAGATTGACACTTGGTCTCTGTGGATTCGACAATCTTTTATATTACTCTGACGTGTTCGTACACTTGCGAAAAACACGCATCAAGTTTTTGGCGCCGTTGCCGGGGACCAATATCGTCAAATTTCATTACCTTGTAGTTATACCGTTTAGACTAAGGTTGTTACCCACCGGTCAATGCGAAAGACTCGCAGTGCCGGAAGTTTAGTAGACCCTCTAGCTGAACCTGAACGTTACGCTCGCGCACGTTTGTTTTTCCATAGGAATAGGAGAGCTATGGCCGAAGATCAAAACCGAAGACCTCTTAAGGACTTCGCCCAACCATCAAACGAGGAACCTAGTTCCATTATAGTAAACCCCGCTATCCCAGCCAATAATTTTGAACTTAAACCATCCCTGCTGCAATTAGTGCAACAGAGACAATTCGCAGGTCTCGTTACTGATAACCCGAACCAACATTTAAAAAACTTTCTTCAGTTAGCAGACACCTTTAAAACCAATGGAGCTTCTCCTGAGGCAATACGCTTAAGATTATTTCCCTTTTCCCTCAGAGATAAAGCTCTATCATGGTTAGATTCCCTTCCACCCAATTCAATAACAACTTGGGATGACCTTAGAAAAGTTTTCCTTGCTAGATATTTTCCCCCAAGTAAGACTGCTCTTCTTCGAAACCTAATAACTAGATTTACCCAACACCAAGGAGAGTCGTTGTTCGAAGCCTGGGAGAGATATAAAGAACTATTGAGAGCATGCCCACATCATGGCCTAGAAAATTGGCTAATCATTCAAACCTTCTATAATGGACTTCATTATAACACTAAAATGACCATCGACGCTGCCGCTGGTGGCGCACTGATGAACAAACCTTACCCTGAAGCCAGTGCCCTTATCGAGGATATGGCCCAAAACCATCAATCATGGGGAGTAGAACGAGCAACAGTGGAAAAGAAGGAAGCCCAAGGAGGAATACATGAGCTAAGCTCTATAGACATGATGCAGGCTAAAATGGACGCGTTGGCCCTTAAAGTCGAGCATATGTGTACAACTCCGAATACTGTTGCCGCAGTTTCGTCGAATTGTGAGATATGTGGAACGCAAGGACACCAATCCGCCGAATGCAATCTGTTGAATGAAACCAACACTGAGCAAGTGAACTATACCCAAGGGAACCCATTTTCAAACACATATAACCCTGGATGGAGGAATCACCCAAACTTCTCCTACAAAAATAATAACCCTATTCAAAATACCGCACCTCCGAGACAACAAGGTTACCAAGCCCCAAGAACAAATCAACCTATGCAACTTGTACCACCAAGCCCGAGCTTTGAGGAAGTTGTAAAAGATTTTATCGTTGCTCAAAAACAACAAAACAAAGAGTTCATGAACCAAAACGTCCATGTTAACGAACTAATTACCCAGTTAGGAACCAAGGTTGATCAAATTATTACTCATAATAAGATGCTTGAAACCCAGATCTCTCAGGTAGCGTTAAACCAAGCCCCACAGACTACACCTGGAGGACAGTTCCCTGGACAACCTCAACAAAACCCGAAAGGGCAAGCAAATGCCATTACTCTACGAAGTGGAACCGCTTATAAGGAACCTTTAAACCCTAGATTAAGTGAGCCCAAAACTTCTGAGAGGAATGAGGAGAAGGAACCAGAGAAGCCTGAAACCCCGGAAAGTCAAGAAAAAGGAGAAGAACCTAAAAATAAAACCTATGTACCACCACCGCCATACAAACCACCAATACCTTACCCTCAAAGATTAAAGAAAACCCAAATCGATAATCAATATCAGAAATTCGTTAAGGTTATAGAAAAACTTCACGTAGAAATCCCCTTTACAGAAGCCATCACCCAAATACCTTCTTACGCTAAGTTTCTCAAAGACATACTTACGAATAAACGTAGACTTGAAGATCCGAAACCCGTGGAATGTAATTCTATTTCAAAAAATAGGTTAGCAAAGAAAGATAAAGATCCCGAAAATTTTTCCATTCCTTGTATTTTGGGGAATCATGTCATCGAAAAAGCTTTTCTAGACTTAGGCGCTAGTGTGAGCTTAATGCCTTTAGCAGTTTGTGAGAGATTAAACTTAGGAGAATTACAACCTACTAAGATGTCACTTCAATTAGCCGATAGATCCGTTAAATACCCTATAGGCATACTTGAAGACGTCCCTGTTAGGATAGGTCAGCTGTTTATACCTACTGATTTTGTTGTCATGGACATTAAAGAAGATGACGACATACCAATCCTCCTAGGTAGACCGTTCTTATCGACTGCTGGAGCCGTAATTGATGTTAAAAAAGGAAAACTAACTTTTGAGGTAGGTGATGAGAAGATAGAATTTATATTGTCAAAATTTCTTATGGCACCTGTGATAGGAGATGCTTGTTATGCCTTAGATATCATCGAAGAATGCATTAGGGAATTAGAACAAGAAGAAGAAATTGAATCTATAAAATTGCCATCAACCCTTATTTTGGAAGATGACAATTATAAAACACCCTACATTGATGATAACCTTCACGAATGTTTATCTCTTACCCCAGATCCTATGCCTTGCCCTATAAAACCGACCGTAAAACTTAAGGAACTGCCTAAAAACCTGAGATATGAATTTCTTGATGAAGATATGAACCGTCCAGTTATAGTCAGTGCTACCTTAAACCAAGAAGAAACCGATCAATTATTAGAAGTTTTACGTAGGTACCCCTCAGCCTTAGGATATAAGATCTCTGATCTAAAAGGAATAAGCCCATCCGTATGCATGCATCGGATTTTGCTTGAAGAAGATTCAAAACCTTCCAGAGAACACCAACGAAGAATAAATCCTATAATGAGTACTATAGTTAAGACCGAAGTTCTTAAGTTACTAGAGGCAGGTATAATATATCAGATCTCGGACAGTAAATGGGTGAGTCCTGTGCATGTAGTACCTAAAAAAGGAGGCATCACAGTCGTGCAAAACGAGAAGGGCGAACCTGTAGCAAAAAGAACCGATGGAGGTTGGCGTATGTGCATAGATTATAGAAAATTAAATAAAGCAACTAGGAAGGACCATTTCCCATTACCATTCATAGACCAAATGTTGGAGCGCCTAGCCAGACACTCTTACTTTTGTTACCTAGATGGATATTCAGGATTCTTCCAAATACCTATTCACCCCGAAGATCAAGAAAAAACTACCTTTACATGCCCAGTTGGAACTTTTGCCTATAGAAGAATGCCTTTTGGACTCTGTAATGCTCCTGCCACTTTCCAACGCTGCATGATGTCTATCTTTGCTGATTATTTAGATGGAATTATGGAAGTATTTATGGACGATTTCTCAGTTTGTGGATCAGATTTCAAAAATTGTCTTGTCAACCTTGAGAAAATCCTAGAGAGATGTGTGGAGGTAAACCTTGTGCTAAATTGGGAGAAATGTCATTTCATGGTCACCGAAGGGATTGTTTTAGGACATATAGTTTCCGAAAAAGGTATAGAGGTAGATAAAGCAAAAATAGAAGTCATAGAGAATCTAAAACCGCCGAAGACTATCAGGGAGATAAGAAGTTTTCTTGGACATGCCGGATTTTACCGACGTTTTATCAAGGATTTCTCCAAAATAACAAAGCCCTTAACTGGTCTTTTAATGAAAGATGCTGAATTTATCTTCGATGAAAAATGTACTGAAGCATTTAATCTTCTGAAGCAAGCTCTGATTTCAGCACCTATAATGAAACCCCCTGATTGGTCAGAACCATTTGAGATAATGTGTGACGCCAGTGATTATACTGTTGGAGCCGTTCTAGGTCAGAGAAAAGACAAAAAGTTACACGTAATTTATTATGCCAGTAGAACCCTAGACGCTGCACAACTCAACTACGCAACAACCGAAAAAGAGCTCCTAGCTGTAGTTTTCGCAATAGACAAATTTAGATCTTATCTAGTAGGAGCCAAGATTATAGTTTATACCGACCATGCTGCCATTCGTTACTTACTAAGTAAAAAGGATGCCAAGCCTAGGTTACTTCGATGGATTCTATTACTACAAGAGTTTGATTTGGATATCCGTGATAAGAAAGGCACTGATAATGTGGTAGCTGATCACCTATCTAGGCTAGAATACCTGAAACCTGACTCAGTACCCATAAATGACGATTTTGCCTATGATAGACTGATAGCCCAACTAGAAACTATTGAAGATTATAACCCAGACCCTCATGAGCATTTTCATAAATCCTTAGCTATAAGCAATGTACCTTGGTATGCAGACTTTGTTAATTACCTAGTCGCTGACATCATACCCCCTGATCTAAACTACCACCGGAAGAAGAAGTTCTATAGTGATGTGAGAAACTTCTATTGGGACGAACCATTTCTTTTCAAGAGAGGTAAAGATGGCATTTTCCGCCGTTGTGTTCCAGAAGAAGAGGTAAATAATATAATTGAGCATTGTCACTCTGCACCCTATGGTGGACATGCAAGCACATCTAAGACCTACGCCAAGATTCTTCAAGCTGGCCTATTTTGGCCTACTATGTGGCGTGATGTCCATGATTTCATTGTCAAGTGTGATAGATGCCAACGCACAGGAAATATTTCAAGACGTAATGAAATGCCGTTAAGAAATATCCAAGAAGTAGAACTCTTCGACGTATGGGGTATAGACTTTATGGTACCGTTCCCACCATCTTTTGGAAATCAGTACATCTTAGTAGCAGTTGACTACGTGTCTAAATGGATTGAAGCTATCGCCGCACCCACAAACGACACCAGAGTAGTCATCAAATTATTCAAAAATTATATATTTCCCAGGTTTGGAACCCCCCGTTTAGTCATAAGTGATGGAGGATCACACTTCATATCGAGAATATTTGATAAACTTTTAAGCAAGTATGGAGTTAAGCATAGAGTAGCAACACCATACCACCCACAGACCAATGGACAAGTGGAAGTATCTAACAGGGAGATAAAACAAATTCTCGAGAAGACTGTCTCTATATCTAGAAAGGATTGGTCACAGAAACTTCAAGAAGCATTATGGGCCTATAGAACCGCTTTCAAAACCCCTATAGGAACAACCCCTTATCAACTGGTCTATGGAAAATCATGTCACTTACCTTTTGAATTGGAGCATAAGGCCTATTGGGCCATCAAAACTTTGAATTTGGACTACTTGACAGCTGGTGAGAAACGTATCCTTGATATCCACAAGTTAGAAGAGCTCAGACAATCCGCCTACGAAAATGCCATCATATACAAAGAAAGAACAAAAGCTTGGCATGACAAAAGAATCATAAGAAGAGACTTCAAAATAGGCGATCCTGTTCTCCTGTTCGATTCTAGGTTACGACTTTTTCCAGGAAAACTCCGTTCGAGATGGACTGGCCCTTTCGAAGTATCTAAGATCCTAAGATCCGGTGCTATTGAAATCAAGAACCAAACATGTAAACCGTTCATCGTCAATGGACAGAGGTTGAAGCCCTACGAAGGAGGTGAAATCCCAACAACATACACCTGCCATACTCTGAGTGATCCACCATATCCTTCCAATGATGTTTAAAAATCGGTCGTCGAGCTAATGACGTTAAACAAGCGTTGCATGGGAGGCAACCCATGGTTTTCTTATTTATGTACTTTTTATTTATTTTACTTTATTTTAATTTTTTTATTTTTATTATTATGTCAGGACTAACAATTGAATGTTTTATGTGCTTTCAGGACTTGTTTGCTAACCTTGTACAGAATGCAGAACCCTGATGACATGCACGTGGCCTTTAGAGATGATGCACAGAGAGAGCGCTACCATGTCCACATGAGACGCCCTATGGCTCCTACCAGGTACCCTGACCATGACTGCATGGATGCCTTGGGATAGAGCCAAGCGTCAGATTTTTATGCCATCAACTCCACTGGGGCCAGTTTGACTACAGGAACAACACTTATAGGAACTTGACTCTTGAGTTCCTCATCTCGTTTCATCATGACCCTTGGGCTGGACCCGATGGACTCGCTGTTTTCAGGTTGTTCGGGATTGACTACTCATTCTCTCACAAAGAGTTTGGTGATTTACTAGGTTTCCAGACTACTCCTGATGCTATTCCAGAGACACCGATGGGGTATTTTATGAGCAGAGAAGTGGAAAAGTTTTGGACTAAAATATCAGGCGGAGGGAGCCAAGATCCTTCTACCCAGTTTTCTCAGGTAATCCACAACCCTGCATTGAGGTACTTCCAGATGATTCTAGCACATTCTTTCCTAGGTTTGCCAGATACAGAGACCCTGCTAAGTGAAGAGGAGATTTTCCTATTGTTTTGTGCGACTCAGTCTCGCTCAGTTGCTTGTGGCAACTTTCTGTTGAAGGGCCTTGCTAGTGTTGCCAGATCATCCGTAGGCATCATCCATGTCGGTGGGATTGTTACACAGATAGCTACTGCATTGGGTTTGTCTCGCAAGTTATTGCACCTCAGGACCTTCTGCTGCTACACCACCCTGGATATTGATTTTTGTCTTGATAGAGGACTGATGAGGAGGGCTTCTTTTGAGCCCAACATGTTTAAATTACTGATCGACAGCGAAGCGATACACTACTTTACATTACCAGATCCGCTGATGACCAGTGTCCATGATCCTGCAAATTGGAGTTATGCTCTAGAGGGTTATGGAGAGACTGTCGAAGAGCCGAAATCGCCTCCCGCCGCTGAGTACACTCCTACACCTCTTACTCCCCGAATCACTGTTATGTCTAACAATATGTCTCTGCAGCCACCTGACCTACAAACACAGATTTATGAGCTCTGTAAGGAGACTGCCCTGCTCAAGCAGGAAGTGGCAGACTTGGAGTTACAGATGCAGGTTTCTGATCTCACTCATGCCTTAGAGGCCGATGCTCTATATCAGGCGATTGAAGAGCTTCGGAGGGAGATAGCTGAGATTCGTGGATCAAGCCAGGAGAAGAAACCTACCACATGACTCATTCTACACTGACAGCGCTACCCTAGTATTTAATTTCCTTTTTTACGCTTTATTTTATTTATCGCATTTCCAGACATATATTACTTTATTGCAGCTTTTATATTTTCATGTACTTTGAATTCCTTATATATATACATATTATGCACTAATGTTAATTTTTCTTTTTCTTTTTTGATTTTTAATTATTTTATCTTTGTCGTGCAAAGAAAAAAAAATATAGAAGACAAAAATATTTTCATTTTTGTCTTCACAAAAAAAATATGCAAGCCTCATGCTTTGAAAAGAAGAAGAAAACGCTATCCAGACGGCCTTCTCTCTACTATTTCACAACAGCTGACGGACAACATGAGCTTCATGCAACAATCGCGATTGGTTTCGGATCGTGCTTATAGCAACGTTTGCCGTACCTTGAACGATATCTCATTAGAGCAGAACCGTCAGAGAGAGTTCAACAGCCGACACTACCAGCTTGTAGAGGCCACTCAAGGTTCCATCTTAGGTAACCTTCGAGAGGTCCGGAGTACTCAGGCTGCTTTATCAGCACGACTCGACCGGAGGGACCAGCATCGTAGTAGATCCCGTCGTTCCCGACCATCACAGCAGGACGGCGAAGGCACCAGTGCTCCTCCTCAGTAGTCTTTTTCAGGTTACCCCCCTTATCTTATTTCGAAACATTGGGGACAATGTTCGATTTAAGTGTGGGAGGGGATTTTATTGCTTTCTGTCATTTCCCTTTTTAGTTAATTATTTCCTTTCAGTTATTTCCCTTTTTAGTAATTTATTTTTCTTAGATAATGCATGAGTCTGACGAGTCACCAGTATAGTGTATTTTTAGTTCATCTTCATTTTTTCCCATTTCCTTAGCCTTACCAGAAAAAATTTTAAAAAAATAATGTTGTTTCACATGTTTTTTGGGCTTTGAGACAGGTTTAGATTAGGATGTGGTGACTTAGGTCAACTTTTTGAAACATCAGAACCATTTTAGCACCATAGACCTCTTGAATATAGGAATCACTCCTAAACCCCACCACCATGGCCTTTATTATCATTTAAAAAATTGTCCTAAGTAGTTTATTTTAGTAGTCAGCTCCGGCCTAAGCATGCTCTACGTAGGGGGCCGATGAATATAAGTGAATGATCCAGTGCTAATAAAAAAAAAGAAAAAAAAGGCAAACTCTGGTATAGGTGACCCTCACAAAGTCATTTAAACCGAAAAGAGAGAAGAAAAAAAAAATTTTTGCCACAAAAAGAAAAAAAATTGCAAGTCACCTATTGTTAGTTGGTTCAGAGGTATCTGGCACTGAACTTGGTAGGGCGGATTACGATCCGATCCCCCGCAGCTACAATTAGGTCAAATAAAACAGGTTTACACATGCTTATGTGCCAGAAACCTTATGTTATGGATCAAAATCACTAACCGGTCACTCTACTATGAAGCATGTACGGATAACGGGCTTAATGTGATTGCGCCTGAATGAAAAGGACACAAAAAGATGAGAAGATAGGCCTAGGTATCGTGGGATGATATGGGGTGGTTAATATAGGATTGAAGTTTGTGTTTGTGTTACTATGGTACCCTTGGTTCACTTAGTTAGTATCTGTCACTGCATCCTGACTTGAACTTAGAAGCCCTTTAGCCCAAAGACACGTGTTGACACCATATTTTCTTAAGCTTTAATGTTTGCTTGAGGACAAGCAAAGGTTTAAGTGTGGGAGAATTTGATCACACTGAAATTCACCGTGTTTCTGACTCCGATTTCGCATGCATTCTTAGCTTTTATTGTTGTTTTGTTTTGTTATTACTTTGTTTTCTTATGTTTTCAGGTTTTTATAATAATCGGGGCTTGAATCGAGAAAAGGAGCGAAAAAGGAGTGAAAACGGACGTAAACCTAGAAATTCAGCGTTTTGCACTTACGACACCCACCGTGGCGGGCGCCATGGGGTTAGCCATGACGTGACCACGTCTCAAGACCACTCCTCAACCTCCAAGACCCACGATCCCCACTCTCCAATCCCCTGTAGGCACCATGGCGGGCGCCATGACCTTGTGGCGGGCGCCACAAGGCAAAAATCAGTAACCTCCACTTTTTAGTGGAGGGGCATCCCAGTCTTTTCATGCTTTCAGTTTTCCTATAAATAGGACCTTAGATTTTCGTTTTTCTTCATCCAGAATTAGATTTCTCTAGGCATATATCAGTTATAAAGCAGTTACCATTCCACATCGGGGTGTTTCTGCAATCGAGTGATCGAGTCTGTAATCTGTCTGTGCGATCGAGTTTTGGAGCACTCTGGAGGAAGTTAATCCTGCCGCCATTTTAATTCAAGTTCGTATTTTACTTTATTTATTTCTGCATTGCTTTACTTTTTATTTATTTCTCGCACTGCTTTACTTTATTTATTATCCGCACTCGCACTTTACTTTATTTATTTCCCGCACTCGCTTTACTTTCCTTTATTACCCGCACTCGCTTTAAATTACTTTATTTCTCGCACTCGCACTAAATTCATTTACTTTCCGCACTCGCACTAAATTACTTTTATGAAAAATTATAAAAAGAATCTTTACTTTATCATGTCTAACTAATTCCATAAAGGTTAGAATGTAAGGATCGTAATTGAACCAGTAATCCGTATAATTGTTCGTGGAAGCACCTAAGGGCTATTTTATCTTTCAATTCAAGTAATTGTTTTTAACTATTTCAAATACAGCCAAAAGCACTTTGTCTAGTTTATTAGGAGTTTTTTAGATTAAAAAGAAAAGAGATTTTAAAACGATTTTCGGACGCGTTATGAAGTTTAGAGTCTGATTCATAAGAACCTCTTTTTGCTAAGAAGTCCAGGTTAAAATACTTTTCAACTTAGTTAAGATACTACATTTCTTAAAAATAGGTTTACTACTCTAACGCAGTACTCACCTTTTTATCCGTGACAATAGGAGGGGTTGATTAGAGAGTACAACTCGGTTCAGAATACGCGAAAGCGACAGTTCCTGTTAAATTAGTTCTTTTCAAAGGAGAAAACATTGCCCATAAGTAGTTCCATTAACAAGTACTGGATTATCATTGATTACGTGAATTACATTCGAGCCTGTCTTTTATTTATTATTTAAAATTATAATTTTATTTACCATTGCACCCTTACTAAAACCCTTATATTTAGTTGCCTTAGATACACACTATAACAACAGGTACGATAGATTGACACTTGGTCTCTGTGGATTCGACAATCTTTTATATTACTCTGACGTGTTCGTACACTTGCGAAAAACAAGCATCAGTACCGTGTTTACAATAACCATAAAAGATCCTCCTCTAATTCACCTCAGTTTCTGAAGGTCATAATAAAGGTCATCCAGACTTAGCAGGCTTCCCAGATAGCCCTAGCACTACAGGAAATCTGTAGCACAGAGTTCTCAAGAAGAAACCCATATCTGAACCGTGTTTCATATTCCCGCACCAGACCGAAATGGAATGGGAAAGAACATGAACCACTCTAGCCTAGATGTCACTCAGGTCCCAGGTATAGGACCTTAACTCTCAATAGAACCCACCCACCAAAGCAAAACCAGATCCAGCCAAACACAGTATGACAGTATGATGTATATAAAGCTATAAAGAAAGCAGTAAAACAACTGTACATAAAGCAAAAATAAATACAAATATACAAACACAATTAGCACATAACACCCCAGTAAACACAAATCAAACAAGCGCTAGGAGGAACCCACAAAAAGAACCAGAAGCCCTGGTTACAGTATAAGGGTCCCCAGCAGAGTCGCCAAGCTATCGCTCCCAAAAGATGAGACTGGCTCAAATGAGGTACAGACGCGAACGGTCGGCGAAAGGAGGATGTGAGAACACACAGGAGTGAACTCAAAAGAAATGAAAGAGTCGCCAGCTAGGCATTTTTATCCCGGAGGGAAGGTAATGCTGCATAAACCTAGAAAGATATGGATAAGACGGTTGCGAACCAGAGAGACTGAGAAAGGGGGTTGGTTACAACCTGGGAAGGTATTAGCACCCAGATTGTCCGCCGTACTCGACGGGATCCACGCTTAAAAGATTTGTGTTTTAAAGGGGTAGTGTCAGTGCAATTTGTGTATAAAAGAGCTGGAAAAGGATGTACAGGTGTCAGTGTAAAAGAAATGTGATGTGTATAAATGAAGTGTCAGTGTAGAAAACAAGAGTGAAATGCTCATGATAATGAGGCTAAAATAATAATGCTGGAAGGAGGGGGGAAATACAGAGACTTTTGTTCGATAACTGTTAAGTTATGCCTACGTATCCTCTCGTGCAATGAGGAAGTCAGAACACCGTAGTTCGACCCAAAGAGACTGAAAGATGAATTGACTTGTGAACTGCTTACTTGTCTATGCTCAAGTGTATGACCTGTCTGGCTCAGGTGCAAACTGTCTTGCATTAGACGGAAGAAGCAAGTTCTCGTTCATGAGTGAATGAGATGAGAAAAGAATCCCGAAGGAGACGATTATTGTTTGTTTTTGAGTTTTCAATCTTTTATTG
This sequence comes from Lathyrus aphaca, assembly GCA_963966055.1. Classification (NCBI taxonomy): domain Eukaryota; kingdom Viridiplantae; phylum Streptophyta; class Magnoliopsida; order Fabales; family Fabaceae; genus Lathyrus; species Lathyrus aphaca. The sequence continues at coordinate 111,941,610 of OZ014525.1, read as the reverse complement.
CTTTTGAAAGTTTGTCATAAGTTAATGAGCTTAAGCCTAAACCAATGGGTTAGTAAACTCATTACATCTTCCCTCTGATTAGGGGTAATGAGAGTACCTTAAGTGTGAAGTCAGCTTCTCACACTTAAACACCTTTGATGTAGGATTAAGATAATTAACCTACTTGTGATTAGTTAGATGTTTTTGGTGTTTTTGTTTAGTGTTAAGTAATGAGGTTAAGCCATAATCAGGGATTAAACAGACTCATTACACCATCCTAATGGAAGGATAATAGATGAGAATGTTTAAGCTGAGGAAAGCTCCTCAACTTAATCCATGATTAGGGATTAAACTCATGACAAAACAAAGCCTTTATTAAGTGGATTATAGTTAATGATAAGATGATGAAGTGAGTTTTAGGGTTTGTAAGACAACTTGAGGGGGACTTGTCCATTAACACTAGGGTTAGTCCTTCTTGACCAATTAAGGAAGAATTAGAACCCTAATGCAAGGCCCAAGTTACAAGCTTGATGCCTTGATGATTATTAGGTGAATTGATTAAAGGAGTTAAACACATTAAGGGTTTAACACTTAGGATTAAAATTATACACTCCATCCTAATAGGAGGATGCAGGCATAAGCTTAATCACAAAGCCTTAAAGCCTTTAGGGTTTAGTCCTTGATTATGAGGTGAGAAGAGAGGACTCAATGAGACACAAAGGTAAAAAACTAAATGGGGGACTAATCAAAATCCTCATTATTGTCATGCTTGGTTGTTCCTAAGGTTTGTGAGGTTTACAAGAAAGATCTTCAAAGGAACCACCAGGAAGCAGGTGAAAGGAGCAAAGAGAAGCAAAGTAACTTGCTTCATTTAAGAAGACAAGTCACTTGAAGAAAGAAAGTAAGAAGAGCAAAAATGAGCAAGCTCAATCTCAAACACAAGACAAAATGCAGAAATGATGCCTAAGATAGATGACAAGAAATTGTGAGAAGTGAAGGCAAATTCACTTCTCAAAGTAACTTACCACCTGAAAAGTTAGTAAAAGAAATGCAATGCAATGCAAAATGAGATGAAATGACATGATGCAAACCAAAACCAGAAGCATGTGTGTGATAATAATGATGCTATGAGATGATGCAAACATGAAACAAGTCATGGGGATGATCATACAAACATGTGGATGCAAGAGAAGCATGCTTAGAACCATGAACATACATGAAAAGTTAAGGAATGCAAATAACATACAACATGGCAAATGAATGAGGCAATGATCAAACATGATTCTCACATGTCTTATGATGTCTAATGAATCAAATGAATGCATAAAATGTCATGGCAAGTCATGGTATGCAAGCAAATGCAAGATGAATGCAAAAGAAAGCCCAAATTAGGGTTTATGATCAATGCACAAAACAAAAACCAAAACCAGAAGCAAACATCATGATAAAAAATTGAAAATGCATTCAAGGGAACCCTAAACCTATACAAACTCACTGCCCAAAGGAGGGGATCCAATTCTTAACCTAGTGAAAGTTATGGATTTCTTAAGATTTCTAGGGTTTTAAGGCACCTTGTCAAGAAAAATGTCAAACAAATTGAAAATTCAAGATCAATCCATGCCAATTTAATCCTATAAACTACATGCTATGCAAGATGCATTGCAAAAAGAATCAAAGTCCAACTCCTAAAGACTAGGCAGAAATGAATTTTTGAACATTGGATCAAAATAATGCTTTGAAATGAAATTAATTCCATGGAAAATTGTCAAAAGACATCAAGATCAAAAAAGAAATTTGGTTTGAAGGTTGGACAATGTTTCTAAATGATTGTAAATGTTTCATAAATTTTTTTGTGATTTTTAAATACCTAAAAGTATTTTTAATTAATTAATTCTCATTAATTAATTAAAAATAATCTTTTAAATGATTTAAAAATATTTTTTAATGCAAAAAATAAAAATAAAAATGTTTTTGGTTTCTGAAAATTAATAAAAGGTTGTATAAAAATTTTCAGAATTTTTCAAAATGTTTTGCTATTTTAAATTAAATGCACAAATTAAATAAGAAAAATGTGAAATAAAAATTAATAAAATGCAAAGTATGAGCAATGGATGGATCAGATGCGTTCTGGGCAAGGGAAGGTTGACTTGGCGCCACATCCAATGGCCCAAGTTCAAACCTGGTTAAATCAGGTTTTATAATTAATTAACTTGGATTAATTAAGTTAATGAGGATTAGGGTTTCTGAGGACACATCCTAGCCGTTCAAACGCGCGCCAGTCAACCTTGGTCAGCTCATCCTACGTTCCAAATTCAAATCCCATTTAATAACACAGATTAGGGCTAATGGTTCTCAGGTGGCCGGAGAAGACTTCCGGTCGTCTTCTCCGGCGAACCAAAACCCTAGGTTTCACTACAGGCCACCCCACTTCAAATTAAACACAGGGAAATGATCCTCTAACATCATGGAACATAAATCAACCATCAAACAACATTTAAACTTCATGAATCAAGCAAATTGAAGCAAACATTTTTCACGGGAAAAATTTCAGAACATCAATACATACTCATTTTCCACTCATTTTCAATTTCAAACACATCATGATGATCAGGATGACATGTAGAATCAATTTATAACAAGTAAATGAAGTTCTGGAAAATTTGTTCTTGATGGATACCTGAACTGAAGTTCTTCAAACTGGAGCTTTCTGAGCCTTTCTCTTATGCAAACTGACTCCAATGATCCCCCTTGTGCTACTGGCAAGCTTGAATGGAGTTTAGATAGGCTATTTTGAGAGGTCCAGTTCTGGTGTATCAGAAAATGAGGTTCTTGTGTGGGCTGTTTCAGATCATTTTGAGGTGTGGGATTTGCTCTATGGATGATTTCTGGTTGATTGGTGAAGAGAAAATGAAGGTTTGATGGCTGTGGAAGGAGATTCGAAGAGAGGAAAGTTTTGACAGTTTTTGGAGTGTGCTGCAATGTGTGTGTTCCAGGCTTGTGTGAGGCTTGTTTTATCATCCATATACAAGTCCTAAACTATTGGAATGAGTCAGAAGACTTGACATGCACTGTGGGAATGGTATGGAGCAATTGGCCAAAAAGTCAATAGTTGGGCTACTATAGGTATGGGCCATGGCAGAGGATATTTCTGTGTTTGGATTGCCTCAGCCAGCTTCAAGGAAGACCCTTGGATGGTCCATGAAAGGCTGCTGCATTTGGATCATGAGCTAGAGGAGTTTTTGCAACTTGTCCACTTGTGACATTTCATGATTTTGGCTATGTGAATGTGAGAAATCTTGTTGAATTTCTGATGTGGGATGCTTCATTTGGTCATGGCAATGTGTTAAAACCATCTAGAGATCATACAATTCATTGGAGAATGATTTTGCCAAAAATCCCTCTTTGCATTTTCATGAAAAATGACTTATGGCCATGTGAAGATCAAGGCAAATGAATGAGAAATCCCTTGGGCCAATTCTGATTTTAGGTCATGCATTGCATTAGTATGATGATTAGAGGTCATGTTGAAGTCACATAAAGGCTTGCCATGAGAAATTGCAAGTTTTCCATTTTGTGCAAAAGTGAAATTTCAATGATTTTGTCCAACTTTGCAAGACCATAACTTTTGATCCAAAATGAATTAGGTCATGTTCTTTTACTTTTTGAAAAGGGAATGATCCATTCTACAACTTTCATGACCAAAGTTTTTCCATTTGAAGCATTTTTGAATCAAAAAGCAAGGGTTGAAAAAGTTTCCCAAAATGGCAATTTTCAATAAAAGTCAACTTTGCAAATGACTTGAGATTCTTCAATTTTGTGAACTTCCAACATCTTATATGATCAAATAAATATCATACACAATCAAAATGATGAAGAACACCCTTTGGTTGGGTCATTGGGGGCCTCAGATGCCCTGATTTTGCACTGACTTGCTCAGAAAGTCAACCCTTGATCAGATGACTTCCTCATTGAATTTCTTCATTAAAATTGATATGCATGATCCCTATACCATATAGAGACCAATAGAAACAAGAATGACCAAAAAATTTGGAGTTATGGCCTCTGAAACCAAAACCCTAATTCTAGGTCATCTGTGTAGTCAAACCTGGCTCTGCTTCCATGCCATTCTCAGTTCTTGTGATTCTTTGACATTCTTGACTTTGAGAGGATATAATATGATGCTTGAACATACATGGACCCCTTTTAAGTGATTGATGACCTTTGGAGTGGCTCAAGAAGCTCTTGGATTGCTCAGATCACAAACCCTAGATGCAGATGACTTTGAACCAATGCAATGAATCAAAAATGTGATATGAGATGCTATGATTGAACTTATGTACATGAAATGATCACAAGCCATGGTGTGAATGGATGAGGGAAAATTTGGGGTGTTTACAGCTGCCCCTATTCAAACATGAGTTAGCTGTGCAGGGTGTAAGCGACGGCTTAACAGTCAAACAAGATAACTTGTGGTTGAATACCAAAGACAGTCCAAAATTTGCACTCACAGAATGAAGAAGAAAAAGGGATATAGATTGTAAAAGAAAATAAAGTATATTGTAAAGTGTGGGTGACGGAGGACGACCGTCGAGCAGAGGACGACTGCTGGGGAAAGAGCAATGACGGGGACGGCCGACACGCTGGGAAAAATGCGGGAAATAAAGCAATGGCGGGGACGGCCGACATGCTGGGGATATAGGGGATTATGATGGGGACGACCATCAAGTAAAGCTATAAGATTCTCTGGGGATTAATGAAAAATGATGGGGACGGCCATCAGGTTCATAAAGTAATGTAAACAACGATGGGGACGGCCATCGGGCTAAACTGATGAAGGACGATCATCAGGAAAAGGAAAAAGGACCACGACGGGGACGACCATCGGGTTAAAGAATAAATGAAATAATGATGAGGGACGGTCATCAAAGGTGAAGGACGATCACCTAGCAGGGGACGGCTGCTGAAAATATCGCGACATAGGACGAATGCCGGATAAAAGGTCGACGATGGGGACGGCCATCGGGTGAGCATGATGAAGCACGATCATCAAGACGTGAAGGACGATCACCTAGCAGGGGACGGCTGCTCTCAAGGTTTATCATGACATAGGACGAATGTCAGATAACAAGATCAACGATGGGGACGGCCATCGGATAAAATGATGAAGGACGATCATCAAAAGGTGAAGGACGATCACCTAGCAGGGTACGGCTGCTAAAAAAAATATATCACGACATAGGACGAATGTCGGATAGAAAAGATCAACGATGGGGACGGCCATCGGATGAGCATGATGAAGGAAGATCATCAAGAGGTGAAGGACGATCACCTAGCAGGGTACGGCTGCTCTCAGGGTTTATTATGACACAGGATGAATGTCAGATAGAAAAGAAATTTTGCTTTGCTGGCGATTTATTGGGGAATAGTAAACACGGACGAGTGTTTATATCCAAGAAAAAAAAGGTATAAGTGTTTTGACGCTGTGTATAGATTAAAGATGCGGACGAGCATCCTTAAGACTACGATACGGACGAGTATCGGGTAGAAACAAATACTGACACGTGTTCAGAGATGATGATACGGACGAGTATCAACTGGTTAACAAAGAACACGGACGAGTGTTGAATCTGAGGGGACTCTTCTGGGGAATAGTAGACACAGAAGAGTGTCTAAATTCAAAAAGACAAGAGTGTTTGACACAGTGTATGGATTAAAGATGCGGACGAGCATCCTCATGACTATGATACGGACGAGTATCAGGTAGAAACAAACGCTTGACGCATGTTCTGAGATGTCGGTACGGACGAGTACAAACTGGTTAACAAAGAACAAGGACTAGTGTCGAATCTGAGATGGTATAAGTGGTATATACAAGATACAGACGAGTATCTATATGAGAGTAAGTATGAGCGGTGTATAGATGAGCGTTTAACCTGCTGGGGAGAATGACACAGACGAGTGTCGAGAAGAGGAAAGTATAGTATAAACAAGTATCTGATATGCAAAGTGTTTAGGTTACCGTGCTGGGGAAGGTGACACGGACGAGTGTCAAGAAAGTTGTATATATATAGGCATCTGTGAGTGCAAAGGGTACGCTTTGGCTTTATGTTGGGGATAGGACACGGACGGGTGCCACAAGGAGTATATACTGATGTTTGTGAATGTAAGGCAACTGCTTTAGCTTTAGCCCTCCGCTGGGGAATATGGGGGGAGTTTTCTGTATATTGTTGATGGATTGTCATTATTCACAAGTGTTTGATTCAGAACATGGCTTATGATTATGCAATATGTTTGATTTTTGCCGTAATGCTCCGTATTAGACGGAATGCTACGCTTTGTGGGGTGAATATGATGCGAATGCCATGATTATGCAAAGATAACGGTCCGGGATTCGGATCCTGTTGCTGTAAAGATCTCTGGACGATCTGCTTGAAATGGACATCCCAGCTGGGGATGAGATCATTGGTAGATCTGACAAGATGTATCTGCTTGGGGGAATAGGTCACTGATAGACCCATCCTGGTAATAGGGGACCCAGCTAGGGTTTGTAGAAGCTTTCGTCACTCTGTTGTGATTCCTTCATGCGTTACTCTTCTGGATAGAGGCTGAAACTCTGTGGGGAAGTGGTACTTAACTGAGGAGGAAGAATGATTGGCAAGTGGTAACTCAGCTGGGGAGGAAACGCTTTGGGTGTTAAGACTGAGTGAGTGTTGATTTGCCAGCTTGCTGGGATGAAGCTTACATGCCCCACGTTGCGCTTTTGAATACCTGCAATCCTGCAAAGACAGAGGGACGCACAAGGTATCCCTTACCGGCTTCCATCATAGGGGTCTAGACACTCCCGGGAGTAAATGTATTTCCTGCAAGCACGTATTCTTTAGAAAAGAAACATCTGTGTTTATGCAATCAGTATCTTTAAAGACATCAGACATTTTTGCAAATAAAAGAGTACGAGACAACATGTGACTAAAAAATCTGATTTTATTAATTCACGTGCCCTGAATCGGCAAGATACAGTCAAAGAAACATATCTCCTAAAATGAGGAGATTGTTACAAATTGAGAAACAAAATGCTGGCAATGTTGACGACGCTTCAAGGAGCTTCCCTTTTGCTATGACTCGTATGACATTTGACGCTCTTCTCGTCTTGCTTTCTGAAGAAGGCTGATTCTGAGTGATGCTTGATCCTTTCGAGGTTTACCAGGTTGTAGGTGATGCAGACGAATTCAGAATGCAGTTGTTCGCTTATTCCCTTATTTTGCATGGATCGCCCTTTCGGGTTTTCAATCCATCGGGATACCCATTTTTGCCTGAGTTGTCCAATGCGGCTTTTCAACTCAGCGGGTGTACATTTTTTGTTTATTTTCCCTTATTTTTGCCCGAGTCTTTTATTCTGTTTTTTGACTCGCCGGGATGCCCAATTTTTGCCTGGACTTGCATTCTGTTTTTATGTCCAGCGGGTCATTTTTATGCGAAGTATTTTTTAACTGCATCTGAATTCACAGGGAACGGGAAGTCTTCACCATCCATAGTACTGAGCATGAGAGCTCCACCCGAGAAAACTTTCTTTACTATGAATGGTCCTTCATAGTTTGGAGTCCACTTGCCCCTGTGGTCTGTATGAGGAGGGAGGATCCTTTTCAGCACAAGATCTCCTACTTGGTACTCTCGGTGCCTGACTTTCTGATCGAAGGCTCTCTTCATTCTTTTCTGATACAACTGTCCATGACAGATTGCAGCCAATCTTTTCTCTTCAATCAGACTCAGTTGTTCGTATCGGGATCGGACCCATTCTGCTTCGTTCAGCTTAACATCCATCAGTACCCGTAAGGAGGGTAATTCAACTTCAACAGGTAGGACTACCTCCATACCATACACAAGCTGATACGGTGTTGCCACAGTGGATGTTCTGATTGACGTGCGATACCCATGCAAGGCAAATGGTAGCATTTCATGCCAGTCTTTGTAGGTGACCACCATCTTCTGCACAATCTTCTTGATATTTTTATTAGCTGCCTCGACAGCGCCGTTCATCTTTGGCCTGTAAGGAGAAGAATTGTGGTGTTGGATCTTGAAGTCCCGGCATAGTTCTGCTATCATTTTGTTGTTTAAGTTGGAACCATTGTCAGTAATGATTCGCTCGGGAACTCCGTATCGACAGATGATATCTCTCTTCAGAAATCTGGCTACCACTTGCCTTGTAACATTTGCATAGGAAGCTGCTTCAACCCACTTGGTGAAATAGTCAATGGCGACCAAGATGAATCTGTGGCCATTCGAAGCAGTTGGCTCAATCTTGCCAATCATGTCAATGCCCCACATAGCAAAGGGCCAGGGTGAAGACATCACATTCAAAGGATTGGGAGGCACATGCACCTTATCCGCATAAATCTGGCATTTATGGCATTTTCTGGCGTAGGCACAACAGTCGACATCCATTGTGATCCAGTAATAACCTGATCTTAGCAACTTCTTGGCCATTGCATGTCCTCCAGCATGGGTACCAAAGGATCCTTCGTGCACTTCATGCATCAACAAGTCTGCCTCTGTTCTATCAGCGCATCTGAGGAGTACCATATCAAAGTTTCTCTTGTACAGGGAACCGTCAGTGTTCAGAAAGAAACTACCAGCAAGCCTTCTTAAAGTCTTCTTATCATTGGAAGATGCCCCAGGTGGGTATGTTTGATCCTCCAAGAAACACTTAATGTCATGGAACCAAGGCTTATCATCCTTGACAACATCTGTTGCGAACACATATGCTGGTCTGTCAAGCCTGGACACTGAAATTTGAGGTACAAAGTTGGCAGCTTGAACTTTGATCATGGATGAAATGGTAGCCAGAGCATCTGCGAACTGATTCTCGTCCCGAGGGATATACTCAAGCTTGACTGTTGTAAAGAAAGTCAATAACCTCCTTGTATAATCCCTGTAAGGTATCAGATGATCCTGGTGAGTGTACCATTTGCCGTTGGTTTGATTAATTACCAGAGCTGAATCTCCGAATACAGTCAATGTCTTGATCCTGAGGTCAATGGCTTCCTCAAGACCCATAATGCAAGCTTCGTATTCAGCTTCGTTGTTAGTGCAGTTAAAGGTGAGTTTCGCCGAGAAAGGCATGTGAACTCCTTTAGGTGTAATGAGTATTGCACCAACACCACGACCATTCATATTAACAGCCCCATCAAACATCATAGTCCATTCTTCGTCTGGGTCAGGCCCTTCAGTGTGAATAGGCTCTTCGTGATCTTTTGCTTTTATGAACATGATGTCTTCATTAGGGAAGTCAAATCTCATAGGCTGGTAATCATCAATAGGTTGCTCAGCAAGATATTCAGACAATGCACTGCCCTTGATGGCTTTCTGAGATGTGTACTGAATGTCATATTCTGTGAGGATCATTTGCCATCTTGCAACCCGTCCGGTAAGCGCTGGCTTCTCAAAAATATACTTGACTGGGTCCATCTTTGAGATCAATAAGGTAGTGTGGGTCAACATATACTGTCTCAGTCGGCGAGCAGCCCACGCTAAAGCACAGCAAGTTTTCTCGAGCAGTGAATAATGTTGTTCACAGTCAGTAAACTTTTTGCTTAGGTAGTAAATTGCATACTCTTTTCGACCAGACTCGTCATGCTGGCCCAACACACACCCCATTGACTCTTCTAATACTGTCAAGTACATGATTAGAGGTCTTCCTTCAACTGGAGGCATAAGGATTGGAGGCTCTTGTAAGTACTCCTTGATCTTGTCAAAAGCCTTTTGGCAGTCTTCGTTCCACCTGACCGTTTGTTCTTTTCTTAGCAGTTTGAACAAGGGTTCACAGGTTGCTGTAAGGTGAGATATGAACCGTGAAATGTAGTTCAATCGACCTAAGAACCCTCGAACTTCTTTTTTTGACTTTGGTGCAGGCATTTCTTGAATGGCCTTAACTTTATCAGGGTCAACTTCAATCCCTTTCTCGCTCACAATAAAGCCCAGCAGCTTACTGGATCACACCCCGAATGTGCATTTGTTGGGGTTTAACTTTAGCTGGTACTTCCTCAGACGCTTGAATAGCTTCAGCAGATTCACCGGGTGGTCTTCTTCGGTGAGGGACTTGGCAATCATGTCATCCACATAACATTCGATTTCTTTATGGATCATATCGTGGAATAATGTCACCATAGCCCGTTGATATGTTGCACCAGCATTCTTCAGTCCGAATGGCATCACCTTGTAACAGAACGTGCCCCAAGATGTGATGAAGGTTGTCTTCTCCATGTCTTCAGGTGACATCTTGATCTGATTATACCCTGAAAATCCGTCCATGAAGGAGAACACCGAGAACTGAGCCGTGTTATCCACCAATACATCAATGTGAGGTAATGGGAAGTCATCTTTCGGGCTGGCTCTGTTCAGATCCTGGTAGTCAACACACATTCTTACTTTGCCGTCTTTCTTAGGCACAGGTACTATATTAGCAACCCACGGTGGATATCTAGTCACAGCAAGGAACCCGGCGTCCCACTGCTTTTGCACCTCTTCTTTGATCTTCATTGCCATATCTGGGCGAGTACGGCGCAGTTTCTGTTTAATCGGCGGGCAATCTTCTCTTAAAGGCAGCTTGTGCACAACAATGTCGGTGTCCAACCCTGGCATATCTTGATAAGACCAAGCAAACACATCCACATATTCCTGAAGTAGATCAATCAGTTGTCTCTTCACTGAGTCTTGTAAGCAGGCCCCGATTTTAACTTCTTTCACATCTTCATCTGTACCAAGATTGATCGCTTCGACCTCCTCCTGATGAGGAGTGATAATCTTCTCCTCTTGTCTCAACAACCTGGTTAGCTCTTCAGGAAGCTCATATTCTTCTTCAACCCCTTCATCAGCTTGATTGATTGGATTGTCAAAGTCATACGAAGTCATAGCCGTGTTGTTGTCGGTGCGGTCTGAAAGGCACTCTCTGCAAGGGTTCAGATTTGTTCATTTTAGTGATTGATTTTAATCTTGTTTAGAAAGGGTGAAATGAAGTTATCATTTTGAAAACATTGCCATTTATTTTTTGTACAAAAAGAAAAATGGAAAAACAGTGAGCGGAAAAGAAAAAAGACTCATTTGCAAAAGATGTCTGATTATCATTGATTGATCTATTTGCACAAAATTACAGATGGCCCGATTACAAAATGAGTCTTGTCATCTTGGGCAAGATGCAAGACTTGATGCATGCTTTAAAAATACAGGAAATAATAATTACTCTGCAGGAGTAACTCTTATAATTTCCTGGGAAGACCAGTTAAGGACTTGGCTCCCCGGGATCTTTGGACGTATCCAGCTCTCCAGGTTGCGGTCACTTTCATCCTCGTCTTCCAAGTTGTTCACGGCATCTGGGGTGAGCATCCCCCCACTGATAAAATTGGGCTTCTTAGCAGCCTCTGCTTGATCTTGTTGAGTTGGTTTGTAACCTAACCCAAATCTATCCTCCTTCTTCTCTACAGGCAGCAACTTGCCCCAGCCTTGGGCAGTCCCCTCTTCAACAACCTTTCGGGCTTGCTGATAAGATGTCATTGAGGTTCCAGGTACAGCGGATGCTTCATTTATGTTCAAGGCCTCAAACCCTTGACTCATAGTTTCATGGATCTCCCCATCCATATCAATGTATTTGTATGTAGCCAGATGGCTAACAAAGATATCTTCCTCTCCACAAATAGTAACGACTTGGCCCTCCCACTCGAATTTTAACTTCTGGTGAAGGGTTGACGTCACGGCGCCAGCGGCGTGTATCCATGGTCTACCCAATAGACAACTGTAGGCAGGCTGTATATCCATCACAAAGAAGGTCGTTTTGAAAGTCTGTGGGCCAATCATTATAGGCAACTCAATCTCTCCCAGAACTGATCTCTTAGAACCGTCAAAGGCTCTCACTACTAAGTTGTTGGGGCGTAATGCCAATCCTTCATACTCCAGCTTCACAAGGGCTTTCTTAGGTAGGACATTGAGGGATGACCATGTGTCCACCAATACATGATAAAGAACTGCACCTTTACACTCCAAGGTAATATGCAAAGCCTTGTTGTGATTGCGACCTTCCGTTGTCAAATCAGTGTTGGTAAATCCTAGTCCATGACTAGCGTTGAAATTTCCAACCACAGCCTCTAACTGATTGACGGTAATCTCCTCTGGCACATAAGTTGCGTGCAAGACTTTTAATAGTGCGTTCCGATGAGCCTCGGAGCACATTAGCAGTGATAAAATGGAGATTTTGGAAGGGGTCTGGTGAAGCTGGTCCACTATCTTGTAATCACTTTTCTTGATGATTCTCATGAATTCATCAACCTCTTGATCAAAAGGGGTCTTTAAAGCTTCTTTAGCAACTTGTTCTTCTTGCACCATGCTCTTCCCTTTTGCCTTGGAAGCAGCTTCTGCTTCAGCAATGGGTCTTGGAATTTGCGGGGCAAAGTGACGTCCGCTTCGAGTGAAGCCTCCGCCTCCCCCCACATTGTCTATTTGTGGCGAAGAAGTTGATGATTCCAAAGTGATTTTCTACCCTTCGCAGTATAGATCTGAGCCGTAATGCTAAGGGATGGCATTATTGCTTTCATAAGGAACTGGCCCAGGCACTGTGATAGTGACTGGACTGATAGTAGCTGCAGAAGGGACCGCGATAGTGTGTGGATCATAGTATATTGTAACTGGTGCTCTGATAGGAGTGGCGTTTTGTGAGTTGTAGGCAGAATCATTTGCAGGATCATAATATATTGTAACCGTTGAGACACTTTCATTATTTGCTGCTGATGTTGTAGGAGACACCGTTGACTGGATGGATGTTGAAGTTGTAGAAGAGATGGTTGTTGATATTTGGTCCGTTGAAGTGACAGATGAAGCATTTGTTGATGAGATTGAAGAGTTGTTTGGAACAATTGTTGTTGCAGTTGTAGAAGACTCGGGAATTGTTGTTAAGGAGATTGCTGGATTTGTAGGTATTGATGTTGTGATTTGAAGTAGGCCACTCTGGATGAGACCATCTATGCCATTTCTCAAGTTATCACACCTATTTACCGAAATGTTGCAATAACCGCACCCGAGCTCACACCCGGGGAACATCTGGCATTCAAGGAGTTGAGATTTAATCTCTACCAGGGGTATCCGAATCTGCCCCACACTGGTTATTAAGAAAGACGGCTTATCTTCCTCAATAGCATTAATTCTGGGTCCTCAGTGGTTGGGCATAGGGTTCTTACTGACATTTGGCGGGGGTGCAAAGTTTAGAGCTTTGGAATACACTAGATCCTGTACTTTCATGTGCAAAGCTCTGCATTTCTCTGTACTGTGGCCAGGTGCGTTGGAGTGAAAAGCACATCTGGCGCTGGCGTCATAATTTCTGGGCAGACTGGAAGGATCTGGAGGTGCCAATGTCCTTAGCTCAACCAGGTTGAGTTTCAGGAGTTGTGGCAATAATGCGGCATAAGGCATTGGGATCGGATCGATCACCCTATTGGCCTGAGATGGTCTCTGTTGAAAAGGTCTTTGCTGATTGTTGTTGTTGGTGTTATTGTTGTTATAGTTTCTCTGAGGTGGATACTGAGCTTGTTGTTGGTAGTGGGGTTGCTGTGGTTGGTATGCTGGTTGTGGATGAATTGGAGCGGGAATGGTGACAGCTGCCACTGACCTATGAACATACAGGGGTCTGCCCCTGCTGGTATGGATAGCATTAATCTCACCAGTTCTTCTAGGCCCCACAAAAGGCTTTTTGGGGTTGCTGGACGAGCTTGCTCCATTGTCGGAAATCTTACCCATCTTTAGTAGGCTCTCAATTCTTTCTCCAACTATAACTACATCAGCGAAGCTGGTGGAAGAAAAGGCAGCTAGCCTGTCAATGTATATCCCTTGAAGGGTGTTCATAAACATGTCGGCCATCTCCCTTTCCGACATGGGTGGTTGGACAGCAGCAGCAAGCTGTCTCCACCTCTGGGCGTACTCCCGGAAGCTTTCTCTGGATGACTGGGACATTCCCATCAGGAGGGTCCTGTTGGGAGCCATATCCAAGTTGTACTGGTATTGTCTAATGAAGGCCTCAGCCAGGTCCTTCCAGCATCTGATGGTTGCTCTGGTCAAATGAGAGTACCATTCCCTTGAAGCTCATGTTAAACTGTCTTCGAAATAAAACATCCACAGTTTTTCATCCATGGTGTATGCCTTCAGCCTCCCCAGAAAGGATTGCAAATGGGTTCGTGGACAGGAAGTTCCGTTGTACTTCTCAAAGCACGGAGGTTTAAACTTGTGAGGTATTCTTACTCCGTCCACTAAGCCCATGTCCATGACATCAAAGCCCAGAGAATTTTGAGACTCTAGAGACCTTAATTTCTCAGCAATTTCATCCAGCCTTCTGTCATAGGCTTCATCCCCAGCTCCCATCACAGTGAACTGATCTTCTTGGGGGTATTCTTGTAGTACTCTGCCTGTAGTAGCATTTCCTTGTACATTAGCAGGGATGTTGATCTCTGGGTGAAGATGAGGCCCAAACACAGGTGGGTTGATATGAGGCTGAACCCTCTCATTGTTGCTTGTTCCACCAGTCCCTAGATGGGGGTCTTCCTGAGTCTGCCTCTCTACTAAAGCCCTTAATCTCTCTTGGCTCTGAGCCAAACCATTCATCACTTCCATGAACTGAGTCATCTGGTTTCTCATTTCTAACCTCTCGTTGGCCATTTGAGTCCTGACTTCTGTAAGATCCTGTTGTACCTGGTCCATCTGTATACCCAGAAGATTGTTGCAAGTGGGATATCTGTGCGGACGGTTGAGTGGGAACACCCGACGGCGAGCAATAGTTCCTGAATCACAACAGAGTTAGTAACAAACAAAACAAAAACCTACAAAATAAAACAAAAGGTTAGTATGCAATGCAGTATGCTTATTTGTTTCCAAAGTATCCGGCTTGGCACTTGGTTTTGACCTTTCCAGACCCCAAGGAAGATGCTTTTTGATGTTGCTTAGGAGAGAGAGATTCAAATGAAACAAACTAATGAATATATTACAAAAAGTGAATGATACATAGTTTGTTTTTTACAATACATGCCCCTGAGGGGTCAAAATACAACATAAAAAGCAAAGTACATGAAATGAAAGCAACAACAAGCAAAAGTCAGACACCAAGACCAAACTCATCCTCCTTAACCTCCTTCAGGAGTGCTTCAGTTACCGGATCAGCTGGATGCTCTGTGAGGTTCCTGATGAGAAGATTCCTGGTGGCAACAGCAGTGGTCAACCTCTTGTGCCTGCTTTGGTCCTTTGACCTCTTCACGCCAGCCTTAATCTTCAACTCTGAGATCTCCTTCTGGGCTGCTAGCAGGGCTTCCTGTTGCTCCTTTGCATTAGCCTCCAACTGTTCAGTCTTGTCCTGGGTTCTATTATCCTCTTGAGTGCGAGCTTCAGTGATTCTGACCCACCTAGCTTGACTTTCCTTCAGATAGAGATCAGTCCTGGCCTTCTGAAACTGAGCCTCCTTACAGGCATTCTTCAAAATCTGCTCTCCAGCCCTTGACTTCTTGATGTAGTCCTCTGACTTCTCAATCCTGGCTAGATGTTCCACCTTAAGCTTTTCCAACCTTTCAATGTCCAGACGACCATCACTCCTCTCCCAGAGGGTCTTTTGCAGAGCTTGAGTCAGATTCTCATTCCTCTCTTTCAGTTTCTCAAACTCCTCTAAGCTGACAGTGGCTGGAGGTGGTGCTGTGGATGGTCCAGGTGCATCCTCAATGGTGAAGGGCATCCCAGAAATTTGAGCCCTGGCATGATACCATTCATGATACTGTGCTGAGGCCACATTGTTGCATCTCCCAAGAATGGCCATCCCCTTGGTCTGGACATTGTCCCAAGCCCAGGATGCTTGCCTGACAACAGCTAAATTAGGCTTAATCTCACGATAAAGGGTTTCAGCCAAGTCTTGTGCTCTAGGAGGGTGGACCAATGCATAGCCCAATTGTCTTTTGAATAGCAGTGGGTTGTAGTTGATGCAACCCTTCACTCCTATCAGAGGTACATTGGGGAACTGCCCACAACTAGTAATGATGTCCCTGCCCTTGGTGCTCTGAGTGCACCACCTAATGTCATCTGAGGTCAAAGCAATAAGTCTTCTAGCCCAATTCTTCTGTTGGTGAGGATTCAAGAATGCATCAGTCTTGGGCAAGTGTTTGAGCATCCAGGTATGGAACAGGGGAGCACAGCATCTCACCAATCTTCCTCTTTGCTTTTCATTCCTTTGGTGAACAGAATAATAAAAGTCTCCCAGCAAGGTGGGCACTGGGTTCCTCAATAGGAAGAAGTGAACAGCATTCTTGCTAATAAACTTAGGCTCATCTGCAAAAAGTATAACCCCATATATGCTGAGGGCTAACAGTGCACAGACTGCCTTCCATTCTCCCAAGGAGGCCTTCAGGATAGCCTGAGAAGTCAAGAAATCCAAGTGTAGACCAGAGATTCCAGCCTTGGTTGTCATGTTCTGCTCAATCAGAAAAGGTTCCAAATACAGTGCCTTTGCCACCTCCTCATTGCTGGGAAAAGCCATCTCAGGGTTGAAGGGGACACCACCCCTGATAGGTACACCAATCAGTGATGAATACTCTTCCAACAAGGGTCCCAACTGAAAATTCTGGAAGGTGAAACACCTCAGAGGAGGATCATAGAACTGTAGACAAGTGTGAATCAAGCTCCTCTGAGAAGGGTCCAAATCCATAACCACATCAAGGATGCCTCCATAATGTTCTCTAATTAGTGGTATATGGTCTGGAGTAATAAGGGCCTGGATCTTCCTGATGCCAGTCAGCTCAGGCTCAAAGAAATGATATGAGATGTTGCTTTTCTTGGGTGCCATGTTGCTGAAGAAGAGCTGAAAATAATTGTTGATGATGAAGACTGATGCTGGTGATGAGCCACTGACAGGCTGAGACTGGTGATAACAGTAGCTGAATCAGACAACTGGTGAAGCAGATAGCTGGTTGACAGGGGTCTAATCAGATAAAGGGGTCAAAACCAAGCCAAAATATGATATGGATACCCTGAAAAACAAATAAACACATGTTAAATGATGCAATGATGATGTATGCAAATGATATGCAAGGGTTTGTGATCAAGCTGGATCTGATTAATTGCCTTGATATAAGTCCATGTATGTCCAAGAAATCCAGATGGAGGTTCATAAGTCCAGTAACCAAGGTGGGGGACTCAAATAAAGAGTCGCATGTCCAGGGTTAAAATCACAAGAACTGTCCCAAAATGGAGTACTCTTAATTAAAACAAAGTAACAGGGTATGATGAGGTCAAGGGTACCTGCAAACCTGTAAACAACCCAACCCCCTCACAGGTGGTGTTCTAAAACAAGGATCCTCAGACTTGGATCAGTTATGAGAAGTGTAAACACTTCTAACCCGGAGGTACAGTGTTTACAATAACCATAAAAGATCCTCCTCTAATTCACCTCAGTTTCTGAAGGTCATAATAAAGGTCATCCAGACTTAGCAGGCTTCCCAGATAGCCCTAGCACTACAGGAAATCTGTAGCACAGAGTTCTCAAGAAGAAACCCATATCTGAACCGTGTTTCATATTCCCGCACCAGACCGAAATGGAATGGGAAAGAACATGAACCACTCTAGCCTAGATGTCACTCAGGTCCCAAGTATAGGACCTTAACTCTCAATAGAACCCACCCACCAAAGCAAAACCAGATCCAGCCAAACACAGTATGACAGTATGATGTATATAAAGCTATAAAGAAAGCAGTAAAACAACTGTACATAAAGCAAAAATAAATACAAATATACAAACACAATTAGCACATAACACCCCAGTAAACACAAATCAAACAAGCGCTAGGAGGAACCCACAAAAAGAACCAGAAGCCCTGGTTACAGTATAAGGGTCCCCAGCAGAGTCGCCAAGCTATCGCTCCCAAAAGATGAGACTGGCTCAAATGAGGTACAGACGTGAACGGTCGGCGAAAGGAGGATGTGAGAACACACAGGAGTGAACTCAAAAGAAATGAAAGAGTCGCCAGCTAGGCATTTTTATCCCGGAGGGAAGGTAATGCTGCATAAACCTAGAAAGATATGGATAAGACGGTTGCGAACCAGAGAGACTGAGAAAGGGGGTTGGTTACAACCTGGGAAGGTATTAGCACCCAGATTGTCCGCCGTACTCGACGGGATCCACGCTTAAAAGATTTGTGTTTTAAAGGGGTAGTGTCAGTGCAATTTGTGTATAAAAGAGCTGGAAAAGGATGTACAGGTGTCAGTGTAAAAGAAATGTGATGTGTATAAATGAAGTGTCAGTGTAGAAAACAAGAGTGAAATGCTCATGATAATGAGGCTAAAATAATAATGCTGGAAGGAGGGGGGAAATACAGAGACTTTTGTTCGATAACTGTTAAGTTATGCCTACGTATCCTCTCGTGCAATGAGGAAGTCAGAACACCGTAGTTCGACCCAAAGAGACTGAAAGATGAATTGACTTGTGAACTGCTTACTTGTCTATGCTCAAGTGTATGACCTGTCTGGCTCAGGTGCAAACTGTCTTGCATTAGACGGAAGAAGCAAGTTCTCGTTCATGAGTGAATGAGATGAGAAAAGAATCCCGAAGGAGACGATTATTGTTTGTTTTTGAGTTTTCAATCTTTTATTGCTTTTGAAAGTTTGTCATAAGTTAATGAGCTTAAGCCTAAACCAATGGGTTAGTAAACTCATTACATCTTCCCTCTGATTAGGGGTAATGAGAGTACCTTAAGTGTGAAGTCAGCTTCTCACACTTAAACACCTTTGATGTAGGATTAAGATCATTAACCTACTTGTGATTAGTTAGATGTTTTTGGTGTTTTTGTTTAGTGTTAAGTAATGAGGTTAAGCCATAATCAGGGATTAAACAGACTCATTACACCATCCTAATGGAAGGATAATAGATGAGAATGTTTAAGCTGAGGAAAGCTCCTCAACTTAATCCATGATTAGGGATTAAACTCATGACAAAACAAAGCCTTTATTAAGTGGATTTTAGTTAATGATAAGATGATGAAGTGAGTTTTAGGGTTTGTAAGACAACTTGAGGGGGACTTGTCCATTAACACTAGGGTTAGTCCTTCTTGACCAATTAAGGAAGAATTAGAACCCTAATGCAAGGCCCAAGTTACAAGCTTGATGTCTTGATGATTATTAGGTTAATTGATCAAAGGAGTTAAACACATTAAGGGTTTAACACTTAGGATTAAAATTATACACTCCATCCTAATAGGAGGATGCAGACATAAGCATAATCACAAAGCCTTAAAGCCTTTAGGGTTTAGTCCTTGATTATGAGGTGAGAAGAGAGGACTCAATGAGACACAAAGGTAAAAAACTAAATGGGGGACTAATCAAAACCCTCATTATTGTCATGCTTGGTTGTTCCTAAGGTTTGTGAGGTTTACAAGAAAGATCTTCAAAGGAACCACCAGGAAGCAGGTGAAAGGAGCAAAGAGAAGCAAAGTAACTTGCTTCATTTAAGAAGACAAGTCACTTGAAGAAAGAAATTAAGAAGAGCAAGAATGAGCAAGCTCAATCTCAAACACAAGAAAAAATGCAGCAATGATGCCTAAGAGAGATGACAAGAAATTGTGAGAAGTGAAGGCAAATTCACTTCTCAAAGTAACTTACCACCTGAAAAGTTAGTAAAAGAAATGCAATGCAATGCAAAATGAGATGAAATGGCATGATGCAAACCAAAACCAGAAGCATGTGTGTGATAATAATGATGCTATGAGATGATGCAAACATGAAACAAGGCATGGGGATGATCATACAAACATGTGGATGCAAGAGAAGCATGCTTAGAACCATGAACATACATGAAAAGTTAAGGAATGCAAATAACATACAACATGGCAAATGAATGAGGCAATGATCAAACATGATTCTCACATGTCTTATGATGTCTAATGAATCAAATGAATGCATAAAATGTCATGGCAAGTCATGGTATGCAAGCAAATGCAAGATGAATGCAAAAGAAAGCCCAAATTAGGGTTTATGATCAATGCACACAACAAAAACCAAAACCAGAAGCAAACATAATGATAAAAAATTGAAAATGCATTCAAGGGAACCCTAAACCTATACAAACTCACTGCCCAAAGGAGGGGATCCAATTCTTAACCTAGTGAAAGTTATGGATTTCTTAAGATTTCTAGGGTTTTAAGGCACCTTGTCAAGAAAAATGTCAAACAAATTGAAAATGCAAGATCAATCCATGCCAATTTAATCCTATAAACTACATGCTATGCAAGATGCAATTCAAAAAGAATCAAAGTCCAACTCCTAAAGACTAGGCAAAAATGAATTTTTGAACATTGGATCAAAATAATGCTTTGAAATGAAATTAATTCCATGGAAATTTGTCAAAAGACATCAAGATCAAAAAAGAAATTTGGTTTGAAGGTTGGACAATGTTTCTAAATGATTGTAAATGTTTCATAAATTTTTTTGTGATTTTTAAATACCTAAAAGTATTTTTAATTAATTAATTCTCATTAATTAATTAAAAATAATCTTTTAAATGATTTAAAAATATTTTTTAATGCAAAAAATAAAAATAAAAATGTTTTTGGTTTCTGAAAATTAATAAAAGGTTGTATAAAAATTTTCAGAATTTTTCAAAATGTTTTGCTATTTTAAATTAAATGCACAAATTAAATAAGAAAAATGTGAAATAAAAATTAATAAAATGCAAAGTATGAGCAATGGATGGATCAGATGCGCTCTGGGCAAAGGAAGGTTGACTTGGTGCCACATCCAATGGCCCAAGTTCAAACCTGGTTAAATCAGGTTTTATAATTAATTAACTTGGATTAATTAAGTTAATGAGGATTAGGGTTTCTGAGGACACGTCCTAGCCGTTCAAACGCGCGCCAGTCAACCTTGGTCAGCTCATCCTACGTTCCAAATTCAAATCCCATTTAATGACACAAATTAGGGCTAATGGTTCTCAGGTGGCCGGAGAAGACTTCCGGTCGTCTTCTCCGGCGAACCAAAACCCTAGGTTTCACTACAGGCCACCCCACTTCAAATTAAACACAGGGAAATGATCCTCTAACATCATGGAACATAAATCAACCATTAAACAACATTTAAACTTCATGAATCAAGCAAATCGAAGCAAACATTTTTCACGGGAAAAATTTCAGAACATCAATACATACTCATTTTCCACTCATTTTCAATTTCAAACACATCATGATGATCAGGATGACATGTAGAATCAATTTATAACAAGTAAATGAAGTTCTGGAAAATTTGTTCTTGATGGATACCTGAATTGAAGTTCTTCAAACTGGAGCTTTCTGAGCCTTTCTCTTATGCAAACTGACTCCAATGATCCCCATTGTGCTACTGGCAAGCTTGAATGGAGTTTAGATAGGCTATTTTGAGAGGTCCAGTTCTGGTGTATCAGAAAATGAGGTTCTTGTGTGGGCTGTTTCAGATCATTTTGAGGTGTGGGATTTGCTCTATGGATGATTTCTGGTTGATTGGTGAAGAGAAAATGAAGGTTTGATGGCTGTGGAAGGAGATTCGAAGAGAGGAAAGTTTTGACAGTTTTTGGAGTGTGCTGCAATGTGTGTGTTCCAGGCTTGTGTGAGGCTTGTTTTATCATCCATATACAAGTCCTAAAATATTGGAATGAGTCAGAAGACTTGACATGCACTGTGGGAATGGTATGGAGCAATTGGCCAAAAAGTCAATAGTTGGTGTACTATAGGTATGGGCCATGGCAGAGGAGATTTCTGTGTTTGGATTGCCTCAGCCAGCTTCAAGGAAGACCCTTGGATGGTCCATGAAAGGCTGCTGCATTTGGATCATGAGCTAGAGGAGTTTTTGCAACTTGTCCACTTGTGACATTTCATGATTTTGGCTATGTGAATGTGAGAAATCTTGCTGAATTTCTGATGTGGGATGCTTTATTTGGTCATGGCAATGTGTTAAAACCAGCTAGAGATCATACAATTCATTGGAGAATTATTTTGCCAAAAATCCCTCTTTGCATTTTCATGAAAAATGACTTATGGCCATGTGAAGATCAAGGCAAATGAATGAGAAATCCCTTGGGCCAATTCTGATTTTAGGTCATGCATTGCATTAGTATGATGATTAGAGGTCATGTTGAAGTCACATAAAGGCTTGCCATGAGAAATTGCAAGTTTTCCATTTTGTGCAAAAGTGAAATTTCAATGATTTTGTCCAACTTTGCAAGACCATAACTTTTGATCCAAAATGAATTAGGTCATGTTCTTGTACTTTTTGAAAAGGGAATGATCCATTCTACAACTTTCATGACCAAAGTTTTTCCATTTGAAGCATTTTTGAATCAAAAAGCAAGGGTTGAAAAAGTTTCCCAAAATGGCAATTTTCAATAAAAGTCAACTTTCCCAAAAAGTCAACTTTGCAAATGACTTGAGATTCTTCAATTTTGTGAACTTCCAACATATTCTATGATCAAATAAAGATCATACACAATCAAAATGATGAAGAACACCCTTTGGTTGGGTCATTGGGGGCCTCAGATGCCCTGATTTTGCACTGACTTTCTCAGAAAGTCAACCCTTGATCAGATGACTTCCTCATTGAATTTCTTCATGAAAATTGATATGCATGATCCCTATACCATATAGAGACCAATAGAAACAAGAATGACCAAAAAATTTGGAGTTATGGCCTCTGAAATCAAAACCCTAATTCTAGGTCATCTGTGTAGTCAAACCTGGCTCTGCTTCCATGCCATTCTCAGTTCTTGTGATTCTTTGACATTCTTGACTTTGAGAGGATATAATATGATGCTTGAACATACATGGACCCCTTTTAAGTGATTGATGACCTTTGGAGTGGCTCAAGAAGCTCTTGGATTGCTCAGATCACAAACCCTAGATGCAGATGACTTTGAACCAATGCAATGAATCAAAAATGTGATATGAGATGCTATGATTGAACTTATGTACATGAAATGATCACAATCCATGGTGTGAATGGGTGAGGGAAAATTTGGGGTGTTTACATCCCTCTTTTGGTGGGTGTCTCCTCCCCTCTTGTAGGGGATCCTTCTCCTTTATCAGAACTATTCACCACCATTATGGTGGTCATCTCCTCTTCAATGGAGGTTTCTTCTCCACTATAAGTTTCTCCTCCTCTCTTTTCATTCCTTTGAAACCCTCATCCATGTTAGATCCACACATGTTTCTTCCTCCAACCTCCATCAAGCTCCTCCTCCTCTCCTCCATCAACCAACAATCGCTTGTAACCCCAAAATCACATCCACCAACCGATGGTCCAAAGTGGATCGGACATGAAAATTGACCCCCACCGGAGCCGCCGCCAAAAGAATATAAGGAAGTCATGAGTTCATATGTGTGTGTTCATGTAATAGTTTCTATTATTATTCTTGTTTTGTTGTGGTTTTTGTTTTTTGTTGCTTGGTTTGTTTTATTGGGTGTGTTAGTATTAAGTTTAGGTTGTCTTAAGTTTGTGCTTAAGGTATTTGATGAAATGCCTCAAAGAAGCTTGGATGAAGAAGTTGTGTTTTTGAGTAAGAATCTAGCCAGGGATGTGGCAAATCAAACTCCTCCTTCCGGACAACAATTGTTTCATCCATAATTTGTGAGTTTATTCAATATTGTGAACCTGAATAATCGAATTGAACGTGATAAAGTTAGCGATAAAGCTAAAGATATGATTTGTAATTGGATAGATTTAAATATTGGGGTTCCAAAACTCATTTGTCTCTTGCGGAAGAATTTTGCTTGGTTTATTGGATTAAGGTTTCAGATTGGTAATTTCATGTTGGCTTCAAATTTCTCAAAGCCTTTTGATCTTCATAGCTTGTTTGACTTAATTATTAGTGTTGTTAACTTGTGGAAGGGAAATGTCCTAACACATTTTCTATATCTATATTTGTACTCTCTCATTTTCATCTAATGAATTAGATTGTTTATAAATAAATAAAAAGGTTTATGCATGTCATACATTTTTTACTAAATTCCATGATGATCATTTTCGTACCTTCTTAATATATGTGGATGACATGACACTAATTGGTAGTATCATCTTTGTTAAATTACTTCCATCGAGTCCATTTTTTTACATCAACATTTGGCCATTAAATATTTTGGTATTTTATAGTACTTCATTGAAGTAGAATTTGCATTTCCCTCAATACTGTTCAAATATATATTGTTTGGATGTACTCACTCGTGTAGACCTCATTAATTAGAAGCCTTCAAACACACCTCTTGAGCCCTATATTTGACTTTTTCGCAAGGTGATGACAATGATGATTATTTTGATGCTACTCGTTGTAGACGCATGGTATGTCACTTGATTTACCTTACAAACACTATGTTATACATCTCATTTGACGAACATTAATTTAGTCAATTCTTATTCATACCACTTATCAATCGTTATAGAGTTATCGTCTGAGTTTTTCGTTATCTGAAAGACACTCCTTAAAAGGAATTGTTCTTTTTCTTGTAACTCTTCCTAATAAATACTTAGTTTTTTTAAGTCATATTGATGTAAATGCAATGACGCAAGTCATTTACTTTATTGCTTTTTCTTTTATTTGATAAATCATCTACTTATTTGAAAATGCAAAAAAAACAAACAATGGCACATTCATCTTCGTATATAGCACTATTGAGAATAATAAGTGTGAATTATGTGCTTAAGTAAATTTGCGTGTCTAATTTGGATTATAACGTATTGATGCATTTGGGCATCTCATAATCGAATTATTTTTAGCGATGACTCGGATGTGATTTTTCATAGAATAGTTTGTTGTTCTTGGTGGTGGCTTGGTCACGATATTAATGGTGTTATTCGGTGTAATTAATACGAATGGTATAATCACCCATGTAATATTCTATTGTAGTTTGATTTGTATTGTAAATAGGTTGAAGTACCCCTATTACTCCTTCCTATTGACGGTCTTGATTATATATAAAAAATGGTAAAGTCTCACATTGGTTAGAAATGTGGAGAGTTGAACATTTATAAGTGGCAGAATTCACACACCTATCACCTTAGGCTTTTCGGTGAATATGTGGTGTGTCTCTCACAAATGTACATCTCTCATAAAGAAGGTCCCCAAATTAAAAATGCTTCATCGTGTTGACCCATTGATTTGAAACCCCAATAGTGGTATCAGATTTTGGTTTGAGTGAAGGAACCAACTCACTTGTATTGAGAATATCCTCACATGGTCATGGATGTGTCTCGTTGAAGAGTGTCAACGATGATATAAGTGTATGTAATAAAAAATGTTTATGCTTGAGGGGGAGTATGATAGGAAGTTTTCTTATCAAAACTATGAACTAGGGTTTCTACAATAGAAAGAGAAGAACACAAAAAATAATAAATAAAATAGAAGAGATAAAAGACAATTTTCATTTGATTGATAATATTTCATCTCTTAGTGATAATACATATATAAGATTACTAATGGATAGTAAAATAAAAGTCCAACTAAACAATAAAAGTCCAATTAATATAAATTCTACTTCTAACTTTAATAATTAAATTGCCTAAAATTTACTTCATGATCCTATCATTACCTACCCCTTCAAAAACAACCTTGTCCTCAAGGTTGTAAAACTTTCTGGATAGATGTAACCAATTACTAACTCTGTGATCACATTAAGACCTATTATTGTGTTTGTTGTTACTTTAATGACACCAATTGGTAAAGTGAAAACAATGTAATTATGATAGAAAGTAAGATTCCCCGCCATGAAAGTTGGAGTTTTTTATCGATGCCTTCCAAGGATGTTAAGGCCATCATAACCATCATAATCAAAATGGTCAAGCCACCATTCAGGGGCTTGTTCACAGTTCCTCTTGCTATAATTGTTGTAACTTTCCATATCAATGTTGAAAGTTTTGGCATTGTGAATCTGAGTAACATTGTAAGTTGCACCACTAGAGTCAAATGTGAGAGAGATAATGAGGGGGACTTTCTTAGCATCATATAAATTGTTCCAATAAGCATTTGGAATCAAAATATGCATATACAATAAAAATCTAGCCATTATGTTGATGATATCAAAGTCAGGCATAACCAAAGAACTTCCTAAGAAGCCAACAACAGTGGTTCAGTCGAGACAAAACGAACCGATATTGAGGTCTTTCATGCCCACACCAATTTGCATTGTGATGGAATCTCCTTTAGGTCTTTTTTATTTCTTTCATGAAATACTCTAAATAGAGACACTTGCACAAGGTTTTCAGGCCACCGCATGTAAGGTGAGTCAACAAGGAACCTTCTAAAAATCCTAGGCCATCCATACCCTAGCATCCAAGTGGATAGCACTAACAAATAAGCTTCTACATGATGCATGTTCCTATGATAGAATCCCTTAACAATTATGTTGAAGTTAATTGCATAAACACCATTAGCTCCTGTGAAAGGGACTTGAATTGGTTTAGTAAAAAGTGTTGCAGCCATTATTTTCCCAAGTGGGAGTGTAATAATCTGAGCTGTGACATAAGTGATTTTTAACGGGTTGGTTTTGTAGCCTAAAATTTGTTTCACAAATGCAAGGAGCGCACATGATACGAACCCAAGAATCCATGTTCGAAAAGTGAATGCTAGATGAGAAGGGTCATCAGGGATGGGTACTGTTAGTCTCACTTTCTCAATATAACTCTCATTAATGCTAAACTCATATTTCTCCGTGTCCTCTATGTCACTATTTTGAGTTACTCCACCACTTGATATCTCAACTTCCTTATCTAAATGAAGAAGGGGAGTTGTAACAGACATGTAAAAAGTGAGGTGATGCATTCTTCTTCATTGTTACTATGAGTGAATTTGGTTGATTGAATGAGTAGGTGTAGGATACTTTGGTATACCATTTATGAGAGAGAATGAGAAGCATTTTTTATCTTACCTGATTAGGAAATACCTTCAAGTGATGAGCAACTACAGTGGTGAACTGGGGGGATGTACCTGCAAGGCACTCTGATGCTAAAGTGAGAAAGTGCAAGTACATAATAGGTAGAGTAGAGAATAGAATGTTAAGAATACTTGACCCTCTGGTGAAAGAGTGTATTTATAGTGTGCCCCCAGCGCTAGGCCAAGATTCTCTTCATGGGCTGGATTAGATAGGCCCAAGGAAGAACTGCAAAGGATTGCGTAGGAGCAGATAAGACCTAGCACGTAGTCTTGCCCTTGGTCCAACTGCCCCTAAATATCAGAAAACAATAGTGGACAATTGGGTGATGTGGAACACATGGGGGAGATGTTCTCCCCACGTCTCCTTATATTGGACTGTGGGTCATTCCCGACGATTGAGCCTCTGCTCAACGCATACTGTGTCGGCCCAGTCCATAACAGGAGCCCCCAAGTTGCAACTCTAGTGCAGAGTGATGACTTAAGTGTAAGTATGCCAGACAAATGTTTTACTGGCGGTGAGGTCAATGGATGTCGAGGAAGATTGCTAGTGTTTGTCTATGCTTGTCTTAAGGTGATATGGGTGACGCCTTATTGGAGCTCTGACATGTCGAACAAGATTACCCGTCCGACTGAGTTGTGCTCGAGACTTCTTTTGCATTTTTGTGGTGTCGAGGACGTACGCGCTTTGCGTTTTATAGTTACGCTTGTTTCCTAGAGGAGAGGAGTGCTTTGGTGTCCCTTGGAGTTCCCAAGGGTGACGTGTTTGTCTTTCGTTTCCTTCCATAATGGCATTTAATGTATGTCGCTTCGTTTTACGTGTGGCGATGCAATAAATGTTTGACTGCCTTGGGGAATCTATGCAGCCTAGGCAATGATTGCCTAGGCACGCCCTCCCGCGTGGGGGCCTATAAAAGGGGTTTTAGGAGAGTTCCTCCTCACTTTTCACTTTCAGTCTCAAATCTCCTCAGAAGTTCGCCGGACGATCTCCCTTTCTCGCCGAAAAACACATCACCATCGTCACCCAACCGTGGCGTTCACCTCGTCAGCAAACATGTTAGGTAAAACCCCTTATCTTTTTCTGGTAATTAGGTTTAATTTTCTTTTCCATGGTGGTTTCTTCCACCGGAGTAGCCGAGGAAGTCCCTCATCGGGCTTCGTTTAAGGGAATTCTGATGAATGTCTCAAGCACTCCTTGATTTTGCTATGAATACGTCGGGCAGTATTATGATTTTTTCATGAATGTCCCGGGCATTCCTTGGGTTTACATAGATGTCCCGGGCATCTTTTGAACTTTCCATGAATGTCCCGAACATCTTTTGATGAATGCCCCAGGCGTTCCTTGGGTTTGTGATGAATGTGTCGGGCGTTTCTTTCCCTGACCATGACCCTCACACTTTCACTTGAATTGCGGTGGAAGGGTGAATTTGATGCGATGTCGAATTCACCAATTTCCTCTTCTTTTCAGGTAATGTGGATCAGAGAGTCGAGGATGTCCTTGCAGAGGACATCGACATAAAGGTAGATGATGGGGAGTGGGACGAACAAGAGCATGTCGTGGGCAGGAATGTGTTTGTCGCCTCTGGGGAACTCGATTATTCTTGGGTCGGGGAAGAACCTTTACAAACAGGCTCGCGTTTTATACAAGATTCTTGCACCACTCATACGGTTGTGGAAGATTTGGCCTCGGGGGAACCCCAAAACTAGAAGTGATATGCCCCTCTCCCCGAACAACGAATTTGCTCGGCCTTTCGGGGAACGCGGTTCCTGATGTACGAGTTCGCTTTCAGGGAGGCAGGGATCTGGCTTCCTTTCACTAGCTTTCAGGCGGGCATCTTTAGAAGGCTCGACTTGGCCCCTTCTCTACTTCATCCTAATGCCATCACGTTTGTTCAAGCGTTCGAACTAATATGCCAACACCTTGAAATCAGCTGCACTTTGCCCCTCTTTTTTTGGATCTTCCATCTGCAATGGTCAAGCACGAACGAGCTACACAACTGGGTCTCGTTCAAGCAGTCGATAAGGCTTTTCAAGACTTACCATGATTCTGTCCGGAATTTTAAGGTCAAATAGTATACGGTAAAACCCTTCATCCCGTGTGCTCTGAACAATATTTATGCCATGCAGCGAAACGCTCGGGGCGAGGAACGTCTTATCTCGACCATTCCACTTGAGTGGCAACAGACTCATTTTAACTCTTCGACTGACCACTTCTTTGTAAAGCCTGAGAACCTGGGGCCCGAGGACGCGACAACCTATGATAAATCTGTGGCCTATGTCCAAAGTTTTACCCTCTCTCAGTGTATGGAGCGGCTTGATAATCCTGTTTTGAATGATGATGGGGTGCCCCTCTTCGAGGTTCAGTTGATAAACACCAAAGTGGTGCTCGAGTGTAAATTGGACGGGGAGTCTCTCTGTCTTTAGGTAGTTTGTGTTCGTCTCTTTTTACCTTTGTTGGTTTTATTCAAATAGCTGACTTGGTCTTTTCTTTTTGCAGCTGCCATGCCTAACTTTAAGGATTGTGTCCTGAAGTTGTCCAACAGAGGTGCAGGAAAGACTTTGAAGAAGGATGGCAAGATTCGTGTCCTCTAGGTGGTCGCTGACGATGTGGCCGGTAGCTCGGGGACCCCTACTCCTCCTCCAAACTCTCCTTATGTCGTGGTGATGCCAGTCAGCCTAATTATTGAACGAGAAACACTTCCTCCTAAACGTCAATGTGGTGAAGGATCACCGAGCAATGCTACCTCACGATCTTCTCTACCCCCCTCACTAGTAAAGTTTTTGCCTTCCGTGGGAATCGAACCCTGTACCCTGGGGTTCAAGTACATGCTCAATCCATTCCCACTACCAAATGAGCTAGTAGTTCAATTGGTAATGGGAATGGATTGAGCATGTACTTGAACCCCAGGGTACAGGGTTCGATTCCCACGGAAGGCAAAAACTCTACTAGTGAGGGGGGTAGAGAAGGTCGTGAGGTGGCAGTGCCGGGATTGCCTTGCGAGGGGCCCGAGCTGTTACATCGATGATCGAGCTGGATGATGTTAGGCTCGAGCGGGACGGCCTGGTGGATGAGAATAAAAAGCTCAAGGATAAAGAGTTTGAGTTTGACGAGGTTGTCGAGGAAAACAAGCGCCTCTGCCTGAGGGTGGCAGAGCTAGAAATCCTGGTCACCACCGTCAAGAAAGAAAGTGAGGAGGACAATGCTTTAAGGAGTCAGAGTGATTTGATTGCTCGGATTAAGCAGCTTGTTAGCGACTACATGGAAACTCTTCAGCTGGGTTTTGATAATGTTGTCGAGCAACTGAAGATCTTCAACCAAGGGCTGGTGACCGAGGGGCCACTTTCAACTACGATGTGGTTGATGGGGAGATTGTTTGTCCGGTCATCGACTAAGTTGATAAAGAGGAGGAAGGATTCGTTGTTTTTGTTTGTTGGCCTACGTGCCATTTTGTACTTGGGCGCAACCCCTCTCCCCCCTTTTGTAATTTTGTGCCGACCAGTTTTGTTCGACTGTTTGAAATGAAACAAAAGTATCTGAGCTTGGGGCCCTGTAGGGCTTTGCTCGTGAAGGTTTTTTCCCGTCAGTTGTTTCGCGGATGAGAGCTGCGCTGACCGCCTCGGTGGCCACAAACATGTATAGGTATAATGTTTCCTTTTCCTGAGGTCGTGATAGTACTGACGATTCAGAGAACACCTTCTTAAGGCGGAGCAATGCTTGTTCGCATTCCTTGGTCCATTCGAAGGTGACTTCTTTCCGTAGTAACTTAAAGAAATGAAATGTGTGTTGTGCGGATTTGGCGACGAAACGAGATAGAGAGGCGAGCATCCCGTTGAGGGACTGGATGGATTTCTTCAAATTTGGCATCGGGAATTCCAAAAATACCCGACATTTTTTGGGGTTGGCTTCGATTCCTCGTTCGAAGAGGCAGAAGCTGAGGAATTTCCGTGCTCGTACGTCGAAGGTGCATTTCTATGGGTTGAACCTCATTTTTCACCTCCTCGCCTGTTCGAAGACCTTCCCGAGGTGTTGGGCATGATCGAGCTCCTCGTGTGATTTTACGATCATGTCATTCATGTAGACATCGAGCATGTCCCTAGTCTCTCCTCGGAAGACTTTGTTCATCATGTGTTAGTATATAGCTTTGACATCCTTTAGCCCGAAGGGCATAACATTGTAGAAGTAATTTCCCATTGGGGTCATGAATGTCGTGTGTCGCTTGTCTGCCTCCGACATGCGGATTTGGTTGTACCCGCTGTATGCATCCATGAAGGACAAAAGTTTAAAACCTGCAGAATTGTCTACCAATTTATCAATGTTAGGTAAGGGGAAAGCATCTTTGGGGCATACCCTATTGAGATCGGTATAATTGATGCACATTCTCCATTTTCCATTATTTTTCTTAACAAGGACTACATTAGAGAGCCAGGTTGTGTACTGGGCTTCAAAAATAAATTTTGTCTCTAAGAGGTATTTTACAGCCTGCTCAGTAGCCTCCGCTTTCTCGGGAGAATACTTGCGCCTACATTGTGCTACAATCCTAATGGTTAGATCTATGGCTAATTAATGGCAAGCGGCCTCGGGGTCGAGACCGGGCATCACAACAGTGCTCCATGTGAACAGGTTCGCATTCTCTCTGAGGCAGGTTGCGAGTTGCTCCCTTGTCGCCGATGGGAGTCCAGTGTCAATCTTCACACTTTTTTGAGGTCATCACCTAGAGGGATGAGCTCAAATTCGCTGTCAGGGACTAGGCTCACTAGGTGGGTTCGAGTCTTCCCGTTGGTGGGGCCTGGTCTTCGGTGTTGTCTTCACTGAGACGACTGTCGAGGTCGATGGAATTGATTCTTGGGGAAGATGGCTACTCCTTCTGAGTCTTCTTGCTGCCTTTGGGGTGTTGATCACGACTTGTCCTTTGACTGCTGCATCGTAGCATCTTAGGGCTACCTCTATGTCCCCGAGAATTGTGACTATGCGGCCCATCTTGGTGTAGTATTTCATCTTCAAGTGGACCGTCGAGGGCACTGCGGTCAGCTCGACCATGGTGGGTCGGCAAGAATGCAATTGTACAGTGAGAGGTATTCGATCACCAAGAACTGGACATTGACTTCTCTAGCTGTCTCATTTTACCCGAACAGAACGAGGAGCTCTACGTATTCCCACAGCCTCGTGGTAGCCCCGTTGAATCCCTGGAGGTCGGATCCTACGTACGGGGATATGTTTGTTTTTTCCAACTTTAGGGTCTTGACAAGTGGGCGTACATGATATCCACAGAGTTGCCTTGGTCGACCATAATGCGTCGGACGTCGAAGCGCGCCATTATTTGCCTTATCAGCAAGGGGATGCTCGAGTTAGGTGATCCGCCCAGGAGTTCCTCGAGTAAAAATGATATGGGGTTGGATTTTCCTCGAGACTTGGTCAATGTCGTGAGTTGGTCGGGTGCGGTCAGCAGGAGCTCGTCGAACTTTCGTTTCACATAAATCGTAATGTTCTCGTTGTTTACCCCGCCTCCGGAGATTACTAAAGCTGCTGGGAAGTTTTCCCATGGGCTGTGAGAAGCTAGATGTCCTTCTGTGTTGATGTCAGGGAGGTGGAAATCTTTAGGACGGGATACACAAACGGCTACCGGGAAGGGAGATCCTTCGGATGGGGTGTCCTCGCGGCTTTTCTTTGAGACCTTGTCCTCATGTCGGGGTGTACCGTTCTTCTTGGTGTACTGCTTGAGGTGGACTTCCTTGATCAATATCTCAATTGTGTCCTTCAAATGAACACAATCTTCGGTCATGTGCCCGTGGCTTATGTGGAAGCGACAATAATTGGATTTGTCGGTGTGGGGTTTGGGTGATGTCGGTTTTGGGAACCTTACCCTACCCTATTTGAATTCTAAATTGATGCTTTCGGCGAGTATGCGCTCGCGGGGAGCGGTCATCAATGTGTACTCAGAGAAGCGCCTGACTGGTTCTCTTCCTTCGCGGATCTCGTGGGGCTTGTCATCTCTCTGCTTCTCTCCAGTGCAGCGAGGGCGGTATAATCCTCATGTTTGGAGTTTTTGGTTTCATCCTGACTGTGATTGCTCCTTACACTGTGGGCGACCTGTTTCTCCTCGTACCTAATGTACGCTTGGACTTTGTGCAAAAGTTTGTCGAGGGTGCGGGGAGGCTCGATCCTTACTGTCCGGTTGTATCCACCTCGACAGCCTCTTGGTTGAATCGCTCGATGTATGAGCGCAGTGTTTCATTTTTCTTTTGTATGATTGCTTCAAGGGTAACCTCCGTTTTTGGGTGGCGTCGTAAGGTTGTGAAGTGTCTTGTGAACACCGATATCATCCTTCTCCGGGATGTGATGGATTCGAGGGCTAGGCTTTTGTACCACACCATGGCTCCCTTCCTAAGTGTCGTGGAGAACAACCTACATTTGACATTTCCCTCGATGTCATTATGGTAGTCTTGCATGGCGTTGATGTTGTCGACGCGATCATCGGGGTCAGTTGTCTTGTCATACGTCGCAAGATGAGGGGGCTTCTCCATGCCCACCAGGAGTGGAGCCTCCATGATGGCTCGAGAAAACGGGCAGCGAGGGTCGTCCTCGTCGCTCCTCAGGGGTGAGTAATCCTCGTTCCTAGGGCTCTAGTCTCGACGAGGTGATGTCCTTGGTTTGTCGTTTGGCTGCTCGGGGCGCCCCCCCGACCTTTTTCTTCTTTGACTCATGGGAGTGTTGTTCCTGTTGAGAAGGGGAGTGTCCACGTTTCATGGTGGCCTCTGGCTGAGGTCTCTCGAGCTGAGGTCCATGACCGTGCCTGCAGGATGAGGGGCTGTGTGATCAGTGAGACCTTTGCCGAGGAGAGTCAGCTCAACGCTTCGTATCCAGCACCATAATCCTCTTCTGTTGTTGAAATAACATGAGGTTCGTTTGGTTGAGAGTGTTCGTCATAGCTATAATTGTGGAATCTCCTTCGACTGGTATCGAGATGGGTTGGAAGGAAGCCGCGAGCTGAGGCTGTGGGACACTATTGGCCTTGTTTTCAGTGAGGGTGTGGCAGGTTGTCCGTCTCTTACGTCGGACTCATGAATGACACGCTGATCTTCATCCCCACCTATGGTGTAGTCGACGAGACCATGGGCGCGGTTGTCGTCATGTTCATTGGTCATGCAGGACTGTTGAAGAGACGAGGTGGAATTTTGGTCTTCTATTTCAAAAGATAGGGAAAACTTTTAGTTTCCCACAAACGGCGCCACTGATATGACCTGATCAAGAGGGACCTTCCAGTGATGAGCAACTATGGTGGTGAACTAGGGGGTGTACCTGCAAGGCACTCTGATGCCAAAATGAGAAAGTGCAAGTACATAATAGGTAGAGTAGAGAATAAAATGTTCAAAATACCCAACCCTCTAGTGAAAGAGGGTATTTATTGTGTGCCACCAGCATTGGGCTAAGATTCTCCTCATGGGATGGATTAACTAGGCCCAAGGAAGAACTACCAAGGATTGCGTAAGAGTAGATAATACCTAGCACGTGGTCTTGCCCTTGGTCCAACTACCCCTAAATATTAGGAGACAATAGTGGACAGTTGAGTGACGTGGAGCATGTGGGGGATATGCTCTCCCTACGTCTCGTTGTATTGGGTTGTGGGTCATTCCCGACGATCGGGCCTCTGCTCGACGCATACCGCGTCGGCCCAGTACAGAACAATTTCCCAATTATAAAACAACTTAAATTCCAATGTAAACTCATCATAGAGTTTACACTATTCACACGAAAGTTCAACATAACACGTCTCGACAATCTTAAGATGAAGTCCCACCAATGCAACATGTTTTGTTCTCTATAATGATATTGTCGCCATCTAAACTTATAATCGGTTGAGCCCCGTCTATTTTCCTTGATTAAGAGGACGATGAACCAAGCTCCATATCCTCTTAGCATTCAAAACAATAACAACTTGACTTTGTCCAACATGAATGTTCTTAATCATATGTGCTTCATCCAAAAAAAATCTCTTCCACACTAATTTCGTTACTATGGTATCCAACAACACAAATTCAACTCCTAAAGTAGCATAAGTAGCCAATACAATATTATATGTTTGCATTTCATCGGTATCTTGAGTTCTTCTATCACCATAATATATGTAAACCTTCAATGCACCATAATTAGTATGCTCTTCCAATTGAGTAATCCAAGTTGAAATAACAGAAGGAGAACACACAATCAATGTAGTATATTTCTCGATAACAATCCGACCTCTTTTCTTTCTACCTTTCATTTGCATTTTATCATAAGCAAACAATGGAAATAGTGTTAAGGTCTTCATTAATCCCATATTTTCTCCCTGTAGTGGCTCTTGTCGTGTGTTCATTTGGTAATTTGTTAACACATGTTGGAAACAACCTCCCTTCTCTTCCCAGAATTGCCATCCTAGGGATTCTTTGTGTTGTTGGAGACTATCTGACCTGATCATGTTAGAAGGAGGGTTTAATGGTTCATGAGTCTTGTTTCTGGAAGCTGAGTAATCAAATACGAATTTGAAGATTTTGTATAGGTTTAAACCATTGGTGGTTTTATGGCAGTGAATTCATCACATGATTCTTGAATGGCGGCACCGTTCGATACAATAAAAGAAGGATCATCACGCGAAGTAAACAGGTGAATCAGAAAAAGCATCACAAAAAATGTCAAAAACAAAGAAATGAGCGAAAATATTATCATGTGGTTTCGGAGGTGGCGGTGGTACCAGTGGTTGATCAAAGACTGACTCTGGTGGTGGTTCCTGTGCTGAGTTCTCTGTTACTGCCTCTACTTCTTCATCGTTTTGAATAAAGTTAAGTTTCCTTGAGTGAAATAGAATAGGGGCAGTGGAAACCTTTACCGATGGTGAATTTGGTGAAATTTGCAGATTGATTTTTGGTGGTTTTTGAAGTAGAAATGGTTCATGTTTTTCTACGGATTCTGTTGGATTTGAATTTTTGATTTCTTCTTCATCACAACAAAAATTACAATCTTGTGGTTTAAGAGGTTGTGGCGGTATCGATAGTTGATCAAAGATTGACGTCGGTGGTGGCTCATGTGGCAAGTTGTCTCTCACCGACTATGTTTCTTCTTTCTGAGGTGTCATTAGATTTGCTTCTTCTTCTACATCCTCCTCAATAACTTTTAGATATATGAACTCAGTTGATTCATGTATGGGTTCCATTTCCTCTTCTAATTTAAAAAAAGGGAATTTCCATTTGGGTTTAAAATAATAATAAAATATTTATGTGAAAGTATTCCAAGGCATAGATGGATGAGGTCGAATCCTCCATAACCACCATTGAAGAGCACAATCTCTCATTGCCATTGCAGCTACCTCCACCTTCTCTTCACCATCCACAATATTTTTGGATATAAAATAATTTTCAAAAAAAAAATCCACCAATATGAATCTTCTACACCATAAAAATTCCAAAAAAAACCCTATTTAGCATGAATGAAATCGAAATGAGAGCATCAATTGATAGGAAGTTTTCCTATCAAAACTATGAACTAGGGTTTCTACAATAGAAAGAGAATAACACAAAAAAATAATAAATAAAATAGAAGAGATAAAAGACAATTTTCATTTGATTGATAATCTTTCATCTCTTAGTGAGAGTACATATATAAGATTACAAATGGATAGTAGAATAAAAGTCCAATTAAACAATAAAATCCTAATTAATATAAATTCTACTTCTAACTTTGATAATTAAATTGCCTAAAATTTACTTCATGATCCTATCAGAGTATTGTAGATAGACTCACACTTGAGGGACAGTGTTGAGAATAACAAGTGTGAGTAGTATGAAGAAGTTTCATATTGGTTAGAAATGTAAAGAGTTGAACATTTATAAGTGGGAGATTACACACATATCACCTTAAGATTTTTGATGAGTATGCGATGTGTTTCTCACATTACTCATAAAAGAAAGTCCTAAAAAATAAAATGTGACAGATGTGTAGGTTCTCCCAATTATAAATACTCAAATCTCCACATTTATAATTAATATGAGACTTGTTAAAGAAATTTCACATTTTCTTCTACAAGCCATACATTTCCTTCTATTAATATGCAATTTGTTGTGATAACCAAAGTGCTATACACATTGTTATTAATCTCGTTGTTATTATTATATTAAATGGAAAATAAATTTGTTAGTTAGCTAGCTTGATCACCCGCATTTCTAGCATTTCGATTACAAAGTTGTTAGAGAGCTTCATCATCTTTGTCTTGTTCATACATTTCTCCTTTAGTATATTACCAAATATCTATATATCCTCAACACATTTTACTCACCCTCTTTTCATACCAAACTAGTTCACTCACAACCCACGTTCACTAATAATACATGCAAAACATAGAACATGCATCACATTGTGTGGGATCCAAAACGGACATGCACGCATGTGTACTTTCTAATTGCCACATCTAATTCTCATTTTTTAACCAATATTCTAACCTTGCCTTATTCAATTATTGTTTAAAAAAAAATCATAATTTAGCTAAAAGAAAATTATTAACTCATAATTCAAGTACTAAAATAAGATTAACAACAATGTTTCGTCTTTCACTAATTTATGAATGGCACAATGGTTAATCACTTCTACATCGTGTTTAATTTAGCTAATGCTTATAAAGCATTCGATTATGCTAAAAATTTGGAAACAACCTTACCGTAATTAACTTGGAAGCAATTAATAACCATAGAACAAAAAATGCAAATGAGAAAATCATGAATATTAAAGATTTGAAATTTGTCAACAAATTAATAAGAAAACGCGCA
The DNA here is from genome assembly GCA_963966055.1 of Lathyrus aphaca. Taxonomy (NCBI): domain Eukaryota; kingdom Viridiplantae; phylum Streptophyta; class Magnoliopsida; order Fabales; family Fabaceae; genus Lathyrus; species Lathyrus aphaca. The sequence goes on along the minus strand of OZ014525.1, from coordinate 111,903,908 downwards.
TAGTTGAATTTGACTTTAGAAAGAAGCCACCACCACGTTGCGTCCGAACCAAGACGTACACTGGACGGTGCTTTCACCTAACCTAACGGTGGGTCCCATTTCATTCCCGAACCGAATTAGGTTCGGAGTTTTCTTTCCCCTTTCTATAAATTCCCGTTCGCGATTTCCTTCAACGCGTAAATCTCTCCGTAACGATAATTTCTCAGGTGAGTCTTTCCTTTTTCTTCGTTCTTTCGTAGTTTCGTTTGGTTTCTGTTCTTGTAATTGAATCAAAATTGAATTTGTGATTTGTTGAATTAATTGCTTAATTTGATTAATCTATTATTGGAATTTAACTTTTCGTGTTTGAATTTTATGATTTGCGCTTTTTGTTTGTGAATATTAAATTGCTTAGAATTTAACCGATTTTTACTCTAACAAGTCAAAAGAGAGATGAATTTGAATTTTCATCTCAGATCTAGCTTTTTTGTGATCTAATTTTGTCGTTTATAATCGGTGAATCGTCAAGATTCATTTCTTGTCTATGATTTCATATATTTATGAAATTAATGGAATTTGAATAATGATGATGATATGTCTTGATAATGAATTTTATCTAACAAGTTGTTCATAATCAATGATTATGATTGAAATTTGGTGTTGTTTAGGGTTAGGTTATATTTTTAGGGTTCTTGATTCTTTATTAACATTGTTGATTTGTGGTGTAGAGGAAGGAACGAGTGATAAGAGCCAAGGTGATCAAAGATGGCATTAGTTTCTGGAGGAAGATCAACCCTAAACCCCAATGCACCACTTTACATTCCAGCTGCTTTTCGTCAAGTGGAGGATTTTTCGCCGGAATGGTGGCAGCTGGTGACAACACTGACATGGTACCATGACTACTGGCTTAACCAGCAGCATGATGATGAAGGTTTCTACGACGATGAATTTTCTGGAAATGATGTGGTTGATCTGCTTCCTGATGCATTTGATCTTGATGTGAATGATGATGATGATGATCTTTCTATTGAAGCTCAGCTTGAAGAGTTTATCAAGTCTTCTGAAGCTCAAGAAGAAGTGTTTGCACAGTTGGGATCGAAGAAATTTACTGGATGAGGCGAAGATGGAGGTTTATACATATCTTCTACCAAAGAGGCTGATTGCGATGCTTTCGGTCATTTAGATAATGTACCATGTCAGTTTTAACTTTCTGTAACTTTTGTATAGGTAAGGTTTCGTAATTCCTTCTTACTTAGTTACCCAAATCTATGGTATATAGAGAGAAGGAAACGGGAGAAAAAAATGTAAAAAATATTTCAAGTATTGTTGTACGAGCTGTTATAAGTAATATGACAAAATGAAAAGTAAAAAAAATCAAAAAAGAAGTCAGGTTTTATTCATTCAAAATGAACGGATTCCTTTTTTCAAATTTCGTTTGACTGCAACGTATCTTCTATGTCTAGAAGCAGTCAATTGAACAATAATAATCGGATACAGATCATAGGACTCAATCACGTTAATATTATAATTTTGAATCCTTTGCTTTTATGTATCCTGTTCAGTTTGTGCAGATTATTTTATTTTATTTTTGTCGTATATAAAAATTAACAGAAATAAACAGAGAAACGAAGGAAAAAGGAGAAGAAAGAAAAGAAGAGCCTAGAAGAGGGGATTGTTGCATCCCTGAGGAAAAAAACAGACGAAAGTGTGTAGACTAAATCCTCGTAGAAATGAAAATCCTTAGTTTAGTTTTATGTTCTGAGTGAAGACAAATTGGAAAAATTCCACTAAACTCCTCCAACATTTATTTACTTTAAAAGTAAATCTTAGTTTTCTCGTTTAAAGTTTCGCGTTCAAATTAATTCAAATCTACTCGGACCCAAAAGCATTCAGCTCCCGCAACCCGCATCTCAGACGCAAACCAACATTTATTTAATTCGGACCAACTGAAAATCATTCAACTCCCGCAACCTGCATTAAATCGTGACCGCTATCTCAAACTGAGACACAAACCGCTCCTCATAGCAGAAGGTCCGCTATCTCAAACTGAGACACAAACCGCTCCTCATAGCAGAAGGTCACCACTCAGGACCACTATCTCAGGATAGCACCTTTTTTGCCACTATTGATAACTCTAAAAATAACGACATAAGTACTTAGTATAATTAACTTTTGTTAAAAGAAAATACCTCTTATATAAACAAAAATATTATGTTTTCAAAAAAAAATTAGCGCACAGCTTTCTCATTGACTCATTTATTTCCAGAAGACATGTCTCGTACTTTGCTCTAGATCTCATCCTTTGTTATGGAAGAAAAGAAAAAGATGAATTTTGAACTTAGAAGTTATACCTTTTTCATGACTATTAAAAATGAAAACTTTAGCAGAGAGTGCAAAATGGGACTTCAAACCAAATTCTTAAAAAACCTACTATTTAAGAAAAACTAGAGCAAGTAAAATACACTACATCCTGAGTGTAGGCTTTCCACTATTACTGTACATGAAAGACATAACAAGTCTTACGACTCTCATCTCAAAACTACATATAATCACAGACTGTGACATCTAAACAGCAATGACTGTATTCATTCTCTATTCTCTTTGAATACCTTGGTGGGGTCTGAATCACATTCATACCAACTTGGAGGGAAAAAATGGACACAGCCCTCCAATTGCAAACAATTTATTGCCTCTACAACAAGTCACCGTTCAGTTACAGCTTCTACCATCCTTCTCAATGAAAGCTATAGGAAAACAACCAATTCAATTCATTTTCATGCAAATATCTCTGTCCTTGCCTCATCTTCCTCTTCAAGTTTTTTCTTTCTTTGAGCTTCAAGTTTAGTTTGGTTGCCAATGGCTTCAGATAGGGCTTTTGGTAACCAGAAACCTGGTTTTTCAAGGAACGGGGCCCGGTCAAATACCAATGGTTCTCTTACAGTTATTTCAATTCCATCATAGGTCCATAATTTCATGGTTGCTTCACCTTGGATACATATAGAGAACCAACCTAAGCCGGATATTGCTATGTCAATGCAGTTGACATCCCAACTAGTTCCGGATACTTTTATTTCTTTTTCAATCCATGTACCTAGTTCAGCTCCGCGCTCTTTACTAATGGGAGGCTGAAATAAGAACAATATGAAAAAATAAATAAATTAGGGAAAACACAGTGTGTTAGAGTAGAAAACTTGGATTTAAAATAAATAGACGAATAAACGCACAGACGACGCAAACGATTGATCAAAGTGATTGCAGTCATTTTTTTATTATGAAATGCTTATAGTGATTGCGGTCTGAATTGCAGAAAACTGCTTAGCTTGAGCGCTAGCCATACTCAACCTATAGATGAATTTAATTTCAGAATAGAAATAATTTGTTTTATTCCATGCAAGTTTTGCACAAATTTGCGAAGCAATACATATATGCCTTAAAACCAACTCAGCCAACACTCTCCATCAACGAACCACAGATACGTCAAAATCTCAGCTGAGTCATATTCAATATGTACAGATACGCCACGGATACGGCTCCGTTTATTTTTTTTAAGGGCGTGAATATCAAAAATGTTTCTCTTTAATGACCATACACTCACCTTTAATTACATATTCTCTTTAATAACATATTAAAAATGAAAAAGCACTTGCACTAACCTATACGATTACATATACCTATAAGCTCCGACACTTATAAACTAATTGGATGGTAATTAGATTAATCTGATGGACTTGTTTCCTTTCTGGTAGTAAGGAAATATGTTCCTTGAACACTAGTGCGTCAACTTCAAAAGTGTTAGGTCCCAGTGCGATTCAAATTCCCTTACACATACCTTCAGACACAACTTGATGACCATCATCGAATTTGATGTTTTTAGCTGTCATAGGAGTTATCTTGAGTCCAAAAGCGGTGGTGATCTCTGGAGAAATGAAACTATGATTGGCACCGCTGTCAATCAAAACCATCACACTCACATTGGCCAATCTCCCTTCAATTTACATCATATGATGCTCTCCCATACTCCCCTGAACCCCAATCAATTTGCATTCAGCCTCCACATCTTCTTCCTCCTTAGATTCTTCTGCTTCCATTGTTACAATCTCCCTGTCTTCGTTCAACATTTCTCCTTCACCCAGAATCAACACACGCATAGAATGCTCAGGGCACTTGTGAAGTGTTGGGTGATACTTCCCTCCACATTTGCAACATAAACCCTTAGCTCTTCTCTCCTCCATCTCCTCATTGTGGAGATTGTGAACCCCCTTCCACTTCTCTGATAACCCAGGACAACGGTCATTGTCCCCTTTCCTTCCCGTTGAACTCAGGGATGACATGGAATTTGAATTGGAACCCACAGAAACTGTTCTATGCGTCGGGGTGGTCCAACCCGAATTAGTGCATCTATTAGCATCTTTCTGGGCCGGGTTAAACCTGCTTCGGTTTTTGGATACAGGCTCACTCCAGTCACTATGGCCCACAACCTTCTTTCCATAGTGTCGTTCGCCATCATCGTCTTCTTCCTTCAACTCCTTCTTAATGTCCTTCGCCATTTGCATCATCAGCATCCAATTTTGCAGATTCAGAGTCCTCACACTCCTTCGAATCTGTTGCTTCAGTCCATTCGTAAAGTACCCCAAGTACTGATCCTCGGGAAGGCACCCTTACCACCACCACCACCACCCCTTTCCTTGTATATACTCTCTACACCTTAGGCTTGGGTCCAAAGTCAAAGCCCACTTCCACACATACTCTATCATAATTTACAATGCTACTGATATAATAAACTAAATCCAAAAAACTGAAGAACACATCACACGGGACATGAAGCATTTTGAAAATTTTCTAAGCCTTAACAAAGTATTTAGATATTTTGAATAAAAAATTAAGATCAATAACCAATATACACAATGTGTGAATGGAAACAAAAATCAACAACAGATGCAAATACGCTGCTATTCTTAGAGTGCTCGCAAAGCAAGGATCTTATCAGCATATCTCTGTGGCCACATTGCCTAGAAACAATTCTACATGGTGCCCAAAACTCAAATATATAGAAGTATGTTGCCCCCACTCTCAACCCGTCTTGTGAAAATAAAATAAAAAAACATACTCGTTAGATTGTTCAAATATGATTATGTGTTGAAGTATATCATTCAGAGACACCGTGCAAAATCTTTCTTTACATCGCACATGAGTGAGATATGCAGTATCATAAAGGGATCGGGAAAATATTAAATGAAATGAGTAAAGATTTAATAATATTTATATCTGTTTAGGGAATATATGTTTCTCTAGAAACTTAATTGAATATATGGCTCATCATAATTAGTTAATGTAGATTATAATTAATACTATAGTTCTTCTAAATGGAATTCAGTACGAGCATATCAATCAAATGGATTGACAGAAGATGGTCGAGAGATATGGAAAAATGCATACTTAGACATCCTTGGTAAAACAAAGTATAACTGCATAACACTATTGATACAGATGAAAGCATATTTAGTTTTGCATGATAATAGATAAAGGCTTACCTGCAGCCTGACGCCAATGTGATTATTCAAAATCTCATTAGCATTTTCTGTTTTTCCCATGTGTAGAGAAACGTTTGGTGATGCCCAAACTGTGACATACAGTGTTTGAACAGTGGCTTCAGCGAGGTCAAGTCTTGCCAACCCCCCAACATGTATAGCTTGTCCTGCCTGCAAATTAAAACCAGCATATATGTTCAGATAGCATCTTCTTTTTTAAATATATATCAGTGTTGTCAATCACGGATGGCCGAAAAATATTGGTATATTAAAATTCTGCAACACTGCAATGCTATAGCACGGATATTTGACAAACTTTTTACTAAATAGCGTATCACAAAACAATAGCACTTTGTTGAGATTACATTACATTGTAGCCGATATTTGACAACACAGATTTACATTTACATATTAATACACATAAAAACCTAACAATCTCATCTCATTTCAATTTAATACAAATATCCATGGTTCAAAATCTCTAAAAGCCGTAATTAGTCGAATTATTAACATGTAAACGAAAATAAAACACTTAAATAAGAACTATTTTCGTTTCCGTTAGCTATTAACTAATGGACATGCAAGAAAAACATATAGAAACGTATAATATATGCAAGAGAATGATAGTAGAAAAAATAACTCGCCTTAATTCTATAGGACCGAGGTTGAAGTTCCTTCCGTATCTCAACCATCTTTTGTTCCTCCCGATTCAATCTCATTGACAACAAATACGGATGCAATAGCCCTGGAGTATCAAACATCTTAGCCTTAGCCGACAAAATCCCTCCAATTCTCAAGATCCCAAGTGTTGTCCCAGGAACCGGAGCTTCCGTGAGCTTTGTAACTTTAGCTCCTTCTTTCTTCGCAAATAAATTGATTAGAGTAGACTTTCCAGCATTTTGAGCCCCAATCACCCAAACATTCCCACGAGGACCAGCCAAAGTCTTCACAAAGGACAACACATTCCTCACACCTAAATCCTTCCGAGAACTAACCAAATAAACCGCGCTCAACTTAGGTGCTCCTCCCGCAGTCGCACGATGTCGAACCCATCTATCCAACCTCGTAGGCGAAACCTGAGATGGAAGAAGATCAACCTTTGTAGCCACAAGAACAAGCTTCGGCATTTTCTTACCCTTCTTCGAATTCTCCTTCATTCCCTCCAACGCCTTAAACAACGACTTCACAGCTGTTCTCGGGAACGAAGCGTCAAAATCAACACAATCCACAACCATGACAACAACAGTAGCACTACCACTACCAGCAGGATTCATTAACCTAGTAGAAATCAACCTATCGAAATCAAAATCAGGTATCAAATTCTCAGCTGCGTGATTCTTCACCTGCCCATAGTTTCTCAAGGAATGACACCTAGCACAAACAGTAACCTCTTCTCTCACCTTCTCAGCTTCCCTGGCCATTCTCTTCTTCTCAGCCTTCGGAACCTTCTTCTTCTTCATCCTCTCCAAAAACTCTTCAGTAATATTACCATACCCAGCCCCTGGAAGTGTAAACCCATTCAAATCAACCTTATCATCCTTTTCTTCACCAAGTAACATAGCTTCAAACTCATCAGAATCCAAATCAAACACATCAAATGACCCCTTATCTTCTTCAACATCATCATCTTCTTCTTCATCATCCCCATCCCCATCCTCATCCTCATCCTCATCCTCATCCTCACCAACCTCATTATCCTCTTCTGTAAAAATCTCATCTTTGACCTCTCTTTGTTGGTAATACCCAGGAAGATTCTGATCTTTATCTTGCAAGAAAATTCCACAACCAGGGCAAATGGGTCCAAAAGCTTCATCTTCATCTCTCCCTTCACTCAAAAGCGGGTTTCTACTATCTCTCCTGGGAATGGTTTTTCTAATAGCTTGATTACCGTTCACAGCAAAAGCAATAAAGGAAGAACCTTTATGAAAGCGTTTAGTAGTATCTATAATGAATCATGTGAAAACATAAAGGATATAAGAAAAAAAAAAAAGAAAAACATAAAAAGGGTAAGGAGGATTAGGGAAAGGAGTTACCAGCGGAATGGCGGAGAGCATGATAATGGGGAGAGTTGTTGAGGAAGGGTAGTTTGGAAGTGAGGTTAGTGGAAGGAAGTAGAATTGTAGAGAAGAAAATAGCCATGGCTTCAAAGTGTAGGGAGAACGAAGGAGATAGAGTGGTTCAGGACAGTGGCACCAACACAATGCTAAGGAGCGGGTAGTTTAATGTGAACCGCTTCAGCCGAAATTTTTAATAAAAAAAAAAGTGTATAATTTACCTCTATTTAATGTAATTTATCTTTTTTGTAACTAATGTAATGTAGGAACACAATTTCACAACGAGGACTACTAATAGATTGTGTGCCGGTAAATAATACGAAATTGATTATCAACAAACACCTGATATTCTAGGTTTTTTTACTAAGCCTCGTAAGATGCGTTCTAAGAAGATTTTTTTTTAAAAATAATTCACTTTAATAAAAAAAATCTAAAATAATATGGATTTTAAAAAAATTATCAAAGTGGCGTACATCTGATGTACATTCGCCATATGATTGGACGAATGAGAGCAAAATATAGACCAATTTGCCACATCATTTGGCTATAGAAGTTTTTTTATCACACATTCACCACACCATTTGGCGAATGTGTGCATTCACTTAAAGGAATTCGCCACTTGATGTGGCGAATGTGTGCAAATTCATTGTTTAAGGTTTAAAGACATTCGCCAAATGAAGTGATGAATGTGTTACCTTGTGATTTTTTTCCTATAAATATATGTGTCATAAACAAAGTTATCACTCATTTACACCAAACTTTTCTCACTCCTTCCTTGCAATCCCTCTCTCATTCATTCCTTTCAATTTCTCCCTCTCACAACATGGCTTCTCCTCGTCCATATACATTTGCATCGACACCATCATCCTCAACATCAGAAGAACCGCTTCCAAAATTTGATATTTTGAAGAAAAATGAGTTGGTGTTTTTCTCACCAACAAAGCCTCCTTTGAAGATGATGCTCTGGAACACGCAAATTTTGGAACACTTGCATAGAGAATTAATCCGCTGGTTAGAATGAGAAATCAGGCATAAAGAAAAGATCATTAAAATTGAGAAGCGGGTTGTGGAGTCTGGTGTGATGAAATGGAGAAAAGTGGTCAATGATGCGGGTGTTCTTATGATGATGTTAGGTCGAGATGAAGTTGTCTTGATGGTTGTAATAAGCTAGATATGTTGAATGTTCTAGTTGTTTTATTTATGTATGGTCATGTTTTAAATTATGTATTTTTTTGTTTTATTTATGTATTTTCTTGTATGTGGTTGTAAGATTTTATTGATATGAATGAAACGAACGAGGCTTATATTATAAATAGATATGGTTACAATGGTTTAAATTATGCCGTTGTGCTTGGTCCAACATTGGAACATTTTTTACGATTGTGCCCGGGCTGACGACATGAACTGCATAGTCTCACCATTTTGTTCGTCGTATCCATTTCTGTGTGAATACGTGTGTTCTTAGGACACCTCTTTTTCTTTCTTCGCATGTTTTCATTGTGCCAGACTATTTCCCCGTTGTATGTGGGTCAATAGTCCTCATTTGCAACAACCGGAAAGCTTTTGTTGTAGACATTGCAAAGATTGTGCACTTGGTAAACAGAGGACAATAAGCTTGAAGGGTCCAGCCGAACCTTTGAACATGCCGCTATAACATGGGAGCAAGGCATACGAAAGGCTTGAAATTTTCCGCAGTCGCACCAATTGTTATCAAGTTCTACCCGATAGGATCCCCTCGGTCTCCCTTCGTGGTGATCCATTATCTCAGCAACATTGAAATGTCATTTATTGTGTTTAAACATTGTGACCACATGTGTGTTAGATTTGGAAGATTCCTCTTTAATGAATGTCATTGAACTATCGTTGAACACTTGACCAAACTGTAGGATAGAACTCCATTTTGAACGCATGGTGTCAAAAAGTTTCCCGAGCCTAAAGTAGGTTGACCTCACCAAAGCGGTTATCGGTAGGTTATAAATGCCTTTAAAAACAAAGTTCATTGATTCCACGAGATTTGTGGTCATGTGACCCCATCGTTGTCTTTTGTCGTAGGCCCTGGTCCACTTATCCAATGGAATTTGATTGATCCATCTGAATGCATCTTCATTTGTCAGTCTGATTTCGTCACGATAGTGTTTGAATGACGGTTAGGTTAATGAATACCCTGCATTCACGACCTTCTTCCGCAATGCCTTGTCTTTGATCTCTCTCATGAAATTTTGAGCGATGTGTCTAATGCAATAAACATGTGTTGAAGGATAATCCTGCCAACCGTTATCAACATTCTTCCATGCACTCTCGATTGACGCATGTCTGTCCGAAATCAAACATAAGTTAGACTAGGGAGCCACGTGAAGTCGGAGATTTTTCAGGAAAAAACTCCATCCCTTAGCAGTCTCTCCCTCGACTATAGCGAATGCAATTGGGGAGATGTTGTTATTTCCGTCTTGGGCCACTGCCATCAATAAAGTTCCTTTGTATTTGTCGTAGAGCCATGTTCCATCAATTTGGATTATAGCCTTGCAGGAGGCAAATCCCTTTATACGTGGGTTAAATGTCCAAAAGAGTTGATGGAATATGTCATTTCCACTAACACAATGACTTTCTGGAGTATGTGTTGTCAAGGTCTTGAGAATGACAACAGACCCATATATCGCATACCTTTCGATGGAAGTTTGTAAGTTTTGTAATAGGGCATCAGTCTCACTTGGGCCTGCAAGCATTGTAGATCTAAAGGAACTATTCGGTTAGACGTTTACAGATTTCAAGATATATCATGGTTTTTCTTCGAATAACAAACACAGAGAGGTTTTTTTAATTTGTTAAAGATAGTAAAACAACAATATCAATTGAATGAAGTATGGCAATATGATATGAATGAGCTATAACAGATTGTTATTGGCATGAGTAACATCCTGGAGTCAATATAGTCAAAATTGTTCATTCATTGATGTCGTGTTAGTAGGTACATAAAGAATGTCAAATAACTGGAATATAGAATAAATATAATGCACTTACTTGCTTGGAAGGACGTTTTCTCCATGATTTAATACGTTGCTGAAACTTGAGCATGTTGTTAATGTTGGTGATACGTCCTTAGAAATATCACGATTCTCATCATGAATGTCATTTACAACATTCTTGAACTTTGAAAGTAAATTAGTACCTATATTCCGAAAGATGGAAATATTCTTGGACGGGTGAAAAACCTGTTTGCTAGTGCTAGGTGTGGATCCGAGAATTTGAGTTGTGAGCAAATGTCCCTCCTCAACAACGCGAGCAACCGTTTGTCTATTTTGTTCCGTAGGAGTGATTTCGGAAAGTGGCATTCTACTTCCAAATGTCATAGGGGTAGATACATGGTCAGAGAATGCGTATTGATGGTTTGGTGCACGTCGGTGCCATTTAGACCGTGAATCTCTTAGTATTTGATACCTTCTTGCCCTTGCACGCTTCGCTTGTGTAAACTTGTTGTTATGATCCATATCAAGCAATACAGTGATAGCCTCCCTATAATAGATAAATTAGAGACAACAAATTAAACTTGTTAGATGACATAATGAATTAATGACATTGAATTTGTTCAAAAAAATATGAGATATAATGACATACTTATAGAATAAATGTAGACTATAACAATAGTATTCATTTGTTTCATTCTCCACTAAGTTTAATAGGTGCTAATCCAAAATTGAGGAAGGTTTAATGATCCTTAGCAGTATACATATTAAAATTGAAAGCTCAAAAACAGACAATAAACTTGGATGATGTATTGGAGGTGAAAATCCATCTGTTATAAAGATGATATCATGTCCTTGTTTTTTTGTTAGCATTTGTTATTTCCAAGGCCAAATTATAAATTAATGATCTCTTGAGAAATTACCAAACACATAATCCACAATCTCCGACAATTCAGAATCTCTCCTAATCACAAAACAAACTATTCTTAGCAGGTATATGCATTAAAAGTGCCCTTTATATTGGCAGCCTAGCATGCGTTTTCATGTATAATTCGCAATTCACAATCAGAATTCTCAGAGTTGATAACCTAAAAGATTTGTAAATAAGAAAACATACAAATCCTAGGTAGTCTTATTTTGGCCTAGAATATTAATGAAACACATAATTTATGATATTGGATAACCAAACTTTAGAGGTGATAACATGCTTCAAAGAAGTGATGTTCATTAGTAACCAAAGTTTATGGGTGATAATCATTTGTAATAGAAGCATGTATAATTTTTGGCCCTAAAATCAAATAAATGATGTTCATTAGTAGCCTATGGATGTATTAAATGATTGTATGTCCTTATGCATCAAATAAGCATGAATTAATCGTAAATGTTTGACTGCACTCTATACTGATTGTTATAAATGCTCCAAAAATATACTTGGTCCTTAATTGTAAGCTAGTTGTAATAAATGTGGTTTCTAAGTAAAGGACTCACCTATTAAAAGAAGATTAACCAATTGTTCCTTGTAATGAACATGTTGTGATAGGGTGAAAAACGTTGAACTGTTGTTAATGTCTCATTACTTTTCTGCAGAAAGTCAATATCAGATGCTTGATATCATAAAAGCATCGATTTCTTGAAATTAACTGATTGTGAGGACCAAACTGCAAATATTAAAAAATTTAGAATAAAAATATAACATGTGGTTAAATTGTAATAAAATAACCACTACAATACAGGATGTTAACTGGCCAGTTTGTATAGTTGAATAGTAAGTATATTTACTCTTGTTATACTTGGACTAACTAAGTGTATTTGTGGATCTTTGAACCATTACATGTACCAAAAGTAAGACTTGACATCATGGTTTCTATTTTGGTGAGTAATAATAGTATAATATTGAAACTATCATGAAAATAGTAAGAGGAAAGAGAAACACAATAAAGTTAATGCTTGTTGTCCGTGAACATAGAAGAAACATTGTTGGAATGTATAGCAAGAAACTCTTTCGTACAGTCAAATATTAATGTGTACTTGACATGTGAAAGGAAGTTTGACATTTTTAAATACAAAAGTACAACCCTTGCACGGTTTCTTAAGTATTACACCACAAATGACCAAAATCTAGCATAATATTTGCAACTCATGCTGTAAAAAACACTTTTTCAACGCAGGCTTTGAGTTGTTCATTTTGGTGTCATTATTATGTAGAGTGCTAGGCTGTTTTCACCTACAAATAGTGCACTTTGACATGTTTCATGGACTGCACATCTATGACATGTTTTAATGTTAATTTCAAGTCAGTATGAATCATGGAATAGGATACAAACATTGAAACATGTTTTTTTTATGTTCACAGCTGGTTTTATGACTTATTTTCATGCTTAGTCTAGTTCTTGATTTATTGATTGAAGCATGAAAACTAAAAAATGTGTTCATAGAATAGGTTAATTAAATATGAAAAGTAAAAAACTTTAATAAAAAAATGTGACAACATATTACATATCAAAAGCATACACCAATTTGGACCCACCAAACAATATCACTTTGAAACAACAACAGCAACACAACACAGATCCTCAAAATGTAGATATATATGAAAACAAAAAATTTTGTTTTTGCACAACTACGTTTTGGATTGCCTATTGGAATTTTCTGATTTATAAAGGCTTTAACAAATATTTTGCAGAATAGTGATAAATTGCATAGTTTAAATTTGCATCATAGTGTTAATTTTGATAGGCTTTAACAGATAATTCTAATATCATCAACACATTAGTTATGACAGCAAAATAAGGTTGTTCTATAAACCATAATATCATAAATCCAATCATATGTTGTCAACATGTTTGTAGCATAAAAATTTGATACAAAATCTAGAAATTTGGTGCATTGCACCACAAAACAACACAGATGACAAAAACTCAGAAGAATTGTGTTTCTTGTTCCTTGGGCTACATCTAAATAGAAATATCAAGCAATTCCAAGATGTAAAAGTGGCACAAAATAGGATGGACTACTCTTTCTTCAAGTGCTTAACCTTTGTTGCGGAATGTTGCGGAGTAAGACTTTCAAGCTGCATCATTTCATCTAGACATTGAGGGGTAGCAATCCTCTTAGCAGGGGTGTTGCTAGAGCAGGTTGACGAACTTGAATCAGTTATTGCAACCGCGGTCGGAATGACATCATTATGATCATATGAATTTCCAGGCTGTATCGTATCATATGCAATGTAAAAATACATAAAAACCAAATATTGAAGATAGGCATATGCAAGCATAAAGTAAGTTGTCACATAATCATGTGAAATATTTCCATACCAACATTTCATGATGGACTACTGTTCCGGCTCGGCACAATTCTTATTGGGCCAGAAAGATTGGCCCATTTATTTCGGTCGACGTCGAGCACAATCAATAAAAGTGGTCCCCAGTCGACCACCAATGATCCGATCATAAAGAGACTCTCCAACGGCTAGTATTGACCGTTTCCTATCTTCACGGACCCCTCGATCCGCACATCATAAAACGAACCAATAATCTTCTAGCTGGTCTTCTATATAAACTCTCTCATTTGAGAGGGTCAGGTATTCAATTCTCAACCCCTAATACTAGTACTTGCTCACTCTTGCTCGGATACTTACTTTGGCATCGGAGTGCCTTGCAGGTACACCCCTTTTTCTCCCCGACGATCACTCCCGCCCGCTCTCGAGTCCAGCCGCATCGGATCCTGATCTCCAGGTACGATCAGGTGGCGCCGTCTGTGGGAACGCTAACTTCCCCGTTCTTCTTTCAAGATCCTTAAAGAACAAAAGTTTTAACAAGATCCATGGTTGCTCGGGACAACCAGGAAAATCGATCGAATGATGGCATGATTCTCACGCAACATGAGAGCAACGTCCAACCTCCCCTACATGATGATACCACGCACGACCAACCATAAGGGAAGGCAACATCGCCTTCACCCGATCGTGATCAACCCTTGGAGAGTCGCCCGGAAACTCTCGTTCCTTCGACTCCTTCGGGATCAGATTTCGCAGCGCTGGCCGAAATCCTAAATCAAACAAACTTGTTACTCCTCGCTCATGGTGAAAAGATCGCCCGACTTGAAAATAACTCTCGTCAACCTCATTCTTCCAAGAGACCCCAAGGGGAGCACACTCCGTCTCCTCCGAAGAAAAGGAGAGGAAATACCGACGAATCAACAGGCAACAAACGGTTTCGTCAGTCATCTCCACGACCCTCTCCTAAAAGAAAATCAAGAAGGAGCAGATCAAGATCCGCTTCCCCTTGAAGAACAAAGAGACGTGATCACAGATCATCACTCGTTTCCAGTGACGACGAAGACGCTCGGGGCCCCTTATCTTCTGAGATTATGGTGGCCAAACTCCCGAGAGGCCTGGAGAAACCTCCTCCTTTAGGTCCGTACGACGGGACGACCGACCCAGACGAACACATCGAGAACATCGATGCCTTGCTCGACTATCGGGGTGTTCGGGGAGCAATTAAATGTCGGCTCTTTCCCACGACGCTGAGGAAAGGGGCAATGACATGGTACAAGAGCCTTGAGGCTGAATCCATCACGTCGTGGAAACAACTTGGGCGCACGTTCTCTAGGCATTTTACTGCGTCAAGACGACACCCTAAGACAGAGGCTTCGCTCGAAGCAATAATACAAGGGAGAGACGAGCCTTTACGAACCTACATCGAAAGGTTCAATAAAGAGGCGGTTCAAGTATCCACAACCGACGACATGAAAAAGTATCTGCTTGAACGGGGGCTACGTCCCTCGACCGATTTTCATCGGGCGGTCGGTATTGAAACCCTGGCGACCCTCGACGCATTCCTGCTAAAAGCCCAAGCTTACATCCAATATGAAGAAAAGCAAGCAGCCAGTTCTGTAAGAGACGCCCGACGTCGAGAGGACACCAAACCACATCGAGCTGAGGAACCCTCGACATCTCGTCGGGGAGGAGACAAAAGAAAGGATGATCGCTCCCGTGAACCGCGGGAGCACCGGGGACCTATCGGTCGGTTCCACGAATACACACCTCTCCTAGCCTCCAGGGAGAAAATCTTGTCTGAGTGCGCCAATTCGGAATTCAAACAGGCAGGAGTACGTTTTCCGAGGCAACAAACTACCAAGCCCGGCACAGATAAAACGAAATACTGTAGATTCCACAAGAGTCACGGGCACAACACGGAGGATTGCATCCACCTCAAGGACGCGATCGAAATCCTCATCAAAGACGGGCATCTGAAGCAGTTCACAAAGTCCAGAGAAAATCCTCGGCAGGACACGCAAGAAACCCAGAAAATCGAAGAGGCCGTGCCCATCCCCGCGGACGCTAACATGCAGATCGCCCTGAGCATTTATCGCCCGGAAGACTTCTTCTTACCAGACCACACCAAGAGCACAGGATACCTTTCCTCTCACAGTCCATGGGAAGCTTTCCCTTCGGCGATGGTCATATCAGGAGGAGGATTCAATAAAATCACGGTCGGTTCTGTGAAGAGAAAATTCGACCAGCTGATCGCCAAAGGGCCCGCGCAAAACGCCACCTTAGATCCTCCGAGGGAAGGTTTCGTACCCCTCGCATTCTATCGAGAAGAGCTCCTGGGAGGAGCACCAAACGCCAGCATCCCTTTACTCATACGAGCACGCATGGCGAACTTCGACGTAAGGAGGATATTGGTAAATCAAGGAAGTTCATGCGACATCATGTACTCCCAACTGTTTTCAACGCTCCAACTGAACGAAACACATCTGACTCCATACGTCGGATCCGACCTGCAAGGTTTCAACGGAGCAGTATCCCGACCATGGGGTTATGTTGACCTGTTTGTCACTTTCGGGGCAAGCGAAACGGCCAGGACGGTTAGAGTCCAATTTCTTGTCGTGGATTGCCCGTCGTTATACCAATGCATATTAGGACGACCAACTCTGGCCGAGCTGATAGCCGTGTCATCCACCGTCCACTTGAAGATGAAGTATTATACTACTTCAGGCAGAGTCGCCACATTGCACGGAGACGTCGACGCTGCCCGTAGATGTTTCGAGGCAGCATCAAAGGGCCTCAGCTCGATATCATACCAACCAAGTCCCCTGACATTGGATCTGCCAGATGTACCCAAGGCTTTCCCTCAAGTCGATTCGATCGACCTAGATTGCAGGTTTTCAGATAATGGCGAGAGCGTTCAGAGACCAGCAGAAGCCCTAGCCCGACCAATACCGGACGGAGATTTCGAGCTGATTCCCTTGGGAGAGGACCCTACCCGGTGCGTCAAGATCGGGGCACATATGCCCGAACTTGTAAAACGACAGTTAGAAGCTTGCCTTAAAGGGAACGCAGACTTGTTTGCATGGAGCGCCGCAGAAATGCCAGGGCTCGACCCAGAAACAGCTTGTCACCACCTCTCTATCGACCCAACACATAAAGCGGTCGCTCAACGCAGGAGAAAGCAGTCGAGCGAGAAGACTGATGCTGCCGAATCTGCTGTTAAGGACCTCCTAGAGGATAATTTTGTAACCGAGGCCAGGTATACGACCTGGCTCTCAAACGTTGTACTTGTGAAAAAATCTAGTGGAAAATGGAGAATGTGTGTTGATTATACCGACCTCAATCGGGCATGCCCGAAAGATGCATACCCTTTACCTAACATCGACAAGTTGGTCGACAATTCGTCCGGATACAAATTACTATCCTTCATGGACGCATACTCGGGACACAATCAAATACCCATGGCCGTGTCTGACAAAAAATACACGGCCTTCATGACCGAGTCGGGCAATTACTTTTACAACGTTATGCCCTTCGGTCTAAAAAATGCAGGAGCAACGTATCAGCGCATGATGAATAAAGTTTTCCGAACTGAAATCGGAGACATGCTCGAAGTATACATGGACGACATGATCGTCAAATCTCAACGAGAAACGGACCATGCGTCCCATTTACGAAAAGTGTTCGACCAAGCACGAAAGTGCAAGATGCGTTTCAACCTTGAGAAATTCACCTTTGGTGTCCGAGCGGGAAAATTCCTCGGATTTTATTTGACTGAGCGGGGCATCGAGGCAAATCCCGATAAGTGTCGAGCGTTCGCGGAGTTCCCGACCCCCACGACCAAGAAGTCCATACAAACTGTTGCACCCCAAAATTTGCCCTCCTTTCTGTTGTTTCGATCTTTCGCATTCGTACTTTGCATTCACATTTATACTAAGCCATAGCCATATTTTCACTTTCTGTCTTCCTCAAAGTTTGGGATTTGGGATTTCTCTTGGTTAGTTTTACGGAATTTCGGGGGTCTTGTTCCATTCGGGGCTTGGAGCTGGACTTTAGTTTTTATCTTGGAGGTTCTTATCTTGGGCGCTTGTATCATGTTTTATCAGATGATCGGTTAGGAGACACATTGCAATTGAGATTATTATTCTATGACTACTTAGCATGCAATCTTGTGTTCAAAATCATGAATTTGTTGTTATTTATTGTTATTGTCTTGTTTGTTTTGAGAAGTTTTTTGAACGTTGGTAAGGTGATATGTGTGGTTTTCAAAATGCATTCCCTTAGGGGTCTGTTTTAAGATAAACAAGGCTATTCAATGCTTGGCAAATAATTTGGAAGGATAAAGAATTATTTAATTTCAAGATAGCAATACAAAAGAGGAGGGGAGGATTTTCTTTTAAGTCCAAGAATTGCATCATCATTTTCAATCACAAAGAACAAGTCTAAATGTTACAAGAGCAATGAAAGTCATTTATTTCAAATTGGTTCAAACCTTGTTACAAGATAATTCTAAATCATGGATGGAAGAAATGCCTTGTGGCTCATTAAAGCGAGATGTTTTGAAAATCAAAAATTATGCAACCCAGATCAAGCGGTCATTACAACGATTATATCTAGTCTTTGTGCCAAGTTTAAGTGAAACCATAAGTTGGTATGAGTAGTTTGTGGTGATATCAACGTGAAGAAGCATGGCATCATAAGAGTAGAATTAACTTGGAAAGGTTAATGCACGGTTTAGTAATATGAATCGTATTCGAAGTTTAAAAGCATAAATTATTAAACCAATTTTACATGCTACTAACTTTAAGACCAAGATTTAATTCAGTCAAATATCCGTTACAAGGTCATCACATTCAGTCACTAAGATTCATAATACAAAGTTGATCTCTAATCCAGGATTTAATTAACCACCCCTATAGTCACTTCAAGGTGTTCAAGATATGATCTTTAGGCTATGTATACATCATTCTGTCCAGCAATTGATTTCCATCGCATGTACAACCAGCAGAATTGACGCTCCCTATGAATACCATTATTAACATCATCCTGTGCCAAACACAAACCTACAAATAGAAAAGAAAAGATGTCATCAACTTGGTTCTAACGTAGAGAACTAGTATCGCATTGAGATAGGCAGTGAGAATAGAGGCTTCATAACAATGTAGAAAACCAAAGATAAAACCATTTGAAAAGAACACTTTTCAGTCCAATCCGAACACAACTGGCACGGTTCATTTCAAACCAATTGGGATTGGATTGTTACAACAGTAGGGATAAATCAACAGAAACAAGGGCAGGTTACAAGACATTCACAAAAAGAGGCAAGAAGAAACTTTATGTTAGAAAAAGGACAAAGAAAAGGAACTTATTAAGGGGATGAGGGACAGACTCCACGGGTGAAAATTTGAACTAGCAAAAGAGAATAGCTATGAGACCCCTCACTTGTCCCGAGTCCATCACTCTTCCCAAGGATCAGCCACTGAACAAGTCTCCAGGCCTAGGCAGCAGCAATATCAGGGTCAATACCTTATTCCTGTCATGAAAAGAAGCCTACATCAGAAAAGGGCAAAGACTCATATCTCAAGAATTCAAGTTAGTACACAAAAAAAATGCAATGCCTCGAGAACCTGAGAAGTACGAGAGGGACCACACAGCCAGCATGTACAAACCTCCAAAAGATATGTTTTGAGCTCATATCACAGGGTGTCAGGACCTGCAAAATCACAGCACAACAATACATCAAAGTAGGCATAAAAGAGTCTACGGAGGGAAACTTTTGACCCTAAGATATTCACCGAAAGGGAATGGCCCTGTTGGGAGGCTTCAGACTTCGTCGCATATCTCATTAAATCAGGTCATCATCAGGCCAAGACGGGATACCTGCATCATAGAGACAGAAGTGATATGCATCAGCAAAGCATTCATGATTTCGGCAAAGACGATTGCTGAGCATCACAAGGTGCAGAGACACTACACTACGTAAAGATTTTTCGGGAACAAATTCAAGGGGAAGAAACCCTAATTTTTGGACCCTATAAAAGGAGGAGGACTTCAAAAAAAAGGGGAGGGAGCCATCACGCAGAAATCCGAAGATAATAACCCCAATCATCGTGTGGGTCTGAAATCGGAGGAGGAGAAGACGAAAGAGAGCAGAGAAACCGAAAGCTCACCATAGACTTCTGAAGTTTCGAAAACGGTAACCTTCCTCAATCCATCCTCTAATTTGTTTTGTTTTGTTTGTGGTCATAGCTTCTTTTCCGTTAAAGATGAAATCGCTGAATATTTCGCAAGATTGGAACCCTAGCCTTTTGATTTGGGGCCAATTTCTTCCTCTGATTTGTTTCTATGATTGATTGTCAATCGATTCGCGCGATGCAACCACATGATGTTGCGGTAATACCTTATTGTTTTACCAAGCGAACACCATATTCGCGTTGAGTTTCCTTTTGTTTTCCTGCATTTTTACGAGAGAGAGAGAGAGAGCGGAGGGACAATGTGAAGAAGAACAAATAACAAGCGTGAACGTTCTCCTTTGAGTTTTATTTATTGATTTTTGTCCATTTAATGTTTTTTAAAAGAAATTCTAGTAACTTGCCTCCCCTACGTGTCTTTTGAACTGCTAAGGGTCTTTTGTTTGATATGCATGTGTGTCCTGCTTTGACTAAAGAGACGGCAAAGTTTAGGTTTTAGTGTATCTTTTTATGTATGTGGGCCGAACGGTTTGGTTGGATCCTTTATGACCTGGTTCAGCTAAGACAATGTTTTACCTTTGTTTTTTTGTTTATTCTCTTTTCTTAAATATATAAAGACTGCCTTACTATTGGTTTTATTATTACGAATTTCTTTTTATATTTTTTAGGAATAAATATACTAAAGTTATGTTTTATTTATGTTTGAAGTTAGTTTTAACTTTTTCCGATTTGATTTTCTTTGACCAGTGTGTTTGCGACGCCATACTTGTATATTCTTTAGTCTTGGCTCATTATTTGGTGTTATGTAACCATGTTTAGACCATATTTTGGTTAAGTAGAAAATAAACATAATCGCCTTAAGAATAATCGATTTCAAAAATAATTAAAACTTCTTGGTCCAATGCCAAGTAAGTGTTCTTTTACATTTATATATTTATGGTTACAATGCGCACACACGTAAGTCGGTCACTTCGTGATCGCCATCCGCACTTTATTCATCTTAATTAATTTACGGAAAAAAGGAACTCCGGAGTCTAGCATTCCGCACGTTCTGGATTGAATCGCAAATGGGCTAGCCCCACGCGTTGGTTCAATTACTGTTCGTATAAAAAAATTTCAATTCATCTTAATTAATTTACGGAAAAAGGAACTCTGGAGTCTAGCATTCCGCACGTTCTGGATTGGATCGCAAATGGGCTAGCCCCACGCGTTGGTTCAATTACCATTCGTATAAAAACAATTCAAAACATTTTCATAATTAATTAGCGAGTAACTGAACTCCGGAGTCTCGCACTCCGCACGTTCTTGAATGCAACCGCAACATGGGCTAGCCCCACGCGTGGTTCATTCGCCCTCTCGTTTTAAAACACCCCTTAACAAAGATCAAATATCTTTTCTCAAAACGAACGCTGTTTAAATCTTTCTATTTCGCAAATAAGCCAACGCTTAGCGGTAGAAATCATTTTCAAACAGTCGTCCTATAAAAAACACAAATCGTAGTAGCACGAACTACGAAGCTCTGACTTTCCCATTGCACAGGGGAATACGTAGGCACGGGGATTTTAATCCTTCGCGAGCACAATAAATAAAAATTAACTATCTCTCCGTCACAATAATAAAAAGCTCTAATCTTTCCCTCGTAATAATAATTAATATATTTCTTTAAAAGTAATCTTAACAAACTTTAATCAGTAAAAGAAGACAATAATAACAAGTTAACATTTAAGCGCAACTAGACTAAGAGGTTCCCGTTGAGTACAACGGACGTGAGGGGTGCCTAACACCTTCCCCTTGCGTAACTGACTCCCGAACCTAGATTAATGGTTTTGTTGACCATTCTTATCCTTATTTAGGTTGTGTCTATATCTTCCTTTTCTCTCGTAGAATAAATAGAATTAGGTGGCGACTCTGTTGTTTATTTTAGGATCGTATTTTTCGAGGTGCGACATCTGGCGACTCTGCTGGGGAAACCCCATGTACTTAGCATAAGAGAGTCGAGCCTAGCTTAGGATAGTTTGCGTTTGTTTGCTGACTTGTTTGATTTGTCTTCTTTATTTGTTATTGATATTTTATCTGCTGTTTTCTTCTTTATTATTTGCTCATTATATTTGTCTGTTGGATCTCGGGATTATGTCACGGGTGAATGTTTATTTGAACCTTGTACTTGAGTTTTGAAAAAGAAGAGGGAACACCTAAGTTAGAATTGGATGTTATTAGTGTTAGTCTCCAAGGACTCGCTCCTTGCACGCCTAACATGAAAGCTCCCCCAGATAGTTAGACTTTTCATAGATCTTGTCACAACGCAGCTAGCCTGTCGCGGGACCTGATTCATGAAAGGGCTGTGATTCTGGGACCCCCCTAGAACCTGTTTCAATTTTGGTAGTTGTGTAATGTTAGGCTCCAAGGACTCGCTCCTTGCACGCCTAGCATGAGAACTCCACTCAAGGTAGACCTTATCGTTATTATCGTCACAATGCAGCTAGCCTGCGGCGGGGCGTTAGTGCGATAAACGTCCGTGACCTTGGGTATCCTTATACCATCACCATAAAAGCTACCCTGTAAGTGGGCATTATGGGTAGAAAAATATAGACCGACCCTCTAGAGCCTACATCTTAGAGTTCCAAGCTCCCATTGTTATCCCGGATCCAGCTTTGTGCATTCATAACCATATAGCATATGCATCATAACTTGCACATCTCGTTATTTCAGGAAAACACATCTACTTGTTGTCTCACATTCAAAATAGTCATGAGTTCAGGGAAGAGGAAGACTCTACAGCTAAAAGCCTTCTCTCCAAACACTACTGTTCTTATGGACTGCTTAGAGAAAATGCCTGCTTCCCATAAAAGGGCCCTTGAAGTGAGGTTTGGTCAAGTGCTTCATCTTCTAGAGGTCGATGTACAAATCCCGGGTCTCACAGCTTTGGCCCAATTCTATGATCCGCCAATGCGAAGCTTCTTGTTTCAAGACTTTCAACTAACGCTGTCTCTGGGAGAATTTGAAGGGTTCTTGGGATTTTCTATGAAAGGAAAAGCACCTTACACCCTCGTCAGTCGGGATCTTAAGGTGGAGGTAGTAGCAGAAGCTCTTCAGATCCCCATTGCCACAGCTAAAGCCAACTGGAAGCAAAAGCGGGAATTTTGGGGTTTCCATAGGCTGTTTTTAGAGCAGGAAAGCAAGAAATTAGTAAAGGAACGTCAATGGGCTGCTTTAGTCAATGTATTGGCTCTCCTCATTTATGGTCTGGTTTTATTTCCCACTTTCGAAGATTACATTGATACGGCGGCGATTAATATATTTTGGGCGGTTTGGAAAGAAGATCGAAGCCCAGTATATCCGTTGTTAGCAGATGTGTTCTATAATCTCCACCTCCGTCACGAGAAGAAAGGTGTTGTTTTGACTTTTTGTTTCCCATTGTTGTATAAATGGCTCACATCTCACGTTTTCAAACGCAATGCTCTAATTCCCAAGATGACCGGCGGGGAATGGTCTCAAATGCTAGCTTCCCTCACTGAAAGAGACATTGCCTGGTATCCCAACAAGCTGGATGTTGACCGGATCATTATGAGCTGCGGGAACTTCAGAAATGTGCCACTAATGGGATCAAAAGGGTGTATTAGCTATAATCCCATTTTGACTATACGGCAGCACGAATACCCTATGCTAGGGAAACCCGAAGACGCCGAATTGGAAGAAATGATACTTCACGATAGAGGTGTGAATGATCCGGCATTACTCTTCAGGATATGCCATTCTTGGGAAAAAGTTCACACCAAAGGTTCCGAGCTAAGAAAAAGAGGTGGGGTGGTCAGGATCCCCTATCGCCAGTGGGTTCTTGAAAGAGTCCAAATCGTCAAACTACCCTTTTCTGGAGAAGCACTCCCCAAGCCTCCTGTGCATGAACCAATATCCCTTGAAGAAGTAGAGGAGCTTCGAATGAAGGTAGCCAATCTCGGGAAAGAAAACGAAGAGCTCAGTTCAAAGCTGCACCGGGTCACCCATGAAAGGAATGAATTGAGGTATGACTTGGCTCGTAAAACTGTTCAAGTCGAAGCAATTCAAAAAAAGGCCAACGAAGAAGAGCGAAAGAAGAATAATGTTAAAGGGTGTCTGGATCAGACTTACGGAACGGTGGTCCACTTGAAGGAGGATATAAACAGGGTTTACCGGAGGAGCGCGAATAACGAGGATTGGTATGTCAGGGCAACTAAAAAGGCAAAGATCGAGAGAGCTGAATTCGAGAAGAAGATTGCAGAGCTTACCGCGGCACTTGAGGAGGCAGTGAGAAGTTCGAATCGGGAATATGAGCTTAAGGTGCAGGCCATGAATGTCTCACGGTTCACCGTGGAAGATTGGGATTCCAAATGCCAAGAGGTGAATCGCGCCGAAGGAAACGCCCAGTATTGGAAGGAACAATACGAGGCTTTGACCAAGGATCGCGACATTTGGGAAACAGCAAGAAATGAGGTGCGGGGTCACTTCCAAGGATACCAGCAAGCTGTACAAGATCGAATCAAGGAAAGAGACATGTACCGATATAAGCTTAATCAGCTTATTGAATGGTACAACTTGCAGGTAGAAGAATTACCTTTCCGACTCTCTATGGCAAGAGGGGAATTCGAAGACGATGGATCCTACCCAGCTGTGAGTTATTTCCTCTCAATGTGCCAAAACATGCTGAAGACTTTCAAGGAAGAGGTGAAGGAATGCAGTACCCAGAGACACAGGAATTTGTCTTACAGTTGTAATTTATTTTTGCTTTATTTATTTTGTTCATTTCGGAAGAGAATTGGTGTTATTTCTGTAATAGTTAACAAATCAGAATATTTGTACTTGATATTTTTAGTCTTGATTATTTAAGAATGAATGAAGTTCGGAGCTTTTTCCTATAGTCTTTGACCTCTGTGATGTTTTGAATGTTGCACATTTAAATTTTGATATTGATGGTTGTTTTTCCTGAAATTAACATTTTTGTGGCATGGCATTCATACATTTCCATCATTTGCTGCATTTTGTTAAAACATGAGGCTCATGCGCGTCTTTTTAAGCAGTCGTCAAACTGTTTCGTCCATACAAAACCGGAGCCGACCGTCGCAGGAGGATGGAAAGACTCGAGCAGGAAAATCAAGAGCTCAGAGGAGAGGTGACTGCTTTGAAGGATAATTTGGAAAGACTTACCAATATGATGGAGACAATGGTCGCTGCGCAGAATCAGGCGTCTCAGAATTCTCAGGAGACTGGACAGAGGACCGAGGCCATGACCATCCCAACGACCGCGGCCCCAAGAAATGATTCCCAACATGTTGCAACCACTGGTTTCCCGTGGGGCATCCCTCGTGATTTCATACCAGAGAATCATCAACCACATGTCTCACACGTCGCTGCTGTAATGACTACTCCTCAGCCTGTAATACACACTGCCCACTACAACGAAGACCTCCCTTTCCACACAACACCAAGCGAAAATGCAGGAGTAGACGAGAGATTGGATGAGTTCCAGGATCGTTTTCTAGAAATGCAAAATGAGATTAGAGCACTCCGAGGCCAAGACCTGTTTGGAAGAAAGGCCTCTGATCTTTGCTTGGTCCCCAACGTCAGGGTTCCGCACAAGTTCAGGGTACCCGAGTTCGAAAAATATAAAGGAAACTCATGTCCTCAGAGCCACTTAATCATGTACGCCCGAAAGATGTCCACCCAACAGGACAATGACCCGTTACTGATCCATTATTTCCAGGACAGCTTGACAGGTGCTGCCCTCAAGTGGTACATGAGTTTGGACAGCACGAAGATTCGCACCTTCAACGACCTAGGAGAAGCTTTCATCCGACAGTATAAGTACAACCTTGACATGGCCCCGGACAGAGATCAACTCCGGAGCATGTCGCAGAAGGACAAGGAGAGTTTCAAAGAATATGCTCAACGGTGGCGTGAGGTTGCAGCTCAAATATCCCCACCATTGGAAGAAAAAGAAATGACCAAGATTTATCTGAAGACATTGAGCACGTTCTATTATGATCGCATGATCGCAAGCGCACCCAGTGACTTTACTGAAATGGTAAACATGGGAATGCGGCTTGAAGAAGCCGTTAGAGAAGGGCGTCTAGCAAAAGAAGCAGGGTCATCCAGTGGCATCAAGAAGTTCGGAAATGGCTTCCACAAAAAGAAAGAGCAGGAAGTTAGTGTCATTCACCAGAGAAGAAGTTATCAGCCGCAGGTAGCTGCAATCACCCCGATTATTAATACAGCTCCAGGTCCTAATTACATGCCATTTTCCCCTCAAAGTCAGCAAACCACTCCACAACATCAACATCAGCATCAACCTCAACAATTCCAGCAGCGGCAACAACAGCCTCCACAACAGGCTCACCCCCAGTACAACAACAATCATATTTTGAGAACACCCGTCTACGACCCCATACCAATGACTTACGCAGAGTTGTTCCCAGCTCTGCTACAAAAGGGGCATATTCGAACAAGGCCTCCCCTCCCTCCCCCCAGGAATCCCACTTATAGGTTCAAAGCTGACCAGTTTTGCGCTTATCATCAAGGCGGGCCAGGCCACAATATTGAAGACTGTTTTGGTTTTAAGGCTGATGTCCAGAATTTGATTAAAAATGGTGTTTTGACGTTTAAAGATACCAATCCGAATATTCAAGCGAATCCTTTGTCTACGCACGGAAGGGCCTCGGTGAATATGGTGCACGGTTGTCCAGGGGAATATGCTGTTTATGACGTCAGATTGATCCAAGGGTCCTTAGTGCAAAAACATGCAGAATTGGCAGGGCTTATCTACTTCCACAACGGGGTACATGATTACGAGGCGTGTAGAATCTGTTCCGTTAATCAACGGGGATGTCGCTTAGTGCGAGAAGATCTTCAGAGGATGTTGGATCAAAGGTCTATCAGAATAATGTATCCCAGGAACCCTAATGATGTTGAAATCAATGAAGAGGCATTTGTCATAATACCACAATTTAATGAACCAGGGCCCATAGAGATTACCTACGACAGTAGGAGGATCGCTACAACTCCATTGGTCATTGCTGTACCAGGACCAATGCCATACCAGTCTGAAAGGGCCATACCATACAGATATAATGCAACCATGATTGAAAACGGAAGGGAGGTTCCATTACCATCCATTGTCAACATTGCTGATGTCAGCCGAGTTACAAGAAGCGGGAGGGTATTCCCTAACAAGGCCAAAGGAACTGTGATGCATAAAGAAACTCCTTCAGAGAACACTTTTAAGCAAGTAGGCCAATCAAGCAATACAAATCATAGCAAGGGAG
The DNA here is from genome assembly GCA_963966055.1 of Lathyrus aphaca. Taxonomy (NCBI): domain Eukaryota; kingdom Viridiplantae; phylum Streptophyta; class Magnoliopsida; order Fabales; family Fabaceae; genus Lathyrus; species Lathyrus aphaca. Next base: position 111,876,630 of record OZ014525.1, on the reverse strand, counting down.
ATGATGAAGTGCTAAAACTGATCAGAAAAAGCGATTACAACGTAGTGGATCAGCTTTTGAGCACGCCTTCGAGAATTTCAATCTTATCTCTTCTGATGAGCTCTGAGGCGCATCGGGAGGCTTTGCAGAAAGTTTTAGAGCAAGCGTTTGTGGATCATGATGTCACTATTGGCCAATTCGACAATATTGTTGCGAATATAACTGTTTGCAACAATCTTAGCTTCTGTGACGAAGAGCTCCCGGAGCAGGGAAGAAACCACAACATGGCATTGAACATCTCTGTTAATTGCAAGACTGACGCCTTGTCTAGTGTGCTGATAGACACTGGTTCCTCGCTAAATGTTATGCCAAAGACAACTCTCTCAATGTTAGCCTTTCAGGGCACTCCTATGAGAGTCAGTGGGGTTATTGTCAAAGCTTTCGACGGGTCCCGGAAGACTGTTATCGGAGAAGTGGATTTGCCTATAACGATTGGACCTCATACCTTTCAGATCACATTCCAAGTAATGGACATCAAGGCTGCGTACAGTTGCTTATTGGGTCGCCCTTGGATCCACGAAGCAGGTGCCGTAACTTCAACCTTGCATCAAAAACTCAAGTTCGTAAGTCAGGGAAAGTTAGTGACAGTGTTTGGAGAGCAGACTATGATTGTGAGTCATCTCTCCTCTTTTTCATATGTGGAACCAGAAGAGGATATTGGAACCCGTTTCCAGGCTCTAACCATCGCTGATAAAGAAGTGAAGAAGAAAGGGGCATCCATTTCGTCTTTCAAAGATGCTCAGCAGATTGTTGAGAGTGGTTTAGCTGAGGGGTGGGGAAAGGTTGTGGTTTTAAACGAGAACAAGGCCCGTGAAGGGGTCGGTTTTTCACCCGAATCTGCAAGACTTACAGGAGATGAAGGTGTCATCCGCCCAATACAAGAAAGTTTCCGTAGCGGAGGATTCATGAGTCCAACTCCACCAGAAGTGGACGCAGTTATTGAGGACGATTCTGAAGAAGATTTACCAGACTTTATTGAGCATGGAGCTTTGTGCCAGAATTGGACTGCTGTTGATGTCCCATCTGTTGTTCGCCTATCTAAGTAATGATTTTGTATTAACCTCTCGCTCTGCCCGAAGCGAGAGAGCGCTTTTGTAGGGTTTTCTCTTTATGCAATTTAAGAATTTTGTTTCCTCTTTGCCCTGCCCAAGGCAAGAGAGTAATTTTGTTGGGCCTTTTGTTTTGAAAATCAAACAATCATTAATGAAAGTGTTATTTTTCGACTTCCTTTGTCATCTTTACTTTTTGCTTTTCGGAAAAGTGGTAATCCTAAAAAACACACATCTACATGTTTGCATAAATATAATATTTCATTTTTCAAAAAAAATCTGCATACGTTTCCATTTGTCTAGTGCTAAAATAAAACATCAATCATATGTGCAGATTAACCATAAAAAACCCCATTGAAAAGCATGACCCATTACCTACTCCCAATTTTGAGTTCCCGGTGTTTGAGGCTGAAGAAGACAATGATGAAGAGGTCCCTGATGAGATCTCACGGCTACTGGAGAATGAGGAGGAGACTATCCAGCCATACAAAGAAGCAGTGGAGGTAATTAATCTGGGGACAGAAGATGATAGGAAGGAAGTCAAAATCGGCGCGCTACTCATCCCCGACGTCAAGGAAAGAATGATAGAGCTTTTGAAAGAGTATGCGGATGTGTTTGCTTGGTCCTACCGGGATATGCCGGGATTGGATACCCGTATCGTGGAACATCGTCTTCCTTTGAAACCAGAATGCCTGCCGATCAAACAGAAGTTGAGGAGATCACGCCCTGACATGGCTATCAAAATTAAGGAGGAAGTTCAGAAGCAGATTGACGCAGGATTCCTTGTCACTTCCGAGTATCCGCAATGGTTAGCCAATATAGTACCTGTGCCAAAGAAAGATGGGAAAGTCAGAATGTGTGTCGATTACAGAGATCTGAACAAAGCCAGCCCTAAGGATGATTTCCCGCTACCCCATATTGACATGTTGGTCGACAGTACAGCTAAGTTCAAAGTTTTCTCCTTCATGGATGGTTTCTCCGGATACAACCAGATTCGAATGGCCCCGGAGGATATGGAGAAGACTTCGTTTATTACACCTTGGGGAACGTTTTGCTACCAAGTGATGCCTTTCGGTTTGAAGAATGCAGGCGCGACCTATCAAAGAGCAATGACAACACTGTTCCATGACATGATGCACAAAGAAATTGAAGTATACGTTGATGACATGATTGCTAAATCCAAAACCGAGGAGGAACATGTGGAGTACTTGTTGAAGTTGTTCCAACGTTTGAGGAAGTACAAACTTCGCCTGAACCCCGGCAAATGCACATTCGGTGTTCGGTCAGGGAAGTTGTTGGGTTTCGTTGTCAGCCAAAAAGGTATTGAAGTAGACCCCGACAAAGTCAAAGCCATTCGAGAGATGCCCGCACCAAAGATAGAAAAACAAGTAAGGGGATTCTTAGGTCGTCTGAATTACATCTCCAGATTTATTTCTAATATGACTGCGACCTGTGGGCCGATCTTCAAACTACTACGAAAGAATCAAAATTGCAAGTGGACTGAAGATTGTCAAAAGGCTTTTGATAACATCAAAGATTATTTACTGGAGCCGCCTATCTTGGTCCCTCCGGTTGAAGGAAGACCTCTGATCATGTACTTAACGATACTGGAAGATTCCATGGGTTGTGTGCTCGGGCAACAAGACGAGACAGGACGGAAGGAGCACGCCATCTATTACCTAAGCAAGAAATTCACAGATTGTGAGTCCCGATACTCTATGCTCGAGAAAACCTGTTGTGCTTTAGCTTGGGCAGCTCGACGTCTCCGACAATACATGATTAATCACACTACCTGGTTGATTTCAAGGATGGATCCGATTAAGTATATCTTTGAAAAACCAGCCCTGACAGGAAGAATTGCTCGTTGGCAAATGTTACTATCAGAATATGATATCGAGTACCACACTCAGAAGGCTATTAAAGGAAGTATTTTGGCCGACCATCTAGCCCATCAACCCATTGACGATTACGAGCCCGTAAAGTTTGATTTTCCAGACGAGGATGTCATGTACTTGAAGATGAAGGACCGTGATGAGCCTCCCCTCGATGAAGGGCCAGAACTGGGGTCCCAATGGGGATTAGTTTTCGATGGAGCTGTAAATTTGTACGGAAAGGGAATTGGGGCAATGATTGTAACTCCCCAAGGAGCTCATATCCTTTTCGCTGCAAGAGTAACGTTCAATTGCACCAATAATGAAGCCGAGTACGAAGCTTGCATCATGGGTTTGGAAGAAGCAGTGGATTTAAGAATAAAGAACTTAGATGTATATGGTGACTCAGCCCTAGTGATCAATCAGATCAAGGGGAAGTGGGAAGTCCTACAGCCTCACTTGATTCCATACAGGGATTATGCGAGGAGGATCTCGACATTCTTTAATAAGATTGAGTTTCACCAGGTACCTCGCAGCGAGAACAGAATGGCCGACGCTCTGGCTACCATCTCCTCCATGATTGTTGTAAACCGACAGAATGATATGCCGAAGATCGAAATTATGCGTCTTGATAGACCCGCTTATGTATTCACCTTGGAAGAGGCTGTTGACGATAAACCATGGTACTACGATATAGAGTGTTTCTTACGACACCAAGAATATCCGCCAGGGGCATCCGGCAAGGATCGAAAGACGCTGAGGAGGTTATCCAATAACTTCTTTCTGAGTCAAGATGTTTTGTACAAGAGAAATTTCGATATGGTTTTACTCAGGTGTGTAGATAAGCATGAAGCGGAAATACTGATGAGGGAGATTCATGAAGGATCATTCGGCACTCACGCTAATGGGCATGCTATGGCTAGAAAGATGCTAAGGGCAGGGTATTACTGGTTGACAATGGAATCCGATTGTTGCAAATATGTGAAGAAATGTCGTAAGTGTCAGGTTTACGCTGATAAAGTTCATATCCCTCCGACTCTCCTCAACGTTCTTTCTTCTCCTTGGCCTTTTTCCATGTGGGGCATCGATATGATTGGTATGATTGAGCCAAAAGCTTCCAATGGACATCGTTTCATCCTAGTGGCCATTGACTATTTTACAAAATGGGTAGAGGCAGCTTCCTACGCCAATGTGACTAGACAGGTGGTAGTCCGTTTCATCAAAAACAACCTCATTTGCCGGTATGGTATCCCAAGTAAGATCATCACCGATAATGGATCAAACCTGAACAACAAAATGATGAGGGAAATGTGCGCGGAGTTCAAGATTGAACACCATAACTCTTCTCCTTACAGGCCTAAGATGAATGGGGCAGTAGAAGCCGCTAATAAGAACATCAAGAAAATCATTCAGAAGATGGTAGTCACTTATAAGGATTGGCACGAGATGCTCCCCTTTGCCTTGCACGGATATCGCACTTCGGTTCGCACGTCGACAGGGGCAACTCCTTTCTCCTTGGTATATGGCATGGAGGCCGTACTCCCTGTGGAAGTTGAAATCCCGTCAATGAGAGTTTTGATGGAAGCCAAGTTAACAGAAGCCGAATGGTGTCAAAGCAGGTATGATGATTTGAATCTGATTGAAGAGAAAAGGATGACAGCTTTATGCCATGGGCAATTATATCAACAAAAGATGAAGAAGGCTTTTGACAAGAAGGTCCATCCTCGTGTGTTTAGGGAAGGTGACCTCGTGATTAAGAAACTCCAGCCGTTTATATCAGATTCTAGGGGCAAGTGGGCTCCTAATTATGATGGCCCGTATGTTGTCAAGAGAGTTTTTTCAGGCGGCGCACTGATCCTCGCAACAATGGATGGCGAGGAATTCGCTCGTCCTACAAATGCAGATACAGTCAAGAAATACTTCGCCTAATAAAAATAAAAGAATAGCTCGGTAAGTCGAAAACCTGAAAGGGCGACTTAGGCAAAAAAGAGCGTCTTGGTGGGTCGAAAACCCGAAAGGGCGACTTAGGCAAAAGATTAGAGACATAAACAGAAATTAATCATCCCGCTGGATTGAAAACCTGAAAGGGCAGTCCAGGAAAAAGTTAGGGAAAAAGGCAAGTAACTGTATCGGGTTTTGATGACAGCATCGTATGCCAAGGTTTCTTCAAATCTAATTCAAGCTCAAGAATGTCGGGGATTCAAAGTAGTTGGAGGAAATGATGGTCATTGTAATTTTAATGTAGTCTTTCCATTTAATTACCATTTATTCCACTTTTGTAAAGATCTATGGAATCCCGCTATTGGCAGATTACCATTCCACTAATGAAAATTTGAGCCTATGCCTTTTGTCGCTCCCGGGATTTTCATCCTAGTACAAACGCGAAAGTGGCGCGGAAAGGTTAGAGTCGCCAGCCAGACATTTTTATCCCAAAGGAGTGGGAAAGGTAATGTTGCACAAACCTGAGGAAGAAGGAAAGGACGAGGCCTTGCGAACCAAAGATCTGAGTTCGGGAGTCGGTTACGAATTGGGAAGGTATTAGCACCCCAATCCGTCCGTCGTACCCGACGGGATCCACGCTTGCTTGTTTGTTTCAAAGGGTGAGAAAAATAAGAATGCTGCTGAACAAAACCGCTAACTGGAACTGGAATGGAAATGAGAAAGGATCTGAAAAAAGAGAATGGAAAGAAAGGGGGAAATGTAGGGAAAATAAAGAATGCGCTCGAACGGGCCCTACCCCGCTGCCTACGTACCTCATCGGGATAATGAGGATCAGAGTCGACGTAGTTCGCCTAACTAAGGCGGGAACTATTTGTTTGTGCTTTTTAGGATGACGTTGCCATAGCTCTAGCTCAGGTGTTACCGGCTCTGACACGAGGGTGTTTACCGTATCGCTGTTTGAACTGTCGAGACAAGTCATGAAGAGTATGAGATGAGAAAGAAGACGTGACTTCTTGGTTTGTTGTTTTTTAGAAGAAATGTTTTGAATTTGTTTGTGAACGGTCTTGTACTAAAACCTATCCATCGCGGGAAGTATTTACACCTCGCCCCGAAACAGGACGCGTATAAACACTCCGCAACAAAGTCTCGTGTCGTACAAGATTGTTCGGTTTTTATTAAATGTTTTATTGTTTTTCTTTTGAGATGAGAAAGAATGACTCAAGTGGGAAAAGGGACAAAAACTAAGGGGGACTAAGACACAACCCTAAGTTGTTTATTCAATATCACGGAGATCCTAAAGGTTAGTGAGGTTTCTAATCCTAAGGAGGAGAGGAAAGCAAAAAGGAATAGGAAAAAGGATGCAACTTACTTCCTAAGGAAGATAAGTTGATCCTAACAAGGGGGAATCCTACCAAACACAAATATGGAAGAAAAAATGAGTAGAATGCATAAAAGAAATGCATAAAAAATAAGGGATAAAGTGAAGTAAACTTACCTCAATCTTCCCCACTACAAAACAAGTGGTTAGTGCACATTTTTATCAAAAAGAATAAGGCAAAACACACATTAATTAAATCCTAATTAAACTTGGACCTAAACTAGACTCTATTTAAATCCTAAAGGAACTAGAAAAATGCTAAACCAAAAATACAGCACCTATTACAGCCCCTATTACACAAACAGCCATGAAAACAATGCATGATACAACTCAGCTTTTTACAGCCAGCATGCAACATGAAAAAGTAGGTGTAAAAGGTCAAATGCAGCATGTACACATAACAAACAGCACACATTTTACAGCACCTATATGCAAAAACAGCTATGAAATGCAAAATCCAGACTTGACTATTTTCATTTTTTTTAATGCACAAATTTAATTAAAAATGCACTAAACACATCATGAACACACATTTAAACATGGATCAACATACAAAAATGCAAGAACATGAACATTTAAGATTATTCAAGAATGCATCATGTGGATTATGCAACAAGTAATGCAAAAATGAATCACCTAAACATGACATTTGAACATGGTGATTATTGATTATGAACATACAACATGATAGCTCAATAAACATGCTAAACTCAATGCAAAATTCAGAAGTGAATTGATAACATGCTATGATCAAACATGCAAACAAATGCCACCAAATGCACATATATACAATTATGCAAAATGCAACATACATCAACATAATGAAATGCAAAATGATTTAATGCAATGCCAACATATAAAACAGAATGCAACATGATTATTACATACCTAATGATGCATGAACATAGCAACAATATGCAAGAACTCAAGCCATACACAAAGAACACAAAAAACACCTAATATGCGCTATGAACGGAATCGTGTCGAAACGACTCGAAATGGGGGAATGAGCTACTGGAAATGGACTCAAAAATTCCCTAAAATCACTACCTAAACATGTATGAACATTAGAGGCACTAGGAAGCAAGATTGAGCAAGAAAATAGGCTAAAAATCCAAAAATGATCAGCGTTAACCGGTTAACCATATAGGTTAACCCGTTAACGGGCAAAAAATACAGCATTTTGGCCAAAAAACGCATGCGTTAACCGGTTAACCATATAGGTTAACCGGTTAACACTGAACAAAAAGTGAAAAATGCTTTTGAAATAAGTGCTTTTGGCCACAATCTTGCTTCTAATGATCCCTAACATACCTAGGAACATGCTAACACTAATTTCTACTTATTTTGAGCTTATTTACACATGCTAGCACCTATAGCCATCAACACTTTAACTTCTAAATCAACAAAAATCAACAAATCACAAGCAAACATAATTGAAACGGAATTGATTTTAAACAAAACGAAAAAACACTTAAAGAATGCCAAAAGTGGCGAGATGAAGAGAATAACTTAAAGAAGAAGTGATTAAGATCACCAACCTACGAAGCGGAGGAGTGCTTCGGTAATTGTTGCAAGAATCGGAGCTTGATCGAAGAGAAAACCGAAAAGCCGAGAAATCGCAAAATAAATGCGTTCTTGATGCTTGAATCTTTGCACACTTCCGATAAGCCGAAATCTTCAACAAAATCACTAGCTTCTTCTTCTACGATCCACAATTAATGGAGGTTGGAGGCTTAAGCTTCAAGATCTTCAAGTTTCAATGTGAAACTTGAAGAGCTTATTCAAAGAAGCTTTGGTGAAAGGAGGGAAAATGGAGGAAAAGTGAGAGAGAAAAAGTGATTATGAAAGAAGTGAAAAATTTTGGATTGTGGGAACCTTTTGCATTGAAGTGATTAAGAGTTATGTAGAGGCTAGGCTTGGAGCTAGGTTTGGAATGGAATGAGGTTTGGGGCCCAAAAAATAGGTTTGGGATCCAAAATTAGGTTTGGAAGTTAGTTAGGGTTAGGGTTGGAAAATGGAATATTCCTTGGAATATTCCTTGGAATACTCTAGAACATTCCTTGGAATACTCTAGAACATTCCTTGGAATACTCTAGAAGATGGTGGAAGGTGGTGGAAGTTTCCAAGGGAAATGGAGTGGAATTGAAGTGGAAAAATGAGATGGAAAGAATGAAAGGAAGTGTGGAAAGAAAGTGGAAGGAAAAGCGGAAAGAAAAGGGGAGGAAAGTGGTGAATTCTTCCTTTTTAATGGGTTAGCTTGAAAGTGGTGTGGATTATTTTTGGTACATCATTTTCTCTCGAACTCCAATGTTTGCCAAGCCTCGATCGACCACACACCTCATGCAAAGGACGATGAATGACTTATTTATTTTTTCAAATGCGATACGATGATATGCGGAATGATGCAAGAATGAAGCGTAAATTTCTCGAGGTTGATGATAAATAAGAGGGCAAATTTTGGGGTGTTACAGCTGCCCCTATTCAATCACTGTAGACTTGAATGGATGATAGCAATCGCTTTCAGACGTTTGAAGTATGCAGGGATTGAATACTAAAACAACCCGAAAATTTGCACTCACACTGTGATGGAACTTTGGAAATTGCCACGCTGCGGGTGGACTTGGGAATCTTTGCCACACTGCGGGTGGACTTTCGCCAATCTGCGGTTGGACTTCAGATACTTTACCACACTGCGGGTGGATTGCTGAATAACTTGCCACACTGCGGGTGGACTTTAAAGGTTTGCCACACTGCGGGTGGACTTTTGAAATTTGCCACGCTGCGGGTGGATTTGGGATACATTGCCACACTGCGGGTGGACTTTGGAAATGATGCCACCCTGAGGATGGACTTTCGCCAATCTGCGGTTGGACTTCAAAATACGTTGCCACACTGCGGGTGGACTTTGGATATGATGCCACCCTGAGGATGGACTTTGACCAATCTGCGGTTGGACTTCAAAATACATTGCCACACTGCGGGTGGACTTTAAAGAGTTGCCACACTTCGGGTGGACTTTTGCTCGCTGTGGGAGATTTTTGAAACTTGCCACGCTGCGGGTGGACTTTTGATATGATGCCACCCTGAGGATGGACTTTCGCCAATCTGCGGTTGGACTTTTGCTCACTACGGGAGACTTTTGAGATTTGCCACCCGAAGATGGACTTTGGCCAGTCTGCGGCTGGACTTTTGCTCACTACGGGAGACTTTTGCCCACTGCGGGGGACTTTTGCTCACTACGGGAGACTTTTGAGATTTGCCACCCGAAGATGGACTTTGGCCAGTCTGCGGCTGGACTTTTGCTCACTACGGGAGACTTTTGAAATTTGCCACCCGAAGATGGACTTTGGCCAGTCTACGGCTGGACTTTTGCTCACTACGGGAGACTTTTGCTCACTACGGGAGACTTTTGCTCACTACGGGAGACTTTTGCTCACTACGGGAGACTTTTGAGATTTGCCTCCCGAAGATGGACTTTGGCCAGTCTGCGGCTGGACTTTTGCTCACTACGGGAGACTTTTGCTCACTACGGGAGACTTTTGCTCACTACGGGAGACTTTTGCTCACTACGGGAGACTTTTGCTCACTACGGGAGACTTTTGCCCACTGCGGGGGACTTTAGAGATTTGCCACCCGAAGATGGACTTTGGCCAGTCTGCGGCTGGACTTTGAAATTTGCCACCCGAAGATGGACTTTGGCCAGTCTGCGGCTGGACTTTGCAATCTGTTGAATTGCACGGCATGTTGCCCCATGACACTGGGGATGTTATGTCTTGAGTATTGTCAATGAACTGGTGAATGTAAAAGAAATTCCTGACGCGGAAGTGATAAGTCTCTGTTGACTCTGTGGGGAACCACAATGATCGCGAATTCAATATCAAGTAGCCCTGTGGGGATGACATCTCTGTTGGAGAGGAGCGTGAATAATTCATCTGTCCCGAATTATCACCTTTGCCAAAAATAAATTGGACTTTTAGATTTGAGGGCCGTGCCCGGGGATACTCGGACTATTGAGGAATATCCACTCTTATGGATCTGCTGGGGAGGAGAATGATTTATCTGAAATCTTCTAGGGGAATAGGAATTGCCTTAGACCTGTTGGTGATGACAACACCGAGACACGTCCTGCTGAGGAGGAAAGATTTCAAATTGTCTCGTGCTGGGGATCAGTTGCTTCTGTATGGATTTTACCTTAAGAGGATTTTACAAAAGACTTGGCGTCTTTAAACTCTTAGGTATCATAACGACTACATGATTCAGTGTAACAACCTTGCTGAGGAAGTAACCATTGTCAATGCAGATGAGTTTGTATCTGTCAGAAGTGTTGAACGAGATAGTTGACTTGACAAGTAACCACGGTATTCTAGACTCCGGGTAAATGCTTCTGATCGTCTGTCTTCGGGAAAGAATGAATTCTCGTACTATTGGGGTGGCCTGCCCCAGGATGAGTACTTGAATAGTTTTGCTCTTGACTGACCAATCTTCGTTCTTGGAGAGATTTGAATCTCGAGGTGCTTGCCCCAGATTAGCTGAAATTTGAAGGGATTGCTCAACATAACTGCCCCAGATTAGCTGGCTCTTACCATGACTAACTGGGGAAATCTCTACTCAATGAAGCTTTATTCGGATAAGTGCACCTTGACGTGACAGTCTTTCAAAAGTTTTAGACTCCTCAACCTGGCAAGCTTGAGCTTCTGGATTGAATTTCCGTATGTGAACCATTTATGATGCTCAACAAATGTATGCAAGTGAGAAAATGTTTATTCTTAGAATGAAAATCCTAATTCAACAAACATGTTAATCTTGAAATTTTGAAAACGGATCGTTAACCTTTATGAGTAAATCACTGGTTAAAATACGACCTTTATTTGAATGAAAGTATGTACATGCAATACCAACAAACGTCTTTTAGCACAACTCATAGGAGTCAGGAACGCGGTCTCTTGTTAGTACGCTCTCAATTTAACCCTGTTTCAGTTAGGACTTTTAAGGGTTGTATCGTGGCCTGGTTCATGGTTGTAGAAACAAAGGATATAGGCTCAAAGTTTATTTGTGCCCACCCGCTCTTCGTGATGTTCTCCATTCCTATGTTCAGCTAGTTTTCACAAGCATTCACCTTTCATAAGGGTTTCGTGTTGATTGAGGAACCATTGCTGCTATCCGTTCAAGCACCAATCAGGTTATTATTGAGAGTCAGTCACTCCTCTATCTTTTGTGTTTATGCCACACGACTTTGTTCCTATTTGAGGATCTTTCTTGGTGATCCTTTCGGTCTTTCGTTTTTGCGTTATTTTGCTTATCCCTAACTTTTGCCTGGACTGATTCTTGTGAATCTTCGATTGTGAAGTCCAGCGGGATGCCCTAACTTTTTCTTAAGTCGCTTGTTTTCAAGTTTCGACTTAGCGGGCCTTTTTCTTCTTTTTTTTCTCTTTTTTTTTTTTGCATTGTGAACAAGTCGCGTGACATTGCTTGTCTTGATTGCTTCACGAGGGTTGTGACTGCCTCATTTTGGGGTCGGCGAAGGATAACCATTGTGGTTGTCAATCTTTGGACCTTTTGACTTGGATAACCATTGTGGTTTCGGGTCTTTGGACCTCTTGATTAGCATATTAGGATGCAACGGATCTTCAAATACACTTCTTTAGGAAAGTCTGAATGCTTGGTCTGACTAGCTGACATCTACCCTGCCCCTGGGTTACATGTGAGGGTTTTTTCATGTGAAAAGAAACTCCTACTTCAAGGCTCAAAGGGGTTAGCGAGGGTCTATCTCCCTTATATCTCCAATGTCTAGGATTTGAAACAATGCCTGTACATCGTCAACAGGGTCTTACTTGAGAGCACACAATTCAGAGATATTGCATTTTTGTTTCGTCATCCTCCCTTATAGAATTTAAGCACGACAATTGGTATTGCGATATACATATGCAAAATTATAAGGGAATGCAAATGAATTTACTTCAAGAAAAACATGTGAGTTTTATTATTTCTAACATTCAAAAGCAAACAAATTCCATACATGTAGACAAATGTTTAACACATAAAAGAAACTACAAATGGAAATGTAGTACAGAAACTGAATATTGCCATAGTTGAGGAGGCTTGGCTCCGTCTGGACCTGTCAGTCTTGGATACTTTCGACGATCAATAGCTCTTTTCACAGACTTGTGATCTTCAATTTGCAGTTGCATGCTCAACCATGGCAGTAACACTTCCTCTTCTAGCTATACTGACTTTGACGCGAGACATCTGGAGGAAAGAGTGAAGCTGGGGAGTAAAGTTGCCCCAAAAGTTTGCTCGGAAAGACCTGACGATCTTCTGCCTACGTATCTCCATTGACTGATGACCAATGAAGAATCAGAGCGACGTAGTTCCCCTCAATAGGGATAAAAACGAACAATGAAGAAAGGCAATCACATAAATGCCATCACTGAGAGTATTTGAATACTGCTGGCTTTATTTGCTTCATGAATACCCTGGTGTCCTGAAGACTTCAGCTTAACGTGAACCATCTGGTAGAACGACCGTGACACCAGTTCCATTATGACTAGGCATCGGATTATGAAGTACATTGGGGAGAGGAGCGAAATTGATCGCCTTGGAGTCAACTAGGTCCTGTACCTTGTTCTGAAAGGCCCAACATTTCTCAATACTGTGCCCCTGGGCACCTGAATGGAATTCGCACCTGGCGTTAGCATCAAAATTCGGAGGTAGATTGTCAGGAGCGGGAGGTCTCATGGTACGAAGCTCGACCAGGTTCAACTTCAGCAGCTCTGGGAGCAATACAGTATATGGACACGGGACGGGGTCGAGTCTGCGGTTTCTCGCTCTTGTTCTTTCTTGAAACAGTCTTTGTACCTGTTGTTGCTGACCCTGTGGACTCTCTTGGGAAACTGAAATTGGATGCCGACAAACGACATCTGAAGGGAAGAAGTTGATAAATGAAGTTGATAGATAAGGTTGCTCGGAAAGATCTCAGGTGATCTCCTGCCTACGTATCTCCATTGACCAATAGAGAATCAGAGCAGCGTAGTTCCCCTCAATAGGGATGAAAATAGCTTCGTTCAAAATTTCCATAACCAAACTCATCTGAGTCTTCATCTGGTTGACTTCCTCTTTCAATAGTTTCTGATTCCGAAATAAAGCTTATACTTCTGCCTTGAATGGCCTCAGCTGGGTCTTCCTTTCAGTTACCTCCGCCCGGAGTTGCTTCAGATACATACTTTGATGACTGTGATTCAAGTTGTCCATTCTGATGAGAAATCAGACCAGGAAAAGAATTTGTCTCTGAACACCTGTCAAGAATGCAAGGATGTATGCAAATGCCATGTTCAGTTATTTCTGAGGAATCTATCTGCTTTGATTCAAGTTTTGACACAGAAAACTCTAACAGCATGATTCAGATATGCGATCCTCGGAAATAACTGAACATGTGTGCAGAAATGATATGATGTCATGTATGCAATAGGCATGTGATCAATGATCTGATGTTGGTGTCGGTGCATGGTCTCAAAATCCAGATATCACAATAATCATCCCTCTGATCCGGGGTTCATAACTTAAGAACAGAAATCCAGATCACAAAACTGAATCAAAGGCAAAGTGGGTATGCTGAAGGTACCAGGGTTCCTGCAAACCTGTAAACCCCTCCCAATCTCACGGGTATTGCTACTCGGGTCAACATCACGGACTCTCAAAGCCGAATAGCAATAATACGTTCACCATCTCCGAGAAATGGCTCATGACCAAATCAGGGAATCGGTTTGGTATTATGTACTACGCAGGGAGGTCTCAGTTGAGTCCGGAAAAACAAGCATCCCTCATAAGTCCCCAGCTTCAAGCACTGAATCGAGAAACAATAGTACATTCATCCCGAAGGGTACAATACTATCGTCATACGAACAGTTTGCTTTAACTGAATTCCTATGAGAGAACCAGGCCATCCTATGCGAGTTCCCAATGGACCCTCGGATGCGAGTGGGTTTGCCAACAAATGTGGTCTGCCACTGTCATCACTGGAGAGGGTTGTTTCCATTAAGGTTCTCAATGATCGGTCCCCAGCTGCACATAACCATCAAGGTTGTACCCTGAAGTGGGGAAGAACCCCCACACAGAATAGTCCCAAGACAGTCGCAACCTGGGTGTGGAACACATCACCACTCATCATGTAACCATGCGAGCACAACGTGTCCACGCTAATCCTATAGTGCGCTCAAACCGGGTATTTGGCTTATCTCACAGTAACTCCCACCCACAGAAAAAATGAAAACCAGCACAGCCAGACAGTCCAGTATAATATGATGCATGGAAAATAAAATACTGAAAGCGGTAAATAAATGCTGTAAAGTAAAGCTGTAAAGTAAAAACTGTAAATAAACAGTAAAGCTAAACTAAAGCACACAGCAACAAACAGGTAAACACCCAAAGAAACAAAACCAAACAGGCGCTAGGATTGACTCTACAAGGGAAACCGGAAGAATCAGGTTGGTCCCCAGCAGAGTCGCCAGCTGTCGCTCCCGGGATTTTCATCCTAGTACAAACGCGAAAGTGGCGCGGAAAGGTTAGAGTCGCCAGCCAGACATTTTTATCCCAAAGGAGTGGGAAAGGTAATGTTGCACAAACCTGAGGAAGAAGGAAAGGACGAGGCCTTGCGAACCAAAGATCTGAGTTCGGGAGTCGGTTACGAATTGGGAAGGTATTAGCACCCCAATCCGTCCGTCGTACCCGACGGGATCCACGCTTGCTTGTTTGTTTCAAAGGGTGAGAAAAATAAGAATGCTGCTGAACAAAACCGCTAACTGGAACTGGAATGGAAATGAGAAAGGATCTGAAAAAAGAGAATGGAAAGAAAGGGGGAAATGTAGGGAAAATAAAGAATGCGCTCGAACGGGCCCTACCCCGCTGCCTACGTACCTCATCGGGATAATGAGGATCAGAGTCGACGTAGTTCGCCTAACTAAGGCGGGAACTATTTGTTTGTGCTTTTTAGGATGACGTTGCCATAGCTCTAGCTCAGGTGTTACCGGCTCTGACACGAGGGTGTTTACCGTATCGCTGTTTGAACTGTCGAGACAAGTCATGAAGAGTATGAGATGAGAAAGAAGACGTGACTTCTTGGTTTGTTGTTTTTTAGAAGAAATGTTTTGAATTTGTTTGTGAACGGTCTTGTACTAAAACCTATCCATCGCGGGAAGTATTTACACCTCGCCCCGAAACAGGACGCGTATAAACACTCCGCAACAAAGTCTCGTGTCGTACAAGATTGTTCGGTTTTTATTAAATGTTTTATTGTTTTTCTTTTGAGATGAGAAAGAATGACTCAAGTGGGAAAAGGGACAAAAACTAAGGGGGACTAAGACACAACCCTAAGTTGTTTATTCAATATCACGGAGATCCTAAAGGTTAGTGAGGTTTCTAATCCTAAGGAGGAGAGGAAAGCAAAAAGGAATAGGAAAAAGGATGCAACTTACTTCCTAAGGAAGATAAGTTGATCCTAACAAGGGGGAATCCTACCAAACACAAATATGGAAGAAAAAATGAGTAGAATGCATAAAAGAAATGCATAAAAAATAAGGGATAAAGTGAAGTAAACTTACCTCAATCTTCCCCACTACAAAACAAGTGGTTAGTGCACATTTTTATCAAAAAGAATAAGGCAAAACACACATTAATTAAATCCTAATTAAACTTGGACCTAAACTAGACTCTATTTAAATCCTAAAGGAACTAGAAAAATGCTAAACCAAAAATACAGCACCTATTACAGCCCCTATTACACAAACAGCCATGAAAACAATGCATGATACAACTCAGCTTTTTACAGCCAGCATGCAACATGAAAAAGTAGGTGTAAAAGGTCAAATGCAGCATGTACACATAACAAACAGCACACATTTTACAGCACCTATATGCAAAAACAGCTATGAAATGCAAAATCCAGACTTGACTATTTTCATTTTTTTTAATGCACAAATTTAATTAAAAATGCACTAAACACATCATGAACACACATTTAAACATGGATCAACATACAAAAATGCAAGAACATGAACATTTAAGATTATTCAAGAATGCATCATGTGGATTATGCAACAAGTAATGCAAAAATGAATCACCTAAACATGACATTTGAACATGGTGATTATTGATTATGAACATACAACATGATAGCTCAATAAACATGCTAAACTCAATGCAAAATTCAGAAGTGAATTGATAACATGCTATGATCAAACATGCAAACAAATGCCACCAAATGCACATATATACAATTATGCAAAATGCAACATACATCAACATAATGAAATGCAAAATGATTTAATGCAATGCCAACATATAAAACAGAATGCAACATGATTATTACATACCTAATGATGCATGAACATAGCAACAATATGCAAGAACTCAAGCCATACACAAAGAACACAAAAAACACCTAATATGCGCTATGAACGGAATCGTGTCGAAACGACTCGAAATGGGGGAATGAGCTACTGGAAATGGACTCAAAAATTCCCTAAAATCACTACCTAAACATGTATGAACATTAGAGGCACTAGGAAGCAAGATTGAGCAAGAAAATAGGCTAAAAATCCAAAAATGATCAGCGTTAACCGGTTAACCATATAGGTTAACCCGTTAACGGGCAAAAAATACAGCATTTTGGCCAAAAAACGCATGCGTTAACCGGTTAACCATATAGGTTAACCGGTTAACACTGAACAAAAAGTGAAAAATGCTTTTGAAATAAGTGCTTTTGGCCACAATCTTGCTTCTAATGATCCCTAACATACCTAGGAACATGCTAACACTAATTTCTACTTATTTTGAGCTTATTTACACATGCTAGCACCTATAGCCATCAACACTTTAACTTCTAAATCAACAAAAATCAACAAATCACAAGCAAACATAATTGAAACGGAATTGATTTTAAACAAAACGAAAAAACACTTAAAGAATGCCAAAAGTGGCGAGATGAAGAGAATAACTTAAAGAAGAAGTGATTAAGATCACCAACCTACGAAGCGGAGGAGTGCTTCGGTAATTGTTGCAAGAATCGGAGCTTGATCGAAGAGAAAACCGAAAAGCCGAGAAATCGCAAAATAAATGCGTTCTTGATGCTTGAATCTTTGCACACTTCCGATAAGCCGAAATCTTCAACAAAATCACTAGCTTCTTCTTCTACGATCCACAATTAATGGAGGTTGGAGGCTTAAGCTTCAAGATCTTCAAGTTTCAATGTGAAACTTGAAGAGCTTATTCAAAGAAGCTTTGGTGAAAGGAGGGAAAATGGAGGAAAAGTGAGAGAGAAAAAGTGATTATGAAAGAAGTGAAAAATTTTGGATTGTGGGAACCTTTTGCATTGAAGTGATTAAGAGTTATGTAGAGGCTAGGCTTGGAGCTAGGTTTGGAATGGAATGAGGTTTGGGGCCCAAAAAATAGGTTTGGGATCCAAAATTAGGTTTGGAAGTTAGTTAGGGTTAGGGTTGGAAAATGGAATATTCCTTGGAATATTCCTTGGAATACTCTAGAACATTCCTTGGAATACTCTAGAACATTCCTTGGAATACTCTAGAAGATGGTGGAAGGTGGTGGAAGTTTCCAAGGGAAATGGAGTGGAATTGAAGTGGAAAAATGAGATGGAAAGAATGAAAGGAAGTGTGGAAAGAAAGTGGAAGGAAAAGCGGAAAGAAAAGGGGAGGAAAGTGGTGAATTCTTCCTTTTTAATGGGTTAGCTTGAAAGTGGTGTGGATTATTTTTGGTACATCATTTTCTCTCGAACTCCAATGTTTGCCAAGCCTCGATCGACCACACACCTCATGCAAAGGACGATGAATGACTTATTTATTTTTTCAAATGCGATACGATGATATGCGGAATGATGCAAGAATGAAGCGTAAATTTCTCGAGGTTGATGATAAATAAGAGGGCAAATTTTGGGGTGTTACACCTTTGTTTGCAATTCTTATTCTATCTTCATCTCAAAAATGACATTGTTATTAATAATGATTTTCGAAACAAAAAAAAAAACCTTTTACTATGTTTGTTTGTAATGTGTGTGTACTTGCTAAGTTGGCGCATTGAAAGGTGGACGTTAATAGTTGTTCCAATAATGGTTGAAATGCAAGATGTGAAATAATTATCTCGTTAAATGCGACATGCTCATGTTTCTCCAATATGGGTCGTTGGAGTGTTACTTATGCGGCTCATTTTCTGTGACAAAATTTTTGTTACTCAACGCCTTTGGAAAGATGTAAGCCTGATGTACCTATGTGAGCCAGATTCAATCTACGTGGGTAGATTGTTGGTTTGATTCCCCTGGTAGAAGATAAACCATTTCATCCTCGTCAGGGTCGACTGCGTTATGGGTCGCTGACGTCTTGTTGAGACTGGTCGAGCATCCGGTTGTTGTGTTCTCCTCACTGATCTATCTTACGTGTCTGTTTTGTCTGTTTGTCAGCATAAACATAACACATATACATACATGTACATCATAAATGAATGCATACGCATATACATATTCATGTCGCATTTGTTAATGCATACCTCTTTCACCTTGGTCGTGTTTATCCCCAAGTGATGTGTCTCTCTCCAAATAGAGTTGTCAGCCTTAGGCAGAAAATGTACATTCTTTCTAATTCCCCACTGAGTTCCTACCCTCGTGGAAGATTTTGCTTTAGTTCTCCTTTCCACACTTGGATAGGATAAATCCTGATTGAGTTCATTCCTCAGGGAATAGTGTCTTGATTGATAGTTTCTTCCCAGCTCGTTCCTGGATTGAATTTTGGTCATTGGCAATTTTTGATAATCGAACTACCAATTGAGAAGTGCATTTATTTTGCACCTTTGGATGCTTAGTTTCCCAGAAGGAATTTGTGAGAGGCTTTCATTGAAGACAAATTTGTTTTCCAGCAGTGTTGTTGCAACATTCTCTTGGAATAATTATACCTGACAACAAGTGGCAGTCTCTTTATTGGAGAAGCTTGTTCTTATCCCTGGACCTCTAATCGGAATCAACAAGTGGCAATCTCTTTATTGGAGAAGCTTGTTCTTATCCCTGGACCTCTAATTGGAATCAACAAGTGGCAGTCTCCTTATTTGAGAAGCTTGTTTCTTATCCACGGATTTCCCATTAAATTAACAGATGGCAGTCTCTTTTCGAGCAATTTGTTCATCCTCAGCAAGGTTTATGTTCTATCAAATGGCATCTCCCCTGTTCAGTCGAGAAGTTTGATATGAACCTCTTTTATTTGTTCCAACAAATGGCTGTCTCTCCCATACAAGTTGAGAAGTTTGTTGTGAATTTTCCAATTTCCGTCAAATGGCTATCTCTTCCATACAAGTCGAGAAGTTTGAGCGTGAAATTGTTCTTCGTCATATGGCTGTCTCTTTCAGAAAAAGGGAAGTATGATGAATGTTCTATCAAATGGCTGTCTCTTCCATACAAGTCGAGAAGTTTGATATGAACCTCTTTTCCAATTTCCAACAAATGGCTGTCTCTCCCATACAAGTTGAGAAGTTTGTTGTGAATTTTCCAATTTCCGTCAAATGGCTATCTCTTCCATACAAGTCGAGAAGTTTGAGCGTGAAATTGTTCTTCGTCATATGGCTGTCTCTTTCAGAAGAAGGGAAGTATGATGAATGTTCTATCAAATGGCTGTCTCTTCCATACAAGTCGAGAAGTTTGATATGAACCTCTTTTCCAATTTCCAACAAATGGCTGTCTCTCCCATACAAGTTGAGAAGTTTGTTGTGAATTTTCCAATTTCCGTCAAATGGCTATCTCTTCCATACAAGTCGAGAAGTTTGAGCGTGAAATTGTTCTTCGTCATATGGCTGTCTCTTTCAGAAGAAGGGAAGTATGATGAATGTTCTATCAAATGGCTGTCTCTTCCATACAAGTCGAGAAGTTTGATATGAACCTCTTTTCCAATTTCCAACAAATGGCTGTCTCTCCCATACAAGTTGAGAAGTTTGTTGTGAATTTTCCAATTTCCGTCAAATGGCTATCTCTTCCATACAAGTCAAGAAGTTTGAGCGTGAAATTGTTCTTCGTCATATGGCTGTCTCTTTCAGAAGAAGGGAAGTATGATGAATGTTCTATCAAATGGCTGTCTCTTCCATACAAGTCGAGAAGTTTGATATGAACCTCTTTTCCAATTTCCAACAAATGGCTGTCTCTCCCATACAAGTTGAGAAGTTTGTTGTGAATTTTCCAATTTTCGTCAAATGACTATCTCTTCCATACAAGTTGAGAAGTTTGAGCGTAAAGTTGTTTTCCATCATATGGCTGTCTCTTTCAGGATAAGAGAAATATGATGAGAGTTTTATCAAATGACATCGCCCCGATGCACGTTATTCTCTGTTGATCATTTATCGTCTGGTTGTATTTCAAAACTCCCTGAAGGGATTTATGTTATGATTATGTGAGCTTTATCCCCATTAAAGACATCTTTTTCCCTCGTTGGAGTTTGGCTTTTAGTTTCTTTTCTAGTCCCTCCATCGTTTATTTTCTTTTACTTCTCGGAGCGCCAATTTTCTGGTTCTTTAGTATTCAAACTTCTTCTACCTTTCAGGTTTAAGCCGTTTGAATAGGGGCAGCTGTTGCACCCCAAAATTTGCCCTCCTTTCTGTTGTTTCGATCTTTCGCATTCGTACTTTGCATTCACATTTATACTAAGCCATAGCCATATTTTCACTTTCTGTCTTCCTCAAAGTTTGGGATTTGGGATTTCTCTTGGTTAGTTTTACGGAATTTCGGGGGTCTTGTTCCATTCGGGGCTTGGAGCTGGACTTTAGTTTTTATCTTGGAGGTTCTTATCTTGGGCGCTTGTATCATGTTTTATCAGATGATCGGTTAGGAGACACATTGCAATTGAGATTATTATTCTATGACTAATTAGCATGCAATCTTGTGTTCAAAATCATGAATTTGTTGTTATTTATTGTTATTGCCTTGTTTGTTTTGAGAAGTTTTTTGAACGTTGGTAAGGTGATATGTGTGGTTTTCAAAATGCATTCCCTTAGGGGTCTGTTTTAAGATAAACAAGGCTATTCAATGCTTGGCAAATAATTTGCAAGGATAAAGAATTATTTAATTTCAAGATAGCAATACAAAAGAGGAGGGGAGGATTTTCTTTTAAGTCCAAGAATTGCATCATCATTTTCAATCACAAAGAACAAGTCTAAATGTTACAAGAGCAATGAAAGTCATTTATTTCAAATTGGTTCAAACCTTGTACAAGATAATTCTAAATCATGGATGGAAGAAATGCCTTGTGGCTCATTAAAGCGAGATGTTTTGAAAATCAAAAATTATGTAACCCAGATCAAGCGGTCATTACAACGATTATATCTAGTCTTTGTGCCAAGTCTAAGTGAAACCATAAGTTGGTATGAGTAGTTTGTGGTGATATCAACGTGAAGAAGCATGGCATCATAAGAGTAGAATTAACTTGGAAAGGTTAATGCACGGTTTAGTAATATGAATCATATTCGAAGTTTAAAAGCATAAATTATTAAACCAATTTTACATGCTACTAACTTTAAGACCAAGATTTAATTCAGTCAAATATCCGTTACAAGGTCATCACATTCAGTCACTAAGATTCATAATACAAAGTTGATCTCTAATCCAGGATTTAATTAACCACCCCTATAGTCACTTCAAGGTGTTCAAGATATGATCTTTAGGCTATGTATACATCATTCTGTCCAGCAATTGATTTCCATCGCATGTACAACCAGCAGAATTGACGCTCCCTATGAATACCATTATTAACATCATCCTGTGCCAAACACAAACCTACAAATAGAAAAGAAAAGATGTCATCAACTTGGTTCTAACGTAGAGAACTAGTATCGCATTGAGATAGGCAGTGAGAATAGAGGCTTCATAACAATGTAGAAAACCAAAGATAAAACCATTTGAAAAGAACACTTTTCAGTCCAATCCGAACACAACTGGCACGATTCATTTCAAACCAATTGGGATTGGATTGTTACAACAGTAGGGATAAATCAACAGAAACAAGGGCAGGTTACAAGACATTCACAAAAAGAGGCAAGAAGAAACTTTATGTTAGAAAAAGGACAAAGAAAAGGAACTTATCAAGGGGATGAGGGACAGACTCCACGGGTGCAAATTTGAACTAGCAAAAGAGAATAGCTATGAGACCCCTCACTTGTCCCGAGTCCATCACTCTTCCCAAGGATCAGCCACTGAACAAGTCTCCAGGCCTAGGCAGCAGCAATATCAGGGCCAATACCTTATTCCTGTCATGAAAAGAAGCCTACATCAGAAAAGGGCAAAGACTCATATCTCAAGAATTCAAGTCAGTACACAAAAAAAATGCAATGCCTCGAGAACCTGAGAAGTACGAGAGGGACCACACAGCCAGCATGTACAAACCTCCAGAAGATATGTTTTGAGCTCATATCACAGGGTGTCAGGACCTGCAAAATCACAGCACAACAATACATCAAAGTAGGCATAAAAGAGTCTACGGAGGGAAACTTTTGACCCTAAGATATTCACCGAAAGGGAATGGCCCTGCTGGGAGGCTTCAGACTTCGTCGCATATCTCATTAAATCAGGTCACCATCAGGCCAAGACGGGATACCTGCATCATAGAGACAGAAGTGATATGCATCAGCAAAGCATTCATGATTTCGGCAAAGACGATTGCTGAGCATCACAAGGTGCAGAGACACTACACTACGTAAAGATTTTTCGGGAACAAATTCAAGGGGAAGAAACCCTAATTTTTGGACCCTATAAAAGGAGGAGGACTTCAAAAAAAAGGGGAGGGAGCCACCACGCAGAAATCCAAAGATAATAACCCCAATCATCGTGTGGGTCTGAAATCGGAGGAGGAGAAGACGAAAGAGAGCAGAGAAACCGAAAGCTCACCATAGACTTCTGAAGTTTCGAAAACGGTAACCTTCCTCAATCCATCCTCTAATTTGTTTTGTTTTGTTTGTGGTCATAGCTTCTTTTCCGTTAAAGATGAAATTGCTGAATATTTCGCAAGATTGGAACCCTAGCCTTTTGATTTGGGGCCAATTTCTTCCTCTGATTTGTTTCTATGATTGATTGTCAATCGATTCGCGCGATGCAACCACATGATGTTGCGGTAATACCTTATTGTTTTACCAAGCGAACACCATATTCGCGTTGAGTTTCCTTTTGTTTTCCTGCATTTTTACGAGAGAGAGAGAGAGAGAGAGCGGAGGGACAATGTGAAGAAGAACAAATAACAAGCGTGAACGTTCTCCTTTGAGTTTTATTTATTGATTTTTGTCCATTTAATGTTTTTTAAAAGAAATTCTAGTAACTTGCCTCCCCTACGTGTCTTTTGAACTGCTAAGGGTCTTTTGTTTGATATGCATGTGTGTCCTGCTTTGACTAAAGAGACGGCAAAGTTTAGGTTTTAGTGTATCTTTTTATGTATGTGGGCCGAACGGTTTGGTTGGATCCTTTATGACCTGGTTCAGCTAAGACAATGTTTTACCTTTGTTTTTTTGTTTATTCTCTTTTCTTAAATATATAAAGACTGCCTTACTATTGGTTTTATTATTACGAATTTCTTTTTATATTTTTTAGGAATAAATATACTAAAGTTATGTTTTATTTATGTTTGAAGTTAGTTTTAACTTTTTCCGATTTGATTTTCTTTGACCAGTGTGTTTGCGACGCCATACTTGTATATTCTTTAGTCTTGGCTCATTATTTGGTGTTATGTAACCATGTTTAGACCATATTTTGGTTAAGTAGAAAATAAACATAATCGCCTTAAGAATAATCGATTTCAAAAATAATTAAAACTTCTTGGTCCAATGCCAAGTAAGTGTTCTTTTACATTTATATATTTATGGTTACAATGCGCACACACGTAAGTCGGTCACTTCGGGATCGCCATCCGTACTTTATTCATCTTAATTAATTTACGGAAAAAAGGAACTCCGGAGTCTAGCATTCCGCACGTTCTGGATTGAATCGCAAATGGGCTAGCCCCACGCGTTGGTTCAATTACCGTTCGTATAAAAAAATTTCAATTCATCTTAATTAATTTACGGAAAAAGGAACTCCGGAGTCTAGCATTCCGCACGTTCTGGATTGGATCGCAAATGGGCTAGCCCCACGCGTTGGTTCAATTACCATTCGTATAAAAACAATTCAAAACATTTTCATAATTAATTAGCGAGTAACTGAACTCCGGAGTCTCGCACTCCGCACGTTCTTGAATGCAACCGCAACATGGGCTAGCCCCACGCGTGGTTCATTCGCCCTCTCGTTTTAAAACACCCCTTAACAAAGATCAAATATCTTTTCTCAAAACGAACGCTGTTTAAATCTTTCTATTTCGCAAATAAGCCAACGCTTAGCGGTAGAAATCATTTTCAAACAGTCGTCCTATAAAAAACACAAATCGTAGTAGCACGAACTACGAAGCTCTGACTTTCCCATTGCACAGGGGAATACGTAGGCACAGGGATTTTAATCCTTCGTGAGCACAATAAATAAAAATTAACTATCTCTCCGTCACAATAATAAAAAGCTCTAATCTTTCCCTCGTAATAATAATTAATATATTTCTTTAAAAGTAATCTTAACAAACTTTAATCAGTAAAAGAAGACAATAATAACAAGTTAACATTTAAGCGCAACTAGACTAAGAGGTTCCCGTTGAGTACAACGGACGTGAGGGGTGCCTAACACCTTCCCCTTGCGTAACTGACTCCCGAACCTAGATTAATGGTTTTGTTGACCATTCTTATCCTTATTTAGGTTGTGTCTATATCTTCCTTTTCTCTCGTAGAATAAATAGAATTAGGTGGCGACTCTGTTGTTTATTTTAGGATCGTATTTTTCGAGGTGCGACACAAACACTAAACGGGGTCATTATTTCCCTTGCCCGATTCGTGGCAAAATCTGCTCAATACGCACTCCCTTTCTACAAGCTCCTCCGTAAGGAAGCAACGTTCGAATGGACAGCAGAATGCGAGTTAGCGCTATCCCACTTGAAAAAAGCATTAAGTGAACCTCCAGTCTTATCCAGGCCAGAGGAAGGGGAGACTCTATATCTCTACCTCGCGGTCGCGAACGAAGCAGTAAGCGCGGCCCTTGTGCGCGAACGACCCGAAGGGCAAAAACCCGTGTATTTCACGAGCAAAGCTCTCCACGGCCCAGAAGTTCGGTACCTTCAGATAGAAAAGGTCGCATTGGCCCTCCTTCTCGCAGCTAGAAGACTACGCCACTACTTCCTGGCTCACACCATCATCGTAAGGACCGATCAACCCATAAGACAGTTGCTCGGTCGACCAGACATGGCCGGCCGAATGTTAAAATGGTCACTAGAACTATCTGAATTCGACATCAAATTCGAGGGAAGACAAGCCCTCAAAGCTCAAGCACTGGCCGACTTCGTGGCTGAACTTACCTTCACCGAGCAAGAACCGCAAGCTTCGTCCAAGTGGGTTATTTTCGTAGACGGTGCATCCGGCCCAGCGGGCAGTGGGGCCGGTATCATCCTGGAGAACGAGGAAGGGAACGTCATCGAAGTATCCTTGACTTTATCTTTCCCTACTTCTAATAACCAAGCGGAGTACGAAGCCTTCCTGGCAGGCATACGGCTCGCGAACGACCTAGAAGCAGAAGAGATCACAATTTGCACGGATTCCCAATTGGTCGCGAGCCAAATCCGAGGAGATTTCCAAGCCAGAAGTGATAGCATGGCCGAATATCTAGCCCTCGTAAAAGACGAAATGAAGCAGTTTAAAAGTGTGGAAGTCAAACACGTTCCACGGGAAAACAACGCCCGCGCAGATATCCTGTCCAAACTGGCGAGCACTAAAAGAAAAGGAAACAACAAGTCCGTCATACAAAAACTGCTCCCCCGACCAAGTATCGGGCACTCATCACCTTGCATACAAGTTAACCTAGTGGGCGACACAAATTGCTGGATGACCCCAGTATTCAACTATCTAACTAAAGGAGAATTACCGACCGACCCGAAAGAGGCTAGTACCATACGACGGAGGGCATGCTCATATTCTTTAGTAGGCGGACGCATGTACCGTCGAAGATTCTCTACGCCCCTCCTCAGGTGCGTAGAAGAGGAAAACATTCCACACGTTCTAAGGGAGGTCCACGAGGGAATCAATGCGCAACATCCGGGCGGACGTTCGTTAGCTCGGAAGATTCTGAGGGCAGGATACTACTGGCCCACCCTACAGCACGATGCAAAGGAACATGTAAAAAGATGCGATAAATGCCAACGACATGGAGACGTGCACGTAGCACCTCCTTCCGAGCTAAAATCGTAATCATCACCCTGGCCGTTCGCATGGTGGGGAATGGACATTCTAGGACCCTTCGTCGTTGGGTCTGGTCAGAACAAATACTTAATTGTAGGCGTCGACTATTTCACCAAATGGATAGAAGCTGAGGCCCTGGCCAAAATTACCGCACTCAATATACTTCGATTCTTCAAAAGAAACATCCTCGCCCGGTTTGGAGTCCCCCTCGCTATTGTGACCGACAACGGAACTCAATTCACGGATAAACATTTCAAAGAATTCGTCGCGTCAATAGGGACAAAACAACATTTCACGTCAGTCGAACATCCCCAAACTAACGGGCAAGCCGAGGCCGCAAACAGGGTAATCCTGAGAGGTCTGAAACGAAGGTTAGACGAGCATAAGAAACACTGGGTCGAGGAACTACATAGCGTGTTGTGGGCGTATAGGACCACTCCCCATTCAACGACCGGAGAGTCCCCGTTTCGATTAGCGTATGGGACCGAAGCAGTAATTCCAATAGAAATGCATGTTCGTTCAAGACGCACGAAATTCCCCATGGAACAAGATGTCAATAATGAAGCTTTAAGAGACGAGCTCGAAATGGTCGAAGAAATTCGATCAGAAGCCGCCCTTCGAGAAACCACTCTCAAACAAAAGATAGCCGCTCGGTATGATTCCAAGGTCATCAGGCGGACGTTCGAAGTAGGCAGCCTCGTCCTTAGGAGAAACCACAGGGATCCCCGCGAGGGAAAACTAACGCCCAACTGGGAGGGCCCATATCGCGTTCGAGCGAAAACCGAGAACGGTGCTTATTCCTTAGAAAATTTACACGGGGAAGAGCTCGCTCGGCCTTGGAACGCCGAGAAACTCAAACAGTACTATAGTTAAATCAACCTCCTTGCTCAGCTACCAAAGAGAAGGAGAGACTAACGAAAAACTGTGTGCCTAGGTACGAGCACGTCAGCCTAAATTTAACAAAGCAAGCAAGACCTCTTTTCGAGCAAAAGGGAGACTTGTCGCACGAACGGATACTCAAACGAGTCCGACGTCGCCTAAGTATCACGACCAGGCAGAACCCCAGCTCGCGATGGGACGTTCACGCCACGGAGCCCGGGCCTTTATCTTGGCTCGAGCACCGATCGAGGGTAAAACCCCCAACACTGATTGGTTCCCCTAACCAACAGACCGACCATACTCCCCCGTATCTATCCAATCGCTTCTGACTAACGCGAACACGAGCGCCAAACACTTAATAAAAATAAATAAACTATGTCCTCCGACGGACGCATTATTACGAGCAAACAATATATGCAACCGACCTCCAGGGTCAAACACTTAACATTTAAAATAAATGCGGCACCAAAAGTCCGACTTGTTCGGAATTACAAATAAAGGGGGCCACGCCCCCCAAAACAAGATACATTATAAAATACAAGGCGCACAGGCCACAAATTAATTATCTTCATCTGCCGGGCGATCTTCCTCCGCACGAGCTTCCTCAGGGCCCGGCTGCTCCTCTGGCTGATCAGGCTGGACAGTCGTCCCCGGCTGAGAGTCGGCCACCACCAAGTCCGCAGGCACCACAATCTGACCGTCCACCACCTTGTAAAGATAGTTAATTCGATCAACATCCAAGGCGAGGTCAGGGCGGAGAGCTTTCACTTGGTCCACCGCATTCTGAAAACTGAACTCAGTAGACGCGTTCAGATCTTCCATATCCTGGTCGATCCGAGCGAGAAACTGAGCCCTCGTAATCAAATGTTTGGTGTCCTCGTCTTCATCCTCTTTGGGGCAAAAGGAGTCTTTTAGCTTTTTATTCTGCTCGAGCAACTTTCTCTTGTCGACCTCTAATTTAGCGATGATCGTTGCTCGCTCAGTAGATTCTGTGGTAACCCTTTTCACCTCCTCGGTGGACGCCGTCAGCTTGGCCTCAGAAGCAGCCAATTGTTCTTTGAGCTTGCTGTTCTCCCGCTCCAGCATAGGAGACCCCTCAGCCGTCATCCAGGCCATAGTCAGGACCCGCATCACCGCGCTCGCGTCCTGGGCCAAAGAGAGCCGCTGAGCAGGGCGATCCATCCCCTCCAGGAACAAAGAATCCGCCCGGTCCACATCCATTGTATTCCCCTCGAAAAAGTTCCGAACGACGAAACACGGGGGTATCCCATGCCTTGGCTTTGGAGGAGCGCCGGCCGTCAGATCCACAGTGGCCGCCGCTTTATGTTTCTTCATTAAAGAACCAGTGGAAGCCCCCGGAGAGCCCTGAACCAATGGACCCAAACCTGAACCGCTTGCCTCAGTCAATCTGGTCTGCACGACCCTCGACCGCTTTCGCTACTGCTGGACTAACCGCTCATGGATTTTGTCCAGAGGATTAGTCAAAGAACCTGAAAAGAGGAACAAAACCAAAATTAGCTACGAGCAACAAAGTCAAATAAAAAACTTAACGAGCATAAGCAAACAGATACCAAAAAAATCAGCTATCTCCTGCCCGTTATTACAGGCCAGCAGATCAGTAACATTGATCAGGGGACGCTCCAAAGCTTCTCCCCCATCCTGATCGACCATAACTTTGCCTTCCCCGTCCAATAGAGGGGTCGGAGTAAAAGAAGCTATCAACTTCCTAAAAGCTTCGAAGCTGGCCGCATCATCATCGTTCAGGGTGTTCCCCACCTGAACGAATTCCCCCACTGGCCGCTCATAATGCACGTAACTCCAAGAGAAGGGGAACATCCATAACCTCCTCGGAATCACTTCCCCTTGGTCGTCCAATCTGGGCTCGTCGTTTTCATCGGTATCAATCCCAAGAAAACTCATAGCTCTTACAGCCGCATCACTCGTAGGTTTTATTAAGAAGTAATCGGTCTTGAAAGCCCGGATGGACTCCGAGTGAGCCTTGAAAATCTTGGTCCGTTGTTTGAAAGACACAAACCCCTTCCGATCGGTCCCTCGCCCGACTTGGCGCTGTAGGGAAAAGAGGCGAAAGAAGAGGGGAAGCGTGGCCCCGACGCCCAGGAAAGAGCACGTCATCTCAAACGCCCTGAGGAAGGCGTATGAGTTCGGATGCAGATGAGAAGGGGCTATGCAGAGGTGTCCGAGCACAGCGCTCACAAAATCACTGAAGGGCAGCGTCACCCCCAAGATCGAGGTAGCATATTCATACATAGAAAACGCTCGGCCGCGAAAGTCTGAGAAGATGCGGTCGTCGTCTCCCGGGCAGGTCACGACCCAGTCAGCAGGGTTCCCAACAATTGGCAGCGGCTCCGACCGAGGCCTCGAGAAAGAAGACACTTTGTCCAGCAAGTCTTCGACCACCCATTCTTCGGGCGAGACCCTCGACCGGGTAGGACACTGAGGCGATTCTGTCGACTGCCCCGTGGTACTTGTACTCGAACTGTCGGAAGAGCCTCCCGAGCCTGAGGGTATGGACGCAGACGATTCCGTACTCTCCGAGGACGTATCCTCAGAAAGCACAACCAGCGGGTCCTCGAGCAAGTTATCACCTGAAAAGCAGAGGAAAGGCATCAGTGAATTCGATTAAGAATATCAAATCCACCCTTCCACCGCTCAACAAGTGAAAGGGCGCGCCTCAGCTCAGAAACTATGTTCCGAGCTGTAGCCCTGGCTAACCGTTGCTCGTGCCAACAGCTGACGCCCAACAGTACAGATAACAAATCTATCAAAAAGTCTAAAGCCTAAGTCGACCAAGGTCTGCGTCGACCCTAAAGTTAGGGTTCACAGCCGACCAGTTACGGTGGCAAGAACTTTAAAGTTTTCTAATTCCAAATCCTAAAACTACCGGTAAAATCACCCTAAACCACATGCATTCTACAGAAACTACGCTATATACACTCAAGAGAAAGGAAAAGAACGGTACCTTGAGCTTGAGAAGACATTTTGGAAGAGATTGAGCTTATGTGAAGGGTGGTCGGTAAGAACTGGCAGTGGTCGACGGCTGAAGCAACGGCGGTTGAACGAGCAGAGGTTTGAGAGAAGAGATGAATCGAAAAGGTCAAAATGGGCCCTGGGAATCCTATTTATAGGAAAGAAGACACGTGTGTGCACGCGTGACCCCTACACGCTAGCCCTTAGGCTAGCCGTCAAATCATTAATAGGCGCGAATATCCAGATATCCCAACTTTTCGTTTCATATTCCTCTGCCGAGCAACGTACCGTCTGCCCGGAAAACCAATGGCATAGATCCTCGATCACAACGTCACACTCCGTCGACCACTTCGTCGTTTTTAAGTCATTGCTCGATAGCACGAGCAATAACTTGGGGGGCTCCTGTTCCGGCTCGGCCCAATTCTTATTGGGCCAAAAAGATTGGCCCATTTATTTCGGTCGACGTCGAGCACAATCAATAAAAGTGGTCCCCAGTCGACCACCAATGATCCGATCATAAAGAGACTCTCTAACGGCTAGTATTGACTGTTTCCTATCTTCACGGACCCCTCGATCCGCACATCATAAAACGAACCAATAATCTTCTAGCTGGTCTTCTATATAAACTCTCTCATTTGAGAGGGTCAGGTATTCAATTCTCAACCCCTAATACTAGTACTTGCTCACTCTTGCTCGGATACTTACTTTGGCATCGGAGTGCCTTGCAGGTACACCCCTTTTTCTCCCCGACGATCACTCCCGCCCGCTCTCGAGTCCAGCCGCATCGGATCCTGATCTCCGGGTACGATCAACTACCATTGCAAGTTTGTTGTCATTTCCAAGCACCGGTGTTTTTGAAGAATGCTATGAAAGATGTGAGAAGAATGATTAGTTATGTGCGGTGCACTTAACATTGAAATTGATAACCTAAAGGGTTGTACCTCTTGAGGTTTAAGCAATTCGTCCAAAGTCTTGTAAAGGTCTATGGGCTCATTAAGTATCGTAACAACTGAGAATTGACCATATTGAGCTTGAAACTTGATTCTAAAAGAAAGCTTTTTGTTTAATAAGTTCTCAAGATATGTTGGATATATCTTCGGATTATCCTCTCCAGCCTATGGAAATTATAATTTAGCTAAGGACTTGTAGTGGACCATTAATTTAAATGGTAAAGATAAAGTAAGCATGGCCTTAGGGAGTACCTTTTTCATGACCTCTCGCAATTCCTTAGCAGTCTGATTAACAAACGGAATACAATCTTTATCCCAGAAAACAAAGCATCCGACGTGGTTATCGTATTCAACTTCGATTTCAACCTTATACCTAACATAAGTAGAGCAAGAAAGTGGTGTAATTTGGTCAAATAATTAGAGAAGGCAAATTTCATAATGAGAAGGATGGCTTACTTTGAAACAAGTTCTGCATCCTTAACACCACAAACACATTCAAATTTGGTTCCTTGAGATTTATGTGAAGCCTTGCAATGAGGACATGACTCAAAGTACCATCCAAATTTGGAAGCCTTAAATCGGACGGTAGTACCAATGGTTGTGGCAAAACAATCCTGGTATGGTACATTAACACTTTAGCAACTAACATGATTGTCTCCAAAACAAAGAACATGAAAAACAATAGAACAAACCTTGCCGAGTTCATAGATCTGACAAATGGATTTTAATTCACTTGGGCTAGTCCATCTTGTGTTGGTATATTGCATAATAGAATTGGTAGTTTGTGTGACAGATTGAGATGGAGCAGAGTTTGATGGGGTTGATGCCAACCTTATGCAAAACATATGTGTGTGTTAGAATGTGACTTTAGTGATGATATAAGTATAGTAAACAAAATAAGTATAAGTTCAATGGTGTAAGAATACAATGATTTGAATTCTTGAACTTGGGGATGATCGATGTTAAAATGGAGCTTCGAACCATTCCATGCGTTAGAGAGGCTAGGCAATCCTGTTGCTGTTGTAAACACTCTGTATTAGCAAATAATACAGTTATGACAACATGTATAACAACAATTTTAATACATGTTTATGAGAACAACATATGAAAACAAATGAGACATTAGCATACCAACATCCATTTCAGAATTTTTGAGAAACCCATTCATGTATATGTTTGAGATGAGACAATCACATTGTCAAAAACATTGAAGGACTTAGAATTAATTTTGACATCAAATGAGTTTGTGGTTAGTCATTTGAGAACATCACATAAATACAAAGTTATAAGTAGAATATGTTATAAGAGGTTTGACCTTGATTTTGTTTACACCAAGCATGTGTCAAAATAAGAATTGTAGGACCAACAGAGTTGATTGGGTCGTACGTGTTGACAAATTTCTTAGCATAGTCATCCCACAATGCAACCTCTATTACATTTCCACATTCGTCCCGTAGATTAATGTTAGCACACGATTTCTTGCCTCCACCACCCATTTGTGTATTAACAACATCTTGGAGAACTCCAATGACATTTGAAATTAAGAAGACGTATTCGTTATTACATGTGCATACGTGAAAAAAAATTGATATGAAACTTTGTTGTATACAAAAATGTTTTTGCATAAATAAAATAACATCACCATATATGAGATCCTTGTTGAATTTTCCAGTCAGAAAATCAGCAATATGTTTAAAGTGAAATTTTTGTGTTGGTATTTGCGGAAGCGGCATTTTAGAAACCGTTGTTCCTCCATTGAACACGAGTTTGAGTTGGTTTGGGCATACTTTGAATGCACCATCATTCACGACAGGGTCTCCATTATGAATGATATATGTTTCATGCTCTGCAAGTTGGGAAAACCAATCCTTAAAGTCTCGATTCCATGTTGTAACATGAATTTGGTCACCCTACAATTTTAAACGTAACGTAAATAAATGAGACTGTAAATAAAAGAGACGTAACGTAAACTTGCATAAATAGTTGGTAAGTATTACCTTTGAATCCTGAATGACCATCTCAATATGTTGTAATCCGCTCTTTTCTTTGACGATCCAAAGATCAACAACACGAATATGCATTTTCCAAACCTGGTTTCCTTGAACCAAATCTTTGATCAGGATTGGTGTACCAATAGGATTAATAAAAGGAATTTCAAGCATAACCATGACAATGACATTAGAAACAGGAAAAAAAGTTATGGAAAAGATGAACAAATTGCTTGAGATTAGATAAAGTTCAAAATATAACTTACAGAACTTACAAAATATGTCACCTGAAGTGAATGAGGAAGCTACTCAAAATAGAAAATAAGTCTACATCTAGTTAGGTTATATGTTTAATTCTAGGAAAATACATACATGGATTCCATATATGAATATTTATTATTTTAATTTAATTTGATTGAAATTTCCAATACTGACCTAAATTTCTTTACTGTCATTTTGTTTCACAGCCATACAAAGGGCCACCAACCATAAGTTAAATAAGCATTTTTGTAAAGTTTTTGTTTCCATATTATTTTAGAAGTATTTTTGTAAAGTTTTTGTTTCCATATTATTTTATTTTATTAATGAATTTTTGCATATATAGGCAGTGACATTAAATGGATGCAATAACTTGAAATTGAATAACCTAAAGTTCAAAAATGCACTACAAATGCATATTAGGCACAACACCTAAGTTTGTATATAGGCCAACTTGTAGTACAAATATTCAAAACCAGTATAAAGACTATAAAGTGCAATTAACCATTTAACCATTAAACCTCAGCCATATAACAATTCTACCTCAAAACTGATTTAAGCTTTTACATATATTAGCAAAAGAGTTAGCGGGAAACATAGGTTCCATATAAAAAAGACCGTCCAACTTAACACTCATATCAAACACAAGTTTAACCCAAAATAACCGGATTTGGTATATCAGATGACATCAAAACTCTATCACAGATACCATCAAAATGTACATGTCATTAAATCATTCCACTACAACTCAACCATGTTTAAAGTATATCACAATCACAAACAACTGAACATCAAAACAAATGAAGCAAGTGACTAAACTGATACAAACTTATGGAAACAACTTATACAACTTAAGCAAAAAGTGTTAAAACATATACAAAGTGATAAAACTGATACAAATACTTATCAAGATTTTACCGAAGCAGAAACTGATACAAAGACTTATCAAGATAAAACCCAAGAAAAAATGCCCATTAAAAAACTAATAAATAATGTATGAAGTAAGAAACAACGCTATGAAGAAGATCCATGACATCAGAGTTTGAAATGACGAAGAAAATCTATTACAATGGCTATGAGGTTTATCTTTGATATGTTGAGAGGATGAGAGTTTGTGATACTGAGAAGTGTTGAAGAAGGAGTACAACTTGTGAATATGGTTTTCTGCAAAATGGAGTACAAGTTGGTTCAATGGTTGAGACAAGTTTTGAAGAAGGTGATTGTAAAAGTCTTATTTGTTACTTTAGAAAGGTTGTCCGAAAAAGGGGAAATCTTTTGTTTTGTTCCAACAACAAATCCGGTGTTTACACTTGGCATGCTGGGAAGGGTTGTAGTTGGGAAAAATAGGATAATTAGTTAATTACTGTGTTATCCAATAAGTAGTGTATTTTCAAATTGATGGTAGGGTAAAATGGACAAGTCATGCAATAATTTTTGAAAGGTAGATAGTTGATTGCCCAACTCGATCCATTGTTCGTCTCTACTTATTATTATATTTTATCTTAACTATTATATATATATATATATATATATATATATATATATATATATATATATATATATATATATATATATATATATATATATATATATATATATATATATATATATATATATAGTTTTAACCATAAATTTCGAGTTATGTCATTTATTAAAATACTAATATTTTGTATGGAATAATGAAGTTCTTGTTTAAAAAATTTAAAAATGATAATAAAAAAAATGTTTTTTTTTCTAAATATAATGATAAGGAAAAGATTGAGTATTTAAATGTTTTGAATTAAAAATTGAAAGAGCTAAAAAAAACCTCCCGCTTCTATAAAGTTGAACAAGCAAACCCAATCTGAACACGAAAACAAAAAATAACATGGCGCCAAAACGAAACCATTCCTCAATCTTCATCGGTGAATCTTCAAACCCTAACAATCCTTCTTCACTTGCTGTTCGATTCGTATTTCAATGTCCAATCTTTCATTTCTATATTCTCCTCATTTTGCAGGTAACTGCGAGGTTACGGTCGAAGCCAGCACTTTCACATGCAATTCTACTTCCAACGACCTCTTAATCTCTCTTCCTCAAAGCGGAAATATCAAAGTTTCTGGTATTTATTTCCCCAACGAATAACGTTTCTCTTTGATTTCATTTGATTCGATTTACGATTAACGATTTTTACTATGTTTCTTTGATTCTCAAGTAGCGGCACAAGATGTTTCTGCCAACCATAGAAACACTTCTGAGAGTTTTAGATCTGAAAAATCAGGTAAAACCCTAAGCTTTCACGTGATTCAATGTATTATTTATTCATTTTAGTGTTCACTTGCGTGATTATAATGCTTGATCATTGGTTAACATATTTGTAGAACACGAGTTCCTCTTGATTAATCCGAAAGATGTTGATGATATTACCAAGTCCTACCTCCAGGTAACATTGTAGAAATTTGGAAAAATTTATGCTTGTATAAATTTAGAAATTTCCATAAGGACTTAAAACATATTTAATCTATTTATAAAGGTAGAAATTTTTAAAAATTAATGCTTTGAATGTTAATTGTTGGATTTACAGGAAGTATTACAGTTGTATATGACAGAGCTACCTGGAATGAATTATGCTGCGAATACCGGAAAACAATCGAAGTTTCTTGAGAGATGTGTGACTAATGGGTATTAGCTACTTACTTTTCACTGTCTTTGCTTCTCATGTGTGATAATAATCTGCATCAGATTGTTCACTAATTATGGTGATTTTAGTATATTATTTACTTGCAGTACTTTTGTGTGAATATGGTTTGACCATATTTTACCGTAGGTTTCATTTTGTATTGGTATTTTTGTGTATACTTAAAATTTGTAAGAAGCTTTCATTAATTCATTGTTTAATCTTGCAGGAAATATCGAACACTACTTCTGAAATCCAGTTTGGCTAAAGATTTAGGAAAGGTATTTGTTTAATGACTATACTTCTGTCACAAATTGAAAGGCTCCTCTTGTTTTGGTCTTTTATTTATATAACTCCATCTTTTGGTCTTCTACCGTGCTGTCAGGCCCTGTCATAAATAATTTATGCGGTACTATTCTATAAATTAGTTCCAAGGACAATGCTTTTGGTCACTGCATTTCCAAATTAAGCAGGGCTCATGCCTATTTCTTGAACAGAAAACCTAACATTTTTAGCCTCCAGATATTTAAGTCCTTTTGACTGTGTATACAAGTACAACATGTATTTAGTCATTGTTGGATGGGGTGACGGTTCTACAAGTGGGTTGATATTGTCTCAATAATAGTGTTAATAATAGTGTTGGTTGATCTCTGCTGATACTCTCATTTTTCATCTAAGACTATCTGGTTTAGAAATAAAAGAAAGTTATAATTCCTTGCTGTCCTATAATTTGAGATAGACCATACAACAGTCCATATGAGTTGAGATTAAAGAGATATAGTAGAATATGCGTTGCGACATCTTAAATTACGACTCATTTTCATCATTTTTACAGGTTATAGCTGCAATTACTTATCAAATCATCCCTGCAGATACAGAATATGCAGAGATCCCACTTGCAGCTGTCAATGCAATCAACCAACGGAAGGTCTGCTGCATATATTTATAAATATTCCTTTTTATTCCAGTTTACATTTTTTTTTGTTAGTAAATGTCACATCTTAAGTCAGTTTCAAGAAATAAACTTGCAATGGTTAATCACAATAACATTCTTTTGGTTTTGTATATAAGAAGATTTTATATAAAGCTTCTGCTTTAGATTCAATTATTTTGAGCTTCAGCTACTTATACGAAATGTTAGGCCTTTTCCAAACTCTCCCACTCATGTAATTTGTTGTCCTTTTATATATATTTTTAAGTGCTCACAACAAATAACTATTATTTACACTCTTAAATATGGTTTCTTAGTTGGTTATTGGTTAATAACCTGCAGGGTTTTTGTCATCTATTGTTTCTAGAGCTGAAGAAGAGACTTCAAAATGTTGGCATTCGCTCTATTTTCTGTTGGGGAGACAAAGAATCTGAAGGATTTTGGCTTAAGCAGGTAATTTTTAAACTAAAATTCTCTGGAGTCTTGAATAGATCGTATAATTACCACAAGTATAGAAACTGAGAGAATTCATAGAGTGTAGATCTGAAATCTTCTAATTATTGGCATAATGAAAGGAATCTGCTAACATCAGAATATATAGTTATAAGTATAACAAACTGTAAACGAGCTAATAGACTTTAGAAGTCTTTGGAAGATACTGTTCCTTGGGCTCCACACAGCTGGCCCACTACCACACGACCAAATCTATACTACAAACAGTACAATATATTCCTAATACATAGCTTTGATTATGGTTGTCTATCATATGCATGATTGCCATTCATTTTTGAGTTTAGAATATTCTACAGATTCATGAACACCCTTCCAAGAAAAACTTAACACTTATGCAAAGAGACAGTTAATATAATAACATAAATATTGAATGATATTAGTTTGCAAAATTTAGAAGCCTAACTTTTATTCAGTAAAAGAAGCTTATTTAGTTCTGATGCTAAAACCTTTCCCCCATAAATGTAGGGTTTTTCATCAATAGCAGAGGTGGATACCAGAGGTAGAGCCCCCAGGTTACCTATAAGAGCTGATATTCGCAAAACGTTATGCTTACCCGGTGGTTCAACACTGATGGTTTGCCACTTAAAGAAGGAATTGGTAGATGATGATGCTAACTCTGGGAAGCGTCTCCTCTCACAGCCTCATCGGAACTCATCTACACCTGCAATTATTGAAAATGAGCAGTGTGAAGTTTCAGACGAGCTACTCATTGATTTTATATCTTCCCTTAGAAGAGACACAGCTCAAAGTAAACCTAAGGCTCTGGCAAAAAATGGATCTTCACGGGGACGTGGAAAACTCAGTGGTAATCCGTCAATCTGTCTTCTCTCATACTCCCAATTAAGCTTATTTTCAAAATTTTAATATATTTTTCTGGAATCAGGAAAAGGTAACTAAAATAGTTTCTAAAGACTGTTACTTTAATGTTTATTTATTGTGAGTTGTGATCTCTTGCATAATGAACTTTGAAGGCCACAATCCTAAGAACTGCTGCAATGACACTGTTCCATCTAACACAACAAATTGTTCTCAATCTACAAAAGTTGAGAAGAGGGCCTGGGAAGCCTCTTTATCCTCGTTGAAGTCAAAGAGGGTGAAGGGAAGCCAGTTAGTTGACTGTCGATCAGATTCTAGCTGGGGTTTTATGTCGGAGGCTGATAGGTCCAATCCTTGTTATGTGGAAGCCTCTCATGGTGATACTTTAATCACGAAGAAGTCTGAAAAATGTATTGAAGACCATATGCATTTCAAAGCTCCAATCAGCCTAAAAAAATCGCCATCAACTAAACAATGCTTTAGAATCATGTTGATGAATATCAATGATGATGCTAAGAAAACACAGCTCGCAAAGGTTTGTTTAATTACCCATACATTTATAAATGCTTTAGTAAACTGATGAGTAGCATTTGTTTGGTGGTAATTTTGTATTTAGAGACCCAGTCTCTACATTTTGAATGTAACATTCTTTGTTTATACAGTTTGGTTTATTTCAAATGGTAGGGAAAATAATAGGGGTCTAATTTTGTGCTTCATAGTTTTTCTTTTCACAGATCCCCGACAATTAATTTAATGCTGGCTTTTATACTTAGACATTTGTGTTACATATAGGTGATTGAAGGCCTTGGTGGGACTGTTGCCTCTGATGGAAGCACAACCACACATGTTGTCACAGGAAAAGTGAGAAAAACTCTGAATTTCTGTACCGCTCTCTGTTCAGGGTAGGTTCAATACTTCCAAAATGTCAGCAAGCCTAATTTTAAAGTGAATTTTTATTTGTAGATGAAATCAAGTTTTAATTGTCTAAAAATTTGCAGTTAATTGAAATCTTGTCATCTTCTTGGTTAAATAAATTTTTGGAAGTGTTGTGAATTTTACTTATGTTTCTCTACTACTACTGCCACATTTGCTCATTTACTTTCACTTTCTCTTTATATATTTTGTAATTTATAAAGGATATTATTTTTGTGCCACTGAAACCTAACTTGCCATCTTTGCCAGAGTTATTATTTATTGCTAACCTTCATATTTCTGAACTATCCGTTTTCCTCCAAATTTTAGTTGTATTCAATCTGTCAAACTCTTGATGTTTAAGCAGATAAATTTTGGTCATTTGTGAATTCATTTGAAGTTGGAAAAATATTATCCCAGTTTAATATTATATAAGTTTTTGAATTCCAAATTTACTGTTGGAATGTGCCCAAGGTAGTGGTTATATAATCAAAACCAATTATAATCTCACATTCTTAAATGGATTCATTGTGTTGATTATTTATAATTTATAACAAGATATTGTTAACTACACAGTGCTTGGGTGGTCTCATCAAGTTGGTTAAAAGAAAGTTTTCGTGCAGGCAGATTTGTTGGTAAGATGCACCAAACTATCTTATATTTATTGATTGAGTTACTGTTCAGGATAGCTTACACAATCTTAAAAATGAATATGCAGATGAATCACCTCACATACTGAATGATGAGGAATTTTTGTTGAAGTACAGATTGGATTTAAGAAGTGCAGTTTTCCGAGCAAAAGCTTGTCCCCGTGCTTTATTTAAGGGGTATAATATTTGTATTGCAGCTAATGTTCAAAGTCCTGCAGAAACTCTGTCTGCTATTGTTAGCTCTGCTGGTGGTAATGTAAGTTACATTATTTTACTGGAATTTAAACTTTAACCCCTTTAAAAAGAATGAGAAAGATCAGCATTTTCAGTTTTTTGTTCTTCATAATTTGAAAAAAAAACTATCAATTTTTGTATTATAACTATCATAACTATCTCTGATTTTTTGGTCAAAGTATTGTAATACAAGTGATTAAATGCTTTTAAGAGTGCTTATTCACAATTTCACATCACTGTAACACTTCTATGGACATTCTGCTTAACCTTGCTGGTTAACAAATTTCACTATTTCTTGTATTAGGTTATTAGTGGACTTGAAAAAGTAAATGAAATATCAACAACGATCTTTGTGACATGTGAAGAAGATATAACAGAAGCAATGATGGCTTCAAAGAAAGGTATAAGAACTTTCAGTAGTGAGTGGTTTATGAACTGTGTCATGAGACAAGAGCTTGACTTGGAAGCCCCTCAATTTGTGGAGTCCTTATAAGTCTGTTTACACACCTTTTTGATAATATATCTGTATTTAACGATTTTTATGTTTCATTTATATGAATGATATGTCAAATGAGATTTTCAAAGATATTGTAATTATGCATATGTTGGCTATTTCAGCAGTGTTCATTTTTTTGGTTGCAAATATTAGGCATTTCTATATCAGTGTTCTTGACCAATCGTTGCAATTTCACACATTTATGTATTGGCGAAATAACAACCATCATAGGACATATTTGTTTTATTTAAAAAAAGGATTTTTTTTATTTAAATAAATGGATTTTATAAATTCAAATTTTAATATATTTCATATTTTTTCTAAAATGAAAAATTAATTTTAAACATATATTATTGAAGATTAAAATATAGTTGAAATTGTCAATTTTTTTTTTAAATTTTATCTCAAAAAATGAATTTTTATGAAAAATTATTTGAAATAGCTTCAAAATTAAATGATTTTTCTTATTTTAAAATTTTCACATCAAAGTAATATCTAAAATATATGCATTATAATTTCATATATATTATTGAAGATTAAAAATATAATTGAAATTGTAATTTTTTTTAAAATTTTATCTCAAAAAAATGATTTTTTATGTATATTATTTTTACTTAACTCATGATTTTTTCACAAAAGTTATTTGAAATAGTTTTTGAGTTTATAGCTCTTAATTTGTAATTTTTAAAATTATTTTAATAATTCTTTTTTTATCTTTTGCAATTTATTATAATTCAAAATAAATAAATAGATTTTAAATACATGAATTAAAAAAGGTCAAATTTTGTCTTTAGGATTATGAATCTCTTAAGGTTCAAATAATCTTTTGGTCCAATAAGGTAGTGAATTTTTGATTTTGATCTCTAAAATATATATATATATTTTTTTTGTTGGAGTCCTTACATTTTATTTTCTTGTTGATGTTAGTCCATAACGTCAAATACCGGTTAAAAAAAGCATATGTGGCAGACGATGCTCAGTTGACTTTTGCTTTTAAATTTTTCTCATGCCATATAATATTCCATGTGGTTTACATTACATGGTCATTGCAAATTAGGACTTTAGAAATAGTAACATTTGGGAGTTTTGTGTGAGGGGGAGGCGACTACGAGGAAGACGAGTCTGTGGACGGTGAAATTAGTAGACACAACAAAATCGCGGTTGAACAAGGTGATCAATGCAAAAAGGTATTGATTTTTATTCTGAACTTTCACTACAGGGGAAATTTGTTAGGTACAATGTAATATGTTACCTAAGTAGGCATGGACATATAGTATATATTGATCCTGATAAGTGGAGCTTCTTTGAAGCAACTGGTATCATGAAAGATCTTTGCCAGTTTGAGTATTCAGAATATTAGTTATAGTGCTATAACAATACACAATAGAATGGTTAGTGATAGTGATGCTAGGATATATATGTTGAGCATAAGGTAGTTGATGATGGTTCTATTAATGTTAAGGAAGTATGTCGTGTTAATGACGATGATGTTAATGGTGGTGATGATGTTGTTAATGTTGATGACGATGTTAATGTTGAGGATGATGGTGTTGTTAATGATGAATGTGTTGTTATCATTGGCATGTTCCCTTTATGTTCATGAAGATGTTTTTCTTCTGGATCCTTTTGGTGTTCCATTTTA
Source organism: Lathyrus aphaca (assembly GCA_963966055.1). NCBI lineage: Eukaryota > Viridiplantae > Streptophyta > Magnoliopsida > Fabales > Fabaceae > Lathyrus > Lathyrus aphaca. The sequence goes on along the minus strand of OZ014525.1, from coordinate 111,834,117 downwards.
TCCTTGTGTTAGACTATTCTTGCTTCTTAAGTTTGCTTCGTTTACATCTTTGCTAGGTTCTTCTTTATCATCTTGTAAAGGATCTTCTATGCCATCATTATAATCTTCCCTTAAGAGAGCTTGGATTCTCGACCCTCTGTTCTTGGGTAAATCCTTGCTTCTCTTCCCCGTAATATATTCCTTATCATTGTTTTGTTTTCCTTTTCTTCCACGTTTGGTCTTTTGAAAAATTGTCCAAGGCCCCTTCTGAGTTCCTTGAGCCCTACTTTTTGGCTTGTTTCCATTACTTCCACTTGATCCAACAATGATTTTGTCAGTTTTGACATCTCTTTTTAGTGATTGATCTCCACAAACCTTCCGCATAATGCCTATATTTTCCTCAATTGTGGCATAACATGTGGAAGTCTTCATACTCAACTTTGAAATGTCAACAAGTAAACATTGTGATAAAGGGTTTGGCTGGGTCAACCTTAATGCATAACATATCATATTTCCCCTTTGGATTAAGTGTTCTTGTCGACTTTAATGGCTTTGCTTATTTTGTTACCTATGAACGTGAGCACACATTGGTCATAGTGTTCTAACGGTAGGCCTGAAATCCTAACCCACACCGCGAGCTGGTTCACCTCATCTTTTGATGGCTAAAAGATTGGGCTCCATTATTGAATTGTAAGGTAGTGGTCGTAGATTAACCAAATATCTTCCAAGAGAGTAAACACTTGATCTTCTTCAATCGTGAAGGTGACAAAATAGAATTCTTGACCAAGATTAATGATATTAAACACTCCAATTTTCGCTCACATGTGTTGCAACTAATTTTCCAGAGCCCTAAATCTGATGCGCCTCCCAAGCGTCTTGATGATCACCCTCTTTTCCCATGGTTTTGCTATCATGCGTTCTTCCAATTCATAAAGAATAAACTCGAGACATTCGTGATATTCAATCCAATTTTCCCCGTCTCTGATTTCTTGTAACCCATCTTCTTGATCTTGCATGTTGTTCTCCTCTTGCATTTGTGTTCTAATGCTCCCTGAGGATTCCCCGATCACCATGTTCTTGTAAGAGATTGACTTTAGGCTCATTATCTTATCTACCGGTGATTCAACTTCTTCTATTTACAAGGCAATAATGTCTTTATCCTCGACCTTTTTGGTGCTTCAAACTAGCAAGTCTTTTTCTTGCATGTCCAAGTTTGCGAGAGCAAAGCCAACCGATGGAGAATGTTATAATTTTAAAATTTTGAAATATTGAAATATTGATATAACATAGTAAAATTAACATAGTAAAATGTTAAATTTTGAAATAACGCAATAACGTTTAATTTTGAAATATTGATATAACATAGTAAAATGTTATAATTCTATTGGTAGAATGTGTAAAATTAATTTACACCGACAATACATTACCTTTAATTTTTATTCATTAATGTGTTGACTAACTTGTGTGATTATTTAAAATATTGAAAGGAACACATTAGGGAAATTCTTTATCAAATGAAACTAAATTTGTTGATTTTAGTTGGATGAGAAATTTTTTGAAGTGTATACAAGACTTTATTGGCTGAAATTTAAATGAGACTCTCTCACTATTATTTTAGTACATTAAAATCAGACATGTAACCAGCCATCATTTCATTGACCACACTACTCTCACTATTCTTAAAACTCTCCCACTTCCCTTTGTATGCATGGCACTAAAGTAATGAAGCAATTCCAATGCCTGCAAAAATTGGCAAGATGTCATTTCTCCTTTTTCAACTGGGGGAGATAATCTCAACCTGTATGTATAATGTATAGCATGCCTCTCTCAATGTGTATGAACAAAAAATAGAATAGGCCTCTAGTTTCCACTACATTCGCAGCCAATCTGCCCAGAAGAAGAAATAGAAAAAGAATAATGAACAGATACAAAAGTCTGCCCTGTATCATACCTACACTAAGCCTACACTCTATACCTCAAATTTACATAAGCGCTTGGGTAATGATCGGGAAAAAAAATCATGAATCCTAAAACTGATATGCCCATCATGACAGCCAGACGTGCTTCTATCGTTGCCTCTTTTTAATTAAAAAATCTCCAGAATTTATGGCCATGGCAAGGAGTCAGTCGAAATCTAGGACGTATGGAAATCAGCATCGTCATAGCTGGGTGGAGATAATGGTGGAATTGCAGAGGGAATTGAATCATCTATAACATCCAAGATTCTTCTTGCAAATGTTTGGGATACTCCACCGGCATCAATTTTTCTAGAAGATATCATTTCTGATCTATCATTCCTAGTTGAATTGCTACTCTCAACAGATTTTAAGAATTTGTCTTTTGATATTCTTGTCTGAGCAGCTTTTGCAATCACAGAGCTAAAAACACCAGATTCTCTCAAACTTTGAATAATGATCTGTAAAAGCAATATTTTGGAAGAAAAGTTAGGACGTTCTCGAAGAACTGTAATTGGATAGAAACCAGAAAGCAAATTTGAGGAAATGAACTTTACCATGGGAGCATAAATGCGAGTTAAGATGCCTTTTCTAAAAAGATCCATCTTTAGTGCTTTGTCAGTCCACACAATGTGTTCACGGTACCTAAATGGAAAAATAAAAAAGCAACTTGAAGACACTATAGCATTAGTTTAAGTAAATAATTTGAAGTAATTATTTTCATATTTCTAAACTTACCATTGAAGCATTTCATCCTCAGTAGCAGTTGAAGCAATTATGAACGCCTACATCAGACACAAAACAGAGTAGTCAGATTATAAATATATACTCGTCGGTGCAATGTAATGGGAAACTATAACTTACATCTCTGTCAAACTCTAACATGAAACATCTTTTTACATCATCTTTTGTAGGCTTGCAGCCACACCTATCACGTCTTGCAGTCAAATCAGAAAATTTGGTATAACTGTAATGCAGAACAGCAGCTTCCAACTTTATCTCACTGTTAAAGGATTTGGTACAAATTAGTGTAAAATATGGACATAAAAAAATAAAAAACTGCATTCTTCACTATTAATATGATATTATGGATTTAAACTCCAAAATACACGCCGATTCAATAATATCGCCCTTTAACTATAAACTAACGTTGTTGTGGATATACATAGATACATACATAATTGTCAAATGCACGCTGATTAATTAACAATATGCAGAATCAACTTACTTAGGTGTCTTCATATAGTTGTGCCATCTATGTGCACCATGAGGACGAAGATGATCCTGAACCCTGGCAGCTGCTTTTCCATTTCCATAAGTTAGAAAATAGGTTGGATTGCCACGAGCTGCTTCTATGTAATTTCCAAAATACACATCCATTGGAAGGTGATCATAGTTCTTCTTGAACATTGAAACCTATGACAACATTGCAAGTTAAATTAGTTGTTTGAAAATTAAAGAAAAGTTATTTATGCAAATACCTCACTGAAAGGCTCCTTGATATCGTCTTGCTCAACACAGCTTTCCTGAAGCAAACAACATTCCAACATTAATTTATAATTATCAAACGAATATCAAAGAGTTTAAAGATCACAGTGGATCAAGTAACTATATTAAATGATAGTGACTTCTGGATCTAAATAAAAGTCTTGAACTCACATAATTTGGAAAAACAACCGTATCAACATCCTCGGGCACATCAGATAGCAACTCTCTCACTGAGTATCCCTGAGTTCCTGCTGGATGTATCAGTTCATCAGTATCCAGATGGATGATCCAATCCATGCCAGAATCCTGAGAAAAAGAATATTGTGAAGACAAACATTAAGATCTTGGTAAAATAAGTTACTTTAAAAAGACATGCTAGTATATTATAATAATGATCCAATAAAAGAAATCAAAATCCATACATACCCTTGCCATGACAATTGCCATTTCCATGTTCAAAGATTGCTTCACAAACAACTCATAGTTACATGGTTTGTAGAAGTAGCTTGCCAACCAAGTTTCATTCCATGCACGACTAGTACATAACAAAATAGAAAGTGTAAATAAAGTATTCATCAACCTATCAAAATACTTTGCGGCATTATGTGGAGGTAACAAAATTTAACACATAATATTAAAAGAAAAAGCAAACCTTTTAGCTTGTTGCTCCTCTAATTCTCTTGTTCTATATATAACTTTGACCCCCTAAACAAAAAAAACGTCATTTTAATCGAGGATCAAAACATGGCTAATACAAATAACTAATCAAAAAACTATTAATGCAGTGTTAAATAAACCAATTCAAATCCAAGTTTATCAAACTCACCGGAATGGTTTCTAAAACTCTAGATACATTAGGTGATGCAGCTTTGCCTTCAACGAAAAGGAAAAAAGTAGAAACTCCCATAACTTTATGATAAAAGATCCATGGCAATGTTTGCTCCAAATCATCAGAAGTACTCGTCGTAATACATATCTACCACATAACGAAAACAATTTCAAATTCACAATTAGACAGAAAAAAATCACAATTCCACAACTCATGGATTCAAAAATTTAAAACTTCGAAACAATATACGCCCTCAGATTTTAAATAAAAACTAACAAACAAGTGATGGTGATGAATAGACAGTGTAAAATATTTTACGCAGGCATATCAATTAATCTCTTATATATATATATATATATATATATATATATATATATATATATATATATATATATATATATATATATATATATATATATATATATATATATATATATATCTCCTGTAGTATGGTTTAAGAATAAAGGAATGGACGAAACGGAGAGCGAGAGGGAGAAAACGAAAATACCTTAGGAGAAAGATCGATGGAGTAATCGAGTTTCCAATCACGGAAGTAAGGGAAAGAAGGAGAATGAGAATCGGAGCAATCAGAACGTAAACGAGTTTGCGATTGTTGTTGGTGGCTAGAGGTTGACATACCGGGGAACAAGTGTTGATCGGGTGGCCAACGGGTGACATGGTCGATGACTCCGCCGCGCCATTGGAGGATGAAAGCAAATGCGGCAAGGGTGAAGGGGAGGACGGTGAGGAGAATGAGGAGACGAGAGAAAGAGGTGGCGGTGGTGGGCGGTCTGTGATGATGAGAAGAGTGTGCATCCGGCATGGTGAGGGAGTGCTGAATTTTGGAGAGAATGTTGGTGGTGTTGTTTACATATAAATATTGAAATTCAAATTGAATTTTGGTGAAGCATGTTGATGAGGGAAGAAGAAGACTGAAACTGAAAACAAGTTGAAATTTTTTATTTTTCAACTGCTTAACAGAAAGTCGTTTTTTTCGTTGGTATTTCAGTTCAAATACTATTCTACTCTTATGTTAAGGAAGTGTATCTTTTTTAACTACTCCCTTTGTTATTTTAAGAAAAAAAAAGTGTATTTTGGTTCAAAATAGTATCCTTAATCAAAAATTTGTTAAAATTATCCTGAATTATTTCTTACAAAGAAAGAAAAAAATAAAAATAAAATCAATAGAAAATTAAGGAATAGAAAAAAATCAAAAAAATCAAAAATAAAATAGACAAAAAAAATCATTGTTTAAAAAGTAATAATAATTATTAATTCTTAGTATACGTAAAAAGTTCAACAAATAATAGTTAAAAAGGAATAGAAAGAGTAACTTTTAAGTACTTTTGCTTTTTTAATAGGATTCTATTGACTAAATTTTTAAAAATTACAATATGCATATCAAATTTATGATTTTTTTTCCTTTAGTGATACAAAATATTTTTTTATCAGGGTAATTGTTTATTAAAAAACATGATTTGATAATTTAATAAAGTTAATTGACATAATTAAAATTTAATAAAAACCTGTAGAAAGAGAAATGATAAACTCTTGAAAAAGACGGGTGTAGTATTTATTCAATGTTTTAAGACAACAGTATAATAAGTCAGTTTGATTTAGCTTTAAAAAAATAGATTTTTTTTTTTTTTATATTTTCGAAAATGAATTTTGCAAAACCATTTTTCAAAATATTATAAGTTTTTCAATATTCATTTTTTCTAAATTGAAAGACTAACTTTGATATCGTAAAACATAAATATACATTATTGAAAATCAAAATATAGTCGAAATCATAATTTTTGAAAAAAGTTGTATTTCAAAAATGATTTTTATGAAAATCTATTTGAAATAGTTTTTTTGAAGCTTTTATGTAAAGTTTCTTTGTAATTTTTTTCCCACAAAATTATGTTACACTAAAAAAATCATTTTTAAAAAAGGCCAAAACAAATGGCCCCAATTTCTAATTGAGATTAATTTTTATGTACTGTCAGTATAAATTTTTTTACACCATCAATCATTACTTTAAATATAATTAAAATAAAAGTAAAATATAATTTTAGATCTGACGGTTACCATTCCAATTAAATTGCTTTACACTGTTAGTGCATTCCAATTAAACTTTTACCTCTTTGATTTCTGGTGTGTTTTTGTTTTTTCAAAGCAATGTCCGGTTGATTGTTCACATAGTATATGCAATCGTGATATATAGACAAACTGATTTTTATGACTTTTTTATTTGTATTTTAAAGATCGGTTATACAGTGATAGAGTTAGAGTGTGATCTAATTCAACCCTATAAAATCGATTGACAATGTGAGAAGTGTCACTCTATTTAAATTATTTGTGAGTTCTATATTTAGTCAACGTGAGACTTGCGTTTTTTTTTCCCAATACACTTCTCACACCCAACATTATGGGCTTGGTGCGTGGATATAAACGATGGTGGCCCGAATTATCGATATATGAGACTTGGTTTATCTATACACCCCCTTACGTCCAACATATTTTTGGATTTGGTGCACATATTAAATAGTGGGTGTCCCAAATTGATAAACTCTTGATACCATAATAGAATTAGGAAAAATTTACCTCAAACCCCTAAAATTATATATGTGCCCCAATAATAATAAAATTTGGACAAAAACCCTTCATATAAATAGTAAAAACTTAAGAAAAGTAACGCTAAAAAAACTCTTCCAAAAAGCTCTTCACCCTAATACAAACCAAAACATTTTGAGAAACTCTTCCGATTCACATGTTTCCAAACCAGAACACTCTATATAAATCTTTCGAAATTATTTGCTACCGGAACATAATGTGAAATTCTTCCATTTTGATTTTAAATTCCGGAATGTTGAACCAGATTTCCATTGCATATCAATAGATATTGAGCAATTTGCAAGAAAGCATGGAAAAGCCATGACTTTGAATAAAAAATTGAAAAAAAACATGAAGATATAAAAAAGAGAAAGAAAAAAACTAACTTAAAATTCCTTTGGATTAGCCGAAAAATAATCACTTTTTATTCCAAACATCTCTAAAAAAGCTGAAACGATGTGTGCATGTGTGTTTCAATATAAACCTAAATCAAGCCATCGCTATAAACAAAAACAAAATATTCAATCTAGATATAAAAAATAAAAAATTCTTTGCAATAATCATATGTCAACAAAACTTTATTCAAATATTATGGTTTGTCATAATACATATCGAAAGACTTTCTTGAAGTGTTCGGAAACACGGTCGAGCGGGTGTCACTTCTAGAATTTGAATTTGATCAAATTCAACCCTACAAAATCAGGTAGTAAGTGAGGAGTGTCACTCTATTTAAATCATTTGTGAATTATATATTTAACCAACGTCAAATTTGTGTTTTTCCCAACACAGTCCCTCACGTACAACACTATTGAGCTTGGTGTGTGAATATAAGCGGTGAGTGGTCCAAATTATCGATATATGAGATTTGATTTTTCTAATATAAATGGATTGAAAAATTATGATGTATAGTTTTCATATATTTAAATGAGAAAAAATAAATAAACTAATAACATAAAATAATTCCACCACATCAATCAATCAACCATGTATATTTTGTTAAATTACGCATGTATCTTAAAATTACGTTGATAATATAATAGATTAATGAATTTTTATTGAAATGCGAAAAAAATGGAGTTAGATGCAGAACCAAAGATGTCAGAAATATTATTGATGTGGATATCGTAAGATCATTATGCAAGGTGCAATGAAGATTTGAGATTTTTTTTATGAATAACGTAGTTTAATAAAAAAAATGTTGAAATAATCTAGTTTTGAGGATATTTACCAAAGTGTCGTACTTTTAGGAGGATTCGTCAATCTGATTGGCGAAAACATGATTTTTTTTTTGAAAAAACACATTAATTCGTCAATCAAGTTGGCTAATGTGTGTAATTAATTTTTTTTTACTCCTACACTATTTCGCCATTTGGATACACTATGCCAATAATGACTTTTAATAGTGCACCTTAGACAACGCTTTATTACAAAAGCGCTACTATAAGTAAAAAAAATTAAAACACGAAAAATTGGAAAAGCGCTGCTAAAAGTCCTACCTTAGACAACGCTTTTGAAAAAGCGTTGTCTAAGGTAGACATTAGTCAGCGCTTTCTGAAAGTGCTTTTAAAGGAATATCTTAGACAACGCTTTCTTCAAAAGCGCTGTCTAAGGTCTTATAATTTAAAAAAGTAAATAAACTCAAAAGCGTTGTCTAAGGGCTATCTTAGCCAACGCTTTTCAAAAGCGTTGTCTAAGGGCTATCTTAGCCAACATTTTTCACAAAAGCGTTGTCTAAGGGCTAATTAAATGAAAATATTAGAATACTCAATATTCTTTTTTCATAACTTTTCTTTCCCTCTCTGCGAACGACCACTGCAAGACCTAAGAAGTTGTTATCGTCACCGTGTTCCTTCCTCCACCGTCTTGTTCACAGCTTTCCGTCGTACTCCTTCCTCCACCGTACACCGTCTCTGTTTCGGTAAGTTTCATCTTTTTATGTTAGAGAAAGTTTCATCTTTTTCTGTTTTAGTTAGTTTTGATTTTGTTTTCTGTTAGTGTACAAATGTTAGGGCAAGTTTCTGTTAGGGCAAGTTTCTTGTTATCACTTTTTTGTTAGTGTACAAATGTTAGGGCAAGTTTCTGTTATGGCATTTCCTTTACTGTTATGATAGGAGAATTCTACCTGTCACCCCCATTTCATACCTGACAACACCCTCATATTTTCAATATTCCAAAAATACTTTGTTACTATTTACCAATTTTTTTAAAATCACTTTTTTCTACCTAAGATTTCAAAATTTCTAGTACACATTTTTCGCAAATTTTGGAAATTCCCGTGTTTGTAACGTAAATTTCAGAAAATCCGGTATTTTTTACTGAAAAATTGTAAATATTCGGTATTTCATACCAAAAATTTCAAAATATCTGATGAATATCATAACAAATTTGACATCAATATCAGAAATTTTCAAAATTTCTGCTACGTAGCAAAAACTTCTGGAAAATTTGAAAAATTCGGTATACCGGAAATTTCGCTTGCACTTGAAATTTTCGGTAACATAGTTGCTAGTTCAAAAATGCTTGCTTTGTGCGGTTTGGAACCGACAAAGTCATCTACGGATTCGTGTAGTGATTACACGTAGTTTTTCACCACAAACAAAGTATGTTTCTATGTAACAAGTTCAAATTTAATATTTTCGATGCGTTATATGATATTAATACTATACTTTTTATGTATTGTAAACAACATGTATTTCAGAACCGAGCTGAAGTATTAGCCTGGACACACCATATTGGCAAGCAACATGGTATTATAGTTATTATTGTTCGTTCTGATACTGCAAATGACCAGCGAGGTAGGAAGGATAAATTGATTATGGGTTGTGAGAGAGGAGAAAATTATAATACATATGAAAGTAGTAAATATTCAGATGACATTTATAGTATGAAAGTGAAATATCCTTTTAGGCTGAGATCTTCGCCAAGTGGTATTGGTTGGAGGGTGATGGTTAGATATGAGTTTCACAATCGTAAACTATCTGTGGATTTAGATGACCATGACATATTAAGTCGTCTAAAAGATCATGAAAGACAATTTGTGAATGACATGAAGAAGTAGAACATGGCTCCACAGTACATAGTTAAAGATCCTGAAAACCTCACCAGTGTTAGCCAAGTGTATAAAGCTATAGCGACGTACAATGTGAGCAAGAGAGGTTCATTGACGGAAATGCAAATGTTGTTGACTCTTATTCATAAAGAAAAGTTCATGTGTTGGACAAGAAATAGGGAAAACTCAAATATTGTTGCTTATATCTTTTGGACACATCCTGATTCAGTGAAGTTGTTGAATATGTTTCACTTGATGTTGATTTTTTATTGTACATACAAGACCAATAAGTAATGTGGAACTTGATCATACCTTGATACCATTTAGACATAGTTTGGTTTATCAGATTTTTTATTATTTGAATCGTGAACATACAAGTACCAGTTACCACTACTTGAGATTGCTGGCATTATGTCAACAAAATTGATGTTTTTTGTAGGTTTTGCCTATTTGGAACATGAAAGGGAGGAGAACTTCACATGGGCACTAGAGAAGCTCAAGGAGTTATTTTATTCATATAAATTGCTACCTAATGTTGTTGTAACAAACCGAGAACTTACGTTGATGAATGCAATTTAAGATGTGTTTCCAAATTCAACACATCTATTATGTTCGTTCCACATTAAAAATTGTTATCATGAAATGTAAGGAGTATGTTAAAGTAGAAAGACATGAGCATGTCATAGATCTATGGAACAAAATCATGTGTGCTAATAGAGAAACTGAGTATCTCGCACACATGAAGTAGTTTGAGTCTGTTTGTGTTGAAATACCTTTGTTTATTAAGTATGTGAATGAAACATGATTGACACCGTATAAAGAAAGGTTTGTGGTTTTTTGGACTAACATAGTCGCTCATTTAGGGAACACAACAACGAACATGTATACCAACTTCTTTTTTATGTCATTACTAAGCATAATTTATCATGTTGGCTCATTATTGTTTAATTATTGTGATTTAGGGTGGAGTCTGCTCATTGGAGAGTGAAAAACATATTGGCTACAAGCCTGAGAGATTTATGTCGAAGTTGGGATGTTGTGAACACCATGCTGAAGTTGCAGCTAGGTTCAATCAGAGTGTCATTTCAAAAAAATATTGTCAACATTAAGCATCGGTATAACACTCCATTCTATGCCAACTTGCACAGTTTTGTTTCAAGACAATGTATACCACACATAGGGAATGAGCTAGAAAGGGTAAAATTTGTTGGTACAAACAAGGATATTTGTGGGTGCTTTATTAGATCTACATATGGGTTACCTTGTGCTTGTCAACTTGCTGGTTTCCAAATACAAGGCTTACATGTTCCTTTAGAACCAATTCATGTTTTTTAGGAAGAAATTACACATTCAAGAGCATGATAACGGTCATGACGAAAGTTGCACAGATAAATTTAGAAGCAGATGTGAAAAGTTGAAGACAAATTTCAATTCTTTGGATATTATAGGCCATAGGGTGTTGAAGAAAAAAGTTTGGGAGCTAACACATCCAACCACATCTTCTATGTGTCCACCGCCGATGTAGTATAAAGCCAAATAGGGGAGTTAAGAAGATAAAAAATGATGAAAAGAGTGATGTGCATCGTGATCCCTCATAGTGGGGGTATGGTGAAGACTCGCAGGGAAGTCAGACTACAGAGACATCATGCAAAAATCCAGCATGAAGTCAACCTTCTAGTATGTCGGGTCTAACTCAACCTTCAAGTATGTCGGGTCAAAGTCATTCGTCCAATTTATCTTATAGACATATTTACTTATCTTAATTTTCTAGTTTCTTGCATTCATACATTGATGACATTATTCATATGGGTGACGATGGGAATTGTGGTGTTCGGGCTATTACAACTTTACTTGGATGGGGCGAAGAGTCATGGTCGTTGGTTCGAACACAATTGGATGCTCAAGTTCATCAACACCCAAAATTATTTTTAAAATTGTTCTATGACACGGTTGCGGAAGTTAGGAATTCTCTAATAGTAGAACATTTGGGTGTGTAGGATAGAGAAAAATGGATGTTGATTTCTGATATGGGTTACCCTATTACAAGTAGGTACATTGTCGTCTTTGTCTCCCTGTCTACAGACTTAACATTACCTTTTTCCCCTTACCATAACTTCACCTATGTATACGAACAGAGAAAAAATCATTGTTGTTGATTTTGTCAATGACAATCATTATGTTTAGGTAAAATCAGAACCTGATAGTCCGTTGTCTCCCGTCACTGACCGTTGGAAACAAAAGTGTATTGAATAAGCAAAAGCATGAGAAACAATATATGCAGGACGAATTAGACACTGGGAGGAAGAATATAGGAAGTCATCTTAATTTTCTATGTAATTTTGTGGATATTATATATTTATTATATATGAAACTATTTATGCAAAGAAGTGTGGCCAAAATATTTTAAAAAAAATTGAAGTTCTGGACACAACAAAAATTTAGTATCTCCGAAATATTTCTCCATTTTATGTAAATTTCATATATCCGGTATCAACTCAGATATTTCATATTTTCTGATATTTTGAGAAGGGCGGAAATTAAATTTCGCTACAAATGTAAGGTGTCAGATATAGGTGGGAGGTAGTAGGTTAATTCCTTTTATGATAGCCTTGAGGACAAGGCTCATTTTGTAGAAGAGGATAATGATAGGGTCCATAATGTTAATGTTGGGCTGAGTCCATATAGACCCACTAATTGGAAAGTTTAGTCTAGGAGAAAGGTCAATGAAGATAAATAGTTACTTAGGGAGTGCTATATATACATGTGGGTAGTGAGTGGTACTGAGGAAGAAGGTAATTGTTTTATTTCAATCAGAAGTTATTATTCTGGTAGGAGCAGTTTGCTATGGTGGTTACTATTGTATTTCCTTTTCCATTTCTTCAACTAGTAAGATATCCGTGCGGGTTACTATTGTATTTCCTTTTCCATTTCTTCAACTAGTAAGATACCCGTGCTCCCGCACGGGTAAAATTATTTGATATTGTATAAAATAAATTGAAATGTACATGTAAATTGAGAACGTTATAAAATGTATTTATATATGTGTCTAAATTTGAAATTAACTATTAATTTTAAAATGAACAATAATTATATAAATTCAATTGTATTAAAATACAAATAGAAAAAATGACTCGTGAGATGAAAAAAAATTAATATTTGATAATAATGATTTTATCTTTCAAATTAAAATAATTATTGATTAAAGTAAAATATGTATTGTGATTATAGTGACCAGTAAAATATAAATAATATTTGATACAATATAAAATGTATTTATATACATATGTAAATTTGAAATGAGTTATTTAATTGTAAATTGAAAAATAATTATACAATTTCAATTGTATTAAATAATCATGCAAAAAAAAAGACTCGTAAGAGCAAGACAAGAAAAAAAATTTGATGCAATAATGACTAGTGAAATAAAAAAAAAATTCATGCGATGTAAAATGTATTTAGATACAAATACAAAATTTAAAATGATATATTTAATTATAAAATAAAAAATAATCATATAAATTAAATTGTATTAAATAATTATATAAAAAGAAAAAAAAAGAATTGAGATGGAAAAAAAAAGTAATATTTAAAAATAAGAATTTTATCTCTCAAATTAAGATAAATATTTATATAATAAAATATATATTATGTTGATAGTGACCCGTAAGATAAATAAATTTTTTTATTTTATTAAAATTTAAAAAATAGATTATTAGTATTCTTAGTGATAATAAATAAATAGAGAAAAACAAAAATGAAAAAGTGTGGAAAAAATATGAGAGAGATTTGGAATTTGAATGAAGAGAGAGAATTAGTGTATGTCATATTTGAATGAAGATTTAAAATTTGAAATTTGAATGAAAAAAGAGAATATGTGTATGACATGTGTCATACATAGAGGGGTTTAAGGACGTTTTAATGGTAACATTTGTTAATTACTATTTGTCCATAATATAGTGTAAAAATATTTTGGTGAAAAGGCATAATTAGCAAATCATGCAATCAATTTTTGATATATAGATAATAGATAATAGATTCAATAAAAAACTATCCCATTTGCTATATCAATTTCTTAGGTCTCTATCAAGTTGTCACTTGATGATTGTGCATGTTGGAAAGATTGATCCTGCACTGAGACAGACAGTAGCTTAGTTGAATTCTTGGACAAAATTATGAGCTGCTCTCGCAGCCTCAAAGGGATCCACTACTTTACATATTATGATATAAATAAAGTAGGGACAAATATATAACGATATGAGCATTATTGCATCAGAGCTTTCTCAGCTCGCCAGTTTGTATTAATGTTTCTGCATCAGACTAAGTTGCATCTTCTTCCTTAAGTTTACCAGTAGTCATCGATCATCGTGCGGAACCTTTGTATTCTCCAAATAAATGATCACCATCCTTGAAACATTTTTTGTCAAGCAAAAAGAAAAGGAAAATCAAATAACAAACTACAAGGAAGGAAGTTGAACCCGGAGGGCATCAGCCATCAATGCCCGCTGAAGCTGTTGTGGTGGATAAGCATGGAAGCAATAGACCTCATGTTGCTCAGCTCCAAGTCTCGATAAAATATCTGCACAAGCATTATCTTCCCTTAGAGAATGGACCAAATTCAGGGACCAATTTCTTTGCATGAGGGAGCGTATGTCAGCCACCAAGTTACCATAGACATCATGCTCAATATTGGCCTCTTTAATGTGATTGATAGCTTCCAAAGAATCAGTTTCAACTAATATATTTTTGTAACCCAAATCCCAAGCAGTGATCAAACCTTGACAAATGGCATAAAGCTCAGCTTTCATATTAGTTGTAAATCCCAGAGAGCCATAGTACCCACCAAGCCAATTCCCCTCCACATCACGAAAGAGACCCCCATAACCAGCATTTCTAGGATTTTCCATGCAACAACCGTCCACGTTCAACTTAACAAAATGCCTGGTAGGTGAGGTGTGTTCTTGTACTAGAGACTTGATCATAGAATATAAACCATTATCTGTAAGAGAATCTCCCTTGTGGATGGAATTATTTCCATCCTTCCAGAGCAGAAAAGTGGTGACAGAAAACCTCAAGCAGTCAGCATCATAGTCTTCACGGTTATTTGGCAACCAGGACTTCCGAAGGAACCTATGCATCCAATCATGAAGAGAAATTGAAAAAAACTCATCACGCACTTGAGGAGGAACCATCTGAACCCAAATTGCACAAGCTCGCCTACAGTTTCTTAATGCATGAATAGTTGTAGGCCCTTCCATGCTACAGAACCTGCACTTTGCAATAGTAGGCAACCGTTCACATAGGACTGCCAACAGGAAAGTCTTGAAACATTGGGGAACCTTGAGACGGCTTATCCATCTCCAAGATGTTAAAGGAGAAGAAGATAAGCAATTGCCTCGTGAGGCACATTGGTTGGCAGAAGAAGTGCTGCATTCAGGAAGATTTTTGCGCATGAGTTGTGCATCTTCCTTACATAATACGCGCCACCCGCATTTCTTTATAACTAACTTATTCTTAAGACTAGAACTGAAAAATATTAACTGAAACTTGTCTTGAACATAAGACCAACGGGATGATGGAACAGGAATGTACAAAACCAATAGGTGAGGATGCTTGGAATTCGGTACTGCCGAAATGAAACCATGCTCCAACAACTTTTGACATAGCTGACCCAAAATATTATTTGTAGCAGGAACTTTTGAAATCCAACCGACACGATAGTCCTGGGAAGGTGTAGAAGAAGCCACATCTTCTACGACAAGACAAACTAACATTCCCCACCATTCACTTCTATCATGCCGTTGACGAAGTTGAGCTATATCCATTGATATTGACACAGTAGAATCAGCCCATATGTAGTTATCTTTTAAATATTGTATGTCCCGATCAAAATAATTTTGATAGAAAAAAGTTGATGGAATTTCGTTTCCAGGACTTACCAATAAAGTTTTAATCGGACTTGCATCTTGCAACTGTTACAGGAAAATCAGAAAGTTAAAAAGTTATCTACAAACTGTGTTATAAAAGAAAGAGATGCATGGTTATAGTGTAGTGTACCTTATCAAAGGCAAATGATGCCAAGTGTCCCGATATCTCTTGTGGATTTGACAAGGGTTCCATAGAACCACAATCACTTGCATTTACAAAATGTACATTTGGTGGTAGCTTAGGCAATGATTGCAGGTTTTGGCAACTCTTCAACACAAGTCTTTCTAGCTTTGAAAGTTTAGATATGCAGCCATCACGAAGGTTCACAAAATTGTTCCCACTTAAATCTAATGTTACCAATGATGATAAACAACCAAGATCATCAGGAATTGATTCATCATAGAGATTGCAATAGCTTAAATCTAATTTCTTCAATGAGGATAAACCAGAAAAAGAAGGTAAGATCAATTTCTTGGGAATCGTATGAGCACCAAACCTGAAAATCTTACCCAAAGGGTGGCGTGAGCTCTCTGAGTTCCATCCTATTCCTTTGCATCCATGAAATAAAAGTACTAAAAGATTTTTCAAATGAACAATGGATGAAGGAACTTCTCTTATAGCAGTGTCACTCACATTAAGACACTCCAAAGCCTCATTTTCATGCAAATTATCAGGAAGCTTGGAAAATTTTGAGCAACCAGATAGATTGAGCCTTTTGAGAGATTTCAAATTAGAAAAGGTATTTGGAAGGGAAACAATATTTTTACAATCCCGTAAAACCAAGCTATTAAGACCTGTCAAGTAACCAATAGTTGGAGGTAGTTCAGCTATGGAAATCTCATCCAAAGCAAGTGTGGATAGATTTGTCATACTTTCCCCGAATTCAGGAAGTTTTCTAACTGCTGTGCAGCCTGATAGAATGAGACGCTTCAAAGAATCCATTTCCAATTTTCCCGGAAGGCTTTTAAGATTTTTGCAATCTTCTAATGTCACATATAAAAGCTTTTTGAGAAGTCCAAGAGAAGCATGAACCTCAACCAGGTTTTCGCAGCCTTCAAGATCCAAATTTTCAAGATTTGGAATTCCAGTGAAATCTGGAGTTTGATGTAGATATTTGGAATTTTTCAAATTGATGGTCTTCAAATTACCTAGAAGCTGAAAATACATAAATAAATATATTATCTATGTTTGCTTGCAGGGAGATCTCGCATTGACTACATTTATGACTAAAGTAGTCTTTATATAAGGCTCGGGGAATCCTTACCGCCATAGGTGTGTTGCATGAAGGGAGCAAACCCAATTTCTAAGCACATATTATCGCTTAAAATTTAATAGGATCTTGAGATTAAATGGAAGAAGAATGTTACCTTCATTCCTCTCCAAAGGTGCTTTATTTTGCTATGACACATATCAATGTCAACAAGTTCATCTGATTGGTCTCCAATTGGCAATGACTCGAGAGGATATTCTCTCCACACAAGCACTTTTAACCCGCTGGGAAGACATTTGAGACCAAGTGGAAGTTGTAATTTATTTAGTATCATGAGCAATCTAAGATTACACATCTTGGCAAAAGCTTCAGGGTTCCAACTTGCTTGGAATGCCTCAGGCAGATTTAGTACTACAGCTTGAGTGGATTCTGTTCCCTTTAAAATATGACAATAAAAACAACATAAATAATAATGAGAGTAAGTTATAAATTCAGTACAAATTTATTAAAAATCTTACCTTATTATTTCTCAATACTTGATCAATGTCCTTGAGAGACCACAACCTACTCTGCTTGCTGGCATCATTAAGAGATTCATGTAGAACAATATTTCTACCCATTTCTTGAAGCAAATCGTGCATCCCCAAATGCCACCCATCATCAGTTATCAATGATTTTTCAATAAGAACATCTATACCAATCAATGGATTATGACCACAATTTTTCAATATTTGTGTTATATGATCCTTGAGGCTCCCTTTGAAAAAACAAGCAATATCTAAGAATATCGCCTTTTCTGTATCCCGCAATCCATCGTAACTTATTTTTAATGTCTTGTAAACATCATTTTGCAGATCCTGCTGCAACATTTTCAAAGCATCTTCCCATACAGATGCCTTTCGTCCACAGAGGAATGAACCCAACACTTTGAGTGCCAAGGGAATACCTCCAGCATATTGAACCACCCTTTTTGACAACTCGATGAAAGCTTCTTCAGGTTTTTCTCTTCTAAAAGCTTTCTGACAAAATAGTTGAAGGGATTCATCTCTGTTTAAGATTTGAGCATCATACGTTTCACACACGCCTAGTGATACTAGGAGATGCTTGTCTCTAGTTGTTATTATTACCCTGCTTCTAGGACCAAACCATTCTTGCTTTCCAGCTAAATTCTCTAGCTGGATATCAGAACTTAGGTCATCAAGGACAAGCAGAACTTTTTTATTGAATAAAAGATTCTGTATTGTCTCCTTTCCTTGGTCCAAACTTTCAATTCTCATGCTGCTTATTTTTAGATGTGAAAGCAATTTTCTTTGTAAGCAAAGCAGTCCATCTCTTTCGCTAGAAACCTCTCTAACATTCTCAAGAAAGCAACTGAAATCAAATTGGTTATGGAGTTTCTTAAATACAAGTTTGGCTAGAGTTGTCTTTCCTATGCCACCCATGCCCCATATCCCCGCAAAGCGGATTTCCTGAGACTCTGTCCTTATAAGTGAACACACGGTGTTTATCCTCGAATCAATTCCAACTAATTCATTATCACACTGTGGCAATTTAGGTTGTAACCGTTTCCATACTTCGGCAACAATTTCTTCAATGAGTTCAGTTTCACGTCTGCAATGAATAAATTTGAAATGAGTTTTTTTTACTTACAAATATCCCAGGCATTCATGATAATAAAAGAAATACAATCACAAATGTATTGTAAATTATTGTGAGGAGCATAAGAAATAGACGCTCTAACTAAAGAGTGAGCACTTCCATTTGTTGATCTCCAAGCAAAAACAACTTGATAGTTGTTGTACAATCATAATAAGAATCTACATTTTTCCTTAAGAGACCTGTATTCTGGGAAGAGAATAAATTCTTGGAGCATTCTACATACCTTGGCATCCCAATCATCACTTCCATGGTGCATATTGGGAGATTTTAATGATTTATATTAGCATGATTAAAAGAGAGACCTCTGACCCATTCTAAGTGTTGCTTAATAGTGCTTAGGAAGATATGGCTATTGCGGGCTTGTATATATTCCTTTGCACGGGCACGCACACGCTTGGTCTCGTAGTCTGGGATTGACTCATTTGTGGGAGAAAGACTAGACAAAGCTATGGCAATAGCTTAATGGCTGAATTTATTTCCAAATTGCGATTTGAGAAATCTTATTACAGGCTAGCCTTTCAAGTTTGAAAACTCGTGGTTGGTTGAGCCTGAGCTTGAAACAGTGATCAATGATGGGAGGAGAAAAAAAAGGAGAGTCGGAACCTCTTTTGCAAAAGTTACATTTATGTGCAGAGGAGCTAGATTCCTGGGATTGAAAATATGTAGGAGGTATAGAGGTGACATTCAGCAGTGTAAGAAGAGAATTGAAGAGCTCCAGAGTTTAAGTCGGATAGAGGCGGACCAAGAGGTTGTGTCTTTGAGAGATGGGACATGAACTCAAAATTCTTTCATGTAGCCAGTACTTCCTTAGAATGCCGCATAGGAAGCAATAAAGGGTCAATCTTTCATACTTGAATCTCACCACTTTCCAAAATGGTCATCATTTTGTAAATTCTTTTAATTTATGTTTTTCATGTCCAATAATTTCGTATAATTTCTCTTTCAAGCTAGCAATATTTCTTAATTGGTCTGAAATGGCCAAATCGACTTATAATTTGAACAGGAGTATAATTGGAGCAAGGTTGCAAGATTTCGATCTAGATCTTAAAATCTTCCGATCTTAATAACCAACTTATGTTTCACGATCTCTCTATCTCCTTCCGATCTTGACAACCTTGGTATTGAGATCAGTAACTGACACATTATTATTTTTCACTAATCATCGTCTAAACCTTATTCACTATATAGTTAAAATACTTAAACCATTAAAATTATTACTTCCAATATATAATTTCACATAAAAACGTACCGACCCTTGGAGCTCCAGCCAGACAACTCAGCAACCTGAGTCAAAGCCTCCCTCCACTTCCCAACTTTTTCACTCTCATCTCCAAACCTTTCTCCATGCTTAACAAAAGCCTCTGCATAAGACCCTCTCTGGTGCCTCACATCGGTGGGATCCACGTCGTAGAACACAGGGAACACATTTTGACCAAACTGAATTCGAGATCGGAGGATGGTTACCAGCTCATCCAAGCACCACCGCGAAGAAGCGTAGTCGGGAGAGAGAATCACCACGGAGGATAGCGACTGCTCGATCGCACTGAGGAGCTCGGGCGCAATAACTTCACCTCGTTGAAGTTCTGTGTCGTCTTTGAAAACTGTTAAGCCACTTCCTTTGAACGCTGCGTAGAGGTGATCGGTGAATTTGTTGCGAGTTTCTTCTCCTCTGAAACTCAAGAACACGTGAAACTTCCACGGCGGAGAATCGCTAGCCATTGCCATAGAAAGGAGGAATAAAAATTTTCAACGATTTCTTCCCTGTTAGTATCTAATATCTGTTGGTTTACTGTAACTGAATTGGTTGAACATTCATTTCAATTACAACTAATACACACATCAACATTTATGGAGAAAGTAGTGTAATGTGTAATAGCTACTTCACTGTCTTCCTCTACATAAATAAGTGGCCCCTTGAAAGGGAAAAGAAAACCAAATACCATTGACTATGTTTGAATATTAAATGAACGGAATAGAGTGAAATATATCTAAATGGCAGAAAGAAGATTTCTTTCAATTGTTTAGAAATTTTTAAATGTAACAAGATAAATATGGTAAGTTATCGACTCAAATCGAATTCATTTTGTTTTTCATTCTGCTCCCCTCCATTTGGTTTCAAGTGAACAAGTCCTAACCCACATAAATTTAGTAAGACCTCAGGTCATTTCTATCAATATAGACTAATGATCTCAAGAGGAGGTTGATTTCCAACACCATTTTGAACAAGAGATCTTTCCTAAAGACATATTCACCATTTAAGGATGATAGATTTGAATTATGGAAAGTGATATTTAAAATTTTCATTCAAAGTTTTGATTTAGAAATTGTGGAGAATAATAATCAACGTTGTATTTATCCCTACCAACCACATAAATGGAAAAGTATTATATAAATCAATTTTATTTGGACCATAGAGAAAAAGATAAAGTTTGAGACTGATTACAAGATTAAGACAATTTTAGTTATGTCTTTACAAGATAATTGTTGAGAATCAAGTGTGAGGAAGAAGTCTTACATTGATTATAAAATGGAAGATTGAAGACTATGTGAATGTGAGAACCCATACACATATTACCTTAAGGTTTTAGATGGATATGTGGTGTGTCTCTCACAAATGTGTGTCCCAAATAAAAAATGTGCACTCGTTGACCCCCTCGAATTGCCCCAACAGTGGTACCATGAGTCTTTGGTTTCGAGTGAAGGGATCAACTTACTTGTATCGAAACACTTCCTGCAAGTGTGGGTAGAAGGTGTTTCGTTGAGTTCAATAATGATACAAGTATATGTGGAAGAGAGAGCTTCAACTTGAGGGGGACCATTGTGTATAGGCTCACACTTAAGGGGGAGTGTTGAGAATCAAGTGTGAGTAAAAAGTCCCACATTGATTAAAAAATGGAAGATTGAAGACTATATAAGTGAGAGAACCCACACATCTATGACCTTAAGGTTTTAGGTGGATATGTGGTGTCTCTCACAAAGGTGTGTCCCAAGAAAAAAATGCTCCTCGTTGACCCCCTCGAATTGCCCCAACAATAATCAATTCTGTAATGTTCATAATTACAAATCCGTCAAGGAAATGTGAGACACTTTTAAGATGATATATGAAGTTCTTCCAAGTATCGTATAAGCGTGAATGAACACACGTGATGAAGAAGATAAGTGCTTCATTCATAAATGTTTCTCTAAATTTAGAAATGTTAGAAATAATATTAAAACATTTGTCACTAACAAATATCTAAGAGTTAAAAATTGGAATAAAAATCTAATTCAATCCTTAAATCATGAGATGAGAATGTTCATCTCATGAAAAATCAAAGAAGGAAAAAATTGTAGAGAAATTGAACAAATTAGTTCAATTACTTAAATACGAAGGCATAAGCTCAAAACTTGAGGAATTCTCAACAACTTCATCAAACTCCTACAAGACAAATCATGTGGTTTCCTTTGAAAAAACAGTCTTGGTAGTTGAACGATCTTTAGAGGATTCAACATCTAATGAAGTAACTTCATATATATATATATATATATATATATATATATAGGATGTGAATAAGAAAAAGTTCCATCTAGTGGAATCTTTGAAAGAAGAAATTAGAACAAAGCCCCTACAAATGACGAAGAATCAACCTTAGGAAGAACCTTAGAAGTATCCTCTTCCTAGAAAGAAGATGAGGTATGCTTGAAAGTAACTCACGAAGAAGATGATCATGAGGTAACAAAGTTATCATACAAGTAGTTGTTTAAATTAAGCGCAAATTTAATTGGAAAAATAAGATAAAAAAGTTTAACTTAGAACTTAATGATTATCACGAGTTTCTAGAGAAGAATAATGAAATGCTTAAGTTCGAAATAATTAATATCAGAAACTTAGTTGGAACATGTGAGACTTGTGTCTAGATGAAAAAGGAAGTAACAAGTTTACGTGAAATCCTAATTAAATTTACTAAGGAAAAAATTCTTGACGTGATTATATCAAGTCAAAGACATTCCTTAAGGCTTTGTTTGAGAGTTTGGAGATGAAAAAAAGGAAGGGCTTTAAAAAGGAAGGATTTAGTGAAAAGAATAGAAATATTTAGGTGGGGAGGGTTTTGGGAAAAATAATTTATTCAAAACCAAAAACCCCCTAATTTTGGGGAACTAAAAAGTTGTATTGGAGGAGGATATATAGCACTTAGACATATTGTTCAAATATAACTTAGTATTCCAAAAATCAAAAATAGGTAAATGATAAACATTCTTTTATAATTCTAAACAATTTTTTTTTCAAAAAATGTTTTAGATTTCTCTATATTTAAAAATATATCATTTTTCGAAGCTCTCCATTTCCCTCCCTTCCAAACTCCCAACAAAGCCTAAATAAAATCAGATTAGGGTTTATATATAATATAACACCTAGTAAAGAATTAAATAGAAAGAAATTGAATCGACTTGTTTATAAATGTTCTCATTGTAATATATTTGGTCATTTAGAGTCGTTTTGTTTTGATAAATTAAAAAGGTCTAAAGGTAGTAAACCATATACCTTCCAAAACTACTAAGTCACTTGGATCCAAAATAGTTTGGGTACCAAAGGTGAAACTCCAGTATGTCTGCAGCTTGTATGAAGCCTTAACACACATTAAATGATGTTGTACAAAGCAAAGAGTATACTTTTGAGTATACAATAATGTTTGAATTAAAGTCTCTAATCCAAGGATGTTCGCTAATGGTTTATATCAATGATTATGTACAAAGAAATTCTTTCATTGAGGATGGTCTCAACATCTCTGATATATGATAATTTGCTAACCTTGTAGTAGGTTGGGATGATAAGTTTATGATGGACATATCTATCTCTTTGTTTGATCAACTTTTGTATCCAACGACCCATAGATAAAGACATGTCACAATATGTTGACATTTCCTTGAAAGGGGGAGGTTTTATCAAGATTACTTGGTAATCATGGTACTACACTATCTTAAAGATTGAACGATCAGAAAAATATGATTAATCATTTAAAATAGTGTATTTCCTTTTTTGCTTATCATTTGAAATATTTGTCTAACCAATCAAATGAGCTTGTTAGTTTTTTTATAAGAAGGGGTTCAAATAAGTTGGCCAAGGGTGCAGAAAGTGAGAGAGCCAAAGAAAAATCCAATACAAGGCCCCAAAAGTACATAGAAGTCTTACTTACAAAAGCCTAATCAACTGAGGCCATAAGCCAATCGATTGGATCACCTCAGAGCTTCTAATTTCAAATAAAATCTTACAAAAGCTTCACCTCCAAGTCAATCAAATTTAAAATAAGTGGTTCATTGAAAGGAAAAAGCCTAATCAAATTTAATAGTCTAATCATTGTTATCTTCTACATAAATAAGTGGCTCATTGAAAGGAAAAAGAAAACCAAAACTTGAAAATTTAAAATATCTTAAGTTATGTTTGGATATCACAATGATCGGGGCTGAATAAAGTTGATTAGAGTAAAATATAATGGAACGGAGTAGATCAAAAAGAATTTATGAAAGGTGTATGTGTATCACAGTATCTGAAACTTGACCAAAAAACAAATATAAAAAAGTCATAAATGTGTCTCTGAAAATAGTTTTTTTCTTTGCTTTGAGACTCTTTTAATCGATGTTCGACACTCGTATAACACTCATACAACACATATTGGACACCTTACAAGTGTTTAAAAAAATTATTTACTTCAATCTACATTATACATTTTTTGGACAAATTTCACACAAATCTAAAAAGGTTAAACTTGCATTGAAGAAATGTTATCAATGAAAAATTAAAGATGTCAATTTTTATTATAATGAATGAACCTCACATATTATGAATTTTGTGCTTTATAGGAATGAATATTTCATTCTAACATTTGAAAATTTTAGGAAACAACAAAGCAAATTTTTATTCCACCCAAATTGGAGTATAAGAAATACGATGATAACTTATTGATTGGAATGGAATCCATATCATTCAATTATGCTAAGCTCCATCCGATTTTATATGACCCAAACAATAAAATATCATTTTATTCCATCTCTTAATGCTCCGCTCCATTTGATTCCATGAATTAAAATAAAGTCGTAGGGTCCCTTTGGTCGGAGTAATTGGAGGGGAATGGATGATATTGAATATTTAATATTATAAGTGTTGGATTTAATTATTAGGAGGAGAGGTGGATGGAGGGGGGCAAAAACCTTCATGGATTATTTTATATTTTATATGATTTGGCAGATTTGAATGGGGGAGAGTTGTTTCATATTAATTATAATTATATTTAGGCTGAAATATGTTTAAGGTCCCTATAAAGTTATCTATTTTCACTTTTCGTTCATGTAGAAAATTTAGTTACAAAATTGTCCCTCAAAGATTTGTCGTCAATGCTTTTGATCTTTGACGTTATATTTGAGTAACAGAAGCTAACATAGTAGTGTATTTGAATTATTTTATGATTCACCCTTGTTCACACTACTTTTGGGTCTGCTCTATTGCAAACACATACAAACAGATAATTGTTAACATTGAGGCATAAATTTCAGTATACACATACTACTAGTTAACAATTGTTGAACAATAAACTAACTAGTTTCTTAAGTACTTTTTGGACAAATGGAGTCTGACCTTCTTGTGTAGATGGCTCAATAAGTGTTGTTGCATTTTTCCTCTGGAATAATTGCAAGTTGTTTATCCTTCTTGCATGTTCTACCATTTGTTAGGTGTCAAGAAATGTTTAATTTTCTATGTGAAATTGAGGCCTTTAAGCTCTTTTAATTGCTTTAATATGGAAACGACTTATTATTTAAGCAATTCTTGCATCAATGTGAACTTTTAGGTATTTTGATGTGTTTGTGTATATTTGTAGCAATTTACGACAAAAGATCGCAGCTCGAATAGCAAGAAATCTCGAAGAATCAAAAGATCAGCGTGTCTGCAAAGCTTCAATAGCTTCACCTGGCGAAGGGAAAGCGCAGGAAGGTTGCTTCGCCTGACGAAGCAGCGTCGAAGGAAATGCATATTTTCAATCTCAATTCCAGTAGCTCAGGATTTTGTGCGCCACTGTGTTCTCCCGACGAAAAGAAGGATCGTTCGACGATAGGTTACTTCACCCAACGAAGGAATATATTTATGAAGGACCAGTTGGAACTGTAGCTGGCACGTGTGTTAACTTTCTAGCTTCACCTGGCGAAGCAAGGCCTTTGGCCAGGGAATTATTTTGGGCAGAAGTTGTACTTAATGTAAACTTTAGATATTTGTAAGAGGATCACAAATTTTCCTTGGATCATATTGTAACCTAAATCACTTATTATAGAGAACTTCTTCATGTTTAGTTATTTTCCATAGATTTCAAAGCTTTTATGCTTCAATCCTTGAATCTTTGAAAATTGATGCTCCAAAAAGCATTGCTACTTACTTGTCAAGCAAGCTACCATGTCAATGGGTAGCTAAACATCTTTTGTGTCAAGATTAGAGGTAGATAATCCTCTCTTTTATATGTATTGATCTTGATTTATACTTGTGAACATGTTGATGATAAATATATGATGAAAAACTTTGTTTTGTATGGTTTATTCTTTGTTTTGGTTCATGATTGAGAAATATATACTAAGATTTTATTTAGGTTTTAATCCATCAATAAACATAGGCTAGAGATAGTTATGTAAGTTGATATTCATGAATATCACACTTTAGTGTTACCATTTTGATAGTTAGAGTGAGAGATCATCTAAGGATCAAAGTGGTAAATCTTACAACTTGTGTTAGAGATAAATAAGTTGATGATTGTAATTATTGTTAAACAAGTTCACATGCTTTATCGAGTAAATACGTACGAAACAGATTATTAAACCCTAATCTTGGCATGTTTTTATAAATCCTTCAAAATTGATCCATTTTACCATTTAACTTAACTTTTATGCAAACTGTTTAGAAACAACCAAATACTTTTGAAACCCTAAAGTTTAACACTTTTAGACTATAGAACGACAGTAATATCAAAACAATCCATGCGAAAATGATAACAAAAACCCACACTATACTGATTTCAATAAAATGGTGTATATTTGACATGGTTTATGGCAAGACATGTCATTTATGAGTTAAATTGGAGAATAAAGCTTTGTGGGCGTCAAAATTGTTGATTTTTGATCCGAACTTGACGGGTGAGAAACGAAAAGTGCAATTGCACGAGTTGGAAGAAATGCGAAACAATGCTTATCACTCAAGCAAGTTGTATAAGGAGAAAATGAAGGAGTATCATGATAAGAAGGTCCATCAAAAATATTTTCGGTTCGGATAAATGGTTTTGTTGTTCAATTCTTGTTTGAAGCTCTTTCCTAAAAAATTTAAAATCTAAGTGGTCTGGTCATTCTTAATCAAAGACGTGAAATATTATAGTGCTATTGAGATATGAGACTTTGAGAAAAAGGAAAGTTGGACCGCCAATCGTCAACGATTGAAAATTTATCTTGGAGGCGATATTGATCGCGAGAATCGAGCGATTTTCCTAGATGATCATTGAGGTCGTCTTAGACCGTCGAGCTTATCCAACGTTAAACAAGTGCTAGTTAGGAGGCACCCCAACATTGTAAGTATTTCATGCTTTTTATTGTTTTTGGGGTAACAACATTTATTGTAGTGTGTTTTGGGTTGTGTTGAGAGGAGTTGAGAAAAATTGAAGATTTATGGATTTTGCCTTACCATAGCAGGTTTTCCTGTTATCTGGTGTAGTTCGTCCGACGAACTGATTGCTTCTCCTTGTGAAGCTTGTTCAAAAAAGAGGCATCACACTGTGTGGTCAAGAAAATCAGAAGTTAAAAAGTTTTTTTAAAAGACACGTCAGCGTGTTTAATGGGATAAAAGTACAATAATGGATTTTGTGGTCCACACAATTGACCCCACTATATAAAGAGTACAAGAAAGAGAGACAACACTTTTCCTCATTTTCTCTCTTGTCTCTCTCAAACCAAATTAGAAAACAAAAGGTTTTTGTCTCACCCACTCTCTTCTCACTCTCTCAACACCATTCAAGGTAATAACTTTTCCTTTATTGTTTGTTCTTCTTTATGCTTAGATAGGATAATATGTGGTTAGGTTTTTCTGATGGAATTTAGACTTAGGGTAGTTTAATATTCTTTTCATGTAGTTGTAATTATTTTGTTGCAACATTGATTAAGTTTGTGAAGGAGAAAAGCCATGAACAAAACCATGTTTTTCAAATGAATTTTGGGTACAAGAAATTTCACCTGGCGAATGGCAGTTTCAGTTCAGTTCTGGTTTTTTTTGCTGTTTCATTTAGATTTTTGTTTATGTTATGTTCTAATAGTATTTGTATTATTGTGTTGGGCTGGTTTTCTGGTTTTGTTTTCTAGATGCCTCATTGTGTTCAGCCTACCGCTTCCAAAAAGTAAAAGAGTGCCGCCACAAGTGGTTTTGCTTCCACTGAGTTTGACCGCAACTGATTTCTGAGTGTTACTCATGCATCCAAAATGACAAACCTATAGGGTAGGCAGGTTCTTTCAGAGAGAAAATTCATAATAAACCACGAAGGAGACTATAGGAGGATTCATGAAATATATGAAGCGAAGAAATGGGGAAACTTGTTGAACCCAGTGAATAAAGTGTGTTATGAGTTGATCCGAGAATTTTACGCCAATGCTTTGCAGTCCGAAAATAAGCCCTTTAGGTTCAAATATTATATGAGGGGAAAGAGATCAATTTAAACAGAGATGCCATCAACATGTTATTGGGCAGCCCTAGTAGCTTAATGGTTCTTCAGTAGGATGACTATGCTAAGTTTTAAAACAACCCCTGGACCATGAAGATATTGCTAGGGTAAATTTGAAGCTGGGGGAAGTGCGGATTTGAACCTTAGGCGTGACCCGACGAAGTACAATAGAAAGAACATGACTTTTGAGGCTCAGGCGTTGCTTCTTTTCATTTGCTACATTATGAGGCCTAGGCTTCATAGGTCCTCTGTTCCACTCGACACTAGGCTTTTGATGTATTGTATTATGGAAAATAAGTAAGTTGACATCGCCCAAGTGATCGCTAATAAAATGAAGAACTTTGTGGAAAACACCAGAAGGTCGGGTGTGCACGATGATGCTCCCATTATCTTCTTATGCATTGTCTATGCATTGTTAACTAAAAATTGTGTGTTGGATCCTGGTGTGGTGAATGAGAAGTTGAAATGGGTTATTAATGACAATTATCTGGATCGTTTTTGCAAGCTTAAGGATGAGAGAAAGAAGAAAGTTATTAATGTTGGTGAAAGTTCAAGGGCTCAATGAAGTGAGTCGGTGGATGCTAGTGATTCATCCGTTTTTGACATGAAGGTGGCCTTTAATTATTCTTGGGAGATGGGTGAGTCTCTTCACCATTCTAATTAATTTAATTTCAACTGTATGCAACAAATCTATAACTACCAGACAAATTCGATGGAAGTTACTCCCTTTCTATCAAGGGAGGACTTTGATGCTTTTACGAGTTGGCCTGGAGACATGCGCCCATTCTTTTCTGGGGGGGGGGGAGGATTCGGGGCTGGTTGTAACACCCCATTTCTACCCGACTTTAATTTAAATCAGAGTTATATAAAAATTCACCAAAACATGGGATATCACATTTTCAACTTTAAAATCAAATAACAAAGCTTCATTAATAATCATGCTCCACAAACTACGCAGCGGATTCAACAAGAATTTTTCAACTTTAAAACAATTTCCAAAATTTTCAACGTCAAATACGTCAACATGGCTTTCAACATGAAACAACTAAAAACGAGTTCATAAACTAAATAAAATCCACAAAACAAAACATGTGTTCATCCCCCCCCCCTGAAGTGCTACGTATCAGAGCGACAAACACCGACTTGAGACGACTAGCTACTCGAATCTTGGTTACCTGCATGTTACCAACAGAGGACAACATTCAAACAGAAGGGGTGAGATATCGAATAACATAAACAAGAATATGATAATTAATATGAAAGCAAGAAAATCATACAATCGCACCACTTCACACAACTAGCAACATCAACATACAACTTGCAACCAACAACCAATAACAACATAGATAAAATGCAACTCAAATGTGATTCAACTTATATATGCATGTGGTACCATTTGGAGTAAACTCCCAACTTGAAATCTTGCCAGTTTATCGAGGCATCAACAACTTATTTGTCAATCCAGGCCAACTTGAATCGAGCATTCGCTCCAACTTGAAAATATGCAAATGTGTGCAACTATGAATGGTATACAACAACAAAATAATCAACAAGTTAACAACATAACAACTTAACAACATAATTCAACATTAGTCATAAGACCTGCAACTTGATAATCTTCCCCAAGATTGGGACAACACAACTTATAACAACTTAATACAACTTCAACATGGAAACGAATAATTACGGCTTAATTACTTAGATCTCTAAATTAATTATTTTTAATCCTAAAATCTACTATAATCAACTTATTTTATCTCTACTTAAAGTCTAAGATCAACTCAACTTAAAACAAATGCGAAAACAGGACGAATCACCAAAAATAGCATTTTTCTGCACTAACTTTGCTCATATGCGTAATGCCTTACTCTTTACGCGTAATGCTCACTTCCTTATGCGTAATGCTTGCATACTGAGGTGTGTTATGCAAAATGCCCTACCTTGTTACACGTATTGCCCGATATGTTACGCAAAACACCAGAGAGCATATAAATATGTCTTCTGCTACGAATCACACAACTTCATCATTCCATTCAAGCCTGTTCGGGTTTCTACATCGATTTTATACTCTAAATCCTCTGTATCTATTCATCTACTAATTTCTACGATTGATTTTACGAACCCTAACTTCTTTCTCTACACGATTTCCTGCAACATAAACTAGTCCAGCAACTACAACAACGATTACCACAATATGAACAACTTTCAGAACAACAATGCAACACAAACAACATAATTCTCCATGAGATATCAACACGAAACCGACAACAATAATTTTATACAAAACACAACAACGAAACCATACGAAAACCCAACCTACATACAAATTATCTAGTCTCGGTTATGGAATTCGAACCCCACCCTTACCTTGGATTGAAGGTAGCTCGAATTCACAGCAAAAATCTCCGCGAAAATCTTCAACCTAGCCTCTTCTTGATCTTCCTCTAAGACTTGTTCTCCCTTCTTATAAATTCTGATTATACCATAATTAGGTCTTTTGTCTAATTTTACTAAATTATCACTAATCAACTTAATTACTAATGGGCCTAAAATAACACCCCCAACCTTACTACTCTGACACTACAACTAAGCCAACCTAATATTATATCACTACTACTTATTTTATTTATTCGACTTAATTAAGTTAAACGACCCAAACACAACTTAACCCACAACATAATATCAACTTAAACGACTTAACAACACAAACGACACACACAACAAACCAACACTTAACAACAACAATTAATTGGGAAAATACGCAATAATATTTAATTAAATCAATTAATTAAATACGGACGTTATAACTCTTCCCCACTTAGAACATTTTCGTCCTTGAAATTATTACCTTATTCAAACAACTCAGGAAATGATTCATGCATCTTGCTTTCTGAATCCCAAGTTATACTTTCTCCGGTAGCTCCTGTTGCACCCCAAAATATGCCCTCACCAAGACAAGACATTGTGTACTAAGGTGTCCCAAGAGGTTCACAAGGTTCACAAGGTTCACAGGGTATCTCAAGAGGTTCACAAAATTCACAATTAGTCAGAAAATTTGACAATTCCCTCAGACAAAGCATCCTCCTAAGCAATTCACCCTAAACTAGGGTTTTGAATTTCATCAGGCTAAATGGACTTTAAATGCTTCAAGTGAGCTTCATAACATCACACATGTCTTCAAGAATCCCTATGTCAAGTTTCAAGGCTTTCCCAAAAAGTTTGCTCAGTCAGATGATCAGATATGCAAAAATCAGTCAAAGTGGTTAAAAAGTCAAAGTGAGGTCAACTGTGGTCAAACCAAAGTCAAACTTCATGAATTTTTTTCCAACATCAAGTTTATGAAGTAAAATTCATCATTTGATCAAGGTTTGATCATGATTCATCAAGGATATTTCAGATCATCAAGAATCAGGAGTTTCTAAATTAGGGTTTTCACAGGAAAAGTCAACTGAACTTTGACCAGCCATAACTTTCACACGCTTGATGCGTGTTTTTCGCAAGTGTACGAACACGTCAGAGTAATATAAAAGATTGTCGAATCCACAGAGACCAAATGTCAATCTATCGTACCTGTTGTTATGGTGTGTATCTAAGGCAACTAAATATAAGGGTTTTAGTAAGGGTGCAATGGTAAATAAAATTATAATTTTAAATAATAAATAAAAGACAGGCTCGAATGTAATTCACGTAATCAATGATAATCCAGTACTTGTTAATGAAACTACTTATGGGCAATGTTTTCTCCTTTGAAAAGAACTAATTTAACAGGAACTGTCGCTTTCACGTATTCAGAACCGAGTTGTACTCTCTAATCAACCCCTCCTATTGTCACAGATAAAAAGGTGCGTACTGCGTTAGAGTAGTAAACCTATTTTTAAGAAATATAGTATCTTAACTAAGTTGAAAAGTATTTTAACCTGGACTTCTTAGCAAAAAGAGGTTCTTATGAACCAGACTCTAAACTTCATAACGCGTCCGAAAATTGTTTTAAAATCTCTTTTCTTTTTAATCTAAAAACTCCTAATGAACTAGACAAAGCGCTTTTGGCTGTTTTTGAAATAGTTAAAAACAATTAGATTGAAAGATAAAATAGCCCTTAGGTGTTTCCACGAACAATTATACGGATTACTGGTTTAATTACGATCCTTACATCCTAACCTTTATGGAATTAGTTAGACATGATAAAGTAAAGATTCTTTTTATAATTTTTCATAAAAGTAATTTAGTGCGAGTGCGAGAAATAAAGTAATTTAAAGCGAGTGCGGGAAATAAAGGAATTTAAAGCGAGTGCGGGAAATAAATAAAGTAAAGTGCGAGTGCGGATAATAAAGAAAGTAAAGCAGTGCGAGAAATAAATAAAAGTAAAGCAGTGCGAGAAATAAATAAAAGTAAAGCAATGCAGAAAGATAAAATACGAACTGAAATTAAAATGGCGGCAGGATTAACTTCCTCCAGAGTGCTCCAAAACTCGATCACACCGACAGATTACAGACTCGATCACTCGATTGCAGAAACACCCCGATGTGGAATGGCAACTGCTTTGAAACTGATATATGCCTAGAGAAATCTAAGTTTGGATGATGAAAAACGAAAAACTAAAGTCCTATTTATAGGAAAACTAAAAGCATGAAAAGACCGGGATGCCCCTCCACTAAAAAGTGGAGGTTACTGAATTTTGCCTTGTGGCGCCCGCCACAAGGTCATGGCGCCCGCCATGGTGCTGATAGGGGATGAGAGAGTGGGGATCGTGGGTCTTGGCAGTTGTGGAGTGGTCTTGAGACGTGGCCACGTCATGGCGCCCACCACGGTGGGTGCCGTAAGTGCAAAACGCTGAATTTCTAGGTTTTCGTCCGTTTCCACTCCTTTTTCGCTCCTTTTCTCGATTCAAGCCCCGATTACTATAAAAACCTGAAAACATAAGAAAACAAAGTAATAACATAACAAAATAACAATAAAAGCTAAGAATGCATGCGAAATCGGAGTCAGAAACACGGTGAATTTTAGTGTGATCAAATTCTCCCACACTTAAACCTTTGCTTGTCCTCAAGCAAACATTAAAGCTTAAGAAAATATGGTGTCAACACGTGTCTTTGGGCTAAAGGGCTTCTTAGTTCAAGTCAGGATGCAGTGACAGATACTAACTAAGTGAACCAAGGGTACCATAGTAACACAAACACAAACTTCAATCCTATATTAACCACTCCATATCATCCCACAATACCTAGGCCTATCTTCTCATCTTTTTGTGTCCTTTTCATTCAGGCGCAATCACATTAAGCCCGTTATCCGTACATGCTTCATAGTAGAGTGACCAGTTAGTGATTCTGATCCATAACATAAGGTTTCTGGCACATAAGCATGTGTAAACCTGTTTTTATTTCGCCTAAATGTAGCTGCGGGGGATCGGATCGTAATCCGCCCTACCAAGTTCAGTGCCAGATACCTCTGAACCAACTAACAATAGGTGACTTTGCAATTTTTTTTTTCTTTTTTTCTTTTTTTTTTTTGTGGCAAAAATTTTTTTTCTTCTCTTTTTTTCGGTTTAAATGACTTTGTGAGGGTCACCTATACCAGAGTTTGCCTTTTTCTTTTTTATTAGCACTGGATCATTCACTTATGTTCATCGGCCCCCTACGTAGAGCATGCTTAGGCCGGAGCTGACTGCTAAAATAAACTACTTAGGACAATTTTTTAAATGATAATAAAGGCCATGGTGGTGGGGTTTAGGAGTGATTCCTATATTCAAGAGGTTTATGGTGCTAAAATGGTTCTGATGTTTCAGAAAAGTTGACCTAAGTCACCACATCCTAATCTAAACCTGTCTCAAAGCCCAAAAAACATGTGAAACAACATTATTTTCTTTTTAAAATTTTTCTGGTAAGGCTAAGGAAATGGGAAAAAATGAAGATGAACTAAAAATACACTATACTGGTGACTCGTCAGACTCATGCATTATCTAAGAAAAATAAATTACTGAAAAGAGAAATAACTGAAAGGAAATAATTAACTAAAAAGGGAAATGACAGAAAGCAATAAAATCCCCTCCCACACTTAAATCGAACATTGTCCCCAATGTTTCGAAATAAGATAAGGGGGGTAACCTGAAAAAGACTACTGAGGAGGAGCACTGGTGCCCTCGCCGTCCTGCTGTAATGGTCTGGAACGACGGGATCTACTACGATGCTGGTCCCTCCGGTCGAGTCGTGCTGATAAAGCAGCCTGAGCACTCCGGACCTCTCGAAGGTTACCTAAGATGGAACCCTGAGTGGCCTCTACAAGCTGGTAGTGTCGGCTGTTGAACTCTCTCTGACGGTTCTACTCTAATGAGATATCGTTCAAGGTACGGCAAACGTTGCTATAGGCACGATCCGAAACCAATCGCGATTGTTGCATGAAGCTCATGTTGTCCGTCAGCTGTTGTGAAATAGTAGAGAGAAGGCCATCACGCCTTTCCTCTCTAGCTGTCATATCACGCCACATCTCCTCGGTGACATAGAATCCAGGAGCAGTACCTGCAATAGGGTTAGAGGAAGATGGTGCGGTGTGTGACTGTGAAGGACGATGGGGGGACATGTGAGGGATGGGAGACTGCTCTCTCCGATCATACTCTTCATCAGTGTCATGTGCCTCCCCATCGGGAATATTAGGAGGAAGTGGACCCAAAACACGTGGAGCATTAAGATCATAGGTCCAGTTCCTTTCATCACGTACATCAGTACGTCTACTGCATGGTAAAACAACAGATGGGATAGCTACCCCATGAACCATCAACTCATAACCACCTTCTCTCCTCGTTCGGCACAATTTCATGTCTTTCAGAAATTTTAAATTAATTGTGCGAGGAGGTAGTGGTTCAAGTGTAGCTATCTCATTGTTCAGGCCAAGAGCCCGAGCAATAGACGTAACAAGCCCTCCAAATACAATCGGTCCTGTTTTATTAGTAAATAAAGTCATGTGGGCAAGCATAAACGGGACCGGATTGATGTGGGTTCTAGTGAGGCATCCTTGCAAAAATAGGAGTTCTCGAGCATTTACCTTGTTTGGACTTTCCCGGCAAAAAATAGTACATGCCAAAAGAAGTCTAAAAACTCTTATGGCCGGGTTGTGAATGGTCGACGCAAGTATCCCTTCAAAAGAATTAATTGAAGTACTTGAAAGCCTTTTCCAGAAGGTAAATACCTCGGCCGACCATTCCGCATCCAAAGGTGCCTCACAAATCGCACCTTCCCTATGAGGGATTCCTAACAAACCTGCTAGCTCGTTGGTACTGAATTCATATTCAATTCCAAACAGTCTAAAAATAACAGTACCGACAGTGCTAGCAGTGTTAGGACTGACAGTGTATATCAAAGAACACAAAAACTCAATTGTCAGCCTCTCATAGGTAGGTTCCTGATTAATGAAAATATTATGCAAGCCTAGAAATTCTAATAAATTAAAAACACTATGGTAAATACCCAAAGCATACAGACAGTTATCGTCGACGTACCTAGTCGAGAGAATTTCTCGACTCTGAAGCCTCTGAATAATTTTCCGTTGCCTATCGCCCGGTCTTCCATCACGAAGAAGAAATCCATTGAACTCCATTGTTGATTGCTCCTTAGGTAGTGAAAATGGTAGAAAAGTGGTTTATGAGGGGAATGATAAAGTTTTGATTTTTTTGGTTTTTGGTGGATGAAAATGAAAATGGATGTTGGATATGTTTTATGGATGGAGGGTATTTTGGAAATGGGGGAGCTTTAATGGGGTTCAAGGAGGTTTTGGAAGGTTGTAAAAATGGGTTTTTGGAGAAGAAAGGGATGAAAATGGTGGAAATGGGGATTCAGCCCCGTATTTGTTGTGGGTACGGTGTGGCGCCCGCCACAAGGCCATTTCCTGGGCCTTGGGTTTTTGAATCCTCCTTTTTGGGCCTTCCTTGCACCTTTGGTCTTCGGGGGGGGGGGGGGGGGGGGGGGTCTGGATAGCGTTTTCTTCTTCTTTTCAAGGCATGAGGCTTGCATATTTTTTTTGTGAAGACAAAAATGAAGATATTTTTGTCTTATATTTTTTTTTCTTTGCACGACAAAATTAAAATAATTAAAAATCAAAAAGAAAAAGAAAAATTAACATTAGTGCATAATATGTATATATAGGAGGAATTCAAAGTACATGAAAATATAATAGATGCAAAAAAAGTAATATATGTCTGGAAATGCGATAAATAAAATAAAGCATATAAAAGGAAATTAAATACTAGGGTAGCGCTGTCAGTGTAGAATGAGTCATGTGGTAGGCTTATTTTCCTGGCTTGATCCACGAATCTCAGTTATCTCCCTCCGAAGCTCTTCAATCGCCTGATATAGAGCATCGGCCTCTGAGGCATGAGTGAGATCAGAAACCTGCATCTGTAACTCCAAGTCTGCCACTTCCTGCTTGAGCAGGGCAGTCTCCTTACGGAGCTCATAAATCTGTGTTTGTAGGTCAGGTGGCTGCAGAGACATATTGTTAGACATAACAGTGATTCGGGGAGTAAGAGGTGTAGGAGTGCACTCAGCGGCGGGAGGCGATTTCGGCTCTTCGACAGTCTCTCCATAACCCTCTAGAGCATAACTCCAATTTTTAGGATCGTGGACACTGGTCATCAGCGGATCTGGTAATGTGAAGTAGTGTATCGCTTCGCCGTCGATCAACAATCTAAACATGTTGGGCTCAAAAGAAGCCCTCCTCATCAGTCCTCTATCAAGACAAAAATCAACATCCAAGGTGGTGTAGCAGCAGAAGGTCCTGAGGTGCAATAGCTTGCGAGACAAACCCAATACAGTAGCTATCTGTGTAACAATCCCACCGACATGTATGATGCCTACGGATGATCTGGCAACACTAGCAAGGCCCTTCAACAGAAAGTTGCCACAAGCAACTGAGCGAGACTGAGTCGCACAAAACAGTAGGAAAATCTCCTCTTCACTTAGCAGGGTCTCTGTATCTGGCAAACCTAGGAAAGAATGTGCTAGAATCATCTGGAAGTACCTCAATGCAGGGTTGTGGATTACCTGAGAAAACTGGGTAGAAGGATCTTGGCTCCCTCCACCTGATATTTTAGTCCAAAACTTTTCCACTTCTCTGCTCATAAAATACCCCATCGGTGTCTCTGGAATAGCATCAGGAGTAGTCTGGAAACCTAGCAAATCACCAAACTCTTTGTGAGAGAATGAGTAGTCAATCCCGAACAACCTGAAAACAGCGAGTCCATCGGGTCCAGCCCAAGGGTCATGATGAAACGAGCTGAGGAACTCAAGAGTCAAGTTCCTATAAGTGTTGTTCTTGTCGTCAAAATGGTCCCACTGGAGTTGATGGCATAAGAATCTGATGCTTGGCTCTATCCCCAAGGCATCCATCAGTCATGGTCAGGGTACCTGGTAGGAGCCATAGGGCATCTCATGTGGACATAGTAACGCTCTCGTTGTGCGTCGTCTCTAAAGGCCACGTGCATGTCATTAGGGTTCTGCATTCTGTACAAGGTTAGCAAACAAGTCCTGAAAGCACATAAAACATTCAATCGTTAGTCCTGACATAATAATAATAATATAAACAAATTAAAATAAAGTAAAAGTAAAAAATAAAAAGTACAAAAATAAGAAAACCATGGGTTGCCTCCCATGCAGCGCTTGTTTAACGTCATTAGCTCGACGACCGATTTTTAAACATCATTGGAAGGATATGGTGGATCACTCAGAGTATGACAGGTGTATGTTGTTGGGATGTCACCTCCTTCGTAGGGCTTCAACCTCTGTCCATTGACGATGAACGGTTTACATGTTTGGTTCTTGATTTCAATAGCACCGGATCTTAGGATCTTAGATACTTCGAAAGGGCCAGTCCATCTCGAACGAAGTTTTCCTGGAAAAAGTCGTAACCTAGAATCGAACAGGAGAACATGATCGCCTATTTTGAAGTCTCTTCTTATGATTCTTTTGTCATGCCAAGCTTTTGTTCTTTCTTTGTATATGATGGCATTTTCGTAGGCAGATTGTCTGAGCTCTTCTAATTTGTGGATATCAAGGATATGTTTCTCACCAGCAGTCAAGTAATCCAAATTCAAAGTTTTGATGGCCCAATAGGCCTTATGCTCCAACTCAAAAGGTAAGTGACATGATTTTCCATAGACCAGTTGGTAAGGGGTTGTTCCTATAGGAGTTTT
The DNA here is from genome assembly GCA_963966055.1 of Lathyrus aphaca. Taxonomy (NCBI): domain Eukaryota; kingdom Viridiplantae; phylum Streptophyta; class Magnoliopsida; order Fabales; family Fabaceae; genus Lathyrus; species Lathyrus aphaca. The sequence continues at coordinate 111,795,535 of OZ014525.1, read as the reverse complement.
GAAAGCGGTTCTATAGGCCCATAATGCTTCTTGAAGTTTCTGTGACCAATCCTTTCTAGATATAGAGACAGTCTTCTCGAGGATTTGTTTGATTTCCCTATTAGATACTTCCACTTGTCCATTGGTCTGTGGGTGGTATGGTGTTGCTACTCTATGCTTAACTCCATACTTGCTTAAAAGTTTATCAAATATTCTTGATATGAAGTGTGATCCTCCATCACTTATGACTAAACGGGGTGTTCCAAACCTGGGAAATATATAGTTTTTGAATAATTTGATGACTACTCTGGTGTCGTTTGTGGGTGCGGCGATAGCTTCAATCCATTTAGACACGTATTCAACGGCTACTAAGATGTACTGATTTCCAAAAGATGGTGGGAACGGTCCCATAAAGTCTATACCCCATACGTCGAAGATTTCTACTTCTTGGATATTTCTTACCGGCATTTCATTACGTCTTGAAATATTTCCTGTGCGTTGGCATCTATCACACTTGACAATGAAAGCATGGACATCACGCCACATAGTAGGCCAGAATAGGCCAGCTTGAAGAATCTTGGCGTAGGTCTTAGATGTGCTTGCATGTCCACCATAGGGTGCAGAGTGACAATGCTCAATTATATTATTTACCTCTTCTTCTGGAACACAACGGCGGAAAATGCCATCTTTACCTCTCTTGAAAAGAAACGGCTCGTCCCAATAGAAGTTTCTCACATCACTATAGAACTTCTTCTTCCGGTGATAGTTTAGATCAGGGGGTATGATGTCAGCGGCTAGGTAATTAACAAAGTCTGCATACCAAGGTACATTGCTTATAGCTAAGGATTTATGAAAATGCTCATGAGGGTCTGGGTTATCATCTTCAATAGTTTCTAGTTGGGCTATCAGTCTATCATAGGCAAAATCGTCATTTATGGGTACTGGATCAGGTATTCTAGCCTAGATAGGTGATCAGCTACCACATTATCAGTGCCTTTCTTATCACGGATATCCAAATCAAACTCTTGCAGTAATAGAATCCATCGAAGTAACCTAGGCTTGGCATCCTTTTTGCTTAGTAAGTAACGAATGGCAGCATGGTCGGTATAAACTATAATCTTGGCTCCTACTAGATAAGATCTAAATTTGTCTATTGCAAAAACTACAGCTAGGAGCTCCTTTTCGGTTGTTGCGTAGTTGAGCTGTGCAGCGTCTAGGGTTCTACTGGCATAATAAATTACATGTAACTTTTTGTCTTTTCTTTGACCTAGAACGGCTCCAATAGCATAATCACTGGCGTCACACATTATCTCAAACGGTTCTGACCAATCAGGGGGTTTCATTATAGGTGCTGAAATCAGAGCTTGCTTCAGAAGATTAAATGCTTCAGTACATTTTTCATCGAAGATAAATTCAGCATCTTTCATTAAAAGACCAGTTAAGGGCTTTGTTATTTTGGAGAAATCCTTGATGAAACGTCGGTAAAATCCGGCATGTCCAAGAAAACTTCTTATCTCCCTGATAGTCTTCGGCGGTTTTAGATTCTCTATGACTTCTATTTTTTCTTTATCTACCTCTATACCTTTTTCGGAAACTATATGTCCTAAAACAATCCCTTCGGTGACCATGAAATGACATTTTTCCCAATTTAGCACAAGGTTTACCTCCACACATCTCTCCAGGATTTTCTCAAGGTTGACAAGACAATTTTTGAAATCTTACCCAAAAACTGAGAAATCATCCATAAATACTTCCATAATTCCATCTAAATAATCAGCAAAGATAGACATCATGCAGCGTTGGAAAGTGGCAGGAGCATTACAAAGTCCAAAAGGCATTCTTCTATAGGCAAAAGTTCCAACTGGGCATGTAAAGGTAGTTTTTTCTTGATCTTCGGGGTGAATATGTATTTGGAAGAATCCGGAATATCCATCTAAGTAACAAAAGTAAGAGTGTCTGGCTAGGCGCTCCAACATTTGGTCTATGAATGGTAATGGGAAATGGTCCTTCCTAGTTGCTTTATTTAATTTTCTATAATCTATGTGTAACACGGTGGGAGAACTGACTTTAAGTTATGTTGCGGATAGCAAGAGTCGCCACCGACTTTTATTTTATCCAAAAAAGGAAAGGGTATAAAAGAACAGGAAAGACCTTAAGAGATATTTTTGGGTCCGGGGGGTAGGTTATGTAAAGGGAAGGTGTTAGCACCCTTTACATCCATGGTTATCCATGGGCTCTTAGTTACTTAGCTCACTTTTGAATTGTTTTTGAAAGTGTAGTGTGTGAATAGAAAAATTTTCAGAATAGTTAATAATGATCCATGTACGGATGCGTAAAAACTTGTTTTTGAAAATTTGTTTGAAATTGTGAAGAGTTTGAAAAGTTTTTGAAGTGAGCAAGTACATAAGAGGAACCTATCCCAAAGTTTAAAGTCTTTCTTGTTCTTTATCCTTTCATTGGTAAGACTATCCCTACTATTAAGGAGTAGGTAGTCATTACCTTGGATGTAAGGGACATGTGAGGGACATTCTGTTTTATGAAGGCAACTGTGGGGTGTAATAAGCATATAGGAGGGACTATCATCATTATTCGAAGGGACTAGATTCGTAAAGGCAACCATGAGGGACTTGATGATTTTTTATCTTTTTAGAGGGACTTGCTTTATACACCCCACTTGACCTTATGATTTAGGCAACTTGAGGGATAACCTTAGAAAGTGTAGGATGGCGATTAAAAATCGACTTACGTGTGTGAGTGTTCAATATTAATTTATCTTTGATTAAAATGAGCTAAATTTATTTTACATAGAATACATGTTTTTGTACTCCCTAAGTTACTAACCATAGCATGAAATTAACGATTTAAATAATTACAAAATTACACCAAGGAAGCAATTACAATAATTATAATAAGCAAATAAAATAAATAGCAAAAATAATTAGCAAGATATAAATAAGCAAAAATAATGAATAAGCAATAAATAAATAAATAGGGGTTAGTGATAAATAATAATAAAATAGGGTTAGTAATAATATCAAAAATAAAATTAGTGAAATAATAATTAGAAAAATAAACAAAGTTAAAGAAATAATAAGAAATATAAGATAATAATAATAATATGATTAGTAACAATAATTAAAATAAATACAATTACAAAAATATTATAATAACATAATTAGAATAATAAACAAAAAATTGGATTTTAATATATAACATTTAATAAGAATTAATTAAAAAAAAATTTCAAACATAATGTAATTATAAATTTTAATTATTACAAATCTAATCACTTTTTAAACATATATTAACATTTATTTAAAAAAATATTTATACATTATAAGAAGAAAATAAGTTTTAAATATTATATTCACAAAATTAATCATATTTATAAAATTTAATTTCTACTAATTATTATATTATTAATATTAAATAAATATATGCATTATAATTATAGAAAATAAAATTAAGTTTTTTCACAAAAATTAAGGGTTTTGGAAATTAGGGTTTGTTTTAGAAAATATTTTTTAGGGTTTTTTATTTTATAATGTACAAAAACTATTTTAATATATATATATATATATATATATATATATATATATATATATATATATATATATATATATATATATATATATATATATATATATATATATATATATATATATATATATATATATATATATATATATATATATATTACAATTTAATCTTATGAATAATAAATAAACTTAAATTGAGAAGAGAAAGGAGTTTAGAATTTTTTAGAAAAATACTATGAAGAATTAGAACATATGATATATACTTATTTTATAATATAGAAAATAATAATAATTTTAATTTTATGTAAAATAATAATTAAATTAGAAAAATAAAGCAAAAGGAAAGAAAAGAGATCAAAACCTGATGGGGCTGGGGTTTGAACCCAGTCCCCTATGCCTGCCATCAACTGCTCATACCACTGGGCTAACGCACGTTTGGGTGCAAGAAAAGAGGTCCTAATGACTTTATGCAATATCTGGAAAAACTGTGAAAAATAAGGAAAAGCAAAAAGGCCTGGGGTGCGATTCGAACCCAGGACCTTTTGATTGCAAGCATGTACGCGTTACCGCCTGGCTGGAAGAGCCCATCTGATTATATAATGGCAAGAATCCATAATATATTATGTTTGCTTTCAACCTGAAAAATAACAAAAAAACAATGCACCAGCCCAGTATCGAACCAAGGTCCTTACAACATACGCATATCAAGCTTACCATCAGGGCACACACGCGCGTGTGATAACAAAATAACAAAACAACATAAAATAAGTTAACATAATTTGAATTTCTGAGCGCGCGGGAAGCTGTCTTCTTCAACCTCCTGCCCTTCGATTTTAGCTACGAAATCTTCCACCAAGATACCTGCGAAAATCAACTTGGCAGCAATACCTATGGATCTCATACATGGCCAAAACTGTAAAATTTCAATAAATTAATCAGTCAAACATGATCACAAGACAATTTGGAATCGAACCATGTTTCTAGAATAAATTTATATAGCCTAGATCATAAAGCCCTAATGGAGGTCCTAAACCCTAATAATGGCCGAATCCGTATAGGGTCACGAAAATCCAATTAATTTGTCCAGAATTGTTCCAAAGCTTCAACTAACATCAAATCAACACACAAATTTCATTAATAATGATCAAATAATGGAAATCGAAAAATAAATTTTCAAGAATAACAAAGCTTCGGATTGTTCATATATGCATGATATAGATGCGTATGGGCATTGGTTTTGCTTCATGGATGATCAAGGAACCTCTCTGTGTTCTTAGTTTACCTTCTAGAGCCCTGGATTTCAAAATCCGAATCTCACTTTTTGCTTGAATTTTTGAACTATGATCTTACCTTTTGGCTGCTGGAATCCGTGCCCCCAGGCTAGGGTTATGTTTAGTATATATATGTGAGTGAATTAAGTCAGAAAAACTCATTGGTTGTGTGGAGATTTGGATCCAAAAAGATTGAAAAAGATCATAGTTTAAAGTTCAAATATTTGATCATGAAGACTTGCTATTCTTGGATTAATCACATGATTTCCTTCTTCTTTAATTCTAATCACCAATTAAGAATTTCTAGAAGCATTATCTTCCTCCAAAAATAGATTTTCATATTTTATATTTATTTAAAATGATTTTTATGAATTAAATCAATAATAAATAAAAATAAAATAATAAAAATGCTGAATTTTGGTCAATTGGGTCGTGCATAGTGATATGGTATGGATTGGATCACAACTTGGGCAGCCCATTTGGAAAGAAGTGATTTTAAACCTCCATTTTCAACATAAACCATCACAAAATTTCCCAACTTTGCAAAGGCACATCTCCCTCAATTTTAAGGGTATGAGGGTGTTCTTGGACTTTTTGGGAAGCTTGAAGAGTCCTCTAAACAAACCCATTGGTTTCAGGTCCATATCATTTACCAATCTCAAGTTATGCCCTTTTGAAGTTGTTGACTTTTTGTTGACTTTTGAAATGACCTATAATGTCTTAGGTCATATCTTCAAAATGAAGCATTTTTGGGCTTAACTTGCAACATCAAAGTTGTAGAGAATTAAATTTCCTTCAAATTGAGATTTGGATGGAGACTTGGTGATGAAGTATGTGAAAGTTATGGCTGGTCAAAGTTCAGTTGACTTTTACTGAGGAAACCCTAATTTAGAAACTCCTGATTATTGATGATCTGGAACCTCCTTGATGAATCATGATTAACCCTTGATCAAATGATGAATTTTACTTCATATACTTGATGTTGGCAAAAAATCATGAAGTTTGACTTTGGTTTGACCACAGTTGACCTCAGTTTGACTTTTTAACTGCATTGACTGATTTTGACTTATCTGATCATCTGACTGAGCAAACTTTTGAGAAAAGTCTTGAAACTTGTCATGGGGGTTCTTATATACATATAAGATGTTATGAAGCTCACTTGAAGTCTTGGAAGTCCATATAGCCTGATTAAAGTCAAAACCCTAGTTTTGGATGCACTGCTTAGGAGGTGCATTGTCTGAGGGAATTGTCAACTCTTCTGACCCATTGTGAACTTTGTGAACCTTGTGAACCATCATAAAATGTCTTGTGAACCTCATGGGAGGTATTGTGAAGCTTGCGAGCCTTGTGAACCTCATGAAGTGGCTTTGTAGACCTCATGAACCTCAGGAGAGCTTTGTAATCATTGTGAATCTTGTGAACCTTGTGAACTTTCAAGAAGTAACTTGTAGACTTCATGAACCTCATGTTGAGAATCTTGTGAACCTTGTGAACCTTCATAAAGTGACTTATAGACTTTATGAACCTCATGAAAGGTTATATAAGCATTGAGAAACTTGTGAACCTTGTGAACCTTCTTAGCACACAAAGTCTTGTATTGTGAGGGCAAATTTTGGGGTGCAACAGCTGCCCCTGTTCAATTTTCTGAAACCTGAGGGGTTAGATTGGTATATTTGCGAATCGTGACCTGGAAGGTTGAAGGGGATTGAACACAAAAGCCCAAAAATTTGCACTCACCGGTGCATTAGAGTGATACATACGGCTAGTTGAATATGACTGAGTGGGCTTAAAGATGCCACTAGGGGAAAGTTCTTCAGATGTATTTCTTGGAAGATAAAACAGTCCAAAATATGGAGGTATAATGAAAGCTGTCAGGAGTCTGGAGCAGTCCTGAGGTATTGATGATATGCTTTCAGGAGACTGGAGTAATCCTGATGTAACAGCATGTCTTCATGAGGATAGAGCAATCAATAATGATAACCCTAAAGCAGTCTTGAAGTAATAATATGATTTCAGGAGGATAGAGCAATCAATAATGATAACTCTAAAGCAGTCTTGAAGTAATGATTTCAGGAGGATAGAACCATCAATAATGATAACTCTAAAGCAGTCTTGAAGTAATGACTTCAGGAGGATAGAACCATCAATAATGATAACTCTAAAGCAGTCTTGAAGTAATGATTTCAGGAGGATAGAGCCATCAATAATGATAACTCTAAAGCAGTCTTGAAATAATAATGTGATTTCAGGAGGATAAAGTAACCCTGAGGTTACGATAAAGCAGTCCCAAAGTAATAAGAAGCTTATCAGGAGGATAAAGTAACCCTGAGGTTACGATAAAGCAGTCCCAAAGTAATAAGAAGCTTATCAGGAGGATAAAGTAACCCTGAGGTTACAATAAAGCAGTCCCAAAGTAATAAGAAGCTTATCAGGAGGATAGAACAGTCCTGATGATCATAAATTAACCTGAAAACAAGGTAGCATTCTGTATGATAGTGTTAGTTTATGCATTATGTATGCATGTATAATATGATGCACTTAAGTAATGTACTATGTATGTATGGATATGTATGTTAATGATGTATGTATGATATGATACTGCCGGAAGCGTCTGGATATCTTCGTATAACAACTGCTGGCCAGGGAAAATAAATCCCGATTCGTTGCTGAAGAATATATTTTACATAACCTTCCGTCTGCTGGGGATAGTAAGGCATAGATATAACCTCCCGTTGTTGGGGATAGTAAGGTATATATAACCTTTGTCTTCGTTTGGTAGTAGGATAAGTATAACATCCCGTTTTCGTTCGTCGTACCCTTATTGGAAAGTAATTTCCCAAATATCCGTATGAGAATAAAAGAGATGGATATAAATTCCAGGGGAGATGAGACTTTATGAAGATGAATTTGCCCTACTGAGGGTTTGTAACTGTCTTGTAAAGGTGAACCGGCGAAGCTTCGTTGAAATCCTTCCCTCGTTCGTCCTTAGTAAATACTATTACTGCATTTTCATGCATTTCTGGTAAACATCAATCATATTAAGCATACATGCATTTCTGGTAAACATCAATCATATTCAAAAGCATACATACATTCAAACACAACCAATGAACGTTTCGCTTATGTAAATAGGGTAAAAGTAAATCTGGATTCAAAAGATGGAATTTATTCATATCAAAAAGTGACCCATACACGGGTAAGTTTGTACAAGGAGACATAAACCCTAGTAAGAGGATTTTGTCATGAAGTTTTACAAAAGAAAATCAGCTATATGGGAAACAATCCTATTGAGTTTCAATTCTACTATTGCCATTCAAGTATCTCATCTTCTTGCTGTTGAGACGGAAACGATTGAATTGAGCTTTATCTGTTCGAGCTTGAGTAAGTAGTATAACTGGTTGCAGTTTCATGGGTGATCCAAACGAGACATAGTCATACGCTTTAATCCCTAACTTTTGCCTGGATTGCCCTTTCAGGTTTTCAATCCACCGGGATACCCTTTTTTGCCCAAGCCGCCTTTTCAGGTTTTCGACTTGCCGGGTGTACATTTTTTTATATATTTATCCCTAATTTTTGCCCGAACCCTTTTGGTTCGCCGGGATGCCCTTATTTTTGCCTAGGCCAGTCAACCTAGCGGGTCTCTTTTTATACGTAGTATTTTTTAACTATGTCTGCGTTTACAGGCTGTGGAAAGTCTTTACCATCCATTGTAGTGAGTATCATGGCACCTCCGGAGAACACTGTCTTGACTACAAATGGTCCTTCATATGTTGGAGTCCACTTGCCCCTAGGATCACCCTGTGGTAATATGATACGCTTGATTACCAAGTCACCAGCCTGATATACCTTTGGCTTAACCTTCTTGTTAAAAGCTTTGATCATTCGTTTCTGGTACATCTGGCCATGACAAATTGCTGCTAACCTCTTCTCATCAATCAAATTTATCTGGTCCAGTCGAGTTTGAATCCACTCATCTTCATCCAAGCCTGCATCCTTCATAATTCTCAAGGAGGGAATCTGAACTTCAATGGGCAGAACTGCTTCCATACCATAGACTAAGGAGAATGGGGTTTCCCCTGTTGAAGTACGTACTGTGGTACGATAACCATGAAGAGCAAATGGTAACATCTCATGCCAATCCTTATAAGTAACAGTCATCTTCTGTACAATCTTCTTAATGTTCTTATTAGCAGCTTCAACTGCCCCATTCATCTTTGGACGATACGGAGAAGAGTTGTGATGCTTAATCTTGAACTGCGTGCAGAGATCAGTGATCATAGTGTTGTTCAGATTAGAGCCATTGTCAGTGATAATCCTTTCAGGGATGCCATACCTACATATGAGATTATTCTTAATGAACCGAGCCACAACATTCTTAGTAACAGATGCAAATGAAGCAGCCTCCACCCACTTTGTGAAGTAATCAATAGCAACCAGGATGAAACGATGCCCATTAGAAGCAGTAGGCTTGATCTCACCAATCATATCAATGCCCCACATGGCAAAGGGCCAAGGAGCAGTCAACACATTCAATGGTGATGGAGGTACATGGACTTTATCAGCATAAATTTGACACTTGTGACAAGTTCTGGAGTGTTGATAGCAATCAGATTCCATGGTCGACCAATAGTAACCTGCTCTTAATATCTTCTTTGCCATAGTATGACCACTAGAATGAGTGCCAAAGATCCCATCATGCATATCTTCCATAATCTCAATTGCTTCCTTCTTATCCACACAACGCAGCAGAGTTGAATCATGATTGCGCTTATACAGAATGCCATTGCTCAAAAAGAACTTAGCAGAAAACCTTCTCAGAAACTTCCTATCTTTGACAGATGCCCCTTCAGGGAACTCCTGAGCTTCAAGATATCTTTTCACTTCATAGAACCAAGGCTTCTCCTCTGCCCCTTCAGTGTCAATCTCATTGCAATATGCAGGCTTCTCAAATCTATCAATGGTAATCTTAGGAGCTTCATCATCCCAACTGATCTCAAACATGGATGCCATGGTGGCCAAAGCATCTGCCAACTGATTCTCTCTCCGTGGAATATGTCCAAAGGTGATATCTTTGAAATGTGGGATCAAAGACAACACATGCTCTCTGTAAGGAATGAGGTTATCATGCTTGGTATCCCAATCTCCTTTAATCTGACTTACTACCAGGGCTGAATCTCCATACACGTCAAGGAACTGAATCTTCATATCAATGGCAGCTTTAATACCCAGGATACATGCCTCATACTCAGCCATGTTATTGGTACAATAGAAACAAAGTCTGGCAGTAATCGGGGTATGAAAACCTTCAGGGGAACTAATCACAACACCAACACCATTACCAAGTGCATTAGAGGCACCATCAAAAACCATAGTCCATCGGGATCCTTGTTCAGGTCCGTCATATTGTCCAGGTTCTTTGGTAATAATCATAATGTCTTCATCAGGGAACTCAAAATTCATTGACTGGTAATCATCTACTGCTTGATGAGCCAAATGATCAGCAACAACACTTCCCTTAATGGCCTTCTGAGTAGTATACTGTATGTCATATTCTGTTAAGATCATTTGCCATCTTGCAATTCTTCCGGAGAGAGCAGGTTTCTCAAATATGTACTTGATTGGATCCATCTTTGAAATCAACAAGGTAGTATGGGTCAACATATACTGTCTTAGTCGGCGAGCAGCCCATGCCAAAGCGCAGCAAGTCTTCTCGAGCAGTGAGTATCTTGTTTCACAGTCGGTAAACTTTTTGCTAAGGTAGTATATTGCCTGCTCTTTTCGACCAGACTCGTCATGTTGCCCCAACACACACCCCATTGAGTTGTCTAACACTGTTAAGTACATAATCAAGGGTCTTCCATCAACTGGTGGCATCAAAATTGGTGGTTCCAGTAGATATCTTTTGATTTCATCAAAGGCAGCCTGGCACTCATCATTCCATTCCATCACCTGATCTTTCTTCAACAACTTGAAGATTGGCTCACAGATGGTAGTTAATTGGGAAATAAATCTTGCAATGTAGTTCAATCGTCCCAAGAAACCTCTAACTTCCTTCTCAGTACGGGGAGCTGGCATCTCTCGTATAGCTTTCACTTTTGCAGGATCCACTTCAATACCTTTTCCACTGACAATGAAACCTAGGAGCTCTCCAGATCTAACTCCAAAAGTACACTTGTTTGGATTCAATCTCAACTTGTATTTCTTTAACCTCTCAAACAACTTGTGCAGATGATCAAGATGTTGCTCTTCATTCTGAGATCTGGCTATCATATCATCCACATATACCTCTATCTCATGATGAATCATATCATGAAACAAAGCCACCATAGCACGCTGATATGTTGCCCCTGCATTCTTCAAACCAAATGGCATCACCTTATAGCAAAAAGTGCCCCACTGTGTCACAAATGTTGTCTTCTCCATATCTTCAGGTGCCATCTTGATTTGATTGTAACCAGAGAAACCATCCATAAAAGAGAATACCTTATGTTGAGAAGTGTTGTCTACCAGAATATCAATATGAGGGAGTGGAAAGTCATCTTTAGGGCTAGCCTTGTTCAAATCTCTGTAGTCTACACACATACGTACCTTACCATCTTTCTTAGGAACTGGTACCACATTTGCAACCCACTGAGGATAAGAAGTCACTGCTAAGAACCCTGCATTGAACTGTTTCATTACCTCTGCCTTGATATTTTCTGACATCTCAGGATGCATACGACGAACCTTCTGCTTCTTTGGACGACAATCTTCTTTCACTGGCAAACGGTGAACCACAATGTCTGTATCCAACCCTGGCATATCTTCATAAGACCAAGCAAAGATCTCCACATAATCACATAACATCTGAATCAACCTGCTCTTGACACTGTCCTCTAAATCAGCCCCTACCTTGACCTCTTTTCTGTTTTCTTCAGTTCCCAGATTCACAACTTCGACTGGCTCTTCATGTGGCTGTATAGCTTTCTCTTCTTGTTGTAACAACCTAGCGAGCTCTACAGGTATTTCACAATCGTCCTCATTTCCGTCTTCAGTTTGATAGATCGGATTCTCGAAATTATAATTGGCAATAGTAGAACTGTTATCAACAGGATTCAGAGTGGATGAGGATCTGCATTTAGTGATGTGGGTGTGTGTAAGAACACATAGCTGATAAAACAAAAATAAAAGAAAAGAAAGACAAGGAACACAATATTTACGAAACGAAACGTCCACTGATTTTATTGAATGAAGTATGCAAATGAAATGACAGCCCGTAACAAGCACACCATTGTGCCCCGGGTAAGGCACATGGCTTAAAAGTTTTTATTGTTCAAGAAATTACAAATTTAAAACATAACACAGTAATAGTATTTACTCCTGACTAAAGGAGATAGGGATAACATCTTCAGCTTTCCAATTATTGAGTCCAGCACCCACAGTAGGAAAAATCCATGCATCCAAGTTGTAATCTTCATCTTGATCTCCCACAACATTAATCTGGTCTTTCACAACCCCTTGATTAGTGACACGGGAAGCACGAGCACGACGAACAGCCTTCTGGGACTCTGCAGTGAAACCCAAACCAAACTTGTCAGACTTGTATGGAATATCAGGAAGCTGATCCCAAATAGTACAACCACCTTCATCCACCACAGCTCTAGCATCATTGAGGGAAGCCATTGCCATTGTTGGAGGCTTTCTGGTGACCACAGGAACTTTCTTCACAACAGGAGGAGCTACATAATCATTAACAACCCAGGGAACCACTTCAAATGTCTGACACGGAGTTTCAATGTATTCACCTTCCATTTCCAGATACTTGAAGGTATTTACATGGCTGACAAAGTATTCTTCTTCTCCATAGACGGTAACAACCTTTCCATTCACCGGATATCTCAACTTTTGGTGCAATGTAGAGGTCACAGCACCTGCCCCATGGATCCAGGGACGACCAAGCAGACAAGAGTATGAAGGACGAATATCCATCACATAAAATGTAGCAGTAAACACCTGGGAACCAACTTGGATTGGAAGATCAATTTCCCCATGCACCACTCTTCTAGAACCATCAAAAGCCTTTACTACAATATTACTGGGCTTCAGCACAGCATCTTCAGGACTCAGCTTATTCAGGACTTCCTTGGGCAACACATTCAAAGAGGAACCATTGTCTATCAGCACATGAGACAGGGTAGTGCCCCTGCATTCAATTGAAATATGCAAGGCCCTGTTATGATCCCTCTTGGCAGGGGTCAAATCAGCATCAGAAAATCCTAACCCATTGCCGTAGGTCAGGTGGGCAACACAGTTTTCAAATTGGTCAACAGAAATTGCACTGGGTACATGAGCCATCTTCAGAAACTTGATCAATGACTTGGCATGAGCCTCAGAACATAATAATAGGGAGAGCATAGAAATCTTTGAGGGAGTATGCCCCAATTGGTCAACAATGTCATAATCACTCTTACGAATGATTTTCAATACTTCTTCCATTTGCTTAGAGAGATCATCAGCAGCTGGCACATCAGTAGATACAGGCTCAATAACAGGACCTTTGCCCCGAGCATCAGTGGTAGAAGTAGCAGCAGGAGCAACTGCACTCTTAGAAGCAACTGGAGGAGAGAAGACTCTTCCACTACGAGTGATCTTGCTAGATCCAACAATATTATCAATGTCAACAAGCACATCAGGTAAAGGCTCCTGCTTAACACCATGGATGTAAACATCAGACCCATAGTGCCAAGGCACAGCTTTGTCAGATGTATAAGGAATAGGACCAGGAGTAGTAATGACCACAGGAGCTACTCTGGCTTCAGCCACAACTTTCACAGGACCTTCAGCAGTAATCTTGATTGGTCCCTGATGAGTGATTTTAATGGGACCCTTTGAAGTGATTCTTACCGGTACTTTGTCAACCATATCAACCTCTTCAATCTTCTTACCCCGAGTCAGATGATCCACTATACTTTCTACAGACGCTGGTCTTCTTTCAAACACTATAGTATACTTATCCATGAGACGTTGAATGCCATCTCTCAAAATGAAGCAACTATCCGGCTTATAGGTACAATACAAACAATCTTCACGACAACCTGGAAAGATCCCAGCTTGTACTAACCTCTTTTTGATAACAGACAGTGGTGTGGTCAACTCCATAACTGAATAGACATGCAGGTCTTCATCAATGGCATTGACAGTCTTCTCGTGATTTGGCATTGGAGCTGTAATCACATTTGGAGTACCTGGTGGATCAAACTCAATCTCTCCAGCATCAATCATATCTTGAATTTTGTTCTTCAAGACCCAACAGTTATTAGTATCATGTCCTGGACAGTTTGAATGATATGCACATCGTGCATTGGGATTGTACTTGGGAGAGGTAACGTTGGGATTCTGAGGAGCCTCTCTCAGGGTAATAAGTTCAGCCTTCAACAAGTGTTGCAATGCCTGAGCCATTGACATGTTGATCTTCGTGAACTGCCTTCTAGCCCTCTGTTGGTTGCCCTGTGGCTGCTCTGTTGGTGCAGGAGTTGGATTTGAAATATGCACTGCACTAACAGACTGATGCCTTCTGTTACGATCAGGTTGACCATAAACATCATTGGATTCTTTCTTCCCAGTGGGAGGCTTCTTTGCAGTACCTGATGAAGCAGTACCCACTTGGATCTTTCCACTCTTGATACCATTTTCTACCCGCTCTCCTGTCATGATCAACTCAGTGAAGCCAGATGATGAGCTTCCAATGAGATGACTGTAAAACGGACCATTCAGCGTACACATGAACATATCAACTAATTCCCTGTCAGTTAAAGGGGGTTGAACTCTTCCAGCTAAATCTCTCCATTTCTGAGCATACTCCTTAAACCTTTCTTTGGCACCCATAGACATGCTCTGAAGCTGCATGCGAGTGGGGGCTAAGTCAGCATTGTATTGATACTGCTTATAGAAAGCTTCAGCAAGGTCATTCCAGTCTCTGATGTTGACACTCTCCAACTGATAATACCACTCCAGCTGAGCTCCAGATAAGCTCTCTTGAAAGAAATGGATCCACAACTTCTTATCAGCAGTGTGGGGTTGAATTCTTCTGACATAGGACCTCAGATGCAGCTTGGGACAAGAGACCCCATCATAAACAACAAATGTAGGAACCTTGAAACCAATGGGTATGACTACCCTAGATATCAAACTCAAATCCTCAAAATCCAGCCCAGATGATTTCTGCAACTCCATAGCATCCATCCTATCCACCAGCATCTTGAATTTGTCTTCATTAGGCTCATGGTAGTAATTAGCCTCAGAATCAGAGTCCCCCATTGAATGGTGGAGACTGCCTACCTCTTGCTCAGATTCTTCAGATTCATAGTCTTCAGCTGGTTCCTTGGTCTTGGCAAGACCTTTGAACCTTCTTCCCATGTTGATCAACCCAGCAGACCTTCTAGTCTTCTTAGTCTTCTTGGCCAGCAGTGCCTTCAATTCATCCTGCCCCTTGGACAGGTTCAGGATCAGCTCTTGGAATTGTGCATTTTGTGCCTGAAGATCCTTAACCGATTGTTCAAGAGCCATTGCTGAAATAAACAGCGAGAAGATGAGAAACCCGTGCACAATATAAACCTGTGATGCAATGAAATGATATGGTAATGCATATGCAATGTTTTCAAGGACCGCAGGATTTAAATTTGCTTAGACAAACACGAAAGTAAACTTTTATTAGTAATAACTTGTTTTGCCTTTTAGGCGTACATCAATGAAATAAAATAAGTACAAAAGATGGGGTTTTAAGTCTCCCATGGACGTTTCCTCTTTATGTTGAGGTATGAATTGAGGTTTCGTTCCTCATGAAGTTGCTTTGTTAGCTCTAGGATTCTTGCTTGGCTTGCTTTGTAATGAGCCTCGAAAGTATCCCTTTGCTCCTTCAGTTGGATCCATGATCTTTGCAAGTCTTCCTTATCAGTAGGCATGTCTGGGTGAAGGATGGTATAAGATGTGTCTCCTTCAGCAACAGGTTCCATGGTAACTGGTAGGACGGCAGGATATGGCATCATGAGTGTCTGAGCACGAGATCGTACCCATCTGAGATAAGCTTCCATAGGAATAGTGTACTTAGGCTCCAGTGTCTTGCTGTCAATCCTGTTTACCTTTCCCCAAGCTCGTATGAATCTCTGACGGTAACCCTGAAGATCGTTGTCGTAATCAAACACAATGCCCTGAATCAACATGTCATGTGGACCATCACTCCGAGCATAACCAAACTGTCGTAAAGCTAGAGAGGGGTTGTAGGTGATGCCTCCTCTTATGCCTAGTAGTGGCACATTAGGAAACTCCCCACAATGGTCAATGATGGTGACATTCTCCATAGATCTGGAGCACCAATGGATATCTGAGTGAGAAAGTGACATGATCCTCTTGGACCATCTGAACCCCTGCTCATTCTTCATTACTGAGCGAGGAAGGTGAGAAATAAACCACCTAGAAAGCAAAGGTATGCAGCACATCAAAGTTCCTCTTGCCCTTGTAGTACGAGTATGAAGAGAGTGCAGGATGTCCCCAAGTAAAGTAGGCACTGGATTGTGACCCAGGAATATGTTGATGGCATGAACATCTATGAACTGATCAGGATTGGGGAACAACACTAAACCATAAATCAACAAGGCTAAGATCTCCTCAAAAGCATCGTAGCTCATAGCCTTCAAGAACACTTGAGCTTTATCCATTAATACCTTAGCAAGAATACCCTTAACTCCGCTTCTCGTTTCCAGGACAATGTCAGACTTCTTCAGATGTAGAGCTGCAGCAATAACCTCTGGTTTAAGCTCCTTCTCCAGGCCTGTGAAGGGTCTTTGATCAAGAACAGGTATGCCCAGAAGTTTAGAGAACTCCTCCATGGTTGGAACCAGCTGATAGTCGGGGAATGTAAAACAGTGGTGCTTAGGGTCAAAGAACTGAAACAGAACACTCATCATGTCTTCATTGAACCCTGAAGTGACTAGATCCAATAGGTGACCATGTCTCTTGATGAACTGGGAGTGATCAGACACTTGAGAAACCAACTCTTTAAGCTTAGCAGGTATGCCCACAAAGTTGATCCTGATGGTGTTTCTACGAGCAGAAGCCATGACCTGCAACAAAGAACAAAGATAAATCCTTTGGTCCTTGAAATGGTTAGTGAAAATGCTATGCTTATGATGCATGATGATGTCATGATGTTATGTTCAATCACAAACATGTGGCACACACAAACAAGTCACACCATAGCCCTAGGTTTGAAGGCTTGCATGAGGTTTAAAGGGAAGTACTCTCCCCTGAAGTTAGATGGTTCATCCTGTCCTACAAAAGTAACCAGGTTCTAAGGGATCTCAATATCATTGATCCTTCACAAGGGTGGTTGTTCAGAAGGCAACTTACTTGCCAACCAAAACCCCCCAAGTTTAGAATCTCAATGAGCGTAGTATCGAGTGTCAACCAACTTCAGTCTGCACCAAAGCCGGTTACCTCACTACTTTCTAAAGGCCAAGATGGGATAACTAGGGTTCTAAAAGTTAGTTAGTGCATTGACAACATATGTCAGCCTCATATTATCCTCAACTTGACTTAAGGAACATAAGCACCAACCAAGAAGTCGCACTAACTATGGCCACCAGATCAACCGTATCGATATACGTCGTACAGTTTCCTTGGTCTATTGCCATTTACCTAAGGTACACTAGATCCGGGTTAGGATCTTTCACACATAAGAGCACCCCAACAAGTAATATAAAGCAAACAAGGCAAACAATTTAAAGTGATCTTAATTCCTAAGGGTACCCCTCTTAAATTTATTTCCCCAGCAGAGTCGCCAGTTCTGTAACACGATGGGAGAACTGACTTTAAGTTATGTTGCAGATAGCAAGAGTCGCCACCGACTTTTATTTTATCCAAAAAAGGAAAGGGTATAAAAGAACAGGAAAGACCTTAAGAGATATTTTTGGGTCCGGGGGGTAGGTTATGTAAAGGGAAGGTGTTAGCACCCTTTACATCCATGGTTATCCATGGGCTCTTAGTTACTTAGCTCACTTTTGAATTGTTTTTGAAAGTGTAGTGTGTGAATAGAAAAATTTTCAGAATAGTTAATAATGATCCATGTACGGATGCGTAAAAACTTGTTTTTGAAAATTTGTTTGAAATTGTGAAGAGTTTGAAAAGTTTTTGAAGTGAGCAAGTACATAAGAGGAACCTATCCTAAAGTTTAAAGTCTTTCTTGTTCTTTATCCTTTCATTGGTAAGACTATCCCTACTATTAAGGAGTAGGTAGTCATTACCTTGGATGTAAGGGACATGTGAGGGACATTCTGTTTTATGAAGGCAACTGTGGGGTGTAATAAGCATATAGGAGGGACTATCATCATTATTCGAAGGGACTAGATTCGTAAAGGCAACCATGAGGGACTTGATGATTTTTTATCTTTTTAGAGGGACTTGCTTTATACACCCCACTTGACCTTATGATTTAGGCAACTTGAGGGATAACCTTAGAAAGTGTAGGATGGCGATTAAAAATCGACTTACGTGTGTGAGTGTTCAATATTAATTTATCTTTGATTAAAATGAGCTAAATTTATTTTACATAGAATACATGTTTTTGTACTCCCTAAGTTACTAACCATAGCATGAAATTAACGATTTAAATAATTACAAAATTACACCAAGGAAGCAATTACAATAATTATAATAAGCAAATAAAATAAATAGCAAAAATAATTAGCAAGATATAAATAAGCAAAAATAATGAATAAGCAATAAATAAATAAATAGGGGTTAGTGATAAATAATAATAAAATAGGGTTAGTAATAATATCAAAAATAAAATTAGTGAAATAATAATTAGAAAAATAAACAAAGTTAAAGAAATAATAAGAAATATAAGATAATAATAATAATATGATTAGTAACAATAATTAAAATAAATACAATTACAAAAATATTATAATAACATAATTAGAATAATAAACAAAAAATTGGATTTTAATATATAACATTTAATAAGAATTAATTAAAAAAAAATTTCAAACATAATGTAATTATAAATTTTAATTATTACAAATCTAATCACTTTTTAAACATATATTAACATTTATTTAAAAAAATATTTATACATTATAAGAAGAAAATAAGTTTTAAATATTATATTCACAAAATTAATCATATTTATAAAATTTAATTTCTACTAATTATTATATTATTAATATTAAATAAATATATGCATTATAATTATAGAAAATAAAATTAAGTTTTTTCACAAAAATTAAGGGTTTTGGAAATTAGGGTTTGTTTTAGAAAATATTTTTTAGGGTTTTTTATTTTATAATGTACAAAAACTATTTTAATATATATATATATATATATATATATATATATATATATATATATATATATATATATATATATATATATTACAATTTAATCTTATGAATAATAAATAAACTTAAATTGAGAAGAGAAAGGAGTTTAGAATTTTTTAGAAAAATACTATGAAGAATTAGAACATATGATATATACTTATTTTATAATATAGAAAATAATAATAATTTTAATTTTATGTAAAATAATAATTAAATTAGAAAAATAAAGCAAAAGGAAAGAAAAGAGATCAAAACCTGATGGGGTTGGGGTTTGAACCCAGTCCCCTATGCCTGCCATCAACTGCTCATACCACTGGGCTAACGCACGTTTGGGTGCAAGAAAAGAGGTCCTAATGACTTTATGCAATATCTGGAAAAACTGTGAAAAATAAGGAAAAGCAAAAAGGCCTGGGGTGCGATTCGAACCCAGGACCTTTTGATTGCAAGCATGTACGCGTTACCGCCTGGCTGGAAGAGCCCATCTGATTATATAATGGCAAGAATCCATAATATATTATGTTTGCTTTCAACCTGAAAAATAACAAAAAAACAATGCACCAGCCCAGTATCGAACCAAGGTCCTTACAACATACGCATATCAAGCTTACCATCAGGGCACACACGCGCGTGTGATAACAAAATAACAAAACAACATAAAATAAGTTAACATAATTTGAATTTCTGAGCGCGCGGGAAGCAGTCTTCTTCAACCTCCTGCCCTTCGATTTTAGCTGCGAAATCTTCCACCAAGATACCTGCGAAAATCAACTTGGCAGCAATACCTATGAATCTCATACATGGCCAAAACTGTAAAATTTCAATAAATTAATCAGTCAAACATGATCACAAGACAATTTGGAATCGAACCATGTTTCTAGAATAAATTTATATAGCCTAGATCATAAAGCCCTAATGGAGGTCCTAAACCCTAATAATGGCCGAATCCGTATAGGGTCACGAAAATCCAATTAATTTGTCCAGAATTGTTCCAAAGCTTCAACTAACATCAAATCAACACACAAATTTCATTAATAATGATCAAATAATGGAAATCGAAAAATAAATTTTCAAGAATAACAAAGCTTCGGATTGTTCATATATGCATGATATAGATGCGTATGGGCATTGGTTTTGCTTCATGGATGATCAAGGAACCTCTCTGTGTTCTTAGTTTACCTTCTAGAGCCCTGGATTTCAAAATCCGAATCTCACTTTTTGCTTGAATTTTTGAACTATGATCTTACCTTTTGGCTGCTGGAATCCGTGCCCCCAGGCTAGGGTTATGTTTAGTATATATATGTGAGTGAATTAAGTCAGAAAAACTCATTGGTTGTGTGGAGATTTGGATCCAAAAAGATTGAAAAAGATCATAGTTTAAAGTTCAAATATTTGATCATGAAGACTTGCTATTCTTGGATTAATCACATGATTTCCTTCTTCTTTAATTCTAATCACCAATTAAGAATTTCTAGAAGCATTATCTTCCTCCAAAAATAGATTTTCATATTTTATATTTATTTAAAATGATTTTTATGAATTAAATCAATAATAAATAAAAATAAAATAATAAAAATGCTGAATTTTGGTCAATTGGGTCGTGCATAGTGATATGGTATGGATTGGATCACAACTTGGGCAGCCCATTTGGAAAGAAGTGATTTTAAACCTCCATTTTCAACATAAACCATCACAAAATTTCCCAACTTTGCAAAGGCACATCTCCCTCAATTTTAAGGGTATGAGGGTGTTCTTGGACTTTTTGGGAAGCTTGAAGAGTCCTATAAACAACCCCATTGGTTTCAGGTCCATATCATTTACCAATCTCAAGTTATGCCCTTTTGAAGTTGTTGACTTTTTGTTGACTTTTGAAATGACCTATAATGTCTTAGGTCATATCTTCCAAATGAAGCATTTTTGGGATTAACTTGCAACATAAAAGTTGTAGAGAATTCAATTTCCTTCAAAATGAGCTTTGGATGGAGACTTGGTGATGAAGTATGTGAAAGTTATGGCTGGTCAAAGTTCAGTTGACTTTTATTGAGGAAACCCTAATTTAGAAACTCCTGATTATTGATGATCTGGAACCTCCTTGATGAATCATGATCAACCCTTGATCAAATGATGAATTTTACTTCATATACTTGATGTTGGCAAAAAATCATGAAGTTTGACTTTGGTTTGACCACAGTTGACCTCAGTTTGACTTTTTAACTGCATTGACTGATTTTGACTTATCTGATCATCTGACTGAGCAAACTTTTGAGAAAAGTCTTGAAACTTGTCATGGGGGTTCTTATATACATATAAGATGTTATGAAGCTCACTTGAAGTCTTGGAAGTCCATATAGCCTGATTAAAGTCAAAACCCTAGTTTTGGATGCACTGCTTAGGAGGTGCATTGTCTGAGGGAATTGTCAACTCTTCTGACCCATTGTGAACTTTGTGAACCTTGTGAACCATCATAAAATGTCTTGTGAACCTCATGGGAGGTATTGTGAAGCTTGCGAGCCTTGTGAACCTCATGAAGTGGCTTTGTAGACCTCATGAACCTCAGGAGAGCTTTGTAATCATTGTGAATCTTGTGAACCTTGTGAACTTTCAAGAAGTAACTTGTAGACTTCATGAACCTCATGTTGAGAATCTTGTGAACCTTGTGAACCTTCATAAAGTGACTTATAGACTTTATGAACCTCATGAAAGGTTATATAAGCATTGAGAAACTTATGAACCTTGTGAACCTTCTTAGCACACAAAGTCTTGTATTGTGAGGGCAAATTTTGGGGTGCAACACTATGCACATACGCCAACCTCCATCGGTTCTTTTTGCTACAGGTTCACCCTTCTCGTTTTGCACGACTGTGATGCCTCCCTTTTTAGGTACTACATGCACAGGACTCACCCATTTACTGTCCGAGATCTGATATATTATACCTGCCTCTAATAACTTAAGAACTTCAGTCTTAACTACAGTACTCATTATAGGATTTATTCTTCGTTGGTGTTCTCTGGAAGGTTTTGAATCTTCTTTAAGCAAAATCCGATGCATGCATACGGATGGGCTTATTCCTTTTAGATCGGAGATCTTATATCCTAAGGCTGAGGGGTACCTACGTAAAACTTCTAATAATTGATCGGTTTCTTCTTGGTTTAAGGTAGCACTGACTATAACTGGACGATTCATATCTTCATCGAGAAATTCATATCTCAGGTTTTTAGGCAGTTCCTTAAGTTTTACGGTCGGTTTCATAGGGCAAGGCATAGGATCTGGGGTAAGAGATAAACATTCGTGAAGGTTATCATCAATGTAGGGTTTTTTATAATTGTCATCTTCCAAAATAAGGGTTGATGGCAATTTTATAGATTCAGTTTCTTCTTCTTGTTCTAATTCCCTAATGCATTCTTCGATGATATCTAAGGCATAACAAGCATCTCCTATCACAGGTGCCATAAGAAATTTTGAAAGTATAAATTCTATCTTCTCGTCACCTACCTCTAAAGTTAGTTTTCCCTTTTTAACATCTATTACGGCTCCAGCAGTTGATAAGAATGGTCTACCTAGGAGGATTGGTATGTCGTCATCTTCTTTAATGTCCATGACAACAAAATCAGTAGGTATAAACAGCTGACCTATCCTAACAGGGACGTCTTCAAGTATGCCTATAGGGTATTTAACGGATCTATCGGCTAATTGAAGTGACATCTTAGTAGGTTATAATTCTCCTAAGCTTAATCTCTCACAAACTGCTAAAGGCATTAAGCTCACACTAGCTCCTAAGTCTAGAAAAGCTTTTTCGATGACATGATTCTCCAAAATACAAGGAATGGAAAAATTTCCGGGATCTTTATCTTTCTTTGCTAACCTATTTTCGAAAATAGAATTACATTCCACGGGTTTTGGATCTTCAAGTCTACGTTTATTTGTAAGTATGTCTTTGAGAAACTTAGCGTAAGAAGGTATTTGGGTGATGGCTTCTGTAAAAGGGATTTCTACGTGAAGTTTTTCTATAACCTTAACGAATTTTTGATATTGATTATCGATTTGGGTTTTCTTTAATCTTTGAGGGTAAGTAATTGGTGGTTTGTATGGCGGTGGTGGTACATAGGTTTTATTTTTAGGTTCTTCTCCTTTTTCTTGACTTTCCGGGGTTTCAGACTCCTCTGGTTCCTTCTCCTCATTCCTCTCAGAATTTTCGGGCTCACTCAATCTAGGGTTTAAAGGTTCCTTATAAGCGGTTCCACTTCGTAGAGTAATGGAATTAGCTTTCCCTTTCGGGTTTTGTTGAGGTTGTCCAGGGAACTGTCCTCCAGGTGTAGTCTGTGGGGCTTGGTTTAACGCTACCTGAGAGATCTGGGTTTCAAGCATCTTATTATGAGTAATGATTTGATCAACCTTTGTTCCTAACTGGGTAATTAGTTCGTTAACATGGACGTTTTGGTTCATGAACTCTTTGTTTTGTTTTGCTTGAGCAGTGATAAAGTTTTTTACAACTTCATCAAAGCTCGGACTTGGTGGGACAGGTTGCATAGGTTGATTTGTTCTTGGGGCTTGGTAACCTTGTTGTCTCGGAGGTGCGGTATTTTGAATAGGGTTATTATTTTTGTAGGAGAAGTTTGGGTGATTCCTCCATCCAGGGTTATATGTGTTTGAAAATGGGTTCCCTTGGGTATAGTTTACTTGCTCAGTGTTGGTTTCATTCAACAGATTGCATTCGGCGGATTGGTGTCCTTGCGTTCCACATATCTCACAATTCGGCGAAACTGCGGCTACAACGTTCAGAGTTGTGTACATATGTTCGACTTTAAGGGCCAACGCGTCCATTTTGGCCTGCATCATGTCTATAGAGCTTAGCTCATGTATTCCTCCTTGGGCTTCCTTCTTTTCCACTGTCGCTCGTTCTACTCCCCATGATTGATGGTTTTGGGCCATATCCTCGATAAGGGCACTAGCTTCAGGGTAAGGTTTGTTCATCAGTGCGCCACCAGCGGCAGCGTCGATGGTCATCTTAGTGTTATAATGAAGTCCATTATAGAAGGTTTGGATGATTAGCCAATTTTCTACGCCATGATGTGGGCATGTTCTTAATAGTTCTTTATATCTCTCCCAGGCTTCGAACAACGACTCTCCTTGGTGTTGGGTAAATCTAGTTATTAGGTTTCGAAGAAGAGCGGTCTTACTTGGGGGAAAATATCTAGCAAGGAAAACTTTCCTAAGGTCATCCCAAGTTGTTATTGAATTGGGTGGAAGGGAATCTAACCATGATAGAGCTTTATCTCTGAGGGAAAAGGGAAATAATCTTAAGTGTATTGCCTCAGGAGAAGCTCCATTGGTTTTAAAGGTGTCTGCTAACTGAAGAAAGTTTTTTAAATGTTGGTTCGGGTTATCAGTAGCGAGACCTGCGAATTGTCTCTGTTGCACTAATTGCAGCAGGGATGGTTTAAGTTCGAAATTATTGGCTGGGATAGCGGGGTTTACTATACTGGAACTAGGTTCCTCGTTTGATGGTTGGGCGAAGTCCTTAAGAGGTCTTCGGTTTTGATCTTCGGCCATAGCTTTCCTATTCCTATGGAAAAATAAACGTGCGCGAGCGTAACGTTCAGGTTCAGCTAGAGGGTCTACTAAACTTCCGGCACTGCGAGTCTTTCGCATTGACCGGTGGGTAACAACCTTAGTCTAAACGGTATAACTACAGGGTAATGAAATTTGACGAAATTGGTCCCCGACAACGGCGCCAAAAACTTGATGCGTGTTTTTCGCAAGTGTACGAACACGTCAGAGTAATATAAAAGATTGTCGAATCCACAGAGACCAAATGTCAATCTATCGTACCTGTTGTTATGGTGTGTATCTAAGGCAACTAAATATAAGGGTTTTAGTAAGGGTGCAATGGTAAATAAAATTATAATTTTAAATAATAAATAAAAGACAGGCTCGAATGTAATTCACGTAATCAATGATAATCCAGTACTTGTTAATGGAACTACTTATGGGCTATGTTTTCTCCTTTGAAAAGAACTAATTTAACAGGAACTGTCGCTTTCGCGTATTCAGAACCGAGTTGTACTCTCTAATCAACCCCTCCTATTGTCACGGATAAAAAGGTGCGTACTGCGTTAGAGTAGTAAACCTATTTTTACGAAATATAGTATCTTAACTAAGTTGAAAAGTATTTTAACTTGGACTTCTTAGCAAAAAGAGGTTCTTATGAACCAGACTCTAAACTTCATAACGCGTCCGAAAATCGTTTTAAAATCTCTTTTATTTTTAATCTAAAAACTCCTAATGAACTAGACAAAGCGCTTTTGGCTGTTTTTGAAATAGTTAAAAACAATTAGATTGAAAGATAAAATAGCCCTTAGGTGTTTCCACGAACAATTATACGGATTACTGGTTTAATTACGATCCTTACATCCTAACCTTTATGGAATTAGTTAGACATGATAAAGTAAAGATTCTTTTTATAATTTTTCATAAAAGTAATTTAGTGCGAGTGCGAGAAATAAAGTAATTTAAAGCGAGTGCGGGAAATAAAGGAATTTAAAGCGAGTGCGGGAAATAAATAAAGTAAAGTGCGAGTGCGGATAATAAAGAAAGTAAAGCAGTGCGAGAAATAAATAAAAGTAAAGCAGTGCGAGAAATAAATAAAAGTAAAGCAATGCAGAAAGATAAAATACGAACTGGAATTAAAATGGCGGCAGGATTAACTTCCTCCAGAGTGCTCCAAAACTCGATCACACCGACAGATTACAGACTCGATCACTCGATTGCAGAAACACCCCGATGTGGAATGGCAACTGCTTTGAAACTGATATATGCCTAGAGAAATCTAAGTTTGGATGATGAAAAACGAAAAACTAAAGTCCTATTTATAGGAAAACTAAAAGCATGAAAAGACCGGGATGCCCCTCCACTAAAAAGTGGAGGTTACTGAATTTTGCCTTGTGGCGCCCGCCACAAGGTCATGGCGCCCGCCATGGTGCTGATAGGGGATGAGAGAGTGGGGATCGTGGGTCTTGGCAGTTGTGGAGTGGTCTTGAGACGTGGCCACGTCATGGCTAACCCCATGGCGCCCACCACGGTGGGTGTCGTAAGTGCAAAACGCTGAATTTCTAGGTTTTCGTCCGTTTCCACTCCTTTTTCGCTCCTTTTCTCGATTCAAGCCCCGATTACTATAAAAACCTGAAAACATAAGAAAACAAAGTAATAACATAACAAAATAACAATAAAAGCTAAGAATGCATGCGAAATCGGAGTCAGAAACACGGTGAATTTTAGTGTGATCAACTCTTTATCAAAAATTTTCCAAACAAAGCTCATTTTGAAGGAAATTGAATTCTCTACAACTTTGTGTCTCACAAGCCAAGCCCAAAAATGTTTCATTTGGAAGGTATGAGCTAAGACATTATAGGTCATTTTAAAAGTCAACAAAATGTCAACATCTTCCTAAGAGCATAACTTGAGAATGGTAAAATATATGTACATGAGACCAAAGAGGTTGGTTAGAGGACTCTCTAAGCTTTCTAAACTGTCCAAGAACACCTTCATAGCATTAAAATTGAGGGATTTGTGCCTTTGCAAAGTTGGGAAATTTTTGAGAGGTTTATGAAGCAAATGGGATCTTAGAACCAAGTTTCTCCAAATGGGCTTGCATTTTTATGACCCAAACACTACTATGACATAATGCACGAATTAAAAATCATTTATTCAAATTTTTATTCATTTTATTTTATTTATTATGATTTTATACATTAAAAATCATTTTAAATCAAAATAAAATATAAAAGTCTCAATATTTGATTTGATTTTGGTTCTAGAAATTCTTAAAGGTCATTTAAAGATGATTGAGATCATGAAAAATCAGATCAACCAAAATAGTAAGAAGATATCAAATTTTTTTTCAATATTTGAAAGCATATCTTTTTCAATCTCAAGTGATCCAAAAGTTCAAAGTAGGATATGATTTTTTGACCTAATTACACTCACTACATATACATGAAGAGATCACAATGCAAAGGGACGATTTTGGCTGCCTCCAAGAGTAAGATCAAACTTCAAATTTTTCATAAAAAACTCATAATTCGGATTCTATTTTGCAGGTTATATCAAAGTGTTTTGAAGGTTGCAATCTCTTCCTTGATCATCCTTGATGCTATCCCAATGCTTTACATCATCAAAATTGCCCTCATATGCATAAACAGAATCCGTGTTCTTACACTTTTATGATTTTTTTGTTTTCTTCTATTTGTGCCATATAAATTATGTTTAATTGATGTTTTGTGTTTACAATGAAACAAGGAACGTTTCTGGATGGTTCAATTGAAGTTTCGTTGCAGGTTGAAGATTCTGCCATGATTAGGGTTTTGAACCTCACTTTAGGATTTTCATGTTTAAGCCATATAAATAATTTTGGAAGCCGTGGTTAAATCGTAAACCTCACAAGGATCATGTTTATGTATTTAATTTGTTAAAATTTTGCGTATTCTGAATGTTGCAAGCTTGCAGGTTTATAGTGACAATTGGACTACCGTAGCTATAAGTCCTTTAAAAACCGTAGCTAAAAGCTCCTCTCCTGAGGTTGAAGATGAAAGTTATGGCGCGAAGATCTATTTCAAAATTTCAATATAATTAATCTTGTTTTTGTTTCATTAACATTACAAGTTGTATGGTTGGTTCAGATGGTGGAGGTCACGCGTGTGGGAAGCCCAAGACCTGGGTTCGAATCCCAGGTCTCTTTTTTTTTATATAATTATGTTATGTTTTTTTAGGTTTATATTATATTGAATTTTGCTCCTTCAAAGTCACCAACGCATGTGCAGTCCAGTGGCAAGGGATATATGTGTGGAGCATGGAGGCCTGGGTTCGACCCCAGGCTCCCGCAGGTAAGCTATTTTGGTTCTTTTTTTCCCCCTAATTTTTTGTTATTTTAATATATTTTAATAATTATTATTAATTAACTAAATTTTTTCTAAATGAATAAAAACTTAATTAGTTTATATGTAACTATAAATAGAAATTTGTAAATAAGTACTAATTATTTTTCTAAATCTTATTTTATTATTTATTTTACTATAATTATATTTTATAAATAAAAAAAACTTATTTATTTTAATTAATTATTTTTAAAACCCTAATTATTTTCTAAAACCCTAATTTTTTTCTCATCCTAACCCTAATCCTAATTTTTTTTCTAACCCTAACCCTAACCCTAATATTTTCTTAACTTTAGAATTTAAATTAATATTTTTGTAAATCATAATTAATTATTATTTATTAAGTATGTATATAATTTAATTATTATTATTAAAATACTATTTTCCTTATTAAAATATTTAAAATACTTCCTAATATTAATTTATTTTGCTAATTTTTTATTTCCTCTTATTTTTATTTTCTAACCATTTATATTCCCTCTTATTATTATTTCATTATTACTAACCTTTTAAATTATTGCTTATTTATTATTATTATTATTTATCATTGTTTATATTTTTTCGATTATATTGTAACTATCCCAAAGCTTAATAATAGGGATAGTCTTACCATTGAAAGCACATACGAGAACATGAAAGACTTAATTTAGGGTAGGTACATCTTAGTTACTTGCTCACATTTCAAAATACTTTTCACACCTCACAATATTTTCAAAACATTTTCAAAACAAGGCTTTGTATACATCCATACGAGGATCATTACAAAGTACTTAGAAAATTTCTAATCACACACTACACTCTTCAAAAACAATTTAAGTGAGCTAAGTAACTAAGAGCCCATGGATAACCATTGATATAAAGGGTGCTAACACCTTCCCTTTATATAACCTACCCCCCGAACTCAAAATCTTTTTAAGGTCTTTCCTGTTCTTTTATGTCTTTTCCTTTTGGATAAAATAAAAGTTGGTGGCGACTCTTGCTATCCGCAACATTTATAGAAAGTCAGTTCTCCCACCGTGTTACAGAACTGGCGACTCTGCTGGGGATGAATAAAAGAGGGGTACCCTTAGGAATTAGATCACTTTAAACTTGTTTGCTTTGTTTGCTTTACTTTACTTGTTGGGTGCTCTTATGTGTGAAAGATCCTAACCCCGATCTAGTGTACCTTAGGTAAATGGCAATAGACCAAGGAAACTGTATAACGTATACCGATATGGTTGATCTGGTGGCCATAGTTAGTGTGACTTCTTGGTTGGTGCTTATGTTCCTTAAGCAAGTTAAGGATAATATGAGGCTGCCATATGTTGTCAATACACTAACTAACTTTTAGAACCCTAGTCATCCCATCTTGGCCTTTAGAAAAGTAGTGAGATAACCGGCTTTGGTGAAGACTGAAGTTGGTTGATACTCGATACTACGCTCATTGAGATTCTAAACTTGGAGGGTTTTGGTTGGCAAGTAAGTTGCCTACTGAACAACCACCCTTGTGAAGGATCAATGATATTGAGATCCCTTAGAACCTGGTTACTTTATAGGACAGGATGAACCAACTAAACTTCAGGGGAGGGTACTTACCTTTAAACCTCATGCAAGCCTTCAAACCTAGGGCTATTGTGTGACTTGTTTGTGTGTGCCACATGTTTGTGATTGAGCATAACATCATAGCATCATCATGCATCATAAGCATAGCATTTTCACTAACCATTTCAAGGACCAAAGGATTTATCTTTGTTCTTTGTTGCAGATCATGACTTTTGCTCGTAGGAATACTATCCGGATCAACTTTGTAGGGATACCTCCTAAGCTTAAGGAATTGGTCTTTCAAGTTTCTGAAAACTCTCAATTCATCAAGAGACATGGTCACCTACTGGATTTAGTCACTTCAGGGTTCAATGAAGACACGATGAGTGTTCTGTTTCAATTCTTTGATCCTAAACATCATTGCTTCACATTCCCCCGACTATCAGGTTGTTCCTACAATGGAAGAGTTCTCCAAGCTTCTGGGTATACCTATCCTTGATCAAAGACTTTTCACAGGATTAGAAAAAGAGGCTAAACCTGAGGTTATTGCTGCAATCTTACATTTGAAGAAATCAGACATTGTCCTAGAAATAAGAAGTGGAGTTAAGGGTATCCTTGCTAAGGTATTGATGGAGAAATCTCAAGTGTTCCTGAAAGCTATGAGTTATGATACTTTTGAGGAGATCTTAGCCCTATTGATATATGGCTTAGTGTTGTTCCCCAATCCAGACCAGTTTATAGATGTACATGCCATCAACATATTTCTGGCCCATAATCCAGTGCCTACATTACTTGGAGACATCTTACACTCTCTTCATACTCGTACTACGAAGGCACGAGGAACTCTGATGTGTTGCATACCTCTATTATCTAGGTGGTTTATTTCTCACCTTCCTCGATCAGTGATGAAGAACGAACAAGGGTTCAGGTGGTCCAAGGGGATTTTGTCACTTTCTCGTTCAGACATTCATTGGTGCTCTAGATCCATGGAGAATGTTATTATCATTGACCGATTATGGGGAGTTCTCTAATGTGCCACTCCTTGGCATAAAAGGGGGCATTACCTACAATCCTTCCTTAGCTCTACGTCAGTTTGGTTATGCTCGGAGTGATGGACCTCATGACATGCTTATTCAGGGTATTGTGTTCGACTACGACAACGATTTGCAAGGTTACCGTCAAAGGTTCATACGAGCTTAGGGCAAGGTGAACAAGGTTGACAGCAAGACTCTGGAACCAAAGTACTCCATTCCTATGGAACCTTATCTCAGATGGGTACGAGCACGTGCTCAGACTCTTATGATGCCATATCCTGCGATCCTGCCAGTTACCATGGAGCCTGTTGCTGAAGGAGATACTCCCTATATCATTCTTCACCCAGACATGCCCACTGACATGGAAGAATTGCAGAGGTCCTGGATCCAGTTGAAGGAGCAAAGGGATACTTTTGAGACTCATTTCAAAGCTAGTCAAGAGAGAATCCTGGAGCTGACAAAACAACTTCACGAGGAGTGGAATCTCAACTCATACCTCAACACAAAGAGGAAACGTCCATGGGAGACTTAAGACCCCATCTTTGTATTCATTTCATTTTTATTAAGCCCAAGGGGCAAACAAGTTTATTTGCTTACTAATAAAAGTTTACTTTATGGTTGTTTAAACAAATTTAAATCCTACGGTCCTTGAAAACATTGCATACGCATTTACATACCATATCATTGCATCACAGGTTTCTTATGAACATGTATCTTATCTTCTCGCTGTTTATTTTAGCAGAAATGGCTCTCGAACAATCTGTCAAAGATCTTCAAGCTCAGAATGCTCAGTTTCAGGAAGTGATTCTGAATTTGTCCAAGGGGCAAGAAGAGTTGAAAGCACTCCTCTCTAAGGACATGAAGAAGAAGAATCCTGAGGACAACAAGGATGATCAGCTGAAACAACTACAAGCTGAGATGGAAGAGATGAGGATCCAGATGAATGACCAAATGACTCTTATCCAGAGTTTGGCCCAGGGGCAAGAAGAGCTGAAAAGCTTTGTCAATAAGCTTCGGCATAACAAAGTTGGGAATCTAATCATCAGTCAACCTCCGTTGAAACAAGATGACTTGGCTGAAAGGAAAGTAAGGATAAGAGAAGGAAAGAGACGGGTTTCCACTGATTATTCTTCAATGGAAGAAGGAAGGCCTTGTAAGGTTAATCCACTTCGATACAAGGAGTATAAAAGACAGTTCATCAAATTCAACACGCCAATGCCACAAATGTTGCAATGCTTGTTGGAAATGAAGCTAATTTCCTTGGAAAATTCTCCTAAAAATCCTAATACCTCTTCTCCTCGCTATAATCCCAAAGCAAGGTGTATGTACCACTCCGACAGTCCCGGACACGACACAAATAACTGTTGGGCATTGAAGAATAAGATTCAAGACCTAATTGACGAAGGAATACTCGAGGTTACGCCAGAAGGCCAGGTTGAGTTCTTCTATCGTCCATCAAGCATCAAAGTTTCCAGATAACTGGAGTGACGAGTTTATAGGAAAAGGCTTTGAGAACATTTGAATTTTCATTTGTAATTTCTTTTGTTTGTTTAAATACTTACTATTATGTCAAACTTTTGTTTTCATTAATGCACTGCATATGTTTGTCTTGAATCAATCCATTCGTTTCACTATATTTAAAACTATGCTTATTATTTCTATCTTGTGATATTTAAATCCTGATAAATCTATAAGCCTGCAGAGGGAGGATGACGAAAACAATACCATAATATTAGGCAGTATGCTTTTAAACAGACTATGCTGACGATGTACAAGCATTGTTTCAATTCCTAAACAGTGGAGATATAAGGAAGTTAATCCCTAGTCAACCCTTTTGAGCCTATGAAGTAGGAGTTTTCATTCTCACACAAATTAAAACCTTTATTCATAACCTGGGGCAGGGTAGTTACTCGGTTAACTCAACTATGCCAATTGTTTGTGTTGTACACAACTAATGATGTTTCCCTATAATCACTAAAGTCTGCAAGTCAATATCTAGCAAAAGAAAATCTCACTAATTCAAAACCTATGAAGGAGACTTAGTAAAAAATCAAGACATCCCACTGACTGTAACCTTGAAATAAACAGTTCAGGCAAAAAGAAGGGATAACAAAGTCAAAAGAAAAAAGGAGGTCACTATAGATCCTAAATAAAGAAAGATGACTGAATTTTCAAATAAATTTTTTGATTCCTGAATCATCACAAATGTCAGTGTTACAATTCCAAACTACTTTGGAACCTCAATGCATAAGTTAACCGAACATATGACTGAAGAACATCACGAAGAATGGGTTGGGTATAAATAAATTTGAGCCTTTATCCTTTGTTTCTTAAACCGTGAACCAGACCATGTTACAACCCTTTAAAAGTCCTAACTGAAGCATGGTTAGTTCGAAAGCGTACTGCTACAAAAAGGTATCCTGACTCCTTTAGGGCTTATTATAAAACTTGAGTTAATATCACAGTTTTCACAAAAACTGTTTTTCTAAAATAACTCTTTTTCAAAACTTCAAGACAGACATAAGCATTGCATTTTTGAATATATTTGTTTGCATATACCTGAGTGTTTGATAAACAGAGAAACTTACAAGATGAATGTTCAATAAACCAAAGTCCTTCCGATAAACAAAGTTGCTTCCTGGATCAAAGTCCATGTATACAAAGGGGCATAGTCATTATCTCCCAATCAAGGGGGCAGACCATGATACTTCCTAACTCATTTGGGGCAATCAGGACAGGATTCAATTATGTTTAAGTAGCCAGGGGCAGATCTTCTCATCTATCTAAATTACCAAGGGTAACATTACAGAGTTCATAACGCCAGGGGCATAGTCACTGCTTCCTAATCAAGGGGCATACCAACTTACTGTTCAATTCATTCGGGGCAATCAGGTCCAAATTCAACAATGCTTAATAGCCAGGGGCATCTCTCCTCGTATATTTGAATTACCAAGGGTAACATTATAAAGTTCATGATGTCAGGGGCATATTATTGTGGGGCATTCTGCTTATTTCTCTTGAGGTAACTACATTCAGATACTTCCATTATGGGACAATTCATCCTCAACCAAGGGGCAATGCTTTCTTGTTAAATCTAATACCCAGAGCGTATATGGTCCATCACAATTTGAAGACACGTTCCTTTCATTATATTACCTTGATATTGGGTTCTCAGCAGAAGCCATTGTGGAAATTAATTGTCTACGCCAGTAGTATCAGATGGTGTCAGTATCATATCTTCAGATCCAACCATGAGGATTTCTGGGAAGGTATTCAGGAAAGTTAAGAATCCCAGGAGCTCTAAATCCAATTGGTTATACACTCTCGAAGTTGAAACGATTCTGTTTTCAAGTTCAGCTTTACTTTTCCCTCTGAATCCAGATTTACTTTTACCCTATTTACCTAAGCGAAAACGTCCATTGGTTGTGTTTGAATGTATGTATGCTTTTGAATATGATTGATGTTTACCAGAAATGCATAAAATGCAGTAATAATATTTACTAAGGACGAACGAAGGTAGGAATTCAACGAAGCTTTGCCGGTTCATCCCCACAAGATAACTACAAATCCCCAGCAGGGCAAATCTATCTTTATAGATACTTCAAGTTATATCTCCCCTTGAATTTATGTCCATCTCTTTTATCCTCAGTCGGGATACTCAGGAACTTATTCCTTCAATAGAAATACGACAAACGAAGACGGGAGATTATAAATACTATACTATCAAACAAGACGGGAACGAGTTCCTCATATTCTTCAGCAACGAAGCCGGGATTTATTTTCCCTAGCCAGCAGTTTGTTATACAAAGATATCCAGACGCTTCAGGCTGCATGATTCATACATACATCATTTATATCATACCATAACATATCCATAAATGCATAATACATTTACCTAGATGCACCATGCCAATGCATGCATACATATTGCATAAACTAACCTTTTCCTTGCAGGATGGTTATATACAGATAAAATACTATCAACAATTCACAACAGGTCAGAGACGATCTATACGAAGGTCTAATGCTGATACTTAATTCAGGGATGGTCATCACGAAGATTCATTACTGATACTCATTACTCAAGTTGTCCTTGGATAGTAGGCAACGGTCTATACAAAGATCCATTCCCTAATCCAGGATATTTTCAAGGGATGTAATCCTGATATTCTTTTATCCTTGGATAGTAGGCAAACAGTCTATACGAAGATCTATTCCCTAATCCAGGATATTTTCAAGGGATGTAATCGTCACGAAGATTTAATCCTGATATTCTTTTATCCTTGGATAGTAGGCAAACAGTCTATACGAAGATCTATTCCCTAATCCAGGATATTTTCAAGGGATGTAATCGTCACGAAGATTTATTCCTGATATTCTTTTATCCTTGGATAGTAGGCAAACAGTCTATACGAAGATCTATTCCCTAATCCAGGATATTTTCAAGGGATGTAATCGTCACGAAGATTTAATCCTGATATTCTTTTATCCTTGGATAGTAGGCAAACGATCTATACGAAGATTTATTCCCTAATCCAGGATATTTTCAAGGGATGTAATCGTCACGAAGATTTAATCCTGATATTCTCTTATCCTTGGATAGTAGGAAAACGGTCTATACGAAGATCTATTCCTTAATCCAGGATATTTCCAGAAGAGATAATCGTCACGAAGATTTATTTCTAATGGTCTATTCAACAATTCAAAACAGTTCAGAGACGATCTATATGAAGGTCTAGTGCTGATACTTAATTCAGAAAGAAATCGCCACGAAGATTTGGTTCTGACACTTAAATTAAAGTATGTTCTCAGATATGGTTCAGAGACGATCTATACGAAGATCTAAACCCTGACACTTAATGAAGGATATTCTTTTTCCCCAGAGATAATGCAGAGACGATCTATACGAAGATCTAGTGCTAGCATTCAATTCAAACCATGTTGCATAAACGATTCAGAGACGGCCTATACGAAGACCTAGTACTGATATCCAGTATTAACATCAAGATATTATCACCTCCTGATTGTATGGATGGCATCTATAAGCCCATCTCCAGTTCTTCCAAGTGGCATCTTCAAGCCCACTTAAGAATATACAACTAATCTTTAGTGTTACTTTACGCACCGGCGAGTGCAAATTTTTGGGCTTTTGTGTTCAATCCCCTTCAACCTTCCAAGTTACGAATGGCACACAGGCCAATCTAACCCCTCAGGTTTCAGAAAATTGAACATGGGCAGCTGTTGCACCCCAAAATTTGCCCTCACCAAGACAAGACATTGTGTACTAAGGTGTCCCAAGAGGTTCACAGGGTATCTCAAAAGTTTCACAGGGTATCTCAAGAGGTTCACAAGATTCACAATTAGTCAGAAAATTTGACAATTCCCTCAGACAAAGCATCCTCCTAAGCAATGCACCCTAAACTAGGGTTTTGAATTTCATCAGGCTAAATGGACTTTCAAGGCTTCAAGTGAGCTTCATAAAATCATACATGTCTTCAATAATGTCTATGTCAAGTTTCAAGGCTTTCCCAAAAAGTTTGCTCAGTCAGATGATCAGATATGCAAAAATCAGTCAAAGTGGTTAAAAAGTCAAAGTGAGGTCAACTGTGGTCAAACCAATGTCAAACTTCATGATTTTTTTGCCAACATCAAGTTTATGAAGTAAAATTCATCATTTGATCAAGGGTTTATCATGATTCATCAAGGATATTTCAGATCATCAAGAATCAGGAGTTTCTAAATTAGGGTTTTCACAGGAAAAGTCAACTGAACTTTGACCAGCCATAACTTTCACATGCTTCATCAAAAATTTTCCATCCAAAGCTCATTTTGAAGGAAATTTAATTCTCTACAACTTTGTGTCTCACAAGCCAAGCCCAAAAATGCTTCATTTGGAAGGCATGAGCTAAGACATTATAGGTCATTTTAAAAGTCAACAAAATGTCAACATCTTCCAAAGAGCATAACTTGAGAATGGTAAAGGATATGGACATGAGACCAAGGAGGTTGGTTAGAGGACTCTCTAAGCTTTCTAAAATGTCCAATAACACCTTCATAGCATTAAAATTGAGGGATTTGTGCCTTTGCAAAGTTGGGAAATTTTTGAGAGGTTTATGAAGCAAATGGGATCTTAGAACCAAATTTCTCCAAATGGGCTTGCATTTTTATGACCTAAACACTACTATGACATCATGCACGAATTAAAAGTCATTTATTCAAATTTGTATTCATTTTATTTTATTTATTATGATTTTATACATTAAAAATCATTTTAAATCAAAATAAAATATAAAAGTCTCAATATTTGATTTGATTTTGGTTTTAGAAATTCTTAAAGGCCATTTAAAGATGATTGAGATCATGAAAAATCAGATCAACCAAAATAGTAAGAAGATATCAAAGTTTTTTCAATATTTGAAAGCATATCTTTTTCAATCTCAAGTGATCCAAAAGTCCAAAGTAGGATATGATTTTTTGACCTAATTACACTCACTACATATACATGAAGAGATCACAATGCAAAAGGACGATTTTGGCTGCCTCCAAGAGTAAGATCAAACTTCAATTTTTTCATAAAAACTCATAATTCGGATTCTATTTTGCAGGTTATATCAAAATGTTTTGAAGGTTGCAATCTCTTCCTTGGTCATCCTTGATGCTATCCCAATGTTTTACATCATCAAAATTGCCCTCATATGCATAAACAAAATCTGTGTTCTTACACTTTTATGATTTTTTTGTTTTCTTCTATTCGTGCCATATAAATTATGTTTGATTGATGTTTTGTGTTTACAATGAAACAAGGAACGTTTCTGGATGGTTCAATTGAAGTTTCGTTGCAGGTTGAAGATTCTGCAATGATTAGGGTTTTGAACCTCACTTTAGGATTTTCATGTTTAAGCCATATAAATAATTTTGGAAGCCGTGGTTAAATCGTAAACCTCACAAGGATCATGTTTATGTATTTAATTTGTTAAAATTTTGCGTATTCTGAATGTTGCAAGTTTGCAGGTTTATAGTGACAATTGGACTACCGTAGCTATAAGTCCTTTAAAAACCGTAGCTAAAAGCTCCTCTCCTGAGGTTGAAGATGAAAGCTATGGCGCGAAGATTTATTTTAAAATTTCAATATAATTAATCTTGTTTTTGTTTCATTAACATTACAAGTTGTATGGTTGGTTCAGATGGTGGAGGTCACGCGTGTGGGAAGCCCAAGACCTGGGTTCGAATCCCAGGTCTCTTTTTTTAATATAATTATGTTATGTTTTTTTAGGTTTATATTATATTGAATGTTGCTCCTTCAAAGTCACCAATGCATGTGCAGTCCAGTGATAAGGGATATATGTGTGGAGCATGGAGGCCTGGGTTCGACCCCAGGCTCCCGCAGGTAAGCTATTTTGGTTCCTTTTTTTCTAATTTTTTGTTATTTTAATATATTTTAATAATTATTATTAATTAACTAAATTTTTTCTAAATGAATAAAAACTTAATTAGTTTATATGTAACTATAAATAGATATTTGTAAATAAGTACTAATTATTTTTCTAAATCTTATTTTATTATTTATTTTACTATAATTATATTTTGTAAATAAAAAAAAAACTTATTTATTTTAATTAATTATTTTTAAAACCCTAATTAATTTCTAAAACCCTAATTTTTTTCTAATCCTAACCCTAATCCTAATTTTTTTCTAACTCTAACCCTAATATTTTCTTAACTTTAGAATTTAAATTAATATTTTTGTAAATCATAATTAATTATTATTTATTAAGTATGTATATAATTTAATTATTATTATTAAAATACTATTTTCCTTATTAAAATATTTAAAACACTTCTTAATATTAATTTATTTTGCTAATTTTTTATTTCCTCTTATTTTTATTTTCTAACCATTTGTATTCCCTCTTATTATTAT
This sequence comes from Lathyrus aphaca, assembly GCA_963966055.1. Lineage (NCBI taxonomy): Eukaryota > Viridiplantae > Streptophyta > Magnoliopsida > Fabales > Fabaceae > Lathyrus > Lathyrus aphaca. The sequence goes on along the minus strand of OZ014525.1, from coordinate 111,756,985 downwards.
TTCATTATTACTAACCTTTTAAATTATTGCTTATTTATTATTATTATTTATCATTGTTTATATTTTTTCGATTATATTGTAATTATCCCAAAGCTTTGTAATAGTTTAGGATTATGTTTTTGCTTTATTTTTTTATATTAACTGTGTGGTTAGTAAATAGTGTGTGCATAACTATGTGTAATTAAAATAATTTAGAAAACTAATTAAATAAGATAAATACTTGAATATAAACACTCACACACGTAAGTCGATCTTTGATCTCCATCCTACACTTTCTAAGGTTACCCCTCATGTTGCCTATTTTTAAGGTCAAGTAAGGTGTCTTAAGAAAAGTCCCTTCATAAAATATCATCAAGTCCCTTTAAATTATAAGATCAAGTCACTTCGAGGTTGCCTACGGAATAATGATATTGTCCCTTCGAATAAAAGATGATAAGTCCCTACGAATTGCTAAAGACACCTTGCAGTTGCCTAAATTCAGATGTCCCTTCACATGTCCCTTATCACATCCAAGGTAATGACTACCTATTCCTTAATAATAGGGATAGTCTTACCATTGAAAGAACATACGAGAACATGAAAGACTTAATTTAGGGTAGGTACATCTTAGTTACTTGCTCACATTTCAAAATACTTTTCACACCTCACAATATTTTCAAAAACATTTTCAAAACAAGGCTTTGTATACATCCATACGAGGATCATTACAAAGTACTTAGAAAATTTTTAATCACACACTACACTCTTCAAAAACAATTTAAGTGAGCTAAGTAACTAAGAGCCCATGGATAACCATGGATATAAAGGGTGCTAACACCTTCCCTTTATATAACCTACCCTCCGAACTCAAAATCTTTTTAAGGCCTTTCTTGTTCTTTTATGTCCTTTCCTTTTGGATAAAATAAAAGTCGGTGGCGACTCTTACTATCCACAACATTTATAGAAAGTCAGTTCTCCACCGTGTTACAGCTCCCAACCAAACAACTTTCACTAAAATAATCTCTTTGCCTCTTAAGGTCTTTATTTCACGATCCTCAATTCATACTGGCATCGTCTCCATAGTGAGATTATCCCGTACTTGCACATCATCCATACTAATCACATGAGAATGATCTGAAATATACTTCTGGAGTTGCGACACCTGGAACACATCATGCAAAATCGACAAATTTGGCGGTAAAGTCACTATATAAGCAACATTCCAAACTCTATTTAAAATCTGATACGGACCAATAAAACAAGGAGTAAGCTTCTTAGATTTCAACGCTCGCCCAACACCTGTGACAGGCGTAACTCTAAAAAATACATGATCTCCAACTTGAAATTCTAAATCTTTCCTTCGCTTATCATGATAACTATTCTGCCAACTTTGATAAGATTTCATCTTCTCTCGAATAAAATTCATCTTCTTGGTAGTTTCTCGAACTATCTCTGGTCCAAGCACCACACTCTCACCATATTCATACCAACATAAAGGAGTCCTACATCTCCGACCATACAACACCTCAAAAGGTGTCATTCTGATACTAGAATGGTAATTTTTATTATACGTTAACTCGATCAATGGAAGATAAGTATCCCATGAACCTCCATGCTCAAGTAGACAAGCTCTCAACAAATCCTCCAGCGACTGAATCGTCCTCTCAGTTTAACCATCTGTCTGAGGATGATACGTTGAACTCAACCTCAACTTGGAACCCAATTCTTCTTGCAGACTCTTCCAAAACTCCGATGTAAACCTCAGATCTCGATCCGACACAATACACAAAGGAACACCATGAAACTTCACAATCACTATGACATATATCTCAGCCAACTTCGATACTGGAAAACTGATGTTAATAGGAATAAAATGATCTGAATTCGTAAGTCTATCAGCAATCACCCAAATTGAATCATGTCCTCTTAAAGTATTAGGCAATCCCGTTACAAAGTTCATAGAAATGCTATCCCATTTCCATTATGGAATTTCCAACGGTTGCATCAGACCAACAGACTTCTGATGTTCAATTTTCAACTTCTGGCAAATCAAACAGGCATACACAAAACGCGCTACATCATTCTTCATCCCATGCCACCAAAACAACTTCTCCAAATCCTGATACATCTTAGTCTCTCCTGGATGAATACTCATATTACTTCTATGACTTTCCTCAAGAATTATTATTTTCATTTCAACATCATCAGGTATACAAATCCTATCATGCAATCTCAAAACACCACGCGCATCGAACTTAAAACTATTCTTCTCAGACTCGCCACAATCAACTATTATATCCACTAGTTTCATATCCAATTTCTGAGTTTCTCTAATATTGTCCAAAAAATCATTATTAATCTTCAGCATACCCAACATAACACTCTTTGGCGTCATTTTGCAAACCAAACTCATATCTCGGAACTGCTCAAACAACTCTAACTCCTTAACCATCATTGCCGACATATGTAAAATCTTCCGACTCAAAGCATCTGCTACAACATTAGCTTTTCCTGGATGATAATTCAAACCAAAATTATAGTCCTTCATGGAATTTAGAAATGCGCCTAAGAGAGGGGGGTGAATTAGGTGTTTAACAAATTCTTCGAGTTCTTTTTCCAGATTTCCCATTTTTCTTGACGTATGTAGTTTTAGTGCTTGAAAGTAAAAAGAGGAAAGTAAAAATGACACAAGAGAATTATCTTGGTTCCCTTCATAATCTGAGAGTACGTCCAGCCCCCTTACAACATGTAAGAGATTTCACTATAGTTTAGAATGATTGTACAAGCCTAATCACACAATGGTGAAACCTATTATCTAATTTATAGGTAGCTAAAGTGTAGGAAGAACAATCCTCTCCAAACACTCACTTGTTTCCAACAATCCTGGACAACAAGGTAATCACACTAATTTATCCCTAACAATCCTAAGAATAAATAGTCACAATGATACAAAGAGATAAGTGGTTCTTGAATAGATGAAAATGGTGAAGTCTTGAACTTTTTATCAATACAAGTATTGATCTTCTCCTTTGATGAACTTTTCTCACTCACAATAATATATATAAGTGTTCACTATTTTATGAAATGAAACTTTAAAAAACGATATGAAAATATTTAATGTAAAGTTTCACTTTTTGAAAATTTTGAATAAGTGTACTCAAAATGTATGAAAATGTAGAATAAGTGAGTAAGAAAATATTTATGAAATTTTTGGAGGTCAAGAAAAAAATTTTGATTATAAAATGTATTTATAAGTGCATAACACCTTTTTGAAACATTGTAAAGTTATGCAAAAATATCATGAACAATTGTCAAGTTAAAAGAAATGGTTTCATGAAAAGATGCATGAAAAGGTGTTAAAAAAATTATTGTTTTATCAAATTCATACATGACTTGTTAAGTCAGTTTTAATGGATACCTGACTTAACAAATGCAGAATAATTTTTGAATTTCAAAATTAAAATACTGCTTCAGACGGGTGCAAATTAAGACGGTTTTTATTCCTGTTACGACCGTTCAAACTACCATAATTTACCAAAAACTCAATAAATAAAGATCAATGCAAGTCTTCATAATGTTGCAATTTTTATCCATAGTCATATTGATTCATGATGCCTTTTCTCATTATTTGATAAATGCACATAGTAGTTGTCTTCATCAAAACATAATATGGAAGAAGCTTGACTTCACATTCTCCCATTTTTTGATGATGACAATCCAATTTTGAAAATTTGCTATAATATTGTTTCTCTAACACAAAAGGCCCCCTCTTGATCCATGCTCCACTTAATTCATGATTTTAGAGAGTCTTTGCTAGCTGCATTTTGTTAGAGAAAAAAAACACAAACACATACATCTTTTCCCCCTTTGTCATTAGCAAAAAGAAGGGAAAGAATAAAAAATATTGATTTGAATTGATGTGCATGAATGACCATTCAATGGACCAAACCTAATGAGAAAATAATAAAAAAATAACATTTTTTTTACAATGTTACAGGTGCAAATCGATTTGCACTAGTGTGCAATCGATTGACATAGGTGTGCAATCGATTGTTTATGTGAAAATTTGCCAAAAACATAAAACAACATGCAACAAAACATATTTTAACCATACTTTAATGTATATCAAACATAATAAACAATTATAAGAAGGAGTAGAATGAGAGATGCACTAAAAATAAATTTCAAGAACAATTAGAAGAATTAAAGACATTTGTGCACCTTTGATGTATAAAACGGATGAAGAATCTATATGACATAGTCATCCATAATTCCAAGTTCACGACGAATCTTAAAGAATGCCTCTTTTACAAGAGGTTTTGTAAAAACATCTACAAGTTGATTTTGTGTATCAATGAAGGAAATCTCAATGTCACATTTTAACACATGATCGTGAAGGAAGTGATGCCTTATATCGATGTGCTTGGTTCTTGAATGCATGATTGGATTTTTCGATATGTTGATTTCAATTGTGTTGTCGCATTTGAGAGAGATACTTCCTAGATTTACACCATAGTCACGAAATTGTTGCTTCAACCAAAGTATTTGTGAACAACAACTACCAACGGCGATATATTCTGATTTTATCGTACTTAGAGCCACACTTGCTTGCTTTTTGCATGACCAAGAGACTAAGGAATTTCCAAAAATGTGACACATACCACTTGTGCTTTTTCTGTCCGTCTTACATCTTGCATAATCTACATCAGAGAAACCAACAAGACTATATACACTACCTTTGGGGTACCATAGACCAACATTGGATAGTCCTTTAAGATACTTCATTATCCTCTTCACAACAGTGAGATATGATTCCTTCGTACATGCTTGAAATTGTGCACATAAACATACACTAAACATAATATCAGGTCGACTAACAGTTATTTATAATAAAGATCTGATCATACCTCGATATTTTGTAATATAAATTGGAACTCCGGATTCATCATGATCAAGATAAGTACCTGATCCCATTAGAGTTGCTATCTTTTTGCATGATCCATGTCTGATAAGGCTATGCAAGCTTACAACAAATATCCTTATAGAAAGCAACATTGTATCACTCACTAAGTTTGTCATGATTTCTGATATACACAGGTACCAAAATTGTTTATGTTAGTAAACTACATCTCACAAATTACTCAATGAGTGGATCACAAATTGTGCCATGACTCTTGTTGAATCTTCTGTTTAACTGATTCTTCTATTTCCTGATGAAACTGTTTATAGAAATAGGCAAAGATCAAAATGGAGAAGATTACAAGAATCAACAACCTAGCTAACTATTACTATTAATTAACTAACTTTATCTCTAATAGCTTCTTCTTCAAAAAGCTTCATCTGAAAATGCTGCCATGCTGCAGTAAAATTTTTGTCTGGTTCTTGACATTTATTCCCCGTTTTTCCAATTGGTTGATCATATACGAGATAAACTATTATTTTCTTCAAAGTGAAACCTTTCCCAAAAACAATAAAAACCTCCACTTTGTTTCCAGGTTTCATACATGATACTAGTTTCTCACCCTCTTTTCATCTTCAAAGGAGACAAATGCCTCACTCTTATAGAATTGAATAGTGGCCTTTGTGTAATTTATCAGAAACATGTTTTTAAGGCCACATCATAGCCTTTAAGAATGTATTCGGGAAAGAAAGTGTAGTCGGCGCAATAACTTCCCTTGAAAACTGTTAAGCAAACTCCTTCATTAAAAAGGTGTAGTGTAGATGAAATGATGAGAAATCAGAAGACTTTACTTTCGTCTCTGCTGCTGTCTTATTTTCTTAGCTGCATAATGAAAAAGCAGATGTTGCTTAGAATTACAGAATTGCCTGAACTTTCAACTACATGAATGATATACACATAAACAAATATCATGAAAATAAATGATACTGGAATTGCAGAGATAAAGCATGGGTAATTTCTTTAAATTAGAAGTATGAATAACTCTTTTGTTAAAAGAAATAAGAAGGGTTATAATACAATACAATTTGACAGAAATTGGTTATTGAACTGAAATGAAATAAATGGAACTAACTACTAAGTATAAAAGGAGTCTACTTTGTTAGAAGTGAAAAAAATAAATGAAGAAAATAACCCCATATTTTCGTATGCATTAACACTGTTAATCGGTTAACACCTTTCAACGTTAAAAAATCAAATTAAAATACCCATGAAAATTGTGGCGGTTTGTTTGTGCTTTTACGTCGGTTGAAACTCTCATAGTTTACCAAATATTGCATGTTTAAATAAATTGAAAAATTAAAAATTTGTCTAAATATTTATTTTTCTAATGCATGAAATTTATGGCATGTATTTTCTATTATTCCTAAACATGTATATTATGTATGAGATATTTTTAAACACTTGCATATATATTTATAAACAATAATTATTATACCTTTGGGGCCGTTAACCGGTTAACCCATTTGATTAATCGGTTAACACTGTTATTAAACCAGAAAATAATTCATTTTAAAGTGTTAAACCAGTTCAAAAATTATTCCAAATGGTATATGCAATATGCTAACATAAAATATGATTTTTGAACACTTATATATTAATTCAAGGGTGAGTTTTGATATACCTCAAACTTGTGTCCAATGTCTTGAATCTTTATGAAAGTGTACATGAAGCTTGATTCACATAAAGTCGTTGCGTTTGATAATACACGTCCTTGTGCTTGATACCAATGAAAGCTTATGACTTTTTGCAATTATGAAATGTATCGAAGTTTGTTGTCTTCATCAAAAGCTTGAGGTTGAAGCATGTTTCTACAATATATCCTTGTCGAAACATGATTTTGAAGTCTTTGCCACAAAGTTGATTTATACTTGGAAGATTATGCTTTATTATCTTCAATAGATGTGAAAGTTAGTGCTTCAACTTTGCCTATGCCAAGAATTCTTTCTTTAAGGGAATCCTCATATCTGAATTAACCCTTGGACTTTGAAACTAAATTTGAAAGTTAGTTTATATCTCTCATCAAGAACTTAGAACAACCACTTTGTTAATGAAACATTAATTTTGAAGTGGTCTCCAAGCAAACCTACAAAACAATTTAAGTTTTATTTGGTACCCAATGTGCTTTGGGTCCATCATAGTTAGTGTCTTTCTTAACCCACACATAATGCCTTTGTGCTATACTGAAATTTCTCACATAGAATGCATTAGGTGTATGGCCAATTATTCCACAATAAAATTATGTTGGTTCAAAGTTGCTTTTATACCTAGGAACACAAGACTTATTCTTACCAAATCTTTTTCTTTTTGGATATTAATGAACCACTTTAGATTTGTCCACTTTCACTTTAGGAATTTGTTCACTAGCCTTTACAAAGATGGTCTTGTTAGAACTTGGTTTTAGAAAATTTTGAGTAACCAAGACCACTCTTGTCATTTGAATACCTTTGTTGACTAAGAACACACTCCAATCCAATTTGTCATTTTTCATACCTTTCAAGAACTCTTTTTAGTTGGACAATTTGGAATGAATGTGACTCACACTTTGTGCATACAAAACTCTGTTTTTGATCACTAATTAATTTTTGTTTTTCATCTTTGAAATTATTTTCCAGGGTCTTAACCTTTTCTTCTAAAGTTGAGATTTGTTTCTTTTGTGATGAAATTGTTTTTTACAGAATTTTGCATTCACTTAATAGTTCATCAATTTCTCCTAGAGCATCACTATCATAAATTGAAAAATTATTGCTAACCTCATGTTCTTCATCACTTGAATTATGTGAGATCATCAATGCCTTGTTTGCATGATCTTGTTCATCTTCAGATGAAGATCATGCAAACAAGGCATTGATGATCTTCATCTGAAGATGAACTTATTTCATTGTCATCTCATGCAACATATGCTTTCTTTGGCCTTCTGTCCTTCTTTCTTTTGAAATATTTATCTTTCATTTTAAGTGTAGGACATTCAATTTTAACATGACCTTTTCTCCACATTCAATCTTCCTTGTAGGTGCTTCTTCTTTAATGATTTATTTTTTTCTTTATTTTCTTAGAAAATTTTCAAATTTCTTGAAAAGTTCATCATCTTCATCACTATCGAATTCATCCTCTTGATTGCTATCATATTTTTTTACTCTTGTCTTTAATGAAACGTCTTTTGAATAATTTACTTGAATTTCATGCTTCTCCAATATTTTGAGTTCTAATTCATGCTCTTGAAGTTTTCCGAACAAGGAAGCGAATATAATTGTAGAAAGACTTTTCTTTTCTGAAATTGTCGTCACCTTTGGTTGTCATTCCCTATTTAAAAACCTAAGCACTTTAAAATTTAATTCATCGTTAGTAAAAGTATTACCAAGAGCAATCAAGGGATTGATTAAGTGAACAAATCACTTTTGTAGAGCAAGTATTGATTCTCGGGGCTGCATTCTGAACATCTCGTATTCTTGGCTCAATGTATTCAATCTTGATCTTTTTACTTCAGCGGTTCCTTCATGAGTCTCCACCAAAGTATCCCATATTTTATTTGCCGATTTACATTGAGAAATGCGGAAGAATTCATCCATACTTAAGGCACTTTGAAGAATATTGATATCTTTCTTTTCGTTTAGAATTCTTTTCTTGTCATTTTCATCATACAAATTTTTAGTCTTAAAAGTGCTAACACCATCGACTATACTGATAAGATTATGCAGACCATTTTCAACAACTTCTCATATACCATCTCCTTGTGCTTCTAAGTGTGCCTTCATTCGGATTTTCCAAAAATCAAAATACTCTCCCGAAAATAGAGGTGGCTTGTTTCTACTACCACCATCTTTGAAAACCGGGACTCCAGAAGCCATTTTGGATCTTTTAGGAACAAGTTACCTATAACTTGCTCTGATACCAATTGTAAGTTTGAGATGCGCCTAAGAGGGGGGGGGGGGGGGTGTGAATTAGGCTTTTAAAATTTCTTTTAAAGTTTTTTCGATTTTTTCGATTCTTTTACTTTCTTTCGAGAACTAAGTGCGAAAATGATAAATGCGGAAAGTAAAAGAGACAAAGAGAATTATTCTGGTTCCTTTCACAATCAGAAGGTACATCCAGTCCCCTTTCCAAACCGAAAGAGATTTCCACTATTGTTAGATCTTTGTACAAGCCTAATCCCAAGACTTATCCTACAGTCTTCTAAAAACAACCCACCAAGAATAACCTCTTGCATCTTGATAATTTAGAGTTGAATTTGCTTCAATCGGCTTTGACAAACCGATATATGTTTGTTTTTCTTCCTTCTTCTCATTATTTTCTATTTGTTGGGGGTTAATGTATGTGTTCTGATATACTCTGAACAGATCTTCCTGACCTTCAGTGTGGAGTAACAACAACGACTGAAGGAGAAATGATGGTGTACTTGCAAGGTACTCCGACGCTCAAGTAAGTTTCAGTGAGGGGATGAAATCAAAGCATAAACGTTTAAATAATTATAGCAGTGAATATAATTGAATACATGACCCTCGATATGGGAGAGTATTACATGTGACCGAAATAAGTCGGCGCGTGGTCCAAGACATTGTCCAACTGTATCTCTTTATTTCAATATTTTGTTTCAAATTTTCAATTTATAATACGTCTTTCCAATTTCTTGTAACTTAAATTACAAAATTATTTTTTTCCACTCTTATTTATACAGTAACGTGCAAGTGTCTTTCTTATATTATTGTTTTCTTCTTCTTCATCTATCACAAACACAAAAAAAAAAAAACTTCATCAGAGACATATCTTGAAGTATTTAATTTTTATTTACGTTTGAGTATCTCAAACGTATCATATTTAGTCTTTTTCAATTTGTAATGTATCACTATATCGAATACGTATTATATCCGATATTCGTATCGTGTTTGTGCTTCATAAATACAATTTTTATTTTCCAATAAACCAATTTTGAATAAATGAGACAATATAATAGTTTGGAAGACTCGATTTTCTATGTCAACCCTCATAAGAGTTCAGAACATTAATACAAACAAGAGATAAAATACTAGAAATAAACTGGAATGGAAACAATCTTCCCACATTAGGCTCCTTCGCAATCACATTCCCCAACACCTGCCTATACAAGACAACCAGCACTAGAAAAGTTAATAGCATAATTTTTATCTACCAATTGATTAACCGGTAATAAATTGAAAGCAAGTCCGGATAAAACAAGCACATCCCGAAAATCAGAATTTATGTCGCCAACACTAGTAATCAATAAAAGTATTACCATTAGCTATTTGAATTTTTTGATTATCATGATAAGATTGTAAATTGTGCAAATATTCTAAGGAGCCCGTCATGTGATAGGATGCATCCGAATCAAGAAACCATGGACGAGAAACATTAGAAGACTTACCTTGAATTCCCAAGGCCGAAAGAGCGGAAAGTACCATTTGTTGAACCAATTTTGATTGTATAGCACCACCGTTTGATATGCCACTAATGGAAGGATCAACTGCAGAATTTGTAATTGCGGAAAGTACCATTTGTTCAATCAAAACAGGAAGAAGAAAAATTGATCAACTGATGAGGTCAATTAGGACAAGAAGAAAAGTCCGAGTGGACTGAATCAATGAAAGATGGTAAAACAATGGCAGAGTAAATATCAATTCTTATTGTGCTCAGTATTCTCCTAATATTAGTAAGAGTTTAGTTAGTGTGTAATTGTCTCCTAAGTTCTATATAAAGAAGGTGGAATCTTCTTTTCTAAGAAAAACTCATTGTGACATTATAACAACCTGCTATGTTTCAATTCTTCCATGTCATATCTAGTTTTAGTAGGTAACTCTAGTTGTATTACAAACTTTGAGAGATAAGTACTCAGTTTTAAATTTTCATCGAAATTGATGTATATAGATGGAGTCCAAAATATTTCTGTGTTTGGATTTTCAGGATAGAACCATTCTGTGAGCTATAGCATTTGTCTGTCTTTTTTAACAATTTTGACAGAAGTGTCTTCAATCAAGTTTAGCAAACATAATCAGTTCTGAATGATAGGATGTATGGATGCAGAGTCTTAGACTCAGACACTAAATGGCTATCTTGCTCAAGCTCATTTCTATTTCTATCTTGCAAAGCATGGTTGAGTTGTCTGATAAGCATATGCAAGCTTACAACAAATATCCTTATAGCAAGCAACATTGTATCACTCACTAAGTTTCGTCTCTGCTGTGTGTCTCATTTTCTTAGCTGCATAATGAAAGAGCGGATGTTGTTTAGAATTACAGAATTGCCTGAACTTTCAACTACATGAATGATATACACAAAAACAAATATCAAGAAAATAAATGATATTGGAATTGCAGAGATAAGGCATGAGTAATTTCTTTGAATTAGAAGTATGAATAACTCTTTTGTCATTTCTTTCAATTAGAAGTATGAATAACTCTTTTGTTAAAGAAATAAGAGGGGTTATAATACAATACAATTTGACAGAAAGGGGTTATTGAACTGAAATGAAATCAATGGAACTAACTACTAAGTATAAAAGGAGTCTACTTAGTTAGTATTGAACTGAAATGAAATCAATGGAACTAACTACTAAGTATAAAAGGAGTCTACTTAGTTAGTATTGAACTGAAATGAAATCAATGGAACTAACTACTAAGTATAAAAGGAGTCTACTTAGTTAGTATTGAACTGAAATGAAATCAATGGAACTAACTACTAAGTATAAAAGGAGTCTACTTAGTTAGAAGTGAAAAAAATAAATGAAGAATTTAGTCCCACACCGTTAAGCCTCTTAGAAAATACGCAGTTTATATAAGCGAGGCGAAGAGCAATAGTCACGACCTTACTTGAACAGGATCTGTTCTATAGGCTCGTACTACTGTGTCCTTGATTTCTAAGGAGACAGGAACTTAAATCTGGTGGATGAAGCATTACCGTGCGATCAGAGCGTGATTGACGGCCTTGATTGATACTCAATTTGAGCTATCATCCTAAGCTGTAGATGATCGTTCTCGGCAGTGATACACTCTCGGGGTGGTCGCACGGTGTTCTGACAGATTCTATTTTTTTTTTGTCTCATACAACTTTTCAGAATTTTTATCAAACACCACACCCAGAAAAACTCCCCAGAATATTATTAAGAAACAAGATTTTTTGTTTGATTTACCTTGCTTCAAGAAGATCTCTCTCCGAAAACAACATGGTATCCCCTCCTTCGTGGTCCATGAATGCTTCTCCTTCTTTGAGCTTTATGGTGTGATCGTGTCTCTTCCCTTCCAATTTTAACTTCATCAGTCCCTTTTTGTCTACATTTTTTTTCCTTCGTTAAAGCTCCCTTGAGTTGCCACGTAATAAATATTAATCAACCTCCTTTTTACAACAAAATAAAGATTGTGACAAGTTTCTTATCATCTGCCTATCTATCTAAAATATATTATTTGACTGATTAAAAATAATATTATTATATTTCTTTTCCAAAATAATTCTTCCATAAACTCTTTACATTCTAGATCTATTCCAACTAATAATTGTATTACTTTAATAAATTTTAGATGTTACAAATTTTTATAATTGAAATTAGAATTGGGATTGATACGTGGTGTTGAATTGTTGATGTGATGGTGCGGATTTATGATATAAGATTAAAACTCTAACATCACAATTAGTTAAAAGTCTAAAATGAATGAAATGAAATGTACGAGATTATAAAGTGTATCTTATGTTTCACGTGCACATGTTATATACGATGAATAATTTTAATGGGTTTAACACTTGGGTCTCGTCCGTATCATACTTTTGTTTCCAAGGCTTTTCAGATAAGGTTGTCAGAATCGAGTTTTTACCTTGACTTATTTTGGTTAGGTAAAATCGAAACTTAAAATTAAAACGTAAAATCATACAATTTATCTCATGTTAAAATAATATTAAATTTAAATTTAAATAAGAAAAATAATCATATTTAAATAATAAATTTTAACTAAAAGAGTATACACAGTAAATCAAATCAAATTCTATTAAGTTAGTTTATTAAAATAATAAAAATAACAAAACACTGACAATCACATAGATTACAAACCATAGATTTCAAGAAAAAAAGAAGGTAAAATCAAGTCAAAGAGTAAAATCCAAAGATTTTACACGATTTTATAGATTTTAGAGAGATTTAAATCGTGTAAAATCGTTCCAATATACGATTTTACCCACAATTTAACACCAAATGACAACCTAGAAACGTAAAATCTAAGAGTTTAGGTTTTAAATCGCGATTTTAACAACCTTGCTTCCAGGTGTTTCATCAGCCCCGATAAGTCTTTTAATGTTGAGGGTGACCTTATATCATCAAAGTCGTCTCTAAGGAGAAGCTGAAAGGTCATGAGGTAATTGCAGAGCTACTAGAGAACAAATGCATTTCCCATTATTGAGACGTTTCGTCATTTTTCAGGCATGTGACCTTAGGCTCAGGAGTTAGGACGTGATGCTCTTCTTTAGGGCATTCTAGTGCACCTGAGTTCGCTTATACCTCTAAGGTGAAATATGAACATTGATTTTTAATTTTACATCTTTTTTTTTTTGTCTGAGTCGCAGTACACTTTCTTTATATAAGGGTTTCCTGATTCTTTGGGTAAATTTTTCGCAACTCCGCAAAGTCAGTTTCCCCTTTTGTTACATCGATTCCCCTTTTCAGTTACTAGTCATTTTACTCCCTTTATAATAAATAGGCATGACATTTCTGATTCATAGGAGTTTTCCAGCAGTTCTCTTGATAGGGAAACTTCTCTTGATGAATCTTCTTTCGACACTCTTATTTTTTATGATGATGTTAACGAGTGATTACGTAGTCAGTTCAATGTTAATTCCCTCTGTACCCGTTGAGGATTCGCCTCTTTCTGATTTGGCTTCATCAGAGGTGGAGGTTACTTCCTTGAATCGAGAAGAAGCTTGCTCCTTCATCATAATTTATCAGTACACATTCGGTCATGATCCAAGTGATGCGGAGATTAGGGATCATGCAAATATCGGGACTCAATCTGTAACTCCCCAAACCCCAAAACTTATATATTAAGCTTTACATGATAATATAAGGTATCATCACCGACAAAACATTTAATAAATCAAGCTTTTAACAAACTTGCAGTAGAAAATATTAATGTCATACAATACCTGTCATCGCACGCTCACTTTCACTATAAATAATGTAAAAAATTCTAAGGTAGAGAGTACACATTAAGCACACATACATTATTTATAACCATCAACAACATATTCTCAAATCCAATTCATGACAACAATTACATAATCATTTCCAATCATCAACACCATGAACAATCAACAACATATGCAATCATACATGGACATGTACTCCACAACTGACTCACTATGCATACGGTACCATTCATGAATATTTAGGTTCTTATTGCTCCCAATCCCCGCCATAGGACCAGAGCACACCAAATTGTTACCATCGCCGTAGGTAACGCTTCACCAATTCCCACCTAAAATCGACTACTTACTCCCAATCCCCGCCATAGGACCAGAGCACACCAAAAATGGACTGATGCCCATACACCGTGATGCATGACTCTCAATAACATATATTATCACAAAAAAAGGTTCACCAAAAGATCTCTATACATATCTCACCATTTATCCATCACATCATTCATCATACACAATATTCAGTTCATGTTACAATATCAATAAACAACAACAAATAGAAGAAACTCACCAAACATGACGTCATAGGCATTCATTCATGTTACTTCACCATAACAACAACATATCATCATATAAACATAACGATTCACTAACCGATCATACAAGTCATTACAAACATCCCTACATTAGGTAATTGACTACAACTCAAGCATTTCACCAAGCACCACCATGAGGTAGATTTGCATGTTAACATTCTAACACTTCTAACGATACGTCATTTGGACATACAAAATAAAAGATACATCCTAAATCGTTGGACAAAGCAACAAAAACAAAAGCATATTTTTTCACTATTTGGCATATGACAATCGATTGTCATCTAGCGCAATTGACTGTCACAGAAACACATTTCTTTACTGACTTCGTAAAAGTCATACTTTCAGGCATTGCAACCAATTGTAATCCCCCTGAAATCTATTGCACTGTTTATATTTTTCACTTTTTGAAGGTGTGCAATCGAGTGTAATCCCCCTACAATCGATTGCATTTCTTTTCTTTTTTTAAAACAAATTCAGTTTTCGTCATACAATATCCATCCCTCTTACCCCTAAACCTTCAAACATGTTTACAACTTATTTTTTCCAAAATCCATTTATTCAAAAAACGAATTTGACATATTTTAATGTTATCATAATCATTAATATAAACAACACCTGTCTCACTATAATCCATGGCAATCTCACCCTAAAAATTATCATCAATCATGAATAAAATCAAGCTTTCACATCTTCCTCAATGGCATAACCCCATACATACATACTCATGATCATTCAAACATGGATTCAAGTATAATAACACATATAAACATAAATCAACCAACCAATTTTCAGAATTTCATCATATAACACATTATCAAACGGAAACCTAGAACCCTAATGAGATTAAAGACTTCTCATCTCTACCCCCATCATACAATACACCTAGATTCAATACGTTTTCTCCCCTATTACATTAGATTTTCATCAATTGATGATGAATCAAGCAATCTCTATGGTTCCTTCTTCAAAATCCTAGCCTTTTCCCTTTCTCCCTTTTGCCTCTTTTCTACGCATGTCAGATGTTTCCTATAAAATCTAGCTTTCTCCCTATTTTTAGAATATATAGTCCCTCACCACTTTGTTTAATTATGAATTTTTCCCAACTCAATACTAGCTTCTCTATTCCCACCACCTATTTCTTCCAATTCTCACAAACAGCAAAATTTTATCATTTTATTATTTATTTAATTAATTCAAATAAAATACTACTTATTATGATATTTAATTCAAATTCAAATTAATTCTAAGCAAATATGACAAGCTCTTACTCTATCTCGATACCTTTACTCCAAGGATACTTATCCTAACAACCACACAATAAATAATTTAAAACCAATTAATAAAAAAAATTCTAAATAATACAATTAAAATAATTAATCGAAATTGGCATGTAACATAATCTACTAATATCAATTGGACCAGGCCAGTTCCGGCCTAAGGGGTAGGCAAACTAGGCAATGGCCTAGGGCGTCCAATTTTTTTTCCAATTAGTTAATACTTAATAATAACATCATGTCAAAACAATATTAATTAGCATTTAAATATTGTAACCCCCATTATCATCTTGTTCTTTTTCATAAAATGGTAATGAATAAGATTAATTATAAATTATACTATAAAAAATACAAAACTATTCATATAAGTGTATTTATCTTTCTAATTAACAGGTGAGAGAGTATACGAAACTAAATATTTTTCTAATTAAATATTAATCAATTGTGTTAGAATGTGTCCTCTCAATTATAACAAAAAGATTACAATATATTTTATTTATATAGTAACTTTTTGTATCTTGTTTTAATTTAAAATATTTATATTTGTTTAATTGTTTTATTTTGAAATCTTATTTGTCTTTATTAGAAATTTTATTTTATTTTATTTAAAGTATTGTCAACTAAATATTTAAATTCAATATTCAATTTTAAAAAAAATTAATTGAATGACAAAAAAATTAATTTAACATTAAACTTGATTTGAATAAACAAACAATGCAACACCTAACATAGAAAAAAGTAAAAATCTATTAGTAAAAAATACTCAAAATTTTTAGATTATAAACAAAGTTAAAACTATAAATAATTATATAAATTCAAATAATAATTTGTCAATTAAAAATAGTGATTTATTAATTAAAAATTTAGATAAAGAGTAAATTTTTATTCTTAATAACTTAAACTATTTTATTATAAAATTCGCCTTAGGCCTCCGTTCATGTTGGGCCGGCCCTGGATCAGGCCTCTGTGTATTATTTGGGTTAACGATATGCCACGTAGAAGTATTGGTCATGTGGAGTTGGTTGAAGTGAGCATATACAGCTAGATGGATTCTGAAATATTGGGAATCCTCTCCGCTTTAAACAATAATACAATCCCGGGGGAGACATACATATAAGTGAGTCGTCCTTCAGATTGATTCACTAAAATAAAGTTTATGTGATTGACAAAAAGCTCTTGGTTATTCAAAGATTTGAAGAGAGTGGAAAAATTGTTGCAATGATGAATTCATTATCTAGAGGGATAAAAAAATTGTTTTTTAAATGTGCTAGAGATAAGGCACAAAATAAGTGAAAAACTAGAAATATGATTCGAGTAAAAACTCAAATTAATTATTTAAATCAAATGAAAGAGTGATTTGAATCAAGATAATAAAATCAGGATTTAGAAGGTTTGATTTGAGCCATGACTTAAATCTTGTAGATTCAAGCAAGTTTGTGACTCAAGTCACATTTCTCAAATGAATTTTCAAAACTTTAAGTTCAATCGTGATTTGAGTCAAGCATGACCATGACTCGAGTCAATGTGCTTTTTTATTCTACTTGGACAATAAATTCAATTGAATTAAGACGTTTGAATCAAGTCTTTCAGCCCCAAAATCCAAATTTCTTATTTACTCATGATCCTAGTCAAACAAAGTTGTGACTCGAATCAAGATTAAAATAATATTTCTTCCCGTCTTCTAATTTGTGATTCAAGCCACGTATTGTTGATTTTTTATTATTAATTTCTCTATTTAAAAAAATATTATGAATGGTTTGAACATAAGTGAGAATTATGGATAACTGTCATTATTACAATAAATACATTTAACTTCATACGTGAAGTTGATTTAACTTCGATTACAAAGGTGGGGTAATGAAAAGCGTCATGAAAACTCTCCATTATTCCTCCAATTTTAGTTTGACCGTGGGGATAGTTAAAATTGTCATTGGGTCGATTCCCAGCAATAACTTTTTTATATTTTCAAAACTAGTGCCACATATCTCTCGGTTTATGGCCAAAAAAGAGGGGAAGCTAAATTATTATTTTTAAATACTCAATACATTATTTACACAAAATATTAATAAATTATTTTGTTTACAAACTAGATTTTTTTTACACATAATATTAAAGTAAAAATATCTTGGGAAATAACAAATTTCGAATTCGATTTATCATCATCATTGTCGGTGAAGAACAAATGTTGGATATCTTCGGGAAGAACAAATGTTAGGGATCCTTGTTTCATTAATCTTTGGGAAGATCAAATGTTGGATGCAATATATTTTTTATGGCTTTTGTATTCATTTGTTTCTGATATGAAACAAAAAAAGAGGCTAGATAAATAAAATAAGTATTCATTTATATGATTATTTAAGAACAAAAATTTTGAACCTAAATAATTTTATGCTCTTATAATCCGTCCTAGAAAACTTTTCCCAAATAAAATAATTTTTTTAAAGAATATTCTTTAAAATAATAATATTCTTTAAATTATTTAAAGAATTATTCAAATCCGAATAGAAATGTGAATTGGATACTACGAGAGTACAAAGTTTCGTACCTTGGTTTAAGGATCACATTTTCGAAAAGTATTATTCAAATCCCGCTTCAATAACAGAAAGATTAAGATGTTTAACATATGGTCCAAGTTTGGTTGTGTTTTCTTATAGAACATACTCAATTAATGGATACATATTTTATACCAAAGAACAAGATGATAAAAGTACTATGCAAAATAGTGGTGTCACCGTGGTAGCTGAAGCAATGCACATTTCAAGTGTGAAAGACTTAAACCCCAAATTTGTAAATTTGTCATATTTTGGAGTTATCGAGCTCATTTGGGTGTTTGATTATGAGAAGTTTCAGATTCCTATATTTCGTTGCAAGTGGGTTAAAAACAATAATGGCGTATGAATGAATAAGTCGGGATTTTTGCAAATGGATCTTAATAGGGTGGGGTACAAAGATGAGCCTTTTATTCTAGCTTCTCAAGCTAAACAAGTGTTTTATGTCACTGATCTGACAAGTACAAAATTGTCTATAGTTCTTTTATCTAACAAAGTAATTGATGAAAACATTGGAGATCAAGGTGATATTGAATCATTCACTAGAAATGATCAAGATGAAAATATTATAGAGAATGCATCATATACTAGAAATGATCATAATAAGGGTATTTGGATCAATCTAATCGTCTGTGCTGTTAAGAGATGTGTAGAACATATTCCAAGCAAGAAAAGAAAGAGACGTGCCTAAAAAAGGTACAAGTTATAAATAGATTCTGGATTTTTTATATTTGTCATTTAATTTGTCATGTTATATCATTCAATGGATTATAGCTTATGGATTTTTATAATTTATCATTTAATTTTTGTTTTTTTCTTTCTTACAAGTCTAATGGCTAGTAATGAGGAAGACACACACACACAAGACACATGATACAAATGAAGCTCAAAATGAAGCTTCGAAGGTAGAAAGTGAAATAAAACGTGGAATTAAAATTATGAAGTCAATCATCCGTGCAAGAGACAAAGGGGTGAAACTTGATGTGCATTGGAGTGAGGAGAACCAACTAATTGAGCCAAACGGTTCAATGTTGTCTTCATACATTGGTCCACTTGTCCGCCAACACATTCCAATTACCAGTGATAATTGGAGGAATCCATTGTTAAGTTGTTAAAGATAAGATATGGAGTGAGATACATGTACTTACCAAACATGATTGATGTGTTATTAGATTTTTTTTACTTATACTAACACATTTTATGTGTATATGTGTATGTTTTTTTTTGTAGAGGTCCTTTAATATTGATGAAAGTCGGCAGAAGTATTATCTTCAATTGGCTTGAAAGAGACATAGGGGGTTTCGAGCATTATTATCAAACAAATATCTGAGGGATGATGAAAAAAATTTGTTGAAGCAGAACTTCCACACTTGTATGCGGATTTGATTACACCGGAAGAATGTGGCGCTTTTGTAGCCAAACGGAAAATCGGAAAATTCAATGTAATGTTATCTTTTCATGTCTATTAATTGTATTATATACTTGTTGCATTAGTTTGTTCTGATGTGACTTAAACTTGTTTATCCATGATTTGAGTGCCATTAATCACCAAAGAGCATCAAAACCCGCATATTCATACAGAAAATGACATTTGGGATATGCACGCTTACAACAACAAATGGTAAATATATATAAATGATATGATCTTATTAATTGTCTCAATATGTTATAATTTATGATCTTATTATTTGTCTTAATGCGTAGTTAGAAGAGGAGAAAAATGAAGAAAAATCTCTTTCGAAACATGTTTTGTGGAAGACTACTCGTGTGGGCAAGAGTGGAGTTGCTAGTGAAGATGTTCAACATGTTTATGAGGAATGTGTAAGTATAACATTATGTCTTTAAAATATAATTAATTTTTAATGCTCAATAATAATTTTCGATTTGTCAATGAATTTTAGGAGACTCTATCTAAATCCTTAACCATCGGTGAAGAGGATTGCATAAGCATTCTTAGTCGAGTACTAAATGTTCTTGAGTATTTTGGTCGAGTGAGGGGTAAAGGATTTGGTGTGACTCCATATTCCTTGTATAAGAAACCAAAGAGAAAATTCCTAGCAATCAATAAGTGATGCAATCATTGGAGGAACTAAAAGCGCAAGTCCGTGAATTGCAAAAGGATAAAGAGAGATATGAGGCGGAAAAGCGCGGTTCCGGGTTGAAAGATACTAGTGACAAAACTAATAAAAATTGTGAAAATTAAATTCCCGAGGTAATTGGCACATATTTATTTTAATTAAATTAACACATTTATTTTAATTGACATTTACACACATTAACAATTATGCATTCACTATTGCTTCAGGGTATTTCATCTTGTCGATTGTATTTGTCGTTACTGACTTATCGCATGGTTGGCAAGGGAAAAGTGCATAGCAGAGTGGGAGAGTTAATTCACCATAATCTGCTCCCTCATGGATATCTGAAAGTGTCGGTTGATATTGCTATAGATAGGGATACGATACTACCTATACCTGACTTGGTTTTAGAGATAACATTAGTGGGAGATGTAATAGGCTCGTTTGTTGCATGGTCGTCGTACCACATTTTCATAGATGATGAGGTAAGTTTAAAACCATTATGAATCTCTTAGTATTCAAATGTCAATTCTGAACCATTATGAAAATCATTCTGAATCATTACGTACATTTTTTTCACATAGTAATGTTAGACTCCTACAAAACCCGCATCTAAGGATAAAGGGTTTTTGCCGGAAAAAGAGTATGTTACATCACAAAGAGAGGTACATTTAAAGTGTTATTCTATGATTCGAATTCAAAAGTTTCGTGATTTTTTATTTTACCTAACTTATATGATTATTAGGTTCCTGCTCAAGCTTCACAATAAGTCATCAACAAGAAAAAGGTTCATGCAAGGACCTTGCAGGCAAAAAGAGCTCCTGCAAATCTCTTTCGGTTGTCTCTTGAGACACTTGTGTCAATATCAGATGTGATGCAAGGTTGTATTCATCAAATAGATATGGATGATTGTGTTTTTAGTTTTCCTCATTCCGAGATAGTCAGAAGAGGGGACATGGAGCATATTTTCAGGCATCTTGAATTAGGCATCGTTGTTATGCATGCATACATTTGGTACTTCGATCAATTTATTATTTATTTATTTATTTGAATAATTTATTTACACATTTCAATGAAAATAGTCTAATATTTATTATATATGTTTTTATTTAAGGTTCTTGTATGACAAAATCATGTGTGGGACACAATTGTCAAACAGATTCTGTTCCCTTGCTTCTACCCGTGTCAATGCAACGATAATTGGTTTGAATTCAGTTTTAGTAAGAGACCACTTAATTGAGATATTTACGGAGGCCAATACAAAAACTTTGTTTTTCTTACCGTATAATACTGGACACAAGTAAAATTTTCATTCTAATTTCATTCTAATCTTTGTATTTTTTGCGTAGAAATTATTCATCTAAACTTTTGTTATATTTTACAGTGGACACTGGTTGTTGGTTTCCATTAATCCTACAAAAGAAGTGGTCTATTATATGAATTAATTATATTTTAAAGACATAAAGTTATACTTACACATTCCTCATAAACATGTTGAACATCTCCACTAGCAACTCCACTCTTGCCCACACGAGCAACCTTCCACAAAACATGTTGCGAAAGAATTTTTTCTTCATTTTTCTCCTCTTCTAACTACACATTAAGACAAATAATAATATCATAAATTATAACATATTGAGACAATTAATAAGATCGTATCATTTATATATATTTACCATTTGTTGTTGTAAGCGTGCATATCCCAAACACCATTTTTTGTATGAATATGCGGGTTTTGATGCTCTTTGGTGATTAATGGCACTCAAATCATGGATAAACAAGTATAAGTCACATCAGAACAAACTAATGCAACAAGTATACAATACAATTAATAGACATGAAAAGATAAAATTACATTGAATTTTCCGATTTTCCGTTTGGCTACAAAAGCGTCCCATTCTTCCAGTGTAATATAATCTGCATACAAATGTGAAAGTTCTGCTTCAACAAATTTTTCTCATCATCCCTCAGATATTTGTTTGATAATAAGGCTCAAAACCCCCTATGTCTCTTTCAATCCAATTGAATATAATACTTCCGCCGACTTTCATCAATATTAAAGGACCTCTACAAAAAAAAAAACATACACATATAAACATAAAGTGTGTTAGTATAAGTAAAAAATATCTAATAACACATCAATCATGTTTGGTAAGTACCTGTATCTCACTCCATATCTTATCTTTACCAACTTTCAACAATGGATTCCTCCAATTAACACTGGTAATTGGAATGTGTTGGCGGACAAGTGAACCAATGTATGAAGACAACATTGAACCGTTTGGCTCAATTAGTTGGTTCTCCTCACTCCAATGCACATCAAGTTTCACCCCTTTGTCTCTAGCACGGATGATTGACTTTATAGTTGTAATTCCACGTTTTATTTCACTTTCTACCTTCGAAGCTTCATTCTGAGCTTCATTTGTATCATGTGTCTTGTGTGTGTGTCTTCCTCATTACTAGCCATTAGACTTGTAAGAAAGAGAAAAAAAATTAAATGATAAATTATAAAAATCCATAAGCTATAATGCATTGAATGATATAACATGACAAATTAAATGACAAATATAAAAATCCATAATCTATTTATAACTTGTACCTTTTTTAGGCACGTCTCTTTATTTTCTTGCTTGGAATATGTTCTACCCATCTCTTAACAATACAGACGATTAGATTGATCCAAATACCCTTATTATGATCATTTCTAGTATATGATGCATTCGCTATAATATTTTCATCTTGATCATTTCTAGTCAATGATTCAATATCACCTTGATCTCTAATGTTTTCATCAATTACTTTGTTAGATAAAAAGCACTATAGACCATTTTGTACTTGTCGGATCAGTGACATAGAACACTTGTTTAGCTTGAGAGGCTAGAATAAAAGGCTCATCTTTGTACCCCACCCTATTAAGATCCACTTGCAAAAATCCCAACTTATCCATTCGTACGCCATTATTGTTTTCAACCCACTTGCAACGAAATATAGGAATCTGAAACTTCTCATAATCAAACACCCAAATGAGCTCGATAACCCCAAAATATGACAGATTTTCAAATTTGGGGTTTAAGTTTTTCACACTTGAAATGTGCATTGCTTCAGCTACCACGGTGACACAACTATTTTGCATAGTACTTTTATCTTCTTGTTCTTTGGTATAAAATATGTATCTATTAATTGAGTATGCGCTATAAGAAAACACAACCAAACTTGGACCATATGTTAAACATCTTAATCTTTCTGTTATTGAAGCGGGATTTGAATAATACTCTTCAAAAATGTGATCCTTAAACCAAGGTATGAAACTTCGTACTCTCGTATTATCCAATTCACATTTCTATTCGGATTTGAATAATTCTTTAAAAAATTTAAAGAATATTATTATTTTAAAGAATATTCTTTAAAAAAAATTATTTTATTTGGGAAAAGTTCTCTAGGATGGATTATAAGAGCATAAAATTATTTGGATTCAAAATTTTTGTTCTTAAATAATCATATAAATGAATACTTATTTTATTTATCTAGCCTTATTTTTTGTTTCATATCAGAAACAAATGAATACAAAAGCCATAGAAAATATATTGCATCCAACATTTGATCTTCCCAAAGATTAATGAAACAAGGATCCCTAACATTTGTTCTTCCCGAAGATATCCAACATTTGTTCTTCACCGACAACGATGATGATAAATCGAATTCGAAATTTGTTATTTCCCAAGATATTTTTACTTTAATATTATGTGTAAAAAAATCTAGTTTGAAAACAAATTAATTTATTAATATTTTGTGTAAACAATGTATTGAGTATTTAAAAAAATAATAATTTAGCTTCCCCTCTTTTTTGGCCATAAACCGAGAGATATGTGGCGCTAGTTTTGAAAATATAAAAAAGTTATTGCTGGGAATCGACCCAATGACAATTTTAACTATCCCCACGGTCAAACTAAAATTGGAGGAATAATGGAGAGTTTTCATGACGCTCTTCATTACCCCACCTTTGTAATTGAAGTTAAATCAACTTCATGTATGAGGTTAAATGTATTTATTGTAATAATGACAGTTATCCATAATTCTCACTTATGTTCAAACCATTCATAATATTTTTTTAAATCGAGAAATTGATGATAAAAAATAAACAATATGTGGCTTGAATCACAAATTAGAATACGTGAAGAAATATCTTTTTAATATTGATTCGAGTCAACTTTGTTTGACTTGGATCATGAGTAAATAAGAAATTTGGATTTTGGGGCTGAAAGACTTGATTCAAACGTCTTAATTCAATTGAATTTCTTGCCCAAGTTGAATAAAAAAGCACATTGACTCGAGTCATAGTCATGCTTGACTCAAATCACGATTGAACTTAAAGTTTTGAAAATTCATTTGAGAAATGTGACTTGAGTCACAAACTTGCTTGAATCTACAAGATTTAAGTCATGGCTCGAATCAAACCTTCTAAATCCTGATTTTATTATCTTGATTCAAATCACTCTTTCATTTGATTTAAATAATTAATTTGAGTTTTTACTCAAATCATATTTCTAGTTTTTCACCTATTTTGTGCCTTATCTCTAGCACATTTAAAAAACAATTTTTTTTATCCCTCTAGATAATGAATTCATCCTTGCAACAATTTTTCCACTCTCTTACAATCTTTGAATAACCAAGAACTTTTTGTCAATCACATAAACTTTATTTTAGTGAATCAATCAGAAGGACGACTCACTTATATGTATGTCTCCCCCGGGATTGTATTATTGTTTAAAGCGGAGAGGATTCCCAATATTTCAGAATCCATCTAGTTATATATGCTCACTTCAACCAACTCCACATGACCAATACTTCTATGTGGCATATCGTCAACCCAAATAATACACGGAGGCCTGATCCAATTGATATTAGTAGATTATGTTTCATGCCAATTTTGATTAATTATTTTAATTGTATTATTTAGAATTTTTTGATTAATTGGTTTTAAATTATTTATTATGTGGTTGTTAGGATAAGTATCCTTGGAGTAGAGGTATCGAGATAGAGTAAGAGCTTGTCATATTTTCTTAGAATTAATTTGAATTTGAATTAAATATCATAATAAATAGTATTTTATTTGAATTAATTAAATAAATAATAAAATGATAAAATTTGGTCGTTTGTGAGAATTGGAAGAAATAGGTGGTGGGAATAGAGAAGCTAGTATTGAGTTGGGAAAAATTCATAATTAAACAAAGTGGTGAGGGACTATATATTCTAAAAATAGGGAGAAAGCTAGATTTTAGAGGAAACATCTGACATGCGTAGAAAAGAGGCAAAAGGGAGAAAGGGAAAAAGCTAGGATTTTGAAGAAGGAACCATAGAGATTGCTTGATTCATCATCAATTGATGAAAATCTAATGTAATAGGGGAGAAAACGTATTGAATCTAGGTGTATTGTATGATGGGGGTAGAGATGAGAAGTCTTTAATCTCATTAGGGTTCTAGGTTTCCGTTTGATAATGTGTTATATGATGAAATTCTGAAAATTGGTTGGTTGATTTGTGTTTATATGTGTTGTTATACTTGAATCCATGTTTTAATGATCATGAGTATGTATGTATGGGGTTATGCCATTGAGGAAGATGTGAAAGCTTGATTTTATTCATGATTGATGATAATATTTTGGGTGAGATTGCCATGGATTATAGTGAGACAAGTGTTGTTTATATTAATGATTATGATAACATTAATATATGTCAAATTCGTTTTTTGAATAAATGGATTTTGGAAAAAATAAGTTGTAAACATGTTTGAAGGTTTAGGGGTAAGAGGGATAGATATTGTATGACGAAAACTGAATTTGTTTTAAAAAAAGAAAAGAAATGCAATCGATTGTAGGGGGATTACACTCGATTGCGCACCTTCAAAAAGTGAAAAATATAAACAGTGCAATAGATTTCAGGGGGATTACAATTGGTTGCAATGCCTGAAAGTATGACTTTTACGAAGTCAGTAAAGAAATGTGTTTCTGTGACAGTCAATTGCGCTAGATGACAATCGATTGTCATATGCCAAATAGTGAAAAAATATGCTTTTGTTTTTGTTGCTTTGTCCAACGATTTAGGATGTATCTTTTATTTTGTATGTCCAAATGACGTATCGTTAGAAGTGTTAGAATGCTAACATGCAAATCTACCTCATGGTGGTGCTTGGTGAAATGCTTGAGTTGTAGTCAATTACCTAATGTAGGGATGTTTGTAATGACTTGTATGATCGGTTAGTGAATCGTTATGTTTATATGATGATATGTTGTTGTTATGGTGAAGTAACATGAATGAATGCCTATGACGTCATGTTTGGTGAGTTTCTTCTATTTGTTGTTGTTTATTGATATTGTAACATGAACTGAATATTGTGTATGATGAATGATGTGATGGATAAATGGTGAGATATGTATAGAGATCTTTTGGTGAACCTTTTTTTGTGATAATATATGTTATTGAGAGTCATGCATCACGGTGTATGGGCATCAGTCCATTTTTGGTGTGCTCTGGTCCTATGGCGGGGATTGGGAGTAAGTAGTCGATTTTAGGTGGGAATTGGTGAAGCGTTACCTACGGCGATGGTAACAATTTGGTGTGCTCTGGTCCTATGGCGGGGATTGGGAGCAATAAGAACCTAAATATTCATGAATGGTACCGTATGCATAGTGAGTCAGTTGTGGAGTACATGTCCATGTATGATTGCATATGTTGTTGATTGTTCATGGTGTTGATGATTGGAAATGATTATGTAATTGTTGTCATGAATTGGATTTGAGAATATGTTGTTGATGGTTATAAATAATGTATGTGTGCTTAATGTGTACTCTCTACCTTAGAATTTTTTACATTATTTATAGTGAAAGTGAGCGTGCGATGACAGGTATTGTATGACATTAATATTTTCTACTGCAAGTTTGTTAAAAGCTTGATTTATTAAATGTTTTGTCGGTGATGATACCTTATATTATCATGTAAAGCTTAATATATAAGTTTTGGGGTTTGGGGAGTTACAGATTGAGTCCCGATATTTGCATGATCCCTAATCTCCGCATCACTTGGATCATGACCGAATGTGTACTGATAAATTATGATGAAGGAGCAAGCTTCTTCTCGATTCAAGGAAGTAACCTCCACCTCTGATGAAGCCAAATCAGAAAGAGGCGAATCCTCAACGGGTACAGAGGGAATTAACATTGAACTGACTACGTAATCACTCGTTAACATCATCATAAAAAATAAGAGTGTCGAAAGAAGATTCATCAAGAGAAGTTTCCCTATCAAGAGAACTGCTGGAAAACTCCTATGAATCAGAAATGTCATGCCTATTTATTATAAAGGGAGTAAAATGACTAGTAACTGAAAAGGGGAATCGATGTAACAAAAGGGGAAACTGACTTTGCGGAGTTGCGAAAAATTTACCCAAAGAATCAGGAAACCCTTATATAAAGAAAGTGTACTGCGACTCAGACAAAAAAAAAAAGATGTAAAATTAAAAATCAATGTTCATATTTCACCTTAGAGGTATAAGCGAACTCAGGTGCACTAGAATGCCCTAAAGAAGAGCATCACGTCCTAACTCCTGAGCCTAAGGTCACATGCCTGAAAAATGACGAAACGTCTCAATAATGGGAAATGCATTTGTTCTCTAGTAGCTCTGCAATTACCTCATGACCTTTCAGCTTCTCCTTAGAGACGACTTTGATGATATAAGGTCACCCTCAACATTAAAAGACTTATCGGGGCTGATGAAACACCTGGAAGCAAGGTTGTTAAAATCGCGATTTAAAACCTAAACTCTTAGATTTTACGTTTCTAGGTTGTCATTTGGTGTTAAATTGTGGGTAAAATCGTATATTGGAACGATTTTACACGATTTAAATCTCTCTAAAATCTATAAAATCGTGTAAAATCTTTGGATTTTACTCTTTGACTTGATTTTACCTTCTTTTTTTCTTGAAATCTATGGTTTGTAATCTATGTGATTGTCAGTGTTTTGTTATTTTTATTATTTTAATAAACTAACTTAATAGAATTTGATTTGATTTACTGTGTATACTCTTTTAGTTAAAATTTATTATTTAAATATGATTATTTTTCTTATTTAAATTTAAATTTAATATTATTTTAACATGAGATAAATTGTATGATTTTACGTTTTAATTTTAAGTTTCGATTTTACCTAACCAAAATAAGTCAAGGTAAAAACTCGATTCTGACAACCTTATCTGAAAAGCCTTGGAAACAAAAGTATGATACGGACGAGACCCAAGTGTTAAACCCATTAAAATTATTCATCGTATATAACATGTGCACGTGAAACATAAGATACACTTTATAATCTCGTACATTTCATTTCATTCATTTTAGACTTTTAACTAATTGTGATGTTAGAGTTTTAATCTTATATCATAAATCCGCACCATCACATCAACAATTCAACACCACGTATCAATCCCAATTCTAATTTCAATTATAAAAATTTGTAACATCTAAAATTTATTAAAGTAATACAATTATTAGTTGGAATAGATCTAGAATGTAAAGAGTTTATGGAAGAATTATTTTGGAAAAGAAATATAATAATATTATTTTTAATCAGTCAAATAATATATTTTAGATAGATAGGCAGATGATAAGAAACTTGTCACAATCTTTATTTTGTTGTAAAAAGGAGGTTGATTAATATTTATTACGTGGCAACTCAAGGGAGCTTTAACGAAGGAAAAAAAATGTAGACAAAAAGGGACTGATGAAGTTAAAATTGGAAGGGAAGAGACACGATCACACCATAAAGCTCAAAGAAGGAGAAGCATTCATGGACCACGAAGGAGGGGATACCATGTTGTTTTCGGAGAGAGATCTTCTTGAAGCAAGGTAAATCAAACAAAAAATCTTGTTTCTTAATAATATTCTGGGGAGTTTTTCTGGGTGTGGTGTTTGATAAAAATTCTGAAAAGTTGTATGAGACAAAAAAAAAATAGAATCTGTCAGAACACCGTGCGACCACCCCGAGAGTGTATCACTGCCGAGAACGATCATCTACAGCTTAGGATGATAGCTCAAATTGAGTATCAATCAAGGCCGTCAATCACGCTCTGATCGCACGGTAATGCTTCATCCACCAGATTTAAGTTCCTGTCTCCTTAGAAATCAAGGACACAGTAGTACGAGCCTATAGAACAGATCCTGTTCAAGTAAGGTCGTGACTATTGCTCTTCGCCTCGCTTATATAAACTGCGTATTTTCTAAGAGGCTTAACGGTGTGGGACTAAATTCTTCATTTATTTTTTTCACTTCTAACTAAGTAGACTCCTTTTATACTTAGTAGTTAGTTCCATTGATTTCATTTCAGTTCAATACTAACTAAGTAGACTCCTTTTATACTTAGTAGTTAGTTCCATTGATTTCATTTCAGTTCAATACTAACTAAGTAGACTCCTTTTATACTTAGTAGTTAGTTCCATTGATTTCATTTCAGTTCAATACTAACTAAGTAGACTCCTTTTATACTTAGTAGTTAGTTCCATTGATTTCATTTCAGTTCAATAACCCCTTTCTGTCAAATTGTATTGTATTATAACCCCTCTTATTTCTTTAACAAAAGAGTTATTCATACTTCTAATTGAAAGAAATGACAAAAGAGTTATTCATACTTCTAATTCAAAGAAATTACTCATGCCTTATCTCTGCAATTCCAATATCATTTATTTTCTTGATATTTGTTTTTGTGTATATCATTCATGTAGTTGAAAGTTCAGGCAATTCTGTAATTCTAAACAACATCCGCTCTTTCATTATGCAGCTAAGAAAATGAGACACACAGCAGAGACGAAACTTAGTGAGTGATACAATGTTGCTTGCTATAAGGATATTTGTTGTAAGCTTGCATATGCTTATCAGACAACTCAACCATGCTTTGCAAGATAGAAATAGAAATGAGCTTGAGCAAGATAGCCATTTAGTGTCTGAGTCTAAGACTCTGCATCCATACATCCTATCATTCAGAACTGATTATGTTTGCTAAACTTGATTGAAGACACTTCTGTCAAAATTGTTAAAAAAGACAGACAAATGCTATAGCTCACAGAATGGTTCTATCCTGAAAATCCAAACACAGAAATATTTTGGACTCCATCTATATACATCAATTTCGATGAAAATTTAAAACTGAGTACTTATCTCTCAAAGTTTGTAATACAACTAGAGTTACCTACTAAAACTAGATATGACATGGAAGAATTGAAACATAGCAGGTTGTTATAATGTCACAATGAGTTTTTCTTAGAAAAGAAGATTCCACCTTCTTTATATAGAACTTAGGAGACAATTACACACTAACTAAACTCTTACTAATATTAGGAGAATACTGAGCACAATAAGAATTGATATTTACTCTGCCATTGTTTTACCATCTTTCATTGATTCAGTCCACTCGGACTTTTCTTCTTGTCCTAATTGACCTCATCAGTTGATCAATTTTTCTTCTTCCTGTTTTGATTGAACAAATGGTACTTTCCGCAATTACAAATTCTGCAGTTGATCCTTCCATTAGTGGCATATCAAACGGTGGTGCTATACAATCAAAATTGGTTCAACAAATGGTACTTTCCGCTCTTTCGGCCTTGGGAATTCAAGGTAAGTCTTCTAATGTTTCTCGTCCATGGTTTCTTGATTCGGATGCATCCTATCACATGACGGGCTCCTTAGAATATTTGCACAATTTACAATCTTATCATGATAATCAAAAAATTCAAATAGCTAATGGTAATACTTTTATTGATTACTAGTGTTGGCGACATAAATTCTGATTTTCGGGATGTGCTTGTTTTATCCGGACTTGCTTTCAATTTATTACCGGTTAATCAATTGGTAGATAAAAATTATGCTATTAACTTTTCTAGTGCTGGTTGTCTTGTATAGGCAGGTGTTGGGGAATGTGATTGCGAAGGAGCCTAATGTGGGAAGATTGTTTCCATTCCAGTTTATTTCTAGTATTTTATCTCTTGTTTGTATTAATGTTCTGAACTCTTATGAGGGTTGACATAGAAAATCGAGTCTTCCAAACTATTATATTGTCTCATTTATTCAAAATTGGTTTATTGGAAAATAAAAATTGTATTTATGAAGCACAAACACGATACGAATATCGGATATAATACGTATTCGATATAGTGATACATTACAAATTGAAAAAGACTAAATATGATACGTTTGAGATACTCAAACGTAAATAAAAATTAAATACTTCAAGATATGTCTCTGATGAAGTTTTTTTTTTTTTTGTGTTTGTGATAGATGAAGAAGAAGAAAACAATAATATAAGAAAGACACTTGCACGTTACTGTATAAATAAGAGTGGAAAAAAATAATTTTGTAATTTAAGTTACAAGAAATTGGAAAGACGTATTATAAATTGAAAATTTGAAACAAAATATTGAAATAAAGAGATACAGTTGGACAATGTCTTGGACCACGCGCCGACTTATTTCGGTCACATGTAATACTCTCCCATATCGAGGGTCATGTATTCAATTATATTCACTGCTATAATTATTTAAACGTTTATGCTTTGATTTCATCCCCTCACTGAAACTTACTTGAGCGTCGGAGTACCTTGCAAGTACACCATCATTTCTCCTTCAGTCGTTGTTGTTACTCCACACTGAAGGTCAGGAAGATCTGTTCAGAGTATATCAGAACACATACATTAACCCCCAACAAATAGAAAATAATGAGAAGAAGGAAGAAAAACAAACATATATCGGTTTGTCAAAGCCGATTGAAGCAAATTCAACTCTAAATTATCAAGATGCAAGAGGTTATTCTTGGTGGGTTGTTTTTAGAAGACTGTAGGATAAGTCTTGGGATTAGGCTTGTACAAAGATCTAACAATAGTGGAAATCTCTTTCGGTTTGGAAAGGGGACTGGATGTACCTTCTGATTGTGAAAGGAACCAGAATAATTCTCTTTGTCTCTTTTACTTTCCGCATTTATCATTTTCGCACTTAGTTCTCGAAAGAAAGTAAAAGAATCGAAAAAATCGAAAAAACTTTAAAAGAAATTTTAAAAGCCTAATTCACACCCCCCCCCCCCCCTCTTAGGCGCATCTCAAACTTACAATTGGTATCAGAGCAAGTTATAGGTAACTTGTTCCTAAAAGATCCAAAATGGCTTCTGGAGTCCCGGTTTTCAAAGATGGTGGTAGTAGAAACAAGCCACCTCTATTTTCGGGAGAGTATTTTGATTTTTGGAAAATCCGAATGAAGGCACACTTAGAAGCACAAGGAGATGGTATATGAGAAGTTGTTGAAAATGGTCTGCATAATCTTATCAGTATAGTCGATGGTGTTAGCACTTTTAAGACTAAAAATTTGTATGATGAAAATGACAAGAAAAGAATTCTAAACGAAAAGAAAGATATCAATATTCTTCAAAGTGCCTTAAGTATGGATGAATTCTTCCGCATTTCTCAATGTAAATCGGCAAATAAAATATGGGATACTTTGGTGGAGACTCATGAAGGAACCGCTGAAGTAAAAAGATCAAGATTGAATACATTGAGCCAAGAATACGAGATGTTCAGAATGCAGCCCCGAGAATCAATACTTGCTCTACAAAAGTGATTTGTTCACTTAATCAATCCCTTGATTGCTCTTGGTAATACTTTTACTAACGATGAATTAAATTTTAAAGTGCTTAGGTTTTTAAATAGGGAATGACAACCAAAGGTGACGACAATTTCAGAAAAGAAAAGTCTTTCTACAATTATATTCGCTTCCTTGTTCGGAAAACTTCAAGAGCATGAATTAGAACTCAAAATATTGGAGAAGCATGAAATTCAAGTAAATTATTCAAAAGACGTTTCATTAAAGACAAGAGTAAAAAAATATGATAGCAATCAAGAGGATGAATTCGATAGTGATGAAGATGATGAACTTTTCAAGAAATTTGAAAATTTTCTAAGAAAATAAAGAAAAAAATAAATCATTAAAGAAGAAGCACCTACAAGGAAGATTGAATGTGGAGAAAAGGTCATGTTAAAATTGAATGTCCTACACTTAAAATGAAAGATAAATATTTCAAAAGAAAGAAGGACAGAAGGCCAAAGAAAGCATATGTTGCATGAGATGACAATGAAATAAGTTCATCTTCAGATGAAGATCATCAATGCCTTGTTTGCATGATCTTCATCTGAAGATGAACAAGATCATGCAAACAAGGCATTGATGATCTCACATAATTCAAGTGATGAAGAACATGAGGTTAGCAATAATTTTTCAATTTATGATAGTGATGCTCTAGGAGAAATTGATGAACTATTAAGTGAATGCAAAATTCTGTAAAAAACAATTTCATCACAAAAGAAACAAATCTCAACTTTAGAAGAAAAGGTTAAGACCCTGGAAAATAATTTCAAAGATGAAAAACAAAAATTAATTAGTGATCAAAAACAGAGTTTTGTATGCACAAAGTGTGAGTCACATTCATTCCAAATTGTCCAACTAAAAAGAGTTCTTGAAAGGTATGAAAAATGACAAATTGGATTGAAGTGTGTTCTTAGTCAACAAAGGTATTCAAATGACAAGAGTGGTCTTGGTTACTCAAAATTTTCTAAAACCAAGTTCTAACAAGACCATCTTTGTAAAGGCTAGTGAACAAATTCCTAAAGTGAAAGTGGACAAATCTAAAGTGGTTCATTAATATCCAAAAAGAAAAAGATTTGGTAAGAATAAGTCTTGTGTTCCTAGGTATAAAAGCAACTTTGAACCAACATAATTTTATTGTGGAATAATTGGCCATACACCTAATGCATTCTATGTGAGAAATTTCAGTATAGCACAAAGGCATTATGTGTGGGTTAAGAAAGACACTAACTATGATGGACCCAAAGCACATTGGGTACCAAATAAAACTTAAATTGTTTTGTAGGTTTGCTTGGAGACCACTTCAAAATTAATGTTTCATTAACAAAGTGGTTGTTCTAAGTTCTTGATGAGAGATATAAACTAACTTTCAAATTTAGTTTCAAAGTCCAAGGGTTAATTCAGATATGAGGATTCCCTTAAAGAAAGAATTCTTGGCATAGGCAAAGTTGAAGCACTAACTTTCACATCTATTGAAGATAATAAAGCATAATCTTCCAAGTATAAATCAACTTTGTGGCAAAGACTTCAAAATCATGTTTCGACAAGGATATATTGTAGAAACATGCTTCAACCTCAAGCTTTTGATGAAGACAACAAACTTCGATACATTTCATAATTGCAAAAAGTCATAAGCTTTCATTGGTATCAAGCACAAGGACATGTATTATCAAACGCAACGACTTTATGTGAATCAAGCTTCATGTACACTTTCATAAAGATTCAAGACATTGGACACAAGTTTGAGGTATATCAAAACTCACCCTTGAATTAATATATAAGTGTTCAAAAATCATATTTTATGTTAGCATATTGCATATACCATTTGGAATAATTTTTGAACTGGTTTAACACTTTAAAATGAATTATTTTCTGGTTTAATAACAGTGTTAACCGATTAATCAAATGGGTTAACCGGTTAACGGCCCCAATTTTTGAATTGTAAAGTTAAAGTTTTAAAGCATTAACCGGTTAACTCTTTTGGTTAACCGGTTAACACTGTACGTTTTTGTGAAAATGGGCCACTTTTCATTTGAATTATTTTTTAAATGTTATACCTTTTCATGAACAATTTTATACCTCTTTGAATGGGTGTCTTAAAAATTATATATTCTGAAATTTTCAAAATGATAAACACCTCCTAATATTTTCATAAAAAATTATATTCAATCACTCACATAATTCAAATAATTATTTCAAAAGTGTTCATACTTGTTCATATCATTTCATCTTCATTTTTGAACACTTGTATAAGATTCTTGAGTGACTTTGATTCAAGGAGGAGATCAATCGAAGATTG
This sequence comes from Lathyrus aphaca, assembly GCA_963966055.1. NCBI lineage: Eukaryota > Viridiplantae > Streptophyta > Magnoliopsida > Fabales > Fabaceae > Lathyrus > Lathyrus aphaca. The sequence goes on along the minus strand of OZ014525.1, from coordinate 111,721,457 downwards.
ATATTACATATTTCGTCTTACTATCAATTTGTACCAAAAATAATTATTTCCATTTGTTGACTTGTGATCCAGGATTGTTGGACACAAGGGTTTGTGTTGTTAAGAGGATTGTTCTTCAACACATGTTTTTGTATAGTTGTTAGAAAGTAGGCTTCACCAGTTTTAAGTGTGATAGACTATACAATTCTAAAACTATAATAAAATCTCTTACGAGTCGTAAGGGGACTGGAGTACTCTCGATATGTGAGGGGAACCAGTATAAATCCCGGTGTCTTTTACTTTTCCGTTTTTACCGTCTTTACAACTTAGAACCTTAAGCAAAAAATTCAATCACCGATAAAATTCTGGAAAATTTTCTAAGAACCTAATTCGCCCGCCCTCTTAGGTTCTTTCTGATCTTATATTTGGCATCAGAGCAAGTTATAGGTAACTTGTTCCTAGTGATCCAGCATGGCTTCCGCAAGCACAAATCCGATTTTCAAAGATGGTGGAAACAGCAACAAGCCCCCACTCTTCTCCGGAGAATATTTCGATTTCTGGAAAATCAGAATGAAGGCACATCTTGAAGCCCAAGGAGAAGGTATATGGGAAGCAGTTGAGAAAGGTCCACATAATCCGATGGATGTTATCAATGGCGTTGGAACCGCAAAGTTGAAAAATATGTATGACGAAGACGATAAGAAAAAGATCTTAAATGAGAAGAAGGCAATCAATATTCTACAAAGTGCTCTTAGTATGGATGAGTTCTTCCGAATATCTCAATGTAAATCGACAAAGGATATTTGGGACACCTTGGTAGAAACAAATGAAGGAACCACCGAAGTGAAGAGATCAAGGCTAAACACACTAAGTCAAGAGTATGAGATGTTCCGCGTGCAGCCCGGTGAATCTATAGTTGCCTTACAGAAGAGATTCGTCCATCTAACAAACCATTTGATTGCTCTCGGAAAAACATTTACAAATGATGATCTCAACCTCAAAGTTCTAAGATCCTTGACAAGAGAATGGCAACTGAAAGTAACGGCTATCTCGGAAAAGAAGAGTCTATCAACAATGACATCCACATCTCTATTTAGAAAACTTCAAGAACACAAATTGGAACTTGGAAGGCTCGAGAAATACGAAAGTCAAGAAAAGAAGTCCAAAGGAATTGCCTTGAAGTTTGAATCAAAAGACGATAAAGATGACGAGACATCCGAAGATGAGAACTTTATGCTTCTTGTAAAGAAGCTTGGTAAGATTTTTAATATAAATAAAAATTCCTTTTATGCTAAAAAGAATAGACATTTCAGGGAAAAAAAGGATCCACATCAATGCAAGACGTCGCTTGTTATGAATGTGGAAAGCAAGGTCACATAAAGTCGGATTATCCGAAACTTGCAAAGAAAGGAGGATTCAAAGGCAAGAAGGAGATCAATAACAAGAAGGCATACATTCATGGGACGATAATGAGATAAGTTCCTCGTCGAAATTGGAAAGCGATGAATGCGCAAACATGGCTCTAATGGCTTCATATCACTCTGATGACGAAAAATATGAGGTTAGTAGCAACTTTTATGTTTATGATAATGATACACAAGATGTTATAGATGAATTATTAAAAGAATGTAAAGTTTTGTATAAAACCATTTCATCTCAAAAGAAATTAATTTCATCCTTAGAAGAAAAGAATATTTCTTTGGAAAAATATGTTGAAAATGAAAAACAAAAATCAATGGATGAAAAACAAAATCTTTCTTGTAAGAATTATGAATCTTACTCTTTTCAAATTGTTCAACTTAAAAGAGTTCTTGAAAGATATGAAAAAAGGTCAAATTAGCTCGGAAGAAATTCTTAGGCACCAAAGATATCCTAATGATAAAAGTGGATTAGGATATTCTAAGTTTTCTAAACCAATCACAAATGAGACCATTTTTGTTAAAGCAAGTGAACAAATTGCTAAAGAGAAAATAAACACTTCTAAAAATGTGCATCAAAGTCATAAAAAGAAAAGGGTTGTTAAGAAAAAGACTTATGTTCCTAGATATAGAAGTCATTTCCAACCTACTTGCTTTTATTGTGGAATAAAAGGCCACACACCTAATGCTTGTTATGTGCGCAATATTGGTATTGCAAAAGGGAATTATGTGTGGGTTGAAAAGGGTATTATCTATCAAGAACCCAAAGCAATTTGGGTACCTAACAAAATTTGACTTTGTTTTTGTAGTTATGCTTGAAGACAACTTCAAATCAATGGTATCTTGACAGCGGTTGTTCAAAGCATATGACGGGCGACATCAACAAATTTTCACATCTATATTTAAAGGTCAAAGGATATGTTACATACGGTGATGACAATAAAGTAAAGATCCTCGGAGTAGGAACCGTTGGTGCACCACCATTTACAATCATCGAAGATGTCCTTTACGCTGAAGGCCTAAATCACAACCTACTTAGCATAAGTCAATTGTGTGACAAAGGATTCCGAATCAACTTCACAAAGGATGAATGCCTAATCGAACATGAAATCACACATGATGTTTTGCTAAAAGGTAAAAGAATAAATAATATTTTTATGATTTCGTTTAATGACTCTTCCTTGAAGGTAAAATGCTTATTGGCGAACAACAACGAGGCTTGGCTATGGCATAAAAGATTCGCTCATATTCACATGGAGCACTTGAACAAGTTGATAAAGCATGACCTAGTTGTTGGTATTCCAAAGATTAAGTTCATCAAGGATAATTTATGTGACGCATGTCAAAAGGGGAAGCAAACCAAGACATCTTTCAAATCCAAGAAAGTGGTGTCCACATCTAGGCCACTACAATTGTTGCATATGGATCTCTTTGGTCCATCAAGAACGAAAAGCTTCAGAGGTAATGTTTATGCTTTAGTTATTATTGATGATTTCTCTAGATATACATGGACAATGTTTCTAGTGTATAAAAGTGACGCTTTCAAAGCTTTCAAGAAGTATGTGAAACAAATTCAAAACGAGAAGTCACTCACTATAGCCTCCATTAGAAGCGACTACGATGGAAAATTCTGAAACACATCCTTTAAAGATTTTTGTGAAGAGAACGAAATCTCTCACAACTTCTCCACACCAAGGACTCCTCAACAAAACGGTGTAGTAGAAAGGAAGAATAGGTCAATGGTGGAGCTTGCAAGAATGATTCTTAGCGACTCAAATATTCCTAAGTATTTTTGGGCGGATGTTGTAAGCATAACATGTTTTGTAAGCAACCGTGTCAACATTCGGCCGATTCTCAAAAAGACTCCGTATGAGTTGTTCACAGGAAGGAAACTCAATATATCATTCATCCATATTTTTGGCTGCAAGTGTTTCATTCTCAACAATGACAAGTAAAATCTTGGTAAGTTTGATGAGAAGTCTGACAAAGGCATCTTCCTTGGTTATTCCCTCTCTATTAAAGCTTTTAGAATTTTTAATAAAAAAACTCTTACTGTTGAAGAATCAATACATGTATCTTTTGATGAAGTTAACCCCTCGAAAGAGGATAATATTCTTGTTGTTGATGATGATGATGATGATGATATAATAGATATGTCACAACCACAATAGGATGTTTCAAATGATCAACCAATACCACAAGAAGATGCCACTCAAATCATTGAAGATCATCATGATTTACCGAAAGAATGGAGGACTCATAAAGATCACCTAATCGACAAAGTTATTGGTGATATTAGCCAAGGCGTTGCAACACGATTAAATCTCAAGGATGCTTGTCTCAACATGGCATTTGTATCTCAAATCAAACCAACCAAAGTCGATGAAGCCTTAGGCGACGATCAATGGATTGTAGCAATGCAAGAAGAACTCAACCAATTCGAAAGAAATCAAGTTTGAAGTCTCGTACCAAGACCGGAAAACAAACACATCATATGAACAAGATGGGTGTTCAAGAACAAACTTGATGAGAAGGGAATTATAGTTCGTAACAAAACAAGATTGGTCGCACAAGGTTACAATCAAGAGGAAGGGATATATTTTGATGAGACGTTCGCTCCGGTAGCAAGGTTAGAAGCTATACGATTATTACTTGCTTACGCTTGTTCTATGAATTTTCCGTTGTTCCAGATGGATGTCAAAAGTGCTTTCCTAAATGGCTACATCAATGAAGAAGTCTATGAAACAAAACCTTCGTGTTTTGAAGACTTCAAGAATCCTTCACATGTTTACAAGTTGAAGAAGGTCCTTTATGGTTTAAAGAAAACACAAAGATTGTGGTATCACCGCCTCAACAACTTTCTTTGTGAGAAGGGTTTTGTAAAAGGAAAGGTTGACAAGACATTGTTCATAAAGAAGATAAAAGGTAACACCTTATTGGTTCAAGTCTATGTCGACGACATCATCTTCGGTTCAATGAACAAAGAAATTTGCGAAGAGTTCTCACTAATGATGCAAGGAGAATTCGAGATGTCCATGATGGGAAAAATGAACTATTTTCTTGGACTACAAATCAAGCAAAAAAAGGATGGAATCTTCATCAACCAATCTAAGTATTGCAAGGAATTGTTGAAAAGATTTGATATGGATAGTTGCAAAGTGATGTCCACTCCAATGGGATCCGGAACGTACATTGATCAAGATGAATCTGGTACTTCAGTTGATATCACGAAATATCGAGGTATGATTGGTTCATTACTATATTTGATGGCAAGCCGTCCTGACATTATGTTTAGTGTTTGTTTGTGTGCATGCTTTCAAGAAAATCCGAAGGAGTCGCATCTCACTGCCGTGAAGAGGATCATGAAGTATCTCAAAGGAACAACGAATGTTGGACTATGGTATCCGAAAGGTAGTATATGTTCTTTGATTTGTTATTCTGATGCAGACTATGCAGGATGTAAGACTGATCGAAAAAAGCACAAGTGATACTTGTCACATTCTCGGGAATGCACTAGTGTCGTGGGAATGCAAGAAGAAAGCATGTGTCGCACTTAGCATGGCCGAAACAGAGTACATTGCAGCAGGTAGTTGTTGCACACAGATTTTGTGGCTTAAGCAACAACTTCTTGATTTTGGCGTAGACCTCGGGTGCATTCATCTTCGATGCGACAACACAAGTGCCATCAATATCACAAAGAACCCGGTCATGCATTCAAGGACAAAGCACATAGACATCCGACACCATTTCCTTCGAGATCACATGCTCAACGAAGATGTAGACGTTACCTTCGTGGATACACATCACCAACTTTCTGATATATTCACTAAACTGTTGGCTAAAGAGCAATTTTTCAAAATTCGGCGAGAACTTTGTATTCTCAATGAAGGTGATATCTAAACCTTTCTAAAAAATTACTTGTTATATGGTATATTTTCATAAATATGCACTTATTTCATATTTTCACTATAAAATGCTAGCACTCACTTTTTGTCGGTTTCCGGTTTTCACACTTTCGTATGCCCGACACTTGTTGGTTTCAAAATATTTTTTGATCATTAGTTAAGTCTTGATATGTGCTAATACTTTGTAAAATAATTGTGAAATTTGTTTACCATTTTTCCTATAAAAGGCTGCTGGATTTTTTAATTTTTTGAAATTTTTTGCCCGATAACTGGTTAACGGAATCGGTTAACCGGTTAACGCTTCCAAAACACATTCTGGTTTTTATTAAGTTTGCATGTGCCTTATGTCTTACTTGAATGCTTTCCTGTTGCTTGATTACTTGTTATGTTTTCTTTGTAAAGCTTCTTCCTTTTTGCTAATGACAAAGGGGGAGAAGAGCTTGTTTCTCTAACACCTCTCTGTGCAGAATTTTTTTTCTCTGATATTTAGGGGGAGTTGCTGGATTTAGGGGGAGGATCAAGTATAGAGAAACATCGATCAAAGCCTTCGTGCATATTGGTTGTCATCATCAAAAAAGGGGAGATTGTAGAAGCATGCTTCAACCTCAAGCTTTTGATGAAGACAACAAACTTCGATACATTCCATAATTGCAAAAAATCATAAGCTTTCATTGGTATCAAGCACAGGGACATGTATTATCAAACGCAACGGCTTTATGTGAATCAAGCTTCATGTACACTTTCATAAAGATTCAAGACATTGGACACAAGTTTGAGGTATATCAAAACTCACCCTTGAATTAATATATAAGTGTTCAAAAATCATATTTTATGTTAGCATATTGCATATACCATTTGGAATATTTTTTGAACTGGTTTAACACTTTAAAATGAATTATTTTCTGGTTTACTAACAGTGTTAACCGGTTAGCCAAATGGGTTAACCGGTTAACGGCCCCAATTTTTGAATTGTAAAGATAATGTTTTAAAACGTTAACCGGTTAACCCTTTTGGTTAAACGGTTAACACTGTACGTTTTTGTGAAAATGGGCCACTTTTCATTTGAATTATTTTTTAAATGTTATACCTTTTCAATACTTTTTCATGAACAATTTTATACCTCTTTGAATGGGTGTCTTAAAAATTATATATTCTGAAAATTTCAAAATGATAAACACCTCCTAATATTTTCATAAAAAATTATATTCAATCACTCACATAATTCAAATAATTATTTCAAAAGTGTTTATAATTGTTCATATCATTTCATCTTCATTTTTGAACACTTGTATAAGATTCTTGAGTGACTTTGATTCAAGGAGAAGATTGATCTAAGATTGATATTACATCTTTCTTCTTACTATCAATTTGTACCAAAAATAATTATTTCCATTTGTTGACTTGTGATCCATGATTGTTGGATACAAGGGTTTATGTTGTTAAGAGGATTGTTCTTCAACACATGTTTTTGTATAGTTGTTAGAAAGTAGGCTTCACCAGTTTTTGGTGTGATAGGCTGTACAATTCTAAAACTATAATAAAATCTCTTATGAGTCGTAAGGGGACTGGATTACTCTCGATATGTGAGGGGAACCTAATTCACCCTCTCCCCTCTTAGGCACTTTCTGATCTTACATTAGACATCAGAGCAAGTTATAGATAACTTGTTCCTAGTGATCCAGCATGGCTTCCATAAGCACATATCCAGTTTCCAAAGATGGTGGAAGTAGCAACAAGCCCCCACTCTTCTCCGGGGAATATTTCGATTTCTGGAAAATCAGAATGAAGGCACATCTTAAAGCCCAAGGAGAAAGTATATGGGAAGCAATTGAAAACGGTCCACATAATCTGATGGATGTTATCAATGGCGTTGGAACCTCAAAGTTGAAAAATATGTATGACGAAGACGATAAAAAATAGATCTTAAATGAGAAGAATGCAATCAACATTCTACAAAGTGCTCTTAGTATGGATGAGTTCTTCCGAATATATCAATGTAAATCGGCAAAGGAGATTTGGGACACCTTGGTAGAAACACATGAAGGAACCACCAAAGTGAAGAGATCAAGGCTAAATACACTAAGTCAAGAGTATGAGATGTTCTGTATGCAGCCTGGTGAATTTATAGTTGCCTTAGTGAAGAGATTCGTCCATCTAACAAACCATTTGATTGCTCTCGAAAAAATATTTAAAAATGATTATCTCAACCTCAAAGTCCTAAGATCCTTGACAAGAGAATGGAAACCGAAAATGACTGCTATCTCTGAAAAGAAGAGTCTCTCAACAATGACATCCGCATCTCTATTTGGAAAACTTCAAGAACACGAATTGGAACTTGGAAAGCTCGAAAACCACGAAAGTCAAGAAAAGAAGTCCAAAGGAATTGCCTTGAAGGTTGAATTAAAAGACGATAAAGATGATGAGACATCCGAAGATGAGAACTTTATGTTTCTTGAAAAGACGCTTTGTAAGTTTTTTTAATAAAAATAAAAATTCCTTTTATGCTAAAAAGAATAGATATTTCAGGGGAAAAAAGGATCTACATCAATGCAAGACGTCACTTGTTATGAATGTGGAAAACAACGTCACATAAAGCCGGATTGTCCGAAACTTGCAAAGAAAGGAGGATGCAAAGGCAAGAAGGAGATCAAGAACAAGAAGGCATACATTGCATGGGACGATAATGAGATAAGTTCCTTGTCGGAATGGGAAAGCGATGAATGCGTAAACATGGCTCTAATGGCTTCACTCACTCTGATGACGAAAAATATGAGGTTAGTAGCAACTTTTCCATTTATGATAATGATGCACAAGATGTTATAGATGAATTATTAAAAGAATGTAAAGTTTTGTATAAAACCATTTCATCTCCAAAGAAATTAATTTCATCCTTAGAAGAAAATAATATTTCTTTGGAAAAATATGTTGAAAATGAAAAACAAAAATCAGTAGATGAAAGACAAAATCTTTCTTGTAAGAATTGTGAATCTTACTCTTTTAACATTGTTCAACTTAAAAGAGTTCTTGAAAGATATGAAAAAAGTCAAATTGGCTTGGAAGAAATTCTTAGGCACCAAATATATCCTAATGATAAAAGTGGATTAGGATATTCTAAGTTTTCTAAACCAAGCACAAATGAGACCATTTTTGTTAAAGCAAGTGAACAAATTTCTAAAGAGAAAGTAAACACTTCAAAAAATGTGCATCAAAGTCATAAAAAGAAAAGGGTTGAGTGATACTTGTTCCAAGGAGAAGATCAATATTTATATTGATAAAATATTTAAAGCCTTATCTTCCATACACTTACAAAATTTAGAATTATTATAATTCCTTGTTTTCAGGATTGTTGTAAACAAGAGAGTAGAAAGAAAATGATTGTTTTCTTGTTCTACATGGGTGGTTTTCCTTGTTATCCAGATTATGGATACAAGAGGTCCATTGTGAGATTTGTTCTCAATAGGACTTTAAATTTGTAAAATCCATGAGGTTGTTCTTGGTGGGTTGTTGTTAGAAGATTTTAGGATAAGTCTTGGGATTAGGCTTATACAAAGATCTAACAATAGTGGAAATCTCTTTCGGTTTGGAAAGGGGACTGGATGTACCTTCGAATTATGAAGGGTAGCAGGATAATTCTCTGTGTGTCTTTTACTTTCTGCATTTATCATTTCCGCACTTAGTTCTCGTAAGAAAGTAAGAGAATCAGAGAAAAAAACCGGAAAAACTTTAAAAGAAATTTTAAAAGCCTAATTCACCCCCCTCTTAGGTGCATCTCAAACTTACAAGAGAGAATTGGAGAAGGAAGAACAAGAGGGAGATCTAGGGCTTGACATTATCAATCTCGCATGAATTTTTATCAGAAATTTGAGGTAAGGGGGAGAAAGGGTTCATAATATGTGTTTATACCATGAAAGGATGGTGAAGGGTCTTTTCCTTCGTAGGAATTTGTATGAGTATGTCTGTTTTCTTTTGGATCTATTGTGTATGTATAAATCTGTGGTGAGAATTGTTTGAACCAAATTGTTGTTGTCTTGAATTGTATGATAGATTGGTGTGATTTCTGTCATATGAATATTGGTGTTTGCATATCTAGTTTTGTTGTAGGTTGAGATGACAAATCAGATCTAGAAAATACCCAATTGATTAGTAATGATAGGTGAAAGAAGTAACTGGAGATTATAGGCCTAAAACTGATGTAGAAAATATTTTAGGACTGATAGGGAGTTTAGAAGTGAGATCTAAAGTGATAGAATTTAGACTGATGTGAGAAATTGAAATTTTTGCACAAGATCTACCTATACGCGTACCAGGGGAATTTTTACCCGTATGTCATTGCATGCCAGGAAGGAATTATGTGTAATGGAAGGGTGTTAAACGTAAGAAACCCTCTTGACACGACCCTCTTCCCGAATGCGTAATGGTACGCGTAGAAAAGAAGACAATATGCATAAGACTTAGACATTACGCATATTGGTACTAAACAAGGGAATTCTGAGGGGAGAAAAAACGTCTTTGTCCGTACATGTAAGGCACAAGGCGTTACATGTAAGGACTTGGGCAAATGGGGCGTTACGCTTGGAACGCGTGGCAGGGGAGGCGAGCAAGCTGGGCAATACGCGTATGGCCATAGCCATTACACGTATAACCAACAGAGGTGAAGAAAATGGATGTTTTTGTGATTTCTTTCCCGATTCCGCATCCGATGCAATTTCTTTTGGTCTTAGAGGTTGGGATAAATGCCAAAACATGTTGGAACTAGGAATGGTGGTGAAAATAATTAAAAATGGAATTTAGGTGGATTAATTAGATAATTAGCTAAGTAACGTCCTGTGAGACATTTCTTCTTATTGTGTGTGTGTTGATGAACAGTATGGACAAGTGTAATGTTACTGGTGTGTATTACGGAGGGTATGTACCTCATATGTCATCAAGAGGATCGTGAAGATGTATGATTGTTATTATACATGTGTTGTATACATATTTATTGTCATGCATTCATGGTGTGTCTGGTGGTGATGAATCATTGCTCAAGAGTAGTGTATGTGATTCATCTGAACTCCAATATGGAGTGTAGTGGGGATAAATCATTGCCAAGTACGGGAAATAACTCTTCAACAATTCTATATTATAATTGTGAATGGTACTTTATATAAAACACAAATTAAATAAAATAACTATTTAATATAATAAGCATGGTACTTTATAGTATATAATAATTGTGCATCTCAATTATAGTGGGGGCATAGGCCTACATAGCCCCAAAGATAGGTTTGTCCCTGGTCCAACCACATGACTACGGCGGCCATAATCATAATGGATGTTGGTTTCCTATAGAATCTATTTTGTCCATGCCCCTTGTGAGGAGGGTTTGTAAGTGTCCACACACCAGCACATTACGAAAACAGGGCTTGGAAGAATATTTTAGCAGCCACATTGATGGTTTTGGTGGGGACCAAGGCAGTGCAGAGGATATAACTTAGAGGACACTCAACACATACTATGGAATTTAATTAATCTCTGATTATTCCAATTGTTAGTTTTTGCTAAATGTTGTTAGGAGAGGTAGTTAGACAGCATCTAACTTTCACCTTTGTTTAATCAAACTAGATTTCTGACTCGTGCTCCGCACGAGTATATTAGAAATAAAATTACATTATTTTATAATAGTTAATATTTAATTTTTATTTGCATATAAAATTACTATGTAAGCTAATTAATGAAAATATTTATTAATAACTAATAAAGGTTTTGTGATGGACAAATGGGTCATATATGACAGTTATTACATAGATAAAATGACGTAAAACACATTAAATTGAAAAGACATTGAATTGGATCATTCAGTTTCTTTAACTTTATAAAGATGAGAATTTTGGATCTTTAGTGATGGATGCACAAACATCCTCAAGATCAATATTTTATTCCAAACTCTCAGACTTTCGTTTTCCAAGTGACTTGCTAGTTGGAGTTTGGAAAGAATCTGGAGCAACCATTTCATCTTTGTTGTTTGAATCACCACCGTGGATAACCTCCTAAATGAAAATTTAAAAGTAAGGTTGTTAGTGTTTATTGTTACATGAAATAAAAAAAAACAAATAATAATTGAAATCTATTATAAAGAAAAATATTATACCAACAAATTATCATCTCCAAGTTTACTAACTCCTTTAACATATTTAGGTTCCTCTTCATCATTACTCATCTTTGATAAACCATAATTCAATTAATTATAAATAATCATTAATAAAGTAAATTAATATTTTTTATTCGTACCTTAATCCTATGAAGGGATGTGAATTGTTTGATAATCTCATTATATATATTCGGTTCATTTTTTCACCGTATAGCTACGCCAATTATAGAATAAATTGGTCTCGCTAACTTCAACTTTAAACAATATGCGTTTGTCAATGAATGTTATCCGGGTATTTTGAATAATCATTAGTATTGTTTCCCTTTAAGCACATTAATAAAAGAAAAGAATGTCGTATATGTTCATTTTGTAGTTAAATACATATAACAAATATATAAATGTAATAATATAAAGAGTAAAATAGTCAAATTAACCAACCCGATCCATAAAATAAAGCAGATCTTGAACCGAGACATAGCATGACTTGAACCATGCTCAAAGTTGTTTTTTGATTTTATTCTGCGTCTAATTGATTATAAATATATTGATTTAACCTTAATCAAATAGGTCAATTTATACCTACATAAAGAATGCTTTAAAACTCAATTCTATAATGCGATTATGTGAGGAGACTTAATTATAACAAATAAATCAAACAACTAAATTGACAAGCAAAAAAAACTTAAATGGACATTCCCGCTGACTCCGAGAAACTTCAAAAATATGTAATTTATTTGTTATAGTTGTGTTATAATTGTCCTAGGCAGAATTTACTTTTATTTACTTTTTTATTTGGATGATTTAGTATTCCTTTTCAATGAAAAAGTGGATCAAATGGTAAAATGAGTAAAAAATAGTCCAATTTTAAGAGAATTAAATGTGTTTAAATATTCCAATACTCACAAGCTGAGACAGTCCATCCAAGTCAATGCGAGATAGAGTTAGCAAATGTCTTTGTTTTTTGGGGTTGTTACATAAATGACTATGGTCACCACCGAAGTCACTTGTTGAGTATATACTAAGACTCTTGTGATGGACCATTACCTAGGTAGAGTGGACCAATTAAGCTCTTGTGGTAGTCACACTTTTCATTTTGTCCAGCGACGGACCCAAGAAAATTTAACTGTGGGGGCAACATTTGATAAATTTGTAACATTAAAAATATAATATACCATTCATAAACAACATTATAATTATTTTCTATAATATTTAATATTTTTAAATATTAATTGTTTATTTGTTAATTTAACATATGCATCATTTTTTATGTCAACAAATCTATTAATAGTTTATATGTCATTCATTTGTTAATAATCTACAAATACATTGTAATAAAAGTAACATAAAAAGTTTTAGTCTATTAGTAGTTTTATAATTGTGAAATGGACTGTTTTGCATTAGAATCTAAAACACAAATTAAATAAAATTATTATTTAATATAATATGCAAGGTACTTTATAGTATATTATAAATGTATATCTCAATTATAATGGGGGCGTAGGCCTACATAGTCCCAAAGGTAGGTCCGTCCCTGGTCCAACCACATGACTACGGCGACCACAATCATAATGGTTGTTGGTTTCCTATAGAATATATTTTGTCCATGCCCCTTGTGAGGAGGGTTTGTAAGTTTCCACACACCAGCACATCGTGAATACATGGTTTGGAAGAATATTTCAGCATCCACACTAATGGTTTTGGTGGGGACCAAGGCAGTGCAACGGAGGTAGCTTAGAGGACATGAAACACACACTATGGAATTCAGTAAATCTCTGATTATTCCAATTGTTTGTTTTTTGCTAAATGTTATTAGGAGAGGTAGTTAGGCAGCATCTAACTTTCACTTTTGTTTAATCAGACTAGATTTCCGACCTGTGCTCCGCACGGGTATATTAGATATACAATTACATTATTTTATAATAGTTAATATTTAATTTTTATTTGCATATAAAATTACTTTGTAAGCTAATTAATGAAAATATTTATTAATAACTAATAAAGGTTTTGTGATGGACAAATGGGTCATATATGACCGTTATTACATAGATAAAATGACGTAAAACACATTAAATTGAAAAGATATTGAATTAGATCATTCAGTTTCTTTAATTTATAAAGATGAGAATTTTGGATCTTTAATAATGGATGCACAACCATCCTCAAGATTAATCTTTTCTTCCAAACTCTCAGTCGTTAATTTTCCAAGTGACTTACTAGTTGGAGTTTGGAAAGATTTTGGAGCAACCGCTTCATCTTTGTTGTTTGAATCACCACCGTGGATAACCTCCTAAATGAAAATTTAAAAGTAAGGTTATTAGTGTTTATTGTTACATGAAATAAAAATAACCAAATAAAAATTGAAATCTATTATAAAGAAAAATATTATACCAATAAATTATCATCTCCAAGTTTTCTAACTCCTTTAAAATATTTAGGTTCCTCTTCATCATTACTCATCTTTGATAAATCATAACTCAATGAATTATAAATAATCATTAATAAAGTAAATTAATATTTGTTATTCATTCCTTAATCCTATGAAGGGATATGAATTGTTTGATAATCTCACTATATATATTCGGTTAGTTTTTTCACCGTATAGCTACGCCAATTATGGAATAAATTGGTCTCGCTAACTTCAACTTTAAACAATATGAGTTTGTCAATGAATGTTATCTGAGTCTTTTGAATAATCATTAGTATTGTTTCCCTATAAGCACATTAATTAAAGAAAAGAGTGTCTTATATGTTCATTTTGTAGTTTAATACATATAACGAATATATAAATGTAATAATTTAAAGAGAAAAATAGTCAAATTAAACAACCTGATCCATAAAATAAAGCAGATCTTGAACCGAGACTTAGCATGACTTGAACCATGCTCAAAGTTGTTTTTTGATCTTATTTCCCGTCTAATTGATTATAAATATATTGATTTAACCTTAATCAAATAGGTTGATTTATACCTATGTAAAGAATGATTTAACACTCAATTCTAGAATGCACAATTATGTGAGGAGACTTAATTATAACAAATAAATCAAACAACTAAATTGACAGGCAACAAAACTTAAATGGACATTCCCTCTGAGTCCGGGAAACTTCAAAAATATGTAATTTCTTTGTTGTAGTTGTGTTATAACTGTCCTAGGCAGAATTTACTTTTATTACGTTTTTACTTGGATGATTTAGTATTCTTTTTCAATGAAAAAGTGGATCAAATGCTAAAATGAGTAAAAAATAGTCCAATTTTAAGAGGATTAAATGTGTTTAAATATTCCAATACTCACAAGCTGAGGCAATCCATCCAAGTCAATGCAAGATAGAGTTAGCAAATATCTTTGTTTTTTGGGGTCGTTACATAAATGACTATGGACACCACTGAAGTCATTTGTTGAGTATATACTAAGCCTATTGTGATGGACCATTACCTAGGTAGAGTGGACCAATTAAGCTCTGGTGGTAGTGACATTTTTCATTTGTCCAACGACGGAGCCAAGAAAATTTAACTGTGGGGGCAATATTTGATAAATTTCTAACACTAAAAATATAATATACCATTTATAAACAAAATTATAATTATTTTCTATAATATTTAATATTTTTAAATATTAATATTGTTTATTTGTTAATTTAACATATACATCATTTTTTATGTCAACAAATCTATTAATAGTTTATATGTCATTCATTTGTTAATAATCTACAAATACACTGTAATAAAAGTAACATAATTTTTTTTAGTCTATTAGTAGTTTTATAATTGTGAAATGGATTGTTTTACATTAGAATCTAAAACATAAATTAAATAAAATAACTATTTAATATAATATGCTTGGTAGTTTATAGAAAATTATAAATTTATATCACAATTATAAAGGGGGCATAGGCCTACATAGTCCCATAGGTAGGTTCGTCCCTGGTCCAACCACATGACTACGGCGGCCACAATCATAATGGTTGTTGGTTTCCTATAGAATCTATTTTGTCCATGCCCCTTGTGAGGAGGGTTTGTAAGTTTCCACACACCAGCACATCGTGAATACATGATTTGGAAGAATATTTCAGCAGCCACACTAATGGTTTTGGTGGGGACCAAGGCAGTGCAGAGGAGATAGCTTAGAGGACACACAACACACACTATGGAATTCAGTTAATCTCTGATTATTCCGACCCGTGCTCCGCATGAATATATTAGAAATAAAATTACATTATTTTATAATAGTTAATATTTAATTTTTATTTGCATATAAAATTACTTTGTAAGTTATTTAATGAAAATATTTATTAATAACTAATAAAAGTTTTGTGATGGACAAATGGGTCATATATGATCGTTATTACATAGATAAAATGACGTAAAACACATTAAAATGAAAAGACATTGAATTGGATCATTCAGTTTCTTTAATTTATAAAGATGAGAATTTTGGATCTTTAGTGATGGATGCACAACCATCCTCAAGATCAATCTTTTCTTCCAAACTCTCAGTCTTTCGTTTTTCAAGTGACTTGCTAGTTTTATTTTTGAAAGAATCTGGAGCAACCACTTCATCTTTGTTGTTTGAATCACCACGATAGGTAACCTCCTAAATGAAAATTTAAAAGTAAGGTTGTTAGTGTTTATTGTTACATAAAATAAAAATAACTAAATAATTATTGAAATCTATTATAAAGAAAAATATTATACAAACAAATTTTCATCTCCAAGTTTACTAACTCCTTTAACATATTCAGGTTCCTCTTCATCATTACTCATCTTTGATAAACCATAATTCAATTAATTATAAATAATTATTAATAAATTAAATTAATATTTTTTATTCATACCTTAATCCTATGAAGGCATATGAATTGTTTGATAATCTCACTATATATATTCGGTTAGTTTTTTAACCGTATAGTTACGCCAATTATGAAATAAATTGGTCTCGCTAACTTCAACTTTAAAGAATATGCATTTGTCAATGAATGTATCAAGGTCTTTTGAATAATCGTTAGTATTGTTTCCCTATAAGCACATTAATAAAAGAAAAAGTGTCTTATATGTTCAATTTGTAGTTTAATACATATAATGAATATATAAATGTAATAATATAAAGAGAAAAATAGTCAAATTAACCAACCTGATTCATAAAATAAAGCAGATTTTGAACCGAGAGTTAGCATGACTTGAACCATGCTCAAAGTTGTTTTTGGATTCTATTCTCCGTCTAATTGATTATAAATATATTGATTTAACCTTAATCAAATAGGTCGATTTATACCTACGTAGAGAATGATTTAACACTCAATTCTAGAATCCACAAGTATGTTAGGAGACTTAATTATTTCAAATAAACCAAACAACTAAATTGACAAGCAAAAAAAACTTAAATGGACATTCCCACTGTGTCTGAAAAACTTCAAAAATATGTAATTTATTTGTTGTAGTTGTGTTATAATTGTCCTTGGCAGAATTTACTTTTATTTACTTTTTTATTTGGATGATTTAGTATTCTTTTTCAATGTAAAAGTGGATCAAATGGTAAAATGAGTAAAAAATAGTCCAATTTTAAGAGGATTAAATGTGTTTAAATATTCTAATACTCACAAGCTGAGGCAATCCATCCAAGTCAATGCGAGATAGAGTTAGCAAATGTCTTTGTTTTTTGGGGTCGTTACTTAAATGACTATGGACACCACTGAAGTCACTTGTTGAGTATATACTAAGCCTCTTGGGATGGACCATTACCTAGGTAGAGTCGACCATTAAGATCCGGTGGTGGTCACACTTTTCATTTGTCCAGCGACGGACCCAAGAAAATTTAACTATGTGGGCAAAATTTGATAAATTTGTAACATTAAAAATATAATATACCATATATTAACAACATTATAATTATTTTCTATAATATTTTATATTTTTTTAAATATTAATATTTTTTAGGGTTAAATATGTTTTTGGTTCCTCTAAATATCTCAATTTCGTTTTTAGTCCCTCTAAATTTTTTTTTTAAGAACGATTCTCCTAAAAATTTAAAATTTAACTTTTGATCCCTCATGACAAAATCGTAGCTAAAATGGTCTCTAATTTTACTGCTAAATAAAAAACCGTTGCTAAAACCGTCGTTAAAACTGTTGATAAATCGTAAAAATCGTCGCATAATTGCAGGAGGGAACAAAACTTAAAATTAAAATTTTTAGGAGGACCATTATTTGAAGGAAAATTTTAGTGGGACTAAAATCGAAATTTGAGATATTTAGAGGGACCAAAAACATACTTAACCCTATTTTTATTTGTTAATTTAACATATGCATCATTTTTTATGTCAACAAATCTATTAATAGTTTTCATGTCATTCATTTGTTAATAATCTGCAAATACACTATAGTAAAAGTAACATAAAAATATTTAGTCTATTAGTAGTTTTATAATTGTGAAATGGATTGTTTTGCATTAGAATCTAAAACAAAAATTAAATAAAATAATTATTTAATATAATATGCATGGTACTTTATAGTATATTATAAATGTACATCTCGATTATAGTGGGGGCATAGACCTACATAGTCCCAAAGGTTGGTCGTCCCTGGTCCAGCCACATGACTACGACGACCACAATCATAATGGTTGTTGGTTTTCTATAGAATCTATTTTGTCCATGCCCCTTGTGAGGAGGGTTTGTAAGTTTCCACACACCAGCACATCATGAAAACATGGTTTGGAAGAATATTTCAGCAGCCACATTAATGGTTTTGGTGGGGACCAAGGCAGTGTAAATGAAATAGCTTAGAGGACACGCAACACACACTATGGAATTCAGTTAATATTTGATTATTCCAATTGTTTGATTTTTTCTAAATGTTGTTAAGAGAGGTAGTTAGGCAGCATCTAACTTTCACTTTTGTTTAATCAGACTAGATTTCCGACCTGTGCTCCGCACGGGTATATTAGATATACAATTACATTATTTTATAATAGTTAATATTTAATTTTTATTTGCATATAAAATTACTTTGTAAGCTAATTAATGAAAATATTTATTAATAACTAATAAAGGTTTTGTGATGGACAAATGGGTCAGATATGACCGTTATTACATAGATAAAATGACGTAAAACACATTAAATTGAAAAGATATTGAATTAGATCATTCAGTTTCTTTAATTTATAAAGATGAGAATTTTGGATCTTTAATAATGGATGCACAACCATCCTCAAGATTAATCTTTTCTTCCAAACTCTCAGTCTTTCGTTTTCCAAGTGACTTACTAGTTGGAGTTTGGAAAGATTTTGGAGCAACCGCTTCATCTTTGTTGTTTGAATCACCACCGTGGATAACCTCCTAAATGAAAATTTAAAAGTAAGGTTGTTAGTGTTTATTGTTACATAAAATAAAAATAACCAAATAATAATTGAAATCTATTATAAGGAAAAATATTATACCAACAAATTCTCATTTCCAAGTTTACTAACTCCTTTAACATATTCAGGTTCCTCTTCTTCATTACTCATCTTTAATAAACCATAATTCAATTAATTAAAAATAATCATCAATAAAATAAATTAATATTTTTTATTCATACCTTAATCTTATGAAGGGATATGAATTGTTTGATAATCTCACTATATATCTTCGGTTAGTTCTTTTCACTGTATAGTTACGCCAATTATGGTATAAATTGGTCCACTAACTTCAACTATAAATAATATACGTTTATCACAAATATATCCAGGTCTTTTGAACAATCATTAATATTGCTTCCCTATAATCACATTAATAAAAGAAAAGAGTGTCTTATATGTTCAATTTGTAGTTTAATACATATAACGAATATATAAGTGTAATAATATAAAGAGAAAAATAGTCAAATTAATCAACTTGGTCCATAAAATAAAGCAAGTTTAAGCTATATTGTGACAAAGGCGAGATGCCAAGAACTGTTATCCCTAGGTAAGTAAAGTAATGTTTTATAATAAATTACTTAGAATTACTATAATACATATTGTTAATGAAAAATATTGTGTATATTTACAGGTTTAAGGTTCAAACAATATAAAAGTTGTTGATCATGTCTTATCTATGACTTGTATATGAATCTTAAACCAGTAAATTCAAAGATTTATACACAATATTTTTCATTAACAATATGTATTATAGTAATTCAAAGTAATTTATTATAAAACATTATTTTACTTACCTAAGGATAGTAGTTATTGGCATCTTGCATTTGTCACAATATAGTTTTTCTTCAATTATACTAATTTTTTACGCGCACTTGGAGCATGCTTGGTAGAACCATCCTGTATCAGTATCTAGCTTAGTGGCGAAGCCAGATAATTTTTGAAGTCTAGACAAAAATTTAAAGACTGCAATAATCAACAACAACAATGATTCAATATTATGAAGTGAAAAGAGATGAGAAATTATTTAAAGTATTCTATCAAACACCTTAAGGACAAGACTGAAAGATGTATTTTTCTGCATTTTAAACAGGTAAACATTCATTCATTTATCCTCATAATGGTGTATGCTAGTATTTAGAATCAATACTGAAATCGCAAAACCAGAACTGACTCGAAATTATGTCGAAAAATTAACTCAAAACTACGAAAAACAGAATCGTAAAAAATAATTTACCATAAGAACACTACAATAAATGCATGAAATATGACAATTTAAAATTGACGTTTATTAAAACTGCCACTATTTACAATTAAGTATGGTGGTTTTATAAATTGACGTAATGTTACTAGAAAAATGGCGATTTTGATCGTCTTTATTTTGACATGTCTCTTACTTTACAGTGATTTTTGTTTTTACTGTTTTTTTAAAAATGGAATATTTTCTTTTATAACGGTTGAAATTTATCTATAGAATTGTATAGGATCCTAATATATTTTTAATATCATTTGTACATGATTTTTTAAATTTTAGTAGTTGTTCCTTTTATGTTAATTTTTATTTCTCCTAATATATTTTTTATATCATTTGAAGATAAAATTTATTCTTTTCTTCTTCTTTTTTACAACATTATACATGATTTTTTTTTTAATTTCAGTAGTTGTTACTTTTATGTTAATTTTTATTTCTCCTAAGTATTTAATTTTGTTTTTTGTTTATTTGGTTAATTTGGTCCAGTCATTTGTTTAGTCTGAAGCAAACTTCCATTCTCTGCTGGATTTGTGCGATCCAGTATAATCCATAGATGTATTACTCTAACTTTCAAGTTAATTTCGATTTTGTCACCCAAAATCTCAGATACTGGAGTTATCATGGAATAGATACCTACAAACAACAAAACAACAATAAAGCATAAATTTAATCGTGTAAATAAAAATACAAAATATAGTATATTGAAGTTAATTTTTTAATACTAACCATTGTTAGCCATTTTTGGTAATTTTGATAATGTAGTTGTTTGAAAAATGATCGTGTGATGAAATGACGAAATAGGGATAAGTATGTGATGAGATGATTAAATTTTCAATAGTAAAATAGGTATTTATAAAGAATAACAAAAATATTAAGATAAATATGAATATATATATATATATATATATATATATATATGTATATATATATGTATATATATATATATATATATATATATATATATATATATATATATATATATATATATATATATATATATATATATATATATATATATATATATGGATAAGTATGTGATGAGATGATTAAATTTTCAATAGTAAAATAGGTATCTATAAAGAATAACAAAAATATTAAGATAAATATGAATATATATATATATATATATATATATATATATATATATATATATATATATATATATATATATATATATATATACATATATATATATATATATATATATATATATATATATATACATATATTTATATATATACATATATATATATATATATATATATATATATATATATATATGTATATATATATATATATGTATATATATATATATATATATATATATATGTATATATATATATATATATATATATATATATATATATATATATATATATATATATATATACATATATATATATATACATATATATATATATACATATATATATATATATATATATATATATATATATATATATATATATATATATATATATATATATATATAATACTTATGAAATATAATAATAATTGTTACTAATTTTATGTTTAGTAACTAACATAATCATTATTATTATTATTATTATTATTATTATTATTATTATGATTATTATTATGATTTTTAAAGTTAATAAGTTTTAAATTTGTAATAATATGTTTAATTTAAATGTTAAAAGTTTAAGTTAAAAAATTTTATTGACATAAAAATGACATTTTAAATTTAAATTTTATCATCATTTTTATTTTAAAAGATTAATTTTTATTAATTTCATATTGTAGATGTATATAATATAAATACTAAATAAATAGTAATATAATAATAATTTTATTAATTTTGTTTATTATAACCGAGATAATAATAATAATAATAATAATAATAATAACAATAATAATAATAATAATAATAACATTTAAAAAGTTTAAATTTAAATTTTATCATCATTTTTATTTGTATGATTATATATTTTTATTAATTAATTTCAAAGTTGAAAAGTAATTTCTTAGTTTTGAAGTTTTTAATGTCTTTAATTAAAAAACAATTTGTTATAATAGTTGTTATTTAAGTATTTATTTGCATATAAAATTATTTAGTAGACTATTTAAATTATGTTTGCAATTATACTATTCATTTTATAATAATGTTTGCAATTATGCTATTACTTTTTTAATATGAAAAGACAATAAGTTAAAAAATATATAACTTTTTTAGTCAATAGTATGTGAGATTAAATTACAAATATTTATATCATATCTACTTATTTAGACAAATTATCTAGACCTTTATTTGTAATAAATCATAATAGTTAGATATTTATTTTATATGTGAGATTCATTTACTTATTATATTAATGCTAAATTTTAATTAATAAAATAGTTTAGCAATATTTTTTATCAACTGTTAATTTCATATTAGAAATAAAACTTTATATATTTTTTATAATAGTTGATATTTAATTTCTTATTTGCATATAAAATTATTTTGTAGGTCATTTAGATTATATTTGCAATTATACTATCAATTTTTTAATGTGAAAGATAATAAATTAGAAAAAGTTTACATTTTTTATATTAGAAATAAAACTTCATTTTTTTTATAATAGTTGATATTTAATTTTTTATTTGCATATAAAATTATTTTGTATGTCATTTAGATTATATTTGCAATTACACTGTCAATTTTTTAATGTGAAAGACAATAAATTAGAAAAAGTTTACTTTTTAGTCAATAATATGTAAGATTAATTTACACATATTTATATTATATCTAAGGAAATATAATAATAATTGTTACTATATATAATAATAAAAACATTTTAAAATTTAAAATTTATATTTTATCATCATTTTTATTTTTATTTGTATGATTATATAGTAATATAGTAATATAGTAATAATTTTTATTAAACTTATTTATTGTAACAGAGATAATAATAATAATATATTTTATAATAATAATATTTATAACTTATTTTATATATTCATAGTATTTATAACTTATTTGTAGCTTATAATAATAGTATTTATAATAATAATAATAATAATAATAGTATTTATAATAATAACATTTGTAACATATTTGTAACTTATTTTGCATGTATATTATTATTATTATTATTATTATTATTATTATTATTATTATTATTATTATTATTATTATTATTATTATTATTATTATGTATATTAATATTGAATATTCTAAGAAAATGTCTATTTGTAACTTATTTTATATATTCATAGTATTTATAACTTATTTGTAACTTATAATAATAGTATTTATAATAATAATATTTGTAACTTATTTTGCATGTATATTATTATTATTTTTTTATTATGTTTATTAATATTGAATATTCTAAAAAAATGTCACATAGACATTTAGAGCTAGGAAAGTTGCCACGTAGACAATTAGGATTAGGGTTGCAATACCCATATATAAAAGACATAGATCAAAACATATTTTTCATATATAAATTCAAGTTTGGTACTGAAATACAATAAGTTCTTAGTAACACATTGCATAAATATAGCCACTACAACATAAGGTACTAATACAAAAGGCTATAAATAATACAAGATGTTCACAAAATAAAAAGTCTAAGAACTAGATCCGAAGATCTCAAAAGTCCACAGCGGAAGAAAGCCATCAAACAAGCAAAGATAATCAAGTCGTCTTATCTTCACCCTTTGCGGAACCTGAAGTACCTAAAATAACAATATCAACATGGGGTGAGATAAAACATCTCAGTGAGTTCCCTATCTTAGAGTTCTCCCGGCTCTAAAAGGTTTGAATCTAAACACTACTCAAGTCGGGGGAAACCTAGACTTCGAGTTCACATAACAACTAGAGACGTCAAGGTAAAATAAAAACGAAGCACACAAGGTGTTTTAAGGCATATTTCCCCGCTCATCCATCTCTTATGGCAAGTAAGTATGGGTCACTCGATCCTTGACGTGTAGATAACTTTCCCCGCCCAGCCATCTCTTATGACAAGCAAGCACGGGTCACTAATTATCTACCAAAGGTACTTTCCCCGCTCAGACATTTCTTATGGCAAACAAGCATGGGTCACGGCACCTTACCACAAAGTAACTTTCCCCGCCCAGCCATCTCTTATGGAAAGCAAGCACGTGTCACGATTACTTTTCCTAATGGATAACTTTCCCCGCCCAACCATCTCTTATGGCAAGCAAGCACGGGTCACGGTCATCCATTAAGGGATTCGAATCCACGGATTAACTATGTTCCCTCCCGGTCGTTCGTCACATGGGACCCCGACGCGAGCTAAACACAATTAAATTAGGATTATAACGCAATGGGAACACAACATCCATCCTCTCACAACTACTTAGCATGGGGATACTAATTCAGGTATCGGTGTCTAAGCATTGTCATGTCTCTAAATTGGTTCCGTATCAACCTAGGGTAAACCTGGTTACCTCACAAGTTATACCTTTTATTTCCCTTAGTTTACAAATTCCCTAACTTAACATAATTACGGTTTATCGGAAAAGTCGGGTAAAAATAATATTTCTCGGCATCATGTGATAATATATAATTTTAGCTTCAAAACGATATAAAGAACACTTGAATCGGATAACCGAGTAAAAAGTTGTGAATTTTCAAAGTTGGAACAAAATAATATTTTTCTGCACATAACAGTGGTAACCGATTACTACCAGAAGGGTAACCGGTTACTAGTGTTAAATGCGCCCAGAATTTCCAAGTTTTCAATAGGTAACCGGTTACTACCAGAAGGGTAACCAGTTACTTGCAGACAATAGGCAAAAACAGTTGCGTTTCAAAATGCAGAAAATTCCCAAATTCAATCCAAAACACATCAATACCAGAAATGATACTCTCAACAAAGGTTCTTACACCTATTACCAATATACTCATGCATTTTTATCGGTTTTCAACCGTTCAAACTACCGATTCTACAATTTTTCTATCAAAACCCTAAAACTCTTAAAACTCAAAACTCATTCAAAACTAAAATAAAAGTTCTAACTATGAACTCACCTCTAACAAGATTATTGGATAAGATTGAGTGATGAACGGATGGTGGAAGCTTCAAGGATCAAGAATTCTCTTCTTCTTCTTCAAGACCTCCTATTCTTCTTCTTTCTCTTCCTTTCTCTCTTCTTCTTCTTTCTATGTTTCTATTTTTAAAAAACATAAATAAAAGAAGACTTAGTTCTTAAAGGAAAAACATATTTTCCTACCAACGGGTCCAAATAGAGAGTATCCGAAAATGTCTCTTAATCCACAATTTTATAAAATCTCGAAGTCAACTGATATTAGTTAATAAAATAAAATCCTACTGATTGCTCTAATTATTTATGTTAAAATATCTTAGAGCAATCCAAAACCTTATTAATATCAAATAATATTATTTAGAGCATTAAATAAATTACGGGGTATTACATCCCCCCCTTAAATAGAAATTCGTCCTTGAATTTAAAAATTACCTGAACAAGTGAGGATACAACTCCCGTATCTCCGATTCCAGCTCCCACGTAGCATCTCCCGGATGCGTCACATCCCATTGTACTTTAACAAATGGAATCTCTTTGTTTCTTAACACCTTGGTTTCTCTTCCAACAATACGACTCGGTTGGGGTTCAAAAGTCAAATATGCTTCTATCTCGATAGAATCCGACAGAATAGGCTGAAGAGGATCAGGAACGAACCTACGAAGTTGAGATACATGGAAAACATCATGCATTTCAGATAGAGAGGGTGGTAAGGCTAATCTGTAGGCAACTTCACCAATCCTTTCTAAGATTTGATATGGTCCTACGTATCTCAAACTTAACTTGCGCGACTTAAACGATCCTTTTAATCTCAATCTCGGAGTGACTTTCAACTAAACATGATCACCTTCATCAAATTCCAAAGGTCTCCTTTGATTGTCAGCATAACTCTTCTGACGGTCTTGGGCTTTCTTAATCTTTTCTCGAATTATTCGAATATTTTCCGTAGTCTCTTGAATAACTTCGGGTCCCAAAATCCTATCTTCACCCACTTCCGACCAACACAACAACGTTCTACACTTTCTTCCATACAAAGCCTCATACGGATCCATTCTGATGCTCGCATGGTAACTGTTATTGTAAGAGAACTCGATCAAAGGCAAAAGTTCCTTCCAATTTCCTTTACTTTCCAACACACAAGCCCTTAACATATCTTCCATTATTTGAATTGTATGTTCCGTCTGACCATCCATTTGGGGATGATTAGAAGTTCTCAAACATAAATCCGTACCCATAGTTTGTAGGAACACTTTCCAAAACATCGAAGTAAACTTCGGATCTCTATCTGACACAATGCTATACGGAACACCATGCAACCTTACAATCTCAGTAATAAACAACCTTGCAAGATGACTTGCCTTGTACATAGTCTTAACGGCTAAGAAATGCACAGATTTCGTTAGTCGATCCACAATCACCCAAACAAAATCATAACCACCTTGAGTACTTGGCAAACCCACTTCAAAATCCACAGAAATACTATCCTACTTCCAAATAGGGATGTCCAAAGGTTGTAACAAACCACCTGGTCTTTGGTGCTCAATCTTCATTTGTTGACACACCTCACATTCAGACACAAATACCGCAATATCCTTCTTCATACCGGTCCACCAATACTCTTTCTTTAAGTCTTGATACATCTTCGAAGAACCCAGATGTATCGTAAAAGAACGTTTATGGGCTTCCTCCAAAATCTTCCTCTTTAACACATCATCATTCAAAATGTAAGTTCTTTGGTTAAATAGGATAATCTCATCCAAAGCTCTTACAAAACCCGATTGGAGTAACATCTCTTGCAACTTCTCATCTAGAACTTGTGTTTGTTGAATTTCATTCCTTAAGGTAGAATTGATATTCAAATTTCCCATAATCACACCATTCGGAGTCCATACAAACTGGAGGTTAAGATCTCGAAACTTCTCCAATAACGCATATTCCAACACCATCAATTCGGATCCATGAATCACTTTCCTACTTAAATCATCCGCCACTTTGTTCGCTTTTCCCGGATGATACTTCAATTCAAGGTCATAATCTTTCAAATATTCCATCCACATTCTTTGTCTCATATTCAATTCCTTCTTATCAAATAGGTACTTCAAACTCTTGTGAGCACTGAACATCTCAAAACGTACACCATAGAGATAATGCCGCCACACTTTTAAAGTAAACACCACATCCGCTAATTCCAAATCATAAGTTGGATAATTCTTTTCACGAACCTTCAACTGTCTAGAGGCATAAGCCGCAACTTGACCTTATTGCATAAGAACACCTCCTAATCCCATCTTATAAGCATCATAAAACACTTCGTAAGATTTGATAGGATCAGGAATGATCAAAACTAGAGCAATTGTCAATCTTTCTTTCAAACACACGAAACTCTGCTCGCAACTAGAATCTCATTCATAAACGAAGTCCTTTCTAGTAAGCTTAGTCAATGGTAACGCCAACTGAGAAAAACTTTGATGAACCTTCTGTAATAACTTTCCAAACCTAAGAAACTTCTCACTTCTGAAACACTCTTTGGTCTTTCCCAATTAATCACGGCTTCGATCTTTGACGGATCCACTACTATACCTCCCTGAGATATAACATGTCCAAGAAACTTGAATTTTGACATCCAAAACTCACACTTGCTAAACTTGGCAAAAAGTTGCTTCTCTTGCAGTATTGATAGAACAAGCCTTAGATGTTCTCCGTGCTCTTGTAGAGTACGAGAATAATTAAGAATGTCATCAATAAAGATTACAACAAACTGATCCAAATAAGCTTGAAATATTCGATTCATGTAATCCAAAAAACAGCTGGAGCATTCGTCACACCGAAAGTCATCACTAGGAATTCATAATGACCATAACGGGTTCTGAACACAGTCTTTGGAACACCGGAACTCTTCACACGAATCTGATGATAGCCCGACCTCAGATCAATCTTCTAAAACACGCAAGCTCCTTTTAATTGATCTAAAAGGTCGTCTATCCTCGGCAAGGGATACTTGTTCTTGATAGTAACCTTTTTCAGCTTACGGTAATCAATACACACCCGCATACCACCGTCCTTCTTTTTTACCAACAAAACAAGAGCTCCCCACGGTGAAAAACTTGGTCTAACAAAATACTTCGTCATCAAATCCTCTAATTGATCATTCAATTCTCTTAACTCCAACGGTACCATCCGATAAGGGGAAACATATATAGGAGCCGTCCCCAGTATCATGTCAACTGAGAATTCAACTTCCTTCACCGGAGGTAAGGAAGTGACATCCTCGAGACAAACTTCAGGAAATTCATAAACTATTGGAATATTCAAAACTTGTTGACCATTACTCTCCTCTTTAGTAAGGACAAGCAAAACAGATTTCTCTTTCTCAAACAATTTTTTTATCATTCCAACCGTACCTTCTAAGATCGTTGCCAACACATCATTCGGAGGCGCTTCAACGGATGGAATGAGTATCAACTTTTCTTCACACCCAATAAACGTAGAATTAGCAGACAACCAATCCATTCCCAGGATAACATCAACTTTCTTAAGGGGCAGACAAATAAGATCAATCTGGAAAACTCTACCATCCACGGACAAAGTACAATTCTCACACATAAGAGGTGTCTCAACAGTTTCATCCATAACGGTAGTAACCACCATCGGAGGAGACAAGGGAAAAACTCACAACCCAAGTCGCTTCACACAACTAGTAGATACAAGAGAATGTGTCGCTCCACAATAAAATAAAACAAGACAAGGATGTTCATTAGCAAGACATGTACCTGCAATAAGAGAGTTGTTGGCTTTAGTCTTTCTAGCATTCATAGTATACACTCTTCCTTGAACCTGATTCCTTGGCTTGGTACAATCTCTTGACAAATGGCCCACTTTATTATAGTTATAACACCTCACTCCTCCTTCTCTTTGACACCTACCAAAATGAAGTTTGTTACATATCTTACACACAGGTGGAGTGTTAGGTCCAACACTTTGAACTTGCTTCCCTTTGAAGGGTTGAGGCGTTGGCCTAAAAGGTTGATTAGTCCTCTCGCGGTCACTTTGAACAACTCTTCCAGCACTTGCTTCAGCTTGCACCTTCATCAAACTATGCTCAGCAACATATCATTGTCTCAATATTTCAGAATAAGTAGTAAACTCCCTCTGAGAGACACTATGAGAAATCTCAGCCCTTAGTCCAAACCGAAACTGATCAATCTTCCACTTCTCACTCGGAGCATGCATAACTTGCCTAGAATAAGCCGCCATGTCTTCAAACATTTTTGCATAACTGGCCACAGTCATCTTCCTTGTCTAAGCTGCTGAAATTCAAATTCTTTCTAGGTCCTCAAAGAACTTGGAAAATACTTCTCCATGAAAGTTGTCTTAAATTGTTCCCACACTTTCGGAATTCCTTGCACGGTCATGAGATTAGAAGTACTCTCCCACCACCTAGCTGCAGGAACTTTCAACAAATGTGACGCAAAAGTCACCTTATTCTCTTCACTACACAACACAATTTGGAAGATTATCTCCATTCCAGTTATCCATTCATGAGCTTTAACCGGATCCAAACCACCATGAAATTCTTGAGGATTCATGTGGAAGAAATCACGGAAAGTTCCACCTTCAGTTTCAAGAACGACCACCTGAGGATGAAAACCCTCATTCATCTGGTGCATCATCTCCTGCATAAACTGATTCTGCTGCTACTGCATGAACTGAAACAGAAGAGCATTCCCTTCACCACCCGGCTGATCATTAACAAGAGGAGTGTCACTAGGCCGACCACGAGTTCCGCGCCTACTAGTCATATCCCTAAATGTCATCAAAACATGATTAAGTTGATCAGTCTCAATACCATAAACATAACATTTAGTTCTACAGCAAGATTACATATATGAACGTAAAGAAACACTTATAATATTCCAAGGCTAGGTCGAGGATATGAACTGCTCTGATACCAACTGTAATACCCATATATAAAAGACATACATGAAAGCATATTTTTCATATATAAATTCAAGTTTGGTACTGAAATACAATAAGTTCTTAGTAACACGTTGCATAAATATAGCCACTATAACATAAGTTACTAATACAAAAGGCTATAAATAATACAAGATGTTCACAAAATAAAAAGTCTAAGAACTAGATTTGAAGATCTCAAAAGTCCACAGCGGAAGAAAGCCATCAAACAATCAAAGATAATCAAGTTTCCTTATCTTTATCCTTTGCAGAACCTGAAGTACCTGAAATAATAACATCAACATGGGCTGAGATAAAACATCTCAGTGAGTTCCCTATCTTAGAGTTCTCTCGGCTCTAAAAGGTTCGAATCTAGACACTACTCAAGTCAAGGGAAACCTAGACTTCGAGTTCACATAACAACTAAAGACATCAAGGTAAAATAAAAACGGAGCACACAAGGTGCTTTAAGGCATCTTTCCCCGCCCAACCATCTCTTATGGAAAGCAAGTACGAATCACTCGATCCTTAACGTGTAGATAACTTTCCCTGCCCATCCATCTCTTATGGAAAGCAAGCACATGTCACTAATTATCTACCAAAGGTACTTTCCCCGCCCAGCTATTTCTTATGGCAAGCAAGCACGGGTCACGACACCTTACCACAAAGTAACTTTCCCCGCCCAACCATCACTTATGGCAAGCAAGCACGGGTCACTGTTACTTTTCCTAATGGATAACTTTCCCCGCCCAACCATCTCTTATGGTAAGCAAGCACGGGTCACAGTCATCCATTAAGGGATTCGAATCCACAAATTAACTATGTTCCCTCCCGATCGTCCGTCACATGGGACCCCGACGCGAGCTAAACACGATTAAATTAGGATTATAATGAAATGGGAACACAACTTCCATCCGCTCACAACTACTTAACACGGGAATACTAATTCGGGTATCGGTGTCTAAGCATTGTCATGTCTCTAAATTGGTTTCGTATCAACCTAGGGTAAACCTAGCTACCTTACAAGTTATACCTTTTATTTCCTTTAGTTCACAAATTCCCTAAGTTAACATAATTATGGTATATTGGAAAAGTCGGGTAAACATAATATTTCTCGGCATCATGATATAGTATATAATTTTAGCTTCAAAACGATATAAAGAACACTTGAATTGGATAACCGAGTAAGAAGTTATGAATTTTCAAAGTTGGAACAAAATAATATTTTTCTGCACATAACAGTGGTAACCGGTTACTACCAGAAGGATAACCGGTTACTTGCAGATAGTGGGCAAAAACAAATGCGTTTCAAAATGCAGAAAATTCCCAAATTCAATCCAAAACACATTAATACAAGAAATGATACTCAACAAAGGTTCCTACACCTATTACCAACATACTCACGCGTTTTTATCGGTTTTCAACCGTTCAAACTACCGATTCTACGATTTTTCTATCAAAACCCTAAAACTCTTAAAACTCAAAACTCATTCAAAACTAAAATAAAAGTTCTAACTATGAACCCACCTCTAACAAGATGATTGGAGAAGATTGAGTGATGAAAGGATGATGGAAGCTTCAAAGATCAAGAGTTCTCTTCTTCTTCTTCAAGACATCATCTTCTTCTTCTTCTTTCTCTTCCTTTCTCTCTTCTTCTTCTTTCTATGCTTCTATTTTTAGAAAACATAAAGAAAAGAAGACTTAGGACTTAAAGGAAAAACATATTTTCCTACCAATGGTTCCAAATAGAGAGTATCCAAAAATGTCTCTTAATCCACAATTTTATAAAATCTTTGAGTCAGCTAATATTAGTTAATAAAATAAAATCCCGCTGATTGCTCTAATTATTTCTGTTAAAATCTCTTAGAGCAATCCGGAACCTTATTAATATCAAATAATATTATTCAGAGAATTAAATAAATTACGTGGTATTACAAGGGTTGTCACCAAAGTTGTCAGCATGTTAACCTTGGATTTAGATTAAGTAGATTACACAACTCAAAATTAAGGAGTGATCTTTTTTTCTCTCAATTCATGATTCTAATTCGAAAAGCGGGTTTACGGGAACCGACACCGACACTAAATCCTTTGAGGGACATTACATGCTTTAAATTTTTTCGAAGAAACAAACATTTTATGTTTCTACTATTTCCTTGACGAAACATTTATGTGAAAAATAAAAAAAAATAGACTTAAATTAACCTTATTAATTTAGAGTGTAATAAAAGTATTGCCAAAAGGGATATGTTATGCAACACATATATAAAATGAAAACATACTCAATAACTCATTATCATTTTGTTCATTATATAGAATCTATTACGAGTCATCTGCAAATTTGAAGAAGGTTCAATAATAAGTATTGAAGAAGGTACATGGAATTAGTGGAGTTCATCCTTATCGATGACACATAATCATATTCTTTATAATATTTTTCACCAATGGATTTAATCGAACGACAAACCACACAAAACGTCAAATACACACAAACGGTTTTAATCAATCATACTATATAAAGACCAAATTGCATCATTTTAGGTATTCAATTCATTCTACTCTAAAACTACTTTTTGTTCATTCACTAATTTGGGCGTTGGAATGTTAACCTTACATGTTCACTTCTTCTCCAATGCACCAGAAGTCTGAACCACGACACCAGAAGATTAATTCATTGTATATGAACACTACACTCAACCACTTCATCGCATATATCTAGTTCCTCGAATGAAACAATAACGTCGTTTATGGGAATCAAATGTTGATTCTTGTCATTTTCCTACGAAAATCACCGTCTCTTCGTAGAAGATTCAAATTGTTTATCTTCTTTTCACGAATATCACATATATTCTTCTCACGAAACATCGATATCTTTCTCGAATGAATCAAATATCGAACTGGTAAAACCATGGTGAAATTGAAAATTACTCCCTCCGTCTCATAAAAAATGTCCTATTTGAGCAATGTGCGGTTCTTAAGAAAATGATTGGATGTGTTGGTTTTAGTAGAAAACTAATATCATTTACTAGAATAGAATACCCCTATTAAAAGTAAGTAATAAAGTAGTTGAAAAACGTGAAAGTTAATAAATAGGGATATAAAAGTGGGAAAAAATAATAAATGTTGTGTTGGAATTCTAAATAGACATTTATTTTAAGACATAAAAAAATACAAATATGACACTTTTTATGAGACGGATGGAGTAATAGATTTGTGTTTAATGTCACGTTGTTTTTGTAACCTCTAAAGTTAAAGCTAACAAGGTCCAACCTCCTCCTCTAGTAAAGGATGATCCAGTTCTAGTTACCTCTTTGTATGTTTCTGCACAACAAGATCTTATTCCTCCAAGAGTTTGCCACATAACATTCAAAGCCTTTCAGTTTCTCCAACGTGTACATCACATTTCCCAAGGCTAACCTTTAGAGCAACCTCTGTCGCAATCATTAATATTTGGACAATAGATTCTCCTGAACATTCAACAATTGCAAGCCAACCTAGGAATGCAAAGAGCTTCCGACCTATTGAACAATATTATAAATTAGTCCAAGAGCAAAACTCCTAAGCCTTGGATAAAAGGATACTCATAATTGAAGAGAATCTATGATGCATTTCTCAAAGAACTAACATCATGCCTAAGGAAGATTTGCGTAACAACCAATGAGTCATACCATAGTCGGCTCCAATATATGCAACCTCACCGCCTTGAGTAATTCCTAGATCACCAAGTCGTAATCAAAACATCGGACATTAGACTCCCGCACATGAATTTGGGGGAACAAGTGGCAGTCATAATCCATCAAAGGTTTGTCGTCCTAGTAGCTCGCTAGCACCCCACCCCCTAGAAAAGAGAAAGGCTCGCCGTAAATACCCTGATCTATGAGAGAAATAGGAATCCACTCTCTGTATGCATTCTTGACATCAGGATCCTAAGTTCCCTCACGAAGCCCCCAAAGATGGAAAGTTATGATGGTATGAGGAATCCACACGAACACGACGAACATGTGGGCAATAGATTGGATTATTTTCATGCCCAAGGAGTTGTGAAATGAAAACTGTTTGCATTAACCTTTATGGGAGATGCTATGAACTGGTTTAAAACCCTCTCAGACATGAGCATGGACTCGTTGGAAGGAATGCTCAGTTTATTGCTAAAAAAAGGGAGCATTTTACTATGATTGCACTCAGTGGGATCATGTAGAAGAATAATGAGACCGTGTCAAAGTAAATCAATTGATTTATTAAGGTAATAATTGAAGTATGAGGTATAAATGGTGGATTAGAATATTGAATATTCAAGAATGGCTAAGGTCATATTGCATGTTCTAAGAAAAAAACTAGTGCTAGAAAGAGCTTGCACCTTGAGTTACCTAATAAATAAGGTCAAACCTTATATTAACTAAGAATGAGAACTCTTAGCTGAAGAAAATACCTAGGGAACAAGAAACCTCGAATACGATTGGGTGCATGAAAATATAATAATCATTGTAGATATAACTGAGGGCAAGGTTCTGAAGCCAAATTTTCTACATACACTCCTTTAAACACGTCAAGTTATAAAATCTAGTGAGAATGTGCAAAAAATAAGTTCAAATAAGCCATGATTAGGATCCCTAATCCACTTAGACAATAATATAGGACACACAATTTGAAATATTGTCGTTTCCTTGAAAGTCACGACCATGACACTAATGAATGCATCCACCTGAAGGATTCTATTGAATAACTAACAAAAAATGGATAGTTGGCCTAGTATACTAGGGAAGAAGGCTAAAGAGACAATCATGGCTTAATGAAAGAACATAGAACGCGGGATGGGTCACCAAAGAAGAAACAATCCTCTTACCTTGAGAAGGCATCGCTTAATAAACAAAAATATATCACTTACATTATTGGGGCCTTCTGAGAGAAAAAAAACCCATTCAATAGGACTATGAAGAGGAGGATTGTCGAGTTAATGGAAATCAGGGAGGAAGGAAAAACTCCTCACAAGAAGTAGAAAAGGGTTATTCTTAGATTTTGGGATAGTGAAGAGATATGAAAAATCCTAAACGATATTTTTTGTATGGTGATAATAGTAACCATTGCCAACTTCAATGTATACAAGATCCTAATTGATGGGTGGGAAATCTTGTCACAATATGTACGCAAGACTCTTTTTAAAAGTTAAGACTAAAAATAGAGAAGTTATGATCGTATGAGGGATCTTACTTATATGCCTTTAACGACACATTCACTTGCCTTTATGGGTATACCGAGTTGATGGTTACCTAGGGTGAAGGGAGGTACACTGGAACGATTGAATTACAATTATGTGTAACTTCATGCAAGAGTGTCTACAAATTCATCTTGGGCCTACCTTTCACAACAAATATGGATGTAGTGGCCTCTCTGATCCACCTCAAATTAAAGTATTACAACTTTTACGATGAGTCAGTGACAATATGCACCAATGTTTCCATAAAAAAATGACGCATTAATCTTTTAAACATAACCAGAAAGAGAGAGAGAGAGAGAGAGAGAGAGAGAGAGAGAGAGAGAGAGAAAGAGACAGAGAGATGGAAACCAATGTGAACTCCCTCGTCAGACAGTTGGAAGAAATGGTGATCAAGCCCCAAAGATGGATGTAGTGGCCTCTCTGATCTACCTCAAATTGAAGTATTACAACGTTTACGACGAGTCAGTGACAATATGCATTAACGTTTCCATAACAAAAAGGATGCATTAATCTTTTCAACATAACCAGAAAGAGAGAGAAAAAGAGAGGGCGATGGAAACAATTATGAACTCCCTCGTCAGACTGTTGGAAGAAATGGTGATCATGCCCAAAAAATAAAGGACTAGAGATCCCAATAGGTATGATGTGAATAATAATAACTTGACAATTATAAGGGAAGGCTCTAAATAAAGATAAAGGCTGATTGTGACTCTGCTTAATTAAATTATTCTTTTATCGTATGTGTAAAGCACACTTTTTATTTAATGCAATACCCTTTTTCTGAATGAATGAATAAATTACCACTAAGTTCTCTTACTTATGATCATAAATGATAGCCACAAATCATGGATATTATCATAAATTCAAAAGGTCTACGACTAAAGCAATCAAAATCCCATAACAAAGAACTCAGTGGTGTTGCCGCAAATGATGTAGACCAAAGCCATCAAAACCTCATAGTGAAATTCACATGGATAAAAAAAACTAGATCACAAAGTTGTAATCATGGATCATCCCTATCTTGCTAACTAGCAACTCTAGAGGTAGAGGTGAATCCCCACTACGTTGACCTCAAACTGAGATCAAACTTGGGGTATGTAGGGAGTACCCGTAACACCCTAAGATAAATACCATCCCTCCAAACTGATCCTTCTTGGGTTTTTGGAAATGAGTACTAATGCGGCCTGGATCCCCACAATTGAAGCAATTCAGACTATTACTCTTATAATCAGTGATAAGATGTCTAGTCTTTCCACACTTGAAACATCTCTTCTCAAAACTCCTGCAGTCGTTGGCACAATGAACTGTTACTCCACACTTAAAGAACTTGATAGAAGTGAGAGTATCCCCTTACTTTCCCTTTTCTCACCTGAAATTCCCTGCTTCCCGTTGTCAGCTATAACACTATACAATTTCCCACAATAATAATTATTCTCTTTCTTCTCACTAAGATTCTTATAGTGAGCAGAACATGATTTTTTATCCTAATCATATATCCTGCACTTATTCACTAGCATAGGAAATCGACGAATTTCCTAATACCAAATACCTTGCTTGATATCGGGACATGGTCTGCTTTCAAACTTGATACACTTCAACCCTTCGGTTGTCATGCCATTGTAATATGGACAAAATTTCACTAGCTCTTCAAATATAGCAACATACTCAATAATGCTCATATTACCCTACTTTAGCTCAAGTAACTCGATCCCTTTCTTAATGTACAAATCCTCGGGAAAACACTTCTCTAAAAATTCAGCCCAAGTAATCTCAACACAAACAACCTCCAATTTTTGACATGTATTATCCCACTAGTCTTCGGCCTCCTATGACAACATATGAGTATATAACTGCGCCTTTTGAACTTCAATTCAAGCCATCACTCGAAAAATCTTCTTAATATCTCTAAGCCATGTCTATCCACTATTTGGATCATATCTTCCCTTGAAGGTCAACGAATTATTTCTCTGAAACTTTCCCAATCCACGAAATTCATCACCAGTCTGATTCAACTGACCCTGTAGTGCCTGATCCACTTACTCCAAAGCATCAACAATCATTAGGTCATTTCTTCCAGCCATTATTCTGCACACTAGAAAATAAGTATTAGAATAAAAAACACATTGATAATGTCCACACACATGTCGCATACAAGGGAACAATTAACATATAAAAAACATGGTCAGATGGACCGACCTGCTTTGTAACACATGTCATTTGGATTTGTCTATGATACCGCTATTGTAACACATGTCATATGATACCGCTATTGTAACATATGATAATATAGCTCAAGGTTTTCATAATGCATCTCCTAAAGAACATATTCGGCTTTCTTCCAACCTTCTTGAGCCTCGATCATAGACAAATCTAAATGCTTCACCATTTTGTGGAAAGATTTCAATTCCTAATTTGCCTTTACAAGAGCAACCTAAATTGTGGATAACACCAATTGAGAAGATGTTAGATATACTTTTTTCCCCTCTATCTCTTGCACAAGTGATTTCACCCTCTCATCCAATAAGTGAAGGTATCCAAAATTTTGCACTTAAGTCCCTATCTCTCCCAAAAAACCATCAGTCCTAGTGAACTCCTCCAAATACTGGTCCTACTCGATAGTAATATCTTTGACATGTTCCTAAAGCACTTATTTTTCCTTCCAAAGACAATCAAGCAAGAAAATTTATCCTTTTCCAGCGACACCAAAGGTCAAAATGGTTGACATCTAACTTTGGTATGATTGTTCAACCAACTCCTCTTGACGAACTACCTTGACTTTGCCTAAAAAATATGTGTAATAATCCTTAGAAAAAATATATGAAATTCACATCCATTCGAAGAACAAGATTGACTCAAAATGATGGTGCTAATGCAACAATGGTCAGTGTCAAGCATATATTAGGGTCAGATCTCCCTAAGTTCTATTAAGGCTTCTGAAGTTGTCTAATAGGATGTCTTTTCCCATTAGGGGCTCCAAAATAGGCTTGATGCCAGGACTCCCTCCAGTTAGAAGCTAGAATAAGAGAAGAAAACTTTCTGGTACTACTAGATTCATGCAATCTCAAACTTCAACTTTTGAGAAGGATAGAAAGGTTAACCACAGCCAAGCGGGTATATGACTTTTCACAAGATTCATCTTTTAGTTTTTCCTAGAATTTGTGATTGTAGGCAATGAGGGACCTTATGCGCCTTCTTCATTTGAAGCATTATGTTGTAACATTTTATCGTATTTGCAAACCATGGATTAATTATGACGGGGAAATAATAATCATCTAACCAACACCAAAGATAATGTAGTATTTTTAATTTTATAAAATTCAAAATAAAAAATACCACATGGATTTTATGAAATAAATAAAAATATAAAATTACGTGGATAGCCACAATAGGATTTAAAAAGTATTTTGGATTAAAATAGTCATCCAGGGGTCAAACACACAAAATCTAGACATTATAAGGGAGTATCTAAAAAAATCTTATAGGGGTAAATTGAAACTCGCTAATATTATACGGGTGACATATATTTAACCCTTTATTTTAATATTTATTTACTAAAATGAACCTCGATTCTCTTTATATTATGTAAGTGATGAACATATTCGACCAGTGTGTGATGTTATTTGACATGATCATCCTATGAAAAAGAAGATAATTAAATATTTGCTTAAAATATTTTCTAAATTCTTGAATTAATAATTCAACTATTATTATCTATCAAGTTGAAGAAATTTACATTTCAATTATAAGAAATGAGAATCAAATATCAATTATTTAATATAATTTATTTTATATTCTATAATCTTATGTTATTATTAAAAGTTTATGACTATTCGTGTTAAATTAAAGTCTTGTGTTTTGGTGCGTGTAATATTTTTGGTCTATCAAAAGTGTGTGAGACGATATTCATAATATTTAAATTTTGGTCAAGTTATTAAGATTTTGTATTTAAATTTATATTATATTTAAAATGATTGGAATTTGACCTCACTTGGATTATATTAAATCTTTTATATGATCATCACACTCTTTTATATCAATTTTTTTAAACTATAATATTCAATTTTATGTGCAAAATATGTAACTAATTATTATATCACAAGAGTATTTAATAGTAGTGGACTCTCATAAATCATTATCCTATTCATACACGTCGATTAAATTTAAAATTATTATTCTCATATTGTCATATATTCTTATATGCACGGTAAAATATGACATTCTAAAAAAACTTCATAATTACTCTTATTTTATATATATATATATATATATATATATATATATATATATATATATATATATATATATATATATATATATATATATATATATATATATATATATATATATATATATATATATATATATATATATATATATGTTCTCAATCTCCGCAAACATTATATTTTTATATTCATCATTATTTATATAATTTTTACAACGTTCAAATCTATTTCTCTTTCGATTGATTAGTATGTTGGTCATAATTAATATTCAAATTAAAACTAATATTTTGTAATAGTTGATTATTATTGTTAGATTAATTATTTAATTAATCAAATATGTATTGACATAATTATATATATATATATATATATATATATATATATATATATATATATATATATATATATATATATATATATATATATATATATATATATAATTCTCTTAATCTCATCAAACATTACAATTTGATGCTTATATCACTCTTGTTGGAAAATGCACTCTGTCACAAACATTCCGAAACGTGTGTGACCATAAATATGAAACTGCAAATATAATCTCAATACTATTGTTAGACATAAATTTAGTTACTTTTAAAATGAGTTATGCTAATATGGGCATGGGTGATTTTAAGCCCCGACAAGGCTGGGCATGTGCCCAGGCTCATGTCCAAAATTTTGTCTTAATTTTACTAAAAGTATGCAAATTGTGGCGGTTAAATGTGCTTTTACGGCAGGTCAAACCGCCACAATTAACAAAAATAAGTAAAATACAGATTTAAACAAAAAATTTAATTTATATATTATAAATTATGCAAAAAAAAAATGTATTAAATTATGGTTTAAACAAAAATTTTATACTTTTATGCAGAAAAATATAGGTTAAAACCAAAAAAAAAATTTTTATGCAATTTAGCATACATTACATCATTTTTTATATTATAATATTTTGATTCAACTATAATACAAAAAACGCAAGAATTGAAATAATGAATAAAGTTGCAATTTAAGACCAAGTTAACCAAAAACAAAAAATGAATACTTAGGAGAAATAAAAATTAACATAAAAGTAGAAGCTACTAAAATTTTAAAAATCATGTACAGGGTTGTAAAAAAGAAGAAGAAAATAATAAATTTTATCCTGAAATAATATAAAAAAAATATTATGACTCTATATAATTCTATAGATCAATTTCCACAATTATAAATGGAAACATTCAATTTAAAAATAAACAATAAAAACAAAAATCATTGTTAAGTAAGAAACATGTCAAATAAAGGCGGTCAAAACCACCATTTCTCTATTAACATTATGTCAGTTTATAAAACCGTCATATTTTACTGTAAATAGTGGCGGTTTTATTAAACGTCATTTTAAAACTGTCATATTTCATGCATTTTTTGTAGTGTTCTTACGGTAAGCTACTTTTTACGGTTCTATTTTTCGTAGTTTTGAGTTAATTTCTCGACATAATTTCAAGACAGTTCTGGTTTTACGGTTTCAGTATTAATTCTAAATATTAGCATACACATTATGAGACTAAGTGGATGAATGTTTTCATGTTAAAATGCAGAAAAATATAATTTTTAGTCTTGCCTGCAAGATGTTTGATAGAATGTTTTAACTAATATCTCACCTCTTTTCACTTCATGATGTTGAATCATTGTTGTTGTTAATGATTGTAGTCTTTAAATTTTTGCATAGGCTTCAAAATTTTTTTGGCTTCGCCACTAAATATGACATTACTATTGTTAGACATATGTCGATATTCTATGACCTTAATTAATTTGAAATTCATTAGTAGAGTCACTAACTACATTCTTATACATGAGTATGATATCTCATATATGTTTAATATTTAAGTAAGACTTGTGATATTTAGAGTAAGTGAGTATTTATCAATAGCATTCTGATTTGTTTGGTCGTTCTTTCATAACATATTTCTCTTAACTTAAATATATTACTATAAGTTCATCATTATTTATATAATTTTTTAGTCTTTATTCTTTAACATATGTGATTTGTTTTTATTATCATATATATATATATATATATATATATATATATATATATATATATATATATATATATATATATATATATATATATATATATATATATATATATATATATATATATGTGTGTGTGTGAGAGAGAGAGAGAGAGAGAATTGTATGTGTGTGTGTGAGAGAGAGAGAGATTCTCTTAATCTCATCAAACATCATAATTTGATGCTTATGTCACTCTTGTTGGGAAATGCACTCTCTCACAAACATTCCCACACTTGTGTGGTCATAAATACGAAACTACAAATATAATATCAATACTTCGATCAAATTTAAAATTGTATTATAAAGATACTTATGACAAAATTTAGTTACTTTTAAAATGAGTTATGCTAATATGTTATTACTATTGTTAGACATGTGTCAATATTGTATGACCTTAATTTGAAATTCATTAGTAGAGTCACTGACTACATTTTTATAAATGAGTATGATATCTCATATATGTTTAATGTTTAAGTAAGACTTATGATATTTAGAGTAAGTAAGCATTCTGATTTGTTTGGTCGTTCTTTCATAATACATTTCTCTTAACTTAAATATATTAATATAAATTCATCTTTATTTATATAAATTTTGAGTCTTTATTTTTTAACATATATGATTTGTTTTTATTATCTTTACAATTTTTGCAACATTCAAATCTATTTCTCTTTTGATTGATTAGTATGTTGGTCATAATTAATATTCAAATTTAAATTGATATTTTTTAATAGTTGATTATTATTGTTAGATTAATTATTTATTTAATCAAATATGGATTGACATAATCAATTATATATATATATATATATATATATATATATATATATATATATATATATATATATATATATATATATATATATATATATATATATATATATATATATATATATATATATATATATATATATATATATATATATATATATATATATATATATATATATATATATATATATATATATATATATATAATGGTAAATTATTATTAAATTGTAATTATTGATAAATTACTTGATTAAATTTTGTGTCTTAATAAACCATAATAAGTTGAATCATTTAAGTTAAGTTCATGAAAGATCTTTACCCTTATTTGTTTAACTATGAAAATGCCACTTCATTAAATTATTGAGCGATTATCAAAAAAGTTTAACGAAAATAAAGATAATTATCATCTCATATTTACTCATTCAAATTTTAAACGATATGTCGCTCTTGTCATTTTTGTATTATTTTTTTAATATAATAACACCCTATAATTTATATTTATGACGATATTTAAATACTTTAACATCTAGTTTGTATGAATGGCAAAACAAGTCGGATCAACCTATTTAACCCATAATTTTTGGCGGGTCGGAGCAAGGTTTTTAATTTGGTGTCTTAAGTTGACCAATCCCGCCTAACCTGCTTTTAAAACGAACTGAGGGCGGTGCAAGGCTGAACGCGTTTTGCCCGCGGACTTTTTGTTAAAAAAATAATATTTTACTTGTAATTAAAACAATATTAATGTGGTAGACATACTTTTAAAACAACTATCGTTTCTTCAAGTACTAATATTTATTTTTCACATAAACACAAACACCTCATTTTGAAGACGCTGATTGGTATTTGCTTCGGTCTTCATCTTCACTCATAGTAGGAAAAGTATGTATTACAAAATATAGAGAATACATTGATAAAGCTACTGATTTTGATGTTGTTGATATTGATAATTATTAAATAGTGGATAACGATGAGGATGTAGATGGTAGAAGGCTTCATCCAATGACTACAATATCCACCAAAGCTTCATATGTTCATGACATAGATGTTGATTGATGAAGTGTTTCTCATAGAGTCTTTAAGATTATTTTGTTGTTGTTACTTTTTGTCTTTGTTAAGTTTGTGTTAGTTTGTTTTGTTGATTTGTGTCCCTAGATTTTCTTAACTAGGTCATGTTTGTTTATATTTTGAATCAATTGGATTATTTTGGAGGGTTTTAGAGTGTTTGTTTTAGGTTTTTAGTATTATAGTTACGTTTATTTATGTTGAAGAATATGACATTTAAATCTATACTTGTTAAAGCTTTATATTATGCGTTGTTAAAATTTGTTGATCTCTTTTGTAATGATTAACAATTTAATTTGTAAATGACTTAGTACATCAAATCGTAAATAATAAAATTAACAAGCCGACCCGCAAACATGCCGAATCATTAACAAATGAGGCGGATTTTATTTTTGAGCTCGGACGTTTAAGTTGTCATGTCCCGCATCGCCTTGCTTTTGGAAGGGCTTAAATGGGGCAAGTTGTTCGCTTTGCCACCCCACACTAGTTTGTAATCTGATTTTAAATGATTATTAAAAAAATCACCGATTTCAATATAAACCAACCTTTTGTTGGCGGTACAATTTGATTGACTGCATATTTGGATTTTTTTTTCGTGTAGTAAATAAATTAAAGAAAAATATAAAAAATGTACCTTTAAAATAGTTGTTAATATATCAATTTGGATATTTATTAGTATCTTTGACTATCAATTATACTTTGTCTTTGTCTTGAGATATGACTCTGACGACTCTGATTCCTTTAGTTGTTTATAATAAATTGGAAATTTCTTATTATCGTTTTGTTAATGAGGATTGCGATCTAATCTCTTTCTTTGTTTTCTTTTTCTTATTTATTTTTTTATTAAAGAAAATATTCAAGAGACAAACTTTATATTAGAAGTTGTACACTATATTTTAAAAAAAATTAAAAAAATTTTATAAAAATTTTTTATCAATAGTTATAATTATTTACTACCTCCATTTTTAATATAATCGTTTTGAATTTTTAATATAATAATGATTGTTGTATGAAAATAGAGAAAGAGTATATAAATTTTTTTTATAAAATTGTCCTTCATAAATGATATATGGAAATAAATAAATTTTTAAAGATAAACTAAAAAAATAATTATTCATTAAT
Organism: Lathyrus aphaca; assembly: GCA_963966055.1. Lineage (NCBI taxonomy): Eukaryota > Viridiplantae > Streptophyta > Magnoliopsida > Fabales > Fabaceae > Lathyrus > Lathyrus aphaca. Next base: position 111,676,974 of record OZ014525.1, on the reverse strand, counting down.
AATGTAAAATAACTTATATTATAATTTTTTTTTTCTGATTTATAAAATATATTTTTTTTTCTGATTTATAAAATGAGAAAGTAACTTTTACCATACAATGTACAAAGTTAACATACATATTATTACATTTTGTTTCCAATAAACTCTCTTTCGAGACATGTGGATTTACCATACAGTTAATATACAAAGTTAACATGCACATTATTACTTTTTGTTTTCAATAAACTCTCTTTTGAGATATGTGGATACTCAACATTTTAGTGAATAAGGCTCTCTTTGCTAAAATTGATTAATAGCTGAAAAATTAGTTAGTAGCCAATGATTTATATATCTAAAATAATAATACTTTTATTTGATCTTATATTTTAATAAAAAGTATAGTTTTATTTTTTTCTCTCAAAATCATTTATTATTCATTAATAACAAAACTGAAGATAGATTCTATCATGAATTTATTACGTAAAAATAATGACTAATTATTTTTATTCCCTCAATTAAAATACAATTATTTTAATTTAAGTTATATTAATATAAAGGATAAAATTGAGCTTTTGATAAAATAATGAGGGTGTAAATGAAAAAAAAAAATTATAAGCTAAAAACCATAAGCTCAAAAGCTATTTTAAATAGCTTTTGAAAAAAAAAAGTTAAAAGTTAGTAAAAAAATTACAAACTAAAAACTAAAAAACAATTATCAAACAGAACTTTTTTGTCGTAAATTAAAAAATATTTTTTATGTCTTACCAAATTTTTTCGACTTAAATTTGAACATTAATTCATTGCATCATGAAAGTATACCCTTACTAAATCAACCTCAGTTGGTAATATATGATTTTATAATAATTAAAAACAAAAGTAATATAGTTGAAATGGAATATATCAATATAAATGAAAGAGAAATATGACATTTCAAATTTGCATCACACCACATAATGATGTTACAATAGCCACATCAATAATACTCCACCTTCTAAACACATCCCAATTTAAATATATGAAAACTACATATCCCAATTTTTCAATCCCTTTATAACCAATCATAAAAATACTAAAAATAAAATCATAAAAATATTCTTTTACATATCACGATCGCATATACCATGTGAACAATCAACCGAACATTGTTCGGAAAAAACAAAAACACACTAGAAATCAAAGAGGGTAAATGCCTAAATGGTAATATTGGTTAGAATTAAATTAAACTAAACAATGATTCCCAACACTAAATAGAAATTACAATGCCGTCTCAAAACATTAAAATAAATACTACACGTGTCTTTTTCAAGAATATATTGTTTTTCTCTTTTTTCAGGATTTATTAAATTTTATTTACGCCAATTAACTTTATTTAATTAAACATACTGAAAAATTAGTTTAAAAAGATACATTTCCTTAACATAAAAGCGATTATTTGCAATTGTGAGTTGAATAGTATACGAACTGAAATACCAACGAGAAAACGGCTTTCGAATAAGCAGTTCTGAAAATTCTTTCTCAACTCGTTTTCAGTTTAAGTCTTCTTCTTCCCTCATCAACACGCTTCACCAAAATCCAATTTGAATTTCAATATTTATATGTAAACAACACCACCAACATTCTCCTCCAAATTTCTGCACTCCCTTCACCATGGCGGGTGCACACTCTTCTCATCATCACAGACCGCCCACCACCGCCACCTCTTCCTCCCGTCTCCTCCTTCTCCTCACCGTCCTCCCCCTCACCCTCGCCGCCTTCGCTTTCATCCTCCAATGGCGCGGCGGAGTCACCGACCCTGTCACCCGTTGGTCACCCGATCAACACCTGTTCCCCGGTATGTCAATCTCTAGCCACCAACAACAACAATCGCAAACTCGTTCACGTTCCGATTGCTCCAATCTTTTCCCTAATTCTCATTCCCTTTCTTTCCCTTACTTCCGTGATTGGAAACTCGATTACTCCGTCGATCTTTCCCCTAAGGTATTGTCGTTTTCTTCCCTTCCATCTCCGTTTCGTCAATTACGAATTCTATACCCTTGGATCTATCGTCCATTTCTTTATTCTTAAACCCTATGTCGTTTTGGTTTTTAAAATTTTTGAATCCATGAATTGTGGAATTGTGATTTTTTTTTTCTGTCTCGTTTTGAATTTGAAATTGTTTTCGTTATGTGGTAGATATGTATTACGACGAGTACTTCTGCTGATTTGGAGCAAACATTGCCATGGATCTTTTATCATAAAGTTATGGGAGTTTCTACTTTTTTCCTTTTTGTTGAAGGCAAAGCTGCATCGCCTAATGTATCTACAGTTTTAGAAACCATTCCGGTCAGTTCCATTTGAATGGGTTTATTTAACACTGCTTTAATAGTTTTTTGATTTGTTATTACTTATTTGTATTAGCCACGTTTTGATTCTTGATTAAAATCCATTTTTGTTTAGGGGGTCAAAGTTATATATAGAACAAGAGAATTGGAGGAGCAACAAGCTAAAAGGTGTGCTTTTCTTTTTTCCCTTTGTTGAGTATGTGACTGTTGTTTACATCGGTAGCCGTGCCTTTTGTCATGATGATTGAAATGAACTACTAGAGTATAGATTTTAGTTATTTTCCTGTAATTTGAATAAACAATGTTGATTGGTTTAAGTATATGTTTTTGTGGATTTAAAGTTCGACATTCTGGATCTGGTTTGGTTTAACTATTCAGGTCTTGTTTTTTAAAACAGATCATTCATCATTGGCAGTGTTATTTGTTCAAATAGACTAAAAACAATGTTGGGGTACCGTATGGATGACAGTGATTTTTACACTGAAATAATTCTGTCATTACCTAAATGTAAATGCAGTGATCAATCAGTGCCTATTTGAACATGATCAGATTCAAATACATATCTGATCAAAAGCTAGTCTCATAACATGTTCCTATTCATAGTTCATGTGATTAAGGTCTTTGTACTTGTGAATATTCATCCTTTTTAGCTTTTTCTTTTTTTTTATGAAAACAAGCTATGAATAGTTGAAACTTGAACCTTTACTTAATGGCTAAAACTAGATTGGTCAATTGACTCTGACATTAGATCAAAATTGGGTTCTCAAACATCTATTTTTCAATTCCTGTTAATTACATTTATCATCATACCCATTCATCAGTTTTGTTTTTTGTTCCTAAATATTCACTAGTCTTTCAATTCCCACCTTCAGTAATTTACATATTAAAAGAAAAATCTTATGGAATTGAGCCTTGTGCCTTCTAGCAGCGGTTAATTTTCTGCTTTGTAACTGATATTCAGGGGTTCTATTGCGCAAAAAGTTTCACGATGGTGAGAGCCAAGTATTTTGTATTACTCTTTTGTATGAAATGATAAATAACAAATCATAAATTGAGGTATAACCTGCGCATGTTAAATTGTGTACCAAACACCTCACCACGTTACTTTGCAGTATAAAATCCATTCTCTGAGTTTTGTTTTACGGATTAAGATATTGGACTTGGCAGATTTCTATAATTTAAATATTCATTCATACTAAAAGAAGAGGGTTGTGTTAGGCAGTCGACAACCAACGTAAAACTTTGTCGAATCTCTATGACATGGATCAACTAGGATAAATGCATGGCCCGGGATAGATTCATTCATACTAAGATACATAATTTTAAAATTATGTGTTAAATTTTGTTACCTCCACATAATGGTGCAAAGTATTTTGATAGGTTGATTAATACCTTATTTACACTTTGTATTTTGTTATGTACTAGCCGTATATGGAATGAAACTTGGTTGGCAAGCTTCTTCTACAAACCGTGTAACTATGAGTTGTTTGTGAAGCAATCTTTGAACATGGAAATGGCAATTGTCATGGCAAGGGTATGAATTTTGATTATTGGATTATTATTACAATATACTAGCATATATGTCTTTTTAAAATAACTTACTTTACCAAGATCTTAATGTTTGTCTTTACAATATTTTTTTACTCAGGATTCTGGCATGGATTGGATCATCCATCTGGATACTGATGAACTGATACATCCAGCAGGAACTCAGGAATACTCAATGAGACAGTTGCTATCTGATGTGCCTGGGGATGTTGATATGGTTGTTTTTCCAAACTATGTGAGTTCAGGAATTTTGTTTAGATCCAGAAGTCACTATCATTCAATATAGTTAGTTGATCTACTGTGATCTTTAACCTCTTTGATATCCGTTGATAGTTATAACTTAATGTTGGAATGTTGTTTGCTTCAGGAAAGCAGTGTTGAGCAGGACGATATCAAGGAGCCTTTCAGTGAGGTATTTGCATAAATAGCTTTTCTTAATTTTCAAACAACTAATTTAACTAAGATTATTTGAAGATGATTATTAATTTAATTTCTGTTTGTGACTTGTTTTCTTTCCTTCGTTTTTCCTTATATTTTGTTTGGAAAAATAAAATATGTACCGAAAATTGAAGATGAATTACTGAATTTGTTAAAAGGCTGACTCAGTGAGAAATGATAAAATCAAAATTTGTGCACAAATTTATATTGACATATGAAAAAAAAAAAAAAAATATATATATATATATATATATATATATATATATATATATATATATATATATATATATATATATATATATATATATATATTCAGAGGCACTCACACTCAAGAGTTCTGTGTGTTTTCCAATTAACCTTTTAAGCAATATATACAGTGCAGAAACAAAGTATTTTTGGCTGATTTTATGCATTGTTTAGTATTTATTTATGCTTTACAAGAGCCTTTTTAATAATGTCTATGGAAGAGAGATGAAGTGGAAGTTAGCTTGTTAGAATTATGTGATTCAGCCATTTAGGAACAAACAAATCATTGGATAGTTCAAAAAGAAAAAGAAAAAGTCATTGGAATGTACTTATAAAAAGTATATACACATAAACTAATCCGCTTCACACACATTTTCATATGAATTACTGGCATTTGCTTGGATACAGCTATATTGTTGACAACCTTGTAATGTAGCTGTTGCAGTTTCTAAGTTTTTTTAATCATTTATTTAAACCATAATTTGGAAGTGTCTATTTTGGTAAAAGCCAATGGTGCAAATCCAATTCTCGGCGTGTTTCATTGTTGTTCCAACTTTTTTCTTTTGGAAACTAAGTTTATTCAGCAACATATTTAACTTGCAATGTCGTCATAGGTTTCAATGTTCAAGAAGAACTATGATCACCTTCCAAAGGATGTGTATTTTGGAAATTACAAAGAAGCAACTCGTGGCAATCCAAACTATTTTCTAACTTATGGAAATGGGAAAGCAGCTGCCAGGGTTCAGGATCATCTCCGTCCTAATGGTGCACATAGATGGCACAACTATATGAAGACACCTAAGTAAGTTGATTCTGCACATTGTTAATTAATGAGCACACATTTGACAATTATGTATGTATCTGTGTATATTTACAACAACGTTAGTTTATAGTTAAAGGGCGATATTATTGAATAGGCATGTATTCTGGAGTTTATGACTAGGCCTAGTAGACCTAGGCTACCCATACAAAAATCATGGGAATGTTGGTTTCATATCATGCAATTGTTTTTGTTTTTTCTTTTTAGTTTTCTGCGAACTGTTGATCTTATATTAAAAGGTCTTTTGATTTGACGGCAATTTATGCTGTCTTCAGTCAGCTGTCTTTATTTTTAGGTGTGGACAACTAATTAATGTTAGTTTAATTCCATACCATTTTAAGTAAAATGTTAAAATCCATAATATAATATTAATAGTGAAGAATGTATTTTTTTTCTGTCCATATTTTACACTAATTTGTACCAAATCCTTTAACAGTGAGATCAAGTTGGAAGAAGCTGCTGTTCTGCATTACACTTACACCAAATTTTCTGATTTGACTTCAAGACGTGATCGGTGTGGCTGCAAGCCTACAAAAGATGATGTAAAAAGATGTTTCATGTTAGACTTTGACAGAGCTGTAAGTTATAGTTTCCCATTACATGCTCTCCTAGCTTCTAGCTCTAATTAATGTGTAATTACTATTAACTTCTTGAAGTGTATTGAGTACATTATTATCTACAGTTACATTCTTTTTCAAATATTTTTACATCCATCGTCAGTTTTTGCATCTTGATGTTTGTTTAAGGCCCTGCACTCATGCTATGTTTTGTTTTGTTCTTTTTCTGTGCATGGTTGGTTATATGACACTCCCCCAGAATATTTTTCATTTCTTGACATTGTAATTAAGAATTAGTTGTTCCTGGTTTACTTTTTCATTAAACGCCATTGCCTCTTTTTCCCTTGATTGCTAACCTAAAAGTAAATGGTGTCTATTCATTGAGCTTTTGTTCTTTATATTCTAGCATATTCTGTGAAATTGGGCTAGTGTACCTTTTTAGATTGTTTGTTGGGTAGGGTGGGGGACAGGGAAGTTTTACAGTGCACCCATGAGTATATATTTATAATCTGACTACTCTGTTCTGTGTCTGATGTAGGCGTTCATAATTGCTTCAACTGCTACTGAGGAAGAAATGCTTCAATGGTAAGTATAGAAATATGAAAGTAATTCAAGTTTTTTACTTAAACTAATGCTATAGTGTTTTCCTGGGAGGGTTTGAAATAAACAGTTAAACTTTTTGTTTCATATATCAGTTATTGACATTTTTCGTTTGTCCATATACAGTCATAGTCTTATACTGTATGAAAAATTATTTACATTTTCTCTTAGTTGTAATTTAAATCATGAACTGTCTGGGAATGAATTCTAAATTTGCGTCGAGGAGCTCAGGTTATTGTTCTTAGATGGTTTGCTGGCAGATATTGTATCAAGTGAGAATTTGGTGGATTTGGCTCCTGAAATAAAGATTCTGTTAGAACATTAATATCTTACAATATAAATAAAAAATAACATTAGATACATAGATGAAAACTAGAAATGAACAATCTCAAACATATTAAATTTTAGTGGCTCTTAGTCTATCCTAAAAATCATGTGATAGTTTTTAACATAGTAGCAGCCTCAACTTCTTAAACTAAAGCACTACAAAAATGTATATCAATTTGTCTTCAAGTTGTTTTATTCTTTCTTCCATTTAGGTACCGTGAACACATTGTGTGGACTGACAAAGCACTAAAGATGAAGCTTATGAGAAAAGGCATCTTATCTCGCATTTATGCACCCATGGTAATGTTCATTTCCCCAAATTTTCTTTCTGGTTTCTATCCAATTACAGTTCTTAGAGAACATCCTAACTTTTCTTCCAAAACATTGCCTTTGCAGGTCATTATTCAAAGTTTGAGAGAATCTGGTGTTTTTAGCTCTGTGATTGCAAAAGCTGCTCAGACAAGAATATCAAAAGACAAATTCTTAAAATCTGTTGAGAGTAGTAATTCAACCAGGAATGATAGATCAGAAATGATATCTTCTAGAAAAATTGATGCCGGTGGAGTATCCCAAGCATTTGCAAGAAGAATCTTGGAGGTTATAGATGATTCAATTCCCTCTGCAATTCCACCATTATCTCCACCCAGCTATGACGATGCTGATTTCCATACGTCCTAGATTTCGACTGACTCCTTGCCATGGCCATAAATTCTGGAGATTTTTTTATTTAAAAAGAGGCAGCGATAGAAGTACGTCTGGCTGTCATGATGGGCATATCAGTTTTAGGATTCATGGGTTTTTTCCCGATCATTACCCAAGCGTTTATGTAAATTTGAGGTATAGAGTGTAGGCTTAGTGTAGGGATGATACAGGGCAGACTTTTGTATCTGTTCATTATTCTTTTTCTATTTCTTCTTCTGGGCAGATTGGCTGCGAATGTAATGGAAACTAGAGGCCTATTCTATTTTTTGTTCATACACATTGAGAGAGGCATGCTTTACATTATACACAGGTTGAGATTATCTCCCTCAGTTGGAAAAAGGAGAAATGATTCATACAATGAAAATGATATCTTGCCAATTTTTTCATGCATTGGAATTGCTTCATTACTTTAGTGCCTTGCATACAAAGGGAAGTGGAAGAGTTTTATGAATTGTGAGAGTAGTGTGGTCATGAAAAGATGATTGGTTACATGTCTGGATAAAATGTACACAAATAATAGTGAGAGAGTCTCGTTTAAATTTCAGCCAATAAAGTGTCTGGATTTTTTTATCACTTTTTTTCTCCACATTATCACCTTTAATTAATTGAACAGATGTGCTATATGGTACAAAGGAAATATTATACGATTTATGTGAATGCTATCAATTCTATTTTTTTAAATTACAAAATATTTTATGTGGACGTTTGATGGATACAAAGGTAGGTTTGTGTGAAATCAATGGATGGTAATGTTCGTGAAATTTTGTGAAAAATTCTCCCGTAACAGTGTTAGGAAATTATGCAGTCCTTTTTTAAATTTAATGGGATCAATTTGAATTTCAATAAATTAAAAAGAATTTGTTGAGAAGAATGTAAAAGTGAGTGAGATGACTATTATAAGTGTGTTTGTTTTAAGGATTAATGCAACAATTCTGAGAATATTAAAACTTAAAATAAAAAATTAAAGACGCAAGGAGTGCTTGTTTCATGGATATAAATATTATTTTCGAGAACGTGTGATTGTAATTTATATATTCTCTTGTTTGTTTCAAGTTTCAATAAATTATTCATGGATACTTTTTATGTTGAAGTGTAATTCAACATTCATGATTGTTTTAGTTTCAATTTTTAATTCATTTATATTTGAATGTCGGTCCAATTAGTATTCCATTTACATTTGAAATTGAGTTATTGTATAAAACCCAAAGGTAATTATAAATTGAAAGTTACACACAGACACACACTCTCTCTCGAATTTTCTGAAATTCTTTCATCTTCATCTTCTTCATTCTTTTAGTTCAAGAAGTTGATTGTTAACTCCAACAATTAGTATCCAGAGCCTTGATTTTGATTCACATGGAAACACGGATGTAGTGAGGCGTGTGATTAATTTCGTTCCTCAAATTCGTGTTGATTGAAGATCAAAATTGAAGAGAATCACAGATCTTGGTTCTTAGGATTTTGGAAACACGAGTGTTGGTGAAAATTGAGTGATTTGCATAAGAATGAAGATGAAAAATGAAAAGGATAGCTTGAATACAAAATTTCTAGTATTCGATGAAAAAAATTAAATCGATGGGCGATTCAGATGCATGTGTTGTTTGGAGTTCAAGATGTTCTTGATCTCGTCAATGACGGTTACACGCCGGTTGTAGAAAATACAATAGAAGCGCAAAGAAATATGTAACGTGAAACGAGGAAGAAGGGTTAGAATATGTTGTTTTATATCCATCAATATGTGGTACAAAGGTATTTGAGAAGATTATTGATTCGACGACAGCGAAGACGATGTGAGATACACCAGTGCAATGCTATAGTGGTGACTTATCAGTGAAGAAAGTAAAGTTGTAGTCCTTACGCAAGCAATATGATAATCTCAACATGAAAAATAATGAGAAGGTGTGGGATTACGCAAGCAATATGTTTTATTGATTTAAGTTAGGGGAAAGGAAAATCTAAAAGTATTTTGAAGAACATGAAAAACTGAGATTTTGTGTGCATGACTCGAATCATGTACAAATACTGACTCGAATCAAATTGAACAGAGGCAAACCAAACATTTTCAAATTCTTTGTCTCGAATCAGTGTTTTAACTTGATTTGAATCAAGAAGCCTCGTGACTCGAATCACAAGTGTTATCGTATTCGTATCATATAGATTTGAGTCACCTCTGGTTCATTTGATTTGAATCATACTTTACACCTGACTCAAATAAATCCATTTTTCCATTTCTCTATTTGGCTGTGTTCAAATTAACTTGAACCAAACTTTGCATTTGATTTGGTTCACGACCTTTCTGACTCAAATCATACTTTGTGCTTGATTTGAATCACACGAGAAATGGGTTAAATTCTTGAGGTTTTTTTATTTCACTATACTTGCTCATTTAACTCAAATCATGAAATTTTATTTACTCGAATCTAACTAACTTTTTCCATCCATTTTTGTGCTTAATCTCAAGCACATATAAATTCTCTCTGTCATTTCATTATTAAAAAAATCAATTTCCTGATTTACATTGTGGTTTTATGAAATCAACACCCTCCCTAAGCAACTAAATTGTCTCTAATTCCTTCGACCTATTCTTCTCAGGTTCTTCAACAGCATCAACATCTAGATCGACAAGATCGTCATCCCAAACAAAAAGATTGCAAGTTTCTTCAAGCTGCCAATACAGACATCTCCAAAAAAGCCTACATTTGTTGCGCTCATTTTTACAGACATAAGACACCATTCGAGCATCACAAGCACAATTTCTTCCTCGTCAGGTTCGCACGAAGCATCTTGACATGTTGATTTGTTTCAAATCACTTGTCCTTGAACAAGCCATGGACGAATTAGAACCAGAATGAGAAAAGGATGAGAAGAACATAAAGATGAAACAGGAGAACAAAAACTGAACAAAATAAGACGCATATCAATTAGGTTAAAATTGAAAGATGGACAATGCATAAATGGTTGAGGATGATCATCGGTATCTCATATTCCACGTGTGTATTACAATAAGATGCATAAAATATTAAAGAATTGTCAATTCACTTGCCATGTCAACGTCTGTTAACTAAAATAGACGGCAAAGACTAATTTTGGGGACGAAAAATTTTAGGGAATGAAACTTTGAACAGAAATTTTAGGAGGATCAAAAACAAAGTTTGGTATATTTACATAGTCGCACGGATAGATGACTAGTAGTTCCAATAATTTTTATAACTAATTAAAACTTAGAACATAATTAAAAACCACTCCCCTTTTTATTAAACAATATTTCTTTACGGGAACAATAATATTATTATTAGTAATATTTAATAATGCCTTTTAATAAGTCAATTCCCTCCTATCTAATATTAATATTATATAATACAATATACTATAATACCCTTAATACATCTTTAATGACAGACCAAATGATTTATAAAAGATGAACCGTGACACCTCCCAAATAGCATAAAATTCTAAAATGCTAATAATAATATATTTAATCTAATAATATTTCAAAACCCTCCTAAATTGTTAATAGCACCCTAATACTATTTAACTTTTTCTAAAGAATAATATTAATAGTAATATTCTAATAGACATTTGTTTGGTATAAATAAAAATCCTATCCCAAGTCAATTCCTAGGAGGGACTAAAAAGTCAAAATAGTCCCCCTTAACTTTTTTTAGGTCAGTATTGCTTTAAATATGTTGGTATTTAATTAAAAATATGAACAAAATAAATGGTCAAATATGTTGGTATTTAATTAAAAATATGAACAAAATAAATGGTCAAATTTGGGACACGACACTAATAACAACGACTAAGATCTTGATGCCTTTTAAAATATCATGTAGTTACTTTGGCTTGTAATATACACCCTTACAAGTTCATGTATTTTGTTTAGTCAACTTCATATGTCAAAAGAACTAATACCTTATTCGTTGATTTCTGTTGGATGATAATATAAATCACCATGATCGGAAGGTGAAGTAGGCATGCAACGTCGTCAAGCGTAATCATCATTTCACCAAATAACTTGTGAAATAATGATGTCTCACAATGTCACTTCTCCAAAAATGATGAGATAAGTTTGGGATCAACCATCCTCAAACTGGATTTTTGAAGTGAAGCGACGAGATTCATTCATTCAAAATCATGCATCAAAGAGATCAAATATATAGTGGAACCAACACTAACATGTGCATCAGAGAGTCATTCATTCAATTCCATTTTCGATTCTCATTTCTGAAAATAATTTCAAATATATATTATAAAATATAAATAATTATTACAGTTAAATATTATTAAAATAAATAAAAATGAGATACTTAGCTCTGTATCATAATGGCCAGCAACGTGATGCTCTTACGTACTTGATAAGACGCTTGTACGACCTCTTGAAAAAAAATGATGTTGTTGCTCCCAAGTGCACCATGCTCATCTTAACATGCATTCATCGCCAACTAAACTTGGTATTTTTCACATACTATATGTCCACACTGAATGATCCTATCGTCGCGTCCTTGCTTATGAAACACTAGTAAAAATATATTATTAAAACATAAATAGAAACAAGTTTGAAAATAAATCATACCATCACTCAAACATTCTTTCTAACAAAGTAACATACAAAAATATCAAATCACTCACTCTTAAGTAATCCACGGGAGCATCAATCTTAAGTAACTTGATAATGATAAAAACTAGAAAAACTACCGGATTATTCAATCTTAAATAATCCGATGTAAAGAGTTGAAAAATACAATGACCAGATCACTTACTTGATGTGTTTCGGGAATTTCTTAAGATCAAATACTTTTTTTAATGTATTTTGATATGCACTGATAAGTGAATCTGTCTTTAGTCTCATTTTATTTGTGGACTGGAAAACTTGAAAGAGAAATAAATTTTTTGTTTAAATTTTACTATTTATACAAGAGCCAATTAGTCAATTCGTATAACTTGTAGGAGTAAAGGGTAATTGATGAACTGTAGGATAAATTGTTTGTGTACATATGAATGAATGAAAATGTTACTTCTATTAGAAATAATAATTAATATTTGACAAACTTGGTGACTAAGTTTGTTTAGGGGTACTTTTGTACTCTATCTTATTGTCTTTTAAACTTGTAGGCTAAGTTTACTTTGCTTATAAATAGAGTAGAAAAATATTTTTGTAATATCTATCTCTCTCTCCTTTAATATATTCCTTTTGTTCATCATTTTATTTCACCTTATGCACTAATAATTGGTATCAGAGCTCCGGTTCAGATTCAGTGGGAGAAACACCGGAAAACATGAGTGAAAAAAGTGAGGCTTGTGTGATTGATTTTTTGGTTCTTGGATTCGTGTTGAACCGTGAACAAAATATCTGATCAGAATCACATTGATTATGTGGGTTGGGAAACACTGTGTGGTGAGATCTGAGTGTATTGCACAAGGTAGAAGATGATGAACGAAAACGGAGTCATGAACACCAAGCTTCCAGTATTTGATGGGAAAAACTGGAATCGTTGGATGATTCAGATGCGTGTTCAGTGCGGTGTTCAAGATGTTCTGGATCTTGTCACTGGAGGCTATGTTCCGGTAGCAGCAGACGCAACGGAGGAATAGAAGAATACCTTGAAGGACACGAGGAAGAAAGATCAAAAAGCTTTGTTCTACATCCATCAGTGTGTGGATGCAAATGTGTTTAAGAAGATTGCAGATTCAACGACATCAAAGGCTGCATGGGACATACTGGTCAGTTGTTACAGTGGTGATGCATCAGTGAAGAAGGTGAACCTTTAGTCCTTGAGAAAGCAATATGAGAATCTCAACATGAAGAACAATGAGAATGTTTTTGAGTACATCTCCAGAGTGATTCTAATCACTAATGAGATGAAGGCTTGTGGAGAAACTCTTTCTGAACAAGTAATCATTGAGAAGGTATTGAGATCTCTTACCCCTCAGTTCGATTACATTGTGGTAGCAATAGAACATTCTAAAAATTTGAGCACCATGAGGATTGAAGAGCTACAAAGCAGTTTAGAAGCGCAAGAGTTGTGTCTAACTGAGAGAACTTCTTAAAGGGAAGTAGAGCAACATGCTCTGGAAGTAGTTTCTGATAAGAGCACTCAGAAGCAGTCTTGGTCAGAAGTAAGGAGAAGATCTGATGGTGGTCAGAAGTCAGAATCCTCAACCTCTTATAGGCAAAAGAATGTTCATAAGGGATAAGAGAAGTATGACAAGAAGAAGATTAAATGTTACTGTTGCAAGAATTTTGGTCACTTTGCTAAAGATTATTGGTCAAACAAAGAAAGGAATCAGAAGAAACGAATATAGCCAGAAGTTCTGATGATAAATTTGTGCTACTGATGGCTTCTGAATCCGACGATATGAATTTGACAGACTGGTGGTATATGGACACTGGATGCTCAAATCATCTTACTGGAAATAAGAAATGGTTAGTTGATTTTGACTCTGAAAAGAGGACAAAGATAAGATGTGCTAATGACAAATATCTTAACACTAAAGGTATGGGAAATGTCAGAGTTATTCTGAATAATGAGAAAACAACATTGATTCAGAAAGTGTGGTATGTACCTGGCATAAGAAGCAATCTGATGAGTGTGGGGAAACTAATTGAGAAAGGTTTTTTAGTTACCATGAAGGACAATCTTCTAAAGTTGTATGACTATAATCATAAGTTGATTATGGAATCATAACAGGGAAGAAAAAGAACATTCAAAGTGAATGTCAGAACTGCAGACTCAAAATGTATTAGTGAAACAAGTGTTGTGAAGGAAAGTGAGTTATGGCACAGAAGATTTGGTCATCTGAATTTCAGAAGTTTAGGGCATCTGAATTCAAAGAAGTTGGTATATGGAATTCCTACAATCAAGAAGCCTGAGATGTCATGCAGGGTGTGCATGGAAGGAAAGCAACCAAGATTTCCATTTGTGTCAGAATTAGCTCCAAGAGTCAAACATGCCTTGGGAGTAGTACATTTTGATGTGTGTGGTCCATTTCCAGTAGCATCGATTGGAGGGAACAAATACTTTGTGTCATTTGTTGATGAGTTCACTAGAATGACGTGGCTATCCCTCATTAAGTTTAAACACGGGGTGCTTACTGAATTCAAGAAGTTCAGATTGAAGGTTCAGAATCAGAGTGGTCATACTCTAAAGATTCTCATAACCGATGGTGGAGGAGAGTATAACTCCAAAGAGTTCCAGAAGTTCTGTGAGGAGAATGGAATTGAGCATGAGGTTATTGCTCCATATACTCCTCAATATAATGGTCTTGATGAAATAAGAAATAGTACCTTGCTTGATATGACGAGAAGCATGTTGAAGGAAAAGAATCTTCCTCAGAACTTGTGGGTAGAAGATGTTACCACTACATCATATGTACTCAACAGATATCCAACGAAGAAGCTGAAAGAAATAGTTCCTATTCAGAAGTGGACTGGAGATCAGCAGAGTGTCAGTCATCTAAAGGTTTTTGGTTCTGTATATTGCAAACATGTTCCAAAAGCTAGAAGACAGTTTGATAGAAGCAAAGTGATGTTACTAGTGGGGTACCACAGTACAGGTGCATACAAGCTTTATTGTCCAAAAACTAATAAAGTTGAATTCAACAGAGACGTAATTGTGAAGGAATCAGAAGTTTGGTATTAGGAAAAGTCTCAATCAGACTCTGATGTGAGAACTTCTGAAGAAAGTTCAGAATTAAGAATTTCTAAAGCTAGAGTGAATTCTGATTATGATTCTAACTTCGATGGTGATTCTGATTCTGATTCTGAAGAAGACTCAGAAGATGAAGGTGATTCTGATGATCCAGATTCTGGTGGTACTTCATACTTTGGGAATATGCAAGACTCTGAAGATGGTCAAGGCTATGGAGAAAGTCAACCTTATGAAGGAAGAGCTTTTGAAGGAGAAACCTCTGAGGTTCAAACATCCGAAGGAGACTCTGAACAAGGTCAGAGGCCACAAAGAATCAGAAGAATTTCGAGAAGGTTTGCAGAGTTTGACATGTTGTAAGACACTGAAGTTGATTCCTAAGGAGAAGTTATTCAGTGTGCCATATTAGTAGACTCTGAACCCGTGAGTATGGAAGAGACTCTTAAGAAGAAAGTATGGTTAAAGGCCATGAAAGAAGAACTTGATGCTATAGAGAGAAACAAGACTTGGAAGCTAACAGAAGGACAAGAAAGCCATCAGCGTCAGATGGGTTTTTAAGAAGAAGTTAAAGCCAGATGGATCAATTGGCAAACACAAAGTGAGGTTAGTAGCAAGAGGATTTATGTAGAAACCTGAGCTTGATTATTCTGAAGTGTTTGCACCTGTAGCAAGACATGAAACAATCAGATTGGTGATTGCAATAGCTGCTAACAGAAATTGTCCTCTGATGCATTTAGATGTGAAATATGCATTTCTGAATGGTCCATTACATGAAGAGGTGTATGTGTCACAACCTCTTGGATATGTTAAAAGGAATAAGGAAGGGATGTTGTATAGATTACATAAAGCTCTATATGGATTGAAGTAAGCGCCCAGAGCTTGGAATCAGAAGATTGATTCATTTTTCAAGGAACAAGGTTTTCAGAAATGTGAGATGGAGTACGGTGTTTATGTTCAGCATACTTCTGGAGGGAATATGATTCTTGTGTGTTTGTATGTTGATGACATACTGCTGACAGGAAGTTCTGAACAAGAGATAGTCAAGTTCAAGAATGTGCTGATGAATGAGTTTGAGATTACTGATCTCGGTAAAATGACATACTTTCTAGGGATGGAGTTTACATACTCTGAGAAAGGTATCATTTTGCATCAGCTGAACTATGAACTTGATCTTCTGAAGAGATTTAAGATGCAAAATTGTAAGACTGCTATCACACCTGCTGACACAAATCAGAAACTAGATTCTGATTCTGATGGTGAGGATGTGGACACTACAACCTTCAAATAGTTGCTTGGTTCTCTGAGGTATTTGTGTAATACCAGACCTGACATTTGCTATGCAGTTGGTATGGTTAGCAGATTCATGAGTAAACCCAAGTGGTCCCATTACCAAGCTACTGTCAAGATTCTGAGGTATATCAAAGGAACTCTGAAGTATGGAGTGTTATTCCCTTCTGGAAGAAAGATAGAATCATAACTTCTGAGTTACTCAGATTCTGATTGGTGTGGAGACAGAGTTGACAGAAGAAGTACTTTTGGGTACTTGTTCAAATTTCTGGAAAGTCATATTTCTTGGTGTTCCAAGAAACAACTTGTTGTTGCTCTATCAACCTGTGAGGCAGAATATATTGCAGGCGCTATCACTGCATGTCAAGCTGTGTGGATTCAGAATTTGCTGCAAGATTTGAAGTTCAAAGTTGACAAGCCTCTGAAGTTGGTGATTGATAACAAGTCTGCAATCAATCTTGTCAGAAACTTAGTGTTGCATGGGAGAAGCAAGCATATTGAGACAAAGTATCATTTTCTGAGAAGCCAAATTCAGAATGGAATGCTGGAAGTCATGCACTGTAGCATCCAGAAGCAGCTGACAGATGTTCTGACGAAAGCCATCAAGATTGGTCAATTTTTCTGCTTAAGGAATGTAATTGGTGTTGTTAGCTTTGAAGAAAATATAAATTAAGGGATGATATTAGAAATAATAATTAATATTTTGACAAACTTGGTGACTAAGTTTGTTTAGGGGTACTTTAGTATTTTATCTTATTGTCTTTTAAACTTGTAAGCTAAGTTTAGTTTACTTATACATAGAGTAGAAAAACATTTTTATAATATCTATCTCTCTCTCCTTTAATACATTCCTTTTGTTCATCATTTTATTTCATCTTGTGCACCAGAACTTCTTCCCTCACATTTCTCAAAACTCCCTTAATTCTGATTTTTTTCTTTCCTCCAAATAAATCAACCGAAATTAAGCGCATAAGATTGGTTTTAACTCATAGAATGTGATAAGAAGGTTGGTTTTAACATGTATATTAGATATTCACTTTTGCTCATTATTATTTTTATAAACGAGTGTATATTAAAAATATGTTGCTCCTCACAATCGACAAATTGAAGCTTTTAATATTTTCGGTTAAAACCATATAACTTCTTTTAAGTAGTAGTAAAGAAATAGAAGTTAATTCTTTTATCCAAAAACTACTGATTTTTCGAGTTACACCTAAAAATATATAGTTACACCAAATATTGATCAAAATGCCCTTAATCTTTTTGTTCTTGTAAATAGGATTATAGTAGTTAATTGTACTAATCTTTTTTATTTTGTAATATTTCTTTAATCATCAATACAATAGAGTTTCAAATTCTCTCCATCATTTCTCCTAACTTTATATTATTTTTTTATAAAAAAAAATTAATCTCAATAAAAATAAAACTAGAGTGAATCCTAAATTTATATTATTTTTATAAAAAATTTAATCACAATAAAAAATAAAACTTGAGTGATCTGGGTGCAACACATTGGCAGGTTGAACGCCAATGAGAGTAAAGGATTGAAAATAGTTAGAGTTAGCGTTTTTTTTTTTTTATATAAATTGGATATCTTCCAAGTACATATGCAAAAACTAATATCTTGAATAGATAAGAATCATCACAAAACTCTCTCTCAACTCAAGAATTAACAATGTTGCGTGTCCCATCAAAATTTAACAAACTCACTAATTAATATTTTTTAACCTGAAAAATGTAATTAAAAGACTATTCAAGAAAAGTGAACTAAACAGGTCATTAAAAACATGACAATCTGTCATTTAAACATTCATGATTCATCATCATCCAAACATCTAAAATAAGCCAACAACCAACCAAAGAAGAAAGTTAACAAGTCAACTGATACACAAACTATTACAAACAATGGGTTCATAATACCAAATGAACTGGAATAAATTAAACAGAGGTCCAATATGCTGCACAAGTAGTATCATTTGACTACATCAGTACAAGTTCATTACTCTCATTTCCTTATCATATCTTGTGTTTTTCTATAAGCACAACTAATCGCCACATAAGAGTCTTTTAAACATGACGGAAATTAACCTGTGCTTTTGGTGATGCTCGTTCCATCCATAACAAGTCTTTTGAAATTTTTAACAACATAGATGCACCTAAATTATCATAACTACAATAAAAAGTAAGAGACTTTAACAAAGGGGAATTTGCAAGTATGAACTGTATCAAACTCATAGTATATCGAGAGTCAGCTCTAAAGTGGACATCCACTGTCTGAAGTTTGAGGCAACAACTTTGGCATTCTAACTCCTTGGAACGGTAGAACATTTCTCTGGGATCAACATTGTCGTTACTCTGAAGCATAAAAATTAAAGAGTCAAAATACAAGAATAAGAAACAAGATAAGAAGCATAGGTTTTCATGTTCACCTGTTTAATAACAAGTTCAATCAAGCTAGGAGCACTTTCGAGAACCCTGACCAAATACAAAATGTCTCCTTTATCATTCAAATTCAAGTCATCCAATTTCAGATACTCTAAAGAGCTGAATGAGCTTGTTAGCAGCATGGGAGGAATGATATCTGCATATGAATTCTATACATAAAAAAAAAAATCTATGAGATTATCTGTAAAACGATTAGAAGTAACAAAAACACAGTTTTCATTATAAATATTGGATTGGACCATCAATCAAAGTTCAACACTACTTCTCTTATAAATGTATAAGAAACAAGAGTAAAATACAGTTATTAAAATATTTAACTATGAGACCAACCGAACAATAATGAAAATACTACAATTAGTGATGTTTTCTAACCTTTCCCCAATTGGTCAGAGAAAACCTCTTAATTTTTGGCAAACTTTTGATAAAACCTCTGTCGTTAAATGCCTTGAGTGTAAAATCAATCAGATTATTTGCTTTCTCGAGACAAATTGACTTTCTATTGTGCAATTCTAGCACTAAGACTTTGAGAGAAGGAGAAGATATAACAAGATGATCACAACCAAGACAGAATCCAATGCTGAGCTTTTCAAGAATTGGACAACGAGACATAAAAGTCTCAAGTGCACTGGACTCAATTTCATCACAACATTCTAAGTGAAGTTCACGCAATTTTTCAAAGCCGCGGAAATTAGGTGGAATTGACAAGTTCAATGAGCTAAATTTGAAGTAAGTCAATTCCTTACAAGAGAAGAGAATATCAGGCATTTGATTTTCACCTGGAGGAGTACTATAGGTCAAAAGCTTGAGATGTGTAAGGTCCGTTGACATATAGGGAATCCACATATTGAGTTTTTCCATTGAGATATCAAATTCGCAGTCTCCAGACACACAAATAGAAAACTTGTGTATTGGCCCATTGCGGATCATAACAACCTCCGCGATGATTTGAGAAATTACAGGGTTAGGGTCATCAAGATGTATAAAACTTTCAAAAAAGTCTTCCTCAAAATAAATATGTGGGACTGAAATCCACTTATACCTCCACTTTTTTGACAAAATACTAGTCCTAACTTGGTCTCGGATTCTCAAGTTTGCTAGGATGGCATCAATGACATTACTTGGTAAATCACTGATTCGATCATTTTGATTGGCCTTCTTGTTGGGCATAGTCATCGTCACAGAACTGCAAATTCAAGTTGAAGTGTAAAAAATAGGTATGAATAAAATAGTAAAAGTAAGTAAAGTATATGATGCATCCTTATTCAACAATGGAATGGAATGGGGTCCTCCCCAGTTGGTTTTCCAATTCAGAAGCTAAGTTTTCAAATTTCAATTTTCTTCATATTATTTTTGCTTACAGTTGTAAACCATGTGCAGGTGATGACTATCCAGATCTCAAAATCGTTCTGATTTGAAAATACAGTTGAAATCATATGATACTACAGAGAGATGTGAGAGTAACTAAGCATGTAATCTAAGCGTGAATAGTGAAGTGCCCTATAAACAATCATAGTTATGAATCATGTTTCATAATACAATGAAAACCTAAATAATGAATGATGATGATGATGTGATGATGATGATGATAATAAGTAAAACGGAAAGAGTATAGCGATTTTCAAGAATTCTTACCGTTGAGAGTGAGACGATGGCGCTGGCCTGTGGGAGTCGCTGAAATGCTCGCGCAAAGCTCGCTTACAGTGAGAGTGTGAGTGGAGCCACTACATCATTTGGAAAATTTTAACTCTTACAAGTTACAGTGTTTGAATGAGTATTTTAATGAGAAAAAAATAATTTTTTAAGGAAATTTAAAATGATTTGATTAAAATTTATTATTTAGATAAAAAAAAATATAAAATTGTTAAACTGATATAAATTTATGGAGTATTTTATTCATGTTAAATTTTAGGAATTTAAAATGACATCAAAAAATAAGAAATTTTAAATTGCTTATCAATATATATATATATATATATATATATATATATATATATATATATATATATATATATATATATATATATATATATATATATATATATATATATGAATGTTAAATTGTTTATCATTAAATTTTCAAAATTTACAAAATAATCCTCATATTTTATGAAAATTTCAAATTCACCCCAAAATTTTCAAAAATTATAAATAAATTCCTAATAATTTTCAAAATTTGTAAAATAATCCTCATATTTTATGAAGATGTGGATCATTTGGTGTATCAGTGTGAAACAGCTTTGGGCAATTGGGAGACAGTTGAGATCCCAGAGATTTTTCCATTGTCAAAGTAATTTATTGTTTTCTTTAAATGTTTTCAAAGTTCCCTAACTCTGCCCAACGCTATGGGATCATTTTGTATGGCCCCTTCTCATTTTCAAGTTATTTAATCAATGAAGGCATTTTGTTAAATTCTTGTTTTGTTTTATTTACTGCTTTTCCTCCTTTCACTTTTAAAAGAAAATGACAATCTTTCAAAACCAATAAAAAAAATTGCATCTCTCTGTTTTCACTTTTAATAAAAGCAAATCATTCCCATACGCAGAACAAATGAAAACCCTGTTGAATCCAATGACTATATATTTTCTCTTAACTTTGATTCGATCATCTACCAAGCGGAAGATGGAAGATTGTGACATTCCCGAGGAACTGACAAGATTGGTTGAGTATGAGTATACAGATCTTCAGCCACATGAGGAGCAGGTAGAGACCATCAACCTGGGCACGAATGAGGATAAGAAAGAGGTAAAGATTGGTACTACACTTGGGGCAGATGTCAGAGGAAGATTGGTCAAGCTTCTCAGAGAGTATGTGGATGTGTTTGCGTGGTCGTATCAGGATATGCCCGGTTTAGACACAGACATAGTGGTCCACAAGTTGCCTCATCGACCAGACTGTCCTCCAGTAAAGCAAAAGCTCTGAAGAACAAGACCGAACATGGCTCTGAAGATTCAAGAAGAGGTCAAAAGACAGTTTGACGTTGGATTCCTCACAGTTGTGAAATACCCTGAATGGGTAGCTAACATCGTGCCAGTCCCCAAGAAGGATGGCAAGGTTAGAATGTGCGTGGACTATAGAGATTTGAACAAAGCCAATCCAAAGGACGATTTCCCTCTTCCGCATATTGATACATTGATTGACAACACCGCTAAGTTTGTTGTTTTCTCCTTCATGGATGGGTTTTCAAGATACAACCAGATCAAGATGGATCCTGACGATATGGAAAAAACCACCTTCATCACACCATGGGGCACTTATTGTTACAAGGTTATGCAATTTGGTCTCAAAAATGCATGAGCCACCTATCAGATGGCAATAGTCACCCTTTTCCATGATATGATGTATAAAGAGATAGAAGTTTACGTGGATGATATGATTGTCAAATCACAGAGTGAGGAGGATCATTTGAATCATCTCCTGAAGTTATTCGAGCGCCTCAGAAAGTTCCAACTGCGTCTGAATCCAGCTAAGTGTACATTTGGTGTCCGATCAGGGAAGTTACTTGGTTTTATTGTTAGTCATCAAGGAATTGAAGTAGATCCAGACAAAGTCAGAGCAATTCAAGAAATGCCAGCTCCAAAAACAGAAAAGCAAGTTAGAGGTTTTCTTGGAAGATTGAACTACATCTCCAGATTTATCTCCAACATTACAGCTACATGTGAGCCCTTATTCAAGTTGCTCCGTAAGGATCAAGCAATTGAGTGAAATTTTGATTGTCAACAGGATTTTGTGAAGATTAAGGTTTACCTACAGGAACCTCCTATCTTGATCCCACCTACTCCAGGGAAGCCTTTCTTCATGTATCTAACTGTACTCGAGGGAACTATGGGTTGCGTATTAGGCCAACATGACAAAATTGGTCGCAAGGAACATGCCATTTATTATTTAAGCAAGAAGTTTACAGATTGTGAAAGCAAATATTCACTTTTAGAGAAGACTTGTCATGTTTTGGCATGGGCTGCCAGACGCATGATTTGTCACACCACTTTGTTGATCTCGAAAATGGATCCAATAAAGTACATTTTTGAGAAGCCTTCTCTGACCGGAAGACTCGCCCGTTGGCACATGTTGTTATCTGAATACGACATCCAATATGTAACCCAGAAGTCTATCAAGGGCAATGTTTTGTCTGATTACCTTGCTGATCAACCTATTGAAGATTATGAACCTTTGAAATTTGATTTTCCGGACGAGGACATTATGTTGATAAAGGACTGTGAAGTTCCGGGTCCAGATGAGGGTCCAGAGCCAGGTTCTAGTTGGAAGATGATGTTTGATGGTTCCTCTAATTACATGGGGCATGATGTGGGAGCTGTTTTGATGAATCCTGATGGTGGTTATACTCCCTTCACAACCAAATTATGTTTTGAATGTAAAAACAACATTGCAGAGTATGAAGCATGTATTTTGGGTATCGAAACTGCAATTGATACCAGAATCAAGATCCTTGAAGTATATGAGGATTCAGCTTTGGTGATATACCAAGTCAAAGGTGAATGGGAAACCCGTGATGGGAAGTTGATCTCGTACCGTGCCCATATTGTGGAATTGATCAAATACTTTGATGAAGTCACTTTCCATCACGTTCCAATGGCGGAGAATCAAATAGCAGACGCCTTGGCTATGTTGGCCTCTATGTTTCAAGTCATATTTCTTAATGAAGCTCCACTGATTACAATTGAGCGAAGAACTACACCAGCCTATTGTATAATGGTCGAAGAAGAAACTGATGAGAAAATGTGGTTCTATGACATCAAGAAGTACTTGCAAAATCAGGAGTACCCAACGGATGCAACAACTCTAGACAATAAGACTCTAAGAAGACTGGCGTCCAAGTTTTTCCCCAGCAACAATGTGCTTTACAAGAGAAATCATGATATGGTTTTGCTCAGATGTGTGGACAAGCGCGAAGCAGGCTTATTGATCAGAGAAATCCATGAAGGATCATTTGGAACACATGCTAATGGACATGCCATGTCCAGGAAGATCTTGAGAGCTGGTTACTTCTGGTTGACCATGTAATCAGATTGTTTCAAATACGCCAGAAAGTGTCATAAATGCCAGATTTATGCCGACAAGGTGCACGTATCTCCGACCCTTTTGAATGTTCTATCATCGCCTTGGCCTTTCTCAATGTGGGGCATTGACATGATAGGGGAAATTGAGCCTAAATCTTCAAATGGTCATCGGTTTATCTTGATCGCGATCGATTACTTTACCAAGTGGGTAGAAGCAGCTTCCTACGCCAATGTGACAAAGCAAGTGGTTGTCCGTTTCATCAAGAACCAAATTATCTTCCGTTATGGGATCCCAAGCCGAATCATCACGGATAATGGGACCAATTTGAACAACAAAACGATGAAAGAGTTGTGTGAGACATTCAAGATTGAACATCATAACTCTTCTCCATATCGTCCGAAGATGAACGGATCCGTTGAAGCTGCGAACAAGAACATCAAAAAGATTCTGCAAAAGATGGTGAAGACCTACAAAGATTGGCCCGAGATGTTACCATATGCTTTACACGGATACAGAACATCAGTTCGCACTTCAAAAGGGGCAACCCCTTTCTCTCCGGTGTTTGGGATGGATGTAGTTCTCCCTATTGAAGTAGAGATACCATCTTTGAGAATCTTGATGGAAACCAAACTGGAGGAAGCTGAGTGGGTCCAAAACAGGTATGACCAACTGAACCTCATTGATGAAAAGAGAATGACCACCGTGTGACATGGCCAGTTGTACCAAAAGCGCATCAAAAGAGCATTTGACAAGAAAGTCCGTCTCCGAGAATTCAAAGAAGGAGACATTGTACTCAAGAAAATCTTGCCAGTCCATAAAGACATGCGTGGAAAGTGGAGTCCTAACTATGAAGGCTCGTATGTTGTGAAGGTGGCGTTCTCCGGAGGTTCCTTAATCCTCACAACTATGGATGGTGAACAGCTTAAACACCCGGTGAATTATGATGCAGTAAAAAAATATTATGCCTAAATAAAAACCCGATAGGTCGAAAACTAGAAATCGCGACCCAGGCAAAAATGGGTATCCCGGTGGATCAAAACCTATGAAGGAGATCCAGAAAAAAGTTAGGGATAAAAACAAAAAAAATGAGAGCTCGCTAAGTTGAAAACCCGAAAGGACGGCTTAGGCAAAAAAGAGCGTCTCTGTGGATTGAAAACCCGAAAGGGCGGTCCAGGAAAAAGTTGGGGACAAAGGCATTTGACTGTATCAGATGGTGTTTACCGTTGTTGAAGGATCATAATTGAAGACCAATCTGTTTGCTCTTGTCATAAGCAAAGTGTTGGGCGGTCTTAGTTATTAGGAATTGTAGTGGTCGTTGGATTCAATGTAGACCTTTGCTCATTGCCATTTTCAAATTGTAATTTTACATGGAGTTTTTGCCATTGGCAAGCTACCATTCTTGAATGAAATACAACCTTTGCCTATAAACTCTGTCTTTCAGCTTCTTATTTTCTTTTGTTATGCAAAATATCTTTACTGAATTACAATTTAACTCTGAAAATGACAAATATTTTAGAAATTGTTTTTTGGAAACATATGAAAAAAAACCTTCAAATTTCTTTGACTTTAGAAAGATTAAAAATCTTTTGTCTTCTCGAAAAAACCTCTGGCTTGCAGAAACACTCTCATGCCATTATTACAAAAATCCCCATAGAGGATTAAAAACTGGTAGCACTCTTGGATGGATCCTTGGACCAAGCATTAAGTTCCAAGTTTGAAGACATCTCCCCAGCATTTTTCATATTGCTCGTCAAAGTATAGACGTTGAGATCCTACTCTCCCTTGAACTTTGTCAAAACTCTTTGTCTTCCCCCCAAGGTTAGCATTTGCATATCATGATCATTCACATCATACCCAATCATACGCATTTGACATAACCATTTGTCTTTCCTCGGTTGTCATCTGTCTGACTCCAGGTCCAGATTACTGTCAGCTTTCGTTTTGGAATCCATTGTCATTGGTACCCCGAAGCGTGGTTAACCAAAATCTTCTTCCCAGTAACACTGGTATCCCCTGCAGAAGTCCATATATTGTTGGTATTTGCCCTTAGTGCCATCAGTATTTCTTTTAAAGTCCAATTCTCATTGGCACAAATCTATTACGCAGGTTTTAAAGCCTTTGTTTACGGTTTAAGGCCGTTTAATCCAACACGCATCCGTGTTTTCCTTATGGTTCCTGAAGGTCTTCTATGAACTCTTCATTTAGGGAATTTCCAGAGGTTGGACATTTATCTTGTTTAAAACTCCAAAAAAAAATTCTTATTGCCAGCCGGTCACTTAAAGCCTTTGATTTATATTTGAGTATGTTGCTTTCTACTCCCAGTATCAGTTGGTCGCATGGAGCCACTGCCCAAACACTGTGTTCGTCTTCTTTATCCTCAGTATCAACAGTTATACTTATACCTGTTGATTTATCACTTTGGATTATTTGATATTTATTTCCTCAACTGCCGTGTTGAATTGCTTTCCCGACTGCCGAGTCGATGTCTGTTTTATTTCCTCAACCGCCGTGTTGAATTGCTTTCCCGACCGCTGAGTCGATGTCTGTTATTTATTTCCTCAACCATCATGTTGAATTGTTTTCCCGACCGCCGAGCCGATGTCTGTTTTATTTCCTCAACCTCCATGTTGAATTGCTTTCCGACCGTCGAGTCGATGACTGTTTTATTTCCTCAACCTCTGTATTGAATTGTTTTCCCTAACGCCGAGTCGATTTATGTTATTTATTTCCTCAACTTCCATGTTGAATTACTTTCCCGGCATCCGAGTCGATGTCTGTTTTATTTCCTCAACTGCCATGTTGAATTATTTTCCCGACCGCCGAGTCGATGTTTGTTATTTATTTCCTCAATCGCCATGTTGATTTTCTTTCCCGACCGCCGAGTCGATGTCTGTTTTATTCCCTCAATCGCCGAGTTGAGTTTGTTTTCCCGACCTCTGTGTCGATGTCGTTTTAGTTATTTCCTCAATCGCCGTGTTGAGTTTGTTTTCCCGACCGCCGTGTCAATGTCGTTTTCGTTATTCCCTCAATCGCCGAGTTGAGTTTGTTTTCCCGATCGTCGAGTCGATGTCATTTCAACTACCTTTCTCAACCGCCGAGTTGCTATATTGGGATCCCCAGCAGTCGCACTTGAACTTGCTAACTCATCACTTAGGATAGTTTGTTCTCATTCATAGTGTCATTTGGTCGCATAGAGTCGATGCACATTCACTTTAAATTTGTTGTTTGTTTGATTTCTCAATGTCAACTGGTCGCATAGAGCCGATGATTTGTCATTTCGGTTATTCCCGAGTCTTTCTATTCCTGACGTCAGTTGGTTGCATCGAGCCACTTTGTTTTTACTTTGAATTATTTACTTATCATCCTAAAGTTTCAGTCTGTTTATTGATCTAACGCTTTAGATTTCTTTCTGTTTCCCGTCTTTTGTTATTCTTAGTGCCAGCAGTTACACTTGAACCTGTTGACTTATCACTTTGAATACTTCCTGTTTTCGTCTCTTTGTTCCTGGCATATTGTTATCCCCAGTGAGTCTTCACTCTCAGTTTCGTCTGGTGGATTACCATTACCATATATCTTTGTCATTTCCCGCATACCATATGCAACATATTCATCATTAAAAAATCAGCATGCTAGGGTTCATTGCATCTCGTACATCATATCCCCAGCAAAATTAGAGGAGTCCCTCATAAATTCATAACATTGCATATCATTACATTTCATCTGCATTCGGTCAAAATTTTAGGTATTTTTAATATTTAATCCTCTTCCACCTCGAATGTCCAAAAACTTTGTTATTCATACATTCATATTTAAGATGATTAAATAGGGACAACTGTCACACCCTAAATTTTGACCGAGCTTTTAATTTTCATTCATCTGACGCATTTTTATCGAATTATTTGATAGTCATTCATTTTTGCATTTTAATCCATTAATCATTAATCCTTGCATTTTCTTATACATTTTATCATTTCAATGTCGATTTTTTTTTTGAGATTTTTTTTTATTAATTTAGAACTTAATTTAGAATGTTGTCTCATGTTGTAAATTATTTAGATTATTTTTAATTTAATTTGTTTAAGAATCAATTTAGTTTAAATTTGATTTTAGTTTAGTTTATATCTTTAATTATAATTTAATCATTCTATTTGTAATTCTATATTCTCTATTTATTTAGTCTATTGTTAATTTCAATTTCAATTAATTTAGATTTATTTTAGTTTTATTTAACTAATTGTAAATTTAGTTTATATTTTAATTTGGTCATTTTAAATTAGTATATTTTAATTAGTCCAATTTTATTAAATATATATTTTTAATTTAGTTTTAATATTTAGTTTATTATAATTAGTTGATGTTTTATTATATTATTAATTTAGTTAGTTTATTAGATTTTTTTAAATTAATTACCAAGCCATTATACCGGTCAACCTATTCCCACATGCCAAAACAAAAGTAATATCTGCACAATTGCATCCCTACACCATATCTCCCACGCCAAGCCTGTGTCCATATTTCATTAAAATGGCTAGAAGTCAAATATGCAAAAATCTGATACAAACCTGCAACACCAAAAGAAGCAGATGAAAGCAACTTAACAACAACAACCATATTTGAAAAAATAAAAAACACAGTTTTTATAAGAGAATCTTCATCACTATAAAGAAAAAAATCGGCGCTCTTAAAATGAATTTTTCATCAATCTCAAACCCCAAAAAAACAAGTAACAACAAAACACCCTTACCGCTCTTCATCCCTTCCCATAACACAAACTCATTCCCTTTAACCAAACATAAAAGAACAGAAAGGAGGGCGAGAGAGATGAGATGCGGAACCATAGCAAAAACGTTCACCGCGAAAACCCAGAATCTGACCAAAGCCGCTGTTGCGAGTACGAACCGCCGATCGCCGTGAAAAACTGAGACAGTGAGGTTCGGAGAAATCGCACAACCACCATAAACCTTATCGCCGCCCTAAAACCAAACATCCATAACCTGCATAAACCTCCATAAACAGCCTCTCCAAACACAAGATTCATTACAAACTCACCACTACAACCAAAACACCATTAAACCTTTAATCATCGGCCCTCCTTCAAACCTTTGAACCTTTGAACCAAACACCTCCTTAAACTTTCCTTTTAAATCCTCCACAAATCGCATCATAAAACCAGATCCAAAACATATTTGAGAGGGAGAGTGAGGTAGATATTTTGACGAATGAAATCCGAGAGTGAAACAGAGCACCGAAACCGAAAGTCAGAGAGCAAGAGAGAGGAAAGTTTGTTTCTTACACTAAAAAAGAATCAGACCGTGAGTGAGAGGGGACCTTGAGCGTACAGACCGTGAGAGGAGGAGAGATTTGAGGCTGAAAGCTTTCGCCGTCGTGAGTTGAGAGTCGTCGCGGATACCGTTTGTAAGGGTGGGTTATTCATAAACCATGTTTTCTTTCAAAGCGAAATACTGACTCTTTATTTTCTTTTTTTCAAAAACCTGCGAAAGTTATGGGGGATTGGATTCTAAATCCCGTTTATTTTCTTTTACATATGATATGTTTTAAATTTTGTTTTTATTTTATTATTTTATGTTAAAAGGAGAGATCTTGTGTTTGTTGTTGATGATGGGCTTAGCCCAATGTTGGTTCTCTATTCACACTACCAAACCCTGCCCAAAACCCCCTCTATGTTCTTTTATTTTATTTTATTTTGTGATTTTTATTTGATAATCTTGTTATTTAGTTTTTTCTTTAATTCAAGGGCTAATGATATAACAAAAGGTCCGATTTAATTCGATTTCAATAAATCGGTAAAATCGCGACTAATATGAGGCTATTTTATTTAATTTAATTTATTTCACAATTTATTTTATTT
This sequence comes from Lathyrus aphaca, assembly GCA_963966055.1. Classification (NCBI taxonomy): domain Eukaryota; kingdom Viridiplantae; phylum Streptophyta; class Magnoliopsida; order Fabales; family Fabaceae; genus Lathyrus; species Lathyrus aphaca. Next base: position 111,647,173 of record OZ014525.1, on the reverse strand, counting down.
TATTTAGTCTATTTATTTATTTTATTTTATTTTTGCATTTTTATATAATATCAAGTTCTAACGGTTCCAAAATATTCATACACACACGCTTTCTCTTGGGCAAATTACAATAAGACCCTTTATTCATTGCAATCCCGTGTAATTTATTTTGTACCCCTTTCCCGATTACTTTGTACGTAATTTATTTTTCGCCTTTATTTCACAGTTTTGTATTACTAGGAACACCCATAGGAACTAGAAATCAAATTCACTTAACTAATCAATCAAATAAATCTCGCCTGCACTTCGCACACACGTAAGTCGGTCACTATGTGATCGCCGTCTGCACATCTTTATGCGTCTTAATTAATTAACGAGGAACTGAACTTCGGAATCTAGAATTCCGCGGGTTCTTTAATGAACCACACATGGGCTAGCCCCACGCGTAGTGTTTCATTTACTCCTTCGTTATTAAAAAAACATTAAACCCTAAAGCATCCAAAAAAAGCATCTAATTTACCACATATCAAATAACGGAGGAACTAGATTCTGGAGTCTAGCACTCCACATAATCCTTGAATTAAATCACTCCCGGGCTAGCCCCACGCGACGTGGTTTATTCAACCTCTCGTTCCTAAAATACCGAAAATCTTTCAATTAATTCGCGAAAGAACTGAACCCTGGAGTCTAGCACTCCACGAGTTCTTGAATGAAATCACTCCTGGGCTAGCCCTACGCATTGTGATCCATTTACTCTTCCATTTTCAAAACACTTAAAACATTCAAACTTCCTCGAAAAGATGATACATGATTCATCCCCATGGGAAAGATATTTCTCCTATTCCCACAAACACAAACAAATCAATTTTCTCAAACAATTCCTATCAAGGAAGAATGTGGCAATCACTTGTTGATCATATATCCAAGTTCGAAGCTTCTTCCGATTTTATTTCTCAAAGAAAGAATGTTGCATTGCTTGTCGATCACTGTATCCAAGTTTAAAGCTTCTTTCAATTTCATTTCCTCAAATGTTTGTGGTGAAATAGGCAAGACATCTCCCTTAAAGATGACAATTTGTCTCTTTCTTCAAAATACAACTTAAAATCTACCCAATAAATACAAATCTTTCTCTTAATTAATCAACGAAGAACTAAACTCAAGAATCTAGCATTCCTCGGGTTCTTGAATGAAGTCACTCCTGGGCTAGCCCCACGCGTTGTGGTTCATTCGCTCTTTCGTTTAAAATACCTTAAGTAAGGACAAATATCTTTCTTTAAACGAACATGGTTTGAATCTTTCTATCTCGCAAACAAGCTAGCGCTTCAGCCTCCACCGCAAGTAAAAGCCAACGCTTAGCAGATTAGAAAGCATTTTCAAACAATCGTTCAGTAAAAAACACAAACCGTAGTTGCACGAACTACGAAGCTTTGACTTTCCCATTGCACAAGGAAATATGTAGGCACAGGGATTTTAATCATTCGCAAGCACAATAATAAAAAATTTAATCATTTCTCCGTCAATAATAATAATAGAACAAACATTTTAACAAACATTTAGAAGACAGAGACATTAATCAGCATTTAATCGTGTAGTTAACTAAGAGGTTCCCGTTGAGTACAACGGTCGTGAGGGGTGCTAATATCTTCCCCTTGCGTAATCAACTCACGAACTTAGAATTTGGTTTTGTTGACCATTTCTTATCCTTATTTAGGTTGTATCTATATCTCCCTTTTCTCTCATAGAATAAATATAATTAGGTGGCGACTATGTTGTTTATTTTGTGTCCCATCGCGAGGATCGTATTTTTTGAGGTACGACACTTCCGTCTATCTCTAATGTTCTGTTAGTAGAAGGATTAATGATTAACATGTTATCCATAAGCCAATTAAGTGATAAAGGTTATGATATAATCTTCAATCAAAATTTCTGTAAAGCTGTTAGTCAGAAAGATGGAATAATCTTGTTTAGTGGAAAGAGAATGAACAACATCTATAAAATAAAAATTTATGAACTGAAAAGTTAGAATGTAAAATGTCTGATGTCTGTGGATAACAAGCAATGGGTCTGGCACAGAAGATTGAGACATGTTAATATGAGAAGATTGTCTCAGATTAACAAACTCAATCTGGTCAGAGGACTTCCAAATTTGAAGTTCAACTCAGAAGCTCTGTGTGAAGCATGTCAGAAAGGCAAATTTTCTAAACCTGCTTTTAAATCCAAAAATATTGTTTCTTCCTCTAGACCATTAGAACTTCTACACATTGATTTGTTTGGACCAGTGAAAATTATCTCAATCAGTGGTAAGAAGTATGGATTGGTGATCATAGATGACTATAGCAGATGGACATGGGTAAAGTTTCTTAGACACAAGGATGAGTCAATTACTGTATTTTCTAACTTCTGTAAACAAGTCCAAAACAAAAAAAGAGTTTAGAATTGTCAAAGTCAGAAGTGATCATGGTGGAGAATTTGAAAACAAAAATTGGAATTATTTTTTAATGAAAATGGAATCTCTCATAATTTCTTCTGTCCTAGAACTCCACAACAAAATAGAGTTGTAGAACGTAAAAACAGAACATTACAAGAGATGGCCAGAACCATGATCAATGAGACTAACATGGCTAAACACTTTTGGGCAGAAGCAGTAAATACAACATGCTACATTCAGAATATAATCTCTATAAGTCCTATTTGGAGAAGACTCCTTATGAATTGTGGAAGAACAGAAAACCCAACATTTCTTATTTTCATCCTTTTAGATGTACTTGCTTTATTCTGAATACTAACGATCCTATGAACAAGTTTGATTCTAAGGCACAAAAATGTTATATGTTAGGATACTCTGAACGTTCAAAAGGATACATAATATACATTACTGAAACACGAATTGTGATAGAATCTATCTATGTCAGATTTGATGATAAGCTTGGTCCTGAAAAACCAAAGCATAATGAATCTCTTGCAGATATAGAAGTTCAAATCACTGAAGAAAGATCATTTGAATAACAACCATCCACAAAACAAGACAAGACAAATACCTCAACAAACTCTGAATAACCCAGTCAGAAGAGACTATCCAGAAGCATGTTGAATCACCCAGAAGATAAAATCTTGGGAAATAAAGATGATCCAATCAGAACAAGATCCTCCTTCAGAAACTCTAAAGAATCTTTGATGGGACTTGTTTCACTAACTGAACCAACTTCTGTTGACGAAGCTCTTTCAGAAAATGATTGGATACTTGCTATGCAGGAAGAACTAAATTAATTCACCAGAAACGACGTATGGGATTTAGTTACTATACCAAAAGGATTCAACATCATTAGAACCAAATGGGTATTCCGAAACAAGCTCAAGGAACAATGTGAAGTTGTTAGAAACAAAGCACGACTGGTTGCACAAGGTTATAGTCAGAAAGAAGGAATAGACTATACAGAAACATTTGCACCAGTCGCAAGGTTATAATCTATCAGACTTTTAATTTTTTTTACTGTAAATCATGACATCACTCTTTATCAAATGGATGTCAAGAGTGCATTTTTAAATGGTTATATTGATGAAGAAGTTTGTGTGCACCAACCTCTTGGTTTTGAAAACTCTAAATTTCCAGAACATGTTTACAAATTGAAAAAATCTTTATATAGTCTGAAACAAACTCCCAAAGCTTGGTATGAAAGACTAAGCAATTTTCTTCTGGAAAATAATTTTACCAGAGGGAAAGTGGACACAACTTTATTCTGTAAAACCTTTAAAAATGATATTATGATTTGTCAAATTTATGTAGATGATATTATTTTTGGTCCTACTAAAAGTGCCTTGGGAAAGGAATTTGCTAAGTCTATGTAGGAAGAATTTGAGATGAGTCTGATGGGAGAATTGAAGTTCTTTCTGGGAATCCAAATAAACCAAAAATCATAAGGAACATACATTCATCAAAGCAAATATGTCAAAGAACTTCTGAAGAAATTTGACATGTTATAAAGTAAGATTTCCAAAACTCCAATGCATCCCACGTGTATTCTGAAGAAGGAAGAGGTAAGTAAGAAAGTAGATCAGAAGATCTACGGAGGTATGATTGGCTCTCTTCTTTACTTAACTGCCTCAAGACCATATATTATGTATAGCGTTTGTTTATGTGATAGACACTTATCAGATACTAGAGAGACTCACTTAACAACGGTTAAGAGAATCTTCAGGTATCTGAAAGGTACTACTAACCTTGGTTTATGCTACAGAAAGTCCAGAGAATATAAGCTTGTAGGGTACTGTGATGCTGATTTTGCTGGAGACAGGACAAAAAGAAAAAGTAGTTCTGGAAGTTGCCAATTTCTAGGAGAAAACCTAATATCTTGGTCCAGCAAAAGACAACCAACTATTGCACTCTCAACTGCTGAAGTTGAATACATAGCAGCATTGGTTACAGTACTCAGATGCTCTGGATGAAAAATCAACTTGAGGATTTCAACATTTACGAGAGTAACATTCCTATCCTCTGTGATAATACTTCTGCTATCTATCTTTCTAAAAACCTTATTTTACATTCTAGAGCGAAACATATAGAAGTTAAACATCACTTCATTAGGGACTACACTCAGAAGGGAATATTATTTTTAAAATTTATAGATACATACCACCAATGGGCGGGCATCTTTACAAAACCCCTTGCTGAAGATAGATTTAATTTCATTCTGACTAATCTCAGTATGGAATTATGTCCAAAATGACAATGTTTAAATCTATATATTTAACTCTCAGAATTTCTGTTATATTTTACCTTCTGATCAACAGTACTTCTATTATTAGAAGAAAAATTGTTTCAGAAGTATTCTTTTCGATCTGACTGTCTACTTCTTAGACTTTTGTGTCAAGTAAATAACATGCAAATCATTACATCAACACGTGTCAATGAAGCTCTGATGTGTCCTCAGAATCAGAATACATGTTCAAACTTTGAGGAAGGACATAACATGCATTCCAGCTCTTGGACAAATGTCTTCTGAAGAAGAATACATGTTCAACTTCTGGGAAACTGAAACGGCTAAAAAGACAACATTGAGGTAAGAGCCACGTTGGTTATTGTTCCAAAATCTTTTAAGCCACTCCCTTGTGAGAATTCATTTAATGTTGTTAATCATGATGTTTATGCATTAATGTTTTCCACTAATTGTGTTTTTTTACTGTTTCAAAATTCACTATTTATATAATTGTTTTCACCTCACAAACACTTTTCACATTTTCACCTTCACTTTCACTCTCTTGTATCTATTTTCACTAATCTCTTCCTCCAAAACTTCATCTTGGTATCAATGGCTTCCTCCTCTCAAGACGTTCAACATGCCGCTTCTTCTTAATAACCTTCAGAAGAACTCCACACTTCACCAGTCAAAACTCTTCTCACACCTGTAGAGAAACTGGAAGTTCTCTGTGAGCTATTCGTTGATTTTGATAGCCTGGAGGATAATGGGTTTGAACTAACTCCTGAAGTAGATTTTCAAGGCTGGGAAAAATATTTTGACTGTCTGATGGGTCCAGTTTTTTCCTAAATTGGTAAAGGAATTCTGGATTTTTGTAAATGCTTCCAATAATCATGTAACTTCTTACGTTCTGGGTAAGAAGATTGTTATTATTGAAGAACACATTGCCAAGTTAATACAATATGATGGATCTTGAATCAAGTGCAGTGAGATTGATAAATTTTCTGATACTTCACTCGTTTCTAAAGAAATTTTCGCAAATGGGCAACCATCCAACAAAATCAAAGATCTGAAGAATCATCTGAGAATTTGGGCGAAAATCATTATGGGTTGCATCAACCACGGGAAAGCCACCAACTCCCCATATTACATTAACGTGGATCATTAATTTATGTTGTACTTCATCTCCACCAACAAGAAGATAAACCTTTCACATTCATTATTCAACCATCAAGAAAATAGTGTGAAGGAAACTAGAGAAGGAGAGAAGATTAAGAGAGATTGGACTCCTCTGGGTAGGCTTATTTCAGACATTCTGACTGAAAATAAGCTTGTAGATCATTTGGTTGAAACTCAACAGATTGATATTCTGGAAATAGATGTTGGGAAGCCTCTCAATGCAAAGAATATGAAAAAGATGAAGTTCATAGAAACTATCAAGAAGGATCCAGTTATGTATTCTAGAGAAGTCATCACAACCAGGAAGAATCCTTTGAAGGATTTCCCTCTGTTCTCTTCTGATATGCCACCAAAAGTTGTTGTGAGATACTTGGAATCTTGCAAGCTTGATGAAACTGACCCTGGTTTCAATCCTGAAGAACTCAGAAGAATGGCTCCAGAAGTTGCTACAAAGAAGAACAAGAAAAGGAAAGCTTCTGAAGGAACCTCTCAGAAGACACCAAAGATGGCAAGAAAGAAAGGTACTTCTTCTTCTGCGTCTGATTTTATTTTTGTTGTAGAATCCGTAACAATTACAACATCTGAATATCCTTCTGATACCATCCCTTTTATCACTTATATATCATATAACCCTATAACTTATGAAGTCCAAACCACTGTCATTCCAGACATAAACCAATCTTTTGAAATCCATGTCTCTAATATTCCTCAACAAGAACTTCCTCAACCTTATGAGAATATTCCGCAACCTCAAATCACTCAACCAGAAACTACCATACAACCTGAAACAATCCCACTCCAAACTTCTCAACCTGAAAATCCTCCATCATCTACAAAACCCTTTGAACACCACTCACCTCAAACTCTAGATGACTTTGACATGCTTATTGATCCAACACTTCCCTTTGATCTAAACACTTCAACCTTTGTTGAAACTCACTCAGAACTTCAACAAGTTCTGTCTGATATTGATGTTTCCCTCTTTCGTTGTTTCCTCTCAAGCTCAAACCTCTAATCCACCACCACCACCTTCAACTCAACAAATTCCTGGAATCAACTACCCTCTGAACTCTGACTATCCTAGACTTATTTTTTACCTATCCCCCATTCGCGAAGAACCCTTATCCTCTTATGAATTTACACCTCCCAAAACTCCCACTTACATTACCATTCCAGATACACCTACTCCAACCAATGAACCTGAAGACCCTCTTAGAACTTTTATTGACGTAGAAGCTCTACAAAAACTCTCATCTGTCTCAAACAAAACTATTATACCCAAACCCAAACCAACCAAATTAGATATTGGTACATTGTTGCTGGATTTCGAAGTAGAAATGAAAAGCATGCTGGAAGATCTAAAGAATGCTTGTGCAAAAAATCTTGACCCTGCTGCTTCTGACTTTCTCTGGACAACATTCAGAAAGTGGTTTAATTTTGAAACCAAGACGCTGAAAGATATTTGATATGATATCGCTCAACAAAACTTTTGTGAAAGTCTGAAAGAAGTTTTCACAAACTTGGAGAAGAATAAAACTCATCTTCTAGATGATAAACCTTGGAAAGAACCAGGGCCAAAGGAGTCCTTTTCTGCATTTCAGCTAGTTGTTGTTCCTTCTGCTGAAGATAAAGGTAAAGAAGTTGCTGAAGAATCTTCTGCTGAAGAATCTTCTGCTGAAGAACCTTCTGTAGAAACTTCTACTCAAGCTGTTGCAACGGTTGAAGAAGCTACTCTAACATCTTTGGGTTTGAAGACTCTGGATGAACTGAAGAAAGATAATGATTCTGTTAAGCAATGATTAGACAAGCAAGATGAGACAAATGTTGAACTCAAGACTATAATTGGGCAACTGTTGTACCCCAAAATTTTCCCTCCCACAATCAAGACAACCTCTCTCAAGACTTATAAATGATCATAAGGTCCTCAAGACTCCCAATTGGTCAAAAAGTATGGAAGTTTCCTCAGACAATGCCTGCTCCTAAGCAAAGTGTCCAAAACTAGGGTTTTGTGTTTCTTCAGGTTAAAATGAGTTTCAAGGCCTCAAGTGAGCTTCATAATATCTTACATGTATTCAAGAATCCCCATGTCAAGTTTCAAGGTTTTCCCAAAGAGTTTGCCCAGCTAAATGATCAGATATGCAAAAATCAGTCAAAGTAGTTACAAAGTCAAACTGAGGTCAACTGTGGTCAAACTAAAGTCAAAATTCAAGATTTTTTGCCAACATCAAGTTTATGAAGTAAAATTCATCATTTTATCAAAGGTTGATCATGATTCATCAAGGAAGTTTCAGATCATCAAGAATCAGGAGTTTCTAAATTAGGGTTTTCTTAAGGAAAGTCTACTGAACTTTGACCAGCCATAACTTTCACATGCTTCCTCAAAAAATTCCCATCCAAAGCTCATTTTGAATGAAATTGAATTCTCTACAACTTTGTGTCTCACAAGCCAAGCCTAAAAATGCTTCATTTAGAAGGTATGAGCTAAAACATTATAGGTCATTTCAAAAGTCAACAAAAAGTCAACATCTTCCAAAGGGCATAATTTGAAAATGGTAAAGGATATGGACATGAGACCAAAGAGGTTGGTTAGAGGACTCTATAAGCTTTCCAAAATGTCCAATAACACCTTTATAGCTTTAAAATTGATGGATTTATGTCTTTGCAAATTTGGAAAATTTTTTAGGGGTATATTGAACAAATGAGGTCTTAAAACCAAATATTTCCAAATGGGCTTGCAATTTTGTAATCCAATCCTTACAATGATATCATGCAAGACCCAATGATTATTTTTTCATATTTTTATAGTTTATTTTATATTTATTTGGATTTTATTCATTAAAATTCAATTTAAATATATATAAAATATGAAAAGTCAAATGAAGCATGAAATCTTTGATTGAAAATCATTTGAATTATATTTAGAATGATTGGAAATCAACTAAAGTCAGATTGGACCAAAAATAGAAAGGTTAGATGAGATTTTTTGAATATTTGAAAGTGAGGAAACTTCATGATCAAGCAATCTTCATAAGCCCACAAATCTACAAGTTTTTGACCTAAATTGGATCACTACATATACACAAACATAAGCATACACTAGGAGACGAATTTACTGCCTCCAAGAACAAAGAACAAAGTCAAAAAATTTTAACAAAAAGTGAGATTCGGTTTTGGAGCTAGAGAGGATTTTAGGTCATTCTAAAGGTTGCAAATCACTTCTGGATAATCACTGAATGAATTTGCATCATTCAAACCATCAAAATCATGGCCATATGCATAAACCGAACCTCAATTTTCTTCTTTTTTTCAATTTTTCGATTCCCTTTATTTATGTATTATTAAAAAATTTTAACCTCATATTATTGTTTGTGATGATGTTTAGATTGTTCCTGCACAATTTCTTGAAGTTTTGTGGCCGTAATCGTATATCACCATTCTTAGGGTTTTAAAAGCTTGAAATTGGGAATCATGGATAGAGACGATTTCACATGAAATTAAGAATCCAATTAGACTCATATGACTACCCTTGACTGATTTGAATCAATAGATTGAATTTATTTTGTGTGATGTGCGTTTTTCAATTTGCAGGACTTGTAGTGACGGGTAAAAACCGTCACTATAAGCTTTAGTGACGAACGACTGTCACTATAACCTAACTGGACAACTAGAGGAAGAAGATAAAATCTGGCGCGAAATTTGGATTTTGAAACTTTATTTATTTTATTAGGTTTTGTTTGTATTTATATTTCAGAAGCGCTGCTTGGCTCAATTGGTTGGTTGTACGCGTATTGAGGCAGGAGGACTGGGTTCGATCCCTGGTTCCAACATTTTTTTCCACATATTTATCTTTGTCTGCAGGTTGAATATATAATGATATGGCATCACACGTTTATCACCAGCGCATGCTGACTCAGTTGGTTTTGTGCTATGTTGATTGAGGTAAGGGACCTGGGTTCAAATCTCAGGTCCTATCTTTTTGGGCTATTTTTTCATATTTTTCCTATTTTTCCATTTTCTTAATTAATTTATTTAATTTAAAAACTAATAATGTTTATATAAATAATTAAACTATATTTTTATTAACTTCATAATTTTTTTCTTAATTATTAATTTTAATTAATCTTATAATATTTGTGTACATAATTTTTATTATATATATATTTTGTAAAAAAAACTTATTTATTTTAATTAATTATGTTAAAAAAACCCTAATTATTTTCTAAACCCTAATTTTTCTCATTAACATTAAAAATTTAGCCCTAATCTTTATCTTAAAACCCAAATTTCGCCCTAATTTTTACCCTAAAATTTTTTCCTAAACATTAAACTTTTTTTAAACCTTAAAATTCAAACCCTAACCCTAATTGTTTTCTTAACCTAGTTTGCAAACTTTTTTTTTCTAATTTATTCACTCATTTTTATGTTATTCATTCACTGTTTGCCTGATTATGTAACTGCTTCGCCTTTGTAATAATTGGTTTTTATTATTTTCCGCCATTATTATTATTATGTAACCGCCCCTAAGTCATGTAATAGTGTAGGAATTTTATTTTCTGCCTTTTAATTTCTGCCATTTATTTTTCTTATTAACTGCGTGGTTAGTAACATAGGGAGTGCCAAGAAATAAATGAACCATGGACTTAGAAAATTAATAATCAAGATAAATATCTGAAAACAATACTCACACACGTAATTCGATCTAAGATCGCCGTCTGCACTTCCTAGGGTATCCCTCTTGGTTGCCTTATTTAAAATGGTCAAGTCCCTCGAATATAGGGATGTCTTAAGCAAAGTCCCTTCAAGTATAAATCATCATAGTCCCTACAGTTTAAAAGATCAAGTCCCTTCGAAGTTGCCTACGATAATGATCTTGTCCCTTCGAATAAATGATGATAGTCCCTACGAATTGCTAAAGACATCCCTTAAGTTGCCTTCATTGACCATACGATGACCCTACGCCCGTCCCTTAAAAAATCCAAGGTAATGACTACCTATTCCTTAATAATAGGGATATTCTTATCCTCGAAAGGACATATAAGAACATGAATGACTTAGTCTAGGGTAGGTACCTCATAGTTACTTGCCCACTCTTCAAAATTACTTTTGACACCTCACTTTCTTAAACATTTTTCAAAACAAGGCTTTGTATACATCCATACGAGGATCATTACAAAGTACTTAGAAAAATTTCTAATCACACACTACACTCTTCAAAAACAATTTAAGTGAGCTAAGTAACTAAGAGCCCATGGATAACCATGGATATAAAGGGTGCTAACACCTTCCCTTTATATAACCTACCCCCCGAACCCAAGTCTTTTAAAATAGGTCTTTCCTGTTCTTTTATGTCCTTTCCACTTGGATAAAATAAAATTCGGTGGCGACTCTTGCTATCCGCAAAATGACTAAAAAGTCAATTCTCCCACCGTGTTACAGCAACAAGTTGAATCAACTTCTTAGATCAAGTCTCTTTTGGAAGCATTGGTCACCAAGATTAACCCCTCAACCTTGATCTTGTTAAATGTTTTCTTTTTGTGTTTGTTTTCTTGTTGTTTTGTTCTATATGCTTATTTGATTAATGAAGATCCTATGTTTTGGCTATGTTTACTTAGATATTTTTTTTCCTGATTATCTGTCTTTTTGAATTCTGACAAAAAAGGGGGAGAACATAGATTATTTTGATCCATAACAGTCTACCAAGGCTAAACCTCAAACATCCTAAAACTATGATAAAATTGTCTAATTTTTTTAAGAACAAGATAAGTAATTAACTCAAGGGGAGCGTAAGCTACAAGAACTTCTCATAGAAATTTCTGAAGAAACATCTCATCATTATAAAGGGAGTTTCTATATCTTTTATTCTTTTGTTCTTAATCAAAATATAATGTTTTGTCATCATCAAAAATGGGGAGATTGTTAGAACAAGATTTTGATTCTACTTCTCTTTTATAGTTTTGATGATAACAATATTTATAAGAACAAAATATAGCACTTAAAGTTATCTTTTATGTGCAGGACAGAAGTTCTTATGATAAGATAAATTTTAAAGTGTTCTACATCTTCTACAGCAAAATAAGAAAAGTGCATCATACAAAGAAGATTTGATATCTGTTGCTCCCGGGATTTTCATCCTAGTACAAACACGAAAGTGGCGCGGAAAAGTTAGAGTCTCCAGCCAGACATTTTTATCCCGAAGGAATGGGAAAGGTAATGTTGCACAAACCTAAGGAAGAAGGAAAAGGACGAGGCATTGCGAACCAAAGATCTGGGTCCGGAAGTCGGTTACGAATTTAGAAGGTATTAGCACCCCAATCCGTCCGCCGTACTCGACGGGATCCACACTAATAAGTTTGTTTCAAAGGGTGAGAAATAATATGATGTTCAAATGAAATAATGGCTATCTGGAATGGAATGGAAATGAGAAAAGAAATGGAATTGAAAAAAAGGAAAAACAATGTAGGGAAAATAAAGATTGTGCTCGAATGGGCCCTACCCCACTGCCTACGTACCTCATCGGGATAAATGAGGATCAGAGTCGCCGTAGTTCGTCTAACTAAGGCGGGAACTTGTTTATGATTTTTAGGATGACGTTGCCATAGTTCTAGCTCAGGTGTTACCGACTCTGACTCAAGGATGTATACCGTATCGCTGTTTGAACTGTCGAGGCAAGTCATGTTCGTCCGCAAAGAGTATGAGATGAGAAGAGAAGACGCGTTGTCTTGGTTTGTTGTCTTTTAGAAGAAGTGTTTTGAGTTTGTGTTTATTGTATGTACAACACTAAAGACTATGACACAGGAGTAAATACTTTCCAAGATCGCCCCCAATGGAACGTTTGTAAAGCATCCTAGAAGAGTGAAGGAGACCTCCACTAGTCATTTCCCGTATAGCTTAAGGCTCGTGACACATTTTACACATTTTCCTTTATTAAGTGTTTTGATTTTTCTTAAAGATGAGAAGTGAGACTCAAATTGAGAAAGGAAAAACGAAGGGAAACTAGACTTACCCTAAGTTAGTTGAGTTTAAGGATGACCTATGGTTAGTGTGGTTTGAAAGATTAAATCTACCTAAGAGTATTAGACTAGAAATGCAAGTACCAAAAGTAATAATGAACAAATGGTCCTCATAAGTCATGGTGGGTAAAAACGTGTATGAAACGTAAATGGGATGAAACGATGGATCAGGTGGGTCGATTGTGTGGTGCTGAGACGCACGACTTATGGTGTGCAACATACAAGGCTTGCTTTGGGTGTAATGGAATGGAACGATGGTAATCGAGGAATCCTAAAGTTACATGAAACTTTATTCATTTATTTGAAAATTTACTCGACGTTGGATCGAGTATTTCTTTATTTCATTTTTGAGATTTGTTTTCTATCGATTCGTTTTATCTTTTCAATCCTAATTATAGGAACTATACAAGCATACAATTTCTAAGCTATTACATCACAAAGTACAAAACATAATCGATGCATAATAAACATAATCCAAGTCCATACGCAAATCCTCGACAAATACCTTGCACAAAGAGAAAATTGTTAGTAAATGAAATGAACATGCATATGCAACAATATGATGGAAATGAATTAGGATAACAAAAATATCAAAAGTCCTGGAAAAAAATATGAAATTAATTCCTTAGGGTCTCTAACCTGACTATAACATTGTGTTAAAAAATATCCTAAAAATTCAAAGTCTAACTATGTCAAATGGTCACTTAAACTTATCTAAGGTTCAATCATAATTTTATATAAATCACACTATCAAAAAAGTGGATAAAATGGCCTAAAAAATACACCAAATATATTATATGTTCTATTACTTGTCCTCTAATCATAGTAAAAAGAATGGGCCAAAAATGTTGAAGAAAGTGGAAGAAATAAAATGTACAAAATTATGTGTTCATGAAGGAATTCAATCTAAAACCAATTAAATGAAAAATCGAAATTAAATTGAAAAATGACAAAATTCAGAAAGTAAAAATTGGGAAAGGTTCTAAAATGAATTAAAAGGCTACTATAATTTTTGGGGATTTTTATTATTCATTTTAATATTTTTTTGTGGAATTAAATTGAAATGGCATAAAACAGAAATTTAAAAAGATAGAAAATGAAGGAGGGGGTGAGAAAGTAATATTTATTAGTTAAAAAGATAACTGAGCTTGGTTTTGAGGGGTGCGGATAGTAATCCGTATGAGGCCCAAAACGCAGGTGGCCTGAGGGAGTATGGTGTGGATGTAGTCAAAATTGTTGATCCAAGATGGAGCGTTGGATCAAGGTTTAGTCTAAGTCTTCCCATCGGATGGATCATGGAACAAAGGTGCACAACAGTTATCATGTATGGCACGCACCGGATTAACCACAGAAGCAACCTACCGGACGGTGACAAGTGTCACCTCCGGTATGGTGGAAGATCCAAAAATCCCTAATCTTATCCTATTGGAATCACTAATGGTGTAATTAAACTCAATATATCATTTTATAGTGGATTAAAACTCTTTAAGGTTGATTAATTCTATTTATTGCTATTAACTTATATTAAACATCATATAATCTCTATATTTTAATCAATATAAAAAACAAAAGAAACAAATTGAGAGTCTTCAACCGAACCCTAGACCCTTCTTCTTCCTCACTGCCACCTTCTCCTTCCTCCTAATGTTGCGACCGCTCGCCCTTACCGGCCAACCACCCTCAAACGGCGAAGCTAAACAACATTATTTGTTCTCACCTCCATTCATGACTCCCACTCCTTAGAAAAAATCACTTCGACTACGAGATTGGGACACTCAAACTCACAAACATCAGACGGCAAACAACACGCTACGAATCAATACATACAAACAAGAGTTCGAGTTTGTACCTGGTAACTCAAAGCTCCGTCAACGCCACAGACGCAGAAAGAAGTTGCTTCTGCCTTCTCGATGTCACCGCGAAACTAAGCAGTCGAAACCTTCAATTTGTCGGTGGGGAGGAGCGATCGAGAACTGGATGTCGCGTTTTGATCTTCTTGAAGAATCCGTTATTGTAATGATGAAGATGATTGAGGATTTGAAAAGAATTGACGAAGATGATGATCACACCGAGGACAACCACGCGATTGCGATTATAGTGGTATTGCGAAGAGTTTCTTAGCAATCCGAATTGTTGCGATGCGGTATTGATGATATCCTCTTCTTCTTCTATATTCTATATTATGCGGATTCGTGTCGATTCTGAACCTGAATTATCGTTAACCGATTCTTGTGCGTGAATTGAATCTTGGATATGCAGGTTCGAGTTATCGAAGATATCGAAGAATCCAGATGCAGTGGTGAAGGTTGTTGGAGACTAATGAATGATGATGGAGGACCTTGGTGATTGATGAGGATTTCTGAAGAGAGTGAAGAATGATGAAGATTGCTGATGGAAGGTTTGAAAGTGTGGAGAAGAAGAAGTTGATCATGAAGATGGCGTTACATGTTGGGGTTGATGAAGAGAGTGAAGAATGATGAAGATTGCTGATGGAAGGTTTGAAAGTGTGGAGAAGAAGAAGTTGATCATGAAGATGGCGTTACATGTTGGGGTTGATGAAGATTTGTGATGGAGAGAGATGAAGAAGGAAAGGAATTTGCAAGAGATGAAGATAGAGTGAATGAGAGCAGAAGAACCAATCTGCAGCAACCAACAACAATTTATAGCTGATGAATTGAGGGCCTTTCAGGTTTTTCACAGGTATTTCTGTTAGCAGTTGGTTATGATTCTGTTAATTGGTTAGTTTTCAGTTAGGGATTTGTAACCTGCTGCTATTTTGTGAAACTCTCTGAGTTTTTGCTTTAGATTGTGCAACTGGATTTTTGGTTTTGATTATCTTTTCCTTCCGCTCCATGTTTGCTCAACAAGTCATTTAGCTGAGAATATTCTGAGAAAGGAGGAACTCCCATGTCAACTCCCATCTGAACAAGAGCCTTTCGAATCTCACTCTTGCTGATCTTCCCCTTATCTTCAACATCCAAGTCAGTGAACAGATTTTTTGCTAACATGGCAAAATCATCCTCATCCTCAAACAACAAACGAAGAGTACTTCCATCCAAGATTGATACAACAAGAGGACTACCTTTGAGTTCATTAGTGATGGCGGCGATGTATTGTTTTAAGATTCGAGAAGCCTGTAAAGGCTCATACTCAGTCTTAGGTGAAAGCAAAGGTTCATCGGCTTTGGCAGCGATACCACGGAGGCGATTGAGTGCAGAGGCTTTGAGAGGATCGGGTAAAGGAAGATCGAAGAGAGAAGCAGAAGCTCGTGAATGTGAAATGTCAAGTATTTGAGCTCCGGTGACCGGACGATCGAAGACGGCGGTGGATAGATCGAGGTCACGGAGGTTAGTTTCGTCGAGTATCTGCAATTGGTCTGACATGTTGGTTTGGTGAAGACTGAGTTTACGGTTACGACTGAGTTTGGTATTTGATGGGAATGGAATTGGAGGAGGGAATATCGGTTAGGACAAAAAAAACAAGGGTAACTAGTGGTCATTTGAAAGGGTTACCTTCAATCTAACAGTTGCACCAACATGTTAAATATTGAGTTGAAGCTGAAAGTGGTATGAACACCTTAGTGATGATATGAAGAGCCAGGATGCTGCAAAACTCGTATATTTCTCCTTTCCTTTCTAAGTTTTTTTCTTAGATTTTGTATGCGAATTTCTGAGGTTGTTCTGAGACATTTGAGTATGATGCCTTGGATCTTTACCTTGATTTGATTTGTTAGTTCAAATGTTGAGCTTGATTTCAAATATTATTTAACATTAATTATTTTTGACAGCAACCCTCCTAACACCTTATTCCTTTGGTTTTCATGTGAGGCGAGAAGAACCGCTTGGAGGAATTTCTTGAATGAGGAAGACATTTGAGTATGGAACGACTTAACGACAACTTTGTGAGGCCTGGAGGGTGCACTTGTTAGAACTAGGCTTCATCTTTGAATTTCTTTTGTGAAAGTCCCTTGAACTCCATCTTCTTGTATTAAGTGCAATGTGATCATTCTTTTATTTTGAAATTTTTATGTACTTGTCAATGCTTGAGTTTCCCTTAGGAATTCTTTGGACTCACTTCTAGCCTCATGAATATAATTTTGAAATCTGAATATAGAGATTTCCATTTAAATTAAGAAATTTTGCTTGATAAGATTCTTGCCTTGAACCGTGCCTCATAGTACAAAAAAAAGGTTCAATTTTAAAGTGCACTTTGCACTTCTCTCTCCCTTTCTATGTTGAAGAAATGGAATACATTCCCAAAAATGGTGCGAGAAATGCTACGGAAATTTTCATCTTCAAACAAGCTCAAAGTAAATGGGCTTGTTTTATCAAAGGGACAAAAACTCTATATTTTTAATTGGGTAAAAAAAAAGGTAAGACATAATTAAATTGGACTAGAAATCTTATGGGTGAAAATGGTTTAGAATATGTAAAAGAAAGAAAAATGAAATATGACTTGGAGTACTTTGGGAAAGTGAATAAAATTGGTCTAAAAAAATAATGAGTATGGACAATGGTAGCGGTCTAGTGAATGAAATTGGAGTACTTTGCTGAAGGCCGAAAATATGCAATAAACTTCTTTGTAAACCAAATTGAGCTACGAATAACACATCTTAAAAATATGGGAGAGATAGAACCATCACTTGACTAATAAGGCCCTTATTGTATGTGATCCCACAATCCTAATCAATGCCTTTAGAGAAAAGAACCATCCAAAGCATTAAAATCCTAATGAGAATCCATCTTGAATTATACAGAAACAAACAAGTTTAGAATCATGTGCCATGATGAAACTGAGTTTAATGAATTATTATAACTCGAACTCACACCAATTAGATTCTTGCACTTGACATTAAGCTCATGCCTGGAATTATGCCTTGAAAACTCAAATTGATGAAGTTTGAACTTTTCATTGCAAATTGGAAATGGATATTTGAATATTAGATTAAAAACCCTCAAATTAAGCAATTGTATGATTCTTCATAAAATCCCCAACTCTTGGCAATAATCAACTTGCATCCTAACCTCAGTGCATTATCATAAGTAAAAACCAGCTGAAAAAACATTACTGGATGTGGCATGACTTGAGTTTTTGAAGAATTGAATTCTAGTCCATAGTCTTCTCAATGGATCAAATGAGGAAACCTTTCACACTTGATACTTTCGAGAAATCTTGAAGAAGATAAACTCGATAGAGAAAAGCCTTGTATTTGGATAACTATTGTCACAAATGCCTATGATGATGAGATTCTGACCTTTGTATCGATCTTGGGTGAAATAACTAAATAGGTCACCCCTGAATGAGAAAATTCAAACCACAAGAAAATTGCCTTGTCACATGTCTCAAGAGCTCCCTACAAATGATGAAGGCAAAGTTATGACCTAATGAGAAATGCAGATGAATGCGAAGCACAAGGCCAGTTAGTGGTAATAAAAATGAGGGAAAATTTTGGGGTGTTACAATATCAAGTCAAATAAGAAGTTCTCATCAAGTAAAGAACCTAGCTGAGAATTTTGAGGATACTTTGATGTGGATACAACATATTCTGATTCTCCAAATCATGCTCATTTATGAGGGAATCAAGAATAACGGATGGGAACAAGATCTTTATTTTTGAAAGGCCTTTATGACATTTATCATGCATCCAAAAATGGCTCCAGATGTTCCTAACGGATCTCTTCATCAACATTCTATATAAAGGGATCATTTGAAGAAATTGAAGGTCTTCTACTCGCACGAAATCTGAACGATCAATTTCTTATTCTTTAATTATTAATTTTGTAAAAACTATCATTGTGTGATAACTGATTTTTGAAGCATCTTTATTACAACCCTTGTAAAAAAATTTGATTTTCCTTGAGTGACTAGTGTAGTCAGTAGACTCAAGAAGACTTTGAATATAGGTCTTAGTGTATGTATTCAAAGTTTTGAATAGTGGATTAAGACCTCGTTGAGAGAGGCAAAATCACCTTGGCGGATGGACTAGATGTAGTTTGAGTTCAAACAAACCAGGATAAATCAAAGTGTCATTTGCTTTCATTGTTTTTGAAAACCCAATTCCAACCCCCTTCCTTGTGTTTTTGCACCTTCATTTATGTGTTCTCTGGAGTCATTCTGCATGGTAGGCCAGTAATAACCAGCGAGCAAGGCTTTGCGGGCCAAAGATTTACCACCCTGATGTTGAGCATTAATTCCCTTGTGTATCTCAGGAGTGGGATGGAAAATCCTAGACGATACATTTTGATGTCCACTAGGACGTAGGAGGAAGAGCGACGTTTCGTGGCGCTGCATTCCTTTTTGTCTTCGGGTAGCTCCCCAATTGTCAAATACCGAAACACATGAGACATCCAACAGCCATTGTCTCCTATAACGTTGATATCGAAGGTGATGCCAACCCTTTCAATGCTAGGGCGAGGAAGCTATTCCTGGATAACTGATTTGTTCCCGCCTTTCTTTCGCGTACTTGCAAATTTTGATAGTACGTCTGCTCGCGAGTTACGCTCGTGTGGGATATGCTGGACATCTAAGAACCTGAATTGCGCGAGCATTTGCTGTACTAAGGCCAAATATTCGATTAGGTTGTCGTTATTTGCTTGATACTCTCCTTTTACTTGTGAGGCAACCAACTATGAGTCGGTGAAAATTTTGACTTCTTGGGCGCCCATGTCCCTTGCGAGGCGGATTCCTACCAAGAAAGCTTCATACCTAGCTTGGTTGTTAGATGTTGGGAAAAAGAGAACTAGAGACACCTCGATCACAAGACCTTATTTGTTTTCAAGGATGATCCCTACCCCACATCAAGAAGGGCCAAATGCCCCATTGTCGTAGATGATCCACTTGTTGGTGTTTTTTGAAGTGGTTTATGTTGGGGTCATCTTCGTGACGAAGTCGGCCAGAGTTTGAGATTTTAGGGCTTTCCTGCTCTCGTACTGTATTTCGAATTCGGACAAATCCGAGGACCATTTTAGCATTCTGTCGACTATATCTGGTCAAGCCAAAAGTTGTTTAATAGATTGATCGGTTCTCAAGACCACCGAGCGCACTAGGAAATAATGTCGTAGCTTCCTGGAAGCATTTACGAGTGCGAGAGAGACCTTCTCGATTTGCTGGTACCTGAGTTCTGGCCCTTGTAATGCTTTACTCGTGAATTATACAATTTTATGGTCGTCGGGGTCCTCTCTTATCAGAGTTACACTGATGGCTTCGGTATTGACAACCAGATATAAGTAAAGGATCTCCCCGGTCACTGGTCTAGACAAAACCGAGGGTTCTGATAAGGATAGTTTAAGATGATGTAGGACCTACTCGCATTATTCTGTCCATTCGAACGCGGCTTCTTTGTGGAGCAACTTGAAGAACGCGAGGCGTGCTGAGCGGAGTTTTCTACGAATCGAGATAGGGAAGCGAGCATACTGTTCAAGTATTGGATTGATTTTTTAGAGCTAGGTGTAGGGAATTCTGAGAAGGTGCGACATTGGTCGGGGTTGGCCTCAATTCCTTTCTCTGTAAGGTAGAAGCCGAGGAGCTTTCCTGCTCTTACACCGAAGGTGCACTTGTCGGGGTTGAAACGCATTCTACATTTCCTAGCTTGGTCTAACACACTCTAGAGGTGAGAGGTATGGTCGGATTCTTGAACGGATTTGATGACCATGTCGTCAATGTAAACTTCTAGCATGTCTCCAATTTGTGATTAGAAGACGTTGTTCATCATACGTTGATATGTGGCTCCTGCGTTTTTTAACCCGAATGGCATTACTTTGTAGTAATAGTTTCCCGTCGGGTTATGAACGTGGTGTGCCTTTTATCTTTGTCGGACATGGGTATTTGGTTATATCCTGAGTATGCTTCCATGAAGGATAGCAATTTATAACCTACATAATTATCTACCAACTTTTCTATGTCGGGCAGAGGGTAAAAGTCTTTTGGGAAAGCCTGATTAAGATCGATGAAGTCAATACAGAGACACCATTTTCCATTAGATTTTTTCACAAGTACAATGTTTGATAGCCAGGTCGTATACCTGGCCTCAGTTACAAATTTGGCCTCTATAAGGTTTATAACTAGTTTTTCGGAAGCTAAAGTTTTTTCTTCAGATTGCTTGCGCTTGCGCTGGGCAACTCCGTAGGCCGTTGGGTTGATGTCGAGCTCATGGCATGAAATTTCTAGGGAAATTCCTGGCATATCAGCAGCGCTCCAAACAAAGAGGTTGGCGTTGTTGCGTAAACATTGCTTCAATTGCTCATTGACTTCTTCGGGAAGCCCTTCTCCAATAGAAACTCCTCTATTGGGGTTGTCTTCGAAAGTTACAACTTCGAATTCACCTGTGGGAAAAGGGCGCAACATGGTTGATTTATCCGCGGGGGCATCTTCTTCGTCATCTAAACTAATGCGAGGATCAATATCGACCGTGTTGATCTGAGGTGTTAGATTTTTATCGGGCTGATTATCATCGGCTGGAGATTCTTCATCTCTTGCACGCTTACCGTTTTTTGGTGCAGTCTCTATCACGGTCTGGCCTCTGGTTGTTGCTTCAAAGTATCTTCTTGCTACCTCGATGTCCCCATAGAGGGTAGCTACGTGGCCCTTCTCTGTGTAATACTTCATTATGAGGTGGACCGTTGAAGGGACGACGATGAGTTCGACGAGTGTTGGCCTCCCCATAATGCACTAATAGAGTGATGGACAATCGATTACCAGGAAGTGTGTCTTTATCATCTCTGAGGCATCTCCTTCCCCTAATGTGACCTTTAGCTCGACGTAGCCCCAAGGCTTGGAGATGGCTCCATTGAATCCCTGAAAATCAGAACCCACATATGGGGATAGGTTTCCCTGGTCAAGCTGCAGTGCTCGAAAGAACGAAGTATACTTGATATCAACTGAGCTTCCTTGGTCGACGAGTATTCTGCGCACATCCGTCTTCAACATCTTTGTGCAGATCAACAAAGGGATGTGAGAGTTCGGAGAGACCCCAAGGAGTTCTTCCCTGTAGAAAGTGATAGGCTGGGATTCCCCTTTGACTCTCTCAATGGATGAAATTGAATTGGTGATGAGTCGACCAGATGCTTGAGGCTGCACATGACGGATCTGATAGTCATCTCATTGTATCCTCCTCCTGAAATCAGCATGGATGAAGGGAAGCATTCCTAAGGACCGTGCAATGCAAAATATCCTGCGTTTAAGAGGTGTTAAGGGATGGAGAAATCTTCGGGCCTGGTGACAGATAAGGAGACTTGCATAGGGGAGGCTTCCTCGGTGACTTCGTTTACTCTTTTCGTCTCTTCTTGTCAAGGAGCCCCATCTTTGACGTACTTCTTAAGGTGACCCTCCTTGATGAGGATCTCAATCGCGTCTTTGATATGGATGCAGTCCTCGGTGACGTGTCTGCGGTTGCGGTGGAACCGACAATACTTTCTCTTGTCGATATTAGCCTTTTAAGTAGTTGGTCTGCGGAAACGAACGCCTCCTTGATTGAACTCAGTGTTGATGCATTCATTGAGGATCTTTTTGTGAGGAGCGATGAGAAGGGTGTATTATGAGAATCGACCAGTCGGTCCTCTGCTCTCTCGCAGCCGATTAACTCTTTGTTTTTCTCGTCGCGGGGCATCATCGTTGTCCTTTTGCCTATGAGTCTTCACGTTCTCCTGATTTCGTGAATCTCTTGTCTTGTACGCGATTTCCTTCTCTTCGTACTGGATGTACGCTTATGCCTTATGGATCAGCTCGACGAGGGATTGGGGAGGTTCGATACCTATAGCTCTTCAGAACTCGTTGTTGGGGCGTAGACTCTTCTCTAACATATACTGCTTCATGCAGTCAGTAGTATTCACTTTGACGGCCTCTTTATTGAATCGGTCGATGTAGTACCTCAGGGGCTCTTCCATTCCTTGTAAAATCCCCTTGAGGGTGGCCTCAGACTTTGGGTGACTTCTAGATGCAGTGAAGTGCCTAGTGAAATTGTTTTTTAAGACCTTCCATGATGTGATAGATCCTGCAGGGAGATGCTTGTACCACGACATCGCGCCTTTACGCAAGGTGATAAGAAACAACCTGCATTTGATTGCACCCTTCATGTTGTGATAATGAAGCATGGCCTAGAGATTCTCAATGTGGTGTTCATGATCAATGCTCCCGTCATAAGTGGCCAGCGGGGGAGATTTCTCGAGCCTGCGTGGAATGCGGGTCTCCATGATCTCGCGGCTGAGTGGCCCGCGATGGTCCTCGTCGTCCTTGCTTCCAGGTTTGGGATAAGGGGATCTGCTCTGTCGATGACGGTCTTCATCATATTGGGACTTCTTGTTGTGACCCTGATCTTCAGGTGAGTGTCTGATCTTACAGGGAGGAGATCGAGTATGCTTTTTGGCTCTTTCTGGTCGTGAACCTTCATGAAGATCCTCATCTCTAGAAGGAGAAGGGTGTCTGGGGTCTTCCCCTTTCCGACCTTGTGGAGGAGATCTATATCGACGGGGAGAACCTCTACAATGTCGTCTCCTGGATGGTGAAGGGGAACTACGGTTACGTTTGAGCACTTGCATGTATTGGCTTTGTTGAAAGAGGGCGAGGTTTGCCCTGTTGAGGGCGGTGATTAGAGCCTGAGTGCCAACATTTGCGTTTGATGGGATGGGAATTGCCTGTAACAGGTGGTTGTTTCAGGTTATTCGAAGTTGGGGAAGGAGGGTGTCCTTCGTTGTGACCGATGATGAGTTGGAACGCTCCTTGGATGCTGCTGTTGTCACTATTACTGATGGCGATGGTGGAGGTATCTTTCACAGTCCTGTTCATCTGGGTAGCCATGAAGACGAAAAGATGAGCTTTGATCTTACGGTGAAAGAAATAAAATCTTGATCACGAAAGATGGGGGAGTTGTTAGTTTCCCACAAACGGCGTCACTGTACAAAAGAATCTGGACAAGTCTTCGTATTCTCCAGTTGGGACTATGATATATTGGTAGGAGAAGGGGTGGGGTACTTGCAAGGTACTCCGACGCTCAAGTAAGTTTCAGAGTGATACAAACCAAAGCGTAAACAAAAGAGGGTTAGAAATTGAATACCTGACCCTCCAAAAATGAAGGGTTTTTATAAGGGCACCTGCCCGTGTAAACCGGGTGCGTAGCATTTGACTAAGCATAACTGCTTCCTATGAATCTGGAGGATAGTTGGCTGCGTGGGAGGCGTTATGGCGCGTGAGAGGGAGATCCCCAGTGGTTATAAGCTAACGACTATTTTCCTGCAACGGGCATATCCTCGATGATTCCTTAATGGGACTATGCCCAGTTGAACTCTGGATTGGGCTTCAATTTGGCATAAGGCATATGTTAGGTCAGTCCAGAACAAATATATAGTTAATGTTGTATCAAATGATAATTGTGAATTTAGCGTCATTTCTTCATTTCATGGATATGGTGAAGATGGTTGGCCAATGGCCCGTCGATACCTTGGGTTGGAAATAATACACAAGGAAAGATCAAGTTTGTATGACAACTTATTTGGTAATCGATTAACAGAAGTGAGAGAATCCTTGATGATAAAGGCATTTGGTTCTTAACCACCACATAAATGGTTGACTCTATGAGATATGTGTTACTTGATAGTGAATAGCTATAATGTTGTAATTGTTTGTTTAGGTAATTTGTGTATGACATTTTTCCCTATGACAAGTTCATATTCACCAAATGTCTCCATTTATTACATTGGTTTTGTAAACCAAAATCATTGGGTTCAGGTACTTATTTATTTGCAGTTAATAAGTGATTAACTTTATTTAGTTTATTTTATTAAATATATGACTTAATGTTTTGATTTTTTTTTATTCAGGTAAACATGAAAGAATGGTTTCCATTGCCACCAGTCACATTAGATTGGAAGAGGTTTCATACTCCAGAGCAACATCTTGGATGTTAGCATTTGCAGGATGCCTACAACATTGGCAACAACTTACACATGTATTACCATGAATATGTAATCAAAACATGAATCATCAATTATGTCAACTTGGTTATACCATCTGGTGTGCATACCACAAATCCTAAACAAATATGTAAACTTGTTAAGTCCCTTTATGGTCTTAAACAAGCCAGCAGGGGATGATATGAAAGGCTTGCCTCATTCTTACTTGCACATCAATACAAACAAGCTGATTCTGATCACTCATTGTTTATGAAAAGTTCATGATATAACATTATTATCTTAATAGTGTATGTTGATGATGTCATTTTAGCAGGAAATAACATGACTGAGTTTAACTCTATCAAGTTGTCACTAGATAACACATTCAAGATCAAGGATTTAGGTACATTGAAGTAGCTCAATCTAAAGTAGGCATCTTCCTAAATCAAAGAAAGTATTGTCTTGACCTACTAGAAGACTCATACTTCATTGGATTTAAACCTATTACAACTCCTTCGGATCCTATTGTCAAATTGCACCAAGACTCAAGTATGCCTTACTATGACATACCCTCATATAAAAGGCTCATAGGTCGATTGTTGTATTTAAATGCAACAATAACTGCTATTACATTTTGCACACAACAACTTAGTCAATTCCTTGTTGCTCCCACAATCACATATTTTAATGCAACATGCAGAATTCCGAGGTACCTCAAAGCATGTCCGACTCTAGATAGTTTTTGGACTACCGACCTAAACGGATTTAAAAAAATTAAAATTAAAATCCTATAATATTTATTATAAATGAAATTAAAAATTATATTATTTTAAACATAATATATAATATATAAGAAGGTTGATATTTGTAAATAGTGTTAAGAATATTTGTACATAGAATAATCTCACATTATTATATAATATAATTAACTGTAATCTCTCATATATATATATATATATATATATATATATATATATATATATATATATATATATATATATATATATATATATATATATATATATATATATATATATATATATATATATATATATATATATATATATATATATATATATATATATAATAGTCTCCATAATATTTTTTTAAACATACAATTTTTTCAAATGTCTCTTAGTCTATTATATTTTAACATGATATTTAGAGTTTATAGAGAGACAACATTTCACCACACTTTACCCGGTAGACCCATTGTCTTCCGGTGAATTTTTTTTTGGGCAAATGGTGTCATAACTCCGGTTTGTCTTTCATACACTATTGTGACTCATTCTGACATCAATTTTCAAAATCCTCTGGCCACCACTGCACTGTCGCAGTTGTCCTTCGTCACCACTAATCTTCCGGTAAACTAACCCTATCGGCAAAAGCACTTCCTCCGATTCATTAGTTCCCTAATTTTTCACTGACAGAAACCTCTGCACGCGCCCATGCATGCCACCTCTGTCTACGCGTATGAGCTTCACATGCCACCACTTGCACTGCACATGATAGCATGTCCGACGACCGATTCCAAAAAGTTTTCAACCGTCTCACTCGCCATCGTGCAACTATTACAGATACAGTTTCAAATTTTATTTTCCACTTATGAAAAACTCTAATCCAATTAAAACAAGATCTTTTTATCGAGTTCGTGTGATATTTTATCTCTACATATACTCATGGCTACTCCTCAAAAGTCTACACCAAAGTACAATGATTTTCTCAGGTGGTATTAAAATTATCAGAACTCATATTATATTAGTTCAATAGCATACAATAGTAATTCATTTGTTTGTCTCTTTAAAGCATCTTCTCTTAGACCTTGGATCCCTGATTATGGTGTGTATGATCATGTTGAATGTAATAAAAATCTTTTCTCTTCCTTCTCTACCTCTGGTTTCTTACCTACTATAATTTCTACCAATGGTTCTCAAAATCGATCCGAAAGGATTGGTCCTGTTCAAATTCTACCTTCTCCCTATTACTTTTATCCTTTATATACTTAACTGTCCATTTACTTTACTTCCAGTAATTCATTTAACTCGTTCTCTTTATTGTAGTGTCGCCTTCAATAACAATAATGTTACCATAGTATCGGAGTTAGGGACGAACGATTGGCATTAGACGTGAGTCTCAAGGCCTTTATTACCTCTCAGTGTCATCTTAAACATGCTCAGCCAAATATTTCCATTCACTATCCATGCTCAGTTAGGTCATCCCAGTCTTTTCAAACTACATAAGTTGGTGCCAAATTTATTGAAGGTATCTAATTTACATTGTGAGTCATTCTAATTAGGGAAACACGCTCGTAGTCAATTTCTCAATCAAGTCAATAAATAAGCTTCATCCCTTTTTGCTTTAGTTCACACTGATGTTCAGGGTCCCTCGTGGAATGTCTCTACTCTTGAGTCTAGGTATTTTGTCACCTTTATTGATGATTTTTCACGTTTTAATGAAGAATAGATCTAAATTATTTTTTATTTTTGAACAATTTTATCGAGAAATAAGAACTCAATTCAGTGCGTCTTTCCTTACCTTAAGAAATGACAATGCCCATGAATATGTATCCCAACAATTTCAAAATTTTATGCCATACAATGGTATTCTCCATCAAACATCTTTCCCTCACACACCTCAACAAAATAGGGTAGATGAACGCAAAAATCGGCATCTCGTAGAAATCACTCGAACCATACTTCTCCATGGTAATGTTCCACTTCAGATTTGGGGGGATGATGTGCTAACGAGATGTTACCTTATAAATCTCATTCCTTCATCTGTCTTTAACAATAAAATTCCTCATTCAATCATTTTTCCCAATTCCCCACTTCACCCAATTCCTCCCCGAGTATTTGGGTCCACTTGCTATGTACATAATCTCTCTCCAGGTCTTGATAAACAATCAGCTTGATCACTAAAGTGTGTCTTTCTTGGTTATCATAGATCCCAAAATATTTATCATTGTTATTCACACACATTACAATGATACCTTATATTAGTCGATGTTAGCTTCTTCGAGTCTGTTCCATATTTCGAGTCCAACCACATAACTCTGGAATCCCTTCAGGAAAGTACTTTCACACCTTTTCCGACAATTATTTATGTCTCGTCTACCATTACCCCCCATCAGTTTATGGATCTTGACCATTGTCGCTCCCGAGGATTTCCATCCTGGTACAAACGCGAAAGTGGCGCGGAAAAAGAATAGAGTCGCCAGCCAGGCATTTTTATCCCGAAGAAAGGGAATGGTAATGCTGCACAGACCAGAAGAAACGAAAAGGAAGGACACGGGTCCTGCGAACCAGAGAGACTGGGATCGGGAGTCGGTTATGACCTGGGAAGGTATTAGCACCCCAGATCATCCGCCGTACCCGACGGGATCCACGCTTGCAAAAGAAACTGTTTCAAAGGGTGAGGGTATGAAAGCTGCAGCAACAGAAAAGAAAAGGACTGGAAAAGAAATGAAATAAGAAACAAGGAGAAAAATGTAGGGAAAATAAAGATTGTGCTCGAACGGGCCCTACCCCGCTGCCTACGTACCTCATCAGGATAATGAGGATCAGAGACGCCGTAGTTCCCCTAACTAGGGGTACTAAAAGGAAATTGCTTGTGAATTAGGGCTTGAACTGCCTATGCCATTGCTCAGGTGTTGCAGGCTCGGACGACGAGTGCGTAACCGTCTTGCAAAATGACAAGTAGGAGCAAGTTCGCGTACGGAGCGAAGGAGATGAGAAAAGAATTCCCGAAGGAAAGACGCTTATTGTTTGTTTTTGTGTTTTTTAGAAGCTTTTATGAGTGTGTCACAAGGAAGTGAATTCAAGCTCTTATCAATGGAATGTGTACTTGTCACTACATTCCAAGATGGAATAATAGAACAAGCACACTCAAGTAAGGAGAAGATCCCCAAAACTTGAACCCAAAGATTAGGGCTTAGGCTCACTAACTCGCTTAATTATTAAGTGTTTTGATTATTTACATGAAGAAGTGTTTTTTAGGCTTTTCTTTTATGAAGAAGATACCTTGATCAGACTTGTGCATCACAAGGTAGACATGTACTATCCCAAGATGGGAAGACTACAAGCATACCTCATGGAATAAGGCTATGGATCAATGCATCGCTTCACATTTATTAAAGGTGTTTTTAGAGTTATGAGATGAGAAGAGAAAGAGAACCAAAAGGATCATAAAGGTAAAATGCTAAAGGGGGACTAAAATAATCCTAAGTGTTAACATGCATGGATGATCCTAAGCTTGTGAGGTTTCTATCCTAATGAAGAAGAGAAGAAGAAGATAGAAGAAGGGATGAGAAAGGCCTAAGCCCAACAACAAAGGGTTAGTTCAAATAACAAAAGAGGAAAGATGAAAAAAGTTGAAATGTGGATAAACATCCACACTTCTCTTACCATGAGCCCCTGAAAAGTTAGCAAAAATCCAACAAATTGACCAAGAAACAATCATGGGATCAAACATGCTCGAAGGTACTTGAAAACAAAAATCAAACAATCATGCCAAACATTGCAAATACACGACTTACGCGTCGAGAACATGAAAGCATACATCAACCAGCAAGCAAATCACCCTAAACATCATGTTTAATGATCATACAATGAGTCATGGCAATTAGCACAAGCAAAGGGATCAAACAAACTCAAAACAGCCCTGAAAAACCATTCTGCATCAGTGTTAACCGGTTAACCATATGCGTTA
Organism: Lathyrus aphaca; assembly: GCA_963966055.1. NCBI lineage: Eukaryota > Viridiplantae > Streptophyta > Magnoliopsida > Fabales > Fabaceae > Lathyrus > Lathyrus aphaca. The sequence goes on along the minus strand of OZ014525.1, from coordinate 111,617,722 downwards.
ACCGGTTAACCAGTCAAAACCTGCACAAACACACAGAAAAACAGGGCGTTAACCGGTTAACCATATGCGTTAACCGGTTAACACTGTAAAAACAGCAGCAAAAACCTGCAGAAACAGCATCTCAAAAAAAAAAGCTTATTCAAATAAGCTGCACCAGACCAGCACTCAATTACACATGGAAAAATAGATCAATGCACATCAATCCATAACATTATGCTCATGAACAACAACAAACGGATCCGGATACCAATCAACCAATCAAATCATGCAACACAATCAATTACACAAACACATGGTGGATCTAAATCACAAGCAATGCAAATAAGCTAAAAACAGAGTTGGATCTGAGATTAAACCAACCTACAAAGCGGAGGTATGCTTTGGTAATTGTTGATTATGCTGAAAATGATAGATCTCGCGCGAAACCTTGAAGATCCGATGCTAAGCTCCACACTCCATGCAAAATAAATGCAAGATCAAGCTCTTGATGCAGAATTTTGATCCAAAAGCACTTCTAGATCCCAAACCAGATCTGAATCACCAATTAAATCAGCAAAAAGATGCAATGAAGCTATGGATGGAGGTCTAGTTCCAAGATCTACACACCTCAAGGCAAGGTTGTGTGATCTTCAAAGAGGAACTTTGAGTGATTTGGAAAATTGGGAGAGAAAAGTGAGAGAATTGTGAGTGAGAGCAATGGAAATTCAGAAATGAGAGTGAAAAATGAGGGAGAGCTCTCTTGGTTTGGAGAGAAATGAAATATATATGGTTTAGGGTTGGGGCCCAAAATCTTGGTTTGGGATCCAAAAAAAATGGCTTGGTAATGTGATTTGGTTTTAGGGTTGGAAAGAGGTTTGGATACATGCTCTAGATCCTTCTCAAATTCAAATGAAATTCAAATGAATAAAAATCAGAAAATTGGAAAATGGGACCAAAACACACATGCTGAAATTTGCTGCTGGAAATTCAAATTTCGCAGCTGTTAACCGGTTAACCATATGCGTTAACCGGTTAACGCATGCAAAATTTGAATTTCCCCCCTTTTGGTGGGAAACTTCAAAAATGATGCCGGCGCCCGCCGTTTCAAGCTGATTTTGATCCTTTCATTCTTTTTAAGCTTTGAACATGGTACAGAGCTTGTGCAGAGTGATCCCGTGAAATTTTTGCCTGGTCACCATGCTCTCGATTTTTATCTGCGGTGCTTCGAACTTTCCAGATGGTTGGTCATATGCCTTATGCTAGAACATGTGAGTGTTATGCCTCATTTTTCTATGCAAAATGCTAAAGATATGGTATGATATGATGAATATGATGCGATATGATGCTTAAAATGAAGAGGGCAAATTTGGGGTGTTACAGCTGCCCCTATTCAATCATCAGTTAATCCGAAAAGGACGATAGCAGCGAGCTATCGACCATTCGAGATAAACTGTGATTGAATACCAAGAAGACCAGAAATTTGCACTCTGACGAAGAATGCCACACCGGGAAATAAACCCGTCCAGATGACGCTCTGGGGACTGCAGGGGAGAAAGAAGCGGACGAGCTTCTTCCAAGTTGGAACTGATATCTGAAAGAAGAACCAATTGACAGACGAGTCTTCAAACAATCCTGTGACGCCAGGATCTGGACAGACGAGTCCTTCAACACTTCAAGACAATAATCTGAGACAGACGAGTCTTCGAATGACCTGTGACGCCAGGTGCAGAGAGCGGACGAGCCTTTAAAGAACTTCAAAGTATCCTGAGATAGACGAATCTCCTTCACTAATCCTTACGCAGATAAGTGGAATAAGACGGACGAGTCTTCTTCGGATAACCCTTACGCAGGCTCCGGGAATGCATATAAGTCTGTGGGGATAGACATGCAATCAAGGTAGACGAACCTTCTTCATATATTATCCGCGGATATATGGTACAAGACAGACGAGTCTTCTGAGCAAACCTGTTACGCCAGGTGCAGCTACCATAATTGGTGCTTGAGACAGACGAGCCTCCTTCGGATTTACCTGTTACGCCAGGACCGGTAACCATTTCGACATTTAATTCCCACTGTCAGGATTCTAAACCTCTTCAATACAGACGAGTATTGGATGATCATCAAGACAACACAGACGAGTGCCCTAAGTCAATGATACAGACGAGTATCAGACGATGATCTGAGAAACACAGACGAGTGTTTCAGGCGATGATACAGACGAGTATCAGCCACTGGTATAGACGAATACCGGAAGTTCAAATACAGACGAGCATTTGAAGTAGTCACAGAGATATCTTCACATTCAGGTGCAAGCTAGCACAGACGAGTGCCGAGGATGATACAGACGAGTATCCAGGCAAAGCAGACGAGCTTCAAAACACAAACGACTTCTGGGGAATAAAAGCAGACGAGCTCTAACCAAACACAGACGAGTGCCGGGTCGTTGCAGACGAGCAATAGCGGAGAATACATATCAAGGCACAGACGAGTGCAGCGAAGGATCCCATACCGAACACAGACGAGTGCTGGGAGGTTGCGGACGATGCTGGGGCCATCTCCAAGCACAGATGAGTGCCGGAATTTGCGGACGAGCAACAACCAAAATCATATCAGAACACAGACGAGTGTTGAAGAGTTGCAGACGAGCAGCAATGACAGGCACGGACGGGCGCCGAAAGATACGGCCGAGCAATCTTCGAAGGAGTAACAAGCACATATGAGTGCTAAAAGATGCGGTCGAGCATCAAATAAAGATGCGAGCACGGACGAGCACTGGGCACTTCTTAGGGAATACGCCTCAAATAAAGAGGAATGACATGCACGGGCGAGTGCTGCAGGGACGCGGACGAGCACCAAATGAAGATACGCGTCCCAACGAGTACAGGCAACTTCGCTGGGGAGAGAAAACTTCAAAGACTAACAAGCACGGACGAGTGCCGGGAGCTGCGAATGGTCATCAAACAAAGATGCTAGCACAGAAGATTGCTGGAGAGTACCTCAAATAAAGAGGAAACTGCCGGGGAAAAGGCACGGACGACTGCCGGGGAAAAGGCACGGACGAGTGCTGAAAGAGGATGAGCATCAAATAAAGATGCGAGCACAGACGAGTGCTAGAGAGTACCTCAAATAAAGAGGAAACTGCTGGGGAAAAGGCACGGACGAGTGCTGAAAGAGGACGGGCATCAAATAAAGATGCGAGCACAGACGAGTGCTAATAGATATAGACTCCACTGGGGAAAGCAAACGAGCAATACCACCGAGCTAACACATACGAGTGTTGAAAGATGCAAACGAGCAGCAATAACACATGATACATTACTGCTGGGGATAATTCTGTTTAGAGATAACACATACAAGTGTTGAAGATTGCAGACGAGCAACAAACGGATGCCTGATCGGCAATAAGAGATACGACTCTGCAGGGGAATACAAGTCAAGAGGTCTGGATACACATTCTGACTGAGGTGATGAGCACCTGGCTGCATCATCAAATACCCAAAGTACGGCAACTTTGCTGGGGAATATTTCACTACCGGCAGTGATAATCAAATATGAACGCTGTGGGGACAGGAACATCTTCAGACTTGGCTGGGGAAGCTTCTTGGGCAAATACTCTGACTGGGGAAAGCATTTGATGGTTCAAGACTCTGAGGGGATACCAGGCTTTCAGGTACCTGATAGGCATACTCTGATGGGAATAATGGACTACTAATTCCATCTTTGATGATGTCAGGCTTTCGGGCACCTGCTGGATATATTCCGCTGGGGAAGAATGAAATGATACTTCACTGGGGAAGAAAAGCTTGCTTGGGCTGCCACCAAGGCTTGCTGGGAGGAGAATCTCTGTTGGAGATGCCAGGCTTCAGATACCTGCTGGGAAAGGAAATCTCTGCTGGAGATGCCAGGCTTCAAATACCTGCTGGGAAAGGAAATCTCTGCTTGGGGAGATACTCTGCTGGGAAAGTACTCGGCTGGGGAGGTACTCCGCCGGGGAATATCAAATCGCTTGAGAGAATGCGACGCCAACCTGCAACCTGCAACAACAGAAAACACACGCGTGTCCCGGGGATTTGCATGGAATGATCGGTTCATCCATCATCACCCGGCGCTCAAAGAGGGTTACAGTTTCCCTGCATGTCAGTTTTCTTTTCAAAATTATCACCATGTTTAGATGCAATGCTATTTTTGCCAAAAATTCAGGACATTTTGTAAACAAAAATAAACACACACAGCTTTTTGACTGAATATTATTTTTATTGAATGGCCTCTGAATAGGCAAAGATTTACATCAGGAAGCAACCACCTGGAAAGAGGTAGCCACTATAAAAATTGAGAAAAGAAACTATCCTAATGGCAACGTACGCGGCATTCCAAGGAGTTCCATTTCTGCTATGACCTGCATGTCTTCAAGACTTTCCATTCTGTTTTGGCTTTCTGAGAGGACAAGGGGACTACTTCCTATCCTTCCGATATTGTCAAACTGTACGAAACAATGACGTGGTTCAGGTAACTCGGATCACAGTTGTTCGCTTATTCCCCTATTTTGCGTGGATCGCCCTCTCGGGTTTTCAATCCACCGGGATACCCTTTTTTTGCCTGAGCTGTCCAATGTGGCTTTTCAACTCAGCGGGTGTACATTTTTTTTATTCATTTCCCTAATTTTTGCCCGAGCTTTTTATTCTGTTTTTAGCTCGCCGGGATGCCCTTTTCTTGCCTGGACTTACATTCTGTTTTTGTGTCCAGCGGGTCTCTTTATGCGAAGTATTTTTTAACTGCGTCCGAGTTAACAGGAGATGGGAAGTCTTCTCCATCCATAGTGGTGAGCATCAGCGCTCCTCCTGAGAATACTTTCTTCACTATGAATGGTCCTTCGTAGTTTGGGGTCCACTTGCCCCTGTTATCTGAACCTGGAGGAACGATCCTCTTCAACACAAGCTCTCCCACTCGATACTCTCGAGTACGTACTCGTTGATCGAATGCCCGCTTCATTCTCCTCTGATAAAGCTGACCATGACAGATAGCCGCTAATCTCTTTTCCTCAATTAGACATAGCTGGTTGTAACGAGCACGCACCCATTCAGCCTCATCCAGTTTGACGTCCATCATCACACGCAGTGAAGGAATCTCTACTTCAACAGGCAGGACTGCTTCCATGCCATACACTAGAGAGAAGGGAGTTGCCCCTGTTGACGTCCTGACTGACGTTCGGTACCCATGCAAAGCAAACGGTAACATCTCATGCCAATCCTTGTAGGTGACAACCATTTTCTGCACAATCTTCTTGATATTCTTGTTAGCTGCCTCTACCGCACCATTCATCTTTGGTCGGTAAGGAGAAGAATTGTGATGCTGTATTTTGAAGTCCCGACATAAGTCTGCCATCATCTTGTTGTTGAGATTAGAACCATTATCAGTAATGATCCTTTCGGGTACTCCATATCTGCATATGATATCTCTTTTCAGAAATCTTGCCACCACTTGACGAGTGACATTGGCATAAGACGCCGCTTCTACCCACTTGGTAAAGTAATCAATCGCGACCAAGATGAAGCGATGACCGTTCGAAGCAGTTGGCTCGATCTTCCCGATCATGTCAATGCCCCACATAGAGAAAGGCCAAGGAGATGACATGACGTTGAGCGGGTTAGGAGGAACATGCACTTTATCTGCATATATTTGGCACTTGTGGCACTTACGAGCGAATGAACAACAGTCTGCATCCATTGTCATCCAGTAATACCCTGATCTCAGCAGTTTCTTTGCCATAGCATGCCCTCCTGCATGGGTACCAAAAGATCCCTCATGGACTTCCTGCATCAACAGGCTTGCTTCGTGTCTATCCACGCATCTGAGCAAGACCATGTCGAAATTCCTCTTGTACAAAACCCCATCTGTGTTCAAGAAGAAACTAGCAGCAAGTCGTCTCAAGGTCTTCTTGTCTTTGGAAGATGCCCCTGTTGGGTATTCTTGCTTCTCCAGGAATAACTTGATATCGAAATACCAAGGTTTCTCGTCAGACACGGCGTCTACAGAGAAAGCATAAGCGGGAGAGTCAAGCCTGGAGATGTCAATTCTGGGCACAAAATTCCAACATAGGACTTTAATTGACGAAGAGAGAGTGGCCAAAGCATCGGCAAATTGATTTTCGTCCCGTGGTATGTATTTGAGCTCAACTGTCGTGAAGAATGTCAACAGTTTTCTAGCATAATCCCTGTACGGAACTAGATGCTCTTGATGTGTATACCACTTGCCGGTAATTTGGTTAATGACGAGGGCTGAATCTCCGAATATGTCGAGGTTCTTAATCCGCAGATCAATTGCCTCCTCTATTCCCATTATGCACGCCTCGTATTCCGCTTCATTGTTGGTGCAGCCAAAAGTAATTCTGGCAGCGAAGGGTAAATGAACACCTTCAGGAGTAATAAGTACGGCACCAACTCCACGACCATTGATATTGACAGCCCCATCAAACATCAACTTCCATTTGGATTCAGGATCAGGTCCCTCCTCCGGAAGTGGTTCCTCATAATCGTTTGTTTTGAGGTACATGATGTCCTCATCAGGGAAATCAAATCTCATCGGCTGATAGTCATCCTCAAGAGGTTGCTGAGCAAGGTATTCCGACAATACACTTCCTTTGATGGCTTTCTGAGAAGTGTACTGGATGTCGTATTCAGTTAAAATCATCTGCCATCTAGCAACCCTTCCGGTCAATGCTGGTTTCTCAAAGATGTACTTGACGGGGTCCATCTTGGAAATGAGAAGTGTGGTATGGGTCAACATATACTGCCTCAGTCGGCGAGCAGCCCATACCAAAGCGCAGCAAGTTTTCTCGAGCAGTGAGTATCGGGATTCACAGTCGGTAAACTTTTTGCTAAGGTAATAAATGGCGTACTCTTTTCGACCAGACTCGTCATGTTGGCCGAGCACACACCCCATCGACCCTTCTAGCACGGTCAAGTACATGATTAACGGTCTCCCCTCCACTGGAGGCATCAGAATTGGAGGCTCCTGCAAATATTCCTTTATTTTATCGAAAGCTCTTTGGCAATCATCATTCCACCTGACCGTCTGCTCTTTTCTTAGCAGTTTGAATATCGGTTCGCACGTGGCGGTTAGGTGAGATATGAACCGAGAAATGTAGTTCAATCTACCTAAGAAACCGCGCACTTCTTTTTCTGTCTTTGGTGCAGGCATATCTTGAATAGCTTTCACTTTAGCAGGATCTACCTCAATTCCCCTTTGACTTACAATGAAACCCAGCAACTTTCCAGAACGCACTCCGAAAGTGCACTTGTTCGGATTCAACCTCAATTTGTACTTGATCAATCTGTCAAACAACTTCTTCAAATTAACCAAATGCTCCTCTTCGTCTTTGGACTTTGCAATCATATCGTCCACATAACATTCGATCTCCTTGTGGATCATGTCATGGAACAACGTGACCATTGCCCGTTGATAAGTTGCCCCTGCGTTCTTCAAACCGAAGGGCATGACCTTGTAGCAGAATGTTCCCCACGGGGTAATGAACGTTGTCTTCTCCATGTCTTCCGGCGCCATTTTTATCTGATTATAACCGGAGAATCCATCCATGAAGGAGAACACTGAGAATTGAGCAGTATTGTCGACCAACACGTCAATGTGTGGCAATGGAAAATCATCCTTTGGGCTTGCTCTGTTCAAATCTCGATAGTCAACGCACATCCGGACCTTGCCGTCCTTCTTAGGTACTGGTACGATGTTAGCTACCCAAGGCGGGTAACTAGTCACGGCAAGGAACCCGGCATCCCACTGTTTCTGTACCTCCTCTTTGATCTTCATCGCCATATCCGGGCGAGTTCTTCTCAACTTTTGCTTTACAGGAGGACAGTCTTCTCTCAGGGGTAGCCTATGCATCACGATGTCGGTATCCAACCCTGGCATATCTTGATATGACCAAGCAAAGATATCCACATACTCTCTCAGCATACTGATCAGCTCTTGTTTGACGTCGGCTTGCAGATTGGCCCCTATCTTGATCTCTTTCTTTGCATCTTCACTGCCAATGTTGATGGTCTCAATCTCTTCTTGATGAGGCTGAATAACTCGTTCCTCTTGTTTCAACAATCTGACCAACTCTTCAGGGAGGTCACAGTCTTCCTCAACCCCTTCATCAGCTTGGTAGACTGGATTATCAAAGTCATGCATAGTCATAGCAGGAACGTTATCCGAAGAATCCGGATGATCAATACTGCACAAATGATGTGCTCATTCAGAATCTGCTTATTTTGAAAAGAGACGCTAACACAAAGCAAAAAAAGGAAAACACATTGCCATTTTTATATTGTTTTTTGTGAAAAAGTTTAAAAACAAAGAAAGGGAACACAGTTTGTCTGAAAATGTCCTTTTATTTCATGGCAAAATAACGATGCGATACAAAACATGATGGCCCAGTACAATGGATCCAAACATCTTGGGCAGAATGCTGGATTTGACAATGCAGTATGCTAATAAAAGGAAACAAAACAATTACTTTGAGAGCCAGGTGACTTGAACGATGTCCTCAGCAGACCAATTTCCTAGCTCCTCGCCGGGTGCACACGGGCGGATCCAATTGTTGTCCCAGTCCTTGTCACCATCTCCGTCTTGACTTGCCGTACAGATTTGATCACGGTCAAGCAACCCAGCACTTGTGAATGAGATAGCTTTACCACTCTGAATAGACCCCCCAGGTTGATACCCTAAGCCGAATTTATCACCCTTCTTTTCCACCTCCAGTAGCTTGCCCCAGCCCTGGGCATTGCCTGATTGGACGGCCTCTTTTGCTTCCTGGTAAGAATGAATTGACGTGCCTTCGTTGTTTTTCTTCACCGGAGTCAGGATACTGACATCTGCCTCAAAAGCTTGGCACAAAGTCTCGTGAATTTCTCCGTCCATTTCCACATATTTGAATGTCGACAGGTGGCTGACGAATATATCTTCTTCCCCGCAGACTGTGATGACTTGACCGTCCACCACATACTTAAGCTTCTGGTGTAAAGTTGAGGTGACAGCTCCAGCTGCGTGTATCCACGGTCTGCCCAACAAGCAACTGTACGCAGGCTGGATATCCATGACATAGAAGACACTCTTGAAGACTTGAGAGCCTATCTTAACAGGCAACTCAACCTCTCCGAAAACTGATCTTCTTGAACCATCGAAAGCTTTAACCACCAGATCACTCGGCGTCAGTATAACCCCATCAATGTCAAGCTTCATCAACGCCTTTTTCGGGAGCACATTCAAAGAAGAGCCTGTGTCCACCAGAACATGGGATAACACAGCGCCCCTGCATTCCATCGTGATATGCAGCGCTTTATTGTGATTTCTTCCTTCCACAGTGAGATCTCTATCAGTGAAGCCCAAGCCATGGCTAGCATTGACACTTCCGACAACAGCTTCAAGTTGATTGACCGTAATCTCTTGAGGAACATAGGCCATTTGAAGTACTTTCAGTAAAGCTTCTCGGTGCGCGGGAGAGCACATCAACAGTGACAAGATAGAAATCTTTGAAGGCGTCTGATTCAGCTGGTCAACCACCTTGTAGTCACTCCTTTTGATGATCTTCATAAATTCCTCTACCTCTTTTTCAAACGTCCCCTGCCCAGCCACAGGAGTATTCGACTCATCATTCGCAGTCTGCTTCCCTTTGTCTTTAGATGAAGCTTCGGCCTCGGGATCCTTTCTCAGTGCAGGGGGAGTAAACAAACGACCACTTCGAGTAAAACCTCCAACACCTCCCACATTCTCAATAGTCAAGTCAGCAACAGGTCTACTTTCCATCTTCTGTCCCGCCACATAGACATCAGAACCATAATGCCACGGAATGGCTCTATCATCATTATACGGCACTGGCCCAGGTACAGTTATAGTCACAGGACTAATCTGAGGAGTGTAAACGGTAACCGGCCTTTGTCTGACGGGCATATCAGCTTCATCGTAGAAGATAGTAATGGTTGACACATCATCAGCCTTTTCATTACTAATCTTGCTAAATTGCAGAGACCCATCATCAATCAACTCTTGCAAACCCGTCTTCAATTTCTCGCAGCCACTCACAGCACTTGCACAGTCTTCACAATCGAGAGAACAACCAGGAAACACTTGACCCTTCAACAGTCTCTCTTTCACCACTTTCAACGGTGTCTTGACTTCATCAATACTCAGTACCAAACTCAACTTGTCATCACGCTCAACAGCATTAACTCTTGCCCCTCCATGATTAGGTATAGGGTTCGAGTTGATATTCGGTGGTGGCGCAAAGTTGATTGCCTTTGAATCCACGAGATCTTGAACTTTATGATGTAGCGCCCTGCACTTCTCGGTTGAGTGCCCGGGTGCTCCTGAATGAAAAGCGCATCGCGCGTTGACATCATAACCAGCTGGAAGCTCTCCAGGAGGTGGTGGTGCCAAAGTCCTCAATTGAATAAGGTTCAAATCTAGTAGTCTCGGCAACAAGGCAGCATATGTCATGGGAATAGCTTCAATCACTCTGTTAGCAGGACGAGTCGGCCTCGGCTGATAAGGTCTTTGCTGATAGTTGGCTCTGGGTTGTTGCTGTTGTTGCTGTTGTTGTGGTGGAGGTAACATTTGTTGTACGGGAGCTGCAGGAATGGTGACGGCAGCTACATGCCCATAAGGTCTTCTGTAACCACGGCCCTGGCCTCGGCCAAATACAGCATTGGTCTCACCTTCTCGCCTTCTTGGAGGTCCGCTGAAAGCTTTCCTCGCTCCACTTGAACTACTAGCACCGGGGTCTTGTATCTTTCCCATTTTCAACAGCGTTTCAACCCTTTCTCCCGCAATGACAATATCGTTGAACTTAGTAGCAGAACTCGACGCCAATCTCTCAAGAAATACCCCCTGGAGGGTACCCATAAACATATCGGCCATCTCATTCTCTAACAAGGGTGGCTGCACCCTGGCAGCTAGCTGGCGCCACCTCTGGGCATATTCTTTGAAGCCTTCTTTTGCTGTCTGAGCCATATGTTGCAATTGGGTGCGATTTGGCGCCATATCCATGTTATATTGGTACTGCCTCACAAAGGCCTCAGCAAGATCTTTCCAGCTCTTGACATTGACCCTGCTGAGCTTCATGTACCACTCAAGGGAAGCTCCCACCAAGCTATCCTGAAAGTAATACATCCACAGTTTTTCATCGTCTGTATGCGCAGCAATTCTCCCAACATATGATTGCAGATGAGTCTTTGGGCAAGCAGTGCCGTTGTACTTCTCGAAAGTAGGAACTTTGAACTTATACGGGATCCTGACTCCCGGAACCAAGCCCAAGTCTGTTATATCGAATCCCAAAGAACTCTGGGACTGAATAGCCTTGATTTGCTCGGCCATCTCTTCGAATCTCTTGTTCATTTCAACCCCTTGACCCTCGGTCTCATCAAGTAAAGTGAACTGGTCCTCCTGGTGATCCACATGAATGTTATGCATCCCGTCATTGACTACGGTCGCCCCTGGTTGTATAACATGAGGTCCACCCTGACGTGCGCCCGCACCGGTATGATTATCAGCATTAGCAGCGGCAGCAGCGTTCCGGTTCTGATTCTCAACCAACTCTCGCAGCCGCTCTTGATTCTGCCCCATGCCAGCCATTAACGTCATGAAGTTATCCATCCTCTGCCTTAGATCTGCCAAATCTGCCTGCATCTGATCCATGGCTCTCTCTCTGTTAACCTTGGTTGGGTATCTGTGCACTGCTGGTCGTTCTCGAACCTTACGAGGAGCTATTGCGCCTGAAACACAAAACCCGTTAGTAATTGATGCGACACCTGCAAAACAGACAAACAGGTTATATGCAATGCAATGCAACCGTTCATGTTCCCAACTTTAAACATTTGGCATGCCCCAGTTCTGGCATCTATCTCGGCAATCACTTTTTATCTTTCAAACTTTCTCTTTGATAAGTGTTCAGACATTAGCAGTATCCAGACAAACGAGTCTTGCTCATTCAAAACGATAACTTGCACATTAATACTGAGTATGGACAAACCACTATAGGCTAAAAGTCAGAATATATCCCAGAATATTCCCCGAAGGGTTACAAATCAGTACATAAAGACAATAAAAGCAAGACTCCTACAACAAGCCTGTAGGTAGTCTGAAAAAATAAACTAAACTAAAGACTCCGGCTCTGCCACCTCTGCCCTGCTTTTCTTGACACTTGCTCTCAGCTTGAGCTCTTCGATCTCTTTCCTGGCTTCCTCCAGAGCTAATTGACTTTGGACTAGCTGCTGGGTCCTCTCCCTCCGGATGGCGTGGGCTTGTTCCACTTCCTCTTTCTTGCAAGCCATCTGAATCTCAAAGAACTCTTCCTTCTCTTTGAATTTCTTTTGGTCTTCATCCCTTTGGCCTTTCAGCCAAACAATGGACTGTCGAGCGCTCTTGAGAGTCTTTAAAGTCTCCTTGTGCTTGGCTTCTCTTTGCGCTTCCATCATACCCAATCGATGGAAATGGGCTTCTCTTCCGGCAAAATCTTTCTCTTTGTTTTCCAAGGAGGACTGGAGCTTTTGCAGCTTGTCTTCGACTTCCTTCTTAGCTCTATTAGCCTGGTGGTATAAGCTTACCATCTCAACATTCTCTACTCTGACCGCTTGCAGCTGAGCTTCTAGCTTCTTGTACTCCTCCAAGGAAACCGTACTGCTCGGACCTGGTACCTCTCGGGGATAAAGTGGAGCCTCGACTGAAAAAGGCATGAGAACTGACTCGATATGCCTTTGCAACCATTCAGCATATGGTGGATATGCCTTGGGATCAACTCGACCGAAGTCTTTCTTCCCTTTCCTTTTCCTGTGATCCCAGGATTGAACGGCTTGTTGGACTAGCTCTCCGTTTCCGTCAGCAGGAAAATATAAGGATTCAGCAAACATCTCCATCTGGGGAGGATCCTTCAAAGGGTAGCCAAACTGCCTTCTGGCTAATGTCGGGTAGTAACTAATGACACCTTTCCTTCCTAGCAAAGGTACTCCAGCAAACCTCCCGCAACTAACCATCAACTCCTTTCCTAGCAAATCCCTGTCATAACCCCAAGCAATGTCTTCTTCAGTCAATCCCATCAGCCTTCTGGACCATCTCCATTCGTCTCGCATATCCTTGAAGGCACCTGATTTAGGTAACTGTCTAGCGAACCATTCGGCAAACAAAGGTGCACAGCAGACCACTGGACCACCTCTACCTTTCTCGTTTCTGTAATGGACACTAAAATAAAAGTCACCCAATAAAGTAGGCACTGGATTGCCTTTTGCAAAGATTGAGATCACTTCTAAGCTGACAAACTCTTTCTCTCCGGGAAACAAGCTAGACCCATATACCATCAATGCGAGCAAAGCTCCAAAGTCATTCCACTTAGCTTCTGTAGCATACTTCTCAGCCTCTGGAATAAGCACACTCCATGGTAGACCTCTGCCTTTACTCTCTTGCAAAGCTTTTCTGACTGAAGCAACTGGCAACCTACAAACCTTGGCTATGTCTTCATCTCTGAGCACAACCTCTGACCCGTAGAACGGCAATGTCTCTCTGATCGGAATACTCAGCATGCTGGAGATCTCTTCTAATGTCGGAGCTAAGATGTAACCTGAAAGAACAAAGCAACGCAGCAAGGGATCATAAAATTGCAACAAGGTATGCAAGCTGTCCTTTTGGTCTGTAGTAGGCTTGTCCACAAACTTCAGTATCTGGCCATATCTTTTCTTGAAATTTCCTAAGACTTGATCATTCATCAGACCTGCTAACCTCTGAACACTTTTAACTTCCGGCTGAAGAAAGGTATAATGCACATTCTTTTTTCTTGGATCTCTTTTGATTTCTGCCATGGAGATAAGAATACCAGAACTGGGAACAAATGCGAGCAATGCCCTGAAAAATGGGAAACATAAACAGTTAATGCAAAGAATGATGCAGATGCAATGCAATGCAAACATATGACCAACGGGGACCATCTGAACTGGCACACTGACAAAGCCCTCTGAATAACTGGCAATCTCAACAGTTCACTGAGTCACACCCTCTGATAATCACAACCCTCTGATCAGAATCACAGTATCAAGAAATCCAGAATTCCAGGACCATAACTTCGGAACCACAAATCTTATTCACCGGACCAAAGATCATAACTGAACAAATGAGTGTATGTTGAGGTCATGGGTTCCTGCACACCTGTAAACACCCCCCAATCTCACAGGTAAAAGGCTCCGGGTCAGACATCACGGACTCTCAAAGCCGAATAGCAATAATACTTTCACCATCTCCGAGAAATGGCTCATGACCAAATCAGGGAATCGGTTAGGCATTATGTACTACGCAGGGAGGCCTCAGCTGAGTCCGGGAAAAACAAGCATCCCTTATAAGTCCCCAGCTTCAAGTGCTGAAATCGAGAAACAATAGTACATTCAGCCCGTAGGATACAGTACTAATGTCATACGACCAGATGCTTTAACTGAGTTCTTATAAGAGAACCAGGCCATCCTATGCGAGTTCCCAGTGGACCCTCGGGTGCGAATGGGTTTGCCACAAAATGTGGTCTGCCACTGTCACCACTGGAGAGGGTTGTTTCCACAAAGGTTCTCAATGATCGGTCCCCAGCTGCACATAACTGTCAGGGTTATGTAATGAGAGAGGAAGATCCCCAAATCAAGACATTTCCAAGACAATCGCAACCTGGGTGTGGAACTCACTACTACCCCCATGACAAGATCTCATGAGGCCAAAGTGGAACCACTCTAAATCCTATGGTGCACTCGAGCCGGGTACTTGGCTCATATCTCTCAAGAACCAGTAACTCCCATCCCACCAAAGAAAACCAGTCCAGACAGTCCAGTATGATATATATGATGCGGAAAATAAATACTGAAAACTGTAAATAAAGCTGTAAATAAAGCAGTAAACAAACAACAATAAAATACAATAAGCCACATCAAACAAACATCACCCAATGAAACAGAAACACACCAGCGCTAGGAGAGACTCACAGGGGAACCAGAGATTCTGGGTTCATTCCCCAGCAGAGTCGCCAAGCTGTCGCTCCCGAGGATTTCCATCCTGGTACAAACGCGAAAGTGGCGCGGAAAAAGAATAGAGTCGCCAGCCAGGCATTTTTATCCCGAAGAAAGGGAATGGTAATGCTGCACAGACCAGAAGAAACGAAAAGGAAGGACACGGGTCCTGCGAACCAGAGAGACTGGGATCGGGAGTCGGTTATGACCTGGGAAGGTATTAGCACCCCAGATCATCCGCCGTACCCGACGGGATCCACGCTTGCAAAAGAAACTGTTTCAAAGGGTGAGGGTATGAAAGCTGCAGCAACAGAAAAGAAAAGGACTGGAAAAGAAATGAAATAAGAAACAAGGAGAAAAATGTAGGGAAAATAAAGATTGTGCTCGAACGGGCCCTACCCCGCTGCCTACGTACCTCATCAGGATAATGAGGATCAGAGACGCCGTAGTTCCCCTAACTAGGGGTACTAAAAGGAAATTGCTTGTGAATTAGGGCTTGAACTGCCTATGCCATTGCTCAGGTGTTGCAGGCTCGGACGACGAGTGCGTAACCGTCTTGCAAAATGACAAGTAGGAGCAAGTTCGCGTACGGAGCGAAGGAGATGAGAAAAGAATTCCCGAAGGAAAGACGCTTATTGTTTGTTTTTGTGTTTTTTAGAAGCTTTTATGAGTGTGTCACAAGGAAGTGAATTCAAGCTCTTATCAATGGAATGTGTACTTGTCACTACATTCCAAGATGGAATAATAGAACAAGCACACTCAAGTAAGGAGAAGATCCCCAAAACTTGAACCCAAAGATTAGGGCTTAGGCTCACTAACTCGCTTAATTATTAAGTGTTTTGATTATTTACATGAAGAAGTGTTTTTTAGGCTTTTCTTTTATGAAGAAGATACCTTGATCAGACTTGTGCATCACAAGGTAGACATGTACTATCCCAAGATGGGAAGACTACAAGCATACCTCATGGAATAAGGCTATGGATCAATGCATCGCTTCACATTTATTAAAGGTGTTTTTAGAGTTATGAGATGAGAAGAGAAAGAGAACCAAAAGGATCATAAAGGTAAAATGCTAAAGGGGGACTAAAATAATCCTAAGTGTTAACATGCATGGATGATCCTAAGCTTGTGAGGTTTCTATCCTAATGAAGAAGAGAAGAAGAAGATAGAAGAAGGGATGAGAAAGGCCTAAGCCCAACAACAAAGGGTTAGTTCAAATAACAAAAGAGGAAAGATGAAAAAAGTTGAAATGTGGATAAACATCCACACTTCTCTTACCATGAGCCCCTGAAAAGTTAGCAAAAATCCAACAAATTGACCAAGAAACAATCATGGGATCAAACATGCTCGAAGGTACTTGAAAACAAAAATCAAACAATCATGCCAAACATTGCAAATACACGACTTACGCGTCGAGAACATGAAAGCATACATCAACCAGCAAGCAAATCACCCTAAACATCATGTTTAATGATCATACAATGAGTCATGGCAATTAGCACAAGCAAAGGGATCAAACAAACTCAAAACAGCCCTGAAAAACCATTCTGCATCAGTGTTAACCGGTTAACCATATGCGTTAACCGGTTAACCAGTCAAAACCTGCACAAACACACAGAAAAACAGGGCGTTAACCGGTTAACCATATGCGTTAACCGGTTAACACTGTAAAAACAGCAGCAAAAACCTGCAGAAACAGCATCTCAAAAAAAAAAGCTTATTCAAATAAGCTGCACCAGACCAGCACTCAATTACACATGGAAAAATAGATCAATGCACATCAATCCATAACATTATGCTCATGAACAACAACAAACGGATCCGGATACCAATCAACCAATCAAATCATGCAACACAATCAATTACACAAACACATGGTGGATCTAAATCACAAGCAATGCAAATAAGCTAAAAACAGAGTTGGATCTGAGATTAAACCAACCTACAAAGCGGAGGTATGCTTTGGTAATTGTTGATTATGCTGAAAATGATAGATCTCGCGCGAAACCTTGAAGATCCGATGCTAAGCTCCACACTCCATGCAAAATAAATGCAAGATCAAGCTCTTGATGCAGAATTTTGATCCAAAAGCACTTCTAGATCCCAAACCAGATCTGAATCACCAATTAAATCAGCAAAAAGATGCAATGAAGCTATGGATGGAGGTCTAGTTCCAAGATCTACACACCTCAAGGCAAGGTTGTGTGATCTTCAAAGAGGAACTTTGAGTGATTTGGAAAATTGGGAGAGAAAAGTGAGAGAATTGTGAGTGAGAGCAATGGAAATTCAGAAATGAGAGTGAAAAATGAGGGAGAGCTCTCTTGGTTTGGAGAGAAATGAAATATATATGGTTTAGGGTTGGGGCCCAAAATCTTGGTTTGGGATCCAAAAAAAATGGCTTGGTAATGTGATTTGGTTTTAGGGTTGGAAAGAGGTTTGGATACATGCTCTAGATCCTTCTCAAATTCAAATGAAATTCAAATGAATAAAAATCAGAAAATTGGAAAATGGGACCAAAACACACATGCTGAAATTTGCTGCTGGAAATTCAAATTTCGCAGCTGTTAACCGGTTAACCATATGCGTTAACCGGTTAACGCATGCAAAATTTGAATTTCCCCCCTTTTGGTGGGAAACTTCAAAAATGATGCCGGCGCCCGCCGTTTCAAGCTGATTTTGATCCTTTCATTCTTTTTAAGCTTTGAACATGGTACAGAGCTTGTGCAGAGTGATCCCGTGAAATTTTTGCCTGGTCACCATGCTCTCGATTTTTATCTGCGGTGCTTCGAACTTTCCAGATGGTTGGTCATATGCCTTATGCTAGAACATGTGAGTGTTATGCCTCATTTTTCTATGCAAAATGCTAAAGATATGGTATGATATGATGAATATGATGCGATATGATGCTTAAAATGAAGAGGGCAAATTTGGGGTGTTACAACCATTAACTATGAACTTGTGACACCTGTTTGATGACGACTTTGTAACCATGTCACACTCATAGGAAAATGCTAGTATCCTTGCTTGACCAGCTGTTGATAGAACTTGTGCCCGGTCTTCCAAAAATTTACTTTGAAGCTCGGAGTGACCCCAAATCTGGACCTGATATCATTTCCTCCCTCGATCTTTGAACTTGTTAAGAAATTTGTAGATCTTAGTGGCAGGACGGCGAATGTGTTTGATCAGATCTCTTGCGGTGAATCTCTGTGTCCGCTCCAGAATAATGTTGTTGTTGAGATCTAGGGAGGCACGCGAGAAGAAATCGAACAATGCTACTAGACCTACAAAGATTGTTTAAATCGGACAGTTGGACATGGATTTAACTCGACGTTGTTTAGGCATTACAAATCGATGTCGAGATATGGATCTAAAAAATCGTGGAAATCATAGGAATCGGAAGTCAATTTACACAGATGACGCCATTGTTCTATTACAGAACCATAAATGGTAAGGATTGCATAAACTACAATAGAGCGAAGCTTCCTAACCACTACGACAATGCGATCACGGTGCTTCTTGAACCAAATGTATCAATCTTGATATAAGGTATTTATTCGGTGTTTGATATCTCATATATGATGGACTTAGGGGGTACCTGGATGGTTAGAACTCTAACACCAAGTCAATATAGGATTCAAGATAGTGGTAGGAAGAGTGATGATTATAGATTGTGTACCTGAAAACCCTTTACGAAAGTATTTATACCTTGGGTCTGATGAAATAGGTTGTATAATGGTCCTTGAGTTATTAGGCCTATGGCTGACACAGAGTAGTAGGTCTTGGGTCTTGATCGATATGAAGTTGTGGGTTCCGGGTCTTTGATCGACACAAAACACTAGTCATTGTCCTTGACACTTGTCAGTGGTCATAGCAATAAAGATGATAATAGGAAACTGTCTTCTTACAAGCTTGAATGACCATTATGATCGGGAAGGATACATAGATATCCTTGGAATATAAATGATATATTTGCCTGAAATGATTTTAACTTCAATGACATGATAAGCAAGTTTTGTAATAATTAGTCTTGTATCATTGCATAACCCTCAAGATTGATCCAAATTCCCCACTAACATGATAGTTATGCCTATTTTTAACTTGAGTGAATGATTGGACAAGCTAGAAATTTTCAAACAACTCAAAAATTCAGGGGTTAAGTGTTCAAATCATCAAAGTCACTTGCTTCAGATTTGTTATTTGAATCATAACTTAGATATTCCTTTTCATTTCCTATAGAACATTATAAACTTATTAAGAAATTTCCACATGCTTTTTCAACAACATTCAAAGTAAAGTAGTTAAGGAGTTTATTAAGAAGTACATGATATATGATTAGTGACATAATCATTAATATCATTTACTACTTCAATCGTGGAACCCAAGATTGATATACTTTGAAGATATTGAGAATATTTGTAGTTCTAAAGAGAATCATGATATGTACTTGTAACAATTGTTTCAATTGGGTCATTAAAGTTAGATATAAGAAACTCTTTAGGAATTGTAATTTCAGCATATCCATCATTTGATCATGATATTTTTCCATCACTAATTTTTAGTATTCATTCTAAAAACTTTTAGATTTCCTCGGTTGATGATAAAGTTATCCCACTTGGCATATTCTTTGTAAGTTTTAAGACTTTGTAATGGTCCAAAATGTATGAAGCATTTATTGTTGCATGAACAATATCAAATCTACTATCCCTTGGTAGAATAGAGAGAATTTTCCTGAAATCACCGACAAACACAATCACTTTTCCTCCAAATATCTTATTTGAAGTATTATTTGTTTTACTCATAATATCTTTCAAACTTTTGTCGAGTGCTTCAAAGCAAAAATTATGGGTCATTGTAGCTTCACCCCACATGATTATATTTCTTAATTTCAAAAGTTGGTCAAGTTCGTCTTCCTTGTCAATTTTGCAAATGGAAGATTCAATAGTGTTTAGATTTAAAATCAATTTCGAGTTTTCTCTTCTCTTCTAGGGTCCATAAAAAATCTAGGTTATCTAATGCTTCACCATTGATATAGTGGGTAAGGATAATATATAGTGAGTAAGGATAAATGGACTATTGATTATTGGTTCTTACAATTCTGAATCAAAACTTTGAATGACTACTTTAAATCCAAAACTTTCCACAAACTTGATACATGAATCAATATTTTTCTTCTTTGATCAATATTCTAAGATAGCCTTTTGTCTTCATCAAAATCAAGCTAAGAAGGATGAATGCATCTTCTTCACAAAAACATGTTTGATGATTTTATTTGAAAAGATATGCTTCAAAAATACTTTTGAATGTGTGTGTGCACTACTACAAAAAGCATTTTTTACCTCGGACGCAAAATACATAACACCCCACTAAAGAAGCAAGGTAACGAAGGGCAACATGAAAACCATTCACTTATCACATCGGTGGAATTAAAACAGAGAGGTAAAGTTATATGCACATGGGTTCGAACCCCAACAACAACACTTTTATATTTTCAAAGCTAGCGTATCTTACATCTTGGGTTATCTTGAAAATCGAGGGGTAAGATGATTTCTTTTAAAAAAAAAAATTGTTACATTGTTTACCTATAATATTACATTACTTACCTAGAATATTACATTGTTTACATAGAATATTAAAATAAAAATCAAATTCCCTAGAGATATACATAAAAATCAAATTCTCTGAAGATCTAGATTTTAGATCTTTGAATTATTGAATCTTAGGAAAATCAAATGTTGGATGCAAGATTATTCTCTACGAATCTTGCATGCATTTGATTCTGAAGCAAAACAATATAAGGGTTAGATAAATAAAATCAATATTCAAATATATAATTTTGTTCTCAAATAAATATTTAAGAAAACAAACTTTAAACCCAAGCAATTTTCTGCTCTCGCAATCCATCTTAGAGAACTTTTCCAAACGTCTTTATGTTTCAAGCGCTTCTTTTTCATATAGGTTTGATTTTCAATATTCAGCATACTTTTATAATGGATGTCCCTTAGGTTGCAAGCAAATATTTATTATTGTAACTGTTTAATAATAATTTTCTAATGTTAAAGAATTCATTCTAAAATTCTACCATCCTCTTGCTTCTAGTCTAAATTGATGATTAGAATTTGTTTATTTATTTTACTATAATCACAGTTGTCTATTTGTTTGAGCCATAAAGCATGGTGTGACAAATGCACCAGCGACCTCATTTTACATAATTTAGGTTCAAGAATTACAAAGAAACATAAACAAGCCTTTTGTCATCACAATTTTTATAATTGCTTGGATTAAACTGTCAAATTATATTTCTTCACTTGCATTTCAATTCAATTTGGGGTGTTTAAATCAGTGAGAGACATCAAATATTTGAATTATAGTGATTTTAAAAGAAGAACCGTCAATCGTTAAGTAGAGAAAAGAGACATGAAGATTAGACTACACTTAAAATTGTGAACAACATGAAGCTGGTGGAGTTGAATAACTTCATATTATGTAGTTTGAAACTGGTTTAACCAGTTTGAAACTATGATTTGGTTCGAACTGTAATTGGTTTGACAAATTAACCAATTTTCAATGAACTACAAACACCCTTACATTGAACCATTGTTTGTTACATCCCACCCAGTGTTATCACCACTAGCATGTGACAAAATGGACTAGTTTGTCTCTCCATTAGTATGCCATCTAAAGTTCTGGGAATGAAAATATTATTTCGTCCCATCAAGATTTAACAAATTTTCTACTTAATTTTGTTCACCTACAAAATGTAAATAAAATACCATTCAAGAAAAGTTAACTAAACTAGTAATTAAGAAAAACAGTCATTTAAACAATCATGAATTCATCAGCCAAAATTGTAATATCAGCCAACAACCAACCAAAATAGAAAGTTAACAAGTCTCCTGATTCAAAAAGTATTACAAACAATGGCCACATAAGTAGTACCATTTGACTACATCAGTACAAGACTCTTCATTGCATTAGTACAATTTAGCTATACATCAGCTCAAGATCATTACATCAAACAATACATCCACTGTCACCACATCCCCAAATACTCCCATTCCCTTATCATAACTTGTGTTTGTTACGCACAACTCATCGCCACATAAGAGTCTTTAATAATGAAGAAAACTAACATGTGCTTTTGGTGATGCTCGTTCCATCCTTAACAAATCTTTTGAAATGTTTAACAATATAGCTGCATCAACTTCAAAAGAAGTATACATAAAAGTTAGAGTCTTTAAAGAAGGAGAATTGGCAAGTATGAACTTTAACAAACTCATTGCATGCTCAGAATTAGCTCTAACGGAGATATCCACTGTCGGAAGTTTAACGCAACAACTATGGCATTCTAACTCCTTTGAATGGTCCAACACTAGGGTAGTATCAACAGTAAAAATAAGAGTCTTCAACAATGGAGAATTTGCAAGTATGAACTTTATCAAACACATCGCATGCTGCGAGCTACATCCATAGATTTTCACTGTCTGAAGTTTTGGGCAACAACTACAACATTCTAACTCCCCTAAATGGTCCATCATTTGTGTGGTATCAAAATTGTAGTCCCACTGAAGTATAGAAATTAAAGAGTCAAAATACAATAATAAGAAACAAGTTAAGAAGCGTAGGTTTTCATGTTCACCTGTATATCAAGTTCAATCAACTTGGGAGCACTTTTGAGAAAACTGACAAAATACAACATGTCTTTTTTATCATTCAAACTGAAGTAATACAACTGCAGATACTCTAAAGAGCTGAATGAGCCAGTTAACAGCGAGGGAGGAATGATATGTGCAAATGGGATCTAAACATACAAATAACAAATCTATAAGATTATATGTAAACTTTTAGAAGTAGCAATAACACAACTTTCAATATAATTATTGGATTAGACCATCAACCAAAATCCAACATCACTTCTAACCGTGAACTGAACAATAATAAAAATAGTACAATTAATGATTTTCTAACCTTTTCCCAATTGTCCAGAGAAAACCTCTTAATTTTTGGCAAACTTTTGATAAAACCTATGCCCTCATCTGTCGTGAGTGCAAAATCAATCAGATTATTTGCTTTCTTGAGACAAATTGACTTTGTATTCCGCAATGCCAGAACTAAGACTTTGAGAGAAGGAGAAGATATAACAAGATGATCACAATCATGACAGAATCCAATGTCGAGCTTTTCAAGAAACGGACAACCAGACATAAGACTCTCAAGTGCACTGGACTCGAATTCAATAGAATGTAAATGAAGTTCAAGCAATTTTTTAAAGCCGCAGAAATTAGGTGGAATTGACAAGTTAAATGAGCTAAATTTGAAGTAAGTCAATTCCTTACAAGAGAAAAGAATATCAGGCATCGGATCTTTAAAAATACAGTAGGTCACAAACTCGAGATGTTTAATGTCCCTTGACATAAAAGGAATCCACAGATTGATTTTTTCCGTGGTGATCTTGAAATCGAAGTCATCAACCATGCAACTAGAAATAGAAAACTTGTGTATCGGACCATTGTGGAACATAAGAACATCCGTGATGATATTAGAAATTACATCATCATGGTCATCCAAATCCAGAAACCTTTGAAATAAGTCGTCATCAAAACAAAGATGCGGGGCTGAAGTCCACATGTACCTCCACTTTGTTGACAAAATACTAGTCCTAACTAGGTCTCGAATTTTCAAGTTTGCTAGGATGCCATCAATTACATTACATGGTAAGTCACTGATTCGATCATTTTGATTGGCCTTCTTGTTGGGCATAGTCATCGTCACAGAACTACAACAAATTCAAAATGAAGTGTAAATAATAGGTACGAATAAAATAGTAAAAATACATAAAGTATATCTTCACAGAACCAAGGAATAGTAAAAATTTCAATTCTCTTCACATTTTTTTTTGGTTTTCTTTTGCAGAGTTGTAAAGCTGTTGCATTGGTCACTATCTATTCAACAATAAAGTATATTATATTTTTAGGTTAATCAATATTTTTCTTAGTTATTTAAAAACTAAAAAGTAGATTTTAAAAATGAATCAAATTGCATCTGATTTCAAAATAGTGAAAAGGTTGAGAAATGAATTGATATGAAATCGTATAATCTAAGCATGAAAAATGAAATACCCTAATAAATCATCAGAGTTACTAATCATTTTTAATGATACTTGAAAACAAAAGAATGAATGATAATAAGAAAAAGAAAGAGTGGCGAATTTGATGAATTCTTACAGTTGAGAGGGAGACAGCGGTGGCTTGTAGAAGTCGCCGAAATGTTCACGCTATAGTGAGGGAGTGAGACGGCAGTGCTTGTAGGAGTCGCTGAAATGTTGACCAAAGATCAGTAAAGTCAGTGCAGCATCCATTTTACATTATTCGTAGGATGTAACGGAATACGGTTTTGATTGAGCTTGACTAACCTAATACCCAATTTATATAGGGTATTATTATGATTTGGGCGATTAAAACATCAAATAAATAAATTAAGAAAAGAAAAAAAATTGGGATTTTTAATATATATATATATATATATATATATTAGGAAATAAAAGTTCATTAAGATGATTGTTGAAAATAAGTATCAATAAAGTAAACATTAGACATCCTATTTGAAAATGAGAAAAAGTATATCGAAAAATATTAATCAACAATGTTTTTTTTTTATATAAAAATATATGAATCAACGATGTATTTTTTTCCGTATAAAAATATATGAATCAATAATGTATTTTTTTTTCCGTATAAAAATATATGAATCAACAATGTATTTTTACCTGTAAGTAAATACACAAATCATATGACATCAAATTTTATCTATATTAATATTATTCAAAATTTGAAACAATAAACCAAACATTTGGACTCGAGTGGTAAACAAACTCCTTTTAAGGAACAAAGATTCGGAAATACTGAGTTCGATTCTTGGCAAGAACAATATCTTGGCTAGGCCACGTACCGAATAATATTAATCAATAATGTATTTTTCCGCCTGTAAAAATATTTAAATTCAATATAAATATGTCAATTCTTTTAGCATTGATATTAATCTAACCTAAAATATAAAAACCTAAAATATAAAATAGAAGAGAGGTTAATATTGATTTGTTATTATTTAAATAAATTATATTTATCATTTGTCATATTAAAGATAAATATTGAATACATTAATTAATTTCAATAATAGAATAAGAGAAATATTTTGGTTAATATTAAATAATAATTAATAAAATAGTTAAGTAAATTGAGATATATAAATAAAAAATATAATTAATTTTTGGTTAGTAGTCATTTATCCCCTGCCTGCAATATAGACGTGTTTTGATTTACCCCTTTAAAAAATATATTTTGGATTACCCCTGAAATTTTAAAATTCCAAGTCTTTTGTCCCCATGTGGAAAAATTATCTCCTGTAAAATTTTTTTTATTTATTTATCCCTTGATTTTTACACGCTTATCGGGTACCCAAAAATTTCAGGGGATAATCCAAAATATTTTTTAAAGGGTAAATCAAAACACGCCTATAATGTAGGGGGTAAATGACTATTAACCCTTAATTTTTTAGTCAAATTAGCATTAAGAATATAATTGAAAGAAAATGAAAAAAAAGCAGGAAAGGATATGTATTCCCCTCTCACATGAAATGCTTGGTACCACTACTAAAGAATGCTCCAACGTCTCTCTCATGCATGAGGTTCCACCCAATTATCTTTCTCTCCAAGTTTGAAATGGATAAGAATGAGAAATAAAGGGGACCACTCACAAAGATACTCTCTCCCTCAGAATGCAGTCTTGGCATACCACTACAAAAAGATGTTTTCTCTCACACATTTTGAGGACAAAGTTTTTTTCACTCAAAAGACTCTCTCTTTTATTCTCACAATTCATATAATACCCTCTTCAAGATAATACCTTCATTCTCTCATAAAAAGGCACTCACACCACCCTATGAATTTTTCTTTTCCACTTTCTCAAACACACCATGTAAATCTCTCAAACACACCATTAACCACCCTTCACAACTATAAGAAAAAATATTCAATCTCATCACCAACATATAAACTCTGATTTTCTTGAGATCTACAACAGCCACCATGATTACCAAACAACACAACCATTCCTGCATGCTAACTTCAAAATCTCACCGATCAATATCCTTTTACTACATAAACCACAACTAAAAATGGAGATCTCCATCTTTTTCGTGAAAAGCATTACATCATCACCACCATAAATAAACTTTATCAAACTCTTACCACCATAGCACCATAATAACACCACGGTGTGACAACCTTTACCTCCATTTCTTCCTTGAGATTTTACTTTCATACTCTCAATAGTCTAAAGCCAATAATATAACGAGAAGAACTCAAAGTGACAATCATAGTCTAACAAATTTGTAGATATTGAAGTTCTAGGAGATAAAATAAATGAAAAATTAACATGAGAGAATATTATCAACAGTTTTTGTTTGTTTGAAGTCAGGCGAATTTGTTCTTGCTGAGGATATTTTTCTTTTGAATTTTCTGTTTTGTTTTCCCAAATTTTACGTAGATTGATTATTTGAGATTATGGTCTACTGGGATGCCCTAATTTTGGCCTAAGCCATTTGTTCTCAAGTTTTTGAATTAGCAGAATTTCTCTTTTTTTCTTGCTTTTTAGGTTTTGAATTTCTCCTTTTTATTGTAACAAATCGTGTGATATTTGTTTGTTTGACTTGTATGGGTTGTGGCTACCTCGTTCCCTTGGTCGGTGAGGGACAACCATGGATTTGTGGTTTTGACCTCTTGTGAGGGATAAGATGTGGTTGATCCTCAAGTAGGGTACCCTCCTTTTGAAATTTGAATGCACAATCAAAAAAGCTGAAGACTACATAACCCTTGGTTTAGATTGAGGGTTTGGTTTGTAGAAAGAAACTCTTACTCCTTGGCTCAAAGGGGTAGACAAATGATTATCTTCCTTTTACCTCCGATGTTTGGGGATCTAAACAAATGGCTTATATCGTCAACAAGGTTTTATTCAAAAGTATACAGTCAATAATCTCGTGTTTTTCGATTTCATCATTCCTTTTTTTTTGCTTAAACAAAAGTGTGATGTCGATGAATAAAGTATGAGTGAACACAAATGGATTTATTCAAAACATGCATACTCATTTTCATTATTATTATCAATTGAAAATAAACAAGTTTTACAAGTGAACACTGCTTGACAAATAAGAATAAGT
Source organism: Lathyrus aphaca (assembly GCA_963966055.1). Classification (NCBI taxonomy): domain Eukaryota; kingdom Viridiplantae; phylum Streptophyta; class Magnoliopsida; order Fabales; family Fabaceae; genus Lathyrus; species Lathyrus aphaca. The sequence goes on along the minus strand of OZ014525.1, from coordinate 111,590,513 downwards.
ACAAATGAAAATGATATGAGGATGACATAACAAGTGTTCATAAGGCGCTCTCAGACTTGATCGATTGTTTCAGGGGATGCTTTTTCAATGTTAGCACTTACTCGGGAAAAGGATTTATGTTTATCAACCTGAGATGCTAGATCTCATTGGGCACCATTTCCCCAGCATGAATCAGAACAGACATTAGATGTAACGTCCCGATTTTATTTATTTGTTTTCTTAATTTTATTTTGAAATGTTGTACATTTTTATGCGTTGATCTGTGTGATATTATGCCCTTAATGGGGGTAGTTACCTTAAAATGGTAGGGATTGAGGTGTTAGAGGTGTGAAAGTAAATGTATAGAGATGAGGGTGTAGAGAGAATATTTAATTAATTAATTATTTTACGTAATTAGTTAATTATGCTATATAGTAAAATATATTGATTAATTTAAATAATTATTTAGGTTTAATATGTTTTTATTAATTTGGAATTTGAAAGGTTAGATTATTATTATTTAATTTATTGAATTATTAAATAATAATAATAATAATAATAATAATAATAATAATAATAATAATAATAATAATAATAATAATAATAATAATAATAATAATAATAACAGTAGTGAAATAAAAGAAAATGGAAAAATAATAATAAAAGGGGGTAAGAAGGGAGAAGAGAAACAGATCGTACGTAAGTATTACAGTGAGAGAATCGGGAGACCAAACTATTGGATTAACTTAACTCGCAAAAATAAATGTCACCATCGAACTTTAATTTATCCAATGGAAGGGGAAAAGATCGAATAAACCCTAATAAACATGCAAAGCTGAAAGGCAAGACTAAGAGCTAAGCAATCAGAGGTCGAAGGTACGGGGGTTGGTTATACCTATGGAAGGTCCTAGCATCCTAAGTATCCGTAGTACTCTATGAGAATCTCTTGTAATATCTTTGTTTTGACTAAAATTGTTTTCTATTCATTAGAAACTAAAAATAAAAATGTTAAAAAGAAAAAAGAGTGAAAATGAAAAAAAGAAAATGTGTGAAAAAGAAAAGTGTGTTCGTTAAGGATCGACCTCGTGCCTACGTACTCTAAAGAGAACTTGAGAAATTATAACAATCGTAGTTCGGAACTACGGGTAAGAAAAGGGTTTTGATATTTATATCTTTGCCATTACTTGATGCCCAAGTATGAAATATTTCTTCCTTGATCCTCACACATGTACCATTATTACAATTTTGCCATTGCACTATTTTTGATCTTTTTGTGGGATTTTATCGATTCAATCTCAATTAAATTCAACCATTTTCCATATTTTCTCGATTATTGACTTTGAGAAGTCCATGGTTGACCCAAAAAATATCAAAAGTCAAACTTTGACTTTGAGCATTCGTTGACATTTTAACTATTGGATTAAATTCTTCAATTATCAATGAATCACACTTCGTGAGCTAATTAGATCATGTGAATGGATCATAAAGACACATTTGAAACCTTCATATCATGTTTGCTTAGATGAAAAGTCAATACCAAGTTGTCTTTGGTCAAAACCATAATTTGGTGCACTTGAGGAATTTAGACTTGATGATTTTGAATTAATGCAAACTTGCACTTGATTATTGATGAAGGGGATCTCTTGATCATGTTGAATGAGTTGAGAACTTGGGAAGTTGAGAATCACATTAAGCCCTGATTGATTAAACACTTGAACTCCTTGAGGCAAAAACTCTAACTTACAAACAACACAAGCAAGGCATATATATATATATATATATATATATATATATATATATATATATATATATATATATATATATATATATATATATATATATATATATATATATATATATTGTATTTTCATGAGGTTAGTAATGCATAAAAAAATAACACACAATAAATGCTTGATGTTATGCAAATTGTAGCGGTAAAAATCGTGAGTGTAAGCTATTGATTAACTTAACTCAAGGAAAACAGAGTCGCCATCGCGCTTTTATTTTATTCCAAATGGAAAAGAAAAAAGAGCGAATAAATCCTAAAATGAATATAAAAGCAAAAAGATAAAGAAACAAACAGAGAAAGTGTAAGGGGGTTGGTTACAAAATTATGGGAAGGTGTTAGCACCCAAAAAGTATGTGGTTCTCCACGAGATCCCTTAGAAATATTTATGCTTTTGATTTGAAAATGTTTTGGTAAATGAGAGTGAGGGGATGAGAAAAGAATTAATTTTTAATGTTGTTGTGTTTTGAGAGGTTTACCACTTCATGCCTGCGTACCCACAATGTGCAATGTAAGATCTAAATCTTGTAATTTGTGGATAGTGAAACTTGGTTGGTTTTGATTGATTTTAATAAGTAAAGATAATTTTTCATTTTCAAGTAGATGGTCTCACAAATATACCATGAGAATGAGGGCATGGACTCATACATTATTATGGGGAGGGCGTCAACTCGGATAAAATCGACGAGTATGCCATTAAACCCCCACGAATGACAAGAGATTCAATTACATCAAACTACAACCATGGAGATTAAGAGTCTTGCACCCGACTAGAAAAAATGACTCATAGTCTTAACTTGCAAATAAAACAAAAAGAATGCACAAAGGCACAAAACAACTTGAATGAGTTTGATTCTTTTTATTTTTGAATTAAAGTCAACATAATTAAGTTCATTGACATTTATTAAAAGAAAAGAAGAATTAAAAAGTAACTTGATAAAAATCAAGGTTTGAATTATCAAAATGGTGAGAATTTTAAAACAAGAATCCTTTAAAAAATGAAGGTTTTGAAAATTAAAGAAAGGGAGGAGATGAAGAGGCTACCCTAAAAATAAAATAAAAGAGATTAGGGAGGAAAGATCTAACCAACTTGATGATACTTCCAAGCATAAGAAAAAGAGTTACATCCTTATAATCATAAGCTAGCAAGTGGCCAAATAAAGGCTAAGGTACCAACTCCATGATGATCAAAGTAATGGGAAGGTGTCCTAGAATCTAAGTCCAAAACTCCATTTTCAATACAAAGGATAGTAGCCATAGTCCAAGATTATGAGCACAAGTTTTTAGAGGTTTAATATTTTGGATGTCCAAAGGACAAAATAAAAGAAAAGCACAGTGATATAATGACATAAACATAAACATGATAACGGATGATAAAGCATAATAAAAATAAAAGAGGAGAAGAAAGCAAGAAGGGAATTAAAGAGGATAGGGTGCAAGAAGAAATTAAAATATTAATATAGTAGTAATAATAATAATATATACATAATAGTGGTATGGTGAACTTAATCATTCACAAACAAAAAGATTAACAAGGCATCTAGTGCCAAAACCAAGAAGGCAACATTGATTTCGCTTAGTATCTCACACTATAGTGATTAATCGATGCAATTAGACCCAAATTCGATGAAGACTTGAAAGAAGATTGTGATACCTAAAGCAACTACGCATCAAGCTTCAAAATTCGTGGATCTAATACAAGTAATTAATCAACATTGGGGTGGCGCGACCAATTTAGGTCCCGTCCATGAAAGTGAAAGTATCTAATTGGATTTTTATTCCAAATAATGGACACATTTAGGTCTATGTTAAGAAATTGCCGAGTAATTTACGGAGTAATTACCCTATAAATGAGGTCAGCCAATATAATATGTGTACTAATGCATGTGAGGTGAACGATATGTAAATCGTCATCCTAACGTAATACCGCACAAAAATAAAGATGATACCAAATTGAGTTACATTTATGGTATTCTTTCATCTTTAAGTTCAATCACTCATCTTGGTGGATTCAAGTGTGAAAATATATCACTAATTCAAAGCACCTAAAGTGAATTGAATAATTCATTTACATGTAGATTTGAACTAATGAATATTATCTCCTCTAATCTACACCCAAATTCCATTGAGATTAAAGAGAAATCAGTCCAAAAAATGTCTCCCAAAGTAAAAATAAGAAGAGAGGGAAAGAGGGGGGAAGAGGAAGCAAAACAACCCCAAAACAAAGCCAAAAATCAATTTTGGAGCAGTGTTAATCGACTAATACTTTGGTTAACCGGTTAACAAAGCAAAAATTTGAATCCTGCATGAAAAATACACTGGTTAATCGATTAACCAATTTTTACTGCAATTGGTTAATCGATTTACATTGTACCAGAAGTAGAAAATTAGCTAAAATTTAACATGATCCTCTTTCAAAACATTTTCCAAACACCTTATGATCATGAACTGAACCATCACGAATTTAAAGTGAAAAATACAGTAGAACCCTGCAATCAAACAACAATATATGATCCAAAGGATTAACAACAAAAAGAACTAAGGATCTATATCATGGAGGATGAAGGTGAAGGTGTAACAATGGTGAGATGAATTACCACTTCAAGGATTAGAACAAATTCCAAATTACTCTACAAACAAGCTTGATCTACTAAAATTGATGAAGAAAAATGAAAAGGATGAAGGTTTAGCTAAAAGTTAATCAAGAATTCAATGCAAATTCTTGATAACATTCAAAGGAAGAAAATGAGTTTTGGTGAAATTTGTGGTTTGAGGAGATATTTTGCAAGTGGTTTTTTGGCTCTCTAAAGCTTGAGAGATGAATGAAATGATGCATCTATTTAAAAACTTTAGGCTTGGGAATTTGGTGGAATGGAATTAGGCATGGATAATCAAAATTAGGCTTGAGATTTAAATTTGGAGGGAAATTCATATTAGAGTGGTGATTAGTGAAGGTATATGGTGGGAAATGATCAAAGTGATGTAGGGATTTAAAATGATGTAGTCTAGAATATTCCAAGTGAGATCAAGGGTTGAGATGATGCAAAACTCAAACAAAAATTCAAAATTCGCCCAGGTTAATCTGTTAACACATTAGTTAATTGATTAACCAACCCACAATTTTGAATTTTCTTTTGGTTGCATTATTGCTGTTTCGGTTCGATTCTTTTGCGCATCAAAGAAGGCATGGAAATAAACACACGAACCTTAGAATTCCTTGAATAAATCAATTACAACTTTAAGAATCCTTGATTAAATAAATGGACATGATTGCGGATCAACTTCGACTTTTCATCAGTGAAATTCATTCGAGCTATGAGACTGTTATTTTTGGTATTTTTAACTCGTTCTTCCCCTGAAAATGTTAATAAAAGAAAACAAAATATTTTTGGATTTTAATTAGATGTTAGTAAATATAAACAAATAAAAGGAAAATAAAAACAATGGTGATCCCCTGTGAGGCATAAACCTGCAACCAAGAAGGATAGAAGAACTGGTGTGTGATCTTGTTTGTATGCAAATGATGCAAATTCAAAACACAATCTTAGGGGCAAAAATTAGGGTGTTACAACTTCCCCTATTTAAGTTTCTTTAATCTAGAGATATGAAGATCAATATCTTCGTTTCTACAAGATGGGAGAGACTTAAATATAAAAAACTCAATTTTTGGCTCTAAGTGACCATGCAATGGTATGAATATGATATGCAAACACAAGATCTCTGTGGAAAATAAAGCACCACAAGAAGAAAACAAAAGCTTGGGGAAACAAGAGAAAAATATTGATGGGGAAAAAACAAATAGACGACAAGAGAGTTTACCAGAAAAATAAATCACTGGATAGTCGACTCAACTTGGGGAATGATTGTGTATGAAAATAAGTCAAAACACAATCAGAAAAAGAATCAACAGAGAAGGACAAAAACTTTACTGGAGAAAACATCAACCAAACAAAGTATTCAAATCCATAAAAATGGAGAGAAACTAAGCAGGGAAAAAATTATCTACTACCAGTCACTGGGCAGAGATAAATATCAAAACCACCTGCTACCTGTCACTGGGTAGAGGAAAAGTCAAAGAGATTATGAACAAAATTATCGGCTACCAATCACTAAGTAGGCGAACCGAAATATATGAGGAACAACATTACTGACTACCAACAAGGGTAGGCGAACCAAAATATATGAGGAACAAAATTAATGACTACCAACAAGGGTAGGTGAACCAAAATATATGAGGAACAACATTACCGACTACCAACAAGGGTAGGCAAATCAAAATATATGAGATCATTTGTTGTCTACCACTGGGTAGAAAATATGCAGATAATAGACTCAAAAGGAAAGATTATCCACTACCAAGCAAGTGATAACTTAATTCCAAAGTAATCAATCAAATAAGAGGAGAAATATTATCTACTACCACGTAAGTGATAACTTAATTCCAAAGTAATAAACTCAAGAGGAAAGATTACCCACTACCATATAAATGATAGCTTAATTTCAAAGTAATCAATCAAATAAGAGGAGAATTATTACCCACTACAATGCATGTTATAACTTAATTTCAAAGTAATATACTCAAGAGAGGGACCAAAGTTCAATCCAAGAACAAGTTGGAGAGAAACGGTCAAACAAAACTCATCCCGCAGAGGAAAATATCTCAACTGGGGATTATTCCATCCAAATGATAAACTGGAGAGGAAACTGAAACAAAATCATCCACGGGAAACAAGCTCAGTGGGGAATTTAGAAAGGCTAAACACTTTCTGTTTAATGGTCGACACTCTATACTTGAGAAAAGACAACACTCACTTTGTAGGGAAAAATCAACACCAAAGAGCAGGGAACAATGTATCAAAGAATGCAGGAATGTAAACATATGATGTTATGCATACAACAGATGCATGGATATGCGTATGAACTTGCTGACAAAAAATACATAAAGATAAGCAACGGGTGACATAAACACCACAACAACCGGATACTCGGCTAATCTCAAAGCAACAATGTTAGGAAATCTATTGGAGATTCAACTTAAAATCCTGCAGGAGATAAACAAAAGCCATCAAATTAATAAATCCTACTACAATACTCAACTCATGTTGAGGAAATATTATTGGGGATCCAACCTGAAAATCAGTCTTCAATAATCCGCGGAAGGGATAACATTGAGAATTTCACTTTGAGGGGGATAATATGTTGGGGAAACATCAACAACACAAAATCTCCCACACTCTTTTGGGAAAAGAGGGAACGTTCCTTTAAACTATGATGGGGACAAGAAATATCCTCATAACTCTATTGGAGAAAAGATGATGATCCACCAATAACGCAAAATATAGCAAAACTTACTGGGGTAACAAATATCATCATTAACTCTGCAAAGGGAGATCCCCATGCTGAGGAGATATGATAAATCAGCTGGGGATAGGAAAACATTTCCACAATCCTTGCTGGATATAAAGATACTTCTGCTAGGACATAATTATCAAGCGTATTTCCAAAAAAGATAATCAACTTACAACTACTTCTCCTTGGGGAAAGAGTATGAGATTTGCTAAGGATTAAATATAAGCCTGCTGGAAATCATCACATGCAGATCTACTAGGGATATGAGAGGAAGACCTCTAGGGGTTATCCATTAATACAATTTTGGACTTGCCGATCCCCGTGGGGATACCAGAAGTTAACATCATAGCCAAAAGGTCAAGTTGCAAGCGATTTTAAATCAATACCCAACATTAGGTAAGAGAAAACCTATCAACTGAGTACTAATACCAATACTTATGTTAGGGAACATAACCATCTCAAGCTGAGGAACAAAGAGATAAATTAACTGAGGATTCCAATGAAACAAATATTGCTTCTCAAATCAAGAACAATCCTGCTGAGGAAAAGATCAAAACTCAGTTGAGGATGCTTGTGCGACACACATTCTTCAATTTGCTTACTGCTGGAGAAGAAAAATCATGAATACTTCAAAATGCCAAGACTGCTCGGGGATTCTGTTTGGGAAACAACCAGATCAAACCCTGCTCTGTGAGGGGCAAGTTAAACACTTCAAGACTTTACCGTCCCTGGAATAATTGTTGACATTTTTTCCTTATTCATAAATCAAGAGAAAAAAAATGTTTTTATAATCTTCAAAAGTTTAATTTATTAAATTTGTTTCAGAAATTATCATAAAAAATAAATGAAATTTTGTAAACATGAACAACTTAAAGAATTACAAACAATTGGATAAAAGCTCAAATTTTATTGATAGAATGGTAGTCTGTAAATGGTAAGACTCCATGGATCATTACAAGTTTGAAAAATGGTAAATACATGGAAAAAGGCTACATTGAAATACAATGATCATTATTCTCACTGACAACTTTGAACTCCACTCTGCTTGGAACTTCAGTAGAGGATGAGTGAATAAGAATCTTTGATGGACAACCTTATTGGGGAATAAAATCCAGAATCCTCGGTTGTTTCAAGTGATCCAATCTGATTCGATTCAGTTACTTGCCAAGATCTCTAACTTTTGCCTAGATTTCCCTTACGGGTTTTCAATCTACAAGGATGATTATTTATGTTTGTCTCTAACTTTTTTTTGGACCGCCCTTTTAGGTTTTTAATCCACCGAGGCGCTCATTTTTGCCTAAGCTGCCCTTTCAGGTTTTCAACTTAGCGATCTATTCTTTTATTTATTTTAGGCGAAGTATTTCTTGACTGCATCAACATACATAGGACGAGTGATCTCCTCACCATCCATAGTTGCAAGAATCAATGAACCTCAAGAGAAGGCTTTCTTAATAACATATGGGCCATCATAATTAGGAGTCCACTTGCCCCTAGAATCAGTAATGAAAGACTAGATCTTTTTGAGCACGAGGTTGCCTTCTCTAAATACACGAGGTTTAACCTTCTTGTCAAAAGATTCCTTCATTCTCTGCTGGTACAACTAATCATGATATAAAGTAGTCATTCTCTTTTCCTCAATCAAATTCAACTGATCAAATCTACTTTGACACCATTCAGCCTCAGTCAACTTGGCTTCCATCAGAATTCTCATTGATGGGATCTCAACCTCGATGGGGAGCACTGCTTCCATACCATATACAAGCGAGAAAGGGGTTGCCCTTGTTGAGGTGCGAACGGATGTACGATACTCGTGCAAAGAAAAATGGAGCATCTCATACCAGTCCTTATATGTCACAACCATCTTCTGAATGATCTTTTTAATGTTCTTATTCGCAACTTCAACAATCTCATTCATCTTTGGTCTATAAGGAGAAGAATTATGGTGTTGAATCTTGAATTCTTCACAAAGCTCTTTCATCATCTTATTATTCAAATTAGAACCATTATCAGTAATTATTCTACTCGGAACACCATATTTGCAGATAATATGATTCTTGATAAACCGAACCACCATTTGCTTAATCACATTAGCATACGATGTCTTTTATACCTACTTGGTGAAGTAATCAATAACCACAAGAATGAAATAATGCTCATTCGAAGCCTTTGGTTCAATCATGCCAATCTTATCAATTCCTCACATAGAGAAAGGCCATGGGGAAGAAATAACATTGAGATGAGTTGGTGGAACATGAATCTTATCAGCATAAACTTGGCACTTATGACACTTCTTCATATATTTGCAATAGTTCAAATTCCATTTGTCAGCCAATAGTAACATGCTCTCAATATCTTTTTAGCCATTGTATCTGCCATCTGATTCTCATCGCGAGGTACATAATGAAACTCAACTTTAGTGAAGAAATTCGATATCCTTCTGGCATAATTTCTATATGGAATCAAGTGAGTTTGATGAGTTATCCACTTACCATTGATCTGATTGATTACCAGGGTTGAATCGTCATACACATCAAAATTCTTGATCCTCAAATCAATAGCTTCTTCAAGACCCACAATACAAGCTTCATACTCAGATTCATTATTAGTATAGGGGGAAAGTCAATCTTGCGGAAAAAGTAATATGCGAACCATGGGGCGTAATAATCATTGCCCCAATTTCTTTTCCACATGAATTCACAACTCAATCAAAAACTAAACCCCATCGAGATCCAGGCTCAGGCCCTTCCTCAATCAAAGGTTCATCATAATCTATTATCTTCAAATACATCACGTCCTTATTAGGGAAATCAAACTTGATGGACTGGTAATATTCAATTGGTTGGTGTGCCAAATGGTCAACCAAGATACTTACTTTTGTGGCTTTTTGAGCTCGGTATTCAATATCATATTTAGATAACATATTTGCCAACGAGCGATCCTCCCAGTTAGAGCAGGATTTTCAAAGATGTACTTGATAGAATCCATTTAGGATACCAACTAAGTTGTATGATTCAACATATATCGATGAAGACGCTTTGCAGCCCAAGTTAAGACACATCAAGTTTTTTCAAGCATGGAGTACTGAGACTTACTGTCGTACCTCGAAAATTATAATCCTCGCAATGGACGCAAAAAAAATAAACAACAGAGTCGCCACCTAATTCTATTTATTCTAACGAAAGTAAAGGAAGATATAGATAAAACCGATACGGAAATAACTTGGTCGTCGGAACCAAATTCTAGGTTCGGGAGTCGGTTACGCAAGAGGAAGGTTTTAGAATCCCTTATGTATGTTGTACTCAACGGAAAACTCTTAGGCTAGTTTGTGATCAAATTTTAACTTATGTTAACGTCTTCTTCTTAATGGTAAACGAGTATGGAGAATGGGTGATTTTGTTCCTAGGGTGCTCGGCAAGAAATAAGATTTTGTGCCTACGTATTCCCCTGTGCAATGGGAAATCCAGAGCTTCGTAGTTCGTGGTATTACAGTTGGTTGGTTCATTTTAGAGGCGTCAATGGCTCACATGTGTGACAGATGCCTTACACCTGAACAATTGAAGAAAGGCATCGGAGATTCGATACCATTATTTTACACCATTGAAAAATAGTGTTTGATAGTCGTTAAGTGTCTTAATTTTGAAGTAAGAAAAAAAGGGTGATCGTTTGTTGGTGTGTTTTTAGAGGTGTCAACTGCTCATGTGCAAGACAAATGCCTCATACACAAACAATTGAGAAAAGGTATCGGAGATCCAATACCATTCTCTTACACCTTTGAGAAAAGACGTGTTTAATAAAAGTTAAGTGTTTGAGAGGCGTCAAGTGCTCATATACGAGACAGATGCCTCATATTCAAACAGTTGAGGAAAAACATAGAAGATTCCACACTTCTCTTTTACACCTTTGAGAAAAAAGTAAAGTACTCAATGTTGGATCGAGGTTTGAATTCGTACGACAAAGTTTTAAGTTTAGCGTTGAATTGGTATGGAGAATCTATTGGACTAGGTTAAAGAAGATGGCGACGCGCAATGCGACAGATTTAAAAGGGCTTAGAAATTAATTGTGAGGCACGATGCGCTCGACTTTGGAAGAGTTGGAACTCATTTGTGGATCAAGTATGCTAAGGGCTATGGAAAACAGGCGTGATGCATTGATTCGTTTAAGTTGGAAAGGTTGAGAAAAGTTTGAAGTGTGAAGTTGTGTAGATGGCGATCGTGGAATGACCGACTTACGTGTGTGCTTGGAGTGTAGTGTAAGAATTTACTTGGCATTGGACTAAGAAATTTAGTTATCTTTGAAAATATTTATCTTAGTTTGATTGCACATTTTTTACTTTGACAATTTATAGTCGTAATGCTAGAATAACACTCAAGTTCATATGAGTCATACATCATCATCATCATCATACAACCAAATGAAAATGGGCAACGATCATCAAGCATATACCAACATTCACCACATAAGCAAAATCGAACAAAAGGGGATTAATTAACTAATTTAAATAGAATTGTTAATTAAAAATTAATTAATCAAATAAAATTATCTAAAATATATAATTAACATGAAATGTTTTTGGTATTTTTTTTAAACAATGTAGTAAATGGAAAAAATAATCAAAAAAAAAATTTAAGAGAAAAAGAGAATTAAAATGAACCTAAATAAGTCATGTTTGATTAGTAAATGGAGAGGGTGTAAATCAGAAAACAACCCAGGCCCCAAAAATGTAATGGGTCAATGATCCATTGAGGGGATCAAGCCTAAGAACCAAAACCCTCGGTCAACTGGGTCAGGTCACTAAGAACCCAAAGCATGTTCAAAACGTAATGTGATGACCTAGCCGTCAATGTAGATCTGAAAATTTTACCTTGTACCCCTACATTCATCCCCATACCCCTACATATTTTTAAAAATTCCAATTTTATCCTCTCTTTATTTTACTTTTTACCGCGACGTCAGATGAGTTCAAAAGTATTTTTTTATCGTACATGACAAGAACCGGAAATAGTAACGTAGGGATTTCCAAATTGTATTATTTTCAAACCGGAAGTAGCAAGGTGATGTTTTTCGGTTTGCAATTTTTCTAAACCGGAAGTAGCTAGATGATGTTTTTCGGTTCCCACTTTTTCTAAACCGGAAGTAGCAAGCTTATGTCTTCCAGTTTGTAATTTCACATAGTATTTGAATTTATGTCTTTCCCAGAAGTAGCAAGTCTGTCATGTTTCAATTGTTGTTTCATGTTTTTTATTTCTTTTTTCTGTTTCTTTTTAATTAAAATAAAAAATTAGTCATTAATATTGTTTTTTTTTTAATATCTGAAAAATAAAAAATTAGTTATTAATATTGATTTTTTCTTGAATTTGTTAGTAATTTAAATTTATTTCCTTATTAAATTTTAAAATGTGTTAATTTTTTATTTATTGAAAAAGATGTGTTGATTTTCTTGATTTGAAAAAATATGTTAATTAACTTTTAAATAATTAATGATTAAACTTCTAAATTTAAGAAATTCATTATTAATTTTATTTAAAAGTTCTAAAATTTTATTTATCATTGTCAAAGGAACTTTATTTATTATTAATATAAATTTAGTTTTATTTATTTATTTTTACTTTTCATAATTATATTAAGTATGCATTTTGATTTACTCTCTTTTTATACTATTTTGTTTTTAAATATCTGAAAATTTTAAATGCTTCAATGAACTAAAAAGAATAAGTTGAAGTTGTATACTTGTATTCTTGAATTTGTTAGCAATTTAAATTTATATCCTTATTAAACTTTAAAATGTGTTAATTTTTTATTTATTGAAAAAGATGTGTGGATTTTCTTGATTTGAAAAAAAAAATGTTAATTAATTTTTAAATAATTAATGATTTGAAAAAATATTTTTTTTGAAATATATAATATTTATATGGGCGTATTTTTGTCTAAAAATTTAATATGTATGGGTATGAGAATAAATGTAGGGGTATAGGTAAAATCTTCGATAAATAATTAATGATTTGAAAAAAGTAAATTTTTTGAAATATATAATATTTATATGGGGTTATTTTCGTCCAAAAATTTGATATGTAGGGGTATGAGAATAAATGCAAGGGTATAGGGTAAAATCTTCTGTCAAATGATAACAGGGCACCGATACAACATTGTCATTTATTGGGGGAAATTGAACCTTGTACCCCTACAATCGTCCCCATAATCATACGCTTAATTTTTTTGGACGAAATTGTCCTCATATAAATAGTTTGTATTTCGAAAAATTTAATTTTTTCACCTCATTTTTTCTAGACACGTTTTTTGATCAAAAATTTACTATTGTCATTTTCGCTTCCGAATAACCAAGAGAGGCTACATCCGGTTCTTCCATTTTGCACTCCGAAAAACACCAGTAAGTGACATCCGGTTCATGTTGTTTTTATGTTACACATTGGAAGTAGGTTGAGGGCTACTTCCGATTAAGCAAGGTTCAACACCGGATTTAGCTCTTTGGCTATATCCGGTTTAGAGGATTTGAGAAATACACACCAGATGTAGCCTCCTAGCTACATCCGGTTGTGTTTCGTTTATGTTTTTTTTTGTTTTTTTTATTTGTTTTTTTGTAATTTATTTTTTCTTATTTTTTTTATTTGTATGATTATTTTTTGTTATCTTTACAGTGTCTCGAATCAGATGGCGCAACATATATATTCATCGGTGATTGCTTGATGGAAGGACAATTCCTACGCATCTATACCAGTAGGAACTTGAGGCACTACATGTTCCTAATCCTGTTGCGCCTCATGTTCCACCACATCCACCATTCCCTGGAGGACCTTCTGATACCTCACTTTTGGAGAGGTACCAGAATCACGTGCTCGACATTTGTGGGATGGCGAGGTAAGGCAACCTATAACCTTTCAATAGTGAATAAATGTTATTTTAATTTTTAGTTGATAATAACATATAATATGTATCATTTTCGGGAGAGACGACCGAAGAAGGAGCTTAAGGTTGCTGCACATGGCAGCAAACTTATAGGATAGGTTCCATTGATGTTTCCACCTCAGATAGAGGAATGGATATCTCAGTCTAGTCTATCGTCTCTTCAGAGGACCAGCTTGTCCAGGATCGATATGAGCCTCCTATATGCATTTGTCGAGAGATGGCATCCTGAGACTTCGTCTTTTCATATGTCGTTTGGTGAGATGACCATCACGATGGACGATGTATCCTGCCTCCTTCACACACCTATTAGAGGAAAGTTATTTATCCCTGCAGAAGGCATTACTGACTCAGATGCCATCAGTCTTACTATTCGTCTGATGGGTATTTCGCCGGAGGATGCAGTCGAGGAGGTCCGTGTATCCAGAGGTCCATATTATAGACTTGAGTGGTTGAAGAGTTAGTTTGTTCGTCTATGATCTGATGGGAGATTTGATTGTGCGACCAAGATGTATATGTTGTTGATACTTGGCTGCGCTATTCTTACAGATAAAACCATTACTCTTTTAGAGGCAAAGTATTTACCCCTGTTTGAGGACCTGGACAGATGTGGCAGATACTGCTGGGGAGCTGTTGCACTTGTCACACTTTACAGATACCTCGAAGATGCTTCATTTTATTCGTGCAAGCAGCTTGGTGGTTATGCCACTCTTCTACAGGTACAAATATTTTATTTTAAGTTACTTTATAATTTTCATATTATGTAGGTACAAATATTTTATTTTAAGTTACTTTATAATTTTCATATTATGTAATTTATAATATGTTTAATTGATAATTTTCATACTTTGATGACAGTGTTGGATTCATGAGTATTTCCCAACTATTGGGAAGAGAGGATTCTCGAAGATTTCTGGTGTTGGTTGTCGACTTTCGAGGGCGATGAAGTGATGCTACAAGCAATCGATGATAGGTTGACGAGATCAGAGCTCAGTTAGATGGATTGACACCCAGTGATGTGATATGGCACCCATTCGATGATTATAGGCAACACATACCCTTTGATGATATCACTTTGTACAAGGGTAGTCTGCGATGGTACGATACATTCGTCCTTTATTTACCTGACAGATACTTACGACAGTTTGGATACCAGCAATATGTACCATCACATCCCCATGACATTGATTCAGTGGACATAGTCATTGATTGGATCAGTTACCATCAGAGCGTTAGGCAGGTGATTTAGCATGCGTGTTTTGCAGATGTTCCATATGATACAGTGGCAGAGTACCTGGCTTGGTAGTACACAGTATCTTATCCTCGTTTGACTCCACCACCTCGGGGAGAGGACATAGAGGTTCCAGTTCCTGAGTTTGATGGTGGACCGTCAGATCCGAGGTTATGGCATATTTCACATGAGCTTAGTTTCTATCTGCAACGTCACCAGGCTGAGGAGGATGATGATGAGTTTGTTGAGATCTTCTGAGCACTACATCTAGCGCAGGGTGGACCGGTTCCTCAGGATGATGCGTGATCTTTTGTTGTAGTTATTTTTTGTTGTAGTAATCTTTTATTTTGTATATTCAAATAACTTGTATGCTTCATAATTATTAAGATGAAATGAAACTTATATTATTTATAAAGGTCTGTATCGACCAAACTTATATTATTTATAATTGTTCACCCATCATAAAAAAGAAATAACATATTAAGAAGAGTGCTTTAGAAATATTAAAAAAAATGAAAACATATCATAATTTAACATGGTTTGGGAGAATCGGGGTAAGCTTGTGCCAATGTTGTAACCGTCCAGAGAATCCTGTTATCCAAGATGTTGCATCTGATGTGCGATTATTAAACCAATCCACTGCGACCGGTGGTAAGGGAAATCCTTTGTTCATGTTGACCTGTTACAAAAATGAATAGATATAATGTTAAACTGTAACAAAAATGAATAGATATAATATTAACCTGTTACAAAAATGAATAAATATAATTACATGAACCCAATGATTTGAGTTTACAAAACCAATGCAGTAAATGGAGACATTAGGATTATGTTTAGTCGTCATAGGGAAGAACATCAAACTAAGAGCACTTAATGAGACAAGAATGATGCTATAACGATTTGCTATCACATAACCCATTTCTAGTAGTGTCATCCATTTATCATATGGTTGAGAACTTAAAGATGATATCAACAAGGATTCTCTTACTTTTTCTAAGCGATCACCAAATAACTTCGCATAAAGACTATTTCTAGGTCCTCTGATTTCATTGTCCAAATCACGACGAACACTTGACCAACCATCTTCACCATACCCATGCATTGATGCAATGGCTCTAAACCCACAATTACCATCATCCTTAACATTAACAATGTCGTCAATAAAAGGTCTGATATGTGTAGGAAATTGTGCAATGTACCTATGAGATGGTTTTTTCTTTAACATATGTGATAACTATGAACATGACCTCTTCGAAGATTTCTGAGAATTGTTTTGTGATTATTCAACATACTCATGATACGAAGGATCACGATAAATATCATACCCACCAGGTTTTCCCCTTTTCTCTTCACTCCTCCTTTGGTCATTATCTTCTCAGGTGGTGTTACCATCTTTGTTGTAGTGGGGTAAGTTATTTCACACACCCTACTTTTTAATGCTCTCTTACTTGCAACATCTAATAAATGAAACCGTTTCCACAGCTCCTCAATTGCATTTGTCATATCCACCTCCGCTCCTTCCTCTGTGTCTACCTCTTGTTCACCTTCCATACTTAGTTTCCTCCAATGGATATGAATAACATCTATTGGTATTGGTTCACCTCTCAATGTGTATTTTCCTAACTCACAGGCACAAGGTAAACCATAAACTGTTCTATGAAAGCACCTGCACATATGAGTGTTTGTACCCACCATGTCAACCCTGTGCCATTCTTCACCAATGTGATGCAAAGCTGCTATAGATACTTAATTAACCAAATTCACATAAAATGGGCCTCTATGGACACGCTCAACCTCATAAAAAATCTTCTAAAATAAAGCTCTAATATTTCCCACTTGAATCTTGATGTTTCCATTCATAGCCTCCCAACATTTGACCAGATCACCTAAGTTGTTCTCCAACATCTGCTTCAGCTTCCAATGTGCAGATTCAACTCTAAAAAAGAAAAAGAAAAATCCAATATCATTACTATTACTATAAAATAACTATGTCTAAACCCATAAATAAAACAAACACATTACCTGTTAGTCGTGACATTGCCTAAATGCATTACTTTATTGATCCAAGTTTCAACAAATCTATGTCTATGAGGTGTCAACCATGTGTCTTTCACATAATCAATAAAAGGTCCATAATCCAAACAAGCATTCTCAAATAATTTCAATATTTGATGATACTAAACCTCATCACTAGCCACAATAAGTTCGTAGAAAAGCTTCTCTATCGGTTCTCGCATATTGTCCACAACATACTCCTTGCACTTCGCTTTCACATTCTTGGTTATGTGAAATCGACAAAGCATATTAACTGTCGTTGGAAATACAGTTTCAATTGCTTTCATCAAAGCAAGATCTCTATCGGTTAAAATTACTTGGGCCATAACCCTTGTTTCGTGAATAACTGTTTCAGTTGATCTAGTACCCAACACAAAGTCTCTGTTTGTTCAGATTCCATATAGGCAAATACAACAGCAAATGTTAATTCAGTTGATGTGACAACAATTATTTCAAACAAAGGTTGCCTATACTTATTGGTTTTATACGTGTTATCTATAATCAACACAATCGGGAACATATTTAATAATTTCACAGAGTTTGGATGGGCCTAGACGATGTCTTTCACAACTTCTGATTCATCTTTTTTCCTACTATAATAAACATAATCCGATTCATCAATCAGCTTAAGAAAATGTTGTATTTCTGTTCTACTTCCCCTGATTTTTCCTCAATCTTACTCTTATGTTTATATATTTGGGTGATTCGAGTCACATTGTTTGGATCTCGCTCTTGCAAAGACAAAATATATGTCTTGGAGGAACACGACGTTTTGACAAATCTAAAATATGTTGTTGATCATCTTCAGTGAGCCGGCTAACAAATGCATGACCTTCAAATCTATCAGGTAAACCATGGTTGTGAACTCCACATTTTACATCAATTTTCCAACCAGAACCATCCTTTGAAGGTGTTGATCTAACTTTGAAAGGACACTCACATCTTTTGGAAGCACTTTGTGTTTCGCTTTCTCGTTTTTTGTCCTTTCCACCTCTATCGCATCCAAATATAACTTTGTCACTTCTTCCTCTCTTTCCTGTCTTTGTGTCCGAACGAGTGATTATAATAGTAACCCTATTTCTGAGTCCAACCTCCCTGATCCATCGAGTCGCCTCTTATCTTGTAGGAAATTTTTGTGTAGTAGAGAATATCTCTGTAGTATCTACTTTTGAGTCATCCTTCGCGCATATCATCAAAGGCAGCTTCTTGTCTCCTAAAAAAAATTATAAATATTATAAATATAAAAAAAAAAATGTACGAACCTATAACCTAGCATAGCTAGTTCCGGTTAAGAAATTCCAAAACCGGATAACACAAGCGTGCTACTTTCGGTTTAAAAATTTCATGAACTGGATAACGTAACCATGCTACTTCCGGTTTGGAAATGTCTGAACCAGATAACTTACCCATTGTACTTCCGGTTCGTCTCGTCCAATGTCAAAAAATATTTTTTTTTCTCTGACTTCGCGGTAAAATTTAAAAATAATTAATTAAATATTGAAAGGGAAAAATTGGAATATTGGAAATTATGTAGGGGTATCGGGACGATTGTAGGGGGTACAAGGCTTAATTTCCTTTATTGGATCTTGAAAACAAAGGGACGCATATGAACTCTCACAGAACTTGAATCGACTCATCTTATCCACTCATACAAAGAATCCTTTCACCTAAAAAATGGCGACCTTCCTCTATCCATTCAAATTGTTCTTCTCAATACAACCCTTTCAAACTTCGATACATCTAATCATCGATTGCATTTATTCAATCCAGCTTTCTATGTAAGTTCTTCCCTAATTTGATTTATGTTGCTTTCTTCTTTCTTATGATTTGAACTATATAAATAGTTCAAATTACTTCTTCCAAATCATGCTTCTTCTCGTTCCTCTTTTGTTGTTACTACAAATGTCTTTCATATAATCTCTGTCAGGTATTGTTCATGGCCGCTGGAAGACACAACTGTGTTAACGACATCACACCTGCAAAGGGACCATGGGACATTGTTGCTCGAGTTGTTCGCTTAAGGTTTGTACCCGATATGAATTCCAAACAAAAATTTTATGCGATGGAAATAGTTTTGATGGACGAAAAGGTTTTTGTCATTATTTGGTTATTATTATTATTAATTCCTTATTATTTATAATATTTTGTGATGTTGTTTTTGTTTTGATTATTATTGTTTGTGAATTAAAAGGGTGACAAGATTCAAGCTTCGGTGAGGAAAGCCTTGTTGTCTCACTTTCAATCTAAAATATGTGATGAAACTGTGTATAATTTCAAATACTTTGGTGTTGTCACTAATTCTGGACCTTATAGGACTACAAAACACAAATTCAAGTTGAATTTGTAGAGTGGCACGGTTGTTACAAAGGTTGAAACTGATCTGATATGGTTTTGATGGATGAAAAGGTTGTTGTTGTTGTTTGGTTTTTATTATTATTAATTCCTTTTTATTGATTATATTTTGTGATGTTGTTTTTGTTTTGATTATTATTGTTTGTGAATTAAAAGGGTGACAAGATTCAAGCTTAGGGGAGGATTGTCTCAGTTTCAATCTAAAATATGTGATGAAACTGTGTATAATTTCAAATACTTTGGTGTTGCCGCTAATTCTGGAGCTTATAGGACTACAATACACAAATTCAAGTTGAATTTGCAGAGTGGCACAATTGTTACAAAGGTTGAAACTGATCTGATAATGACCTCTCCTTATAAATTGGTGTATTTCCCATAAATTGTTGGGAAAATTGATATGGACTATCTGATCGGTAAAATCACTTTTTTAAAATTTGATTATGTTAAAGTTTTATACTTTATTATATTATACGATAGTATGATTTTTTAATTGTTCTTCTTCATCAATCGAGATAGATGTCGTGGCAATCGTATCTGTTGTTGGACGTGAGAGGGTTTATGAAAGGAATCAGGTTACTACGAAGTTTAAAGTGATTGAGTTAGAGTCTAATGGGTAAGTTATTGTATATTATACAAACCTTTGAATACTACATTACAGTTCCATTTGACTTATATTGAATGACTTTGTTTATTTAACTATATGCATAATGAAACTTGAATGCACACTTTTTGGATCGCCCCACTCAACCAGTCAGTTATATGAAGGATGCTTTTGAGTTGAGTTCAGAAGAAGTGTTCTTGAATTTTAGTCAAAGAAAAACAATCGAGGAGCTAAAAGATTGTCAAAATGTTGTCTTATATATATATATATATATATATATATATATATATATATATATATATATATATATATATATATTAATTTTTATATGTAGTGACAATATTGATAATTATTATAATTTTCTTATTCCTATGTTGTGTGTGTAGGACATGGTTTGTTGTTGGTGGCAATGATTGGTGGTATGCTGCATGTGTCTGCAACAAGGGAGTTGTTTCAAATTCCAAAAGGTTGTTTTGCCCTAAATGTAACAAACATGTTTGGACTATTGTGCCAAGGTGATCATCTTACAATGTTTCAATATTCCATTAGTTTATAATGTTGCTCATGTGTATTTTCAATATTCATTACCTTATTTCTTCAATTTCTTAAAATCTTAAATCTATAGGTACCATGTCAAACTAAGAGTGATTGACAAAACCGATTATGCTACTTTTGTGCTTTTTAATCGTGATTGTTATTTGTTGACAATGAGGACATGTTCTGATTTGATTGAAGATATTGATAATGTTAGTATTTTTCAAATATGCATATGTTTGTTGTTTTTTATTGTCATATAATTATTGAGTTCATTATTTACTACAACTTATTTTATAACTATTGTGTATTAGGAACTTGAATCGGCCATTGTGCCCAAAGTTATTTCTGATTTTGTTGAACAAACAATGCTATTTAAGATAGATGTCAAGAATGATGTCAACTCTGGATTTGAACAGTCGTTTCGTATCAAAAAAGTTTATACTGACAAAGATATTGTGACTAAATTCCAATATGTTGTCAAGGTGTGTTATACTCTCTTAAATTTCTGATATTTTTTAGTCAGAACTATCAAATCTATTCACTTAAATAATTATTATTTTGACTATTTTGATGTTTTGTTTGTGTTATTTAAAATCCAATCGGTGATGAAGATGATTTGGCGGTCGGTGTTGATCAGAGTCAAATGGATGTTGGTGTCGCTAAGGATTTGAATTCCAAATTTCAAAATGAGATTGTTGATGAGACATGTGAAGACACTACTACATTGACCAAGAATATTGGAAGTGATTCTGCATATTGCACTCCTATTACAAGGGATTTTGTGGAAGTTTCTAATGAGCGTGATGGAGTCAGCTCAAGAACAACCAAAAACATAAAGATTGAGAAGGATTGAGGGACATCTTTCATCTAATACACTTTATGTTAAAACTTTTGGCACTTTTCTAGGATGAGACTGTGTTTACTTTACATTTTGGGGGCATGTGTTTAGCCTAAGTATTATTATTTTGTTCTGGTTTATGTTTACAATCCTACTATGATATGTTTACAATTTTATCATTGGTTTTGGTTTAAGTTTCTCCAAGTTACATTTCCTGGCCTAAAGTTTACTCTTTGCGTGATTTGGATTTATTATTGATGAAAATGTAATTTATTTACATTGGTTTATACTTTCAGTTATATTATACTTCATTGCTATTGTATTATTATTATGACTGTTTTGGACTGGCCTAGCATATGCCCTACACCAAATCAAGGCCCAACCTAGCAAACAATTGGGGACCAGCCCACTATGAGATCCACGAGGATATAGCCGTTACAGAAATAGAGTCGTTGGCATATAGCCATTAGGGATTTCCCCCTTACGCGCCAAAATGTCTTCCATGCGGCCAACTGCCCAACGGATTTGCTAAGGCAGTTACTCTTGGTCAAGAGTTACGCGCTCGTATCATGCGGGCATATGCCCCTATAAAACTCTCAATCTTTGGAGAGTCGGGTATTCACTTTTTACACCCCCCATTTTACTTACGCTTTGGTTATCATTCTAAAACTGACTTGAGCGTCGGAGTACCTTGCAGGTACCCCACCACCTTCTCCCACCAACGTATCACAGTCCTAGCTAAAGACCACAAAGACTTGTCCGGATTCTTTCTGTAAAAGGGCGCCGTCTGTGGGAACCTAAAAGCTCCCCCGTCTTTCGTGATCAAGGTTCCCCTTTCACTGCAAGACCAAAGCTCATCTTTTCGTCTTCATGGCAACTCCAGTGCACGAGACTGTCAAAATACCTCAGTCGTTCTCAACGAAAATGACAACACCGACAACCAAGGAACCTTTCAGCTCAACGCCGGTCATGGTGAAGGACACCCTCCTTCCCCGACTTCAAATAACCGGAAACAACCATTCGTTGTTCATGCATATCCCATATTCGAACCGATTCCCATCTCGGCGGAAGCAGATGTCACCACTCAGGCCCTCATCGTTGCCCTTAATAAGGCAAATCTCACCCTCTTTCAACAAAATGAACACATGAAAGTGCTCGAGCAGAGCCACTGCTCCCCTTCACCGTCTACGCGAAGACGTCGCAAGGGTTCTCCTCGAAGATCTCGATCTCCTTCATGAGGTCGAAAAGGGAAAGAACCAAAACACTCTTCTCCCAGGGATCAGGATCCGCCTGAAAGTTCGCGTCCAGAACGGGTCCGAAAACGCACCCGATCTCCTTCGCATAGGTCAAGACACTCGCCGGGAGATCAAGATCGCGATAATAAAACCCGTTATGACGATGATTATCATTGGAGCAGGTCCCCTTACCCCGAGTCCAGTAGCAGCGATAATGAAGACCACTGCAGCCCCCTCAGTCGCGAGATCATGGAAACCTGCATCCCTCAAGGACTTGAGAAGCCTCATCCTTTGGCCACCTATGATAGGACAATTGATCTCGACGATCACATTGAAAACATCGAGGTCATGCTCCACTATCATCACATAGAGGGTGCCATCAAATGAAGATTGTTCCCCATCACCTTACCTAAGGGCGCCATGTCGTGGTACCAGCATCTCCCCGCAGGATCCATCACATCATAGAGGGTCCTGAAAAACCAATTCACCAGGCATTTCACCACCTCCAAGCGTCATCCAAAGTCCGAAGCTACCCTCGAAGGTGTAAACACCCCAAATTTGACCTCACCCTTTCACACCATGGCTTGTGATCTTTTCATTTGCATAAATTCAATCATAGCATCTCATACCACATTTTTTATTCACTGCATTGATTCAAAGTCATCTGCATCTAGGGTTTGTGATCTGAGCCATCCATGAGCCATTTGAGCCACTCCAAAGATCATCAATCATTTAAAAGGGGTCCATGTATGTTCAAGCATCATATTATATCCTCACAAAGTCAAGAAAGTCAAAGAATCACAAGAACTGAGAAAGGCATGGAAGCAGAGCCAAGCTTAACTGCACAGATGACCTAGAATTAGGGTTTTGGTTTCAAAGGCCATAACTCCAATTTTTTTGGTCATTCTTGTTTCTATTGGTCTCTATATGTTATGAGGATCATGCATATCAATTTTCATGAAGAAATTCAATGGGTAAGGCATCTGATCATAAGATGACTTCTTGAGCAAGTCAGTGTAAAATCAGGGCATCTGAGGCCTCCAATGACCCAACCAAAGGGGTTTCTCCATCATTTTGAATGTGTATGATCTTTATTTGATCATAGAAGATGTTAGAAGTTCACAAAATTGAAGAATTTCAAGCCATTTGCAAAGTTGCCTTTTTGGGAAAGTGACTTGTAATGCAAACTTGCCATTTTGGGAAAGTTTTTCAACCTCCTCTTTTTGATTCAAAAATGCTTCAAATGAGAAAACTTTGGTCATGAAAGTTGTAGAATGGATCCTCCCATTTTCAAAAAGTACAAGAACTCATTCTAATTCATTTTGGATCAAAAGTTATGGCTTGTCAAAGTTGGCAAAAATCACATAATTTCATGCTTTACACCAAAGAGGCATTTTGCAAAATGGTATGATAAGGCATTCTAAAGGCTTCAAATGTGCACAAACACTTCACTACATGCTCATGTGACCTCTAAAGATCAGAATTGGCCCAAGAATTATGCATTTTGGTGCCTTGAACTTAAGGAATTTCCAAAAGGGCCAAAGTTGGACAAATTTGCAAAATCACCCATAAGCTTCAATCCACTTGCTGCATTGCCTCAATCTTACTTCCATGGTTCTCCTTGATCACAGCTGCACAAGACATGCCCTTGTCCTTGGCCTGCCATGACCCATACCTCAAAGGACACCTAACATTGACTTTTGGTAAAAGGGACCATACCAATCAAGTTGTGCCACCAACAACTCTCTGCCCTATCACAGCTTGATATGTGGACTAAAAGAGACTCAAAACACACAAGAAGTAAGCCTGAATACACAACATTGCCATAGTTCCCAAAAACTTTCTTCTTGACATTTTCCTTCGAATCTCATCACACAAACATCAAACCTCAAAACCAACTTCACCATTCATTCAGAAAAGCTTCATAGAGCATAAACCACCCTTCATCCTGCCTTGAAAGTCCTTGAAACAGAAATACGATTTTCCACCCCCTTGGACAGAACTTCATCAATCTCACAAACCAGCCACCATACACTCCAACTAAGCCTTAAAGCATCTTCAGGGAGATCATTAGAGGAGTTTTGAAGCAGAGAAGCAGTCTGAAAGCTCCAAGTTGAAAGCTTCACCTCAGGTAGCTTCACAAAATCATTTTTCCAGAAACCTCTTTTTAAGTTATTGAAATGATCTACATGCTTCCCTGATTCCTCTGCACTTTTTACTTTTGAAAATGATTAATTATTGAGCATGTACTGTCTCTCTGAAAGTTTGGTCGTTTTTAGGTTTTAATTCGTATCTAGGTTTTGAGTGAAGAGAAATAGTTTTTGAGGGTGGATTCATGTTTAGGGAGGTTAGGAGGTTTGATCTGGAGCTTTACAGCTTTTAAAATGGTCCAGGGAAGTTTTTGTTCTTGAGTGGTCGCCGGAGAAGACGACCAGAACCACTGTTCCGGTCGCCTGAACTTGTTTAGCCCTAATTAGGGTTTAGCCACGTGATTAGTGTAGTTTGAACTTGGAGCGTTGGATGAAGCTTGGCGCGCGTGAACCTAGGGCCAGGATCTTCTCATTAGCCATTAATCCTGATTTATTTAAACTAATTAATTAGGGTTAAGTTAATTAAGTCAGTTCAAATGCAGACCGTCCAGATGCGCGCGGGTCAATTCCCTCCGTTTCTCTTTGAATCTCATCCCCAGGATTGGCATACTTCTCCTTTTAATTGTTTTTATTTCATTTTATTTGTATTTAACTTCTACGAATTTTTAAAAATAGCAAAATATATAAAAAAATTCTGATTTTTTTTGTCAAACATTTCATTAATTTTCAGAACCCAAAAATATTTTTATTTTTATTTTTTGAATTAAAAATTATTTTCAAATCATTTAAATGTTTATTTTTAATTAGTTAATGGAGATTAATTAATTAAAAATGCATTTAGGTATTTAAAAATCACCAAAAAATCACATTGCATTTTAAAACATTTAGAAACATTATCAAACTCTCAAAAAAAAATTCTTTTTGGTCCTTGACCTATTTTGACAATTTTCATTGGAATAAAAGTTGTTTAAAGGCAATATTTTTGTTCAAACTTGGAAAAATTTATTCTGCCTAACCATGAAGAGTTTGATGATGGTTCTTCTTGCATTGCATCCTTCATAGCATGTAGTTTCTAGGATAAAATTGGTTTGCATCTATTTTCCATTTTCAATTTAATGGGCATTTTTTCCTTTTGAGGTACCTTGAAACCCTAGTTGACTTGAGAAAATCATAACTTCCATTAGGTTTAGATTTAGGTCTCCTCCTTTAGGCAGTGAACTTATGTAGGGTTAGGGTTCCTTTGATACCATTTTCAATTTTTTATCTTGTCATTTGCTTCTGATTTTGAATTTTGCATTGCATATTGTATGTAAACCCTAATTTGTGCCTTCCTTTGCATCCATTTCTCATTTGCTTGCATTCAAGAACTTGACATGACATTTTGTGCATCCTCATGACATATGATACATCTTAGGACTTATTAGAATCATGATTGAGCATTGCATCATCCATTTGCCATGTTTTGTATCCTTTGCATTACATAAACTTTCATGAACTTTTATGATTCAAAGCATGCTTCATTTGCATCCTCATCCTTGTATGATCATCCACAACCCTTGACATGTGTTTGCATCATTAACACCATGCTCATGCTTCTGGTTTTGTCTTGCATCATGGAATTTCATCCCATTTTCATTGTATTGCATTTCTTTTGCTAACTTTTCAGGTGGTAAGTTGTTTTGAGAAGTGAATTTGCCTTCACTTCTCACAATCTCTCTTCATCTCTCTTATGCATCATTGCTGCATTTTATCTTTGTATTAGAGTGAGCTTGCTCATTCATGCTCTCTCCCACCTTCTTCCTTCAAGCAACTTGTCTTCTTAAGTGAAGCAAGTTGTCTTGCTTCTCTCTGTTTCTTTCTCCTTTCATCTGCTTCTCTCCTTGGTGGCTCTTGGAAGATTTCTCCTCTTAAGCCTCACAAACCCTAGGACTTCCAAGCATGATAACATTTTAGGATTGTTTAGTCCCCCTTAGACTCTTTCCTTTGAGTTTTCTTTGAGTCTTCTCTTCTCACCTCATAATCAAGGACTAAACCCTAAAGGTTTTAAGGCTTTGTGATTAAGCTTATGCCTGCATCCTTCTATTAGGATGGGGTGTATAACTTTAATCCTAAGTGTTAAACCCTTAATATGTTTAAATCCTCTAATCAATTCATTTAATAATCATCAAGACATCAAGCTTGTAACTTGGGCCTTGCATTAGGGTTCTAATTCTTCCTTAATTGGTTAAGAAGGACTAACCCTAGTGTTAATGGACAAGTCCTCCTCAAGTTGTCTTACAAACCATAAAATTCACTTCTTCATCTTATCATTAACTAAAATTCACCTTAATAAAGGCTTTGTTAGATCATGAGGTTAATCCCTAATCATGGATTAAGTTGAGGAGCCTTCCTCAGCTTAAATGTTCTCATCTATTATCCTTCTATTAGGATGGTGTAACGAGTCCATTAAATCCTTGATTATGGCTTAAACTCATTTCCTAACACTAAACAAAAACTCCAAAAACATTTAAATAATCACAAGTGGGTTAATGATCTTAATCCTACATCATGGTGATTAAGTGTGAGGTGTTTACTTCATACTTAAGGTATTCTCATTACCCCTAATCAGAGGGAGGATGTGATGAGTTTAATAACCCTTGGTTTAGGCTTAAGCTCATTAACTTATGAAAAATCCAAAAGCAACAAAAGATTGAAAACACAAAAACAAACAATAATCGTCTCCTCCGGGATTCTTTTCTCACCTCATTCACTCATAAACGAGAACTCGCTTCTTCCGTCTAATGCAAGACAATTAGCACCTGAGCCAGACAGGTCATACACTTGAGCATAGACAAGCAAGCAGTTCACAAGTCAATTTACCTTTCAGTCTCTTTGAGTCGAACTACGGTGTTCTGACTTCCTCATTGCACGAGAGGATACGTAGGCATAACTTAACAGTTATCGAACAAAAGTCTCTGTATATCCCCCCTCCATCCAGCATTATTCTTTAAGCCTCATAGTCTTGAGCATTGCACTCTTGTTCTTACACTGACACTTCTCTTTCACTTCACTTTCTTTTTACACTGACACTTGCATTCTTTCCAGCTTTGATACACAGATTGCACTGACACTACCCCTTTAAAACACAAATCTTTTTAGCGTGGATCCCGTCGAGTACGGCGGACAATCTGGGTGCTAATACCTTCCCAGGTTGTAACCAACCCCCTTTCTCAGTCTCTCTGGTTCGCGACCGTCTTATCCATATCTTTTCTCAGGTTTATGCAGCATTACCTTTCCTTCGGGATAAAAATGCCTAGCTGGCGACTCTTTCCTTTTCAGTTCACCCTTGTGTGTTCTCTCTTCTCGCCGACCGTTCGCATCTGTACCCCTTCTGACCCGGTGTCATTTGGTGGGAGCGACAGAAGGGATCGTGCAGGGGAAGGAAAAACCCCTAAGAGACTACATTGATCGATTCAACAAAGAGGTCGTGGAAGTGCACACCACTGACCACATGAAGCGGTATATCCTGGAGAAGGGCCTACGCCCCAACAACGAGTTCCAAAAAGCTGTGGGCATCGAACCTCCCCAATCCCTTGCAGAAATACTCCATAAGGCCCAAGCGTACATTTAGTACGAGGAGAAGAAGGCCACATACAAAAATAGATATTTGAGGAATCAGGAAAACACAAGGACTCACAAGCAGAAGGATGGAGATGATGCACCGCGACGTGAGAAACATATAGATGATCGTCCGCGAGAAAGTAGAGGACCATCTGGCTGTTTCTCAAAGTACACCCTTCTCACCGCCCCTCGCGAAAAGATCCTCAATGAGTGCATCAATACTGAGTTCAAACAGGGAGGTGTTCGCTTCCCCAAACCAACTGCTTCAAAAGACAATACCAACAAGAGCAAGTATTGTCGGTTCCATCGTAGCCACGGGGACATCACCGAAAACTGCATCCATCTCAAAGACGCCATTGAGATCCTCGTCAAAGAGGGGAACCTCAAGAAATACTTCAAATACGAAGTTCGTCGACAAGAGGAGACGAAGAGAGTCGACGAGGTCACCGAGGAGGCCACACCAATTCAGGTAGCCCTATATGTCACTAGACCTGAGGATTTCGATATTCCTCGACACCTTTTTGCACGCAAGATACTTTGTGTCGCACAATACTTGGGAGTGCTTCCCTTCGGCCATGCTCATTTCAGGTGGAGGTTACAACGAGATGACCGTCGGGTCCGTTAGATGAAACCTCGAGCATCTAACTGATTCATCACCAGTTCAGTTATCATCCATCGAAAGAGTCAAGGGGAAATCCCAACCAATTACATTCTACAGGGAGGAGATGCTCGGAGGATCCCCAAACTCCGACATCACATTGTTGATCCGTGCAAAGATGGCAAAGACAGATGTGCGCAGGATACTCGTCGATCAAGGAAGCTCGGTCGACATCATGTACACTTCACTCTTTCGGGCTCTACAGCTCGACCAAGGAAACTTTTCCCGTACGTAGGTTCTAATTTTCAAGGATTTAACGGGGCTACTACCAAACCCTAGGGCTATGTCAAGTTGAACGTCACTTTCGAGGAGGGGGATGCTTCCAAGACAATCAAAACACACTTCCTGGTAATCAAATGTCTGTCACTCTATCAGTGCATCTTGGGAAGACACACACTTGCCGAGCTCATCGTTGTCCCTTCAACGGTCTACCTAAAAATGAAGTACTACACTGAGAAGGGTCACGTAGCTACCCTGCACTGAGATATCGAGGCAGCTAGAAGGTGCTTCGAAGCAACGACCATATGTCATACCGTGATAGAGACTGTACCAAAGAACGGGAAACGCGCAAGGGACGAAGATTCTCCGACCAACGATGCCCAACCCGGGAAAAATCCAATCGTCCAAATCAACTCGATCGACCTCGACCCCCGCATCCCTATGGATGACAAAGAAGGTGGTCCCATAGATAAGTCACCCAGGTTATGCCCTTTTCCCGCTGGTGAATTCGAAGTTGTGACTTTCGAAGACAACCCAAATTAAGGAGTCCGTATCGGAGCAGGCCTCCCTGACGGAGTCAAAGAGCAGTTGAAGTAGTGCTTACGCAGCAACGCCAAACCCTAGGACTTCCAAGCATGATAACATTTTAGGATTGTTTAGTCCCCCTTAGACTCTTTCCTTTGAGTTTTCTTTGAGTCTTCTCTTCTCACCTCATAATCAAGGACTAAACCCTAAAGGTTTTAAGGCTTTGTGATTAAGCTTATGCCTGCATCCTTCTATTAGGATGGGGTGTATAACTTTAATCCTAAGTGTTAAACCCTTAATATGTTTAAATCCTCTAATCAATTCATTTAATAATCATCAAGACATCAAGCTTGTAACTTGGGCCTTGCATTAGGGTTCTAATTCTTCCTTAATTGGTTAAGAAGGACTAACCCTAGTGTTAATGGACAAGTCCTCCTCAAGTTGTCTTACAAACCATAAAATTCACTTCTTCATCTTATCATTAACTAAAATTCACCTTAATAAAGGCTTTGTTAGATCATGAGGTTAATCCCTAATCATGAATTAAGTTGAGGAGCCTTCCTCAGCTTAAATGTTCTCATCTATTATCCTTCTATTAGGATGGTGTAACGAGTCCATTAAATCCTTGATTATGGCTTAAACTCATTATCTAACACTAAACAAAAACTCCAAAAACATTTAAATAATCACAAGTGGGTTAATGATCTTAATCCTACATCATGGTGATTAAGTGTGAGGTGTTTACTTCATACTTAAGGTATTCTCATTACCCCTAATCAGAGGGAGGATGTGATGAGTTTACTAACCCTTGGTTTAGGCTTAAGCTCATTAACTTATGACAAATCCAAAAGCAACAAAAGATTGAAAACACAAAAATAAACAATAATCGTCTCCTCCGGGATTCTTTTCTCACCTCATTCACTCATAAACGAGAACTCGCTTCTTCCGTCTAATGCAAGACAGTTAGCACCAGAGCCAGACAGGTCATACACTTGAGCATATACAAGCAAGCAGTTCACAAGTCAATTTACCTTTCAGTCTCTTTGAGTCGAACTACGGTGTTCTGACTTCCTCATTGCACGAGAGGATACGTAGGCATAACTTAACAGTTATCGAACAAAAGTCTCTGTATATCCCCCCTCCCTCCAACATTATTATTTAAGCCTCATAGTCTTGAGCATTCCACTCTTGTTCTTACACTGACACTTCTCTTTCACTTCACTTTCTTTTTACACTGACACTTGCATTCTTTCCAGCTTTGATACACAGATTGCACTGACACTACCCCTTTAAAACACAAATCTTTTTAGCGTGGATCCCGTCGAGTACGGCGGACAATCTGGGTGCTAATACCTTCCCAGGTTGTAACCAACCCCCTTTCTCAGTCCCTCTGGTTCGCGACCATCTTATCCATATCTTTTCTCAGGTTTATGCAGCATTACCTTTCCTTCGGGATAAAAATGCCTAGCTGGCGACTCTTTCCTTTTTAGTTCACCCTTGTGTGTTCTCTCTTCTCGCCGACCGTTCGCGTCTGTACCCCTTCTGACCTGGTGTCATTTGGTGGGAGCGACAGCTTGGCGACTCTGCTGGGGACCCTTATACTGTAACCAGGCTTCTGGTTCTTTTTGTGGGTTCCTCCTAGCGCTTGTTTGATTTGTGTTTACTGGGGTGTTATGTGCTAATTGTGTTTATTTATTTGCTTTATGTACAGCTTTATTTTTTGCTTTCCTTTACAGTTTTCCATACTTCATACTGTCATCATTTTGCTGGATCTGGTTTGTTGTTTTGATGGGTGGGGGTTTCATTGAGAGTTTGAGGTCCTATACCTGGGACCTGAGTGACACCTAGGCTAGAGTGGTTCATGTTCTTTCCCATTCCATTTCGGTCTGGTGCGGGAATATGAAACACGGTTCAGATGTGGGTTTCTTCTTGAGAACTCTGTGCTACAGATTTCCTGTAGTGCTAGGGCTATCTGGGAAGCCTGCTAAGTCCGGATGACCTTTATTATGACTTTCAGAAACTGGGGTGAATTAGAGGAGGATCTTTTATGGTTATTGTAAACATTGTACCTCCAGGTTAGAAGTGTTTACACTTCTCATAACTGATCCAAGTCTGAGGATCCTTGTTCTAGAACACTACCTGTGAGGGGGTTGGGCTATTTACAGGTTTGCAGGTACCATTGGCCACATCATACCCTGTTACTTGTTTTGTTTAAGAGTACCTCATTTTGGACATTTCTTGTGATTTAACCCTGGACATGTGACTCTTTATTTGAGTCCCCCACCTTGGTTACTGGATTTCTGAACCTCCATCTGGACTTCTTGAACATACATGGACCTTATATCAAGACAAATAATCATATCCAGCTTGATCACAAACCCTTGCATATCATTTGCATACATTATCATTGCATCATTTGATATTTGTTTATTTGTGTTTCAGGGTATCCACATTATATCTGGTTTGGTTTTGACCCCTTCTTTTGCATAGACCTCAGTTTCAGCTATCTTCATCATTTGCCTGCTTCAGCTGTTCTCATCATCACCAGCATCAGCCTATCAGTGGCTCATCTCCAGTATCAGTTTTGATCTTCATCAGCAGCTATCTTCATTATCTTCAGCAGCATTCATGGCTACTCCTAGGAAGAGCAACATTTCCTACCATTTCTTTGAGCCTGTGTTGACTGGTATCAGGCAGGTCCAGTCACTTATCACCCCTGACCATATCCCATTGTTTAGAGAGCATTATGGAGGTATCTTGGACATGGTTATGGACCTTGACCCTTCTCAGAGGAGCATGATCCACACATGCTTGCAATTTTATGACCCTCCTTTGAGATGCTTCACTTTCCCAGATTTTCAGTTAGGGCCTCTGCTGGAAGAATTTCATCATTGATTGGAGTACCTATCAGAGGGGGAATCCCCTTCAACCCAGAAATGACTTTTCCCAGCAATGGAGAAGTGGCAAAAGCACTGTACCTGGAGCCTGCCTTGATTGAACAAAGCATGACAACAAAAGCTGGGATCCCTGGTTTACACTTAGACTTCTTGATTTCTCAGGCCATCCTGAAGGCCTCCTTGGGAGAGTGGAGGGCAGTCTGTGCACTGTTAGCCCTAAGCATATATGGGGTTATACTGTTTGCAGATGAGCCCAAGTTTATCAGCAAGAATGTCATTCACCTTTTCCTTCTGAGGAACCCAGTACCCACATTGCTGGGAGATTTCTATTACTCCATTCATCAGAGGAATGAGAAACAAAGGGGGAAGTTAGTGAGATGTTGTGCTCCTTTGTTTCACACCTGGCTGCTCAGACACCTGCCTAAATCAGATGCCTTCTTAAATCCTCACCAGCAGAAGAATTGGGCTAAGAGGCTCATTGCTTTGACTTCAGATGATATTAGATGGTGCACCCAGAGCACCAAAGGCAAAGACATTATCACCAGCTATGGGCAATACCCAAATGTACCTCTGATAGGAGTAAAGGGTTGCATCAACTACAATCCTTTGCTGTTTAAGAGACAACTGGGTTATGCTTTGGTCCACCCTCCTAGAGTGCAAGATTTAGCTGAGAACCTGTATTGTGAAATAAAGCCTAATCTAGCTGCTGTCAGACAAGCATCCTGGGCTTGGGACAACATCCAGACAAAGGGGATGGCTATTCTTGGAAGGTGTAATAATGTTGCTTCAGCTCAGTACTATGATTGGTCCCGTACTAGAGCTCAGATTACTGGAATGCCTTTCACCATTGAGGATATACCTGGACCATCAACATTACAGCCAACAGCCACTGTCAGCCTGGAGGAATTTGAGAAACTGAAGGAAAGGAATGAGAATCTGTCTCAAGCTTTGAAGAAGACCCTTTGGGAAAGGAGTGATGGTCGTCTGGACATTGAGAGGTTGGAAAAGCTTAAGGTGGAGCATCTGGCCAAGATTGAGAAAACAGAGGACTACATCAGGAAGGCAAGAGCTGGGGAGAAAATATTGAAGAATGCCTGTAAAGAAGCCAAGATTCAGAAGGCCAGGACCGAGCTTTATCTGCAGGAGAGTCAGGCTAGGTGGGTCAGGATCACTGAAGCCCGGACACAAGAAGATCAGAGAATTCAAGCCAAGATTGAACAGTTAGAGGCCAATGAAAAGAAGCAGCAGGAAGCTTTGCTGGCAGCCCAGAAGGAGATCTCAGAGTTGAAGCTTAGGGCTGGATTGAAGAGATCAAAGGATCAGGACAGACACAAGAAGCTGACCACTGCCATTGCCACCAGGAACCTCCTCATTAGGACCATTACAGAGCATCCGGCTGGTCCAGTGACTGAGGCACTTCTGAAGGAGGTTAAGGAGGATGAGTTTGGATTGGATGTTTAACTTCTTTGTTTGTTGTTCATTTCCTTTTATGTACTTTTCTTTTTGTTGTATTTTGACCCTCCAGGGGCATGTGTTGTAAAACAAACTATGTATTGTTCATTACTTGTAATATATTAGTTTGCTTTCATTGGGTTTCTTTTCTCAAGCAACATCAAGCATCTTCCTCGAGGTCTGGAAAGGTCAAAACCAAGAACCAAGCCGGATACCTTGGAAAACAAATAAGCATACTGCATTTGCATACTAACTTTTGTTTTGTTTTGTAGGTTTTGTCATTATTTTGTTTGTTTCTAACTCTGTTGTGGTTCAGGAAATATTGCTCGTCGTCGGGTGTTCCCTGTCAACCGTACGCACCAGTACCCTACACGCAACAACCTTCCTGGTATCCAAATGGATCAAGTATAGCAAGACCTGACTGAGGTCAGGACTCAGATGGCTAATGAAAGAGTGGAGATGAGAAACCAAATGGCTCAATTCATGACTGTAATGACTGGCTTGGCCCAGAGTCAAGAAAGATTAAGGGCATTGGTGGAGAGACAAACTCTCGAGGAACCTCATCCTGGAACTAGAGGAACAAGTAATAATGAAAGAGGTCAGCCTCATGTTAATCCACCAGTATTTGGACCTCATCTGGATCCGGAAGTCAATATCCCGGGAAATGTGCAAGGAAATACTGCTGGGGGCAGGATCTTACAAGAGGATCCCCAAGAGGAGCAGTTTACTGTAATGGGAGCTGGAGACAAAGTCTACGATAGGAGGTTTGATGAAATTGCTGAGAAATTGAGATCTTTGGAGTCTCAAAATTCCTTGGGCTTCGATGTAATGGATATGGGGTTAGTGGATGGGGTGAGAATTCCCCACAAATTCAAACCCCTGTACTTTGAGAAATACAATGGAACTTCTTGTCCACGAACTCACCTGCAGTCTTTCCTGGGAAGACTTAAAGCATATACCATGGATGAAAAGCTGTGGATGTTCTACTTTGAAGACAGTTTGACTGGGGCTTCAAGGGAATGGTATTCACACTTGACCAGAGCTACCATCAGATGCTGGAAGGACTTAGCTGAGGCCTTCATCAGACAATATCAATATAACCTGGACATGGCTCCTAACAGGACCCTCCTGATGGGAATGTCCCAGTCTTCCAGAGAAAGCTTCAGAGAATATGCCCAGAGGTGGAGACAGCTTGCTGCTGTTGTCCAACCACCCATGTCGGAGAGAGAAATGGCCGACATGTTCATGAATACTTTGCAAGGAACATATATTGATAGGCTGGCTGCCTTTTCTTCTACGAGCTTCGCTGATGTCGTCATAGCTGGTGAAAGAATCGAAAGTCTGTTAAAAATGGGCAAAATTTCTAATAATGGTGCAAGCTCATCCAGTAATCCCAGGAAGCCTTTCGTAGGACCCCGAAGGACCGGTGAGACAAATGCCATTCATGCCAGCAGGGGCAGACCTCAGTATGTTCACAGATCAGTAGCAGCAGTTACCATTCCAACTCCGATTCCTCAGCAATCAACATATCAACAACAACAACAACCACATTATCAACAGCAAGTTCAGTATCCGCAACAGAGAACCTACAACAACAACAATAGCAATCAGCAACGGCGACCCTTCCAACAAAGACCATCACAGGCAAACAGGGTGATTGACCCCATCCCTATGCCTTATGCCGCTTTATTGCCACAACTCCTGAAGCTTAACTTGGTTGAGTTAAGGACGTTGGCACCACCAGATCCCCTGAATCTCCCAAGGAATTATAATGTTAATGCCAGATGTGCTTTCCATTCCAATGCACCTGGTCACGACACTGAAAAGTGCAGGGCCCTGCAAATGAAAGTTCAAGATCTGGTGGATTCTAAAGCCCTCAACTTTGCACCTCCTCCAGATGTCAACAAAAATCCCATGCCCAATCATGGCGGACCAAGGATTAACGCCATTGAGGAAGACAAACCATCTACCTTGATCACCAGTGTTGCACAAATTCGAACACCTTTGGTCGAAATTAAAGCTCAGCTTCTAGAGTGCCAAGTGTTCCCCGGGTGTGAGCTCGGTTGTGGGTATTGCAACATTGCAGTCAACGGGTGTGAAAATTTGAGAAACGGCATAGACAGTCTTATCAAGGATGGTATCCTCCAGATTTCAACAACGGCGGCTACAAACCCAGCAATTCCTTTAACAACAATTCTCGATTCTTCTACAACAGCACCAACAATCATTCCTACCGATTCATCAATATCATCAGCAATTACTCCATCCATCACTTCAACAAGTCAAAATTCAACAACCATTTCTTCTACAACATCAGCATCCACTTTATTAGCAGAATCTTCTACAACGCCAGCAAAAATTAACGAAGATGTCTCAGCGGTTACAATCTACTATGACCCATCAGAGGTTCCTCCCAGTAGTAATTTTCAACAACAAACTGTGGCACCTCCTACCAGATCGCCAGTCACAATTTACTATGATCCGCACACCATTACAGTACCCTCCTCTGCAGCAGTAAGTCCAGTTACCATTACGGTGCCTGGACCCGTTCCTTATGAAAGCAGTAATGCCATACCTTGGCATTATGGCTCTGATCTTTACTGCAACGGGGAGAAAATCACTCTGGATTCATCAACCTCTTCTCCACAAATTGATAATGTTGGGGGAGGCGGATGCTTCTGTTGCACCCCAAAATTTGCCCTCACAATACAAGACTTTGTGTTCTCTGAAGGTTCACAAGGTTCACAAGCTTCCCAATGCTTACAAGACCTTTCACAAGGTTCATGAAGTCTACAAGTTACTTTATGAAGTTCACAAGGTTCACAATACAAGACTTTGTGTGCTAAGAAGGTTCACAAGGTTCACAAGTTCCACAATGCTTTCAAGACCTTTCATGAGGTTCATGAAGTCTACAAGTCACTTCTTGAAGGTTCACAAGGTTCACAAGCTTCTCAACATTTACAAGACCTTTCATGAGGTTCATGAAGTCTACAAGTCACTTCTTGAAGGTTCACAAGGTTCACAAGATTCACAATGTTTACATGACCTTTCATGAGGTTCATGAAGTCTACAAGTCACTTCATGAAGGTTCACAAGGTTCACAAAGTTCACAATTGGTCAGAAGAGTTGACAATTCCCTCAGACAATGCACCTCCTAAGCAGTGCATCCAAAACTAGGGTTTTGACTTTAATCAGGCTAAATGGACTTCCAAGACTTAAAGTGAGCTCCATAACATCTTATATGTGTGTAAGAAACCCCATGACAAGTTTCAAGACTTTTCTCAGAAGTTTGCTCAGTCAGATGATCAGATAAGTCAAAATCAGTCAATGCAGTTAAAAAGTCAAACTGAGGTCAACTGTGGTCAAACCAAAGTCAAACTTCATGATTTTTTGCCAACATCAAGTATATGAAGTAAAATTCATCATTTGATCAAGGGTTGATCATGATTCATCAAGGAGATTTCAGATCATCAAGAATCAGGAGTTTCTAAATTAGGGTTTCCTCAGTAAAAGTCAACTGAACTTTGACCAGCCATAACTTTCACATGCTTCATCACCAAGTCTCCACTCAAAGCTCATTTTGAAGGAAATTGAATTCTCTACAACTTTGTGTCTCACAAGCCAAGCCCAAAAATGCTTCATTTGGAAGGTATGAGCTAAGACATTATAGGTCCTTTTGAAAGTCAACAAAAAGTCAACAACTTCAAAAGGGCATAACTTGAGATTGGTAAATGATATGGACATGAAACCAGTGGGGTTGGTTAGAGGACTCTTCAAGCTTTCCAAAATGTCCAAGAACACCCTCATAGCATTAAAATTGAAGGATATGTGCCCTTGCAAAGTTGGGAAATTTTGAGTTGGTTTATGATGAAAAAGGAGGTCTAAAACCAATTTCTTCCAAATGGGCTTGCCAAATGATGACCCAATCCATACATTGACTTCATGCACGACCCAAACCATTAAAAATCAGAATTTTTATTATTTTATTTTTATTTATTTTGATTTAATTCATTAAAAATCATTTTAAATAAAAATAAAATATGAAAATGTAATATTTGATGGAGATTGAGCTTCTAGAAAGTCTTAAATGTTGATTGGAATTGAAGAGGAATGAAATCATAAGATTTGTCCAAAAATAGCAAGCCTTCATACAAGAATATTGGATTTTAAAGGCATGATCAATTTGGATCTTTTCATATCAATTTTTCCACATGATCAATCAATTTTATTGACCTAATTCAATCACCTATAAGTACTAAACATAACCCTATTGCAAAAGGACGAATTTCAGCAGCCTCATAGGTAAGTTCATACTTCAAAAATTCAAGCCAAAAGTCACATTCGGATTCTTTGATTCAAGGCACTAGAAGGTAAAATAAGAACATAGCAATGTTCCTTGGACATTCTTGAAGCAAAATCATCACTCATATGCATCAATGCCATGCTGGATTGCTCAACCCGAAGCCACCTTGTGCTTGAAAATAATTTTTTCGATTCCATTAATTTGCTGCATATTAATAAATTTTGGTTGCATAATCTTGTTTGTGATGTTGTGTAGATTGTTTCTGGATCATTAAACCAAAGCTTCATTGCCTAGAATGGATTCGGCCATGATTAGGGTTTGGACCTCCAAATTAGGGTTCTTCGATTCATTAAATATAAATGAATTTTGAGAACATAGGAATGTTGTATGGACTGTGAGGATCATAAAACACTAATTAATTTTATGAATCGATACTGTTTTGTGGCTGTTTCATTTTCGCAGGTTTGAAACCATGAAGAACACGTAGCAAAATTCGCAGGAAAAAAGGCAGCAAGATTCGCAGGAAATTTGGAGAAGAAGAAGCAGTTTGGCGCGTTCTGGAAATTCAAATTATAGTTTAAAAATATTATGTTTTATTATTGGTTTGTTATCACAAGCGCGTGCTTGTCCCAGTGGTTGGCTGCTTGGTCTTGGACATTTGAAGCAAAGGGCAGGGGATCGAATCCTGGCCGTGGAAAATAATTTTGGTTTTTTCTCATTTATGCATTGAGTACTATATATTATGAATTGTTGTTGGTTTGTAGACAGGTTCGCTCATCTAGCTTGGTTGGTAATGTGCATATGCGTTTGGTTCAAAGGTCCTGGGTTCAATCCTCCCCCAGGCCTTTTTTGCTTTATTATTTTTCTGATTTTTTAGGTTTCAAAGAACAAAACTGATTCAACTCATTCTACTATCACCAAAGCATGGCTGGCCTGGTGGTATGTTTTGTTGCTTGTAGGCAGGATGTCCTGGGTTCAAACCCAGCCAAGGTAAGTTTCTTTTTACTATTTTTTCTGTTTTAATTTATTTAATTAATTTGCTTAAATTATTTTCTTATTATTAATTAAAAAATAAATTATGCATGTATATGTATTTAATAAATACCTAAAACAACATTTATATTTTCTAAAATTCTAAACTTTTATTTTTCTCAATTTAAATTATTTTCTTTGTTATGTAATTAAATTGTAATATATGTTTATTTATTAATTTTGTATATTATAAACCCTAAAAATATTTTCTAAAAAAACTAACTTTATAAAACCCTAATTTATTTTTTCTAAACAAATGTTAAAATCTAATTTTATTTTTCTAACTTAATTTTTTGTAAATATAATATTTAATATAATTTTGTAAATATAATCTTTAATATGCTTAAAATTTATAAATATAATTATGATAATTAAGTTTTTGTAAATATGCTTATATCAAAATTTTTTATAATATGAAATTGTTTCTATAATTTGTTCATAATCTAAATCTTATTCTTTTATTTTAAAAACAATAAAATTTTATAATTATAATTCCTTATGTTTAGAATTAATAAGTTGCATATAATTTTATAATTAAATTGTTCATATTTCTTAATAGTTTCTAATTCTTATTTTGTTTATTATTATTACTAATCATATTATTACTAATCCATTTATTTTATTATTATACTTATTATTATTATTATTTCACTAACCTTATTTATTTTTTAATTTTTATTATTACTAATCTCTATTATATTTATTATTGCCTATTTATTTATTTTGGCTTATTATTTATATTTATTTATTTGCTATTTATTTTAATTGTTTATTATAATTATTATGTAATTGCTCCTTGGTGTAAATTTTTGTAAATGTTTAATTTATTTAATTTTTATGCTATGGTTAGTAATATAGGGAGTGTAAACATGTATTCTATTTTAAAATTGAATTTAGATCACTTTAATTATAAGATAAATTAAATTAAACACTCACACACGTAAGTCGATTTTTAATCGCCATCTCACTTTCTAGGGTTGCCTCTTATTGTTGCCTATTCAAAAAGGTCAAGTGGGGTGTATAAAGCAAGTCCCTTAAAAGAAAAGTCATCAAGTCCCTTAATGGTTGCCTTTAAAGATCAAGTCCCTTTTCGAATAATGATGACAGTCCCTCCTAAATGCTTAATACACCTCACAGTTGCCTTCATAAAACAGATGTCCCTCATATGTCCCTTACATCCAAGGTAATGACTACCTATTCCTTAATAATAGGAATAGTCTTACCATTTAAAGGATAAAGAACAGAAAGACTTAAAACTTTAGGGTAGGTACCTCATAGTTGCTTGCTCACTTCATTCAAAATTTTCAAATACTTCACAAATTTCAAACAAATTTTCAAATACAAGTTTTTACGCATCCTTACATGGATCATTATTAACTCTTATGAAATTTTTTTATCCACACACTACACTTTTCAAAAACAATTCAAAGTGAGCTAAGTAACTAAGAGCCCATGGATAACCATGGATGTAAAGGGTGCTAACACCTTCCCTTTACATAACCTACCCCCCGGACCCAAAAATCTTTTAAAAGGTCTTTCCTGTTCTTTTATGCCTTTCCTTTGGATAAAATAAAAGTCGGTGGCGACTCTTGCTATCCGCAACATAACTTAAAGTCAGTTCTCCCACCGTGTTACAGAACTGGCGACTCTGCTGGGGATATAAATTTAAGAGGGGTACCCTTAGGAATTAGATCACTTTAAATTGTTTGCCTTGTTTGCTTTATATTATCTTGTTGGGGTGCTCTTATGTGTGAAAGGTCCTAACCCGGATCTAGTGTACCTTAGGTAAATGGCTATAGACCAAGGAAACTGTACGACGTATATCGATACGGTTGATCTGGTGGCCATAGTTAGTGTGACTTCTTGGTTGGTGCTTATGTTCCTTAAGTCAAGTTGAGGATAATATGAGGCTGCCATATGTTGTCAATGCACTAAATAACTTTTAGAACCCTAGTTAACTCATCTTGGCCTTTAGAAAGTAGTGAGGTAACCGGCTTTGGTGCAGACTGAAGTTGGTTGACACTCGATACTACGCTCATTGAGATCTTAAACTTGGAGGGTTTTGGTTGGCAAGTAAGTTGCCTTCTGATCAACCACCCTTGTGAAGGATCAATGATATTGAGATCCCTTAGAACCTGGTTACTTTTGTAGGACAGGATGGACCAACTAACTTCAGGGGAGGGTACTTACCTTTGAACCTCATGCAAGCCTTTAAACCTAGGGCTATTGTGTGACTTGTTTGTGTGTGCCACATGTTTGTGGTTGAGCATAACATCATGACATCATCATGCATCATAAGCATATCATTTTCACTAACCATTTCAAGGACCAAAGGATTTATCTTTGTTCTTTGTTGCAGGTCATGGCTTCTGCTCGTAGAAACACCATCAGGATCAACTTTGTGGGCATACCTGCTAAGCTTAAAGAATTGGTTTCTCAAGTGTCTGATCACTCCCAGTTCATCAAGAGACATGGTCACCTATTGGATCTAGTCACTTCAGGGTTCAATGAAGACATGATGAGTGTCCTGTTTCAGTTCTTTGACCCTAAGCACCACTGCTTCACATTCCCTGATTATCAGCTGGTTCCAACCATGGAGGAGTTCTCTAAACTTCTGGGTATACCTGTTCTTGATCAAAGACCCTTCACAGGCTTGGAGAAGGAGCTTAAACCAGAGGTTATTGCTGCAGCTCTACATCTGAAGAAGTCTGACATTGTTCTAGAAACGAGAAGCAGAGTCAAGGGTATTCTTGCCAAGGTGTTGATAGAGAAAGCTCAGGTGTTCTTGAAGGCCATGAGCTATGATGCTTTTGAGGAGATCTTAGCCTTGCTGATTTATGGCTTAGTATTGTTCCCCAATCCAGATCAGTTCATAGATGTTCATGCCATCAATATATTCCTGAGTCACAATCCAGTGCCTACATTGCTTGGAGACATTCTACATTCTCTTCACACCCGTACTACAAGGGCAAGAGGAACTTTGATGTGCTGCATACCTTTGCTCTCTAGGTGGTTTATTTCTCACCTTCCTCGCTCAGTAATGAAGAATGAGCAAGGGTTCAGATGGTCTAAAAGGATCATGTCACTTTCTCACTCAGATATTCATTGGTGCTCCAGATCTATGGAGAATGTCACTATCATTGACCGTTGTGGGGAGTTTCCTAACGTGCCACTTCTAGGCATAAGAGGAGGCATCACCTACAACCCCTATCTAGCTTTACGACAGTTTGGTTACGCTCGGAGCGATGATCCTCATGACATGTTGATTCAGGGCATTGTGTTTGACTACGACAACGATCTTCAAGGTTACCGTCAGAGATTCATACGAGCTTGGGGAAAAGTGAACAGGGTTGACAGCAAGACACTGGAGCCTAAGTACACTATTCCTATGGAAGCTTATCTCAGATGGGTGCGATCTCGTGCTCAGACTCTCATGATGCCATATCTTGCCGTCCTACCAGTTACCATGGAACCTGTTGCTGAAGGAGACACTGCTTATACCATCCTTCACCCAGACATGCCTACTGATATGGAAGACTTGCAGAGATCATGGATCCAACTGAAGGAGCAAAGGGATACTTTCGAGGCTCATTACAAAGCAAGCCAAGAAAGAATCCTGGAACTAACAAAGCAACTTCATGAGGAACGGAATCTAAACTCATACCTCAACACAAAGAGGAAACGTCCATGGGAGACTTAAAACCCCATCTTTTGTACTTATTTCATTTTCATTTTTGTAAGCCCAAGAGGCAAAACAAATTTATTACTAATAAAAAGTTACCTTCTTGTTTGTTTAAGCAAATTTAAATCCTGCGGTCCTTGAAAACATTGCATATACATTCACATTCCATTTCATTGCATCACAGGTTTACAATTGTGCACAGGTTTCTCATCCTCTCGCTGTTTATTTCAGCAATGGCTCTTGAACAATCAGTTAAGGATCTCCAGGCACAAAATGCACAGTTCCAAGAGCTGATCCTGAACCTATCCAAGGGGCAGGATGAATTAAAGACACTGCTGGCCAAGAAGACTAAGAAGACTAGAAGGTCAGGTGGCCTGCTCAACATGGGAAGAAGGTTCAAAGGTCCTGTCAAGACCAAAGAGCAGGTTGAAGACTATGAATCTGAGGAATCTGAGAAAGAGGGAGGCAGTCTCCACAACACTATGGGGGACTCTGATTCTGAGGCTAATTACTACCATGAGCCTAATGAAGAAAAATTCAAAATGCTGGTGGATAGAATGGATGCTATGGAGTTGCAGAAGTCATCTGGGCTGGATTTTGAAGATTTGAGTCTGATACCTGGGGTTGTTATACCCATTGGTTTCAAGGTTCCTACCTTTGTTGTTTATGATGGGGTCTCTTGTCCCAAGCTGCATTTGAGGTCTTACGTCAGAAGGATTCAACCTCACACTGCTGATAAGAAATTGTGGATCCATTTTTTTCAAGAGAGCTTATCTGGAGCTCAGTTGGAGTGGTATTATCAGTTGGAGAGTGTCAACATCAGAGACTGGAATGATCTTACTGAAGCTTTCTATAAGCAGTATCAATACAATGCTGACTTAGCCCCCACTCGCATGCAGCTTCAGAGCATGTCTATGGGTGCCAAAGAAAGTTTTAAAGAGTATGCTCAGAAGTGGAGAGATTTAGCTGGAAGAGTCCAACCCCCTTTGACTGACAGGGAATTGGTTGATATGTTCATGTGTACGCTGAATGGTCCGTTTTACAGTCATCTCATTGGAAGCTCATCATCTGGCTTCACTGAGTTGATCATGACAGGAGAGCGAGTAGAGAATGGTATAAAGCATGGTAAGATCCAAGTGGGTACTTCCTCATCAGGTGCTGCAAAGAAGCCTCCCACTGGGAAGAAAGAATCCAATGTTGTTTATGGTCAGCCTGATCGTAATAAAAGGCATCAGTCTGTTAGTGCAGTTCATATTTC
Organism: Lathyrus aphaca; assembly: GCA_963966055.1. NCBI lineage: Eukaryota > Viridiplantae > Streptophyta > Magnoliopsida > Fabales > Fabaceae > Lathyrus > Lathyrus aphaca. The sequence goes on along the minus strand of OZ014525.1, from coordinate 111,545,916 downwards.
AAATCCAACTCCTGCAACAACAGAGCAGCCACAGGGCAACCAACAGAGGGCTAGAAGGCAGTTCACAAAGATCAACATGTCACTGGCTCAGGCATTGCAACATTTGTTGAAAGCTGAACTCATTACTTTGAAGGAGGCTCCTCAGAATCCTAATGTTACCTCACCCAGGTACAATCCCAATGCACGATGTGCTTATCATTCAAACTGTCAGGGTCATGATACTAATAACTGCTGGGTCTTGAAGAACAAAATTCAAGATATGATCGAGGCTGGAGAGATTGAGTTTGACCCTCTGGGCACTCCAAATGTGATTACTGCTCCAATGCCAAATCACGAGAAGACTGTTAATGCCATTGATGAAGATCTACATGTATATTCAGTTATGGAGTTGACCACACCATTGTCTGTTATCAAAAAGAAGTTAGTACAAGCTGGGATCTTTCCAGATTGTCGTGAAGATTGTTTGTATTGTACCTATAAGCCAGATAGTTGCTTTATACTGAGAGATGGAATTCAAAGTCTCATGGATAAGTATACTATAGTGTTTGAGAGGACTCCGTCGTCTGTAGAAAGTATGGTGGATCATCTGACTCAAGGTAGGAAGATTGAAGAGGTTGATATGGTTGACAAAGTACCGGTAAGAATCACTTCAAAGAGACCTATTAAAATCACTCATCAGGGTCAATCAAGATTACTGCTGAAGGTCCTGTGAAAGTTGTTGCTGAAGCCAGAGTGGCCCCTCTGATCATTACTACTCCTGGTCCTATTCCGTATACGTCTGACAAAGCTGTGCCTTGGCACTATGGGTCTGATGTTTACATCCACGGTGTTAAGCAAGAGCCTTTAGCTGATGTTCCTGTTGATGTTGACAATATTGCTGGATCTAGTAAGGTCACACGTAGTGGAAGAGTCTTCTCTCCTCCAGTTGCTTCTAAAAATGCAGCTACTCCTGCTGTTACTTCCACCACTGATGCTCGGGGCAAAGGTCCTGTTATTGAGCCTGTATCTACTGATGTGCCAGCTGCTGATGATCTCTCTAAGCAGATGGAAGAAGTATTGAAAATCATTCGCAAGAGTGATTATGACATTGTTGATCAATTGGGGCATACTCCCTCAAAAATTTCTATGCTGTCCTTGTTGTTATGTTCTGAGGCTCATGCCAAGTCCTTGATCAAGTTTCTGAAGACTGCTCATGTACCCAATGCTATCTCTGTTGACCAGTTTGAGAATTGTGTTGCCCACCTTACCTATGATAATGGGTTAGGGTTTTCTGATGCTGATTTGACCCCTGCCAAGAGGGATCATAACAGGGCCTTGCATATTTCAATTGAATGCAGGGGCACTACCCTGTCACATGTGCTGATAGACAATGGTTCTTCTCTAAATGTGTTGCCTAAGGAAGTCCTGAACAAGTTGAGTCCTGAAGATGATGTGCTGAAGCCCAGTAATATTGTGGTAAAGGCTTTTGATGGTTCTAGAAGAGTAGTGCATGGGGAAATTGATCTTCCAATCAAAGTCGGCTCCCAGGTTTTTACTGCTACATTTTATGTGATGGATATTCGTCCTTCGTATTCTTGCCTGCTTGGTCGTCCCTGGATCCATGGGGCAGGTGCTGTAACCTCTACATTACACCAAAAGTTGAGATATCCGGTGGATGGAAAGGTTGTTACTGTCTATGGAGAAGAAGAATACTTTGTCAGCCATGTAAACACGTTCAAGTATCTGGAAATGGAAGGTGAATACATTGAAACTCCGTGTCAGACATTTGAAGTGGTTCCTTGGGTTGTTAATGATTATGTAGCTCCTCCTGTTGTGAAGAAAGTTCCTGTAGTCACCAGAAAACCTCCAACAATGGCAATGGCCTCCCTCAATGATGCTAGGGCTGTGGTAGATGAAGGTGGTTGTACTATTTGGGGTCAGCTTCCTGATATCCCATACAAGTCTGACAAGTTTGGTTTGGGTTTCACTGCAGAGTCCCAGAAAGCTGTTCGTCGTGCTCGTGCTGTTCGTATCACCAATCAAGGGGTTATGAAAGATCAGATCAATGTTGTGGGAGACTATGATGAAGACTACAATCTGGATGCTTGGATTTTTCCTACTGTGGGTGCTGGACTCAATAATTGGAAAGCTGAAGATGTTATCCCTATCTCCTTTAGTCAGGAGTAAATACTATTACTGTGTTGTTGCTTTTTAAATTTGTAATTTCTTGAACAATAAAACTTTCAAGCCATGTGCCTTACCCGGGGCACAATGGTGTGCTTGTTACGGACTGTCATTTCATTTGCATACTTCATTCAATAAAATCAATGGACGTTTCGTTTTCGTAAATATTGTGTTCCTTGTCTTTCTTTTTCTTTTATTTTTGTTTTATCAGCTATGTGTTCTTACACACACCCACATCACTAAAATGCAGATCCTCATCCACTCTGGATCCTGTTGATAACAGTTCTACTATTGCCAATTATAATTTCGAGAATCCGATCTATCAAACTGAAGACGGAAATGAGGACGATTGTGAAGTACCTGTAGAGCTTGCTAGGTTGTTACAACAAGAAGAGAAAGCTATACAGCCACATGAAGAGCCAGTCGAAGTTGTGAATTTGGGAACTGAAGAAAACAGAAAAGAGGTCAAGATAGGAGCTGATTTAAAGGACAGTGTCAAGAACAGGTTGATTCAGATGTTACGTGACTATGTGGAGATCTTTGCTTGGTCTTATGAAGATATGCCAGGGTTGGATACAGACATTGTGGTTCACCGTTTACCAGTGAAAGAAGATTGTCGTCCAAAGAAGCAGAAGGTTCGTCGTATGCGTCCTGAAATGTCAGAAAAGATCAAAGCAGAGGTAATGAAACAGTTCAATGCAGGGTTCTTAGCAGTGACTTCTTATCCTCAATGGGTTGCAAATGTGGTACCAGTTCCTAAGAAAGATGGTAAGGTACGTATGTGTGTAGACTACAGGGATTTGGACAAGGCCAGCCCCAAAGATGACTTTCCACTTCCTCATATTGATGTTCTGGTAGACAACACTGCTCAGCATAAGGTATTCTCTTTTATGGATGGTTTCTCTGGTTACAATCAAATCAAGATGGCACCCGAAGATATGGAGAAAACTACATTTGTTACACAGTGGGGCACCTTTTGCTATAAAGTAATGCCATTTGGTTTGAAGAATGCAGGGGCAACATATAAGCGTGCTATGGTGGCTTTGTTTCATGATATGATTCATCATGAGATAGAGGTGTATGTAGACGATATGATAGCCAGGTCCCAAAATGAAGAACAACATCTTGATCATCTGCATAAGTTGTTTGAGAGGTTGAAGAAATACAAGTTGAGATTGAACCCAAACAAGTGTACTTTTGGAGTTAGATCTGGTAAACTCTTGGGTTTCATTGTCAGTGGAAAAGGTATTGAAGTGGATCCTGCAAAAGTGAAAGCTATACGAGAGATGCCAGCTCCCCGTACTGAGAAGGAGGTTAGAGGTTTCTTGGGACGATTGAACTACATTGCAAGATTTATTTCCCAATTAACTGCCATTTGTGAGCCAATCTTCAAGTTGTTGAAGAAAGATCAGGTGATGGAATGGAATGATGAGTGCCAAACTGCCTTTGATGAAATCAAGAGATATCTGCTAGAACCTCCAATTTTGATGCCACCAGTTGATGGAAGACCCTTGATTATGTACTTAACAGTGTTAGACAATTCAATGGGGTGTGTGTTGGGGCAACATGACGAGTCTGGTCGAAAAGAGCAGGCAATATACTACCTTAGCAAAAAGTTTACCGACTGTGAAACAAGATACTCACTGCTCGAGAAAACTTGCTGCGCTTTGGCATGGGCTGCTCGCCGACTAAGACAGTATATGTTGACCCATACTACCTTGTTGATTTCGAAGATGGATCCAATCAAGTACATATTTGAGAAACCTGCTCTCTCCGGAAGAATTGCAAGATGGCAAATGATCTTGACAGAATATGATATACAGTATACTACTCAGAAGGCCATTAAGGGAAGTGTTGTTGCTGATCATTTGGCTCATAAAGCAGTGGATGATTACCGGTCAATGAGTTTTGAGTTCCCTGATGAAGACATTATGATTATTACCAAAGAACCTGGACAATATGACGGACCTGAACAAGGATCTCGATGGACTATGGTTTTTGATGGTGCTTCCAATGCACTTGGTAATGGTGTTGGTGTTGTGATTAGTTCCCCTGAAGGTTGTCATACCCCGATTACTGCCAGACTTTGTTTCTATTGTATCAATAACATGGCTGAGTATGAGGCATGTATCCTGGGTATTAAGGCTGCTATTGATATGAAGATTCAGTTCCTTGATGTGTATGGAGATTCAACCCTGGTAGTTAGTCAGATCAAAGGAGATTGGGATACCAAGCATGATAATCTCATTCCTTACAGAGAGCATGTGTTGTCTTTGATCCCACATTTCAAAGAGATTACCTTTGGACATATTCCACGGAGAGAGAATCAGTTGGCAGATGCATTAGCTACCATGGCATCTATGTTTGAGATCAACTGGGATGATGAAGCTCCCAAGATTACTATTGATAGATTTGAGAAACCTGAATACTGCAATGAGATTGACACTGAAGGGGAAGAGGAGAAGCCTTGGTTCTATGAAGTGAAAAGATATCTTGAAGCTCAGGAGTTCCCTGAAGGGGCATCTGTCAAAGATAGAAAGTTTCTGAGAAGGTTTTCTGCTAAGTTCTTTTTGAGTAATGGCATTTTGTATAAGCGCAATCATGATTCAACTATGCTTCGTTGTGTGGATAAGAAGGAAGCAATTGAGATTATGGAAGATATGCATGATGGGATCTTTGGCACTCATTCTAGTGGACATACTATGGCAAAAAAGATATTGAGAGCAGGTTACTATTGGTCTACCATGGAAGCTGATTGCTATCAACACTCTAGAACGTGTCACAAATGTCAAATTTATGCTGATAAAGTCCATGTACCTCCATAACCATTGAATGTGTTGACTGCTCCATGGCCTTTTGCCATGTGGGGCATTGATATGATTGGTGAGATCAAGCCTACTGCTTCTAATGGGCATCGTTTCATCCTGGTTGCTATTGATTACTTCACGAAGTGGGTAGAGGCAGCTTCATTTGCATCTGTTACTAAGAATGTGGTGGCTCGATTCATTAAGAATAATCTCATATGTAGGTATGGCCTCCCTGAAAGGATTATCACTGACAATGGCTCTAATCTGAACAACACTATGATTACTGATCTCTGCACACAGTTCAAGATTAAGCATCACAACTCTTCTCCGTATCGTCCAAAGATGAATGGGGCAGTTGAAGCTGCTAATAAGAATATTAAGAAGATTGTACAGAAGATGACTGTTACTTACAAGGATTTGTCGCTCCCGGGATTTTCATCCTAGTACAAACGCGAAAGTGGCGCGGAAAGGTTAGAGTCGCCAGCCAGACATTTTTATCCCGAATGAATGGGAAAGGTAATGTTGCACAAACCTGAGGAAGAAGGAAAGGACAAGGTCCTGCGAACCAAAGATCTGAGTTCGGGAGTCGGTTACGAACTGGGAAGGTATTAGCACCCCAGATCGTCCGTCGTACCCGACGGGATCCACGCTTGCTTGTTTTGTTTTAAAGGGTGAGAAGAATAACTGCTGCTGAATAAAACCGCTAACTGGAAATTGGAAATGAGAAAAGGAACTAAAAGAGAATGGAAAGAAAGAATGGGGAAAATGTAGGGAAAATAAAGAATGTGCTCGAACGGGCCCTACCCCGCTGCCTACGTACCTCATCGGGATAATGAGGATCAGAGTCGACGTAGTTCGCCTAACTAAGGCGGGAACTATTTGTTTGTGTTTTTTATGCTGGAACTGCGTATGTCTATGCTCAGGTGTTGCAGGCTCGTCTGGTACGAGTGCGTTTACCGTCTTGCAAATGAGACAAGTCGCCGCGAGTTCGCGTTGAGAGTGAATGAGATGAGAAAAGAAGTTCCCGCAGGATAGTCGCTTATTATTTGTTTTTGGCTTTTAAGAGAAGTGTTTTGAATTTGTTTGTGAACAGTCTTGTACTAAGACCTATCCATCGCGGTGAATATTTATACCTCGCCCCGAAACAGGACGCGTATAAACACTCCGCAACAAAGTCTCGTGTCGTACAAGATTGTTCGGTTTATCCTTAGATGTTTTATTATTTTCTTCATGAGATGAGAAAGAATGACTCAAATTGGAAAAGGAAAAATCTAATGGGAACTAAGACACACCCTAAGTTAGTTATCCTATACAAAAGGGAGATCCTATGGTTAATGAGGTTTTCTAATCCTAATAAAGAAAAGGAAAAGAAGAAAAAAGAGTTAGAAACTAACTTACTTCCTAAGGAAGTTAAGTTGGTTCTAAAGAACAAAAAGGGAACCTATGAACAAAGCACAAAGTGCTAAGGCAAAGACAATTAAAGTTCATAAGAGATAGGAATGAAGTAATGTTTACCTCAATCTCCCCCCCTACAAAACAAAAGTTAGCATGACAATGCATATTGAAAGTAAAATCGAAGCATGAAAGCGATTAAGTACCATAAACGTCCTAGAATGGAACTAGGGTTAAAAATAAGACCTAAGTCTAAAGGTGAAGGTACCTAAAGGTTACATGACTTATAAAGTCAGTAGATACATGCTATAGGTCCCTAAGTATGCTAGGATACCTCACAAATTCAAACTATGTCAAACTATGTACAAAAAGTTCACCTAAGTTCACATAAATGCAAATTAGGGCTCATGGATGAAGTATGAATGCATATGGCTTACAAACATGAATTAGTACATGAAATGAACATCAAAGTCAGTAGTGAATGCTCATGAATATGTGTGAATGAATATACAATCATGGATGCAATGGATTAGGCATATGGAGCAATGAGAAGAAGATATGAGAAGAAACGAGCAAAAATCGCATAAGATCGCACATGATGAAAGTTAAGGAAAAATGGCATGTGAATATGCATGAAATGATTATGGTTCAGTAGCATACAAGGTATGAGATGCAATTAGAATGCATGAATAGGCATTAATGATTTCCACATAATTCAAGTTATTATTTAGAGGAGAAGAGAATCTAGTTTAGGTTAAAGTTAATTCACATAAGTATGCACTTTAAAGCACCAAAACAAACCAAATGATTATGGTTCAAAAAATAACCTATGACTGAAATTAAAGACATACAAATGACCTATAATCAACTCCTAAAATCTACCAAAAATCCCTTCAAGAAAATGGCATGAATGCCTTCTTATCATTTAAGTTATGGAGCAAATAGACACATGAATCAACCTAGGATCTAGGTGACATGGAAAAATAGCAAAAAGCCTTTAAAAATTATGAAATTAAATCCCTGGAATAATAAAGTCATTATCTCACATTGTCCAAAAGTATTCCACAAAATTATGCACCAAAGTGCCAAAACAATTACTTGACTAGCAAGGTAGCAATGAATGATCACCCAAAAAACGACTCCACAAAGTGGATCAAAAAGGACATCAAAAATTATGAAAAAAATGCCTAAGGAGCATCAAAATGTCACAAATTACAGTAATTAATCATACACAAAAAATAGGTCTCACACCTATGGGGAAAAAACGATTTCGGTCCCTTATGCCAAAACACCCCTTTTTGGGACAGCTTATGATCTAAAATCCAAATTAATTATTAAAACCACCCAAATCTGGAAACAAAAAATATGACAAATTAATTAAGATGATAAGGATTACTCATGAATTTTTCCAGAATTTTATCTCACTTAAATTGTTTTTAATAATTGCGACGAAACGGGCAAAAAAGTGGATTTTAAGGGGAAGTGAAAGGAAGCGATCCTAATGGTTCGTAACCTAATCCCTAAGCTCCGAAATCGAAACATATCAACATAAATCACAAATAAATCCAATGCCTCAGGTGGGAGGGCTCAATATGCACCTTAAGTTATATGATCCTAAGTCGCATGCAACTAGAATGATGCATTAAAGTAGAGAATCGAGATTACTTACTTGGTCGAAGTGCCGATTCTTTCACATAAAAGAAATCCAAAAAAACTTCAAGCCAAGCCTTGTAATCTCCCATGAGAAAAATAAATGCTCATCTTCCATAATTACTTTGTGAAGATTCCTCATAATCGAAACAAAAACAACGGCACAAAATATCATTTGAATCCAAAGGTATCCCACAAATAAAGTGGAATACCAACCAAACAACCGTCGTTAAGATCTTTGCGAGAACCTTGCATGAACTCAACAAACGCATTAGAAACCAAAAAGAGGTGCAACCGGAAGTTGCACCTATGCCTCACAACTCCAAATCAAGTAGAAATATGAATATACGAGTCATGGACATGCATTGAAATTTACCTTTCAAAACGGGGCAGCACTTATGCTCTAACATAAACAACATGCAAACTCAAACCGGAATCGAACAAATTTACATGCAATGAATGGCAAATGATCAACAAACATAAGTACAAGTCAAAACAAGATCAATGCATCAAAATCTCACCAAACCGAACTTAAAAAGCCTTAAAACGAAAAAATGCGTCAAAAATCACCGACTCGGAATTGAACGAAAATCGCATGGTAACTTGCAAACGTGCCAACGGATTCAAATATGCAATCGGATTTTGAAAATTCCGCTCGGAAGTGATACTTTTTGGCCGATTTCATCGGCTGGCAGTAGCAAAATAGCCGGAAAAAATTGTCCGAAATCGACTAAAAAGTTCACCAATGGCTCCGGAATAATCAACAAAGTCAATTTACACTATTCACATTCGCGAAAACGCGCTACGGTTAGGAAGTTACGACCAAAACATATTCTCGACACGCGATACATTAACAACATCAACAATTAAGCCTCAACCTATCCTATTTCAAATTTGCATATTGAAACAAGCAAGAATTTAAAAGTCAAGCACTTCAATCAATATCAAGTCACAATAATTAACTCTCTTAAGAATTTTATCAAACATCTAACATGCATCGATTAGTCTATGTCAATTTTAACAATCATTTCCAATCATGCACCACAACAATTATTAGGATAAATTAATCAAGAATCGATCAATAATCAAATCATGAATCAATGCACATAATCTCCAAAAGATTAATTCAACTTCAAAATTCAATTCAAGAAACAATTCAACAATTATTCATGAATTAAAGTTTAAGAAGCTTACCGAATGAAGAATCGACGAAGAAATTGTGAATCCGAAGGAAGTGAGACGCGATCATGAATGGAGGAGAGGAGGAGAGGCCGCGCGGCTGCCGGTGGCGGAAGATGGTGGTCTTACGGTGGTGAAGTTGATTGGAGGTGGTGGTTCGTGGCGGCTCGGCTACCGGAAGCTTGATCGGAATTGTTGTGTTCTTGAGTTCTTGATGAAGTTGTTGTTGTGTTCTTGAGAAAGAATTGAGAGAATGAACTTTGATCCTTTAGAGAGAGTTTGTGAGAGATTTTTGGTGTTTGTAAATTATGATTGAAGTTATGAGACAAATTGTGAGTCAAAAGAATATATAGTGGAGTGTAAAATGAAAGGCAAAAGGTAGAATTTCGGCTTAAGTGAAAATAACAATATCTTCGGCAAGAAATTTCGACTCTGAGCCTTCCACAACATCGTCCACCTCTGAATCACGGTTGCAATGCAAAAATAACGAACGTCATACGATCAAAATCGAGTGCGATCGATACGTTTAAGCTGCAAGACGTCACTGAATAAGTTGTTTTTTCGGCTTATTTGGTGTCCGCTACTCGAAAATGTGACGAGGTCAACCTCTTCGGAGCATAATCTCGACTCGACTTTGTCAGCAAAGTTGTAGATCTATGAGTCAGTGACCTGGTGTTAAAATCTAAGCTCAACCGGACAAACGACGAGGGAGATATGAATTTTCTCGTGAAACCACTTTCAGCCTTTTTCTTCGGTTCAACACTTCAGTTTTGTGAAATAAACCAAAAGGATAATCTTTGAAGCACCGTTCAAACTCGCATTTGTATTTGAACTTGAAGAGGATAAAATTTTTGAACCAACGCTTTAAGAACGGGTGCAATCCGATGAAAATTGACCGAGTTATGAATTTTACAAAATCTGACAGACAATGCAGTGCATCAAAGAACCTTATTGGTAATTCGCATTTTCGAGATCCTTCCGCTTGGACCGAACCAAAACTGAATTCACATAATGAAGATAACATCTAAACGAAATTTTAGGCACCGAAACGACATCAATTCGATAAACGATCCAAGAGTTATGAATTTTTTAGTGTTCAAAACTCACCGGTTCAGCACTGTTTTTCACTATGTCGACTCTAAAGACTCGCACATTCTGAGATCTTCTTCAAAGAATTAGTTCTCGGCCAAAACCCAAAAGTTGGAAAGGATATCAAGACGGAACTTTTGGCATATGAATCTCTCAGACGTGTTGACCCAATAAGAAGTTACAAACTCTTGAATACCACTAGCACAGTTAATCGGCGAAACCGAAATTTCAGAAACAAATAAATCCCGCCATTTTCCTTGATGAATTGGCCTCCGAGCCGAACACAAAAGTTGTAGAGAATAATGAAACGGTCTAAACTATTGAGTTTCAAGCCAAAATGAGTTTCCGAGCATAAGTTACAACTTTTGCAAACTGCACCATAAAACTGATATTCAGCTTAAACTCCTCTGAATCAACCGAGAACTTTTGGCTTCTTCTGAGATTATTGTGCACGTGCCGCATGAAGAAATAAAGGCCAGTCACAACCTGTGAAAGCTCAAATGGAGATGTATGTTCATGTATGTTTATGATGCAATTGTGATCTAAATGCAATGCAATGTATGAAAGGATATGCTAAATGGCATGAAAATGAGAGGGCAAATTTTGAGGTATTACAGCTGCCCCTATTCAATCATCTGCAGACCTGAATGAATAATTGCAACAGCTTTTAGACGTTCAAGGTGTGGAGTGATTGAATATTCGAACAAAACCTGAAAATTTGCACACTGAGGGTAATGGAAATGTCATCTGCCCATTTATTTATTTATTATTTTTTGATTTTGACCTCCGAATAGGTAACGGAGATAGAACCAGGTGGAGATATGCTGGGAAGAATGCCATCCTCGAATGACAACTCACACGGGATCCTCGGATCCAGTACTGAAACCCTCCTTGAATAGAAACACAATGGTATACCGGCCGCAGGCGATAACCATCAACAACAAAGACTGACCTCGGACAGACTTTGCAAAAGAGACAAACTAACCTCGATCAATAAGCTCAAAAAATGAACTACTATCCTCGAATAATAGCCACACAAAACAAAAACAATACCAACCGCAGAAGGACTTGAAGAAAAGAATGTCATCCTCAAATGACAATCCAAAAGATCCTCGGATCTAACACGAAACCATCCTCGAATGGAGACGCAAAGGTATACCAGCCTCGACTGATAACCAAACACAAAGCTGACCTCAGACAGACTTTGCAAAAGAGACAAACTGACCTCGATCAATAAGCTCGAAAAGTGAACTACTATCCTCGAATAATAGCCACACAAAACAACAAGACCAACCTCGGAAGGACTTGAAGAAAAGAATGCCATCCTCGAATGACAATCCAAAAGATCCTCGGATCTAACACGAAACCATCCTCGAATGGAGACGCAAAGGTATACCAGCCTCGACTGATAACCAAACACAAAGCTGACCTCAGACAGACTTTGCAAAAGAGACAAACTGACCTCGATCAATAAGCTTGAAAAGTGAACTACTATCCTCGAATAATAGCCACACAAAACAACAAGACCAACCTCGGAAGGACTTGAAGAAAAGAAATGTCACCCTCGAATGACAAATCAAAAGATCCTCGGATCTAACACGAAACCATCCTCGAATGGAGACGCAAAGGTATACCGGCCGCAGGCGGTAACCAGAAACACAAAGAAAATAGGACAAGATGGAACGGGATCGTTGTACATAAACGGGAGCCCAAGACACGACCGTTGTACTGAAACGGAGACGCGAAAAAAAATGAGACTGTTGTACTGAAACAAGACTCAAAGACGAGACCATTGTACTTAAATGGAGACTCGAAAGGAATGGGATCGTTGTACTTAAACGAGAGCCCAAGACGCGACCGTTGTACTGAAACGGAGACGCGAAAAAATGAGACTGTTGTACTGAAACAAAACTCAAAGACGAGACCATTGTACTTAAATGGCGACTCGAAAGGAATAGGATCGTTGTACTTAAACGAGAGCCCAAGATGCGACCGTTGTACTGAAACGGAGACGCGAAAAAATGAGACTGTTGTACTGAAACAAGACTCAAAGACGAGACCATTGTACTTAAATGGATACTCGAAAGGAATGGGATCGTTGTACTTAAACGAGAGCCCAAGACGCGACCGTTGTACTGAAACGAAGACGCGAAAAAATGAGACTGTTGTACTGAAACAAGACTCAAAGACGAGACCATTGTACTTAAATGGAGACTCGAAAGGAACGGGATCATTGTACTTAAACGAGAGCCCAAGACGCGACCATTGTACTGAAACGGAGACGCGAAAAGAAATGAGATTGTTGTACTGAAACAAGACTCAATTGGGGATAACAACAAGACTTGGTAGAAGTATCCACCCGGGGAAATGAGGTTGTATTCTGTGGGGAACACTTCAATCTGATTGGAGATGTAACGAGTCTTATGTAATACCTCAAAACTGGCCCATGCTGGTATGCATATGTTTGAATTTATGGCGTAATGCTCCATGACGATGGAAATGCTACGCTTTGGAGGATGCAAATGTAATGATGAGTACCAGATGCAAATGCAAAGAGATCTCCTGATAAGGAGACTGCAAGTATCCCAGATGGCTTGACTGGGGAGAAACTGATGATCACTACCTTGATCTGGTTAATCCTTGTGAGAAGTAGACAACTCTGCGGGGAATGCTGTTGATGATACACGGGCTCTGAACTGCCATTACTGCCAAAAATAAATTGGACTTGGGGATTAGAATGCCAGGACCCTGCTGGGGATGGACTCTTCTTGCTAGGTACGCTATCCGTTGAACATTGTTGGGGATGACGGATGATGTCAATGACAAAGCTTCCCGCTGAAGGTAAGAGCTCAAGCTGCCACTTGCTGGGGATAAGAAATAAATCCTCTCATGTTGGGAATGAGAGATGATGATACCCTTCCGCTCAAGAAGCAACCTTCCATTTTCCGCACTACTGGAGAAGGAATTGTCTAATGAGACTTGCTAAGGAATTCTGATCAATGAAGTCCGCCAATGAAACAACTCTTGCAGTACTGTGCCGACACTGGCCTTGCCCCTAGCCCTGGGTTGATAGGTTGCCGACTAATCATGAGTGAACAATGGTTCTTACTATGATCTATCCAAAGATAATGTCTCAAGAGGATTTTACAGAAAACTTGCATACGAGATGCCTCAGTGTCTTCAAACTCTTGGAGAGATTCGTCGGATCTCGAAATAACTGACCCAGACTGCATGGTCTATGAAAGAAATTTGCCTCGCGAGGATTCATGAAAAACCTCATATCACCATGAAATATTCTGCCCCAGTATTTTGGACTTTGGATAGGTGCTTTGGATTTACCGTCTTCGGAAAAACGTGACTTCTCATGCTCTTGTGGTGGCCTGCTCCAGTACAAGTCTTGAAGTGATCACCTCTGAACGACTATGCTTTGAAGAAAACACCTATGCCAATTGTTCTTTGAGAGATTGGATCTCGAAGTAACTGTCCCAGTTTGGTTGAAATTTGAATAATGCCTCCGCCTGGTGGCTCTTTGAGAGATTTAAATCTCGAAGTGATTGCCCCAGCTTGGCTGAATTTTGAAGAGATTGCTCGACATGATTGCCCCAGATTAATTGGCTCTTACTACGACTGTTGGGAAAGTCCTTACTCAATGGAGTTTTCTTGAAAAGTGCACCTCGACAGATTGTCCTTCGGAAGTTTTAGACTTCTCAACTTGGTAAGATTAAGCTTCTGGACTGAAGTTTCATATGTGAATTTTTATGATGCCAAAAAAATGTATGCAAGCAGAAAATGTTTATTTTTGAGAATGAAAATTCTAATGCAACACACATGTTAATTTTGAAGTTTTACTGTAAAGAGATGTCGCCAACCTTTGTGAGGGAATCACTGGTTAAGATACGACATTGATTTTTGATGAATGAAAGCATGCACATGCAACACCAACAAAGAACGTTTAGCACAACTCATAGGAGTCAGGAACGCGATCTTGTGGTAGTACGCTCTCAAAAATAACCCTGTTTCAGTTAGGACTTTTGAGGGTTGTATCGTGGCCTGGTTCACGGTTATAGAAACAAAAGATATAGGCTCGAAATTTATTTGTTCCCACCCATCTTCGTGATGTTCTCCATTCCTATTTTCAGCTAGCTTTCACAAGCGTTCACCTCTCAAAAAGGGTTTTGTGATGGTTGAGGAACCAATTACACTAACGGTGTAAGCACCAAACAGGTTGTTGTTGGGAGTCAGTCACCCCTCTTATCTTTGGTGTCTGTGCCACACGACTTTGTTCTTGTTTTAAGGATCTTTCTTGAGTAATCCTTTTCGTCTTTCGCTTTTGCATTATTTTTCTTATCCCTAACTTTTGCCAGGACTGATTCTTGTGAATCCTTGATTGTGAAGTCCAGCGGGATGCCCTAATTTTTGCCTAAGTCGCTTGTTTTCAAGTTTCGACTTAGCGGGCTTTCTCATTCATTTTTTTTTTCAATTCTTCTTTTTTTTTGAACAAATCGTGTGACACTGTTTGTCTTGATTGCTTTGAAAGGGTCGTGATTGTCCCACTTCTTGGTTGTTGAGGGATAACCATTGTGGTCTCCGGTCTTTGGACCTCTTGATTGGGATAACCATTGTGGTTCCTGGTCATTGGACCTCTTGATTTGGTACAACGAAAGGTAATGGATCCTCATATGTACACTCCTTTTTGAAATTTGAACGCTAGGTCAAACTAACTGACGCCTACCCTGCCCCTGGGTTAAATGCAAGGGTTTTTTTCATGCGAAAAGAAACTCCTACTTCAAGGCTCAAATGGGTTGGCGAGGGTCTATCTCCCTTATATCTCCAGTGTTTAGAATTTGAAACAATGCCTGTACATCATCAACATGGTCTTTCTCAAAAGCACACAATTAGAGATTTTTGCGTTTTCATTTCGTCATCCTCCTTAATAGAGTTTAAGCACAATAGTTGGTACTGCAATGCACATACACAAAATCATGAGTGAATACGAATGGATTACTTCAAGAGAAACATGTGCATTTTATTATGGTTATCATTCAAAAACAAATAAGTTTCATGCATGCATACAAATGTTTAAACAAACAATATAAACTACAAATGAAAATGCAGTAAAGAAGCTGAACATTGCCATCATTGAGGAGACTTGACTCCATCTGGACTTATTTCTTCTGAAAATGCCCTTGCAAACTAGGATGCCAATTTGATAAGGAGATTTCAATATGTGAGCAGACCTTCTGGCATGATGACCTTTGAGTCGGCCAAATTTTGCATCTTGTACTTGAACACATCATAGTTGTTAATTGTATGCCTAAATGCCCCTGAGTGATACTTGCATCTAGCCTTCATATCATGGTGGTCATTATTGAGGAGGTTTGACTCCGTCTGGACTTATTGCTCTCGGAGACTTTCAACAGTCAGTAGTCTGGGTGTTTACTCAATCAAATTCGTGACCTTGTCTTCACCTTTGTCTCTGAAAGACTTGCAATTTTCAATTAAATGGCCAGGTGCCCCAGAATGATAGTCATACTTGGCATTGAAACCCCAAAGGAAGCTTTGTCGGAGACAATCCTGATGCAGTTAGCTCAACCACTCTAAATTTGCGTAAATGAGGAAACTTATTGCACGTACGTCATCAGAATATGATCAAACTTCTTCTCAAGTGGTTTTGGCCTTTACCCTTATGCTCTGACCCTTAGGACTCTCTTGGGAAGCTGAAATTGGATGCCGACAAGTGAAGTCTTGAGGGAAGAGGTTGATAAAGTTAATAGATAAGGTTGCTCGAAAAGATCTTGCACGATCTCCTGCCTACGTATCTCCATTGACCAATGGAGAATCAGAGCAGCGTAGTTCCCCTCAGTAGGGATGAAAATAGCTTCATTTCCTTGACACCACATTCAGGATTTCCATAATCGGCTTATCTGAGTCTTCATCTGGTTGACTTCCTCTTTCAACAGTTTCTGATTCTGAAATAAAGCTTATACTTCTGCCCTGAATGGCCTCAGCTGGGTCTTCCTTCGATTACCTCCGCCCGGAGTTGCTTCAAATACATACCTTGATGAATGTGATTCAAGTTATCCATTCTGATGAGAAATCAAGTCAGGAAAAGAATATGTCTCTGAACACCTGTCAAGAATGCAAGGATGTATGCAAATGCCATGTTCAATTATTTCTGAGGAATCTATCTGCTTTGATTCAAATTTTGATACAGAAAGATCCAACAGCATGATTCAGATATGTGATCCTCAGAAATAACTGAACATGTGTGTAGAAATGCTATGATGTCATGTATGCAACAGACGTGTGATCAATGGCGTGATGTTGGTGTTGAGCAGTGAACCAACTGTTTGTATAGAACCCCAATAACGGCACCATCTCTGTATAGAACCCCATAATTGAGAACCCAATAACTGTAGAACTGGATCACATAATAGAATAGTCACTGATGGTGTTGAAGTTGAACAACGAGCCAAGTATCTGTGGAGAGTCACAATATCAAGGTCATAATGGTAATCACAGTAACAATTTCTCTGAATAGAAATCCCAGATCTCAGAATCAAAGAACCATAGAACACTGAACAATACTGGCAAAGTGGGTATGTTGAAGTTTAGGGTTCCTGCAAACCTGTAAACCCCTCCCAATCTCACGGGTGTGCTACTCGGGTCAACATCACGGACTCTCAAAGCCGAATAGCAATAATACGTTCACCATTTCCGAGAAATGGCTCATGACCAAATCAGGGAATCGGTTTGGCATTATGTACTAATCAGGGAGGCCTCAGCTGAGTCCAAGGAAACAAGCATCCCTCATAAGACCTCAGCTTCAAGCACTGAATCGAGAAACAATAGTACATTCATCCCGAAGGGTACAATACTATCGTCATACGAACAGTTTGCCTTGACTGGGTTCCTATGAGAGAACCAGGCCATCCTATGCGAGTTCCCAGTGGACCCTCGGATGCGAGTGGGTTTGCCAACAAATGTGGTCTGCCACTGTCATCACTGGAGAGGGTTGTTTCCACTAAGGTTCTCAATGATCGGTCCCCAGCTGCACATAACCATCAAGGTTGTATCCCGAAGTGGGGAAGAACCCCCACACAAGATAGTTCCAAGACGGTCGCAACCTGGGTGTGGAACACATCGCCACTCATCATGTAACCATGCGAGTACAACATGTCCACGCTAATCCTATAGTGCACTCAAGCCGGGTATTTGGCTTATCTCACAGTAACTCCCATCCCACAGAAAAAATGAAAACCAGCATAGCCAGACAGTCCAGTATAATATGATGTATGGAAAACAAAATACTGAAAGCGGTAAATAAATGCGAAAGTAAAGCTGTAAATAAAAGCTGTAAATGAAAACAGTAAAGCTAAACTAAAGCACACAGCAACAAACATATAAACACCCAAAGAAACAAAACCAAACAGACGCTAGGATTGACTCTACAAGAGAAACCGGAAGAATCAGGTTAAATCCCCAGCAGAGTCGCCAGCTGTCGCTCCCGGGATTTTCATCCTAGTACAAACACGAAAGTGGCGCGGAAAGGTTAGAGTCGCCAGCCAGACATTTTTATCCCGAATGAATGGGAAAGGTAATGTTGCACAAACCTGAGGAAGAAGGAAAGGACAAGGTCCTGCGAACCAAAGATCTGAGTTCGGGAGTCGGTTACGAACTGGGAAGGTATTAGCACCCCAGATCGTCTGTCGTACCCGACGGGATCCACGCTTGCTTGTTTTGTTTTAAAGGGTGAGAAGAATAACTGCTGCTGAATAAAACCGCTAACTGGAAATTGGAAATGAGAAAAGGAACTAAAAGAGAATGGAAAGAAAGAATGGGGAAAATGTAGGGAAAATAAAGAATGTGCTCGAACGGGCCCTACCCCGCTGCCTACGTACCTCATCGGGATAATGAGGATCAGAGTCGACGTAGTTCGCCTAACTAAGGCGGGAACTATTTGTTTGTTGTTTTTATGCTGGAACTGCGTATGTCTATGCTCAGGTGTTGCAGGCTCGTCTGGTACGAGTGCGTTTACCGTCTTGCAAATGAGACAAGTCGCCGCGAGTTCGCGTTGAGAGTGAATGAGATGAGAAAAGAAGTTCCCGCAGGATAGTCGCTTATTATTTGTTTTTGGCTTTTAAGAGAAGTGTTTTGAATTTGTTTGTGAACAGTCTTGTACTAAGACCTATCCATCGCGGTGAATATTTATACCTCGCCCCGAAACAGGACGCGTATAAACACTCCGCAACAAAGTCTCGTGTCGTACAAGATTGTTCGGTTTATCCTTAGATGTTTTATTATTTTCTTCATGAGATGAGAAAGAATGACTCAAATTGGAAAAGGAAAAATCTAATGGGAACTAAGACACACCCTAAGTTAGTTATCCTATACAAAAGGGAGATCCTATGGTTAATGAGGTTTTCTAATCCTAATAAAGAAAAGGAAAAGAAGAAAAAAGAGTTAGAAACTAACTTACTTCCTAAGGAAGTTAAGTTGGTTCTAAAGAACAAAAAGGGAACCTATGAACAAAGCACAAAGTGCTAAGGCAAAGACAATTAAAGTTCATAAGAGATAGGAATGAAGTAATGTTTACCTCAATCTCCCCCCCTACAAAACAAAAGTTAGCATGACAATGCATATTGAAAGTAAAATCGAAGCATGAAAGCGATTAAGTACCATAAACGTCCTAGAATGGAACTAGGGTTAAAAATAAGACCTAAGTCTAAAGGTGAAGGTACCTAAAGGTTACATGACTTATAAAGTCAGTAGATACATGCTATAGGTCCCTAAGTATGCTAGGATACCTCACAAATTCAAACTATGTCAAACTATGTACAAAAAGTTCACCTAAGTTCACATAAATGCAAATTAGGGCTCATGGATGAAGTATGAATGCATATGGCTTACAAACATGAATTAGTACATGAAATGAACATCAAAGTCAGTAGTGAATGCTCATGAATATGTGTGAATGAATATACAATCATGGATGCAATGGATTAGGCATATGGAGCAATGAGAAGAAGATATGAGAAGAAACGAGCAAAAATCGCATAAGATCGCACATGATGAAAGTTAAGGAAAAATGGCATGTGAATATGCATGAAATGATTATGGTTCAGTAGAATACAAGGTATGAGATGCAATTAGAATGCATGAATAGGCATTAATGATTTCCACATAATTCAAGTTATTATTTAGAGGAGAAGAGAATCTAGTTTAGGTTAAAGTTAATTCACATAAGTATGCACTTTAAAGCACCAAAACAAACCAAATGATTATGGTTCAAAAAATGACCTATGACTGGAATTAAAGACATACAAATGACCTATAATCAACTCCTAAAATCTACCAAAAATCCCTTCAAGAAAATGGCATGAATGCCTTCTTATCATTTAAGTTATGGAGCAAATAGACACATGAATCAACCTAGGATCTAGGTGACATGGAAAAATAGCAAAAAGCCTTTAAAAATTATGAAATTAAATCCCTGGAATAATAAAGTCATTATCTCACATTGTCCAAAAGTATTCCACAAAATTATGCACCAAAGTGCCAAAACAATTACTTGACTAGCAAGGTAGCAATGAATGATCACCCAAAAAACGACTCCACAAAGTGGATCAAAAAGGACATCAAAAATTATGAAAAAAATGCCTAAGGAGCATCAAAATGTCACAAATTACAGTAATTAATCATACACAAAAAATAGGTCTCACACCTATGGGGAAAAAACGATTTCGGTCCCTTATGCCAAAACACCCCTTTTTGGGACAGCTTATGATCTAAAATCCAAATTAATTATTAAAACCACCCAAATCTGGAAACAAAAAATATGAAAAATTAATTAAGATGATAAGGATTACTCATGAATTTTTCCAGAATTTTATCTCACTTAAATTGTTTTTAATAATTGCGACGAAACGGGCAAAAAAGTGGATTTTAAGGGGAAGTGAAAGGAAGCGATCCTAATGGTTCGTAACCTAATCCCTAAGCTCCGAAATCGAAACATATCAACATAAATCACAAATAAATCCAATGCCTCAGGTGGGAGGGCTCAATATGCACCTTAAGTTATATGATCCTAAGTCGCATGCAACTAGAATGATGCATTAAAGTAGAGAATCGAGATTACTTACTTGGTCGAAGTGCCGATTCTTTCACATAAAAGAAATCCAAAAAAACTTCAAGCCAAGCCTTGTAATCTCCCATGAGCAAAATAAATGCTCATCTTCCATAATTACTTTGTGAAGATTCCTCATAATCGAAACAAAAACAACGGCACAAAATATCATTTGAATCCAAAGGTATCCCACAAATAAAGTGGAATACCAACCAAACAACCGTCGTTAAGATCTTTGCGAGAACCTTGCATGAACTCAACAAACGCATTAGAAACCAAAAAGAGGTGCAACCAGAAGTTGCACCTATGCCTCACAACTCCAAATCAAGTAGAAATATGAATATACGAGTCATGGACATGCATTGAAATTTACCTTTCAAAACGGGGCAGCACTTATGCTCTAACATAAACAACATGCAAACTCAAACCGGAATCGAACAAATTTACATGCAATGAATGGCAAATGATCAACAAACATAAGTACAAGTCAAAACAAGATCAATGCATCAAAATCTCACCAAACCGAACTTAAAAAGCCTTAAAACGAAAAAATGCGTCAAAAATCACCGACTCGGAATTGAACGAAAATCGCATGGTAACTTGCAAACGTGCCAACGGATTCAAATATGCAATCGGATTTTGAAAATTCCGCTCGGAAGTGATACTTTTTGGCCGATTTCATCGGCTGGCAGTAGCAAAATAGCCGGAAAAAATTGTCCGAAATCGACTAAAAAGTTCACCAATGGCTCCGGAATAATCAACAAAGTCAATTTACACTATTCACATTCGCGAAAACGCGCTACGGTTAGGAAGTTACGACCAAAACATATTCTCGACACGCGATACATTAACAACATCAACAATTAAGCCTCAACCTATCCTATTTCAAATTTGCATATTGAAACAAGCAAGAATTTAAAAGTCAAGCACTTCAATCAATATCAAGTCACAATAATTAACTCTCTTAAGAATTTTATCAAACATCTAACATGCATCGATTAGTCTATGTCAATTTTAACAATCATTTCCAATCATGCACCACAACAATTATTAGGATAAATTAATCAAGAATCGATCAATAATCAAATCATGAATCAATGCACATAATCTCCAAAAGATTAATTCAACTTCAAAATTCAATTCAAGAAACAATTCAACAATTATTCATGAATTAAAGTTTAAGAAGCTTACCGAATGAAGAATCGACGAAGAAATTGTGAATCCGAAGGAAGTGAGACGCGATCATGAATGGAGGAGAGGAGGAGAGGCCGCGCGGCTGCCGGTGGCGGAAGATGGTGGTCTTACGGTGGTGAAGTTGATTGGAGGTGGTGGTTCGTGGCGGCTCGGCTACCGGAAGCTTGATCGGAATTGTTGTGTTCTTGAGTTCTTGATGAAGTTGTTGTTGTGTTCTTGAGAAAGAATTGAGAGAATGAACTTTGATCCTTTAGAGAGAGTTTGTGAGAGATTTTTGGTGTTTGTAAATTATGATTGAAGTTATGAGACAAATTGTGAGTCAAAAGAATATATAGTGGAGTGTAAAATGAAAGGCAAAAGGTAGAATTTCGGCTTAAGTGAAAATAACAATATCTTCGGCAAGAAATTTCGACTCTGAGCCTTCCACAACATCGTCCACCTCTGAATCACGGTTGCAATGCAAAAATAACGAACGTCATACGATCAAAATCGAGTGCGATCGATACGTTTAAGCTGCAAGACGTCACTGAATAAGTTGTTTTTTCGGCTTATTTGGTGTCCGCTACTCGAAAATGTGACGAGGTCAACCTCTTCGGAGCATAATCTCGACTCGACTTTGTCAGCAAAGTTGTAGATCTATGAGTCAGTGACCTGGTGTTAAAATCTAAGCTCAACCGGACAAACGACGAGGGAGATATGAATTTTCTCGTGAAACCACTTTCAGCCTTTTTCTTCGGTTCAACACTTCAGTTTTGTGAAATAAACCAAAAGGATAATCTTTGAAGCACCGTTCAAACTCGCATTTGTATTTGAACTTGAAGAGGATAAAATTTTTGAACCAACGCTTTAAGAACGGGTGCAATCCGATGAAAATTGACCGAGTTATGAATTTTACAAAATCTGACAGACAATGCAGTGCATCAAAGAACCTTATTGGTAATTCGCATTTTCGAGATCCTTCCGCTTGGACCGAACCAAAACTGAATTCACATAATGAAGATAACATCTAAACGAAATTTTAGGCACCGAAACGACATCAATTCGATAAACGATCCAAGAGTTATGAATTTTTTAGTGTTCAAAACTCACCAGTTCAGCACTGTTTTTCACTATGTCGACTCTAAAGACTCGCACATTCTGAGATCTTCTTCAAAGAATTAGTTCTCGGCCAAAACCCAAAAGTTGGAAAGGATATCAAGACGGAACTTTTGGCATATGAATCTCTCAGACGTGTTGACCCAATAAGAAGTTACAAACTCTTGAATACCACTAGCACAGTTAATCGGCGAAACCGAAATTTCAGAAACAAATAAATCCCGCCATTTTCCTTGATGAATTGGCCTCCGAGCCGAACACAAAAGTTGTAGAGAATAATGAAACGGTCTAAACTATTGAGTTTCAAGCCAAAATGAGTTTCCGAGCATAAGTTACAACTTTTGCAAACTGCACCATAAAACTGATATTCAGCTTAAACTCCTCTGAATCAACCGAGAACTTTTGGCTTCTTCTGAGATTATTGTGCACGTGCCGCATGAAGAAATAAAGGCCAGTCACAACCTGTGAAAGCTCAAATGGAGATGTATGTTCATGTATGTTTATGATGCAATTGTGATCTAAATGCAATGCAATGTATGAAAGGATATGCTAAATGGCATGAAAATGAGAGGGCAAATTTTGAGGTATTACAGGATTGGCATGAGATGTTACCATTTTCTCTTCATGGTTATCGCACTACAATACGTACTTCAACAGGGGCAACCCCATTCTCCTTAGTCTATGGTATGGAAGCAGTTCTGCCCATTGAAGTTCAGATTCCCTCCTTGAGAATTATGAAGGATGCAGGCTTGGATGAAGATGAGTGGATTCAGACTCGACTTGACCAGATAAACTTGATTGATGAGAAGAGGTTAGCAGCAGTTTGTCATGGCCAGATGTACCAGAAACGAATGATCAAAGCTTTTAACAAGAAGGTTAAGCCAAAGGTATATCAGGCTGGTGACTTGGTAATCAAGCGTATCATATTACCACAGGGTGATCCTAGGGGCAAGTGGACTCCAACATATGAAGGACCATTTGTAGTCAAGACAGTATTCTCAGGCGGTGCCATGATACTTACTACAATGGATGGTGAGGACTTCCCACAGCCTGTAAACGCAGACATAGTTAAAAAATACTACGCATAAAAAGAGACCCGCTAGGTTGACAGGCCTAGGCAAAAATAAGGGCATCCCGGCAAACCAAAAAGGTTTGGGCAAAAATTAGGGATATATATAAAAAAAATGTACACCCGGCAAGTCGAAAACCTGAAAAGGCGGCTTGGGCAAAAAAGGGTATCCCGGTGGATTGAAAACCTGAAAGGGCAATCCAGGCAAAAGTTAGGGATTAGAGCGTATGACTATGTCTCGTTTGGATCACCCCTGAAACTGCAACTAGTTGAACTACTTACTCAAGCTCGAACAGATAAAGCTCAATCTAATTGTTTTCATCTCAACAGCAGAAGATGAGATACTTGAAGATAATGGCAATAGTAGAATTGAAACTCAATAGGATTGTTTCCCACATAGCTGACTTTCTCTGTTTTGTAAATTTTATGACAAAATCCTCTTACTAGGGTTTATGTCTCTTTGTACAAACTTGCCCGTGTATGGGTCACTTTTTGATATAAATAAATTCCATCTTTTGAATCCAGATTTACTTTTACCCTATTTACATAAGCGAAACGTCCATTGGTTGTGTTTGAATGTATGTATGCTTTTGAATATGATTGATGTTTACCAAAAATGCATGTATGCTTTTAATATGATTGATGTTTACCAGAAATGCATAAAAATGCAGTAATAGTATTTACTAAGGACGAACGAGAGAAGGATTTCAACGAAGCTTCGCCGGTTCATCTTTACAAGACAATCACAAAACCCTCAGTAGGACAAATCCATCTTCACAAAGGCTCATCTCCCCTGGAATTTATATCCATCTCTTTTATCCTCATACGGATATATGGGAAATTACCTTCCAATAAGGGTACGACGAACGAAGACGGGTGTTATATCTACTCTACTATCAAACGAAGACGAAGGTTATATATACCCTACTATCCCCAGCAAACGGGAGGTTATATATACCTTACTATCCCCAGCAGGCGGGAGGTTATATATACCTTACTATCCCCAGCATACGGAAGGTTATGTATACCTCATCATCAAACAAGACGGGGACGAGTTCCTCATATTCTTCAGCAATGAATCGGGATTTATTTTCCCTGGCCAGCAGTTATTATACGAAGATATCCAGACGCTTCAGGCAGTGTCATATCATACATACATCATTTACATCATACCATAGCATACATATCCATAGATACATAATACATTACTTAAGTGCATCATATCATACATGCATACATAATGCATAAACTAATATTATTATACAAATGCTACCTTGTTTCAGGTTAATTATCCAACAAACAAACTTATGATTATCAGGGTTGCTTCATCCTCCTGATAGCTATCATCATTGCTTCAGGATTGCTCTATCCTCCTGAAAATTCCTATTACATCAGGATTGCTTTATCCTCCTGAAATCACATTACTACCTCAGGATTGCTTTATCCTCCTGACAGCTTTTTATTATATCAGGACTGCTTCATCCTCCTGAAAGCTTTTATTACATCAGGATTGCTTCATACTCCTGAAAGCATATTATCAATACCTCAGGATTGCTTTATCCTCCTGACAGCTTCTTTACATCAGGACTGCTTCATCCTCCTGAAAGCATATTATCAATACCTCAGGATTGCTTTATCCTCCTGACAGCTTCTTTACTTCAGGGTTGCTTCATCCTCCTGAAATCATATCATTACCTCAGGATTGCTTCATCCTCCTGACAGCTTTCATTGTACCTCCATATTTTGGACTGCTTCATCCTCCAAGACATGTATCTGAAGAATTTTCCTCCAAGTGGCATCTTTAAGCCCACTCAATCATATTCAATTAGCCATCTGTACCACTTTATGCACTGGTGAGTGCAAATTTTTGGGCTTTTGTGTTCAATCCCCTTCAACCTTCCAGGTCACGACTGGCAAACATACCAATCTAACCCCTCAGGTTTCAGAAAATTGAACAGGGGCAGCTGTTGCACCCCAAAATTTGCCCTCACAATACAAGACTTTGTGTTCTCTGAAGGTTCACAAGGTTCACAAGCTTCCCAATGCTTACAAGACCTTTCATGAGGTTCATGAAGTCTACAAGTTACTTTATGAAGTTCACAAGGTTCACAATACAAGACTTTGTGTGCTAAGAAGGTTCACAAGGTTCACAAGTTCCACAATTCTTTCAAGACCTTTCATGAGGTTCATGAAGTCTACAAGTCACTTCTTGAAGGTTCACAAGGTTCACAAGCTTCTCAACATTTACAAGACCTTTCATGAGGTTCATGAAGTCTACAAGTCACTTCTTGAAGGTTCACAAGGTTCACAAGATTCACAATGTTTACATGACCTTTCATGAGGTTCATGAAGTCTACAAGTCACTTCATGAAGGTTCACAAGGTTCACAAAGTTCACAATTGGTCAGAAGAGTTGACAATTCCCTCAGACAATGCACCTCCTAAGCAGTGCATCCAAAACTAGGGTTTTGACTTTAATCAGGCTAAATGGACTTCCAAGACTTCAAGTGAGCTCCATAACATCTTATATGTGTGTAAGAAACCCCATGACAAGTTTCAAGACTTTTCTCAGAAGTTTGCTCAGTCAGATGATCAGATAAGTCAAAATCAGTCAATGCAGTTAAAAAGTCAAACTGAGGTCAACTGTGGTCAAACCAAAGTCAAACTTCATGATTTTTTGCCAACATCAAGTATATGAAGTAAAATTCATCATTTGATCAAGGGTTGATCATGATTCATCAAGGAGATTTCAGATCATCAAGAATCAGGAGTTTCTAAATTAGGGTTTCCTCAGTAAAAGTCAACTGAACTTTGACCAGCCATAACTTTCACATGCTTCATCACCAAGTCTCCACTCAAAGCTCATTTTGAAGGAAATTGAATTCTCTACAACTTTGTGTCTCACAAGCCAAGCCCAAAAATGCTTCATTTGGAAGGTATGAGCTAAGACATTATAGGTCCTTTTGAAAGTCAACAAAAAGTCAACAACTTCAAAAGGGCATAACTTGAGATTGGTAAATGATATGGACATGAAACCAGTGGGGTTGGTTAGAGGACTCTTCAATCTTTCCAAAATGTCCAAGAACACCCTCATAGCATTAAAATTGAAGGATATGTGCCCTTGCAAAGTTGGGAAATTTTGAGTTGGTTTATGATGAAAAAGGAGGTCTAAAACCAATTTCTTCCAAATGGGCTTGCCAAATGATGACCCAATCCATACATTGACTTCATGCACGACCCAAACCATTAAAAATCAGAATTTTTATTATTTTATTTTTATTTATTTTGATTTAATTCATTAAAAATCATTTTAAATAAAAATAAAATATGAAAATGTAATATTTGATGGAGATTGAGCTTCTAGAAAGTCTTAAATGTTGATTGGAATTGAAGAGGAATGAAATCATAAGATTTGTCCAAAAATAGCAAGCCTTCATACAAGAATATTGGATTTTAAAGGCATGATCAATTTGGATCTTTTCATATCAATTTTTCCACATGATCAATCAATTTTATTGACCTAATTCAATCACCTATAAGTACTAAACATAACCCTATTGCAAAAGGACGAATTTCAGCAGCCTCATAGGTAAGTTCATACTTCAAAAATTCAAGCCAAAAGTCACATTCGGATTCTTTGATTCAAGGCACTAGAAGGTAAAATAAGAACATAGCAATGTTCCTTGGACATTCTTGAAGCAAAATCATCACTCATATGCATCAATGCCATGCTGGATTGCTCAACCCGAAGCCACCTTGTGCTTGAAAATAATTTTTTCGATTCCATTAATTTGCTGCATATTAATAAATTTTGGTTGCATAATCTTGTTTGTGATGTTGTGTAGATTGTTTCTGGATCATTAAACCAAAGCTTCATTGCCTAGAATGGATTCGGCCATGATTAGGGTTTGGACCTCCAAATTAGGGTTCTTCGATTCATTAAATATAAATGAATTTTGAGAACATAGGAATGTTGTATGGACTGTGAGGATCATAAAACACTAATTAATTTTATGAATCGATACTGTTTTGTGGCTGTTTCATTTTCGCAGGTTTGAAACCATGAAGAACACGTAGCAAAATTCGCAGGAAAAAAGGCAGCAAGATTCGCAGGAAATTTGGAGAAGAAGAAGCAGTTTGGCGCGTTCTGGAAATTCAAATTATAGTTTAAAAATATTATGTTTTATTATTGGTTTGTTATCACAAGCGCGTGCTTGTCCCAGTGGTTGGCTGCTTGGTCTTGGACATTTGAAGCAAAGGGCAGGGGATCGAATCCTGGCCGTGGCAAATAATTTTGGTTTTTTCTCATTTATGCATTGAGTACTATATATTATGAATTGTTGTTGGTTTGTAGACAGGTTCGCTCATCTAGCTTGGTTGGTAATGTGCATATGCGTTTGGTTCAAAGGTCCTGGGTTCAATCCTCCCCCAGGCCTTTTTTGCTTTATTATTTTTCTGATTTTTTAGGTTTCAAAGAACAAAACTGATTCAACTCATTCTACTATCACCAAAGCATGGCTGGCCTGGTGGTATGTTTTGTTGCTTGTAGGCAGGATGTCCTGGGTTCAAACCCAGCCAAGGTAAGTTTCTTTTTACTATTTTTTCTGTTTTAATTTATTTAATTAATTTGCTTAAATTATTTTCTTATTATTAATTAAAAAATAAATTATGCATGTATATGTATTTAATAAATACCTAAAACAACATTTATATTTTCTAAAATTCTAAACTTTTATTTTTCTCAATTTAAATTATTTTCTTTGTTATGTAATTAAATTGTAATATATGTTTATTTATTAATTTTGTATATTATAAACCCTAAAAATATTTTCTAAAAAAACTAACTTTATAAAACCCTAATTTATTTTTTCTAAACAAATGTTAAAATCTAATTTTATTTTTCTAACTTAATTTTTTGTAAATATAATATTTAATATAATTTTGTAAATATAATCTTTAATATGCTTAAAATTTATAAATATAATTATGATAATTAAGTTTTTGTAAATATGCTTATATCAAAAATTTTTATAATATGAAATTGTTTCTATAATTTGTTCATAATCTAAATCTTATTCTTTTATTTTAAAAACAATAAAATTTTATAATTATAATTCCTTATGTTTAGAATTAATAAGTTGCATATAATTTTATAATTAAATTGTTCATATTTCTTAATAGTTTCTAATTCTTATTTTGTTTATTATTATTACTAATCATATTATTACTAATCCATTTATTTTATTATTATACTTATTATTATTATTATTTCACTAACCTTATTTATTTTTTAATTTTTATTATTACTAATCTCTATTATATTTATTATTGCCTATTTATTTATTTTGGCTTATTATTTATATTTATTTATTTGCTATTTATTTTAATTGTTTATTATAATTATTATGTAATTGCTCCTTGGTGTAAATTTTTGTAAATGTTTAATTTATTTAATTTTTATGCTATGGTTAGTAATATAGGGAGTGTAAACATGTATTCTATTTTAAAATTGAATTTAGATCACTTTAATTATAAGATAAATTAAATTAAACACTCACACACGTAAGTCGATTTTTAATCGCCATCTCACTTTCTAGGGTTGCCTCTTATTGTTGCCTATTCAAAAAGGTCAAGTGGGGTGTATAAAGCAAGTCCCTTAAAAGAAAAGTCATCAAGTCCCTTAATGGTTGCCTTTAAAGATCAAGTCCCTTTTCGAATAATGATGACAGTCCCTCCTAAATGCTTAATACACCTCACAGTTGCCTTCATAAAACAGATGTCCCTCATATGTCCCTTACATCCAAGGTAATGACTACCTATTCCTTAATAATAGGGATAGTTTTACCATTTAAAGGATAAAGAACAGAAAGACTTAAAACTTTAGGGTAGGTACCTCATAGTTGCTTGCTCACTTCATTCAAAATTTTCAAATACTTCACAAATTTCAAACAAATTTTCAAATACAAGTTTTTACGCATCCTTACATGGATCATTATTAACTCTTATGAAAATTTTTTATCCGCACACTACACTTTTCAAAAACAATTCAAAGTGAGCTAAGTAACTAAGAGCCCATGGATAACCATGGATGTAAAGGGTGCTAACACCTTCCCTTTACATAACCTACCCCCCAGACCCAAAAATCTTTTAAAAGGTCTTTCCTGTTCTTTTATGCCTTTCCTTTGGATAAAATAAAAGTCGGTGGCGACTCTTGCTATCCGCAACATAACTTAAAGTCAGTTCTCCCACCGTGTTACAGCTTCACCAGAAGCGGACACCTTTTTGCCTCACAAGTGCAAAGACCGAATGTTGAAGCAGAAGCCGCTGCCAAAGCAAAGGGAAAGAGTGTGGTACCTGAAGATCCAATTGCCAAGGAAACTCAGAAGACATCTTTTGAACAAGATGTAGACGAGTTCATGAGAATCATAAAGCGGAGCGATTACAAAGTGGTGGATCAGCTTCACCAAACTCCCTCAAAAATCTCCATATTATCACTGTTGATGTGTTCAGAATCTCACGGGAATGCATTATTGAAAGTCCTGCACGCAACATACGTGCCAGAGGAGATTACCGTTAATCAGCTAGAAACTGTGGTGGCAAATTTCAACACCAGTCATGGACTGGGCTTTACCAATGCTGACTTAACAACAGAGGGACGTAACCACAACAAGGCTTTACATATCACCTTGGAATGCAAGGGTGCTGTTTTATCTAATGTACTGGTGGACACTGGGTCATCACTCAATGTTCTACCAAAGAAAGCCTTGGTGAAGCTGGAGTATGATGGCTTGGCATTGCGTCCGAGTAACTTGGTGGTGAGAGCATTTGATGGCTCTAAAAGATTAGTGCTTGGGGAGATTGATCTGCCTGTGATGATTGGCCCGCAGACTTTTAGAACTACCTTCTATGTGATGGACATTCAGCCGGCCTACAGCTGTTTGTTGGGTAGACCCTGGATCCACGCTGCTGGCGCTGTCACGTCTACCCTTCACTAGAAGCTGAAATTCGAGTGGGAAGGCCAGATCATCACCATCTGTGGGGAGGAAGACATCTTTGTTAGCCATCTGGCTACGTATAAGTACATAGAGATGGATGGAGAAATCCATGAAACCATGAGCCAGGGGTTTGAGGCCCTGAACATTAATGAAGCATCTGCTGTACTGGGAACTTCCATGACGTCTTATCAGCAAACCCGGAAGGTTGTTGAAGAGGGTACTGTCCAAGGCTGGGGCAAGCTGCTGCCCGTGGAAAAGAAAGAAGACAGATTTGGGTTGGGTTACAAACCAACTCAACAAGATCAATCAGAGGCTGCAAAAGAGCCCAATTTTGTCAGCGGGGGAATGCTCACCCCAGATGTTGTCAACAATTTGGAAGACGAGGAGGAAAGCGACCGCAACCTGGAGGGCTGGATACGTCCAAGGATCCCGGGGAGCCAAGTCCTTAACTGGTCTTCCCAGGAAATTATAAGGGTTACTCCTGCATAGTAATTATTATTTCCTGTATTTTAAAGCTTGCATCAAGTCTTGCATCTTGCCCAAGATGTCAAAACTCATTTTGTAATCGGGCCATCTTGTAATTTTGTGCAAATGGATTAATCAATGAATATCGGACATCTTTTGCAAACGAGTCTCTTTTTTCGCTCACTATCTTTTCATTTTTCTTTTTGTACAAAAATAAAATGGCAATGTTTTTCAAAATAAATAACTTCATTTTCACTTTTTCTAAACAAGATTAAAATTAATCACTAAAATAAGCCAATTTAAACCCTTGCAGAGAGTGCCTTTCAGACTGCACCGACAACAACACTGCTATGGCTTCGTATGACTTTGACAATCCAATCAATCAAGCTGATGAAGGGGTTGAAGAAGATTATGAGCTACCTGAAGAGCTAGCCAGGTTGTTAAGGCAAGAGGAGAAGGTTATCACTCCTCATCAGGAGGAGGTTGAAACGATTAATCTTGGTACGGAAGAAGACGTGAAAGAGGTTAAGATCGGGGCCTGTCTACAAGATTCAATAAAAGAGCGACTAATTGATATGCTTCGGGAGTATGCAGATGTTTTCGCTTGGTCTTATCAGGATATGCCAGGGTTGGACACTGATATTGTCATGCACAAGCTACCTTTGAAAGAAGACTGCCCACCAGTAAAACAGAAATTGCGCCGTACTCGTCCAGACATGGCAATGAAGATAAAAGAAGAGGTACAAAAGCAGTGGGACGCCGGTTTCCTTGCTATAACTAGCTATCCGCCGTGGGTTGCTAATATTGTACTTGTGCCTAAGAAGGACGGCAAGGTAAGGATGTATGTGTATTACCGGGATCTGAACAGAGCCAGCCCGAAAGATGACTTCCCTTTACCTCGCATTGATGTATTGGTTGATAATTCGGCTCAGTTCTCGGTATTCTCCTTCATGGACGGATTTTCAGGATACAATCAGATCAGGATTTCACCTGAAGACATGGAGAAGACCACTTTCATTACACCCTGGGGCACATTCTGTTATAAGGTGATGCCATTCGGACTGAAGAATGCTGGTGCCACTTATCAACGGGCTATGGTAACATTATTCCATGACATGATCCACAAGGAAATTGAATGTTATGTGGATGACATGATTGCCAAGTCCCTCATAGAAGAAGACCACCTGGTGAACCTACTGAAACTATTCGAGCGTCTGAGGAAGTACCAACTGAAGTTGAACCCCAACAAGTGCACATTCGGGGTGCGATCCGGTAAGCTGCTGGGATTTATTGTAAGTGAAAAAGGGATTGAAGTTGACCCTGATAAAGTCAAAGCCATTCAAGAAATGCCCGCACCAAAGACAGAAAAAGAAGTTCGAGGGTTTCTAGGTAGATTGAACTACATTTCACGGTTCATATCTCACCTTACAGCAACCTGTGAGCCTTTGTTCAAGCTGTTAAGAAAAGAACAAACGGTCAGGTGGAACGAAGACTGCCAAAGGGCTTTTGACAAAATCAAGGAATACTTACAAGAGCCTCTAATCCTTATGCCTCCAGTTGAAGGAAGACCTTTGATAATGTACTTAACAGTATTAGAAGAGTCAATGGGGTGTGTGTTGGGCCAGCATGACGAGTCTGGTCGAAAAGAGTATGCAATATACTACCTAAGCAAAAAGTTTACCGACTGTGAACAACGTTATTCACTGCTCGAGAAACTTGTTGTGCTTTAGCGTGGGCTGCTCGCCGACTGAGGCAGTATATGTTGACCCACACTACCTTATTGATTTCAAAGATGGACCCGGTTAAGTACATTTTTGAGAAGCCAGCACTTACCGGACGGGTTGCAAGATGGCAAATGATCCTCACAGAATATGATATTCAGTACACATCTCAAAAGGCCATCAAAGGCAGTGTATTGTCCGATTATCTTGCTGAGCAACCCATTGATGATTACCAGCCTATGAGATTTGACTTCCCTGATGAAGACATCATGTTCATAAAAGCAAAAGATCATGAAGAGCCTGTTCACACTGAAGGGCCTGATCCAGAAGAAGAATGGACTATGATGTTTGACGGGGCTGTTAATATGAATGGTCGTGGTGTTGGTGCAGTACTCATTACACCTAAGGGAGTTCACATGCCTTTCTCGGCAAAACTCACCTTTAATTGCACTAACAATGAAGCTGAATACGAAGCTTGTATTATGGGTCTTGAGGAAGCCATTGACCTCAGGATCAAGACTTTGACCGTGTTCGGAGATTCAACTCTGGTAATTAATCAAACCAACGGCAAATGGTACACTCACCAGGATCATCTGATACCTTACCGGGATTATACAAGGAGGTTATTGACTTTCTTCACAACGGTCAAGCTTGAGTATATCCCACGAGACGAAAATCAGTTTGCAGATGCTCTAGCTACCATTTCATCCATGATCAAAGTTCAAGCTGCCAACTTTGTGCCTCGAATTTCAGTGTCCAGACTTGACAGACCAGCATATGTGTTCTCAGCAGATGTTGTTAAAGATGATAAGCCTTAGTTCCATGACATTAAGTGCTTCTTGGAGGATCAAACATACCCACCTGGGGCATCTTCCAATGATAAGAAGACATTAAGAAGACTAGCTGGTAGTTTCTTCTTGAATGCTGATGGTTCCCTGTACAAGAGAAACTTTGATATGGTACTCCTCAGATGCGTTGATAGGACAGAAGCAGACTTGTTGATGCACGAGGTGCACGAAGGATCCTTTGGTACCCATGCAGGAGGGCATGCAATGGCTAAAAAGTTGCTAAGATCCGGCTATTACTGGATTACAATGGACGCAGACTGTTGCGCATATGTAGAAAGTGTCATAAATGCCAGATTTATGCAGATAAAGTACGTGTGCCTCCAAATCCTCTAAATGTGATGTCTTCACCCTGGCCCTTTGCCATGTGGGGCATTGATATGATTGGCAAGATTAAACCGACTGCTTCAAATGGCCACAGATTCATCCTAGTTGCCATTGACTATTTCACCAAGTGGGTTGAAGCAGCTTCATATGCAAATGTTACCAGGCAGGTGGTAGCCCGATTTTTGAAGAGAGACATCATTTGTCGGTATGGAGTGCCCGAGCGAATCATTACTGATAATGGTTCCAACTTAAACAATAAAATGATGGCAGAACTATGCCGGGACTTCAAGATCCAACACCACAATTCTTCTCCTTACAGGCCAAAGATGAATGGCGCTGTAGAGGCAGCTAACAAGAATATCAAGAAGATTGTGCAGAAGATGGTGGTTACCTATAAAGACTGGCATGAAATGCTACCGTTTGCCTTGCATGGGTACCGCACGTCAATCAGAACATCCACTAGGGCAACACCATATCAGCTTGTGTACGGTATGGAGGCAGTCCTACCTGTTGAAGTTGAACTACCCTCTCTACGGGTATTAATGGATGTTAAGCTGAATGAAGCAGAATGGGTCCGATCCCGATAGGAACAACTAAGTCTGATTGAAGAAAAGAGATTGGCTGCAATTTGTCATGGGCAGCTGTACCAGAAAAGAATGAAGAAAGCCTTCGATCAGAAAGTCAGGCTCCGAGAATACCAAGTAGGAGATCTTGTGCTGAAAAGACTCCTCCCTCCTCATACAGACCACAGGGGAAAGTGGACTCCGAATTATGATGGTCCATTCATAGTAAAGAAAGTTTTTTCCGGTGGGGCACTGATGCTCAGTACTATGGATGGTGAAAACTTCCTATTCCCTGTGAATTCAGATGCAGTTAAAAAATACTTCGCATGAAAATGACCCGCTGGACACAAAAACATAATATAAGTCCAGGCAAAAATAGGGCATCCCGGCGAGTCAAAAACAGAATAAAAGACTCGGGCAAAAATAAGGGAAAATATGTACACCCGCTGAGTTGAAAAGCCACAATGGACAGCTCAGGCAAAAATGGGTATCCCGGTGGATTGAAAACCCGAAAGGGCGATCCACGCAAAATAAGGAAATAAGCGAACAACTGCATTCTAAATTCGTCTGTATCACTTAAACACGGCAAGTTTCGAAAGGTTCGAGCATCGGTCAGAATCAGCCTTCTTCAGAAATCAGGATAAGAAGAACGTCAATGTCATACAAGTCATAGCAAAAGGGAAGCACACTGAAGCGTCATCAACATTGCCATTGTCTTTTTGTTTCCCAAGTTGTAACAATCTCCTCATTCCAGGGGATCTGTTTCTTTGATTGTATCTTGCCAATTCAGGACACACAAATTAATAAAATCAGATTTTCAGTCATGTTTCGTCTCGTACATTTTATTTTCGTTTGCAAAAATGTCCGATATCCTTAATATAATGTTTGCATAAATACAGGTGCGTCTTTTCTGAAAACTTACATGCTTGCAGGAAATATACTTACTCCTGGGAGTGTCTAAAATCCTATGATGGAATCTAGTAAGGGATACCTCGGGGAACTTGTACGTTTCTTTGTCATACAGGATTGCAGGTGTTCAAAGCACACCATGGGGCATGAAAGCTTCTTCCCAGTAGGCTGCCAAATCATCATTTCTTCAGCACGCCTTTCAAACAGCATCGGAGATGCTTTCTCCCCATCAACATTGCCAGGCATTACTTCTCCAACATTTCCTTCAGAGCAGTACCAGAAGGTGCTCATATCCTCAACTGAGTTGTCAAGTATC
Source organism: Lathyrus aphaca (assembly GCA_963966055.1). NCBI lineage: Eukaryota > Viridiplantae > Streptophyta > Magnoliopsida > Fabales > Fabaceae > Lathyrus > Lathyrus aphaca. The sequence continues at coordinate 111,510,012 of OZ014525.1, read as the reverse complement.
ACCCTCAGCAGGATCCCCACAGAAATCTCTAGGAAGGTCTTTCAATGCTCTTTCTTCTTCCCCAGCCGAGTGACAGACAGGGAATCATCTCCCCATAGAGTTTCAGCCTCTGTCCGGAAGAGCAACGCCTGAAGATCTCACGACAGAGTAAAGAAAGCTTCTACAAACCCCAGCTGGGTTCCTCATTACAGAGATAGGTCTATCAGTGATCTATTTCCCCATGAAGAGTCGTATATGTCAGATCTACGAATGATCTCATCCCCAGCTGGGATATCCACTTCAAGCAGATCAGCCAGAGATCTCCACAGCATCGGGATCCGGATCCCGGATTGGTATCTTTGCATAATCATAGCATTCGCATCATATTTTCCCCACAGAGCGTAGCATTTTGTCTAATACGGAGCATTACGACAAAAATCAAACATATTGCATAATCATAAGCCATGTGTCAAACAGAACACTTGTAAATACTGACAATCCATCAACAATATACAGAATATTTCCCAAATTCCCCACCAGAGAGCCAAAGCATTTGCCTTATGATAACGAGAAAATGTATCGATTATATTGCTATGTTTCAATACCGTTTTATCGCATAATTGTCGTTTTAACACCCGATTCCTCGAGTTTTCTTTGCCATTTTGCAGGTACATCATATACAGAGCTAAATCAAGAGCCACAAGTGAAATGAGCAAAAACAACCATTAAAAGATGAAGAAAAAGAGAATTCTGCATAACCTGCATTTTTTGTTACACTCACGGTCGTCAACTAGGAGTCACGACCGTGACACGCTAAAAGGAGCACTCACGACCGTGACAAGTCCCTCACGACCGTGACGCATATCAAACAAGGAAGACGAACGTGACACCCTTGTCACGGCCGTGACAAGGGAAAACTAGGGTATTTGACTGAAGACTTGGTCATGAACGTTACGCTACATGAAATCCAACGTGCCTATTTTCCAGCAGACCAAGTATTCCCACGTTCCCTGGATTCTCTCATTTCCTACGAGGCCCAAGCATAAATTCCAACTGCCAAGCCCATTTAGCTTTCTATAAATAGATTTGTTTCAATGAACAATTTACAGAGTTTTAGTTTTTAATTTTCTTGCGGAAGCTCTGCCGATTTTATTTTGCACCCTTTATTTTTCCAGCATTAATTTCCTTGCTTTAATTTTCTTGTATCCCAACCAACCTTATAACAATTTCCAACATCAGGAAATTGTTATAAATTAAATTGTTTCAAAGCCTTCAGATTCTTTTAGAATTTTTATTTCCGAGTCCGGTCATACTCCGAGCTTTCCAGCCTGTGGAAGAAGGAGTCTACTACTTTTATTGTTATCCAGGTTTATATTAAATTGCATTTATATTTATGTTGAATATTTATTTTTCTGCCATGCATATTTTATTTTATGTTTCTCTGCCTCTGTCTGGTTCAACAATAATGAGTAGCTAAACACCTTAGGGCGGTATGTAATTAAATCAGACTAAATCGGTAAAATCAACTCTAGGCTTAAAATAATTAAGAGCTTAAAATTCTGGCTGATACTTTTTATTATAAAATCAACCTTTTTGTTACGAGAGTAAGGAAAGTGTATTAGGTTAGGTCAAGACCACGAGAGTGTGAGATTTTAACCAGATAGCTAAAGTTAGGCATTTAATTTAAACACAGCGAGAGCGCTTTAAAATGAATTAGAATTACTAAGTTTCCAAAAATTATTTCTAAACACTTATGGGCTAGCGAGAGCAGGCATAGGGCTTTAGGGGTAAGATCTGAGATAAGACCACGAGAGTGTGAATTAAAGATATTTAAGCTGGTAACCTCTACAGAATAGATTAAGTGAACCATCTTTATAAGCCTAGGTTAGATTGACCCGCCTAAGTTAACATAATTACATACCGACCGCCTTAGTATTATTTATTAAACTTAAATTTAATTCCCGCCTTTAATCTTTAAAAACAACCAAAAATCGTGACAACCCTTCACCTTAGCTAAACTAGAAATTCCTCTAGCACTAAGTAACCATAGAGTCCCTGTGGATCGATAATCTTAAATATTACTTTGATAGGCTGTGCACTTGCAGTTAAGATACCCCTAGACACATAATTAGATACGTCTTTAGCCCATCACCTTACACTCACAAATACAGATACATACCCTTTGGCACTCGTCTGTGTCATCATTCCCCAGTAAATTCTCCCAAACAGATGTTGATATATTACAGATGCTTCTTGACACTCGTCTGTGTCATGCCCCCAGCAGAAAGCCAAAGCGTCCCCTTTGCACTCACTACACAGATACATATATATACACACTCCTCTGACACCCGTCCGTGTCACCTCCCCCAACATAGTTACCTAAACACTTTGTAAATCAAATACTTGTTTATAATACACTTTTCCGACACCCGTCCGTGTCACACTCTCCCCAGCAAGTTGAGCACTCGTCTGTGTCTCATTCATACTTTTTACTCATACATATACTTGTCCGTATCTTGTATATACCACTTAAATCCCCTCAGAATCAACACTCGTCCGTGTTCCTTGTTAACTAGTTGATACTCGTCCGTATCATCATCTCTGAACATGCGTCAAGCGTTTGTTTCTATCGATACTCGTCCGTATCATAGTCTTAAGGATGCTCGTCCGCATTGTAACACGGTGGGAGAACTGACTTTAGTTATGTTGCGGATAGCAAGAGTCGCCACCGACTTTTATTTTATCCAAAGGAAAGGCATAAAAGAACAGGAAAGACCTTTTAAAAGATTTTTGGGTCCGGGGGGTAGGTTATGTAAAGGGAAGGTGTTAGCACCCTTTACATCCATGGTTATCCATGGGCTCTTAGTTACTTAGCTCACTTTAAAATGTTTTTGAAATATGAAGTATGTGAATAGAAATTTTCTTAAGTATTTTATAATGATCCATGTACGGATATATATAAAACCTTTGTTTTGAAAATTGTTTGAAATGTATGAAGTGTTTGAAATGTTTTTGGAAAGTGAGCAAGTATCTAAGAGGAACCTACCCTAAGTTAAGTCTTTTCGGTTCTTGAATCCTTTAAATGGTAAGACTATCCCTATTATTAAGGAATAGGTAGTCATTACCTTGGATGTATGGGACAAATGAAGGGACAACTATTATTTAGGCAACTGTGAGGTGTATAAGCAATTCAAAGGGACTTATCATCTTTATTCGAAAGGGACAAGATCATTACGAAGGCAACATTCGAAGGGACTTGATCTTTTTATTGTTTTAGGGACTAGATGATGTGAAATAAGGGACTTTGCTTTATACATCCTACTTGACCTTTTTGTTTAGGCAACTTGAGAGGAAACCCCTAAGAAGTGAGACGGCGATCCAGGATCGACTTACGTGTGTGAGTGTACAAGTTTAAATATTTATATTTTGAATTTAATGAGCTAAATTGATTTTTAAATACAAACATATTTTACTCCCTATTTTACTAACCATAACATTTAAAAATAAATATTAAACATTACTACTAAAAATATTACATAAGGGATACAATTACATAATAATAATAATTGAAGCAAATTAAATAAGCAAATAATAATAATAGATAATTGGGTTAGTAAAAATAATAAAATAAATATCATATGAGAATAAATAGAATTAATAATAAAATAAACAAGAATAAAGAAATTAGCATAATAAATTAAAAGTTCAATTTTAATAAACAATTATTATTTTTAAGCTTTTTAAGAAGAAAAATAAACAATTCATGTTATATTCTAATTATTAGAAAAAATTTAAATTATATACATGTTATAAAAATAAGGTTAATTATAAACATACTATGAAAATAAATTATATTTACAAAATTAAATTAGCAAATTTTAATTATTTTTAAGCATACACTAAAAATTATTTACATACAAGAATTAAATAATAATTACAAACAAATTATAAAATATATACATATAATTAAAGTTTATAAATAAATAAATTAAAAGTTATAATATCATTAGGTTTTATAAAAATATTTTAGGGTTTTAGAACATATTATCAAAATTAACAATGAAATTAGAGTTTGTGATTATATTAGGGTTTTAACAATATTAAGGTTTAAGAATTAATTTAAACATGATATAAAATACATATAAATATAAACATAAATACACTAATTTAAATTTTTTAAGAAAATAATATTACAAACTAACAAAAATAACATTTAATTAGAAAATGTTTTTTTATATTTTTTTAGAAATTGATTTGGATTAATTAATAAAAAAACAAAGCATATGAAAATAAAACCCTAAAAAAACAGGACCTGGGATTTGAACCCAGGTCCTTTACCTGGATGAAGACTCTCCAAAACCACCTGGGTTGCTGCGCGCACATGATAGGAATGCACTCCATGGGGTTTTGTTGTTATCCTGGAAAAATCATGACAAAAACAAAAAGAATAGCACAAAAGGGCCTGGGGGGATTCGAACCCAGGACCCTCACACAATACACAAGCACTCTTACCATCCAGCCAGAAGGGCGCAACTGACTATATAACCAAAACAATCAATAATATATTAAGTCATATGATTAAATGAAAAATAAGAAAAAATTGTTGCGCCCAGGGATCGAACCAAGGACCTAACCCTCATAAGGACAAGCTTCCAACCATCAGGCCAACACGCACGCTGTGGAATACAAACCAAACATAAATAATAAAAAAACAAACAAATATTTGAATTCTGGAATTCGCGCCAGGGGTCTTCTTCCTCCTCCAGACCTGCGTTTTTTCCTGCGAATCTTCCTGGGCAATTTCCTGCGAATTTTTCAATATAGAAACCTACGAAATTGGAACACCATCAAAACAGTAAAGTTATTTCAAACTAATTAGTGCATTACGATCTCCAGAGTTCATACAATCATTCTATGTCCTTAGAATTTATTTATTTTAGGTTTATCATGGAACCCTAAAAGCTTGGCCGAAACCCTAACAATGGCAATTCCTTGTTCCTGCACCAAAAATGAAATCAAATATGCCAGAAACCATCCACATACAATTACAAACAAGAATCAATACCCAAAATCATGTTAGAATGCTTGTGTGAATGAAATCGAAAATTTCAATTTTAAGATGAACATGGATTCGGTTTGGGTGATTTATGAAGCTATGGATGATGATAAGCATTGCAATGTATTCAGTGATCATCAAGGAACATGTTGAGACCTTTAGAGTGCCTTGAAAGGGTCTGAATGATGGAATCCGAATTCAAGTTTTTGGTGATTTTTTTGAATGTCAAAACTTACTCTTGAGGCTGTGAATTCGTGTCCTTTGCATTATGATAGCTTGTATACTTATAGTAGAGTGAAGCTAGGTCAAAAGATTGGATCGTTGTTTGGACTTTTTGATTTTTGTAGATTGAAAAAGATTAGAACTTAAATTTCATATATTTTTGAATGAGACCTTTCTATTTCAAGACAATCATCATCAATTGTATATCAATTTAATCCAATTCATGTTAATGACCTTCTAGAACCAAAATATATTTTAAATTTTCATATTTGATATTTTATTTAAATTTAAAATGATTTTTAATGTAAAAAATCATAATAAATAAAATAAATAAAATAAAATTATGAAAATATCAAATAAATTTCGTGCATGATGTCATGGAACACTTTGGGTCACAAAAAGTTCAGCCCATTTAGAAAAATTTGGTTTTAAGACCCTATTTTCTTCATAAACCACCCAAAAATTTCCCAACTTTGCAAGGACACATATCCTTCAATTTTAAAGATATGAGGGTGTTCTTGGACATTTTGGAAAGATTGAAGAGTCCTCTAACCAACCCCATTGGTTTCATGTCCATATCATTTACCATTCTCAAGTTATGCCCTTTTGAAGTTGTTGACTTTTTGTTGACTTTCAAAAGGACCTATAATGTCTTAGCTCATACCTTCCAAATGAAGCATTTTTGGGCTTGGCTTGTGAGACACAAAGTTGTAGAGAATTCAATTTCCTTCAAAATGAGCTTTGGATGGGAAAAATGTGATGAAGCATGTAAAAGTTATGACTGGTCAAAGTTCAGTTGACTTTTCTTGAGGAAACCCTAATTTAGAAACCTCTGATTCTTGATGATCTGAAATATCCTTGATGAATCATGATCAACCCTTGATCAAATGATGAATTTTACTTCATATACTTGATGTTGACAAAAAAAATCATGAATTTTGACTTTGGTTTGACCACAGTTTGACTTTTTAACTGCTTTGACTGATTTTGACTTATCTGATCATCTGGCTGAGCAAACCTTTGAGAAAAGTTCTGAAATTTGTCATGGGGATTCTTAAACACATATAAGATTTTATGAAGCTCACTTGAAGTCTTGGAAGTCCATTTAGCCTGATTAAAGTCAAAACCCTAGTTTTGGATGCACTGCTTAGGAGGATGCATTGTCTGAGGGAATTGTCAAATCTTTTAACTAATTGTGAACTTTATGAACCTTGTGAACCTCATAAGATGTCTTGTGAACCTTGTTAACCTCATAAGATGTCTTGTAAACTTCATGAACCTCATGAAAGGTCTTGTGAACTTCATAAGATGTCTTGTGAACCTTGGGAACCTCATAAGATGTCTTGTAAACTTCATGAACCTCATGAAAGGTCTTGTGAACTTCATAAGATGTCTTGTAAACTTCATGAACCTCATGAAAGGTCTTGTGAACTTTGTGAACCTCATAAGGTGTCTTGTGAACCTTGTGAACCTCATAAGGTGTCTTGTGAATCTTGTGAACCTTGTGAACCTCTTAGCACACAAAGTCTTGTATTGTGAGGGCAAATTTTGGGGTGCAACAGCTGCCCCTGTTCAATTTTCTGAAACCTGAGGGGTTAGATTGGTATATTTGCTAGTCGTGACCTGGAAGGTTGAAGGGGATTGAACACAAAAGCCCAAAAATTTGCACTCATCGGTGCGTAGAGGGATACTGATGACTAGTTGTATATGCTTGAGTGGGCTTAAAGATGCCACTTGGAGAAAAGTTCTTCAAATATGTCTCTTAGAGGATAAAGCAGTCCAAAATATGAAGATATAGCTTTTTGGGAAGATAAACAACGTCCCAACATAGTGAGATAACCTTTGGGAAGATTAACAACGACCCAAGGTAAAGGTATAACCCTCAGGAGGATAAACAACGTCCTGGGGTATAAGTATAACTTTTGGGAGGATAAACAACGGCCCAAAGAAATGATAGCTTTCAGGAGGATAAACAACGTCCTGAGGTATAAGAAGCTTTCAGGAGGATAAACAACGTCCTGAGGTATGATGATAACTTTTGGGAAGATGAACAACGGCCCAATAGTCATGATAGCTTTTAGGAGGATAAACAACGTCCTGAGGTATAAGTATAACTTTTGGGAGGATAAACAACGGCCCAAAGTTATGATATGCTTTTAGGAGGATAAACAACGTCCTGAGGAAATGGTAGCTTTCATGAGGATAAACAACGTCCTGAGGTATGAAGTAACCTTTGGGAAGATAAACAACGGCCCAAGGTCACAAGTTGTTGATGAAGTTTGTCTGCTGGAGAATTAATCTGAAAAACAAGATTATAACATTCTGTATGATAATATTAGTTTATGTATGCATGTATAATATGATGCACTTAAGTAATGTATTATGTATTTATGGATATGTATGATATGATGTAAATGATGTATGTATGCATCATGCAGCCTGAAGCGTCTGGAGATCTTCGTATAACAACTGCTGGCCAGGGAAAATAAATCCTGATTTGTTGCTGAAGAATATGAGGAACTCGTTCCCGTTTGATAATATAGTATAACCTCCCGTCTTCGTTCGATAGTAAGGTACACATAACCTCCCGTCTTCGTTCGCTAGTAAGGTATATATAACCTCCCGTCTTCGTTCGTCGTACTCCTATTGGAAAAATAAATTCCTGACTATCCGTATGAGGATAAAAGAGATGGATATAAATTCCAGGGGAGATGTGACTCGAAGTACTTATGAAGATGGATTTGCCCTACCGGGGGACTTGCAGCTGTCTTGTAGGGGTGAACCGGTGAAGCTTCGTTGAAATCTTTCCCTCGTTCGTCCTTAGTAAATACTATTACTGCATTTTCATGCATTTCTGGTAAACATCAATCATATTAAGCATTTATGCATTTCTGGTAAACATCAATCATATTAAGCATTTATGCATTTCTGGTAAACATCAATCATATTCAAAAGCATACATTCATTCAATCACAACCAATGGACATTTCGCTTATGTAAATAGGGTAAAAGTAAATCTGGATTCAAAGATGGAATTTTATTTATATCAAAGAATGACCCGTACATGGGTAAGTTTGTACAAGGAGACAGAAATCCTAGTAAGAGGAATTTGTCATAAAGTTTTTTTACAAAGAAAATCAGCTATGTGGGAAATAATCCTATTGAGTTTCAATTCTACTATTGCCATTATCTTCAAGTATCTCATCTTCTGCTGTTGATACGGAAACGATTGGATTGAGCTTTATCTGTTCGAACTTGAGTAAGTAGTACAACTGATTGTAGTTTCATGGGTGATCTAAACGAGACATAGTCATACGCTTTAATCCCTAACTTTTTCCTGGATTGCCCTTTCAGGTTTTCAATCCACCGGGATACTCTTTTTTGCCCAAGCCGCCTTTTCAGGTTTTCGACTTGCCGGGTGTACATTTTATATATATATATATCCCTAATTTTTGCCCGAACCCTTTTGGTTCGTCGGGATGCCCTTATTTTTGCCTAGGCCAGTCAACCTAGCGGGTCTCTTTTTATGCGTAGTATTTTTAACTATGTCTGCGTTTACAGGCTGTGGGAAATCTTCACCATCCATAGTAGTAAGTATCATGGCACCTTCTGAGAATACTGTCTTGACTACAAATGGTCCTTCATATGTAGGAGTCCACTTGCCCCTAGGATCACCCTGTGGTAATATGATACGCTTGATTACCAAATCACCAGCCTGATATACCTTTAGCTTAACCTTCTTGTTAAAAGCTTTGATCATTCGTTTCTGGTACATCTGGCCATGACAAACAGCTGCTAACCTCTTCTCGTCAATCAAATTTATCTGGTCAAGTCGAGTCTGAATCCATTCATCTTCATCCAGGCCTGCATCCTTCATAATTCTTAAAGAGGGAATCTGAACTTCAATGGGCAGAACTGCTTCCATACCATAGACTAAGGAGAATGGAGTTGCCCCTGTTGAAGTGCGGATTGTAGTACGATAACCATGAAGAGCAAATGGTAACATCTCATGCCAATCCTTATAAGTGACAGTCATCTTCTGTATAATTTTCTTGATATTCTTGTTAGCAGCTTCAACTGCCCCATTCATCTTTGGACGATACGGAGAAGAGTTATGATGCTTAATCTTGAACTGCGTGCAGGGATCAGTAATCATAGTATTGTTCAGATTAGAGCCATTGTCAGTAATAATCCTTTCAGGGATGCCATACCTACATATGAGATTATTCTTAATGAATCGAGCCACAACATTCTTGGTAACAGATGCAAATGAAGCTGCCTCTACCCACTTCGTGAAGTAATCAATAGCGACCAAGATGAAACGATGCCCATTAGAAGCAGTAGGCTTGATCTCACCAATCATATCAATGCCCCACATGGCAAAAGGCCAAGGAGCAGTCAACACATTCAATGCTAATGGAGGTATATGGACTTTATCAGCATAGATTTGACACTTATGACATGTTCTGGAATGTTGATAGCAGTCAGCTTCCATGGTAGACCAATAGTAACCTGCTCTCAATATCTTCTTTGCCATAGTATGACCACTAGAATGAGTGCCAAAGATCCCATCATGCATATCTTCCATAATTTCAGTTGCTTCCTTCTTATCCACACAGCGAAGCATAGTTGAATCATGATTGCGCTTGTACAAAATCCCATTACTCAAAAAGAACTTAGCAGAAAACCTTCTCAGAAACTTTCTATCTTTGACAGATGCCCCTTCCGGGAACTCTTGAGCTTCAAGATATCTTTTCACCTCATAGAACCAAGGCTTTTCTTCTGCTTCTTCAGTGCCAATCTCATTGCAGTATGCAGGCTTCTCAAATTTATCAATAGTAATCTTGGGAGCTTCATCATCCCAGCTAATCTCAAACATGGATGCCATGGTGGCTAAAGCATCTGCCAACTGATTCTCTCTTCGTGGAATATGTCCAAAAGTAATCTCTTTGAAATGTGGGATCAAAGACAACACATGCTCTCTGTAAGGAATGAGATTATCATGTTTGGTATCCCAATCTCCTTTGATCTGACTTACTACCAGGGCTGAATCTCCATACACATCAAGGAACTTAATTTTCATATCAATGGCAGCTTTGATACCCAGGATACACGCCTCATACTCAGCCATATTATTAGTACAATAGAAACAAAGTCTGGCAGTAATCGGGGTATGACAACCTTCAGGGGAACTGATTACAACACCAACACCATTACCAAGTGCATTAGAAGCTCCATCAAAAACCATAGTCCATCGGGATCCTTGTTCAGGTCCGTCATATTGTCCAGGTTCTTTGGTAATAATCATAATATCTTCATCAGGGAACTCAAAACTCATTGACTGATAATCATCCACTGCTTGATGAGCCAAATGATCAGCTACAACATTTCCCTTAATGGCCTTTTGAGTAGTATACTGTATATCATATTCTGTTAAAATCATTTGCCATCTTGCAATTCTTACGGAGAGAGTAGGTTTCTCAAATATGTACTTGATTGGATCCATCTTCGAAATCAACAAGGTAGTATGAGTCAACATATACTGTCTTAATCGGCGAGCAGCCCATGCCAAAGCGCAGCAAGTTTTCTCGAGCAGTGAGTATCTTGTTTCACAGTCGGTAAACTTTTTGCTAAGGTAATATATTGCCTGCTCTTTTCGACCAGACTCGTCATGTTGCCCCAACACACACCCCATTGAGTTGTCTAATACTGTTAAGTACATAATCAATGGTCTTCCATCAACTGGTGGCATCAAAATTGGAGGTTCTAGCAGATATTTCTTGATTTCATCAAATGCTGTCTGGCACTCATCATTCCATTCCATTACCTGATCTTTCTTCAACAACTTGAAGATTGGCTCACAGGTAGCAGTCAATTGGGAAATAAATCTTGCAATATAGTTCAGTCGTCCCAAGAAACCTCTAACTTCCTTCTCAGTACGGGGAGTTGGCATCTCTTGTATATCTTTCACTTTCGCAGGATCTACTTCAATACCTTTTCCACTGACAATGAAACCCAGGAGCTTACCAGACCTAACTCCAAAAGTACACTTGTTTGGGTTCAATCTCAACTTGTATTTCTTCAACCTCTCAAAAAATTTATGCAAATGATCAAGATGTTGCTCTTCATTCTGGGACCTGGCTATCATATCATCCACATACACCTCTATCTCATGATGAATCATATCATGAAACAAAGCCACCATAGCACGCTGATATGTTGCCCCTGCATTCTTCAAACCAAATGGCATCACTTTATAACAAAAAGTGCCCCACTGTGTAACAAATGTTGTCTTCTCCATATCTTCAGGTGCCATCTTGATCTGATTATAACCAGAGAAACCATCCATAAAAGAGAATACCTTATGCTGAGCAGTGTTGTCTACCAGAACGTCAATATGAGGAAGTGGAAAGTCATCTTTGGGGTTGGCCTTGTTCAAATCTCTGTAGTCTACACACATATGTACCTTACCATCTTTCTTAGGTACCGGCACCACATTTGCAACCCACTGAGGATAAGAAGTCACAGCTAAGAACCCTGCATCAAACTGTTTCATTACCTCTGCTTTAATCTTCTCTGACATTTCAGGACGCATACGACGAACCTTCTGCTTCTTTGGACAACAATCTTCTTTCACTGGTAAACGGTGAACCACAATGTCTGTATCCAACCCTGGCATATCTTCATAGGACCAAGCAAAGATCTCCACATAGTCATGTAACATCTGAATCAATCTGCTCTTGACACTATCCTCTAATTCAGCTCCTATCTTGACCTCTTTCCTGTTTTCTTCAGTTCCCAGATTCACAACTTCGACTGGCTCTTCATGTGGCTGTATAGCTTTCTCTTCTTGTTGTAACAACCTAGCAAGCTCTACAGGTACTTCACAATCGTCATCCTTTCCATCTTCAGCTTGATAGATCGGATTCTCGAAATTATAATTGGCAATAGTAGAACTGTTATCAATAGGATCCAGAGTGGATGAGGATCTGCATTTTAGTGATGTGGGTGTGTGTAAGAACACATAGCTGATAAAACAAAAAGAAAAGAAAGACAAGGAACACAATATTTACGAAAACGAAACGTCCACCGATTTTTATTGAATGAAGTATGCAAATGTAATGACATCCCGTAATAAGCACACCATTGTGCCCCGGGTAAGGCACAAGGCTTAAGAGTTCAATTGTTCAAGAAATTACAAACTTAAAAGTAACAACACAGTAATAGTATTTACTCCTGACTAAAGGAGATAGGAATAACATCTTCAGCCCTCCAGTTATTGAGCCCAGCACCCACAGTAGGGAAAATCCAAGCATCCAAGTTGTAGTCTTCATCATAGTCACCCACAGCATTAATCTGATCTTTCATAATCCCCTGATAGGTGATACGAACAGCACGAGCACAACGAACAGCCTTCTGGGACTCTGCAGTGAAACCCAAACCAAATTTGTCAGACTTGTATGGAATATCAGGAAGCTGACCCCAAATAGTACAACCACCTTCATCCACCACAGCTCTAGCATCTTTAAGGGAGGCCATTGTAGGAGGTACTCTGGTGACCACAGGAACTTTCTTGACAACAGGAGGAGCTTCATAATCATTAACAATCCAAGGAACCACTTCAAATGTCTGACACGGAGTTTCAACATATTCACCTTCCACTTCAAGATATTTAAAGGTGTTCACATGGCTAATCATATACCCTTCCTCTCCGTAAACAGTAACAACCTTCCCTTCTACTGGATACCTCAGCTTTTGATGTAATGTAGAGGTTACAGCACCTGCCCCATGGATCCAGGGACGCCCAAGCAAACAAGAATACGACGGACGAATATCCATTACATAAAAGGTAGTATTGAAAACCTGAGAACCAACTTTGATTGGGAGATCAATTTCTCCATGCACCACTCTTCTCGAGCCATCAAAAGCCTTCACCACTATATTACTGGGCTTCAACACAGCATCTTCAGGACTAAGTTTATTCAGGACTTCTTTGGGTAACACATTCAACGAAGAACCATTGTCTATTAACACATGTGACAGGGTGGTGCCCCTGCATTCAATGGAGATATGTAGAGCCCTGTTATGATCCCTCTTGGCTGGAGTCAGATCAGCGTCGGAGAAACCTAACCCATTATCATAGGTCAAGTGTGCGACACAATTTTCAAATTGGTCAACAGAAATTTCATTTGGTACATGAGCAGTCTTCAGAAATTTAATCAAGGCCTTGGCATGAGCCTCAGAGCACAATAATAAAGACAACATAAAAATCTTGGAGGGAGTATGCCCCAATTGATCAACAATGTCATAATCACTCTTGCGAATGATTTTCAATACTTCTTCCATCTGCTTAGAAAGATCATCAGCAGCTGGCACATCAGTTGGTATAGGTTCAATAACAGGACCCTTGCCCCGAGCATCAATGGTAGAGGTAGCAGCTGGAGTAACTACATTCTTGGAGGTAACTGGAGGAGAGAAAACTTTTCCGCTTCGTGTGATCTTACTAGATCCAGCAATATTATCAACATCAACAGGCATATCAGCTAAGGGTTCCTGCTTAACACCATGAATATAAACATCAGACCCATAATGCCAAGGCACAGCTTTATCAGAAGTATACGGAATAGGACCAGGGGTGGTAATGATCATAGGAGCCACTCTAGCTTCAGCAACAATCTTCACAGGGCCTTCAGCAGTAATCTTAATTGGACCCTTATGAGTGATTTTGATAGGACCCTTGGAAGTAATCCTCACCGGCATTTTATCAACCATATCTACCTCTTCAATCTTCGCACCTTTAGTTATATGATCAACCATGCTCTCCACAGAAGGTGGAGTCCTCTCAAACACTATGGTGTAATTATTCATGAGGCGTTGAATTCCGTCCTTCAACCTCCAACAGTTATCCGGCTTATAAGCACAATATAAACAATCTTCACGACAACCTGGAAAGAACCCAGCTTGTACCAACTTCTTCTTAATAACAGACAATGGTGTAGTCAACTCTGCAACTGAGGAAATATGTGAATCTTCATCAATGGCATTGACAGTCTTTTCATGATTTGGCATGGGAGTAGTGATCACATTTGGAGTACCCGGAGGGTCAAACTCAATCTCTCCAGCATCAATCATATCTTGAATTTTGTTTTTCAATACCCAGCAACTATTGGTATCATGTCCCTGACAATTCGAATGATATGCACATCGTGCATTAGGATTGTACCTGGGAGAGGTAACATTAGGATTCTGAGGAGGATCTTTCAGAGTGATAAGTTCAGCCTTCAACAAGTGTTGCAAGGCTTGGGCCATTTACATGTTGATCTTAGTGAACTGCCTTCTAGCCCTCTGTTGATTTCCCTGTGGTGGCTCTGTTGCTGTAGCAGTTGGATTGGAGATATGAACTGCACTCACAGACTGATGCCTTCTATTACGATCAGGTTGACCATAAACAACATTTGACTCTTTCTTCCCACTGGGAGGCTTCTTTGCAGCACCTGATGAAGAAACACCCACTTGAATCTTGCCACTCCTTATACCACTTTCTACGCACTCTCCTGTCATTATCAACTCAGTGAAGCCAGATGATGAGCTTCCAATGAGATGACTGTAAAAAGGACCATTCAACGTACACATGAACATATCAACTAACTCCCTATCAGTTAGAGGTGGTTGCACTCTTCCAGCCAAGTCTCTCCATTTCTGAGCATACTCCTTGAAGCTCTCTTTAACACCCATAGACATGCTCTGAAGCTGCATGCGAGTAAGGGCTAGATCAGCATTGTATTGATATTGCTTATAGAAGGCTTCAGCAAGATCATTCCAATCACGGATGTTGACACTCTCCAATTGATAGTACCATTCCAATTGAGCTCCGGACAAGCTCTCTTGGAAGAAATGGATCCATAACTTCTTATCAGCAGTATGGGGTTGGATTCTCCGGACATAAGACCTCAAATGCAGCTTGGGACAAGAGACACCATCATAAACAACGAAAGTAGGAACCTTGAAACCAATGGGTATAACCACCCCAGATATCAAACTCAGGTCTTTAAAATCCAGCCCAGAAGACTTTTGCAATTCCATAGCATCCATTCTATCCACCAGCATCTTAAACTTATCTTCATTAGGCTCATGATAGTAGTTAGCTTCAGAATCAGAGTCCCCCATAGTGTTGTGGAGACTGCCTCCCTCTTTCTCAAACTCTTCAGACTCGTAATCTTCAACCTGTTCTTTGGTCTTGACAGGACCTCTGAACCTTCTTCCCATGTTGATCAGGCCACCTGACCTCCTAGTCTTCTTAGTCTTCTTGGCCAACAGTGTCTTCAATTTATCCTGCCCCTTGGACAAGTTCAGGATTAGCTCTTGGAACTGTGCATTTTGTGCCTGAAGATCCTTAACTGTTTGTTCAAGAGCCATTGCTGAAATAAACAGCGAGAAGATAAGAAACATGTGCACAATAAACCTGTGATGCAATGATATGATATGGGAATGCATATGCAATGTTTTCAAGGACCGCAGGATTTAAATTTGCTTAAACAAACAAGAAGGTAGACTTTTATTAGTAATAAATTTGTTTTGCCTCTTGGGCTTACAGAAATGAAATAAATACAAGAGATGGGGTTTTAAGTCTCCCATGGACGTTTCCTCTTTGTGTTGAGGTATGAGTTGAGATTCCGTTCCTCGTGAAGTTGCTTTGTTAGTTCCAGGATTCTTTCTTGGCTTGCTTTGTAATGAGCCTCGAAGGTATCCCTTTGCTCCTTCAACTGGATCCAGGACCTCTGTAAATCTTCCATGTCAGTAGGCATGTCTGGGTGAAGGATGGTATAAGAAGTATCTCCTTCAGCAACAGGTTCCATGGTAACTGGCAGGATAGCAGGATATGGCATCATGAGAGTCTGAGCACGAGATCGCACCCATCTGAGATAAGCTTCCATAGGAATAGTGTACTTAGGCTCCAGAGTCTTGCTGTCAATCTTGTTCACTTTCCCCCATGCTCGTATGAATCTCTGACGGTAACCTTGAGGATCGTTGTCGTAGTCAAACACAATACCCTGAATCAACATGTCATGTGGACCATCACTCCGAGCGTAACCAAACTGTCGTAAAGCTAAAGAAGGGTTGTAAGTAATGCCTCCTCTTATGCCTAGAAGTGGCACATTAGGAAACTCCCCACAACGGTCAATGATAGTGACATTCTCCATAGATCTGGAGCACCAATGAATATCTGAATGCGAGAGTGACATGATCCTTTTGGACCACCTAAACCCTTGCTCATTCTTTATTACTGAGCGAGGAAGGTGAGAAATAAACCACCTAGAAAGCAAAGGTATGCAACACATCAAAGTTCCCCGTGCCTTTGTAGTACGAGTATGAAGAGAGTGCAGAATGTCTCCAAGCAATGTAGGCACTGGATTGTGACTCAGAAATATGTTGATGGCATGAACGTCTATGAACTGATCTGGATTGGGGAACAACACTAAGCCATAAATCAACAAGGCTAAAATCTCCTCAAAAGCATCATAGCTCATAGCCTTCAAGAACACTTGAGCCTGCTCTATCAACACCTTGGCAAGAATACCCTTATCTCCGCTTCTCGTTTCTAGAACAATGCCTGACTTCTTCAGATGTAGAGCTACAGCAATAACCTCTGGTTTAAGTTCTTTTTCCAAGCCTGTGAAGGGTCTTTGATCAAGAACAGGTATACCCAGAAGTTTAGAGAACTCTTCCATTGTAGGAACCAGCTGATAGTCGGGGAATGTGAAGCAATGGTGCTTAGGGTCAAAGAACTGAAACAGAACACTCATCATGTCTTCATTGAATCCTGAAGTGACTAGATCCAATAGGTGACCATGTCTCTTGATGAACCGGGAGTGTTCAGACACTTGAGAAACCAACTCTTTAAGCTTAGCAGGTATCCCTACAAAATTGATCCTGATAGTGTTTCTACGAGCAGAGGCCATGACCTGCAACAAAGAACAAAGATAAATCCTTTGGTCCTTGAAATGGTTAGTGAAAATGCTATGCTCATGATGCATGATGATGTCATGATGTTATGCTCAATCACAAACATGTGGCACACACAAACAAGTTACACAATAGCCCTAGGTTTAAAGGCTTGCATGAGGTTCAAAGGTAAGTACCCTCCCCTGAAGTTAGTTGGTTCATCCTGTCCTATAAAGTAACCAGGTTCTAAGGGATCTCAATATCATTGATCCTTCACAAGGGTGGTTGTTCAGTAGGCAACTTACTTTCCAACCAAAACCCTCCAAGTTTAAGATCTCAATGAGTGTAGTATCGAGTATCAACCAACTTCAGTCTTCACCAAAGCAGGTTATATCACTATTTTCTAAAGGCCAAGATGGGATAACTAGGGTTCTAAAAGTTAGTTAATGCATTGACAACATATGGCAGCCTCATATTATCCTCAACTTGACTTAAGGAACATAAGCACCAACCAAGAAGTCACACTAACTATGGCCACCAGATCAACCATATCGGTATACGCCGTACAGTTTCCTTGGTCTATTGCCATTTACCTAAGGTACACTAGATCCGGGTTAGGATCTTTCACACATAAGAGCCCAACAAGTAAGTATAAAGCAAACAAGGCAAACAATTTTAAAGTGATCTAATTCCTAAGGGTACCCCTCTTTAATATTAAGTCCCCAGCAGAGTCGCCAGTTCTGTAACACGGTGGGAGAACTGACTTTAGTTATATTGCGGATAGCAAGAGTCGCCACCGACTTTTATTTTATCCAAAGGAAAGGCATAAAAGAACAGGAAAGACCTTTTAAAAGATTTTTGGGTCCGGGGGGTAGGTTATGTAAAGGGAAGGTGTTAACACCCTTTACATCCATGGTTATCCATGGACTCTTAGTTACTTAGCTCACTTTAAAATGTTTTTGAAATATGAAGTGTGTGAATAGAAATTTTCTTAAGTATTTTATAATGATCCATGTACGGATATATATAAAACCTTTGTTTTGAAAATTGTTTGAAATGTATGAAGTGTTTGAAATGTTTTTGGAAAGTGAGCAAGTATCTAAGAGGAACCTACCCTAAGTTAAGTCTTTTCGGTTCTTGAATCCTTTAAATGGTAAGACTATCCCTATTATTAAGGAATAGGTAGTCATTACCTTGGATGTATGGGACAAATGAAGGGACAACTATTATTTAGGCAACTGTGAGGTGTATAAGCAATTCAAAGGGACTTATCATCTTTATTCGAAAGGGACAAGATCATTACGAAGGCAACATTCGAAGGGACTTGATCTTTTTATTGTTTTAGGGACTAGATGATGTGAAATAAGGGACTTTGCTTTATACACCCTACTTGACCTTTTTGTTTAGGCAACTTGAGAGGAAACCCCTAAGAAGTGAGACGGCGATCCAAGATCGACTTACGTGTGTGAGTGTACAAGTTTAAATATTTATATTTTGAATTTAATGAGCTAAATTGATTTTTAAATACAAACATATTTTACTCCCTATTTTACTAACCATAACATTTAAAAATAAATATTAAACATTACTACTAAAAATATTACATAAGGGATACAATTACATAATAATAATAATTGAAGCAAATTAAATAAGCAAATAATAATAATAGATAATTGGGTTAGTAAAAATAATAAAATAAATATCATATGAGAATAAATATAATTAATAATAAAATAAACAAGAATAAAGAAATTAGCATAATAAATTAAAAGTTCAATTTTAATAAACAGTTATTATTTTTAAGCTTTTTAAGAAGAAAAATAAACAATTCATGTTATATTCTAATTATTAGAAAAAATTTAAATTATATACGTGTTATAAAAATAAGGTTAATTATAAACATACTATGAAAATAAATTATATTTACAAAATTAAATTAGCAAATTTTAATTATTTTTAAGCATACACTAAAAATTATTTACATACAAGAATTAAATAATAATTACAAACAAATTATAAAATATATACATATAATTAAAGTTTATAAATAAATAAATTAAAAGTTATAATATCATTAGGTTTTATAAAAATATTTTAGGGTTTTAGAACATATTATCAAAATTAACAATGAAATTAGAGTTTGGGATTATATTAGGGTTTTAACAATATTAAGGTTTAAGAATTAATTTAAACATGATATAAAATACATATAAATATAAACATAAATACACTAATTTAAATTTTTTAAGAAAATAATATTACAAGCTAACAAAAATAACATTTAATTAGAAAATGTTTTTTTATATTTTTTTAGAAATTTATTTGGATTAATTAATAAAAAACAAAGCATATGAAAATAAAACCCTAAAAGAACAGGACCTGGGATTTGAACCCAGGTCCTTTACCTGGATGAAGACTCTCCAAAACCACCTGGGCTGCTGCGCGCACATGATAGGAATGCACTCCATGGGGTTTTGTTGTTATCCTGGAAAAATCATGACAAAAACAAAGAGAATAGCACAAAAGGGCATGGGGGGATTCGAACCCAGGACCCTCACACAATACACAAGCACTCTTACCATCCAGCCAGAAGGGCGCAACTGACTATATAACCAATACAATCAATAATATATTAAGTCATATGATTAAATGAAAAATAAGAAAAAATTGATGCGCCCAGGGATCGAACCAAGGACCTAACCCTCATAAGGACAAGCTTCCAACCATCAGGCCAACACGCACGTTGTGGAATACAAACCAAACATAAATAATAAAAAAACAAACAAATATTTGAATTCTGGAATTCGCGCCAGGGGTCTTCTTCCTCCTCCAGACCTGCGTTTTTTCCTGCGAATCTTCCTGGGCAATTTCCTGCGAATTTTTCAATATAGAAACCTACGAAATTGGAACGCCATCAAAACAGTAAAATTCTTTCAAATTAATTAGTGCATTACGATCTCCAGAGTTCATACAATCATTCTATGTCCTTAGAATTTATTTATTTTAGGTTTATCATGGAACCCTAAAAGCTTGGCCGAAACCCTAACAATGGCAATTCCTTGTTCCTGCACCAAAAATGAAATCAAATATGCCAGAAACCATCCACATACAATTACAAACAAGAATCAATACCCAAAATCATGTTAGAATGCTTGTGTGAATGAAATCGAAAATTTCAATTTTAAGATGAACATGGATTCGGTTTGGGTGATTTATGAAGCTATGGATGATGATAAGCATTGCAATGTATTCAGTGATCATCAAGGAACATGTTGAGACCTTTAGAGTGCCTTGAAAGGGTCTGAATGATGGAATCCGAATTCAAGTTTTTGGTGATTTTTTTGAATGTCAAAACTTACTCTTGAGGCTGTGAATTCGTGTCCTTTGCATTGTGATAGCTTGTATACTTATAGTAGAGTGAAGCTAGGTCAAAAGATTGGATCATTGTTTGGACTTTATGATTTTTGTAGATTGAAAAAGATTAGAACTTAAATTTCATATATTTTTGAATGAGACCTTTCTATTTCAAGACAATCATCATCAATTGTATATCAATTTAATCCAATTCATGTTAATGACCTTCTAGAACCAAAATATATTTTAAATTTTCATATTTGATATTTTATTTAAATTTAAAATGATTTTTAATGTAAAAAATCATAATAAATAAAATAAATAAAATAAAATTATGAAAATATCAAATAAATTTCGTGCATGATGTCATGGAACACTTTGGGTCACAAAAAGTTCAGCCCATTTAGAAAAATTTGGTTTTAAGACCCTATTTTCTTCATAAACCACCCAAAAATTTCCCAACTTTGCAAGGACATATATCCTTCAATTTTAATGATATGAGGGTGTTCTTGGACATTTTGGAAAGCTTGAAGAGTCCTCTAACCAACCCCATTGGTTTCATGTCCATATCATTTACCATTCTCAAGTTATGCCCTTTTGAAGTTGTTGACTTTTTGTTGACTTTCAAAAGGACCTATAATGTCTTAGCTCATACCTTCCAAATGAAGCATTTTTGGGCTTGGCTTGTGAGACACAAAGTTGTAGAGAATTCAATTTCCTTCAAAATGAGCTTTGGATGGGAAAAATGTGATGAAGCATGTGAAAGTTATGGCTGGTCAAAGTTCAGTTGACTTTTCCTGAGGAAACCCTAATTTAGAAACCTCTGATTCTTGATGATCTGAAATATCCTTGATGAATCATGATCAACCCTTGATCAAATGATGAATTTTACTTCATATACTTGATGTTGACAAAAAAATCATGAAGTTTGACTTTGGTTTGACCACAGTTGACCTCAGTTTGACTTTTTAACTACTTTGACTGATTTTGACTTATCTGATCATCTGGCTGAGCAAACCTTTGAGAAAAGTTCTGAAATTTGTCATGGGGATTATTAAACACATATAAGATTTTATGAAGCTCACTTGAAGTCTTGGAAGTCCATTTAGCCTGATTAAAGTCAAAACCCTAGTTTTGGATGCACTGCTTAGGAGGATGCATTGTCTGAGGGAATTGTCAAATCTTTTGACTAATTGTGAACTTTGTGAACCTTGTGAACCTCATAAGATGTCTTGTGAACCCTGTGAACCTCATAATATGTCTTGTAAACTTCATGAACCTCATGAAAGGTCTTGTGAACTTCATAAGATGTCTTGTGAACCTTGTGAACCTCATAAGATGTCTTGTAAACTTCATGAACCTCATGAAAGGTCTTGTGAACTTCATAAGATGTCTTGTAAACTTCATGAACCTCATGAAAGGTCTTGTGAACTTTGTGAACCTCATAAGGTGTCTTGTGAACCTTGTGAACCTCATAAGGTGTCTTGTGAATCTTGTGAACCTCTTAACACACAAAGTCTTGTATTGTGAGGGCAAATTTTGGGGTGCAACACGTATCTTTAATTTATACACCGTGTCAAACACTTATACTTTCTTGAATTTAGACACTTGTCTGTGTCTACCATTCCCCAGAAGAATTCCCAGCAAATCCTGATGAACTTTTACCTTTCTATCTGACATTCGTCTTATGTCATGATACATTTCAGCAGTCGTACCCTGCCAGGTGATCGTCCTTCACCTTTCTGATGATCGTCCTTCATCATTCCCAGCGGAGTCTCTATTCATTAGAACCCCTTCCTATCCGACATTCGTCCTATGTCGTGATATTCTTAGCAGCCGTCCCCTGCTAGGTGATCGTCCTTCACCTCTTGATGATTATCCTTCATCATTTGATCTGATGGCCGTCCCCATCATTAATTCTGTTATCCGACATTCGTCCTATGTCGTGATATTTTCAGCAGTCGTCCCCTGCTAGGTGATCGTCCTTCACCTCTTGATGATCGTCCTTCATCATGCTTATCCGATGGCCGTCCCCATCATCAACTCTTTCTATCCGACATTCGTCCTATGTCGTGATGTTTTCGGCAATCGTACCTTGCCAGGTGATCGTCCTTCACCAATAGATGATCGTCCCTCATCTTATCCCCAACAGAGCAACCGTCCCTTGCTAGGTGATCGTCTCTCACATCTGATGAGCGTACCTCATCATTTATCTCATTCATACCTTGAACTTGATGGTCGTCCCCATCATTCACTTTACCTTTAACCCCCAGAAAGTCTTATTTCCTTACTTGATGGCCGTCCCCATCATAATCTCCATTTTCCCCAGCTTGTCGGTCGTCCCCGTCATTGCTTCATCCCCAGCGGTCGTCCTCTACTCGACGGTCGTCCTTCGTCGCCCGCACTTTATAAATACTTTATTTTTCTTTTACAATCTATATCCCTTTTCTTCTTCATTCTGTGAGTGCAAATTTGGACTGTCTTTGGTATTCAACCACAAGTTATCTTGTTTGACTGTTAAGCCGTTGCTTACATCCTGCACAGCTAACTCATGCTTGAATAGGGGCAGCTGTAAACACCCCAAATTTTCCCTCACCCTTTCACACCATGGCTTGTGATCTTTTCATTTGCATAAATTCAATCATAGCATCTCATACCACATTTTTGATTCACTGCATTGATTCAAAGTCATCTGCATCTAGGGTTTGTGATCTGAGCCATCCCTGAGCCATTTGAGCCACTCAAAAGATCATCAATCATTTAAAAGGGGTCCATGTATGTTCAAGCATCATATTATATCCTCACAAAGTCAAGAAAGTCAAAGAATCACAAGAACTGAGAAAGGCATGGAAGCAGAGCCAAGCTTAACTGCACAGATGACCTAGAATTAGGGTTTTGGTTTCAAAGGCCATAACTCCAATTTTTTTGGTCATTCTTGTTTCTATTGGTCTCTATATGTTATGAGGATCATGCATATCAATTTTCATGAAGAAATTCAACGGGGAAGGCATCTGATCATAAGATGACTTCTTGAGCAAGTCAGTGTAAAATCAGGGCATCTGAGGCCTCCAATGACCCAACCAAAGGGGTTTCTCCATCATTTTGAATGTGTATGATCTTTATTTGATCATAGAATATGTTAGAAGTTCACAAAATTGAAGAATTTCAAGCCATTTGCAAAGTTGCCTTTTTGGGAAAGTGACTTGTAATGCAAACTTGCCATTTTGGGAAAGTTTTTCAACCTCCTCTTTTTGATTCAAAAATGCTTCAAATGAGAAAACTTTGGTCATGAAAGTTGTAGAATGGATCCTCCCATTTTCAAAAAGTACAAGAACTCATTCTAATTCATTTTGGATCAAAAGTTATGGCTTGTCAAAGTTGGCAAAAATCACATAATTTCATGCTTTACACCAAAGAGGCATTTTGCAAAATGGTATGATAAGGCATTCTAAAGGCTTCAAATGTGCACAAACACTTCACAACATGCTCATGTGACCTCTAAAGATTAGAATTGGCCCAAGAATTATGCATTTTGGTGCCTTGAACTTAAAGAATTTCCAAAAGGGCCAAAGTTGGACAAATTTGCAAAATCACCCATAAGCTTCAATCCACTTGCTGCATTGCCTCAATCTTACTTCCATGGTTCTCCTTGATCACAGCTGCACAAGACATGCCCTTGTCCTTGGCCTGCCATGACCCATACCTCAAAGGACACCTAACATTGACTTTTGGCAAAAGGGACCATACCCATCAAGCTGTGCCACCAACAACTCTCTGCCCTATCACAACTTGATATGTGGACTAAAAGAGACTCAAAACACACAAGAAGCAAGCCTGAATACACAGCATTGCCAAAGTTCCCAAAAACTTTCTTCTTGACATTTTCCTTTGAATCTCATCACACAAACATCAAACCTCAAAACCAACTTCACCATTCATTCAGAAAAGCTTCATAGAGCATAAACCACCCTTCATCCTGCCTTGAAAGTCCTTGAAACAGAAATACGATTTTCCACCCCCTTGGACAGAACTTCATCAATCTCACAAACCAGCCACCATACACTCCAACTAAGCCTCAAAGCATCTTCAGGGAGATCATTAGAGGAGCTTTGAAGAAGAGAAGCAGTCTGAAAGCTCCAAGTTGAAAGCTTCACCTCAAGTAGCTTCGCAAAATCATTTTTCCAGAAACCTCTTTTTAAGTTATTGAAATGATCTACATGCTTCCCTGATTCCTCTGCACTTTTTACTTTTGAAAATGATTAATTATTGAGCATGTACTGTCTCTCTGAAAGTTTGGTCGTTTTTAGGTTTTGATTCGTATCTAGGTTTTGAGTGAAGAGAAATAGTTTTTGAGGGTGGATTCGTGTTTAGGGAGGTTAGGAGGTTTGATCTGGAGCTTTACAGCTTTTAAAATGGTCAATGGAAGTTTATTTTCTTGAGTGGTCACCGGAGAAGACGACCGGAACCACTGTTCCGGTCGCCTGAACTTGTTTAGCCCTAATTAGGGTTTAGCCACGTGATTAGTGTAGTTTGAACTTGGAGCGTTGGATGAAGCTTGGCGCGCGTGAACCTAGGGCCAGGATCTTCTCATTAGCCATTAATCCTGATTTATTTAAACTAATTAATTAGGGTTAAGTTAATTAAGTCAGTTCAAATACAGACCGTCCAGATGCGCGCGGGTCAACTCCCTCCATTTCTCTTTGAATCTCAGCCCCAGGATTGGCATACTTCTCCTTTTAATTGTTTTTATTTCATTTTATTTGTATTTAACTTCTACGAATTTTTAAAAATAGCAAAATATATAAAAAAAATTCTGATTTTTTTTGTCAGACATTTCATTAATTTTCAAAACCCAAAAATATTTTTATTTTATTTTTTGCATTAAAAATTATTTTAAAATCATTTAAATGTTTATTTTTAATTAGTTAATGGAGATTAATTAATTAAAAATGCATTTAGGTATTTAAAAATCACCAAAAAATCACATTGCATTTTAAAACATTTAGAAACATTATCAAACTCTCAAAACAAATTTCTTTTTGGTCCTTGACCTATTTTGACAATTTTCATTGGAATAAAAGTTGTTTAAAGGCAATATTTTTGTTCAAACTTGGAAAAATTCATTCTGCCTAACCATGAAGAGTTTGATGATGGTTCTTCTTGCATTGCATCCTTCATAGCATGTAGTTTCTAGGGTAAAATTGGTTTGCATCTATTTTCCATTTTCAATTTAATGGGCATTTTTTCCTTTTGAGGTACCTTGAAACCCTAGTTGACTTGAGAAAATCATAACTTCCATTAGGTTTAGATTTAGGTCTCCTCCTTTGGGCAGTGAACTTATGTAGGGTTAGGGTTCCTTTGATCCCATTTTCAATTTTTTATCTTGTCATTTGCTTCTGATTTTGAATTTTGCATTGCATATTGTATGTAAACCCTAATTTGTGCCTTCCTTTGCATCCATTTCTCATTTGCTTGCATTCAAGAACTTGACATGACATTTTGTGCATCCTCATGACATATGATACATCTTAGGACATATTAGAATCATGATTGAGCATTGCATCATCCATTTGCCATGTTTTGTATCGTTTGCATTACATAAACTTTCATGAACTTTTATGGTTCAAAGCATGCTTCATTTGCATCCTCATCCTTGTATGATCATCCACAACCCTTGACATGTGTTTGCATCATCTCTTAGCATCATTAACACCATGCTCATGCTTCTGGTTTTGTCTTGCATCATGGCATTTCATCCCATTTTCATTGCATTGCATTTCTCTTGCTAACTTTTCAGGTGGTAAGTTGTTTTGAGAAGTGAATTTGCCTTCACTTCTCACAATCTCTCTTCATCTCTCTTATGCATCATTGCTGCATTTTATCTTTGTATTAGAGTTATCTTGCTCATTCATGCTCTCTCCCACCTTCTTCCTTCAAGCAACTTGTCTTCTTAAGTGAAGCAAGTTGTCTTGCTTCTCTCTGTTTCTTTCTCCTTTCATCTGCTTCTCTCCTTGGTGGCTATTGGAAGATTTCTCCTCTTAAGCCTCACAAACCCTAGGAATTCCAAGCATGATAACATTTTAGGATTGTTTAGTCCCCCTTAGACTCTTTCCTTTGAGTTTTCTTTGAGTCTTCTCTTCTCACCTCATAATCAAGGACTAAACCCTAAAGGTTTTAAGGCTTTGTGATTAAGCTTATGCCTGCATCCTTCTATTAGGATGTGGTGTATAACTTTAATCCTAAGTGTTAAACCCTTAATATGTTTAAATCCTCTAATCAATTCATTTAATAATCATCAAGACATCAAGCTTGTAACTTGGGCCTTGCATTAGGGTTCTAATTCTTCCTTAATTGGTTAAGAAGGACTAACCCTAGTGTTAATGGACAAGTCCTCCTCAAGTTGTCTTACAAACCATAAAATTCACTTCTTCATCTTATCATTAACTAAAATTCACCTTAATAAAGGCTTTGTTAGATCATGAGATTAATCCCTAATCATGGATTAAGTTGAGGAGCCTTCCTCAGCTTAAATGTTCTCATCTATTATCCTTCTATTAGGATGGTGTAACGAGTCCATTAAATCCTTGATTATGGCTTAAACTCATTTCCTAACACTAAACAAAAACTCCAAAAACATTTAAATAATCACAAGTGGGTTAATGATCTTAATCCTACATCATGGTGATTAAGTGTGAGGTGTTTACTTCATACTTAAGGTATTCTCATTACCCCTAATCAGAGGGAGGATGTGATGAGTTTAATAACCCTTGGTTTAGGCTTAAGCTCATTAACTTATGAAAAATCCAAAAGCAACAAAAGATTGAAAACACAAAAACAAACAATAATCGTCTCCTCCGGGATTCTTTTCTCACCTCATTCACTCATAAACGAGAACTCGCTTCTTCCGTCTAATGCAAGACAATTAGCACCTGAGCCAGACAGGTCATACACTTGAGCATAGACAAGCAAGCAGTTCACAAGTCAATTTACCTTTCAGTCTCTTTGAGTCGAACTACGGTGTTCTGACTTCCTCATTGCACGAGAGGATACGTAGGCATAACTTAACAGTTATCGAACAAAAGTCTCTGTATATCCCCCCTCCATCCAGCATTATTCTTTAAGCCTCATAGTCTTGAGCATTGCACTCTTGTTCTTACACTGACACTTCTCTTTCACTTCACTTTCTTTTTACACTGACACTTGCATTCTTTCCAGCTTTGATACACAGATTGCACTGACACTACCCCTTTAAAACACAAATCTTTTTAGCGTGGATCCCGTCGAGTACGGCGGACAATCTGGGTGCTAATACCTTCCCAGGTTGTAACCAACCCCCTTTCTCAGTCTCTCTGGTTCGCGACCGTCTTATCCATATCTTTTCTCAGGTTTATGCAGCATTACCTTTCCTTCGGGATAAAAATGCCTAGCTGGCGACTCTTTCCTTTTCAGTTCACCCTTGTGTGTTCTCTCTTCTCGCCGACCGTTCGCATCTGTACCCCTTCTGACCCGGTGTCATTTGGTGGGAGCGACAGAAGGGATCGTGCAGGGGAAGGAAGAACCCCTAAGAGACTACATTGATCGATTCAACAAAGAGGTCGTGGAAGTGCACACCACTGACCACATGAAGCGGTATATCCTGGAGAAGGGCCTACGCCCCAACAACGAGTTCCAAAAAGCTGTGGGCATCGAACCTCCCCAATCCCTTGCAGAAATACTCCATAAGGCCCAAGCGTACATTTAGTACGAGGAGAAGAAGGCCACATACAAAAATAGATATTTGAGGAATCAGGAAAACACAAGGACTCACAAGCAGAAGGATGGAGATGATGCACCGCGACGTGAGAAACATATAGATGATCGCCCGCGAGAAAGTAGAGGACCATCTGGCTGTTTCTCAAAGTACACCCTTCTCACCGCCCCTCGCGAAAAGATCCTCAATGAGTGCATCAATACTGAGTTCAAACAGGGAGGTGTTCGCTTCCCCAAACCAACTGCTTCAAAAGACAATACCAACAAGAGCAAGTATTGTCGGTTCCATCGTAGCCACGGGGACATCACCGAAAACTGCATCCATCTCAAAGACGCCATTGAGATCCTCGTCAAAGAGGGGAACCTCAAGAAATACTTCAAATACGAAGTTCCTCGACAAGAGGAGACGAAGAGAGTCGACGAGGTCACCGAGGAGGCCACACCAATTCAGGTAGCCCTATATGTCACTAGACCTGAGGATTTCGATATTCCTCGACACCTTTTTGCACGCAAGATACTTTGTGTCGCACAATACTTGGGAGTGCTTCCCTTCGGCCATGCTCATTTCAGGTGGAGGTTACAACGAGATGACCGTCGGGTCCGTTAGATGAAACCTCGAGCATCTAACTGATTCATCACCAGTTCAGTTATCATCCATCGAAAGAGTCAAGGGGAAATCCCAACCAATTACATTCTACAGGGAGGAGATGCTCGGAGGATCCCCAAACTCCGACATCACATTGTTGATCCGTGCAAAGATGGCAAAGACAGATGTGCGCAGGATACTCGTCGATCAAGGAAGCTCGGTCGACATCATGTACACTTCACTCTTTCGGGCTCTACAGCTCGACCAAGGAAACTTTTCCCGTACGTAGGTTCTAATTTTCAAGGATTTAACAGGGCTACTACCAAACCCTAGGGCTATGTCAAGTTGAACGTCACTTTCGAGGAGGGGGATGCTTCCAAGACAATCAAAACACACTTCCTGGTAATCAAATGTCTGTCACTCTATCAGTGCATCTTGGGAAGACACACACTTGCCGAGCTCATCGTTGTCCCTTCAACGGTCTACCTAAAAATGAAGTACTACACTGAGAAGGGTCACGTAGCTACCCTGCACTGAGATATCGAGGCAGCTAGAAGGTGCTTCGAAGCAACGACCATATGTCATACCGTGATAGAGACTGTACCAAAGAACGGGAAACGCGCAAGGGACGAAGATTCTCCGACCAACGATGCCCAACCCGGGAAAAATCCAATCGTCCAAATCAACTCGATCGACCTCGACCCCCGCATCCCTATGGATGACAAAGAAGGTGGTCCCATAGATAAGTCACCCAGGTTACGCCCTTTTCCCGCTGGTGAATTCGAAGTTGTGACTTTCGAAGACAACCCAAATTAAGGAGTCCGTATCGGAGCAGGCCTCCCTGACGGAGTCAAAGAGCAGTTGAAGTAGTGCTTACGCAGCAACGCCAACCTTTTTGCTTGGAGCGTCACTGACATTCCCGACATCTCCCCATAAATTACGTTCCACGAACTCGCCATTAACCCAAATGCCCGCGCGATTGCACAACGCATGCGCAAACAGTCTGAAGAGAAAACTTTAGCTACTGAAAAAAATAGACAAAGACCTTATAGAGGCTAATTTTGTAATTGAGGCCAGGTATACGACCTGGCTCTTGAACACTGTACTTGTGAAAATATCTAATGGAAAATGGCGCCTCTGTATTGACTACACCGGTCTTAATCGGGCTTCCCCAATAGACTCTTATCCTCTTCCCAACATAGACAATTTAGTGGATAATTCTGTAGCTTTTAAGTTACTATCCTTCATGGACGCGTATTCCGGGTACAACCAGATACCCATGGCCAACAAGGACAAGAGGCATACCGTGTTCATGACCCCGATGGGAAATTATAACGACAACGTAATTCCCTCCGGGTTAAAAAATGCAGGAGCCACTTATCAGCGCATGATGAACAACGTGTTCCAATCACAAATTGGGGGCATGTTAGAAGTTTACATGAACGACATGGTTGTCAAATCCCTTGAAGAGGATGATCATACCTCTTATCTGTAAAGTGTATTTGATCAAGCCAAAAAATGTAGAATGCGTTTCAACCCTGAAAAATGCACCCTCGGTGTAAGGGTGGGCAAGTTCCTCGGGTTTTACCTCACAGAAAGGGGTATCGAGGCCAACCCCGACATATGTCGCGCGTTCACAGAATTCCCTACACCAAGCTCGAAAAAGTCGATCAAATCCTTGAATGGTATGCTCGCATCCCTATCTCGTTTTGTCACGAAATCCACTTAATATGCCTCCCCTTTCTTTAAGTTACTCCGTAAAGAAGCCGCGTTTGAATGGACAGAAGAGTGCGAGAAGGCTCTACAACACCTTAAACGAGCCCTATCAGAACCTCCCATTTTGTCAAGACCATCAGTCGGGGAGATCCTCTACTTATATTTGTCTGTCAACACCGAAGCTATCAGTGCGACCCTAATAAGAGAGGACGTCGACGGGCAGAAACCCGTATATTTCACGAGCAAAGCTTTGCAAGGCCCAAAGTTGAGATACCAGCAAATAGAGAATGTGACCCTTGCACTCGTAAATGCTGCCAGACGACTACGACATTATTTCCTAGCATACACAGTGGTTGTAAGAACCGATCAGCCCATTAAACAACTTTTGGCACGACTAGATATGGTCGGGAGAATGTTGAAATGTTCGTTAGAACTGTCTGAGTTCGACGTGCACTACGAGGGTAGGAAAGCTCTAAAGGACCAAACCCTGGACAATTTTTTCACCGAGATGACCCCTATAGAAACTTCCATGGAGAGCAACCACAAATGGATCATCTACGTCGACGAAGCGTCACGACCATCCGGTAGCGGTGCTGGTATCATCCTCAAAAACGAAGAAGGTTTTATGATCGAGGTGTCATTAGTTCTTTCCTTTCCAACATCGAACAACCAGGCTGAGTATGAGGCCTTGTTGGCAGGGATCCGCCTCGAAAGAGACGTGGGCGCGCACGAGGTTACAATTTTCACCGACTTGCAGCTGGTCGCGTCCCGGGTAAAGGGAGAGTATCAAGCAAAGAACAACAAATTGATTGAATACTTGGTCTAGTCCAGCATATGCTTGCGTAGTTTAAAACCTGGGACGCCCAACACATTCCTCGTGAACGCAACTCTCGAGCAGACATATTGTCCAAGCTAGAAAGTACATGCAAGAAAGGTGACAACAAATCTGTAATTCAAGAGATACTTCCTAGTCCCAGTATTTGGAAGATCGAGACCCTCCTCGACATCAACGTTATAGGAAACGCCAGTTGCTGGATGACCCCTGTTTTCAAATTCCTAATAGCTGGGGAACTACCCGACAAAAAGAAGGAGGCTAGTGCCACTAAACAATGTTCGTCATAGTACGTTCTGGTGGATGGAAAAATGTATCGCCGAGGATTCTCCATCCCGTTCCTGATATGCGTCGAGGAGGAAAGTGTGTCTGATATATTGCATGAAATACACGAAGGAATCAACGTGCAATACCTGGGCGGAAAATATCTGGCCCGCAAAGCGTTACAAGTCGGCTATTACTGGTCGACCATGCAAAATGACGCCAGAGAGCACACAAAAAGGTGCGAAAGGTGCCAACATCACGGGGACATGCACATCTCACCCCCTGGCGTCCTAAAGACAATGTCTTCTCCATGGCCATTCGCGCAGTGGGGCATGGACATCCTCAGAACTTTCACGCCAGGCTCTTTCCAAAATAAATATTTAATCTTGGTGGTCGATTACTTCAGTAAGTGGATAGAGGCCGAGGCCCTGGCCAGAATCACCGTGTTCAACATCCTGCGATTTTATAAGAGAAATATCCTGGCAAGATTCAGAGTACCGCAATCCCTTATAATGGACAACGACACCCAATTCATGGATAGAAACTTTCATGACTTTGTCACTAAGACACGAATCAAACAACACTTCGCATCCGTCAAACACCCCCAGACAAACGGGTAGGCCGAAGCCGTAAACAGGGTCATCCTGCAGGGTCTTAGACGAAGGTTGGGCGAAGCTGAAAACAGGTGGGCCGAGGAGCTCCACATCGTATTATGGGCTTATCAAACAACCCCCCATTCGACAACCGGGGATACCCCATTCCAAATGGCATACAAAACCGAAGTTGTCATCCCCATGGAAATCAGAGAACCCTCTCGACGGACAAAACCCCCTCTAGAGGAAGAACTCAATGATGAGGCCTTAAGAGTGGAGCTCGACTTAGTAGAGGATGTCCGTTCAGGGGCAGCTCTCCGCGAGGAATCCCTAAAGAAAAAGATCTCATTATGATACGACAATAAAATTGTCAAGAGATAGTTCCAAGTAGGCATCCTTGTCTTGCAAAGAAATCAAAAGGATTCGCGTAAAGGCAAGCTTGCAGCAAACTGGAAGGGCTCGTATTGCGTTAAATCAAAAACGGGCACAAGAGCGTACTACCTAGAAGAATTAACCAAAGAACCATTCTCTCGACCATGGAACACTGAAAAGCTCAAACAATATTACAACTAAAAAACAAGCTAAAACGCAGAATAGCTTCCGGCCAAGAAACCCGTCATAAGGAACTGATGCCTGGCCGCAGGGATGCATCGTGCTATAAATACAACCCTCAACGTCAACGCGTGCAACCACTTTTCCGTTTTCCGGAAAGGGGCGTTGCTCAACGGGGACACCTCAAACGAGCTCTGCCGTTGTCATACCAGCGTGGCAGACCCCTAGCTCACGAAGGGAAAGGTCTAAGCCTTAGGGAAACGGGACATGACCATGTCCCCGTACCCCTTTTAAGTGAGCATAAACCTCGTACCTCGACCAGTTCCATACACTGGAGAGCTCAACACATATCGTCGAGCATTCACAGGTTCCCTATACTTGGAAGAATAAACAAAAACATACAAGTAAAACGTGACATAACACAATAATAATTTAACATAAAATTACGGCCATAAGGCTGACATTGTCTTTACATAATCAAAAAAGGGACAAAGCCCCAAACAAAACTAGCAAAAACGGCACGTAGGCCAAAATATTAGTGGCACGCAGGTCAGTTAATCATTCCTCATCAGGAGGCAAGACCTTCCCGTCCTCCATACAATGCAAGGGGCCAGTTCCTTCGACAACCAGATCCACCCCAGGGTTGACTACCTTGAGCTGCTCCACTGCATTGAAAAAACCAAATGCTGCCATGTTCAAGTTGTCCTGGGCCAGA
Source organism: Lathyrus aphaca (assembly GCA_963966055.1). Taxonomy (NCBI): domain Eukaryota; kingdom Viridiplantae; phylum Streptophyta; class Magnoliopsida; order Fabales; family Fabaceae; genus Lathyrus; species Lathyrus aphaca. The sequence continues at coordinate 111,476,451 of OZ014525.1, read as the reverse complement.
GTCGAATCCGAGCAATCAGATCCTCCCTGGTTATCATAACTAACTCCTCCTTAATTTCCTCCTCCCTAGCATCCACTTTGCCTTCAGCCTCCGCAACCTTTTTCTTCAACTGCTCATTTTCACCCTCAAGCTCTGCCAGTGAGTTCCGCAGTTCGATGACCTCTTTCATAAGCTCGAGCTTGCTCTCGTAGTAGCCTTTGGCCTGAAACAAATCGTTCTTCGACTTGTGATTTTTAGGCCTCCACCTTCTCGATATTGTCTTTGGCCGCCTGAAGATCCTTGCGGGGAACAAGGTCAGCATCATTGAAGGCAATAACAACCTCCAAAATCCGGATCATCCCCGCAGCATCTTTGTAAAGTCTAGCCCTCAAGTCGGTTGGATCTGCGACGAGGATGATAGTAGCATCAAGATCGGGAACCTGAACGAATGACCCCTTGTCGAATAGAGTCCTCTGCATCACACATGGTTGCAAGTCAAAGGAGCTTGAGGACAAGGCTTTGGGCTTCATAGGAGGAAAGGGATCCTCGGTCCTTTGTCTTTTGCCCAGCGGAGACCTCGTCACAGGAGTGCCTCCCGAGGTGGAGCCGCCCGAAGCCACAAAATTGTCTAAGGTACTCTGGTCCTTAACAACATCGACCCTGATCTTAGCAATACCCTTTTTTACATTACCCTTGCTCGACTTCACCAAGTGATCTCTGATTTTGGCCATTTGCGCTGCAAAAACAAAACGAACAGGTTAGATAACGAACATATCCACGATAAAAAATCGAACTACAAAACCTAAATCTACCTAAGAGTCGCATCCATGCCTCATCGTTTGGGCAACTGAGCAGCGATTTCACATGGATCAATCTAGCAATCATGGTCGGCGTCCCATCAAGGCGGAGGAAGGCCTTCACGTCAGAATCCACCAGCTTCGTGGGTTGAAAGCTGGCGACATAGTTGAACAAGGTATTATAAGCCACAGTATCATCGACGCTCAGTTCTTCGGGCTTAGTGATGAAGTGCTCGCTGGAGTGTTGAAAGTGTATATTCACCCACTCCATAGGAAAGTTGGCCACCATTTTCTCCTCGTCATCAATGATCTCTCGGTCGTATAACGAGTCCTTAGAGGGTTGCGAGCAAGTCTGGATTACATAAAAATGGTACTTGAAATCCCATATAGAGTCCTGGTAGGCTTTAAACAGTCTGTTGACCTGCTTCAATGACACCCAACTGTGTCGGCCATCTTGGGACTTCCTCTGCAGGTGGAAGATCTTAAAAAACAAACTGATAGTGGCCCCTATCTCCAGATAACGACACACCAACTCGAAGGCTCTAATGAAAGTCAGAGCGTTGGGGTGAAGTTGCGCGGGCGCCAACTAGGTGTGTAAAGACCGCCTGTTGAAAGTCAGTGAAGGGCAGACGGTACCCAGTCTCGCGAAACACGAACTCATACATGGGGAACCTGAGGGCAGGGAAGCGGGAGCATATCCTTTGGGTAGGTTTCGGGGGTAAAGCTCGCCAGGTAGCAGCTTCCCCTTTCTTCTTCCTCTCTATTCGGCCCCACGCGTCCGAAGAATCGATTGCAAACTAAGAAGTTGTCTCGAGCGGTTCATCTAGAATCCATATGTGATATTGAGCAAGGATATCCGCGTTATTGGGGGCAGGTATTTCCTCGACTTCACGAGCATTCTTCTAACTACATTCACCTGAAAAGCAGAGGAGACATAGTGAATTCGACGAACTCAAATCTACCCTTCCACCACAAATCAAGTGAACGGGCTTCGGAAAAACCCGAGGACTTGCCCCTAGGTTAACCCTTTAGCCAAGAAAAACATTGCGAGGATCAATTCGCCATGCTGAATTAATTCCCCAGAATCTTTAAACTAGTGTCATCGGGGATAAGCCCCTTTACAAACCTATGCTCAGTCCACTAACACTACATTACCATCACTTAAATCTAATATGGATCTAACCATAGCCTACTTGAAAAATCTGGAAACTCATGGACATTCATTTGCCTATGAACAACATTCATACATTCATGATGAACATTCATCAGAATTACCAGAAGTTCATTAGATTATATTGAAAACTATGGATACCTCATGAATTTCATGGGAAATCCATGAACGTTCATCATCAAAAACCCAAAAAGCAAAGGAAGAAGATGAATGTTCACCTGAATCCATGGCGATTATTGGAAAAAAGATGACGGTGACGGTAAGAATTTCGGCAAGAGAGTTGCAGACAACAATTCACGGTGAGAGGAAACGTTCGGGAGAAATGGGCAAATGAATGTCTTTTCTCCCTTTTATAATGTCCTAAAAGATACCCAAGGAAGTGAAAAGGCCACTACAATTATTACATAGGGCTAGCCCCCAAGTGTCATAAATGCGTGACAGTGTTTTTATTACGCGTGTCATAAGTACTTCAAACATTTTGTCTTCTCAAGAAAGAGAATCTTTTAATCTGTCTGAATTCTTCCTACGGGCAAATGCCTGAAGAAAAAAGCAAGGAAATTTGCGGTTGCATTAGAGACATGTCGAACACGACCTCACCGCCTTAAGTCACTATCCCCTTCAGGCACAGCGACTTGGGGGATCCTGTTCCGGATTGACCTAGCATATGCCCTACGCCAAATCAAGGCACAACCCAGCAGACAATTGGGGACCAACCCACTATGAGATCCATGAGGATATGACCGTTACAGAAATAGAGTCGTTGGCATATAGCCGTTGGGGACTTCCCCCTTACGCACCAAAACACCTTCCACACGGCCAACTGTCCAACAGATCTACTGAGGCAGTTACACTTGCTCAAAGGCTACGCGCCCGTATCATGCGGGGATATGCCCCTATAAAACTCTCCATCTTTGGAGAGTCAAGTATTCACTTTTTACCTCCTTTTTACTTACGCTTTAGTTGTCATTCTGAAACCGACTTGAGCGTCAGAGTACTTGCAGGTACCTTACCATCTTCTCCCACCAACGTATCACAGTCCTAGCTAAAGACCACGAAGATCTGTCCGAATTCTTTTTGTACAATGACTGAGTAGAAAAATTCTTCAAAATGTCTAATGAGTTGTAAATAAGGTAATATGGATTTAAATGATGCACTAACAGGTATGAATATGAATATTCAAATTGTGAAAAACAGAACTCTTTAATTCTATGTGAATTATTCTAATTGATGTTATGTTTGCACAAGTTGGAAGATGATGCAGTGAAGTTTCAAAGATGGAAAGGTTACATTTTTCGAAGACACATGAAGAAATTTTATATTGTCACGACAGTTAAATCAAATTAGTGATTAGTGATTAGGATGATGTATTTACATTTATCATGTCATTATAATGTAATTTAAATATCAAACATATTTTGATCAATGTTAATGAAACAATTTTTTTTTGTTTAAGATTCATTTGTTTGCACATTTGACTTACACGTTTTGAATTGCAACTACTGGTATGCTGACAAATTAATTGAACTATTATAAATTTTGGAAATTTTTTGGAATTCCCAATCTACTTGTTAGTATTCCTTGCTGTTGGATAACACCATAATTGATCTTTTGATTACCCATATTAAATACTTATGGCTGCCAAATGAGGCTGCTATTCGTCTTGGAAATATATGATCCTAGCATTAAATGTTGCACAGGTTTTAAGATTTCCTTTTGCATTCTCACTTTTTAACAATACACCAATTACCACCATAAGTTATGCTAACTAATTAGTAGGACATGTTTGTATCAGACACTACCATACACACATACTTATATATGCTTTATAAACATCAATCTAAGTTATGTTTTTTACTTTATCCCTACTGCTTATATCTTTCTAATATGACAGGGATTAAACTTTTAGCACTACTGCGATTTATATAAACTATTGGCAATTGGCAATGGATCACAGCAACTAAGCTAATTCTAGGTATAAAAGGAAGATGTTGATGAAAGACAAGAAATCTAAACGGCAGAAACGAGTTTAAGGTTTATACCTGTTACATAAACTCTTTGAATTTTATATTCTGTCAATTATATCTAAACTATGATTATACTTTGTTAGATGAAAATTGTACACCAGTTACGCAAACATACCGACAAGAAGCTTAAGCCATTAGACAATTTCATGTCCCTAGAACTCCATTATCTTTGTTAACTGATGGTAAAACTACATAACAAGTTTCAATTTCAATACTCTTATTTTATTGGAATAAATACTTCATTATATTTAACTACCAAGGAATCAACACATACGAATTCCATTGTTACATCATCTTATGAGACATATTTTGATAGTTTGCGTAAAAGCATAATAGCATCCTACTGGTGTCACCTCATCCACCCCTGAGCCTACATATGATGCAGGTTTCTCATGAATTTTTTTATCTAATTTCATATATATAAATTTGGATATATGTTTGTTTTAAATTATCCATGTTAAATTTATATGTATTCTTCAGCTGCATCAGAAGGCGTAGGATGATGTTAATTAGAAACAAGTCGACTCATCCAACTAAACATGTTTATGGTTCGTATAAAAACTTTGCAGTAGAATTCTTGCACCCCTTTAAATTTTATATACACAATATTATACATTTAAGATTTTGTTAATTTTTGTTGTATAGGCCTCGTTGGATCGACATTAGACACTCCTGTGTCAGAAATAATAAATCAAACTTCCACGCATGTTACAAAATGTGTATCTCAACCAACCAATGTTCTTGAATTAATATCTTCATTCTCATTCAATTTTCTTGAATATTCAACAGATGAACGTGTGTGCATTCCATGTATGTCACTTTTGTAGACAGTACATTCTTTTGTATGTAGTTTTGATTTATAAGTATTCATTTTGTTATATCATGATTCTTTAACCCAGCAAGTACAAGCGTCAATAACAGGACAAATATTTGCATTATGACAAATATGATCAGGCTGAAACTGAATGTAAGCATAGTTATTAAAATCTTACTAACTGAATGTTAGGCATTATTTCTAAATTCTAATAGATTTGCCTATGATCTTAAGAATTTGTTGTTATTATCAACAAAAATCGTATATCTTGGAGATCCATCATATATTTATTCTTATTGTGGTGCCAAGATGTGGTACGAGGAGAGATCTGACAAAAGTGACAATACCACCCTAAATCTTAGATTTTCATTCAAGACCATTCAAATTCACTAGTTAATTTTTTCCACCTTAAAATGTAAATAGAACACCATTCAAGACAAGTTTATTAGTCTAGTAACTAAAAAACATGAGAATTATAAACAAGTCTCTAACAAACTATTACAAACATTGGCCACATAATTCGAAATGAACTGAAAAAAATTAAACCAGACTCTTTGCCGCACAAGTAGTACCATTTGCCTACAGCAGTACAAGTTCATTAAATCATACAACACATCCCCAAATACTCTCATTTCCTTATCATATCCTGTGTTTCTCTATAAACACAACTAATCGCCACATAAGAGTCTTTTAACGATCACGGAAATTAACATGTGCTTTTGGTGATGCTCGTTCCATCCGTAACAAGTCTTTTGAAATATTTAACAACATAGGTGCATCTAATTCAATATAAGTACAATAAAAAGAAAGAGTCTCTAAGGAAGGAGAATTTGCAAGTATGAACTGGATCAAACTCATTGCACCCTGATAGTTAGCTTTAATGTAGATATCCACTGTCTGAAGTTTAAGGCAACAACTTTCGCATTCTAACTCCTTGGAATGGTCTGACACTTGTGTGGTATCATCATTGTTGCGACTCTGAAGTATAAAATTTAAAGAGTCAAAATACAACAATAAGAAACAAGCTAAGAAGAATAGGTTTTCATGTTCACCCTAATAACAAGTTCAATCAACTTTGGAGCATTTTTGAGAAGATGGACAAAATACAAAATGTGTGCTTTATCCTCCAAATTTAAGCCACCCAATTGCAGATACTCTAAAGAGCTGAATGAGCTTGTTAGCAGCGTGGGAAGAATGATACCTGCATATGGGTTCTACACATACAACAAATCTGAGATTATCTGCACAATGCTTAGAAGTAGCAATAACACAACTTCCAAAATAATAATGGATTGGACCATCAATCAATATTCAACATCATTTCTCTTATAAATATCTAAAACAAAAGAGTAAGATAGTCTTTAAAATATCTAACAGTGAGGCCAGCTAAACAATAATGAAAATACTATAATTTGTGATGTTTTCTAACCTTTCCCCAATAGTATAGAGAAAACTTCTTAATTTGTGGCAAACTTTTGATTAAACCAGATACTTCATGCTGATGCAAGTTCAGTGTAAAACTAAAATCGATCAAATTGTTTGCTTTCTTGAGACAAATTGACTTTGTATTCCGCAATGCCAGAACTAAGACTTTGAGAGAAGGAGAAGATATAACAAGATGATCACAACCATGACAGAATGTAATGTTGAGCTTTTCAAGAAACGGACAACCAGACATAAGACTCTCAAGTGCAGTGGACTCGATTTCATGACAAAGTAAGTGAAGTTCAAGCAATTTTTTAAAGCCGCGGAAATTAGGTGGAATTGACAACTTTTTAAATCCGATAAATCTGAAGTAAGTCAATTCCTTACAAGAGAAGAGAATATCAGGCATTTGATCTCTAGGATATTGAGGATTACGGAAGTTCACAAGCTCGAGGTGTTTAATGTCCCTTGACATAAAGGGAATCCACATATTGAGTTTTTCTGCGTTGATCCCAAATACACGAATAGAACACTTGTGTATTGGTCCATTGTGGAGCATAAGAACATCCATGATGGTTTTATGCATTAAAGCGCAAGGGTAATCGAGATCCAGAAACCTTTCACAAAAGTCTTGATCAAAACAAAGATGTGGGGCTGAAGTCCACAAATACCTCCACTTTTTGGACAAAATACTAGTTCTAACTTGGTCTCCAACTTTCAAGTTTCCCAAGATGGCATCAATGACATTACTTGGTAAATCACTGATTAGATCATTTTGACTGGCCTTCTTGTTGAGCAAAGTCATCGGCACAGAACTACAAATTGAAGAAGTGTAAATATTATGAATAAAATAGTAAAAGTAAGTCAAGCATAGAATTGGAATGGCTATTGATTTTACAATCCAGAAGGTACAATTTCAAATTTCAATCCTGTTTAGGTTTATTTGATTTTATGCATAAAGTTTTTGAAGCAGTAGGGTCATCAAATACAGTTAGAAACTACCTGCAGGTGATGACTATCCATTCAACAATACAGATGAGCATATCATGGAATTTAATTCCCGACAGTTATGAATCAACTTTAATAATAGGATGAAAACCTAAAGAATGGATGATGATGATGATGATAGATAAAGGAAAGAGTGGCGATTTTGATGAATACTTACAGTTGAGAGATAAACGGCGGTAATGTTCACGGAAAGGTCGCAACAGTCGGAGAGTGGGTGGAGCACATTTTGATTTGTGTTCTGATTCAAATAAAGTGAGATTTTTTATTAGTCATACAAATTCTCCTCTCACAACAAACAAGAAAACTTTACTACTATGATTAACTATTATTTATAAAAAAAAGCTTCCTTTGAATGGATTTGAAATGAAAAATCCAATTGAATTAAGACGTCTCTTTCTTCCTCCTTGTGATTTGGCTAAAGGTGCTCATCTTCCAATGCTTAGAATTTTGTAATGTAATGCACTCTCCAAAAATATATACCAAAATACCACAATTTGAAAAAAATATATGTCACACAATAATTATTCTAATATTAATTTCATTAACCGTGATAAATTATATTTTTTTTCAAATGGTAGTATTTTGATATATATTTTTGAGGAATACGGCATAACAGTAGAAAATTTCAGTGCTCTAACATTATCAAGATTCATATTCAGAGACATGTTATTATTCCAGTTGGCTTCCATCATGTCATTGTAAGAATTTTCCATAATCCTAACACTCTCAAACCTAAAACAAGGTTTGACATCCTTCTTGACCACTCCATGCAAACAAATAAAAATTGGACGATGATCGGAAAAATCGAGTATGGGGAGAACTTTGACAAAACTTTGAGTGAAATACAATCTCCATCTCTCATTACAGAGGGCTCTGTCGAGTCTTTCATAAATATGCCGGTCTCCATTAAAAATAGTTCATCTCCATGTGAATCTTGAACCTACAACTCCTATGTCTATCATCTCACATTTATCAAGATTATCTCTAAACTTCTTGCACCAGTGATGGCAACTAGTAGCTCCACCCTTCTTTTCATGAGCAAAGGCATTGCCATTAAACACTTGATTCGGACGTGCATTTTTAGTCCTAGGCCACAAAGTCTTAGTGTGGTTTTCTTTTTAATTGTAATCTTTCTCCCAAAGTATTAGTATTGCATGTTAGCTTCTTACTCTAAAAGCCACAATAATTGTAAATTGTTTTCCTAAATTTGTATTTTCTTTTAAAACAATTAACAAAATAGAACTAATGACTTGGATGCTACATATTAGAAAAGTTAAATGGCTCCCACCCCACTGTTTAAATTCTTAACAATTGTTATCACCACAGATCACACCCAATACGACTAGGGATCGCAAAATGGACTAATTTGCCTCTCCATTAACCCGCCCTAAATACTACAAGCCATCTAGACTTATAACAGAGTTATAGGATTGAAAATACAATTTCACCCCATCGTGCTTTAAAAACATAATCATTAATTAATTTTTTTCATCTGAAAAATGTAAATAGAAGACCATTTAAGCAAGTTTATTAGTCTAGAAATTAGAAAACATGAGAGAATTGTCATTTAAACATTCATGATTCATCATCATCCAAAATTATAAAATCAGTCAACAAACAAGCAAAATAGAAAGGAAACAAGTCTCTTAATTCACAAACTATTACAAACATTGGCTACATAATACCAAATGAACTGAAAAAAATAAACCAGCCTCTTTGCCGCACAAGTAGTACCATTTGCCTACAGCAGTACAAGTTCAGTACATCATACAACATATCCCCTAATACTCTCATTTCCTTATCATATCTTGTGTTTCTCTATAACCACAACTAATTGCCACATAAGAGTCTTTTAACGATGACGGAAATTAACATGTGCTTTTGGTGATGCTCGTTCCATCCGTAACAAGTCTTTTGAAATGTTTAACAACATAGGTGCATCTAATTCAATATAAATAGAATAAAAAGTAAGTCTCTAACAAAGGAGAATTTGCAAGTATGAACTGGATCAAACTCATTGCACCCTGAGAGTTAGCGTTAATGTAGATATCCACTGTCTGAAGTTTAAGGCAACAACTTTCGCATTCTAACTCCTTGGAATGGTCTGACACTTGTGTGGTATCATCATTGTTGCAACTCTGAGGTATAAAAATTAAAGAGTCAAAATACAACAATAAGAAACAAGCTAAGAAGAATAGGTTTTCATGTTCACCTTAATAACAAGTTCAATCAACCTAGGAGCACTTTTGAGAACACTGATAAAATACAAAATGTCTTCTTTATCATTCAAACTCAAGTCCTCCAATTGCAGATACTCTAAAGAGCTGAATGAGCTTGTTAGCAACGTGGGAGGAATGATATCTACAATTGGGATCTATGCATACAAACAACAAATCTGTGAGATAGTATTTGTACAATGCTAAGAAGTAGCAATAACACAACTTCCAAAATAAATGTTGGATTGGACCATCATTTCTCTTGTAAATATCTAAAATAAAAGAGTAAGATAGTCTTTAAAATATCTAACAGTGCGGCCAGCCGAAGAATAATGAAAATACTACAATTTGTGATGTTTTCTAACCTTTCCCAAATTGGCCAGAGAAAACTTCTTAATTTGTGGTAAACTTTTGATAAAATTAGATACTTTATACTGATATGACTCCAGTGTAAAATCAATCAAATTGTTTGCTTTCTTGAGACAAATTGACTTTGTATTCAGCAATGTCAGAACTAAGACTTTGACAGAAGGAGAAGATATAACAAGATGATCACAACCATGACGGAATCCAATGTAGAGCTTTTCAAGAAACGGACAACCAGACATAAAACTCTCAAGTGTAGTGGAGTCAATTTCATCACAATTTAAGTGAAGTTCAAGCAATTTTTTAAAGCCGAGGAAATTAGGTGGAATTGACAAATTTTTAAATCCGATAAATGTGAAGTAAGTCAATTCCTTACAAGAGAAGAGAATATCTGGCATTTGATCTCCAGGATCTTGAGGAGTACGGTAGTTCACAAGCTCAAGGTGTTTAATGTCCCTTGACATAAAGGGAATCCACATATTGAGTTTTTCTGCGTTGATCTCAAATTTGACGTGTAAAAGCAAAAGCATGCAAATAGAAAACTCTGTATCGGCCCATTGTGGAGCATAAGAACATCCGTGATGATATTAGAAATTACAGCGTCAGGCTCATTGAGATCCAGAAAACTTTCAAAAAAGTCACGGCCAAAACAAAGATGGGGGCTGAAGTCCACATGAAACTCCACTTTGTAGACAAAATACTAGTTCTAACTTGGTCTCGGATTTTCAAGTTTCCCAGGATGGCATCAATGACATTACTTGGTAAGTCACTGATTCGATCATTTTGATTGGCCTTCTTGTTGAGCAAAGTCATGACAGAACTACAACAAATAAGTATGAATAAAATAGTAAAAGTAAGTAAAGTATATGTATTAAACCATGGAATGGGATCATGGTTTTCCAATTCAGAAGGTACAATTTCAAATTTCAACCCTGTTTTTGTTCACCTAGTTATTTATTTGATTTTATGCCTAAAGTTTTTGAACCTAAAGTTAAAAAATCACTATCCATTCAACAATACAGTTAACTTTCAAATGCTAAAAAAAAGTTTGAGAAATGAATGGATCTGAAAGTATGTAAAGTGCCCTAATAAATAATCAGAGTTATGAATCATGCTTAATAATACTATGAAAACCTAATGAATGAATATGATGATGATGATGAATTCTTACCGTTGAGAGATAAACGGCGGTAGCTTGTGGGCGTCGCCGAAATGTTCACGCAAAGATCGCTACAGAGAGAGTGGGTGGACGACATTTTGATAGCATCCATTTTACCCTCAATCCTGATCATCAATTTTTATTTATTTAATCTTTTTATAAATTTAAATTTAATTTACAAACTCTTTTTTAATGATTAATGTTCTCTTGGTGCCATTGTATGCATCAAGAACAAATATCATCACAAAGATAAAAAAGATAAGAATAAAATAAATTAGTATCCTTTGCCATCACCAACTCGTCGACTCATTGCGTGTTACTGATATCAGCCAACAAACAAGCAAAATAGAAAGTTAAAAAGTCTCCTGATTTTCAAAGTATTACAAACAAAACAATGGCCACATAATACTATAAACTGGAAATAACATATCCTCAAATACTATTAAAAACCACTTGACTACACCAGTGCAAGAGATCCAGATTCTCTCCTGTTGATTTCTTTTCAATACAACTTTCTTATTTTTATGTTTTCCCTTTAAAATTTGAGGCAGTTTGATTCGAGGCATGATGGATAGCAGAATTCAATTTGCGCTATAATATATGCCTTTTTCTATAAGTAGATTGAATGATACCTTCTTCTATAAGCAGAGTGAATGAAATTAACCTCTGCTCTTGGTGATGCTCGTTCCATCCGTAACAAGTCTTGTGAAATTTTTAACATAGGTCCATCTAATTTTCTATAATTACAAAAATTAAAAGTAAGAGTCTTCAACAAAGGAGAATTTGCAAGTATGAACTGTATCAAACTCATTCCATGCTGAGAGCTATCTTCAACAAGGATCTCCACCGTCTGAAGTTTAAGGCAACATTTACGGCATTCTAACTCCTCTGAGTGATCTGACACTCGTGTGGTATCATCATCATCATTGGAATCCTGAAGTATAAAAATTAAAGAGTCAAAATACAACAATAAGAAACAAGCTAAGAAGAATAGGTTTTCATGTTCACCTTAATAACAAGTTCAACCAAGCTAGGAGCACTTTTGAGAAGACTGACAACATACAAAATGTCTTCTTTATCATTCAAATTGAGCTCATCCAATTGCAGATACTCTAAAGAGCTGAATGAGCTTGCTAGCAGTGTGGGAGGAATGATATCTGCTAATGGGATCTATGCATACAAACAACAAAACGCTTAGAAATAGTGAGGCCAGATGAACAATAATGAAAATACTATAATTTGTGATGTTTTCTAACCTTCCCCCAATTGGTCAGAGAAAATTTCTTAATCTGTGGCAAACTTTTGATATAAACAATTGTTCCAAGCCGAGATAACTTGAGTGTAAAATCGATCAAATTGTTTGCTTTCTTGAGACAAATAGACTTTGCATCGTACAATTCTAGATCTAACACTTTGAGAGAAGGAGAAGATATAACAAGATGATCACAACCAAAACGGAATCCAACGCTGAGCTTTTCAAGAAACGGACAACCAGACATAAAAGTCTCGAGTGCACTAGACTCGATATCATCACATTCTAAGTCCAGTTGAAGCAATTTTTTAATGCCGCGGAAATTTGGTGAAATTGCCAAATTTTTAAATCCGGTAAATTTGAAGTAAGTCAATTCCTCACAAGAGGAGAGAATATCTAACAAGAGATTATCTAGCATTTGATGTTCAATAGATCCGCAAATATCAAGCTCAAGGTGTTTAATGTCCCTTGACATAAAGGGAATCAACATATTGAATTTTTCCGTGTCGAAATCGAAACTAACATCGCTAAATAGGTGAATAGAAAACTTGTGTATCGGGCCATTGTGTAGCATAAGAACACCCATAATGATTTCATAAACGTCATCGTCATGAACCTGCATAAGCCTTCTAAAAAAGTCTTGGTCAAAATGGATTTGTGGAGCTGAAGTCCACATATACCTCCACTTTTTTGACAAAATACTAGTCCTCACTTGGTCTCTGATTTCCATGTTTCCCAGGATGGAATCAATGACATTACTTGGTAAGTCACTGATTCGATCAATTTGATTTGTCTTGTTGTCGAGCAAAGTCATGATGACAGAACAGAACTACAAATTGAATAAAAAGTGTAAATATTATGAAGAAAATGGTAAAAGTAAAAGTAATTCAAGTATATGCATCCAATTCAAAAGGTACATTTTCAAATTTCAAATTTGCATTTTCAAAATGACGGTCGGTACAGTGACAGAGTGGCTGGAGCTTCTGACCAGCTGGTGATTCGGTTAGTTTGAGCTGGTGAACATAGAAATGCTTTTGTTCGGAATAAGATAATAAGAAAGAGAAGATAGATATAATGGAAACTTAAAAGATATTACAATGTGGATTTCTGATTCACAAATCTTTACTAATATGATTAATTATTAAAAAGAAAGAATAAAAACAGAGCTTCCTTTCGATGGATTTCAAATTGATATAAAATGGAACTTATAATTAGAATAAAATTAACCCAGTGGAAAAGGAGAAGAGTGATCTTATAATAACTTACATTTTATTCAAATTTGATCGCTCGACATCATGGCTGGATTTTGTTATATAGGCTTAATAAAAAAAAACAATCCTTATAAATTAAGTAAATAAATGACGGTGAAAAAAAAGGTGGGGTAGTGGTACCAGCTAGATTCTAACTTACTAGCTAAGTATATGCTTCAATCTTATCTAAAAGCACAATACCTACGATACCTACTAATAATGTTATAATGGTCCAATGGTTGTTGTAAACCTATCTTTTCTGTTTTCTTAATCATGAAGAATAATACGATATCTTTATATAATTTTTAAGACTTGGTTTAAATATTCAACACAAACGAATAATCCAATTATAATATAAGAACATGAAATGCTTTGGATTTTATCCTCTCACTCTTTGGTATATCTCTATAAGAAAAACAGCCTTTTGCCACGTGGATTTCACGTCACAATCTTGAAATCCACTTCACAATATATTTATTACGACATGATCATTCACGTGACATAAATACGTGTGACAATCTTTTTGACACGTGAATTTCACATCCCAACTTTACCACGTGAATTTCAATTCACAATATTCTACAGAAAACCCCATTTAATCTGTCATGGCTCAGTAGTAGCAGGTGATGCACAAAACCTGTGTGTTTGTTGCCACGTGAAATTGACTTCACAACCTATTTTAAAAAAAAACCTTTTATACGTTGAATATTTTTCCCTTCACAATTTAATTAAATAAAACATTTTGTCGGTCCAACCTGCACATCCTGTACCCCATCACTTCACCGTCATATTATTTTTCTGTCTTAAACTTTGCAACGTGATTATCATTTCACAACCAAAATTTTGAAAATTTCAAACTTCCCTCTTCTGTACGCCATGAACTTTTTATTTATTTATTTAAATTTAAATGTTGTGATGTGATTTTCACATCACATGTTTTTTTTTATAAATAAAAATCTCATAGTCCATGTGCTAATCCTAAATTTATTATTTTAATATTAAAAATGTTAAGGACGTGATAAACACATCACAAATGCCTATTTTTGCCACATATTTTTAACTTCACTAAATCACGTGGCAGGATGCCATATTTCTTGTAGTGTGTCTTTGCCACATCACAATTTTTTTTTTTGGTGGGGGGGGGGGGGATTCTGTCTTTTTTTATAAAAAAATTTCAACTACTGTATTGTTGTCTCCTATAATCAGTAGTAACATAACATTAAGTCCAATTTTTCACGATCTCAGAATTCTAATATTAGTGTATGTGTATCACCTTGTCCCTTTCGCAGTTTGGTTTGAGTTGTTATTTGTTGGATGATTAATATTTGTTTAGAATAATATATAACAAATGCATTATCCTTTATTGTAATCACCTTGATATTTGGTTGCTATCAATTTTTGATAGGAAGAAAATCTCTAAACTAAGAAAAACATTAAAACAAACAAAATAAAATAATAAAAGACTTTTTCATTTCTTGGTTGATTACAATATAAGATAATGTATTTGTTATACATTATTCTAAACAAATGTTAATCATCCAAGTGTCTTAATCTTAAGGGTCCTAAGAACATTCTAGAAAATATAATAATTCCTAATACACCAAGGAAACTTCTAATCTCCGTAGCAGACTTCGGAGTTTCCCAATTCAACACAGTATCAATCTTCGAAGGATCCACATAAATTCCTCCACCAGAAATCACATGGCCAAGGAAACTCACTTCACTCAACCATAACTCACACTTCGACAACTTAGCATAAAGTTTCTTCTCTCTCAACACCTGCAATACAATCCTCAGATGTCCTTCATGTTTCTCTTCTGACTTCGAATAAATCAGGATATCATCAATAAAAAACACCACAAACTTATCCAAATACTCATGAAAAGTTCGGTTCATATATTCCATGAATACACCAGGTGCATTGGATACACCATAAGGCATCACAATATATTCATAGTGACCATACCTCGTCCGGAAAGCTGTCTTCGGAATATCATTTGCTTTAACTTGAATCTGATGATAACCCGACCTCAAATCAATCTTGCTAAAAACACAAGCTCCTACTAACTGATCCATCAAATCATCAATCCTCAGAAGTGGATATTTATTCTTAATAGTCACCTTATTCAATTGTCGAGAATCGACGCACAACCTCATACTACCATCCTTCTTCTTAACCAATAACACAGGAGCACCCCACAGAGAGACACTTGGACGGACAAATTTCTTCTCAAGAAGTTCTTCAAGTTGTTTCTTCAACTCACTCAATTCAGAAGCTGACATCCTATAAGGGGTCATCGACATTGGACTAGTACCAGGTACTAAATCCACGGAAAACTCGACTTCACGCTCCGGCGGTAAATCACTAATGTCATCCGGAAACACATCAAGAAACCCTCGGACAATAGTTAATTCAACACTCACCTGTTTACGGTCAACTTGTAACGCCACAAATAAGGCGCACATACGGGCTTCATCTGCTAAGAGTTCATCCACTTGTTTTGCAGATAGAAACATCATCTCTATGCAATTCCTCAACTCTGGAAACTCTACCGTCTTTGCATAGCAGTTGATATGCACAAAGTTAAATTCTAACCAATTCATTCCCAACACAACATCCATATGGCGCAAAGGCAAACACACTAAATCTATCAAGAAATCATTGCCATAAATGGTCAAAGGACACTTCAAACACACACGGTCAGTCGTAACTGAACCGTCAACAGGCATTTCAATCAACATATTACCATTCATAACAGTCAAAGGCAAATTCAACTTGGTCGCACACTCAATCGAAATAAACGAGTGAGTAGCTCCAATATCAATTATAATAACCAATTCAACCTCATTAATAAAACAAGTACCTCTAATCTAGTTGTGTTTCTTCTGAGCATCTGAGCCACTTAAGGAAAATACTCTACCAGTAGTCTGAGTCGCAGTAACAACCTTCTTTGGTTTCTGGCACTGAGTACTGATATGTCTTTCTTCGCCGCAATTAAAACAAGTTGGTGTCGCTCCCGACAAATGAAACGGGGTCAGATGAAGGTACAGACGCGAACGGTCGGCGAGAGGGACAATGAGAACACACAGCCGTGAACTCACTGGAGATGAATAGAGTCGCCAGCTAGGCATTTTTATCCCGGAGGAAAGGTAATACTGCATAGACCTAGAAAAGATATGGATAAGACGGTCGCGAACCAGAGAGACTGAGAAAGGGGGTTGGTTACAACCTGGGAAGGTATTAGCACCCAGATTGTCCGCCGTACTCGACGGGATCCACGCTTGAAAGATTTGTGCTATAAAGGGGTAGTCTCAGTGCAATCTGTGTATAAAATAGCTGGAAAAGATATACAGGTGTCAGTGTATGATGTATAAGTGATATGAAGTATGAAAGTGTCAGTGTAAGAACAAGAATAAGATGCTCATGATAATGAGGCTCAAAGAATAATGCTGGAAGGAGGGGGAATATACAGAGACTTTTGTTCGATAACTGTTAAGTTATGCCTACGTATCCTCTCGTGCAATGAGGAAGTCAGAACACCGTAGTTCGACCCAAAGAGACTGAAAGATAAAATTGACTTTGATGAACTGCTTGCTTGTCTATGCTCAAGTGTATGACCTGTCTGGCTCAGGTGCAAACTGTCTTGCATTTAGACGGAAGAAGCAAGTTCTCGTTTGTGAGTGAATGAGATGAGAAAAGAATCCCGGAGGAGACGATTATTGTTTGTTTTTGAGTTTTCAGTCTTTTATTGCTTTTGAGAATTTGTCATAAGTTAATGAGCTTAAGCCTAAACCAATGGATTTAATAAACTCATCACATCTTCCCTCTGATTAGGGGTAATGAGAATACCTTAAGTGTGAAGTCAGATTCTCACACTTAATCACCTTTGATGTAGGATTAAGATCATTAACCTACTTGTGATTATTTAGATGTTTTTGGTGTTTTTGTTTAGTGTTGAGTAATGAGATTAAGCCATAATCAGGGATTAAACAGACTCATTACACCATCCTAATAGAAGGATAATAGATGAGAATGTTTAAGCTGAGGAAAGCTCTTCAACTTAATCCATGATTAGGGATTAAACTCATGACAAAACAAGCCTTTGATTAAGTGGATTTTACTTAATGATATGATGATGAAGTGAATTTTATGATTTGTAAGACAACTTGAGGGGGACTTGTCCATTAACACTAGGGTTAGTCCTTCTTAACCATTTAAGGAAGAATTAGAACCCTGATGCAAGGCCCAAGTTACAAGTGTGATGTCTTGATACTTATTAAGTGGATTGATTAAGAGGTTTAAACACATTAAGGGTTTAACACTTAGGATTAAAGTTATACACTCCATCCTAAGAGAAGGATGCAGGCATAAGCTTAATCACAAAGCCTTAAAGCCTTTAGGGTTTAGTCCCTGATTATGAGATGAGGAGAGATGAATCAAAAGAGACACAAAGGTAAAACTAAGAGGGGAGACTAATCAAGACCCTAATCATTGTCATACATGGTTGTTCCTAAGGTTTGTGAGGTTTGCAAAAGAAGATCTTCAAAGGAGCCATCAGGAAGCAGATGAACAAGATCAAGAGAAGCAAAGCAACTTGCTTCATTTAAGAAGTCAAGTCACTTGAAGAAAGAAAGTGGGAGGAGAAAGAATGAGCAAGCTCAATCTCAAACACATATAGAAATGCAGCAATGGATGTAAGAGAGATGAGAAGAAAAGTTATGAGAAGTGAAGGCAAATTCACTTCTCAAAGTTACTTACCACCTGAAATGTTAGAAAGAAATGCAATGCAATGCAAGATGGGATGAAATGGCATGATGCTAAGCAAAACCAGAAGCATGTTGATGATGATTATGATGTTATGAGGTGCTGCAAACATGAGGCAAGACATGGAGATGTTCATACAAGATTATGGATGCAAATGATGCAAGCTAAGAAGCATGGATAAGCATGGAAAGTTATGAAGCACACAAGGCAAATGACATGGCAAATATGAGATGCAATGATCAAAGATGCTTTATACATGTCTTAAGATGTCAAATGAAACACAAGCATGCATAAAATGCAAAGACAAGTCATGTTATGCAAGAGAATGCAAGAAGGATGCAAATGAAAGCTCAAATTAGGGTTTATGGACAATGCATCAAACAAAAACCCAAAACAGAAGCAAACCCTAAGATAAAAAATGGAAAATGCCATCCTAAGAAACCCTAAACCTATACTAAACCAAGGTCCAAAAGGGAAGTCTCAACTCCTAACCAATCTCAAGATATGATTTTTCTAAGTTATTAGGGTTTTTTAGGGTTCTTAACAAAAGAAATACCAAACAATTTGAAATTGAAGGATCAAATCAAGGCCATTTTATCCTAGAAACTACATGCCAAACACAAAACAAAGCAAAAAGAATCAATGTCCAACTCTTCTTAGATAGGCAGAAATGAATTTTTGAGCTTATGATCAAAATAATGCATAAAAAATGATTTAATTCAATGAAAAATTCTTAAAATGCATCAAGATCAAAAAAGAAATTTGGTTTGAAGGTTGGACAATGTTTCTAAATGTCTTAGAACATTTCATGAATTTTTTGGTGATTTTTAAATACCTAAAAGTATTTTTAATTAATTAATTTCCATTAATCAATTAAAAAATAATCTTTTAAATATTTAAAAATACTTTTTTGATGATAAAAAATAAAATAAAAATATTTTTGGGTCTTAAAAATTAATAAAACTTTTAGGAAAAAGTTTCATAATTTTTAAGAATTTTTTACTATTTTAAAATAAATATGCAAGTTAATTGAAAAGAAAATGAATAAAAATTAAATAAAATAGGAAGTAATCAGGATGGATGGCCAGGATGGGCTCTGAATTCAAACTGGTTGACCAGCGCGCAAATGAAGGGTGTGGATTGCTTCTGATTAAAATATGATTAATTAGTCTTAACACGTGGATTAGGGCTAATCAGAGAGATCCAGGCCACACACACACGCGGGAGGTCAACTGGTCAAAGGGATCGTACGCTCCAGATTCAAACTTGAGTTAATTACGTGATTAGGGCACAAATGACTCTCAGGTGGCCGGAGAAGACTTCCGGTCGTCTTCTCCGGCCAGCATCTCACCTGGAAATCTCCAAACTCCCTCAAATCGTAACAAAAACAAAATCTAAGAATTGGGAAATGTTCCTTACACACTCACGAATCAAACCCCTCTCTCAAAACAAATTTCTTCTTCCTAAATAAGCTGAATCGAAAGAAATAAAAACTAGGGCACGCAAGCTTCAGAGAGAAATTAAACTCTCATTCCAGAACCAAATCAAAAACTAAAAACACCAGGATGCTCAGTGAATCATAAGGAACAAGTTTGTAACAAGAAAAACAATTTCTGGAAAAATAAATTTCAAGCTACCTGAGATTTGGAGCTTTCAACCTGAGGACTTTCTGGCCACCTCTCCTTGTGCAATCCACTCCTTAGGACCTCTTGATGATGTTTGAATGCCTTAGAACAATTTATGTAGGCTGGTTGATGAGCTTCGACAGTTTCTGCTCCACCTCAGTCAGAAATGGCTATGATGATTCTGGTAGTTTCAGGCCATTGTGAATGGTGGTTTATGGTCCAGATGATGTATGGAGAAGCTTTGCAAGGTTTGTTTGGATGTTTGTGAGCTAGGGAGGGAGATTCGAATGGAACTGCAGCTTGAGGTGAGAAATGGCTATGGGGTGTTCTGGTTGATTCAGGCTTGTGTTCTTGCTGGTTTCTACTCAATGATGCATGGTGAGTTGAATGGTGAAAATGGTTTGAGTGTTTCTTGGCTGGGCAGAGAGATTCGAAGGCTTATGCAAAAAGGAGTGTTTTTGTGAATGTGTTTTTGTGAATGGTTTCAGCCTTGCTAGATGTATGGAATGCCTTGCCCTTTGTCCACATAAACCTCTCTCATTGGTCAGATGATTGGACATGTGCTTTATTGATTGGTAAGTCACCTTTTGCAAAAAGTCAAAAATTGTGTAAGGAAGGTATGGCTCATGATCTAGGCTAGTACAAGGCTGGTTCTGGTGCAGCAAGGTGAGGTGAGAGGCTAGCCAAAGTGCAGCATCCAATGCATCAAGTGGTAGAAGCACAATGATGATTTTGCAAGTTGTTGGCTTTTTGGTTCACATGTGATTTCCTAATCCCACAAGCCATAGTTCATGGGCACTCTTGGTTCAATTCTGATTTTTATGACTTATGGAATGTTTGTATGCTGGTTTGAAATGAACTAGAGGTCACAAGAGGCATTGGTTCATGACTTTGCAAAATTTCCTTTTGAAACATGCCTTGAAAATCAATGATTTTAGCCAACTTTGTCATGCCATAACTTTTGATCCAAGAAGAGTTTGATCATGTTCTTGTACTTTTTGAAAAGGGAAAGATGAGATCTACAACTTTCATGACCAAAGTTTTTCCATTTGAAGCATTTTTGGATCAAGAATCAAAGCTTGAAAAATGACCTAAGATGATGCATTCTTGAAAAGTCAACTATGCCCAAAAAGTCAACATTTGCAAAAACCCTAAATTCTTGATTTTTGTGAACTTCAACCTTCTTCCATGACCAAATAAAGATCATATACACTCAAAATGATGAAGATCAACCATTGGTTGGGCCATTGGGGGCCTCAGATGCCCTGATTTTACACTGACTTGTCCAGAAAGTCAACTCTTGATCAGATGACTTCCCCATGGAATTTCTTCATGAAAATTGAAATGCATACCCCCTATACCATATAGAGACCAATGGAAACAAGAATGACCAAAAAATTTGGAGTTATGGCCTCTGAAACCAAAACCCTAATTTTAGGTCAACTGTGCAGTCAAACTTGGCTCTGCATCCACTCAAACCCTAGTTCTTGTGATTCCTTTGAATTCTTGACTTTGAGAGGATTTACTATGATGCTTGGACACATGTAGACCCCTTTAAATTGATTGGTTGCCTTTGGAGTGGCTCAAGAAGCCCTGAGATTGCTCAAATCACAAACCCTAGGTGCAGATGACTTAGAATCTATGCAGTGAATCAAAAATGAGATGTGAGATGATATGATTGTGTTCATGCATATGAGAGTGATCACAAGCCATGGTGAAATGGGTGAGGGCAAATTTGGGGTGTTTACAGCTGCCCCTATTCAAGCATGAGTTAGCTGTGCAGGATGTAAGCAACGGCTTAGCAGGCAAGCAAGATAACTTGTGGTTGAATACCAAAGACAGTCCAAAATTTGCACTCACAGAATGAAGAAGATAAGGGATATAGATTGTAAAAGGAAAATAAAGTATATTGTAAAGGTGCGGGAAACAAAGCAATGACGGGGACAGCCGACATGCTGGGGATAAAAGGTAAAGCCAAGACGGGGGCGGCCGACTAGCTGGGGAATGAAATCATGATGGGGACGGCCATCAAGATAAAACTGTAAAATTCTCTGGAAATTAATGAAACATGACGGGGACGGCCATCAAGTTCATAAAGCAAGGTAACCGACGATGGGGACGGCCATCGGGCTAAAAGAAAAGGAAAAGGGACCACGACGGGGACGGCCATCGGGTTAAAGGATAAATGAAATAAACAGATGATGGGGTACGGCCATCAAAGGTGAAGGACGATCACCTAGCAGGGGACGGCTGCTCTGTTGGGTAATAAAGGGATTATGATGGGGACGGCCATCAAAGGTGGAGGACGACCACCTGGCAGGGTACGGCTGCCGAAAATATCAACGATGGGGACGGCCATCGGATAGAAAAGGTCAACGATGGGGACGGCCATCGGACGAGCCTGATGGAGGACGACCATCAAGAAGTGGAGGACGACCACTCAGCAGGGTACGGCTGCTCTCGAAGTTTCTCATGACATAGGACGAATGCCAGATAACCAAAATCAACAATGGGGACAGCCATCGGATAAAGTGATGAAGGACGATCATCAAAAGGTGGAGGACGACCACCTAGCAGGGGACGGCTGCCAAAAACAACGATGGGGACGGCCATCGGATGAGCATGATGGAGGACGACCATCAAGAAGTGGAGGACGACCACTCAGCAGGGTACGGCTGCTCTCAGGGTTTATCATAACACAGGACGAGTGTTAGATAAAAAGGAAAATTTGTTTCGTTATCTACTGGGGATATAGTGAACACGGACGAGCGTTCACAACCAAGAAAGGCAAGTATAAGTGTTTGGTATTGCGTATAGATTAAAGATGCGGACGAGCATCCTTAGACTATGATACGGACGAGTATCATGTAGAAACAAATACTGACACGTGTTCAGAGATGATGATACGGACGAGAACCATCTGGTTAACAAAGAACACGGACGAGTGTTGCGTCTGAAGGGACTCTTCTGGGGAATAGTAGACACGGACGAGTGTCTATATCCAAGAAGACATAAGTGTTTTACACAGTGTATGGATTAAAGATGCGGACGAGCATCCTTAAGACTATGATACGGACGAGTATCATGTAGAAACAAACACTAGACGCAATGTTCCGAGATGATGGTACGGACGAGTACCAACTGGTTAACAAAGAACAAGGACTACTGTTGAATCTATGGGGAGATAAGTGATGGTGTATACAAGATACGGACGAGTATCTGTATAAGTGTATCGTGAGTAGTGTATAGATGAGTGTTTATCTGCTGGGGAGGATGACACGGACGGGTGCCAAGAGAGAAAAGTGTGATATGAACAAGTATCTGCTATACAAAGTCTAGGCGACTGCGCCGGGGATGTGACACGGACGGGTGTCAGGAGAGTGTATATACAAGTATATGTGAGTGCAAAGGGGATGTCTTTGGCTTTCTGCTGGGAGTTATGACACGGACGGGTGCCAGAAAGTATCTGTAATACGGGAGATCTTGTTTGTAAAGAGTGTTCAGGCGACTTTACTGGGAGTGATGATACAGACGGGTGTCAAAAGGAAATATGTACTGGTGTTGGTGATTATGAGGCCACTGCTTTTGTTGGGACTCTGGGGATTTTTATACAATGATAATGAACGGTTATTATTTACAAGTGTTAATTCAGAACATGGCTTATGATTATGCTATGCGTTTGATTTTTTTGCCGTAATGCTCCGTATTAGACGGAATGCTACGCTCTGAGGGGATAGTATGATGCGAATGCTATGATTATGCAAAAATATCAAACCGGGATTCGGATCCCGTTGCCGTGAAGATCTCTGGTTAATCTGTTTGAAATGGACCTCCCAGCCGGGGATGAGATCATTGGTAGATCCAATAAGATGATATTTGTCTGGAGATATAGGTCACCGATTGACATATCTTCGCAATAGGACCCAGCTGGGGTTTGTAGAAGCTTTCTTCACTTTGTTGTGATCCTTTCCTGCGTTGCTCTTCTGGATAGAGGCTGGAACTCTGTGGGGAGATGGTTCCCTGACTCTTGTACTCAACCGAGGATGAAATGGCAACTCGGCTGGGGAATTGTGAGAGGCAACTCAGCTGGGGATAGCAACAAGAGGCAACTCAGCTGGGGATAGAGCATTTCAGATGCTGAGATTGAGTGCATGTTGATTTGGCAACTTCGCTGGGGAAATGGGCAACTTTCAGTGCCACGTGGCAGATAGACCGAGTTGATAATGATTCGCCAGCTTGCTGAGACGTAACTTGCATGCCCCAGGTTGCGTTCTGGATACCTGCAATCCTGCAAAGATAAGGAGACGCACAAAAGGTCCCGAGGTATCCTTTACTGGATTCCGTCATAGGAGTCAAGCATTCTCACGAGTAAGTATATTCCCTGCAAGCATGTGTTTTATTATTATTATTTTTGGGAGAAAAGCATCTTTACTTATGCAATTGATTTTTTTAGAGACATCAGACATCCTTTGCAGATAAAATATACAAAACGAAACATGACTGAAAAATCTGATTTTATTAATCCATGTGCCCTGAATTGGCAAGATACAGTCAAAGAAACATATCTCCTGAAATGAGGAGACTGTCACAAATTGAGAAACAAAAGTGCTGGCGGTGTTGGCGACGCTTTGAGGAGCTTCCTCTCCTGCTATGACTCGTATGACAATGACGTTCTTCTCGTCTTGCTTTCTGAAGAAAGTTGATTCTGATTGAAGCTTGATTCCGTCGGAGCTTTCCAAGTTGTAAGTGATACAGACGAACTCAGAGTGCAGTTGTTCGCTTATTCCCTTGTTTTGCATGGATCGCCCTTTCGGGTTTTCAATCCATCGGGATACCCATTTTTGCCTGAGTTGTCCAATGCGGCTTTTCAACTCAGCGGGTGTACATTTTTCATTTATTTCCCTTATTTTTGCCCGAGTCTTTTATTCTGTTTTTGACTCGCCGGGATGCCCTATTTTTGCCTGGACTTACATTCTGTTTTTATGTCCAGCGGGTCATTTTATGCGAAGTATTTTTTAACTGCATCTGAATTCACAGGGGACGGGAAATCTTCACCATCCATGGTGCTGAGCATCAGCGCTCCACCAGAGAAAACTTTCTTTACCACGAATGGTCCTTCATAATTGGGAGTCCATTTGCCCCTGTGGTCTGTATGAGGAGGGAGGATTCTCTTCAGCACAAGATCCCCTACTTGGTACCCTCGGTGCCTGACTTTCTGATCGAAGGCTCTCTTCATTCTCTTCTGATATAACTGCCCATGACAAATTGCAGCCAATCTTTTCTCTTCAATCAGACTCAGTTGTTCGTATCGGGCCCGAACCCATTCTGCTTCACTCAGTTTAACATCCATCAATACCCGTAGAGAGGGTAATTCAACTTCAACAGGTAGGACTGCTTCCATACCATACACAAGTTGATACGGTGTTGCCCCAGTGGATGTTCTGATTGATGTGCGGTACCCATGCAAGGCAAATGGCAGCATTTCATGCCAGTCTTTGTAGGTGACTACCATCTTCTGCACAATCTTCTTGATATTCTTATTTGCCGCCTCAACAGCACCATTCATCTTTGGTCTGTAAGGAGAGGAATTGTGATGTTGAATCTTGAAGTCCCGGCACAGCTCTGCCATCATTTTGTTATTTAAGTTAGAACCATTATCAGTAATGATTCGCTCGGGCACTCCATATCGACAGATGATATCTCTCTTCAGAAATTGGGCTACCACTTGCCTTGTAACATTTGCATATGAGGCTGCTTCAACCCACTTAGTGAAATAGTCAATGGCGACCAGGATGAATCTGTGACCATTTGAAGCAGTTGGCTCAATCTTGCCAATCATGTCGATGCCCCACATGGCAAAGGGCCATGGCGAAGACATGATGTTCAAAGGATTCGGAGGTACATGCACTTTATCTGCGTAGATCTGGCATTTGTGGCATTTCCTGGCATAGGCACAACAGTCTGCATCCATTGTGATCCAATAATAGCCTGATCTTAACAACTTCTTAGCCATTGCATGTTCTCCAGCATGGGTACCAAAAGAGCCTTCATGCACTTCATGCATCAACAAATCTGCTTCCGTCTTGTCAACACATCGGAGGAGTACCATATCAAAGTTCCTTTTGTATAAAGACCCATCAGTGTTCAGAAAGAAACTTCCAGCAAGCCTTCTCAAGGTCTTCTTATCATTGGAAGATGCCCCAGGTGGGTACGTTCGATCTTCCAAGAAGCACTTAATGTCATGGAACCAAGGCTTATCATCTTTGACTACATCTGCTGCAAATACATATGCTGGCCTGTCGAGTCTGGACACTGAAATCTGAGGTACAAAGTTAGCAGCTTGAACTTTGATCATGGACGAAATGGTAGCAAGAGCATCTGCAAACTGATTCTCGTCCCGAGGGATATGCTCAAGCTTGACTATTGTGAAGAAAGTCAATAACCTCCTTGTATAATCCTTGTAAGGTATCAGATGATCCTGGTGTGTATACCATTTCCCATTGGTCTGATTGACTACCAAAGCTGAATCTCCGAATACGGTCAATGTCTTGATCTTGAGGTCAATGGCTTCCTCAAGACCCATAATGCAAGCTTCGTATTCAGCTTCGTTGTTAGTGCAGTTGAAAGTGAGTTTGGCCGAGAAAGGCATGTGAACTCCCTTTGGTGAAATGAGGACTGCACCAACACCACGGCCATTCATGTTAACAGCCCCATCAAACATCATAGTCCATTCTTCTTCTGGGTCGGGCCCTTCAGTGTGAATGGGCTCTTCATGATCTTTTGATTTAATGAACATGATGTCCTCATCAGGGAAGTCAAATCTCATAGGCTGGTAGTCATCAATGGGTTGCTCAGCAAGATATTCAGATAGTACACTGCCCTTGATGGCTTTCTGAGAGGTGTACTGGATGTCATATTCTGTAAGGATCATTTGCCATCTTGCAACCCGTCCGGTAAGCGCTGGCTTCTCAAATATGTACTTAACTGGGTCCATTTTTGAAATCAATAAAGTAGTGTGGGTCAACATATACTGCCTCAGTCGGCGAGCAGCCCACGCTAAAGCACAGCAAGTTTTCTCGAGCAGTGAATAACGTTGTTCACAGTCGGTAAACTTTTTGCTTAGGTAGTATATTGCATACTCTTTTCGACCAGACTCGTCATGCTGGCCCAACACACACCCCATTGACTCTTCTAATACTGTCAAGTACATAATTAGAGGTCTTCCTTCGACTGGCGGCATAAGGATCGGAGGTTCCTGTAGATACTCCTTGATCTTGTCAAAAGCCTTCTGGCAATCTTCATTCCACCTGACCGTCTGTTCTTTTCTTAACAGCTTGAACAAGGGTTCGCAGGTTGCTGTGAGGTGAGATATGAACCGTGAGATATAGTTCAATCGACCTAGAAACCCTCGAACTTCTTTTTCAGTTTTCGGTGCAGGCATCTCTTGGATGGCTTTGACTTTATCAGGGTCAACTTCAATCCCTTTCTCACTCACAATAAATCCCAGCAGCTTACCAGATCGCACCCCGAATGTGCATTTGTTGGGGTTTAACTTCAGTTGGTACTTCCTCAGACGCCTGAACAACTTTAGCAGATTTACCAGGTGGTCTTCTTCAGTAAGGGACTTGGCAATCATGTCATCCACATAACACTCTATTTCTTTATGGATCATATCGTGGAATAATGTTACCATAGCCCGTTGATACGTTGCACCAGCATTCTTGAGCCCAAATGGCATTACCTTGTAGCAGAACGTGCCCCAGGGTGTGATGAAAGTTGTCTTCTCCATGTCTTCAGGTGACATTTTGATCTGATTGTATCCTGAAAATCCGTCCATGAAGGAGAATACCGAGAACTGAGCCGTATTATCTACCAATACGTCAATGTGAGGTAATGGAAAATCATCTTTCGGGCTGGCTCTGTTCAGATCCCGGTAATCAACACACATTCTTACTTTGCCGTCCTTCTTAGGCACAGGTACTATGTTAGCAACCCACGGCGGATAGCTAGTTACTGCAAGGAACCCGGCGTCCCATTGCTTTTGTACCTCCTCCTTGATTTTCATTGCCATGTCTGGACGAGTTCGGCGCAGTTTCTGTTTGACCGGTGGGCATTCTTCTCTCAAAGGCAGCTTGTGCACCACAATGTCGGTATCCAACCCTGGCATGTCTTGATACGACCAAGCAAACACATCCACATACTCTTGAAGTAGATCAACCAGTTGCTTCTTCACTGAGTCTTGCAGGCAGGCCCCGATTTTAACCTCTTTCACGTCTTCATCTGTACCAAGATTGATCACTTCAACCTCCTCCTGGTGAGGAGTAATAACCTTTTCCTCTTGTCTTAACAACCTGGCTAGCTCTTCAGGAAGCTCATATTCTTCTTCAACCCCTTCATCAGCTTGATTGATTGGATTGTCAAAGTCATACGATGTCATAGCCGTGCTGTTGTCGGTGCTGTCAGGAAGGCACTCTCTGCAAGGGTTAAGTTGTTCATTTTAGTGATCTGATTTTAATCTTATTTAGAAAAGTGAAATGAAGTTGTCATTTTGAAAACACTGCCATTTATTTTTGTACAAAAAAGAAAAATGGAAAAACAGTGAACGAAAAGAAAAAAAAACGCGTTTGCAAAAAGATGTCTGATATTTCATTAATTGATCTTGTTTGCACAAAAAGTACAGATGGCCCGATTACAAAATGAGTCTTGTCATCTTGGGCAAGATGCAAGACTTTGATGCATGCTTATAAAAATACAGGAAATAATAATTACTCTGATCGAGTAACTCTTATAATTTCCTGGGAAGACCAGTTCGAGACACTGCTCCCCGGGATTTTTGGACGAATCCAATTCTCCAGATTGCGCTCCTCTTCCAGCTCGTCTTCCAGACAGTTGATAGCATCGGGGGTAAGCATCCCTCCACTGACAAAACCAGGCTCTTCAGCAGCCTTTGCTTGATGTTGAGTTGGTCTGTAACCCAACCCAAACTTGTCTTCTTTTTTCTCCACCGATAGCAGTTTGCCCCAGCCTTGGGCAGTTCCTTCCTCAACAACCTTCCGGGCTTGTTGGTATGATGACATGGGAGTACCAGATACAGCAGATGCCTCATTCACATTCAAAGCTTCAAACCCCTGGCTCATTGTTTCATGGATCTCCCCATCCATTTCAATGTACTTATAGGTTGCCAGGTGGCTGACAAAAATGTCCTCCTCTCCACAGATTGTGACAACTTGGCCTTCCCACTCAAATTTTAACTTTTGGTGAAGGGTAGACGTTATTGCGCCGGCGGCGTGAATCCAGGGTCTACCCAACAAACAGCTGTAGGCGGGCTGAATGTCCATCACATAAAAGATAGTTTTAAAGGTCTGTGGGCCAATTGTCACAGGTAGCTCAATCTCTCCC
Source organism: Lathyrus aphaca (assembly GCA_963966055.1). NCBI lineage: Eukaryota > Viridiplantae > Streptophyta > Magnoliopsida > Fabales > Fabaceae > Lathyrus > Lathyrus aphaca. The sequence goes on along the minus strand of OZ014525.1, from coordinate 111,447,201 downwards.
AGAACCGATCTCTTAGAACCATCAAAGGCTCTTACCACCAGGTTGCTGGGTCTCAATGCCAAACCATCATATTCTAACTTCATCAGAGCCTTCTTTGGTAAGACATTCAGGGATGACCCCGTATCTACCAGCACATGAGAAAGGACAGCTCCTTTGCATTCCATGGTTATGTGCAAGGCTTTGTTGTGGTTGCGGCCATCCGCTGTCAAGTCAGTATTGGTGAATCCTAGCCCATTGCTAGCAGTAACATTTCCAACCACGGTTTCCAACTGGTTGACAGTAATCTCTTCAGGCACGTAAGCTGCGTGCATGACTTTAAGTAGTGCATTCCGATGGGCTTCGGAGCACATAAGCAGTGAGAGGATAGAGATTTTGGATGGCGTTTGGTGAAGCTGATCCACAATTTTGTAATCACTCTTTTTGATGATTCGCATAAACTCATCAACTTCTTGATCGAACGGTGTCTTCAAGGCTTCTTTAACAGCTTGATCTTCCTGCACCGGGCTCTTTCCTTTCGCCTTGGCAGCAGCTTCTGCTTCGGCTGTAGGTCTTTGAACTGGTGGGGCAAAGAGACGTCCGCTTCGAGTGAAGCCTCCGCCTCCCCCCACATTATCTACTTGTGGTGCAGGTGTTGATGTTTCAAGAGTGATTCTTTTTCCTTCGCAGTACACGTCAGAGCCATAGTGCCAAGGGATGGCCCTATTGCTTTCATATGGTACTGGTCCGGGCACTGTGACAGTGACCGGACTGATTGCTACTGCTGAAGGGACTGTAATTATTTGTGGATCATAAAAGATTGTAACTGGTGCCCTGATGGGAGCAGCACCTTCTGAATGGTAGGCAGAGTTGTTCTCAGGATCATAAAATATGGTGACAGTAGAGACATCTTCATGATTGATTGCTGGAGTTGTAGGAGCCATTGTTGGAAGTGCGGGTGTTGTTGTTGTAGGAGATTCAAGATGGAATGAAGCTGAAGTTGTAGCAGGAGAAATTGTTGAAAACTGATCAGTTGAGACGATTGATGGAGTACTTGTTGATGAAACCGAAGAATTGTCAGGAACAATAGTTGCTGCAGTTGTAGGAGGTTCTGAAATCGTTGCTGGATTTGTTGGAAATGATGTGGTGATCTGAAGTTGGCCACTCTGAATAAGGCCATCTATGCCATTCCGCAAATTATCGCACCCATTTACTGAGATATTACAGTAAGCACAGCCTAACTCGCACCCCGGGAACATTTGACATTCCAAGAGCTGAGCTTTGATTTCTACCAATGGTGTCCTGATCTGTCCCACATTAGTTATTAAATAAGACGGCTTGTCTTCTTCAATAGCGTTAATCCGGGGACCACCATGGTTTGGCATAGGATTTTTGTTGACATTGGGCGGCGGTGCAAAATTCAGAGCCTTGGAGTCTACCAAGTCTTGTACCTTCATATGCAGAGCCCTGCATTTTTCTGTACTGTGGCCAAGTGCGTTTGAATGAAAAACACACCTAGCATTGGAGTCATAGTTCCTTGGTAGACTATTGGGATCCGGAGGTGCCAACGTTCTTAGCTCAACTAGGTTGAGTTTCAGAAGTTGTGGCAGCAAGGCAGCATATGGCATTGGGATCGGATCGATCACTCTGTTAGCTTGAGATGGCCTCTGTTGGAATGGCCTTTGTTGACTGTTGTGGTTGGTGTTGCTGTTGTTGTAATTTCTTGGAGGATACTGATTTTGCTGATGGTACTGAGGTTGTGGCTGATAGTTTTGCTGAGGAGGTTGATAGACTGGCTGTGGATGGGCTGGAGCAGGAATGGTGACTGCTGCTATTGACCTTTGAGCATATTGGGACCTGCCCCTGTTGGTGTGGATGGCATTGGTCTCGCCAGTTCTTCTCGGGCCTGCAAAAGGCTTTCTTGTACTACTGGACGAGCTTGCACCATTGTCTGAGATCTTTCCCATTTTTAACAAGCTTTCAATTCTCTCCCCAGCTATGACAACATCTGCAAAGCTAGTAGAAGAGAAAGCAGCCAACCTGTCAATATATGTTCCCTGAAGGGTGTTCATGAACATATCTGCCATTTCCCGCTCAGACATAGGTGGTTGAACAGCAGCAGCCAGCTGCCTCCACCTTTGGGCATATTCTCGGAAACTCTCCCTCGAAGACTGTGACATTCCCATCAGGAGAGTCCTGTTGGGTGCCATGTCTAGATTATACTGATACTGTCTGATGAAGGCCTCTGCCAGGTCCTTCCAGCATCTAATTGTTGCTCTTGTCAGATGGGAATACCACTCCCTCGAAGCTCCAGTCAAGCTATCCTCAAAATAGAACATCCACAATTTCTCATCCATTGTATAGGCCTTCAGCCTTCCCAGAAATGATTGTAGATGAGTCCGGGGGCATGAAGTCCCATTATACTTTTCGAAACAAGGAGGCTTTAACTTATGGGGGATCCTGACCCCGTCTACCAAACCCATGTCCATAACGTCGAAGCCCAAAGAGTTTTGAGATTCTAAGGACCTCAACTTCTCAGCTATTTCATCCAATCTTCTATCATAAGCCTCTTCTCCAGCACCCATTACTGTGAACTGGTCTTCTTGAGGGTCTTCCTGTAGTACCCTCCCTGCTGTGGCAGTCCCTTGTATATTGACAGGGATGTTGGCCTCTGGATGGAGATGGGGTCCAAAAACTGGGGGATTGACATGAGGTTGGACCCTCTCGTTGTTACTTGTGCCAGCAGTTCCCACATGGGGTTCCTCTTGATTCCTCCCTTCTACCAAAGCTCTGAGCCTCTCCTGGCTTTGAGCTAAGTTGTTCATTACTTCCATGAACTGTGTTATCTGCGTTCTCATCTCCAACCTTTCGTTGGCCATCTGGTTTCTGACCTCCGTAAGGTCCTGCTGCATCTGATCCATCTGAATTCCCGGAAGGTTGTTTCTAGTTGGGTACCTGTGTGGCCTGTTGAGGGGAAATACCCGGCGGCGAGCAATAATTCCTGAGATTCACAACAGAGGTTAGTAACAACAAAACAAAAACCTACAAAACAAACAAAAGGGTTAGTATGCAATGCAGTTATGCTTATTTGCTCTCAAGGTATCCGGTTTGGCCTCCAGTTTTGACCCTTCCAGACCCTTGAAGATGCTGCTGTTGAAGTTGCTTTCGAAGTAAACTAACATGAACATATTACATAAGGTGAAATAATACAATTTGTTCATTTTACAACACAAGCCCACTAAGGGGTCAAAATACAGTACAAAAATAAAAGTACATGGAAAGAAAGCAACAACAAACAAATGGTCAAACACCAAGACCAAACTCATCCTCACGAACTTCCTTGAGAAGTGCTTCGGTCACAGGATCAGCCGGACGCTCCGTGAGATTCCTGATGAGGAGATTCCGGGTCGTAACAGCTGCTGTTAGCTTTTTGTGTTGAGTTTGGTCCTTGGACCTCTTCACCCCTGCTTTGATCTTCAGCTCTGATATCTCCCTCTGGGCTGCTGCCAGGGCTTCTTGTTGCTCTTTTGCATTAGCCTCGAATTGCTCCATCTTGTCTTGAACTCTCTTGTCTTCCAGGGTACGAGCCTCGGTGATCCTGACCCACCGGGCTTGACTCTCCTTCAGATACAAGTATGTCCTTGCTCTTTGGAACTGGGCTTCTTTGCAAGCATTCTTTAGGATTTGTTCTCCAGCCTTTGACTTTTTAATGTAGTCCCCAGACTTCTCAATCTTAGTCAGATGATCTACTCTCATTTTCTCCAACCTTTCAATTTCCCTCATACCTTCACTCCTCTCCCGGAGGGTCTTCTGCAAAGCCTGGGTTAGCTTCTCATTTCTTTCCTTCAAGCTCTCAAACTCCTCCAAACTGATGGTGGCAGGGGGTGGTGCTGAAGATGACTCAGGCATGTCTTCTATGGTAAAGGGCATTCCAGAGAATTGGGCCCTGGCACGGGACCACTCATAATATTGTGCTGATGCCACATTATTACACTTCCCCAGAATGGTGACTCCCTTGGTTTGAACATTATCCCAGGCCCAGGCAGCCTGCCTAGCAACAGCCAAACTAATCTTGTTCTCACAATAAAGGGTCTCCACCAAGTCCTGTGCCCTTGGAGTATGGACCAGTGCATAGCCCAGTTGCCTTCTGAACAGCAGAGGATTGTAATTAATACTGCCCTTAACACCTATCAAAGGCACATTAGGAAAATGCCCACAGCTGGTGATGATATCCCTGCCCTTGGTGCTTTGAGTGCACCATCTGATGTCAGCTGAAGTTAGAACAGTGAGTCTCTTAGCCCAGTTGCTTTGCTGATGAGGGTTTAAAAATGCATCTGTCCTGGGTAGATGCCTGAGAAGCCAAGTGTGGAACAATGGAGCACAACACCTTACTAATCTCCCCCTCTGCTTTTCATTCCTCTGATGCACTGAATAATAAAGATCCCCCAATAAAGTTGGCACTGGGTTCTTCAGGATGAACAGATGGATTGCATTTTTGCTAATGAATCGAGGCTCATCTGCAAACAACACAATCCCATATATACTCAAGGCCAACAAAGCACAAACAGCTTTCCAATCCCCCAAGGAGGCCTTCAGACTAGCTTGAGAAATTAAGAAGTCCAGATGAAAACCAGGGATCCCAGCTTTAGAGGTCATATGCTGCTCAACCAAAACAGGTTCCAGATGCAAAGCTTTTGCTACTTCTCCATTAGCAGGAAAGACCATCTCAGGGTTGAAAGGGATTCCACCCCTGATAGGCAAACCAACCAATGATGAGTATTCTTCTAACAGAGGGCCCAACTGAAAGTCTTGAAAGGTGAAACATCTCAGTGGGGGATCATAGAACTGAATGCAGGTGTGGATGAGGCTCCTTTGTGATGGGTCCAGATCCATAGCCATGTCAAGTATATCCCCATAATGCTCCCTGAACAAGGGTATGTGATCTGGAGTGATCAGGGTTTGGATCCTCCTGATGTCTGATAAGTCTGGCTGGAAGAAGTGATAGGTGATGTTGCTTTTCTTTGGAGACATGATGCTGAGACTGAGTAGAGATAGGTACTGATGCTGATGCTGAAGAAGAGGGCCACTGATTGGCTGGTGCTGGTGATAGCTGAAGCAGGTGCTGGTGAAGACAGGTCAATACTGAAGATAGGGTCAAAACCAAAACCAAATGAAGATGGATACCCTGAAACAAATAAGCAAATGTCAATATGATGCAATGATTATGTATGCAAATGATATGCAAGGGTCTGTGACTGAGCTGGATCTGATCAAAATGCCCTGATATAAGTCCATGTGTGTAAGAAATCCAGATGAGGTCTATAAATCCAGTAACCAAGGTGGGGGACTCAAATAAAGAGCCACATGTCCAGGGTTTTAGAATCACAAGAACTGTCCAACATGGAGTACTCTTAACAAACAAAGTAACAGGGTGTTCTGAGGTCAAGGTACCTGCAAACCTGTAAACAGCCCAACCCCCTCACAGGTGGTGTTCTAGAACAAGGATCCTCAGACTCGGATCAGTTATGAGAAGTGTAAACACTTCCAACCCGGAGGTACAGTGTTTACAATAACCATAACAATTCCTCCTCTATTTCACCTCAGTTTCTGAAGGTCAATACTAAAGGTCATCCAGACTTAGCAGGCTTCCCAGATAGCCCTAGTATTGCAGGAAATCTGCAACACAGAGTTCTTAAGAAGAAACCCATATCTGAACCGTGTTTCATATTCCCGCACCAGACCGAAATGGAATGGGAAAGAATATGATTCACTCTAGCCTAGGTGTCACTCAGGTCCCAGGTATAGGACCTCAACACTCAATGAAATACCCACCCACCAAAGAAAAACCAGATCCAGCCAGCAGTACAGTACAACAGTATGATAATATGCAAAGCTATAAAGAAAGCAGTAAACAACTGTACATAAAGCAAAATAAATACAAGCACAAATAAGCACATAACACCCCAGTAAACACAAATCAATCAAGCGCTAGGAGGAACCCACAAAAAGAACCAGAAGCCCTGGTTGCAATATAAGCATCCCCAGCAGAGTCGCCAAGTTGTCGCTCCCGACAAATGAAACGGGGTCAGATGAAGGTACAGACGCGAACGGTCGGCGAGAGGGACAATGAGAACACACAGCCGTGAACTCACTGGAGATGAATAGAGTCGCCAGCTAGGCATTTTTATCCCGGAGGAAAGGTAATACTGCATAGACCTAGAAAAGATATGGATAAGACGGTCGCGAACCAGAGAGACTGAGAAAGGGGGTTGGTTACAACCTGGGAAGGTATTAGCACCCAGATTGTCCGCCGTACTCGACGGGATCCACGCTTGAAAGATTTGTGCTATAAAGGGGTAGTCTCAGTGCAATCTGTGTATAAAATAGCTGGAAAAGATATACAGGTGTCAGTGTATGATGTATAAGTGATATGAAGTATGAAAGTGTCAGTGTAAGAATAAGAATAAGATGCTCATGATAATGAGGCTCAAAGAATAATGCTGGAAGGAGGGGGAATATACAGAGACTTTTGTTCGATAACTGTTAAGTTATGCCTACGTATCCTCTCGTGCAATGAGGAAGTCAGAACACCGTAGTTCGACCCAAAGAGACTGAAAGATAAAATTGACTTTGATGAACTGCTTGCTTGTCTATGCTCAAGTGTATGACCTGTCTGGCTCAGGTGCAAACTGTCTTGCATTTAGACGGAAGAAGCAAGTTCTCGTTTGTGAGTGAATGAGATGAGAAAAGAATCCCGGAGGAGACGATTATTGTTTGTTTTTGAGTTTTCAGTCTTTTATTGCTTTTGAGAATTTGTCATAAGTTAATGAGCTTAAGCCTAAACCAATGGATTTAATAAACTCATCACATCTTCCCTCTGATTAGGGGTAATGAGAATACCTTAAGTGTGAAGTCAGATTCTCACACTTAATCACCTTTGATGTAGGATTAAGATCATTAACCTACTTGTGATTATTTAGATGTTTTTGGTGTTTTTGTTTAGTGTTGAGTAATGAGATTAAGCCATAATCAGGGATTAAACAGACTCATTACACCATCCTAATAGAAGGATAATAGATGAGAATGTTTAAGCTGAGGAAAGCTCTTCAACTTAATCCATGATTAGGGATTAAACTCATGACAAAACAAGCCTTTGATTAAGTGGATTTTACTTAATGATATGATGATGAAGTGAATTTTATGATTTGTAAGACAACTTGAGGGGGACTTGTCCATTAACACTAGGGTTAGTCCTTCTTAACCATTTAAGGAAGAATTAGAACCCTGATGCAAGGCCCAAGTTACAAGTGTGATGTCTTGATACTTATTAAGTGGATTGATTAAGAGGTTTAAACACATTAAGGGTTTAACACTTAGGATTAAAGTTATACACTCCATCCTAAGAGAAGGATGCAGGCATAAGCTTAATCACAAAGCCTTAAAGCCTTTAGGGTTTAGTCCCTGATTATGAGATGAGGAGAGATGACTCAAAAGAGACACAAAGGTAAAACTAAGAGGGGAGACTAATCAAGACCCTAATCATTGTCATACATGGTTGTTCCTAAGGTTTGTGAGGTTTGCAAAAGAAGATCTTCAAAGGAGCCATCAGGAAGCAGATGAACAAGATCAAGAGAAGCAAAGCAACTTGCTTCATTTAAGAAGTCAAGTCACTTGAAGAAAGAAAGTGGGAGGAGAAAGAATGAGCAAGCTCAATCTCAAACACATATAGAAATGCAGCAATGGATGTAAGAGAGATGAGAAGAAAAGTTATGAGAAGTGAAGGCAAATTCACTTCTCAAAGTTACTTACCACCTGAAATGTTAGAAAGAAATGCAATGAAATGCAAGATGGGATGAAATGGCATGATGCTAAGCAAAACCAGAAGCATGTTGATGATGATTATGATGTTATGAGGTGCTGCAAACATGAGGCAAGACATGGAGATGTTCATACAAGATTATGGATGCAAATGATGCAAGCTAAGAAGCATGGATAAGCATGGAAAGTTATGAAGCACACAAGGCAAATGACATGGCAAATATGAGATGCAATGATCAAAGATGCTTTATACATGTCTTAAGATGTCAAATGAAACACAAGCATGCATAAAATGCAAAGACAAGTCATGTTATGCAAGAGAATGCAAGAAGGATGCAAATGAAAGCTCAAATTAGGGTTTATGGACAATGCATCAAACAAAAACCCAAAACAGAAGCAAACCCTAAGATAAAAAATGGAAAATGCCATCCTAAGAAACCCTAAACCTATACTAAACCAAGGTCCAAAAGGGAAGTCTCAACTCCTAACCAATCTCAAGATATGATTTTTCTAAGTTATTAGGGTTTTTTAGGGTTCTTAACAAAAGAAATACCAAACAATTTGAAATTGAAGGATCAAATCAAGGCCATTTTATCCTAGAAACTACATGCCAAACACAAAACAAAGCAAAAAGAATCAATGTCCAACTCTTCTTAGATAGGCAGAAATGAATTTTTGAGCTTATGATCAAAATAATGCATAAAAAATGATTTAATTCAATGAAAAATTCTTAAAATGCATCAAGATCAAAAAAGAAATTTGGTTTGAAGGTTGGACAATGTTTCTAAATGTCTTAGAACATTTCATGAATTTTTTGGTGATTTTTAAATACCTAAAAGTATTTTTAATTAATTAATTTCCATTAATCAATTAAAAAATAATCTTTTAAATATTTAAAAATACTTTTTTGATGATAAAAAATAAAATAAAAATATTTTTGGGTCTTAAAAATTAATAAAACTTTTAGGAAAAAGTTTCATAATTTTTAAGAATTTTTTACTATTTTAAAATAAATATGCAAGTTAATTGAAAAGAAAATGAATAAAAATTAAATAAAATAGGAAGTAATCAGGATGGATGGCCAGGATGGGCTCTGAATTCAAACTGGTTGACCAGCGCGCAAATGAAGGGTGTGGATTGCTTCTGATTAAAATATGATTAATTAGTCTTAACACGTGGATTAGGGCTAATCAGAGAGATCCAGGCCACACACACACGCGGGAGGTCAACTGGTCAAAGGGATCGTACGCTCCAGATTCAAACTTGAGTTAATTACGTGATTAGGGCACAAATGACTCTCAGGTGGCCGGAGAAGACTTCCGGTCGTCTTCTCCGGCCAGCATCTCACCTGGAAATCTCCAAACTCCCTCAAATCGTAACAAAAACAAAATCTAAGAATTGGGAAATGTTCCTTACACACTCACGAATCAAACCCCTCTCTCAAAACAAATTTCTTCTTCCTAAATAAGCTGAATCGAAAGAAATAAAAACTAGGGCACGCAAGCTTCAGAGAGAAATTAAACTCTCATTCCAGAACCAAATCAAAAACTAAAAACACCAGGATGCTCAGTGAATCATAAGGAACAAGTTTGTAACAAGAAAAACAATTTCTGGAAAAATAAATTTCAAGCTACCTGAGATTTGGAGCTTTCAACCTGAGGACTTTCTGGCCACCTCTCCTTGTGCAATCCACTCCTTAGGACCTCTTGATGATGTTTGAATGCCTTAGAACAATTTATGTAGGCTGGTTGATGAGCTTCGACAGTTTCTGCTCCACCTCAGTCAGAAATGGCTATGATGATTCTGGTAGTTTCAGGCCATTGTGAATGGTGGTTTATGGTCCAGATGATGTATGGAGAAGCTTTGCAAGGTTTGTTTGGATGTTTGTGAGCTAGGGAGGGAGATTCGAATGGAACTGCAGCTTGAGGTGAGAAATGGCTATGGGGTGTTCTGGTTGATTCAGGCTTGTGTTCTTGCTGGTTTCTACTCAATGATGCATGGTGAGTTGAATGGTGAAAATGGTTTGAGTGTTTCTTGGCTGGGCAGAGAGATTCGAAGGCTTATGCAAAAAGGAGTGTTTTTGTGAATGTGTTTTTGTGAATGGTTTCAGCCTTGCTAGATGTATGGAATGCCTTGCCCTTTGTCCACATAAACCTCTCTCATTGGTCAGATGATTGGACATGTGCTTTATTGATTGGTAAGTCACCTTTTGCAAAAAGTCAAAAATTGTGTAAGGAAGGTATGGCTCATGATCTAGGCTAGTACAAGGCTGGTTCTGGTGCAGCAAGGTGAGGTGAGAGGCTAGCCAAAGTGCAGCATCCAATGCATCAAGTGGTAGAAGCACAATGATGATTTTGCAAGTTGTTGGCTCTTTGGTTCACATGTGATTTCCTAATCCCACAAGCCATAGTTCATGGGCACTCTTGGTTCAATTCTGATTTTTATGACTTATGGAATGTTTGTATGCTGGTTTGAAATGAACTAGAGGTCACAAGAGGCATTGGTTCATGACTTTGCAAAATTTCCTTTTGAAACATGCCTTGAAAATCAATGATTTTAGCCAACTTTGTCATGCCATAACTTTTGATCCAAGAAGAGTTTGATCATGTTCTTGTACTTTTTGAAAAGGGAAAGATGAGATCTACAACTTTCATGACCAAAGTTTTTCCATTTGAAGCATTTTTGGATCAAGAATCAAAGCTTGAAAAATGACCTAAGATGATGCATTCTTGAAAAGTCAACTATGCCCAAAAAGTCAACATTTGCAAAAACCCTAAATTATTGATTTTTGTGAACTTCAACCTTCTTCCATGACCAAATAAAGATCATATACACTCAAAATGATGAAGATCAACCATTGGTTGGGCCATTGGGGGCCTCAGATGCCCTGATTTTACACTGACTTGTCCAGAAAGTCAACTCTTGATCAGATGACTTCCCCATGGAATTTCTTCATGAAAATTGAAATGCATACCCCCTATACCATATAGAGACTAATGGAAACAAGAATGACCAAAAAATTTGGAGTTATGGCCTCTGAAACCAAAACCCTAATTTTAGGTCAACTGTGCAGTCAAACTTGGCTCTGCATCCACTCAAACCCTAGTTCTTGTGATTCCTTTGAATTCTTGACTTTGAGAGGATGTACTATGATGCTTGGACACATGTAGACCCCTTTGAATTGATTGGTTGCCTTTGGAGTGGCTCAAGAAGCCCTGAGATTGCTCAAATCACAAACCCTAGGTGCAGATGACTTAGAATCTATGCAGTGAATCAAAAATGAGATGTGAGATGATATGATTGTGTTCATGCATATGAGAGTGATCACAAGCCATGGTGAAATGGGTGAGGGAAAATTTGGGGTGTTTACAGTTGGTTCAACACTTGTACATTCATTCTTCATATGGCCCTTCTTTCCACATTTATAACATCTTATCACATTAGCAGTGCACACATCAGATTTGTGACCTACTTCACCACATTTATAGCACTTGAGAGGAGTAGAACATGCTCCCTCACTTGGCTTCTTACCATCATTACCCTTCTGCTTCCCCTTCTCATTCGGAGTCGCATAAGGTTTCCCTCGAAATTGACCATTGTCTATCTTCTCACTCACCTGCTTATAATGAGCAGATCGAACTCGATTATCCTCATCATATATTCTACTCTTATCCACAAGTTCAACATACCTGCGGATCTGCTGACAACCAATCGCTTATTTGATTTTCGGTCTCAGCCCAGTCTCAAACTTCAAACACTTGGACAACTCAGCATCGTCACGGTTGTAGTGAGGAAAAAACTTCACCAACCTCTCGAACTTGGCAGCATACTCTGTCACTGTCATGTTCCCATGCTTCAATTCTAAGAACTCTACATCTTTCTTTCCACGAGCGTCTTCAGGAAAATACTTACTCAGAAATTCTCTCCTGAACACATTCCAAGTTATCGCAGCCCCAACCCCTTCCAATATCTGATGGGTATTATCCCACCAATCCTCAACTTCATCATCCAGCATATGGGTGTCGAACTGCACCTTTTGAGCATCGGAGCACGCCATAGTCCTAAAAATCTTCTCAACTACCTTCAGCCACTTATGTGCGTTCTCCGGTTCATGAGAACCCTCAAACTTAGGCGGGTTATTTCTCTGAAAAAAACCCAAAGCATGAAACTCGTCTCGAACGTTGTTCTGCGTCGTAGCATGAGCAAATGCAGCAACTGCATCCGCAAAAGCACGATTTGAAGTCATTCTACAAATCACCAACAACATCAGAAAACAACTTAATCCTCAAAACACTCAAACTCAATAACCGACACGACTAACAACGACACGACACGACCGACAGACCGACCGACCTGCTCTGATACCACTAATGTAACACCCTTTCTACAATATCACAAAATAAACAAATTTAAATCAATTATCAGAGTTCAACTCATCAAAGGGCATCACATTTACTTCTAAAACTCAAAAGTCAAACATCAAATAGAGTCATGTTCCGTAACACGGGTTCACAAAACCATGAAAACATTCATAAACCTTTTCTTCATCATTATGCAGCGGAAAAACAATTAAATCGAAGAAATCATCTTTAATTAAACAAAATCCGATAATCATCTCAAACATCGTTTATCAAAATATTTTGAAACAAAATTCAGCATCTTAATTCAAATAAAACATAAACACTCAAAACGAGACCCATCCCGATGTTACTGGACATAGAGCATGACTTCACTTCCAACTAACTCGACGATTCACTATCTCCGAGCTAAGCACGCACCACACTAACCTTGATTATCTGCAGGATGGCATAATAGACCATCACCAGAAGGCAAGCAGGGTGAGTAAATTCACATTCCATAATATAATATAGAAACAAGAATTCAAAACAAATTAACAACAATAGTTCATTTACATCTCATCTATACATATCTCATCTATAAATATTCATCATGTTCATTTAATACACATCATCAAACACGTCTCATCATTACTCAAAACATCAATGCACTCATGATATGCCATTTAGAATGAAATACAACCTCTTACTAATGCATGTGGTACCGAAACATCCTCATGTAATGGACACTGGGCCATCAACCCTCCCTAAAGGGAGCACATCATAAACGTCATATCACTTCAATCCACACAATGGGATTGAAGCTACCAATGGACCGAAGTCCCCTCATAAAAATCAATGCCATGAATGCAAGACGCAATATACACATATCATCCTCAAAACATCATAAAATTGCATCCGCATTCATTATTAACAATCATCCCTCAAAACTCAATCATAACATCAAATACATACTCATAAGACATCATATAACACTCTCATCTTACCTCATATCTCTACATCATAAAATCATACATCCTAACTCAAAGAACATCAAATAAATTATAATTCGTCAATTAAATATTAACTCTACTCATATAGACTTCAAAGCGCATCATTTGACAGCTTCACATCACTCTATCAACCTATAACATACTACCAAAAAACAGTTTTTAAGAATAAAATATTTTTCCAATATTTCTCAAGCTCGCTAAGCGAGACCTCACGCTCGCTAAGCGCCTACTTCCTTGACTCTTTTCGCTAAGCGAGCTTCGCGATTTTTGCAGAATTTTCCTGCGATTCAGCCTTCTCCCTTTTGCGATTAAACTCCCCTAAAACCCAAAATTCAGCAGCATTACACCAGAAAACCTCATTAACATCAACATTCATCCTAATAACATCATATACATCTTCTACATCATTTATATTCATCTAATTCATCATAACATCATCATCAATAACACAAAATCATGAATTCAAAAACCTAAACTACACCACAAAACCCCCAATTTCATTCCTACATTATATTATCGAAAGTAAAATACTCATCGTACCTCAATTCCGTAAGCTTTTTGATAACCTCTTCGCAAATCTCTCAATCCTTCAAGCCCTAGCTTCTTCCCTATTCTCCAGAGCTCTTTCCCAATTGTGCGATCATAAAAAATGATCGTTCTTTCCAACTTTTCCCCCTTTTGTCACTCTTGCCCTTATGACCCCTTTTAGCATTTCCCCATAAAACCCTCACTTATCCTCAACCAAAAGACCACAATGCTCTCATCTTCTAATTCATTCTTATTTTATTTAATTAATTCTCAAATAATCCACTAAACCCCATATACTTAATTATTCTAATTATTATTAAAATATTAAGCTACCCCAAACTTCACAAAATATCAAATAACCTCATAAACATCAAAATTCACAAGAAAATACATCAATATAATTAAAGTCGACTTTGGGGTGTTACATATATGACCGAACATTGGGTCATTCTTGAAGGATTGATGTTTACTTTAGATTTGGGCTTCTTGAGAGTCGAAATTAACACTGATTCTTCTGAGATTGGTAGAGATCTCAGTCTTGGTAGATCCTCTAGGAGTGATGGGTTTGAAATGCTTAGAAAGGTCGATAGCATTTTAAGTCGCTTTGAGGTGGCTATTGTTTTTCATTCGTACAGAAAAGTAAATAGGTGTGCGGATGCCTTGGCAAATATGGATGCAACACGGGGTTTGATATGATGTCTCTTTCTTCTGTTTCTAGTTTTATTGAGCAACTTCTTGTTGAAAACCGGTTGAGAATTTCAACCCTAGAGAAGTTTTCTTGTAGTTCTTTTTCTTTTGGGCCTTTGGCCCTCACTTGTAAAAAAAAATGGCTCCCACAAGATTAATCTTGTAGAGAGATTTTTCTCTCTCATCCCACTTAAATCTATACCCAATTGTAGTGCTTTTATAATTATACTCTTTGTTATATTTACAAATTTGTATGTTTTATTAGATTTTTTGAAAATTTTAAATTTTTATCAAATTTTTGAAGAATCTATGAATTTGTATCCGTTTTTATTAGAATATCATAATTTTATCCGGATTTTTCAAAATCTACAATTTTGATCGAATTTAAATAAAAAGATGAAAAATCATACTTTTTATTAGATTTTAATTATCAGATTTTTCAAATATACTAATAAAATTTTCAAAAATATGAATTTTTATTCTATTGATTTTCCAAAATCTATTAGATTTTACCTAATTTTTCAAAAAATCTATTAGATTTTATATCAGATTTTTTATCGGATTTTTCCAATATATTACCAAAATTTTAAAAAAATATGAGTTTTTTATAGAATATGAACCATCGGACGTGAACGACTGAATTTTTCAAAAATCTAAAAAATTACGTAACATTTCAGATTTTTCAAAAATCAAATAATATTAACTTCATTTTTTATATAAGCCTGCTAGATATGAATTATCTAAACTTTTGAACAATGAACTACCTAACTTTTAGTTCGCCATTTTCCGGTAAAAATTTGACAAAGATATTTTAGGTATTATACAAAATTGTGGGGTTGGTAGAGAGGGGGTGGCAAGGTAAAAATCTCTAGTATATCACATTTAACCATTGCTTTCTATCCCAGTGTTCAACACATCCACTGTCTTGATTCGAAACAATAAGAAAATAAACATGCCAAATACAATTTGATTACATAACTCAGCCAACAACAACAAACAATACATCCACTGTCACCACATCTCCAAATACTTTCTCTCCTGCAGTTTGTTCAACTGCAATCTCCACCATTGTTTTCTTTTCAATACATCTTTATAATTTTTATTTTTTCCCTTTAAAATTTCTTGGCAGTTGTATTCGATGCATGATGGATGGCAGAATTCAGCTGTGTCCACAAGTAGAGCGAACGAAATTAACTCGTGTTCCTGGTGATGCTTGTTTCATCCACCACAAGTCTTGTGAATATCTTAACAACTTACGTACATCAAATTTACAAGTATAATAAAAAGTGGAGTCTTTAACAAAGGAGAATTCGCAAGTATGAATTGTATGAAACTCAATGCATACTGAGAACAAGCTCCAATGTAGATTTTCACCGTCTGAAGTTTAAGGAGACAACTATGGCTTTCAAACTCCTTTGAACCCATACTTGTGCGGTAACATCATAACTCTGAAATATAAAAATTAAAGAGTCAAATACAAGAATAAGAAACAAACTATGAAGCATAGGTTTTCATGTTCACCTCTTTAATAACAAGTTCAATCAAGCTAGGAGCACTTTTGAGAACACTGATAAAATACAAAATGTCTCCTTTATTATTCCAAGTCAAGCCATTCAATTTCAGATACTCTAAAGAGCTGAATGAACTTGTTAGCAGTGTGGGAGGAATGATATCTGCAAATGGGATCTATGCACACAAACAACAAATTTATGAGATTATTTGTACAACGCTTAGAAGTAGCAAAAACACAGCTTTCATTATAAATATTGGATTGGACAATCGGTCAAAATTCAATACTACTTCTATAAAATATCTAACTGTGACGCCAACTGAACAATAATGAAAATACTACAATTTCTGCTGTTTACTAACCTTTGTCGCCAGATAAAACTCTTGATTTTTGGCAAACTTTTGATAAAACATGTGCCCTTCTTCGTGAGTGTAAAATCGATCAGATTCTTTGCTTTCTTGAGACAAATTGACTTTGTATCGATCAGTTTTAGCACTAAGACTTTGAGAGAAGGAGAAGATATAACAAGATAATCACAATCAAAACAGTCTTCAATGCTGAGCTTTTCAAGCAACGGACAACCAGACATAAAACTCTCAAGTGCACTGGACTCAAATGCAATATCATATAAGTGAAGTTCAAGCAATTTTTTAAAGCCGCAGAAATTAGGTGGAACTGACGAGTTATACAAGTTATAATAGCTTAATTTGAAGTAAGTCAACAAAATAGAGGGTCTCAAGCTCGAGATGTTTAATGTCCTTTGACATAAAGGGGATCCACGTATTGAGATTTTCCATTGATAAGTTGAAATCAGAGTCCAGATACGCAAATAGAAAACTTGTGTATTGGCCCATTGTGGATCATAAGAACATCCGTGATGATCTTAGAAATTACGGTGTTAGGGTCATCGAGATCCATAAACATTTGATAAAGGTCGTAATCCAATTCAAAACAAAGATGTGGGGCTGAAGTCCACATGTACCTCCACTTTGTTGACAAAATACTAGTTCTAACTAGGTCTCTGATTTCCAAGTTTGCTAGGATGACATCAATGACGTTACTTGGTAAATCACTGATTCGATCAATGTGATCATTTAGATTGGCCTTCTTGTCAAGCAAAGTCATGACAGAACTACAACAAATTGAAGAAGATGTGTAAATAAAATAGTAAAAGTAAGTAAAGTATATGCATCCTTATTCAACAATGGAATGGAATGGGATCCTCCCAAGTTGGTTTTGCATAGAGTTGTAAACAATCTGCAGATGATGACTATTCATTCAAGAATACAGTATATTATATGTTAATAGATATTCTTCTGAATTATTCAAAAAGGAATGAATTGGCATCTGATTTCAAAATACTTGGAATCATATCATAATAGAAAAATCTGAGAATGGGTCTAATAAATCACGATTATGAATCTTTAACATTACGATGAATGCTATGAAAACAAAAGAATGGATGATAATGATAATAAATAAATGAAAGATCTGAGAATGGATCTGAAATCTAAGAATGAAAAGTGAAGTGCCTTAATAAATAATCACAATTATGAATGATCTGTAACAATACGATGAAAACAAAAGAATGGATGATGATGAATAAATGAAAGAGTAGCGATTTTGATTAACACATTACCGCTGAGAGTGAGACGGCAGTTGCTTGAAGGGGTCCGAAATGTTCACACAAAGGTCAGGAAAGTGAGAGAGTGGGTGGACATTTCCTTAAATTTAAACCAAACATACCGCTGTAAAAATGGGCTAGTCCATGTGGGCTGATTCACGAGACCCTAAGAAAGGCTTTACCATATACCCCACACCCATATCCATACCCATACCCTGAGAAGGCTTTACCATTTTAACCTTAATTTCAGTTTTATCCTTTTAATATTTAAATAAAAATTTAAAATTTTTACCGCGAAGTCAGAGAAAAAATAATATTTTTTAAATTTGGATTAGACGAGTCGGATGTACAATGTGTAAGTAATCCGGTTAAGAAAATTACAAATCGGAAGTAGCATTGTTACGTTTTCCGGTTTAGAAAATTTCTAAACCAGAAATAGCACACATATGTTATCCGATTTGTAACTTTTTTAACCGGAAGTAGCAAAGTTGGGTTATCCGGTTCGTATTTTATTTTTTTATTTTTTTTATTTTATTTATTTATAAATTTTTAATTTTTTTCAATTTTCAATTTTTAATTTTTTTATTTTCAATTTTCAATTTTTTTTATTTATAAATTTTTAATTTTTAATTTTTTTTCCGATATAAATATCCAAAGTTAACTTTTACCAAATAAAATTAAATACATTGAATTTATTTCAAATAAATAATAAGCAATATAAAAATAAAAAATATATTTAAAAACAAAGTAAATACATAATAAGCAACACATTTTTTATTTAAATATAAGTTTGAAATTATAGATAAATTAATTAAATATGCATTTATTAAATAATTAAATTAATAATATTTCATGTTTTATCAATAACACCATATAAAAATCATTTAGAAAATTCAACTTGAATATTTGTAAAAATAAATAAATAATAAACTTGGTAATGAAATATTTATAGTATTAATATTTTATTTTATTTTAGATAAATTAAGAATGAATGTTGTATAAAGAAGATAAAAAATATATATTTATCTCTATCATTTAATATTATTAATTATAAACTAAAATTAAAATGATATTTGATTAAAATCATTTTACAAACCTCTTTTAAATTAAAATCCTCTTTTAATTTTCCTCGTATTTAATTATATAATTATAGCTTTAATTGTATAAATTTTAATTATAAGCATTTATTTATATATTTTCTTTAAATGTATTTAGAAAATACAACAAATATTTTTTAGTTATTTATTTATTTATAACTTATTACAAAACATTTTTTTAATTTCTAAATCTTATAGTTTATTATTTGTATTTTCTATTTTAGAACTTTTATTAATAATTATTTAATTTTTTTATTTTAACAAAGCATAGTTTGAATATATTGTTTCTTATCATTTTATGCTATCCATTTTAAAATCGCATAAAAATTAATAATTGTTTCTTATGATTATAATCATGATAGGATAATCATAATGGTATAATAATTATAATATCCTATTATAAATTCAAAATTTAACATCATTGATTATAATTTAAATAGGGACGTTACGTTATTATCATTAAAAAAAATCAAAAGAGTCTTAAAATAATCACACACAAAAATCTGTGTTATTACTACTCTTCCTATTTTTAGATATTTTTGTTAATTAAGTGAATTAAAAGATTAATAAAAAATTGAATGTTCCCAAAATTAAGTGAATGTAAAAAAAATTAAAAAAATTAAAAAAATTAAAAAAAATTAAAAAAATAAAAAATTGAAAAAATAAAAAAATCAATAGTGAATAAAGAAAAATAAATAAATAAAAAATTTAAAAAAAATTTAAAAAAAATTTAAAAAATTGAAAATTTATAAATAAATAAAAAATTGAAAAAATTGAAAATTAAAAAATTGAAAATTGAAAAAAAATTGAAAATTTATAAATAAAAAAATAAAATACGAACCGGAGAACCTAGCCCTGCTACTTCCGGTTAAGAAAGTTACAAACCGGATAACACATGTGTGCTACTTCCGGTTTAGAAATTTTCTAAACCGGAAAACGTAACAATGCTACTTTCGGTTTGTAATTTTCTTAACCGGATTACTTATCCATTGTACATCTGGTTCGTCTAATCCAAATTTAAAAAAAAAAAATTTTTACTCTGACTTCGCGGTAAAATTTTTAAATTTTTATTTAAATTTTAAAAGGGCAAAACTGGAATTAAAAAAATATGTAGGGGTATCAGAATAATTGTAGGGATACAAGGTATAATTTCCAAATAATAGGGCTTGAGTCTTAAATTGGAGTTTATATTTTTTAGGAAAATTGAACTTTGTATCCCAACAACTATTCCTGTACATTTACATAAATTTCCTTTTGGACGAAATTGCCCTGATATAAATAGTTTGTATTTCAAAAATTTAAACTTTTTCTGATCATTTTTACAAGAAACAAATTTTGTCCAAAAAAATTTGCATTTGTTTTCGCTCCCGGATAACCAAGAAAGACTACTTCCGGTTCAGAAAATTTATACACCGGATAACACAAGTAAGCTAAATTCGATTCTTTTTTTTTTAAATTACACACCGGATGTAGCCTCTATGCTACTTTCGGTTAAGGCTTTTTTGAAAATACACACCGGATGTAGCCTCTATGCTACTTCCGGTGTGTTCCGTAATATTTTTTTTAATTTTATTTTTTAATTTTTAATTTGTTTATTTTTAGCTTGTTAATTTTTTTTTGTTTTTTTGCAGTGTCTCGTATCAGAGGACACGACAGATATATTCATCGGCGATTGCGATGGAAGGACTGTTCCTACTCATCTGTACTAGCAGGAACTTGAGGAACTTCAGGCTGCTAATCCTGTTGCGCCTCATGTTCCAATACATCCACCATTCCCCGGAGGACCGTCTGATACCTCACTTTTTGTGAGGTACCAGAATCACGTTGCTCAACAAATGTGGGATGGCGAGGTAAGGCTACCTATAACCTTTCAATAGTGAATAAATGTTATTTTAATTTTTAGTGGATAATGACATATAATATGTATCTTTTTAAGGAGAGACGACCGAAGAAGGAGCCTAAGGTTGCTGCACATGGCAGCAAACTTATAGGATGGGTTCCACAGTATCTCCCACCTCAGATTGAGGAATGGATATCTCAGTCTGGTCTATCCTATCTTCAGATGACCAGCTTGTCTAGGATCGATGCGAACCTCGTATCTGCATTTGCTGAGAGATGGCATCCTGAGACGTTTTCGTTTCATATGTCGTTTGGAGAGATGACCATCACGCTGGACGATGTATCCTGCCTCCTTCACGTACCTATTAGAGGCGAGTTATGTATCCCTGAAGAAGGGATTACTGACACAGAGGCTATCAGTCTGGCTATTCGTCTGATGGGTATTCCTTTGGAGGATGCAGCTGAGGAGGTCCGTGTTTCTAGAGGTCCGTATTACAGACTTGATTGGTTGAAGACTTAGTTTGTACGTCTGCGAGCTTATGGGAGATTTGATTGTGCGGCCAGGGTGTATATGTTGTTGATAGTTGGCTACACTATTTTTACGGATAAGACCTTTACTCTTGTAGAGGCAAAGTATTTACCGTTGTTTGAGGACCTGGACAGATGTGGTAGATACTGTTGGGGAGCTGTTGCACTTGTCACACTTTACATATACCTAGGAGATGCTTCATTTTATTCGTGCAAGCAAATTGGTAGATATGTCACTCTTCTACATGTAAAAATATTTTATTTTAAGTTACTTTATAATTTATAATTATATTATTTAATTAATAATACTTTTAACTGATAATTTTCATATTTTGATGACAATGTTGGATTCAAGAGTATTTTCCAACTATTGGGAAGAGAGGATTCTCGAAGATTTGTGGTGTTGGTAGTCCACTTCCGAGGGCAATGAAGAGGTGCTACAAGCAATCAACGACGAAGGCAAATGCAATAACAAATGTTAATTCAGTTGATGTGACATCAACTATTTCAAACAAAGGTTGCCTATACTTATTGGTTTTATACGTACTATCCATAATCAACACTACAAGAAAACAGCGTAGTAGCGTCGGTCAAAAGCCCTCGCTAAAATTCATAAAACCGACGCTAATACCTTTTAGCGTCGGCTTCGCGTCAGAGTCGGGGCGGACGTTCTACCATTGGAAGCAAAGCATAATCACGAGTCGGCGCTACATTAGCGTCGGATATAATGAACGCTAGGCCGACGGTACAATACTAAAGCCGACGCTAATGTGCAATATTAAAAACATATTGTGACGGCTTTAGGCGACGTAACAATCATCTAGTGGCGGTTCTAAACGACACTAAAACAAATTTTTTTATTTATTAGCGTGGGACTAGGCCGCCGCTACCCATATATTTTTTTATCTTTACGACGCTAAAAGCCGTCGCTATACAACATATTCTGTGCTTTATAACGTCTCATAAAGCCGTCGCTAATTGTTTTTTCGTTTTTTTTAATTCTTGTTAGCGTGGGGGTTAACCGACGCTAAATGTTTTTTTTTTTTTAATTTTTTTATTTTATATTGATTCCTGTTGCAAATCAAATCTACCTTTTACAATTTCCTGAACCTGTTTTTTATTTCAAACCATTCATTGATGTATTATCACATCATAATTTCCAACACAAAATAACAAACTTTAAATCCATAATATTTCTACATTAATTAAGATGTCAAATTTACATCAAAATCAAAATATTGACACTATATTAAACTTGTGTCCATCCACTATATTACTACATAAAAGTGTCAATGACCAACACAACACAAACTATAAAATTTGTGAAAATCAACAGTTTGATCCAAGTCCCCAAACAAAGAAAAAGAGCATGCATATGACATTAACATCAATCACTCATATCTTCTAGATCCAATGAGTGCTCATCAGAGTCATCATCGTAATGCGCATGAGTATTAGGCTGGACACTAGAAGCATGAGCAGTGGAATGACCTGCCTGACTCGACTTCCAAGCAAACATCTCTTTTTGAAATTCTTCAAACTTCCTTTTCAACTCTTCTGTCTCGGCTATAGCTTTATCTGCACGTGCATTAGCTAATGCAGCCTCTTCACGTGCTATGGCAGACTCAGCTCTAGCCGCCTCAATCGCTTGGTTATCCACCTCTCTATTCTGATTAACAGTCACTTGTGTCAAATAAGACACACCATATCGTACGTTAACCGCCAATCGGGCAGTTCCATAGCAACGGCCACGCGTCTTACCCCCGGCAACTTCTTTCCAAATTTGTAACTTGTCTGACCCATCCACGTTATTATCAGTTTGAGTGGCTTGAGTCAAACGATTCACATAATCTTCCTGTAAAACATAACAGACATAACATCACATGCAGTGAGCATAAACAATTCCACTAATTCATAACAGTGAGCATAAACAATTCAAACCAATAATTCATAATAGTCAGAGCATATCTCTAATAAATATTTTAATTTGATCCACTTAACAACATACATACTAACATTTTAACAAGATCCACTTAACAGCATACATACTAATAACATACATACATACATTCATTATAACAAGTTCCTAACATTTTAACAATTTCCACTTAGCAGCATACATACTAATAACAACATAGTAATTTGACTAAATCAATGGAATGAATTAAAATGTCATGGTTGATATCAACTAGTAATTTGACTATTAAAATGTCATGGTCTCCAGTAATAATAAAATAGAAACCAAATATATATATATATATAAAAGATATGGTGAAAGTTGTGTGTGGTTTCAGGCTTGGAATACCTAATTTATAACTATTAAGGTTATATTTATATACTCTTCATCATAGGTTATATTTCTAACAGAATTAATTAGCTTACATGTGTTTTTTCTGCACGACGGTCTACCCACTGCCCATTCTTCTTCTTATGGGTGGCCATGAAGAGCTCGTCAGGATTTGGCGGTCGACCTAATTTCTTCTCCTACAATTTCATGAAACAACAACAATAGTTTATATAATACATTGCTTTTAGGAATATATTTATTTGGTGTGTGGTGTGATCAATTGGATTACAAATAGAATACATACCAATTCTAGAGCAACATCATGATGAGCTCTACGTCCTGTGGTATGGACCGCGCCACCTCTAGTTGATGCTCGATTAGTCTTGTTTTGTTCAGAGAGCTTTTTGAATTCTTCAGTTTTCCACCCGTCAAGTAGATATGCATAATATTTTTCACCCAACCAAGACGGCTTTTTCCCACTCTTCCTAATCTTACCAAATATATACCAAATATATAAAAACAACAAATTACTAGAATCACTTCAGGATGTAATGTACTGTTTAATATTTTAAGTGATGGAGTTCAAATCCTCTTAAAAACAGTTGTAAAATAACAACTTGTATCACCACAGTTAATAATAATTTGATTATAGCTTCTTGTCAATGCACTTTTATGATGATTAATTTTCATATAATGCTTGACAAAAAATTCTGTAAATTCACCCCATCAAGACTCGTATAGACAAGAAAAATATAGATGATTCAATGGTACTATGTTCTATGAACAAATAAAATGTTCACATTTGACACAAGATGAACCGTATGAGATACATTTCAACGGTAAAAATAAAATTACAGGCAATCTAACAGAACACATGCTGAATTATCAAACATCTGACCATGTAATATCCAACCCACCCCATTGGTTCCTAGGGACACCTAAGCCTTTCCACACAGCCATTGAAGCATCAACTATATTATTGGCACATGGAGGTTGATACTCATGTTCTGTATCACACCCCTTTGATGAATCACACTCATCAACTACCATTGCAATCACACTTTGACCATTCCCATTTATGGTGATCTTGTGAAGGCACCTTCTCTTTGTGTTGAAACACTTTACCTTGTTTTGTAGTTTGTATTGTTCTTTTGAGTGCTTGTTAAAAATAAATAGGATGTAGCTAAAATTGGTTTGTAGAAAATGATTCTGTTTTTTGTTTCTTTTACAAAATGATTTCATAGGACTATTTGAAGTAATAGAACTGGTTCATTGACCTTAAAAGCAATCCTATATTAGGGTAGTTGTCATTTGAGCCAACACGGCAGGATAGAACTCATTGCCTTGACCCAAAAACTAAGCTCCACCCTCTGCTTCTTCATTACCATTTACTTTACAAACAATAAATTTCCTATATATACCCTACTAAAACCTCCATCATAGCACCAAACACTAACAAGAACAACTAAGAGTTGTTGTATAAACAAAATGAACAACTAAGAACAACTATGATTAATTTGCTTGCAGTTTCTATGTGGATGATGTTCCAATAAGAGTGTTCAAGAACATCAAGGATTTAGGAGTGAAATTTCCATTCGACCAACCAATGAAGATATACAACAGTTTATGGAACGCAGATGATTGGGCAACAAGAGGTGGATTAGAGAAAACAGATTGGTCAAAAGCACCATTCATAGCAGGATACAAAAGCTTCCACATTGACTATGTAATATGTAATTCTATATTGAACCTAAGGGAGCCATTATTATGTATTTGTAATTCTGTATTGATTGGTCATTTATCAATATAAATAACAATTGTTTGCTACATACTTTGCCATTTCATGGGTTATAATATGATCTTGATATTTCATTACTATCAGTGATCATGACAAGCTTTTAATAAAACAAAACTTGGGGAATTTTATAATTAATAACTCAATTAAAATTGACATTTATATTTAAATACATTTTATATTGTCTTAAATTGGATAACACTTAATAATAGTACTCGCAACTAATTTGGGAAAGATATTTCCTGTTTTTAGTGACTTCTGTATGTTTCCTAATTCAGAGGCAAACAGAATAGTATTGGAAGATGATAAGAATGAAGTGGTAATGGAAACAGAACATGTTCAAAGGTACTGCAAGCAGAGATCTTGGAAACCAGCACAGTAACAAGTAAACAAGCAGAAGAATACCTGCAGCTGAAATCGTTACCAAATCGAACGTTACCAAATCGTTCTTCGTTATTGAAGGTGGAACTTGTCGTGCAGCAGAAAGAAGCAGAACCTCCTGTGAATACCAGAACTTCACAATTAACCAAAAATATAAATAACAGAACTTCAAGGCTGCTAATACGCATGTTTTTTCTCTTATGTATGATCAGAACAGACAAGCATGATTGGATACATTTGACTGACAAGCATGATCAGAACAGACAAGCATGATCAGAACAGACAACCATTTACTACTACAAAGAGAATACCACACAGGAATACACCACAGGACACATCTTTGTGCACACACAATGTAAAGTGTTTCAAATAACAATGCCTAGTATCAATCAAAATAAAGAGTTTCAAATGAGCACACACAAAGTTACAGAGTTTTCACTGTCATATCACAAGGCCTGCCAAAACTACCTAAAGTTACAATTTTGGTAACACAAGCTGCAGAATTAATGTTCTATTGTATCACAAACCGGCAGTTTTGTTTTGACTGTCATATTTTCTCATACTCAATGGTTTTTCATCATTCCAATAAACAGTTTTTGCTCTCTTTTCTTTTCCTCTAAGAAATACTCTACCGGCCCGGCATATGCTGCAGCAGCCTGTCTCAATGGATTTTCATCGTTCTAATAACTAGTTTTTGGTTTTGGTATTCCCTAATCATTTTCATGCGATTTCTTCTATATATAAAAATCTTAACAATCAGAGTAGGTATAAAAAAATCAGTTGGATGCAGACCTATTTCTGTTAATGGCCTGCTATCATCAAGTGTCCACATACAAACATTCAGTTATTAACTTTCTCATTAAAATAACTTCATTTATCCATTCAAACTAAACAAAACAACTAACTTCATAAAATAGTGCATAACTGAATTTCACTTAATTTTCAATTCTCAAAATTACTAAGTGCACGTCTAAATAACAAATTCTACTAACTGATAACATAATTCCTATTTTCAAAGTCATTTGAGTTGAATTTCATTGACAGTTAACATGAAATATATCATTGGCAGCCAATCATAAACACTAGCTCAAATTCAATTCAATTCTAACTTCCAACATCAATTCAGTTCAATTCTAATACATCTTAAGAATACTCATTCATAAAAATACCTAACTTATAAACTGATAAGAATACTCACCAGAAAGAGAAGCTTGAAGGAGAAATAACAATATTACGAGAACACCGACATTTCGACCTCACCCTTTTCCCTACCAATTAACATTAAAACAATCCATTAAAACAAACCAAACTGAAGAAATTAAATAAGATGCGAATGCACAGAAGCGAATTAAATAAGATGCGAATGCACAGATGCGAAATCGAAATCGAAAAAACTTATTTAAATTAAAAGAAATTAAAAGACACCTGAAACAACTTATTTGAGATGAACGATTGAGAGGCTTAGGGTTTCAGATGAACGATTGAGAGGGCTTAGGGTTTGAGAATGCGAAATCGAATTCGAAACAACTTATTTGAGATGAACACTGAGAGGCTTCGGGTTTGAGATGAACGATTGAGAGGGCTTAGGGTTTGAGATGAAGGATTGAGAGGGTTACTGAAGGATTGAGAGGGTTCATTGAGAGGGTTCAGGTGATGAACGAAAATAGAGGTAATGAAAATCTGGAAAAAGTTAGAAAGTGATGAACTGATATATTGTTTATTATTTTTCATTTTATTTTATAAGTTTTTTTTATAGTAATAATTTTTGATAATTTTAATTTATAAAATCTATTTGGTATAAAATAATTGTTGGCCTTTAAGAATTTTATAAATTTAGATTTTTTATAGTATTTAATTTTTATTTATAATTGGTATAAAATAATTTTTATAGTATTTAATTTTAATTTATAATTGGTATAAAATAATTTTTATAGTATTTAATTTTAATTTATAAATTGGTATAAAATAATTTGGTATAAAATAATTTTTATAGTATTTAATTTTAATTTATAATTGGTATAAAATTTATTTGGTATAAAATAATTGTTGGCCTTTAAGAATTTTATAAATTTAGATTTTTTATAGTATTTAATTTTTATTTATAATTGGTATAAAATAATTTTTATTGTATTTAATTTTTATTTATAATTGGTATAAAATAATTTTTATAATATTTAATTTTAATTTATAAATTGGTATAAAATAATTTGGTATAAAATAATTTTATAGTATTTAATTTTAATTTATAATTGGTATAAAATTTATTTGGTATAAAATAATTGTTGGCCTTTAAGAATTTTATAAATTTAGATTTTTTATAGTATTTAATTTTTATTTATAATTGGTATAAAATAATTTTTATTGTATTTAATTTTTATTTATAATTGATATAAAATAATTTGATATAAAATAATTTTTATTGTATTTAATTTTAATTTATAAATTGGTATAAAATAATTTGATATAAAATAATTTTTATAGTATTTAATTTATATTAAGATTTATCAAATTTATTTTTAGAATAAATATTAAGAAATGTTGTTGGCCTTTAAGAATTTTATATATTTAGAATAGTTTTTGTAGTATAGTTTAATTTATATTTGGTATAAAATAATTAATTAAAACAATAAAAAGATAATAAAGGAGTCAAACTTAATTAAAAGTAAATAAAATATTTTTGGAATTAAAATTAGCGTCGATTTGAGCCGACACTAATATTAATAAAATAATAATTTATTAAAACAATAAAAAAAGGAGGCAAACGAAATTTGAGGGGGAAAAGAAAATTTTTCGCGCAACATTAGCGTCGCATATCACCGACGCTATCGTTAAAAAATAAAATAATTTATTAAAACAATAAGAATAGGAGTCAAACGAAACTTGTGGAGGGAAATGAAGAATTTTCGTACCAATGTTAGCGTCGCACATAGCCGACGCTAGTAATAATGACTAGGAAAAAATAAAACAACTGTATTTACCTGTTAGCGAGGGCTTTCGCTGACGTAATGTCAACACTTTAGTGTCGGAGTCGGGGCCGACGCTAAAAGTTTGCAGCTAAAACGTGTTTTTCTTGTAGTGTAATAAAACTTTCAATATAAATATTGGATTAGACCATCAATCAAAATTCAACTTCACTCTTCTTATATATATACACAATGAAGGAGTAATGTAAGATAGTCTTTAAAATATCTAACCATGAGGCCAACTGAACAATAAAGGAAAATACTACAATTAGTGAAATTCTAACCTCTTCCCAACATTCCAGAGAAAATCTCTTAATTTTTGGCCAAATTTTGATAAAACCTTTTTCCAGATCTCCCGTGAGTGTAAAATCGATCAGATTATTTGCTTCCTTGAGACAAATCGAATTTGTCTCAAACAAATCTAGCACTAAGACTTTGAGAGAAAGAGAAGATATAACAAGATGATCACAACCTTCACATTCTTCAATGCTGAGCTTTTCAAGCAACGGACAACCAGACATAAAACTCTCAAGTACACTGGACTTGAATGCAATATCATATAAGTGAAGTTCAAGCAATTTTTTAAAGCCGCAGAAATTAGGTGGAATTGACAAGTCAAATGAGCTTAATTTGAAGTAAGTCAATTCCTTACAAGAGAAGAGAATATCAGGCATTTGATGTTGACGATCTTCAGTCAAAAGCTTGAGATGTTTAATATCATTTGACATAAAGGGGATCCACATATTGAGTTCTTCCATTGAGATCCAGAATCTGTAGTCCTTTATGTCAATAGAAAACTTGTGTATTGGCCCATTGTGAAGCATAAGAACACCCGTGATGGTTTTACGAACAACAGAATCACGGTTATCAACATGCTGAAACCTCTGATGAAAGTCGTTATCAAAACAAAGATGTGGGGCTGAAGTCCATATATACTTCCACTTTGTTGACAAAATACTAGTCCTAACTTGGTCTCTGATATTCAAGTTTGCTAGGATACCATCAATGACATTACTTGGTAAGTCACTGATTCGATCAATGTGATTAGCCTTCTTGTTGGACATAGTCATAACAAAACTACAAATTGAAGAAGTGTAAATATAATATATTACGTATGAATAAAATAGTAAAAACAATTCAAAGAATATGCATCCTTAAAAAGAATATTGGATCATTTTTAAATTTCAATCCTATTTTTCTTTTGCATAAAGTTTTTGAGCAACTAAGATCACATACAGTTGAAAACTACATGCAGGCAATGACTATCCATTCAATAACACACTAGTATATCATATGTTAAAAAAATATTTTTTAAATTATTTAAAAACTAAAAAACAGATCTAAAAGATGGAATGAATTGGCATCTGATTTCAAAATACATGGAACTATATGATACTAGAAAGATCTGAAAGCAAACATGCAATCAAAGAATGAATAAGAGCCCTAATAAATAATCACAGTTATGAATGATCTTTAATCATACGCTGAAAACCTAAATAATGGATGATGATAATAAGTAAATGAAAGAGTAACGATTTTGATGAGTTGCTACCATTGAGAGTGAGGCGGCGGTGGCTTGTACGAATCTCCGAAATGTGCACAGAAAGGTCGATACAGTGGGAGAGACGGCGGTGGCTTGTAAACAGGGCTGAGAATAGGCAGGGTAGCTATAGTCTAACTTACTTAATATAGGTCAGACCATATTTTTTTTTAATAAAAATACCCGGTTTAATTTTTTTTATTTTTAAAATCTATTTAATTAAATAGATCAAACAATTAAAAAAAATCTATTAAAAATCTATTAAATAGGTTTTCCTTTATATATATATATATATATATATATATATATATATATATATATATATATATATATATATATATATATATATATATATATATATCAACTTATAAAACTTCTTAATTAATATGGAATAATTTAGAATCGAAAAAAAAATTTGTAAATAAACTTTTAGATTATGATAGACTTTTAAAAAGGTCAGACCAGATAAAAAGATAAAAAGAGCCTATAATAAGTTATATGTCAGACTCAAGTCTATTAAACTTATCGTAGATCAGACTCAGATCTTATAAAGTCTAACCTAACCTAGTCTATTTCCACCTCTGTTCACATAAATCCATATGAGTGGTGGATTAGATTCATTTTACCCTTTCTAGTATTTGAACCCTATAAATTTATAATATTATAATAATAATTAATCATATGTTTAAATCAATTTTAAAATAATAAGTAAAATTGAATAGTTAACTTATAAAAGTATGAGTTAAGAAAAAAATAAAATAAAAAATAAGGAAAAAACATTAATTAAAAATAAATAAAAATGCGTAATAAACTATTAAAATTCTACAGTGTAAATATATATTAAAATTTAGGCTTAAATAGTGTTTTAGTCCTTGTAATTTAGCGAGTTTTTGGTTTTCGTCACTGAAAGTTTTTTTTTCCGGTTTAAGTCCCACATTTCCAAAACGCTTTGGTTTTAGTCCCTACTGTGAGTTAGACGTTAAAAAAAAGGGATGTGGCAGACGGTGCTTATGTGGCAGGTCGTTTGGCATTTCTCAATAATCCAAGTGGCATTCTCATTTACACATGTGAATTTTTCATTTTCCTATTTATTCTAGAGGGACCAAATCCAAAATATAGAATCACATTGTGGTCTTTCTTCTTCAAGCTTTCTTCTTTCTTCTTTCTTCCCTATCGTCTCCAATGGCATCTTCTTCTTCTGCACAATCTCATCACGTTCAAGCACCAGTTTGTGGTTGCAATAGAAGAATGAAATTGTTTATGTCAAACACTGTTGATAACCCTAATAGAAGATTTTGGAAGTGTCAAAACTCAGGGTTAATGTCTGGATGCAAGTTGTTCATTTGGGATGATGAAATAGAACGGAATCCAGCCAGTGATCTTAAAATTTCAAGTGGTTGTGAGTGTTCTGAAATGTTGAAGGAGTTTGTTAAGGATATTGAGGTTAAAAAAAGGAAAAAGTGAAGATTAAGTTGGAGAAGGAAAAAAGAAAAGTGACATTGTTGAAGTTTTTGTTGTTTGGGTCATGGGGGTTCTTCCTTGCTTATCACAAATGGTGATGAATCCCATTTGTTTGTGTCTGTATTTTTGTTTTTGGTTTTTAGTCCCTGTAAAATTAATGTATTTTGACATTTGTT
The DNA here is from genome assembly GCA_963966055.1 of Lathyrus aphaca. Lineage (NCBI taxonomy): Eukaryota > Viridiplantae > Streptophyta > Magnoliopsida > Fabales > Fabaceae > Lathyrus > Lathyrus aphaca. Next base: position 111,415,641 of record OZ014525.1, on the reverse strand, counting down.
CATGTACCAAATGATTAATGAAATAGATGTTATGGTTTTGGCTAGTTTATGTATGCAATTATCTTACTCCTCTTTTGAATTGTGCATAAAGTACACCAATTACTTATCACAACAATGCTTTAACTCAAAATACACCCATTGTCATTATGTTTTTTGTTTTTGTTTTTAGTCCTTGTAATAATAAAGTATTTTTTGAGTTTGGTCCTTGTACATATATATGTGTGCAAATATATATGTTTAAATGTACACCAATTGACAATATATATGTTTTTAATTGTATGCATAAAGTACACTGTTGATAAAGTACACCATTTGTACACTCTTTTGAATTGTATATAAAGTATACCAGTATATATGAAACTAAATTTTAAGGCTAAAGCCATTGGATAAAGTACACTCTTTTGAATTATATAATAAAGTACACCATTTGTAATCATAATAAACTTTAAGGCTAAAACACACCATTTGTAATCAAAATACACATTAATGTGTAACATTGTATCATAAAGCACACCATTTGTAATCAAAACATAATGGTTCAAATGTAATCAAATTACATAATACAAAACAACAAGTCCATTGTATCAGTCAAAACATATGTCTACAGTTTCCATGGTTGTGCAGGGCTACTTCCTTCTCCCTTGAGTTTCTTGCACTTGAGTGCCCTTGTTCTATCACTTCTCCTCAACTCTAACTTCCTTGCAACCTTTTGTTTGGGTTGTTTGGGTTGTTTTGCCTAGAAAGACACAATAAACACAATAGAAACAGAATATATTAGGCCAAAGAAAATACATAGATGCCAATTTACAAAACAGAAAACAGACACATTAATAACAGAAAACAGAAAACAGAAACAACATTGTTTACAAAACAGAAAACAGAAAACAGAAACATAAAACATTACAAAACAGAAAACAGACACATTAATTTACAAAACAGAAACATAAAACATTACAAAACAGAAAACAGAAAACAGAAAACAGAAAACAGAAACATAAAACATTACAAAACAGAAAACAACATTGTTTTTCCTGGCAGACTCACCTTTTGTTTTGGAAGTGCATTAACATGTTCTTTAGGTGTAGGAACAACCTCTTGAACAGGTGCAGAGAGAATGTAGTTTAGTTGTGAGTCACTAACTCCTTGTGAAGCCATTACAGGTGGAACCTCAACAGTTGGAGGCTGGTCACTAGCAACTTGAGGTGGAGATGGAATTTTGGAACTGAGATCATTGACATTGGGTTGAGGTTGTGTTGTATCAAAAGCTGCACAAAGATCTGCTGCAAGCATTTCAAACTCTTGGTCCATATCACATTGTGTATCTTGCTGTTGTTGTTGTTCTGAAGGAGGTTCATCTTGAGGCTATTGTTGTTGTTCACTTGGAGGTACACCTTGAGGCTGTGGCTGTTGCTGAGTTGGAGGTTCATCCTGAGGCTGTGGTTGTTTCTTTGGTTTTTTCTGCAAAATCCTGAAGCTGCCAAATCTGGGTTGAATTATGGGACCAACTCTGGTGACATTAATTTTGCAGGTATTCCCTGCATTGACCCTCCTTAATTCTGCAGAATACCTCCACAGCAGAGTATATTGCTTTGTTGCATCACCTTCAACCAAACCTTTTGCAATTTGCCTTGCCTTCCATGCCTTGTTCATACTTATACCTACAGAGTAAGTATTCCTAATATCAGAGACAATATCACGAATCTTAATTCCATAAGATGAAGCCATCTTAGCCGCCACAGTCTTTGCAATCCACTTGGAGTTAGCAGTGGTGTTATTCAAAACCCTACCACACGTGTGAGCACCATACCATTTTTTCATTCTATATGTGTGCTTATTCCCCACTTTACTAACAAGAGCCAAAAACCCACAATTGCCCTTGCAAACTACTCTCACTCTAACCTTGTCATTTTTCACATACTTTATCTCTCTTCCATTTAATACTGACCATTCAGTTATTGCATCCTTAAATTTATGCAAGGAAACAAACTCCAAACCAACTTTGAACTTGTAATCCTTGTGCAATTCCTCCATCTTAAACCTAGGATAATTTGGTCCAACCTCTTTATCTGATGCATCAAGATCACTACTGCCTAGATCTTCACTTAAATAATTAGTGTCAACCAAGTCATTATCAACACTAACTCCACTTGATGAACCCCTAGTAACTTCAACATTTCTTATCTTTTTTGGAGTAGCCCTATGTTTCCTTGCAATCTGCTTAATCCTTCTTGATGGTTTCTCTGCAAAGAAAAAGCCATCATCCTTGCCAAGGGCCCTATCTTCCTCACTGTCCTCAAATGATAAACAATTATAATCACTATCATCACTGTCATCACTGTCATCAAGATTATCAGCATTAGCATCAACCTTGGCAGTTTCATCAGCATTTCCTTCACTTTCAGCACCATTGGCATTGGCAGCAGCATTATCATTGACAGTTTCATCAGCATTTCCAGCATTATCATTGACATTTCCAGCATTATCATTCACATTTCCAGCATTATCATTAACTTTATGCTCAACAAATAAATCCACACTACCACAAGTTTCAACAACTTTTTCATAAATATTAGCTGCATCCCTATCACTAATTAGCCTTGCATGTTTACCCGATACATTGTTATACCACCATAGAGAATAATCAGTGGCCTCAAGGTTGCAAATATCTTTCACAATACCAGTTGCTTCAAAATAGCTCCACCTATCAGGGTCTATCTCTACTTCATGTTTAACCCCACCTAAGTAATACACCACACTATCCCTAACCATCCTTCCCCCATAATGAATGTTCAGTATAAATGTCATACCTGAAGTTGATCAGTCCTGATGGTCAGTCCTGTTGGTCAGTCCCGTCGTCTTCAATGTTTGAAGTTTACTTGAAAATTTCCTCGAAAACTCTTCAATGGCTGAAAACCTAACTTTGTAGGGACGAAAGTGAGAATGCTAAAATAACCTTTCATGTTCCATTTTGTGGTAGGAAAATGACAAATCCACATGTGTAAATGAGAATGCCACTTGGATTATTGAGAAATGCCAAACGACCTGCCACATAAGCACCGTCTGCCACATCCCTTTTTTTTAACGTCTAACTCACAGTAGGGACTAAAACCAAAGCGTTTTGGAAATGTGGGGACTTAAACCGAAAAAAAAACTTTCAGGGACGAAAACCAAAAACTCGCTAAATTACAGGGACTAAAACACTATTTATGCCAAAAATTTACTATTAAAAAAGCAAGTTTACTAAAAAAAAACAAGTTTATGACTTAATCTATATTTAATTTTATATATCCATGTTTTTCATTTCATTATTACAAGGGACTAATTGATATGCATTGACATATACGTTGTTATACTTTATAAGTTTTTAAAATAAAAATCAAACTTGTTATAACATTCGACACCATGATTCAGTGTCAGTGTAAAACTTATTTACATTGTCGGTGCATATCAATTAAATCCTTATAACAAACCAACAAAAGTTTTGTTCTAATAATTTTTGTACTTTTTAATTTTCTGTTTTTTCTTTTTCTTTTTCCACTATTTTACTTTTGCTTGAATGTTTCATCCAGATTTTATCGGAATTTTTAATCCAAAAGTTACATGTTTGAATTTTAATGTTGTTTTTCTTCACATTATTTTACTTTGCATATGTTTTTTTTGTTGTAAGTAAGATGTATATTGATAAAGAACACAGATAGTACTCACACTAGATACAAAAGGAGAGCGGCCGCCGCTAAAGACAAAAAGAATAAATTCTTAGTCAATTAAATCTAAGACAAATAAATCAAAGGGGCTTTGTCAAATTCATAAAGATTACAATTGGATGAAGAATTTAATCCTATGAACGTCCACCGCCAAATATGGAACTTCACTTTCCAAACTATGTCTACCACATTCCATCCGACATTTCGAAACATTTTGAGGAAGTAATGCGAGTAGCTTGATTGTATTCAAATTCAATGCAGAACTATCAACGAAGAAAAGTAATATTCAACAATCTTGTACTCAATCACCAAATACCTTAGCAAGTAAGGTTTGAGCCAAATAACTCCACTAGTTTACCCTCATTCTTATTGCTAGTGTCCATATGATTATTCGTATACTAAGATTTTTTTTCTAAATTGTTGTCTATCTGTTTGATTACATGTTGGGACAAGATGTTTGTTTTTAACTTAGAACCTTACTTAGGTGAATCTTAAAATATTTTTTTTATTCGTTGCTAAACTCTTTGAGTCTAAGCCATTTCTTTTGATGACTTAACAATATATTTAGCCGATTGTCTTTCCTTGGAGTTAGGTAGATTGTATTTTTCTAATTCATGAAAAAAAAACTAAGTTTAGAGTTGTTTCTGGAATGAGCAACAATTTAAGTTTTTGGTTGGGGTACTAGAATCCTAAAATCGGGAAAAGAAATGGATGAGAAAAATAAAATAAAATGGATGAATGTACACCAGAAAAATTATCATAATGGTCAATATTAAAGTTTATGAAAAAAAATGCTAAAAATAAAAAGAAATTTTGAATTCGAGTACCCATCAATGAAAACAAATGAAGAATATATGAGGATGTATGAAAATAGGAAGGTAACAAGTACTTAACTACAAGGAATTAAGCTTACTAGCCAAATATATCTCATTTTGACATAAGTCAAATTGTAACATGTGAAAGACCTCAAAGACATGTTTTTGAATAGAAAGCGACTAGTTTCTAGAAGTCTTGTAAACTCATATGTTGATATCAATTGTATGTGAATGAGTTTTTACCATATTATTTCAAAATGAGTGAACGGTCAGATTGAGAGAAGGTCGAGTACATATAAATTCAAAGAAAAACTCTTTAAAAGTATGATAGATTTAAGTGAGGGATGAAAGTGATAACTTTGTTGTCATTAGTGTCTATCATTGGTTTGGTAAGTATGAAGTTGTGAGGAAGATAATTGTTATGAACGAGTTCTTTGAGGATAAGAAACAATGTAAGTTTGAGGTTGTGATGACACTTTATCATCATTTAAATTTTACAAGGATTTACAGTTGTTTTCATTAGTTTTCGGTTGATTTTGATTGAGGATATGAAGAAAATGAAAAAGTGAATAAAAAAAACAAAGGTGACAATATGAATAGTTCCAAATTGGCTCAATGATTAGACATGACACAATCCACATCTGCATCCAAGACAACCTAATAGTCCAGATCCAGCTCTTGTAGGAAAAATGGGACCCATGCGTCCTCTGCCCCTTAGGAATAAGCACCAACCAGAATCGGTGTGGTCGTTCTCCTGTGCTCATATTTAGACTTTTTTCTGAGGCAGTGGAGAAGTCGTCAAAGGCAACACCAACTTAGAAAAACCTTCAATAAACTTTCGGTAATAACCTGCCAATCCTAAAAAACTTCGGATTTCTGTTACAGACTTCAGAGTCTCCCAATTCAACACAACTTCAATCTTCGAAGGATCTACAACTATTCCACCATTCGAAATTACATGACCAAGGAAACTTACTTCCTTCAACCAAAATTCACATTTTGATAATTTCGCATATAACTATTTTTCTCGCAAAATCTGCAAAATTGTCCTAAGATGTTCGACATGCTTTTCTTCCGACTTAGATTATATCAAAATAACATCAATGAAAACCACGACATACTCATTCAGATATGTATACAATTCATGAACTTCATAAACACACCAGGTGCATTGGATACACCGAACAACATCACAGTATATTCATAGTGACCATATTTCGTCCTAAAAGTCGTCTTCGGAATATCATCAGGCTTAACTCGAATCTGATGATAGATGACCTCAAATCAATCTTACTAAACACACAGACACCCACTAGTTGATCCATCAAATCATCGATTCTTGGAAGTCGATATTTATTCTTGATAGTCGCCTTGTTCAACTGCCGGTAATCGACACACAACCTCATACTACCATCTTTCTTCTTCACTAACAACACCGAAGCACCCCATGAAGAAACACTTGGCCAGACAAACTTCTTCCCAAGTAACTCCTCAAGTTGCTTTTTCAACACATGCAATTCATACGCTGACATCTGATAAGGAGTCATCGACACATGATTAGTATCTGGTACCAAATCCACTACAAACTCTACTTCACGTTCTAGAGGAAAATCACTTATGTCGTTCGGAAACACATCTGGAAATTCACTGACAACTGGTAATTTGACACCCTCAGCTTCCTGATCAACTTGCAACGACGCACACATCGCAAACATATGAGCTTTATCTCTTAAAAGTTCATTCACCTGTTCATTCGACAAGAACATCAACTCACCATGGTCACCGGCTTTTGGAAACTCTACTGTCTTAACATAGCAATTGATATGCACAAAATTGAACTCTAATCAGTTCATCCCCAGAATAACATCAATTTGGTGCAAAGGTAAGCACACCGAATTCATCAATAAACTCTTACCAAAGATAGACAAAGGACAACTTAAACACATACGAGTAGTAGTGACAGAACCATTTGCAGGCATTTCTATCACCATACAACCATTCATATCAGACAGTTTCAATCCCAGTCTGGTCGCACACTCAAGCGAAACAAACAAATGAGTATCACTAGTGTCAATAATTTCAATCAACTCAACATCATTAATAAATCATGTACCTCGAATCAAGTAATCTTTCTTGGAAACTTCTGAGCCACTCAAAGCAAACACTCTGCCACTGGTCTGGGCAGTTGTAGCATGTATTAGTCTTCTTTGATTTTTGACACTGAGTATTGATGTGTACCTCTTCACTACAGTTGAAACAAGTCGGTCCTTCATTTGGGCAATCACAATGACCTCTCTTGCCGCACATATAGCATTTCACCAATTGATTGTTGCACACATCAGACTTGTGACCTGATTCTCCACATTTGTAGCGCTTGAGAGAATGGAACATGCTCCCCCTATTGGCTTCTTCCCATATGGAACCTTCTATTTCCCCTTCTCATCTAAAGTCACATAATATTTTCCTCGAAATTGACTTTTCTCTTTCTTCTCACCCAATTGCTTATAGTGAGCAGAACGAGCTCGGTTATCCTTATCATAAATTCTACTCTTATCCACCAACTCAATATACCTATGAATCTGCTAACATCCAATCCCCTGCTTTATTTCTGGTCTCAGTCCATTCTCAAACTTGAGACACTTGGAAAGTTCAGCATCTGCACGGTTATAGTGAGGACAAAACTTCACCAGCTTCTCAAACTCTGCAGCATACTCCGCTACAGTCATACTTCCTTGCTTCAACTCAAGGAATTCTACCTTCTTCTTACCACAAGCATCCTCTGGAAAATACTTTCCCAAAAATTCTACCTTGAATACAGCCTAAGTCACCACAGTTCCAACATCTTAAAATCGTTGTCAGGTACTATCCCACCAATCCTCAACTTCTTCCAACATTATGTGCGTACTAAACTGCACCTTCTGAGCATCAGTGCACACCATCACTAGGAAAATCTTCTCAATCGCCTTAAGCCACTTATGTACGCTATTCGGGTCATGATTACCTTCAAGCGTCGGCAGATTATTCCCTTTGAACTTGTCTAAAGCATGAAACTCATCAGGAACATTATTCCGAGTTGTAGCCTCAACAAGTGCAGCCACCGCATCCGCAAGAGCACGATATGCAGTCATTCTGCATATCACCAACATCATTAGAAGAATAAATCATTAACATTGTGATCACATGCAACAACTGACCAAGGACTAACAACAACACGACTCGACCGGACAAACCGGCCTGCTCTGATACCACTAAATATAACACCCTTTTACCCCATCACAATTATAAGGCAATAATTTCATAATTTCATAGTATCTTAGGGTATCACATTTCTTCTTAATACAAACATAAAAAACAATCATTTTAGTTGTCATGTCCCGTAACATGGGTTGCACAAGTAATCACATCAAATATCATCATTATTACGCAACGGATAATAAGTCATTCAACTTCATCTTCTAAATAAGGGAAATTCAAATTTATTCAAAACAATCATTAACTCAAAACAATCTTTAACGACTAGTATCAACCCAAACTAAATAAACAAAACGAACACAACAGTTCTCAAGCGTTCTCATCCTGATGTTACATGACACAAAGTAGGATACCACACCTAACTAAATAAGTGACAGAAAAATAATACTTCAAGCTACATCCACGCACCAAGCTTATTCTTGAGTATCTACAGGATGACATGATAGAACATCACCAAAGGCAGGCTGGGTGAGTAAATTCAATTCAATATAAATAATATAAAGAAGGAATTACAAGTCAACATGCATCAATAGATAAATCATTTTAAGTATCACCTATATACAACAAAATATATCACATCATCACATAAAAACACAAATGCAATCATGATATGTCACCAAGAATGAAGTGTAATCCCCATAGCATGCATGTGGTACCGAATCATCATCACGGAGGGGCACTGGGCCATCAACCCTCCACAAGGGAACACATCATAAATATCATATCACTTCAATCCACACAATGGGATTGAAGCTACCAACGGACCGAAGCCCCATCATAATTATGCCATGAATGCAAGACGCAATGCAATCATACATCATTATTACTCATCAACTATCACATCTGCATTCATCATCATTACTCATTCATCATTCACACATATAATATAATTCACATACTTATATCACCAATGCTTCATATCAGCCTAATTCAACATAACTCATATTAACATCATTTCATCACAAATTCCTACGTATTTAACATATTACACCATGGCAAGAATTTACAGCAACCTCATGGCAACTTAAGACAATAAAACTGGTCATTATAAATCATTTTCAAGAATAAAACATTTTTTTGAAAAGTGTCAGGTCTCACTAAGCGGGCATCGGTCTCTCTAAGAGGCCTCCTATCGGGTCGGGGAAGGTTCAAATTTTTAACAGCTCGCTAAGCGCGATAACGATTTCAAGCAGAAAAACCCTGCAATTTTTGCACAAACCTACTGCGATAAAACTCACTAAAAATCATGTTCTAACCACAAAAAATCACAGAATTCACCCTATTAGTCATCTACCATCATGTATTAATCAACTACAACATCTAACATCATCATTTAATCAACCTCATCTCATAATCCCCTTAAACCCTAAGATTCCCTCAAAACCCCATTCCTCATAAGACCTATCTATACATTATGAACATTGAATGGAAAATACTCCCCATACGTTAGGTTTGTGAAATTACTTTAATGATCTCCTTGAATTATTCAAGACCTCAAGCCCTAGCCTTTCTCCTTAGTTCTCCTCTTGTCTCTTTCTCCACAATTTCACAAATGAAATAAACTTCCCTTACACCTTCTATCAAATACCCCTATATAGACAATTCCACCTTTACCCTCACTAACTCCCACAAAAGACCAATATACCCTCAAGACCTCTGTCTCCCTTATTTAATTTTAATAATAATATTTAAATAATATTCATAATAATTCTAGTATCACCATCAAATAAAATAATTTCATCACCACAACATCACAATGAATCACACAAGGCCATTTATTCATAAATAATTAAATTCTGAATTTTCAGGGCGTTACAGGAAGAGCAAGCGAAAAAGTTTCAAAATGGCTTACTGCGTCTTATATATAGACGTTGCCTGCATGTGGACAAGTGCGTGCGACCTAGGACATGCAAACGGCGAAATCATAGCCTATGAACAGACCTAGGCTAACCATCATTACGTATTAAATGCACACGTTTCCCAAGGCACACACGTCAAACAACGTTTCAGCAGCTCTCATCCGTTGATCTCCCCGTCTGTCGAGCACATCACGTCGCCCGAACATGTAACCAAATTTTCACAGGGCATGGGATCCATTCCCTGAGTTGCGAGCTCCCCTTAAGTCATCACTTATGTGACCAGAATCAACAACCTAGGGGGCTCATATTCCGGACTGGCCCAATGATTAGACAATCAATCTACACTTGCATCCAAGATGACCCAATAGTCCAAATCTAGCTATTGTAGGCCAAAGGGAACCCACACGTCCTCTGCGCCTCTACCGAGGAAGAAGCACCGACCAAGTTCGGCGTGGTCATTCTCCTCTGCTCCTATCTAGACTTTTGCCCGACGTAGTGGAGAAGTCGTCTTGAATCGTCATGGATAGCTCCTACTCGATTCCCTGGTTGCCCGACGTACACCTTATCCAAGCAGGTCCAATGGCTAGTTCTGACAGTTACCTATTTTAGGGGATCCATGATTCAGGCCCAAAATAGGGATCAATAGCCAAGCGGTTGGGGCATTATATAAACCCTCTAACATGAAAGGGCCAGATATCCAATTTTTACTCTAACAATACTCTTTCTCGTACTTGCTCACTTCCTTGCTCGTTTTCTTACTTTAGCATCGGAGTGCCTTGCAGGTACACCCCCTCCTCTCTTTAACAACCGAGTATCATCAACTGCGTTCGTGATCCACACAAGGTTCTGATCACCAAAACAATCATGAATAGTTTGGATGAAAAATTTCACTTTGCCATCGTGGGCATCCCATGAACTCACCACGAGGTTCATCACGGGTGCATGGAAAGTAGTGTCACCGTGATGAAACGATTTTTCAGACGCGTTTTTGCTTTTATTTAAAGGAAAAAAAAGAGAGGAAACATGGTTCGGAAATTATTGGGAGTGGACTTTGACGGTAGAACAATTTATGAAGCTCTAAAGCAAATGTTTTCATCACTGGAAGCAAAATTCTAACCGAAGATTCGTGTATTTTTTCTTCATTACTTCAATTATGATTCCTACTAATATGAGTAGCTAAGTTTTTATTGATTAGGGCTTGTTAGATGAACATGTATGGATCTATTGGATCATATGTTCACGTTTTTTACTTTGTGCACTTTGATTAATTCAGTATTTTATTCAGTTACTTTCTAGCTCATTCCTTTATATGTGTTTGAAAAATTCTAATATCGAACTTAGAAATCATACTAATTACTAATCATAATTGTACGAATCTAATCTAAAGTAATTGTTCTACTTAGTAATCGATTATGGATGATAAATTATATGTTCTAACTTAAGGTTTAACGTTCCAATTATCTCCTATTTTAACTAGCCATTTGTTCTAAGAAATTGGGGAGCTTAATGTATAATAGTGAGTCATACACTAAGGGATTGGGTATAACGACTAAGTTAAGTCGTTGTAATCGTTGAATAATCAATATAAGGAAATTAAACACCAACATCAACAATGACATACATGGGATTCAAATCAAGGCCTAACTGCTTTTATCTGGTCAGTTTTTTCAACAATTTTATTTTTATGCTTTTATTTTAAAAAATAAAACATGAAACTCCCCCAATTTACTTTCAATAGCACACAAATCACTTGGTTAAAATAGCACAGTTCGTGCGATAATAACTTATAAATATTATTAATTCGATATGTTTGGCACACTAGATAAATTGTGATCAAACTCTCAATAGGAAAATCTTAGGGACAATAGTAGGTCAAACTTATATAAATCTTTGTGCACTCTCTCTAACTCTACCTTTTAATTTTTGTCATTTACTTTTATTTTATTCTTCTATCTTCTTCTTAGCTGCATTATCTCTTTTGAACTAATATAAATTGTTTTTTTAAAAGAAAAGGTTTTTAAAATAAACTTGATTCTAAATAACAAAATTCACCCCAATTCCAAACACATGTTCAACAATTTGGACTTTGCCTATCTATTATTCTGAACCTACTAAAATTTTCATACTTTGGAAACATTTCATCATCTAAGGCATGCAAGTCTGAGCTACTCGATTCATCACTCAAGTATTTGTCTTCTTCTTCATCCTTTCTTTTAGAATCCTTACTTGTAAGAACCCTAATAACCGCAGCAGGTGCTATGAATCTCATCTTCTTTTTGGAAGTTAATTTCTTTGTAGGTTATTTTGTGGCATAAATATTAATTCTATATGACTTCCTTTTTATTTCAACTATATTTGAACAATCTTTGGACCTATCAACTTCAATGACTTTAAATCGATCATTCAGTTCAATGGTTATTTCTTCCCCACTATCATCAAACCTAACTCTTCTTGCATCATCGTCACTTTCTTCTAGTTCCTCATCTCTATCACTTGATCTAGTTCTTTCATTTTAATTAATGCAATGAGACACAATTGCTTTTACATTGATGTCATTTATATTGATCTCAACATATAAATGACTGTCAATTTTGTTTCCCAAAGAATGTATCACAACATCGGCAACACGACTATCCATGTTAACTTCAACAAATGATTCATCTATCTCTTCTTCAATGCATTGTTCGTCAATGAAGGTCTTTTGAATATCTATGTTAGGTCAAATTAAGAGGACTTAAATTAAGTTTTAAATTAATAATACATAGTATAATTACTTAATTAAATAATACAATAACTATATAATAAAAGAGATACATTGAGTGAATCGGATCACTAAAAGTATAAAACAACACAATCTTCAAATCAAGGTTGAAATATCAACTTCTATTTTACATGAGATAATAAAATAAAAATTGTCCATATGATAGGGAAGAAAGTATTATTAACTCAAATACCAATAAAATTTTAAATGTAACAAGATGTTTTAAGAATGTAACTAATATGTATTAAAAAGATACCATCATAATGCCTAAAAAAAATTTGATATGGTGTTTCTTTAATCGTCAAATGATTATAATAATTTAAATATACACCATTGGTATTAGTGTTTTCTTTGTCGTTGTAATATTTCTCCCAAAAATATTACTATTGCACGTTAGCTTTTTATTCTAAAAGTCATAATAGTCTTCCCAAATTTGTATTTTTAAAAAAAACTTCAATAAAAATGGATAAATTCTTAGGTATCAATGAGTTTAAGTTGAATATCTATACACTTAATATAAATTAAGATAAAATTATAATTTATTTTAAAAAATATATAATATTGAATAATGATATTTGATTGGTTAAAGATAGTGATATCCAATTAAATAGAAGGATACCATAGTGTTCTCTATAAAAATAAAAATAAAAACTTGAGTGAGTTGGGTGCTTCATATTAGAATTTGTATTCAACCATTGTTTTGTCACCTCTCAGTGTTCTAACATTCACAAACTAATTTTTTTTCACCTGAAAATGTAAATAAAAGAGCATTCAAGAAAAGTGAACTAAACTAGTAATCAAAAAACATTACAATTGTCATTTAAAATTTCATGATTCATCAAGGAGAATCAAATATCAGCCAAACAAACAAGCAAAATTGAAAGTTATAGCATGTATCCTGATTTACAAAGTATTACAAACAAAACAATGACCACATAACAGTGGTCCATCCAATGTGCAACCATATACCTATATCAGTCCAATGTTCAATCATTTAGTGGATGAGTAGAATGAAGGAACTTAACATGTGCTCTTGGTGATGCCCGTTCCATCCATAACAAGTCTTGTGAAATATCGTACAACATACCGGTATGTAACTCTTCAGAATGAAAATAAAAAGTAAGAATCTTTAACAATGGAGAATTTGCAAGTATGAACTTTGTCAAACTCATTGCATGCTCAGAGCTAGCTGCAATGTAGATTTCCACCGTCTGGAGTTTAGGGCAACAACTACTGCATTCTAACTCCTCAGAAAGGTGTGACACTTGTGAGGTATCAACATTATCGTGACTCTGAAGTATAAAAATAAGAGAGTCAAAATACAGCAATAAGTAACAAGCAAAGAATCATAGTTTTTTCATGTGTACCTTTATAACAAGTTCAATCAACCTAGGAGCACTTTTGAGAATCCTGACAAGATACAAAAGTTCTTCTCTTTCATTCAAATCCACTTCGCTCAATTGCAGATACTCTAAAGAGCTGAATGAGCTTGTTAGCAGCTTTGGAGGAATGATATCTGCATATGGGTTCTACACATACAACAAACAAATCTATCAGATTATCTTAAACATAAGTAGCAATGACAGAACTTCCAAATGTCAACTAAATGTCACGCTCTTGTCTATTTCAGATCGAATTTACCAAGAAAACACATGGGCCAGAATCTTATTATCCAACTGAACAGTAATGAAAATAATACAATCAGGAATGTTTTCTAACCTTCTCCTCTGGGTTACAGTAACTTCTTCGCACAGAAAACCTCTTAATTTTTGGCAAACTTTTCAATCCAGAATCCTTGAAATAATAAGTATCAAATTCAAAATCAATCAAATTACTTGCTCTCTCGAGAGAAATTGACTCCATAGCATCCCATAATATCAGCACTAAGACTTTGAGAGAAGGAGACGATATAACAAGATCATCACAACCAAGACAGTCTTCAATGTTGAGCTTTTCAAGAAATGGACAACCAGACATAAGACTCTCAAGTGCACCGGAATCGAATGTAACACAAGTTAAGTGAAGTTCAAGCAATCTTTTAAAGCCACAAAAATCAGGTGGAATTAACAGCTTAAATCCTCCAAATCTAAAGTAAGTCAATTCCTTACAAGAGAGGACAATATATGGCATTTCATCAGGAACTGGCCCGAAGTTCACAAGATCAAGATATTTAATGCCATTCCTTGACAAAATTGGAATCCACATATTGAGGTATTCCACTCTGATCTCAAAATTGTAGGGATCTGGTAGGAAAAGAATAAACTTGTGTATCGGCCCATTGTGGAGCATAAGAACATCCGTGATGATTTTAGGAAGTACAGCCTTCCGGTCATCAACATGCCGTAAACTTTCAAAAAAGTCTCCGTCAAAACAAAGATGTGGGGCTGAAGTCCACCAATACCTCCACTTTGTAGACAAAACACTAGTCCTAACTTGGTCTCCGACTTCCAAGTTTCCGAGGATGGCATCAATGAGAATACTTGGTAAGTCACTGATTCGATCATTTTCATTGGCCTTCTTGCTGAGCAAAGTCATCACAGAACTACGTATTCAAGATGAGAAATGGTAAAAGTAAGTCAAGTATTTGTTTATTTTGTTTCTTGCATCAAGTTTCAGAACCAGTAGAAATCCATTCAAGAATGGCGATGGAAACCTAAAGAATGGGTGATGATGATAATACGTAAACAAAAGAGTGGCGATTTTGATGAATTCTTACCGTGGAAAGAGAAACGGCGGTGGCCGAAATGTTCACGCAAGGATCGCTACAGTGAGAGAGTGAGAGAATGTTCACTCAAAGGAAGGTCAGCACAGTGAGAGAGTGAGTGTGTTGTATACTAATACTATACATCCATTTCATTTCAACCAACATATCTCAACATATATAGTGTCCACATCAACTTTGTATACGTGTCAATTTTACTATAATTTTTCTTACTAGGGAAGTTTTGATTTGTAAATTCATATTTTCTGAATCACATTTAAGAATTTGATTCATAGTTGGGAAGTTTTGTTCAAGGACTTCAAGCAAAATAAATTTAATTTCACTCATATTTAAGGAGAATAGTTATTCTTACACCTAAAGGTGACATAAAGTGTTTAATCTTTATTTTTTTCTTTATTCTAATAAAAAAGATATATGAGGCAAGTTGTATATTATATGGTGTAAGATACGGTGTCACGTTTTTAGTGTAAACATAGCAATCCTCCATATTTAAGCGGTCGATTTGAGAATTATTTTTTGTTGTGTATCTTGTATGAACTAAGATAAAAATATGTTAGGCGTTAAGGAACAAAGATCATTTGAATACAACTATTACAAGATCGTGAAAGAGACATAAATTATAAGATAACCGAAATTCAATTATCACATGTAGTAAAAGATTCACATGTTCATTTTGGTTGAGATCAATTCCTAATGTCAATGATGTCAGATTGGGTAATTAGGATTTGTTACGGATTTAACAACCATGGTTTTGCAAAGACATTAGAAGGTCAATGGCGGAACCAAATTAAAAAATTTGGGGTGACGATCAAATTAAATTATAATTTATAAATAAAAAATTCATATCATAATATATATATATATATATATATATATATATATATATATATATATATATATATATATATATATATATATATATATATATAATATTTAAATTGTAATAAACACATAGTTTTGAAATAAAAGAAAGGTATATTTCAAAAGTAAACAATACAAAGCATCTTGGGTATAGCCGAAAGTTCAAAGATCTATACACCTTACATTAACAAATTAGCTATGTTTTTTCTATATTTGGGCCTCATCCACATAGTGTCAATAATACCTTTAATAATGTTATCTATATCAACTCTATCACTATCTCTATCAAAGATAAAACTATTTCTATACTTCCAAATACCATGAATAGTTTCTGCAGTGATAGCATGAACATGAAATGATTAAAAAGTATTATATAAAAAAACTTAAAAATTAGTAACTTCGTAAAATTTGTAAATTTGTAACTCGGTAGTTCTATATTACTATTAGTTTCCACTTGCCAATTCCAATAACATTATCACAAATCAGTATCACAATACTACTAAAAATCACAACATAACACAAAAAACAAATCCAAAATTTGAACAAAACTTCAAAATCAGAACAAAACATCAACCTAAAATAATATTAGATTAAATTTTAAATAAGAATAGAACATAAATTTGATTTTTTATAAACAATGTTAAATTAAATCTTACTCAAGATTTTAAAGAAGCAAGTTAAATGAACATGAAAAATATCAAAAATATTTTGTTCTGGCGGAGGTGGGACGACGAACTTTCGTACCGGCAACGACGTGGTGCGTGGGGGCGGCAACGACCTGGAAATGTTGAACGTGAGAGTAAGAGATTCAATATTCTAAATAATAAAATTAGATTTTGTTTGGTTAATGGGTTAATGATAATTTTGTTATATTTAATAATAATTAAGGGTAATTTAGTATTTTCACTATATAGAAAGAAAAAAAATGGGGTGGTTGTGACCCCCTTGTCTCAATAGTGTTCCGCCACTGGTCATATATCTTTAATCATTTAAAAGTCAAGAAGAGAAAGTTTCGTGATTGATACGATGTGACACCACCTCTGATGCATGGATACTTCTAAAATTGTGAAGTACCGGTATCAGATATGCACCCGTACCGGACACTCGTATCGTACTCGCAATACTTCATTTTTTCACATTATTCATTTTTGAATGAAATTTGTGATTTTCTCAAATATCAATATAGTATATTTAAGTGTTTTAATTTTTTTGTCTTTATCTTAACATTATTTTTGGTCTTTTTTTTAATTTTTTATAGTGGTGTTTTGTTATATACCTACCAATTTAGTTCTCTACTCATATATTTTATAAAAAAAAATATTTCTTATTAACATACTCGTATATTGATTTTTTTTAAATGACGTATCCTGTACCGGTACTAGTACCCACACTGGGTACGTACCCGTACCTATGCATCATAGAGTATCACAAGGCACCAAGGTTTATTATGGGAGCAATGAAAGATCAGAATTAGGGATGAAAATGGGTTAGACTAGACTAGGTTTTATAACGCCTGAGTCTGTCCTATGGCCTACTATAAGCTCACTTTTTTTGTCTGACCTTGTCTTTTTAAAAGCCTTTTTACAAGCCTTTTTCTCATTAAGACTCTTAATTATTCCATATTACTTAAGAATCTTTATAGGCTCGCCTATATATGCATATATAAATCGCAGGATTACCTTGTTCTAATATATATGCATATATAAATCAACATATGTATCATTCTTTCTAATATACATACATATATAGGACAACATATATATATATATATATATATATATATATATATATATATATATATATATATATATATATATATATATATATATATATATGACTTCATATGCTTTTTAATAACCTAAGTCTGACCTATTTAATTAAATAGGCTTTTTAGAAAAGTCTAAGTTTGATATTTTTATTTTAAAAAAATTGGCTTGATCTGACCTTAAGTAGGTTAAACTATAGGCCTCTTTAGGCCGGTCTGGCCTATTCCCACCCCTAACTGGAATGTCCATAATTTGACCGGTGTCAAACAAGTATACAAAGCACAAACTACATACCATCCTTCTTTGATAGGTTTATACGCAAAAATGGATATATTGACATGTGTATGCCAAGATTATGTAAACAACCATATGTAACATATAAGTCTTGTTTGCAACCTTAAACCTCCCTTATTCTACTAACCAAACCAACAGAAAATGAGCATCCATATTCTTTGCATAAGTCTCCTTTAAAGCATCCTTCCTAGTCAACCAAAAACCCATATGCGCCTCTGGTAGCTAAGTCACGACTAATCGACAGAGGAATATAGAAGTCTTCATGTAGAGGAATATGGAACAAAGATGAGACATAATTTAGTGTGATCAACATCTCTCTAAATGATAGGTGGAAAGAAATTGTGTATTTGTGTCACCTTTCCATAAATGCAGAAACCAACATGCTTTCTAACTTTGTCAACAAATGGCCTACTAAAAGCTGCATACATGAATCAACAATGTTCCTAGAAATGGATGAAACATCTCCACCATGGCGAATTTTTTTCAACTTCATACCAGGGGTCTCGAAAGGTGTTCCGGAGGAGCAATGACACAGAACACCAACCAACTTTTTTATGGGCACCAACAATCCAAACATACCCTTATTATTAGTGTTGTTTTCTTTCTCATTGTAATCTTTCTCGCAAAATATTACTGCATGTTAGCTTCTTACTTTAAAAACCAAAATAAGTGTAAATTGTTTTCCTAAATTTGTAACTTTTTTTTTAAAACATGAACAAAATAAACCTAGAGTGGGTTGGGTGCTACATATTAGAATTTTTATTCAACCATTATTGTCACATCTCAGGGTTCAACATTCAAAAATTAATTTTTTTCACATGAAAATGTAAATAAAAAAGACCATTCAAGAAAAGTGAACTAAACTAGTAATAAAAAAACATTACAATTGTCATTTAAGCAATTCATGATTCATCAACGAGAATCAAATATCAGCCAACAAAACAAGCAAAATAAAAAGTTAACAAGTCTCCTGGTTCACAAAGTATTACAAACAATGGCCACATAATATCAAATGGACTGATATATGATTAAAAAAACAATGGTCCATAGTGCAACCAGACTCTTCACAACACAAGTAGTACCATTTGACTACATCAGTACAAGTTTCTTAAATCAAACAATACATCCAATGTCACCACATCCCCAAATACTCTCATTCCCTTATCATAACTTGTGTATCTACAAGCACAACTAATAACCACATAAGAGTCTTTTAAAGATGACGGATAGTAACATGTGCTCTTGGTGATGCCCGTTCCATCCTTAACAAGTCTTGTGAAATTTTTAACAACATAGGTGCATCTAATTTAACAAAAATACAATAAAAGATAAGAGTGTTTAAAGAAGGAGAATTTGCAAGTATGAATTGTATCAAGCTCAATATAAGCTGCTGAGAGCAAGCTCCAACGCGGATATTCACGGTCTGAAGTTTAGGGCAATAATTACAACATTCTAACTCCTTTGAATGGTCAGTTGTTTGTGGGGGGTTAAAATCGTTGTAAATCTGAAGTATAAATATTAAAGAGTCAAAATACAACAACAAGAAACAAGCTAAGAAGCAAAGGTATTCATGTTCACCTGTATATTAAGTTCAATCAACATAGGAGCACTTTTGAGAAGACTGACAAAATACAAAATGTCTCCTTTATCCTCCAAAATGATGTTATCCAATCGCAGATACTCTAAAGAGCTGAACGAGCTTGTAGGCAGCGTGGGAGGAATGATATCTGCAAATGGGATCTATGCATACAAACAACGAATCTGTCAGATGATCTGTACAATGCTTAGAAGAAGCAACAACACAACTTCCAAAATAAATATTGGATTGGATCATCCTTCAAAAAATTCAACATCATTTCTCTTATAAATATATACCATAATATACTGTGAGGCCAGCTGAACAGTAATGAAAATACTACAACTAGTGAAGTTTTCTAACCTTTTTCAATCCAACCAGAGTAAACCTCTTAATTTGTGGCAAACTTTTGATTAAACCAGATACTTCGTGGTGATATAAGTTCAGTCTAAAATCAATCAAATTGTTTGCTTTCTTGAGACAAATTGACTTTGTATTGACCAATCCTAGAACTAAGACTTTGAGAGAAGGAGAAGATATAACAAGATAATCACAATCAAAATGGTGGTTAATGCTGAGCTTTTCTAGAATCGGACAACGAGAAATAAAAGTCTCAAGTGCACTGGACTCAATTTCATCACAACATTCTAAGTGAAGTTCACGCAATTTTTTAAAGCCGCCAAAATTAGATGGAATTGACAAGATTTTAAATGAGCTAAATTTGAAGTAAGTCAATTCCTTACAAGAGAAGAGAATATTAGGCATTTCATTTTCATACAGAGGAGTACAGTAGGTCAAAAGCTCGAGATGCTTAATGTCCTTTGACATAAAGGGGATCCACGTATTGAGATTTTCCATTGAGATCTCGAATTCATAGTGTCTAGATACGTAAATAGAAAACTTGTGTATCGGCCCATTGTGGAGCATAAGAACATCCGTGATGATTTTAGAAATTACAGAGTTAGGATCATCGAGATCAAGAAACCTTTGATAAAAGTCGTTATCAAAACAAAGATGTGGGGCTGAAGTCCACATGTACCTCCACTTTGTTGACAAAATACTAGTCCTAACTTGGTCTCTGATATTCAAGTTTGCTAGGATACCATCAATGACATTACTTGGTAACTCACTGATTCGATCAATGTGATCATTTAGATTGGCCTTCTTGTCGAGCAAAGTCATGACAGAACTACAACAAATTGAAGAAGAAGTGTAAATAAAATAGTAAAAGTAAGTAAAATATGTGGATCCTTATTCAACCATGGAATGGGATCTTCGTAGTTTCAACAATACAGTATATTACATGTTTATCAATATTTTTGTTAATTATTCAGAAACAAAAAAACAGATTTTAAAAAGGGAATGAATTCACATCTGATTTCAAAATAGTGAGAAAAGGTTGAGAAATGAAAGGATCTGAAAGTATGAAGAGTGAAGTGCCCTAATAAATAATCAGAGTTATGAATCATGTTTAATCATACGATGAAAACCTAAATAATGAAAAAGTAGCGATTTTGATGAGTTCATACGGTTGAGAGATAAACGGCGGTGGCGTGTAGGAGTCGCAGAAATGTTCAGGCAAAGATCGCTACAGAGAGAGGGTGAGACGGCGGTGGCTAATAGGAATCGACGAAATGTTCACAGAAATGTCGCTACAGTGAAAGAGTGGTGGAGCACATTTTGATACGTGGTGTATGGGGGGGATATTCATTTTACCCTTCTCATCATCAAACCAAACCTAACATAGGGGGTATTTGATTTGCTAAGAAAGGAGCGATTAGACAAGACAAATTATTTTTTGTACCTTAGATATTAAAATATAATTTTTAATCTAACTATTTAATATTTCAGAAATGATATGGTGACACTAAGTTTGACACCCACACCGTATATTTCTACGGTACACTATACCTTTTTCTTTTATTTATTATTTTTACAAAAATTGAAAGTTGTGCCAAATAAAAATGAATCATAAATTAGGTTAACCATTTTCATCTCCCTCCCGCATCTCCCCTGGTCATTTTCATCTCCCTCCCGCATCTCCTCTCTCCCTCCCGCATCTCCGTTTTCACAAAGGCACTGGTAATTTCCCTTTCCCCTGTAGCTTCTCACGTTCGCTCTCTCACATTTTCAGTGTAGCTTCTCACGTTCGCTCTCTCACATTTTCGCACAAAGCACTGTAGCTTCCTCCTTCATTTCTGAACGACGACGGCGACGGTGTCCACTGTAGCTTCCTCCTTCATTTCTGAACGACGACGGCGACGGTGTCCATAGGTTTCAAGTTTCTGTTTATTATCGAGGTAACCATTTCTTATTTCCGTGTGACTTTTCTTATTTCCGTTTCCGTTTAGGGTTTATTGTGGTATTTGTTACATTTAGGGTTTTGTTGTTTGTACTGATTATGCCATAATTTGGGTTCTGTTTTGGTATTAGATTAAGTTGAGACTATGGCATCAACAAAAATGATGAACGAATCTGATGTAAGTAATATGTTAAAGTTTAAATTTTTGTTTGTTTTGTTAATTTTGTTGGATTTTCAGTGAAAAGTTAATTTTGTTTCTTTTGTTTTCGTCAATGTAAGGTGCGGATGAGGCATAGTTGTATCCCGCAGAATTTGAGCACCATCAATGAAAAGTTAACACCGGCTCAACGTGCTCACATCGAATGCACCCCATTCAAATGGGCGATGTATATTTCTAACAACATGTCAATCTCGGGTGGTTTATTATGGGAGTTAGTCAGTAGGTGGGACGTACGTAGTAGGGGATTTAGGGTTAGGGATAGGATAGTTCCGTTTACTCCGGTTGATGTTTGTTTCGCGCTTGGATTGTCTATCGTTGGTAAGCCTCTAGTAGTAGAAGAATACCAACAATGTCAAACATTAGATCTATTTAAAGGGGCTGAAGTAACCATTCACAATATTCGCAAACATCTTCGGTCCCAAAAGAAAAAATTAGTTAACTTTGTTAGACTTTACATATTGCTTGCATTTGCGGAGTTTTACTTTCCCAAAACCGGGATTAAGGTCTTTACGGGATTTATGAAGCAGTTGGATGATTTGGATTCACTTGATACATTTAGCTGGGGACGTGCCGTTTATGATTTTGTGGTTTCTAGTTTATGTGAGTCTTCTATTGTGTTGAAGGAGGGAAAAAACAAGGCACAAAGACATTTAAACGGATGTGCTGCCATATTGCAGGTAAAAAGAGGTTATATAACATTTAGTTCATCATGTCTTTTGTTCATTTAAGTTTCTGACTTTTACATTTGTTGTAGATTTGGGCATTCAACCACCTATCTTTGGGGAAACCACCTGCTGTTTCTTGTTTCTCGTTTCCACGGGTATTGAGTTGGCCAACTATTACTATGCAGAAGAAAACTCTTGAAAAGGCATTTGACAAAAATATGGTAATATTTTTTGTGATTGAATGGAGCAAAATATGTTATTTGTTGTATGTTTTAACTTTTTGTTTATTTAATGTTTAGATAATTGATAGAGTGGTTGCAACAGAGGAAGAGCTAAAACATGACATAATCAATGTTGCTTTGTTTGAACAAGGACAACAATTTGTCGATGTGTATGATTATCACAGATTGGTGGAAGAGCATAAAGATTTCAAAGAGAGGTTAGCAGTTCTGGAGGAGGAAATGAGGATGTTGAAAGAAGCGAGATTTAACGCTCCATCTCAGCACGAGGATGTTTGCGATGATCGACAACTTGTGAACGTTTGCACCGAAGAAGCTTTAAATACATCGGCTGGAGATGCTGGACATTACACTCCACCTAATGATGATGTCATTATTGAAGAAAATCAATCTAAGTCTAAATCAAACATGGCTACAAGAATGAGGAAGAGACCAAGGAAGCGTGGAAAGAGAACTAGATTGAATTTGTAATTTATTAGTGTTGAAGAATGTTGTTAAATATGCATTGTAGACTGTGGTTGAATCATGTTATGTACTAGTGTAGAACTAGATTGGTTGCCATATGTTATATTTAAGAACTAAAACAATGTGTTGCTTATAATATTAGTTCATTTTGTATTTAATCTGTTGAGTATGCTATAGTTTATTGTTGTTTTAATGCAGTGAGTATGTTGAGCATGCTGTATAAGCATTGTTGTTTTAATGCATTGTTGTTTCAGTGTGATTGGAACTGGATATGCATAATGCAGTGGGTATGTTGAGCATGCTGTATAATGCATTGTATAATGTTGTATAATGCATTGGAACTGGATCTGCATAATGCAGTGGGTATGGTAATGCATTGTTGTTTGAGCATGCTGTATAATGTTGTTCCTTTAAAAAATTTCAGTGTGATTGGAACTGGATTTGCATTAACCAAGTTCCAGCAATATATAAACCAATTTCCTTTAAACAAATTGCATTGCTTGGTAGTCTGGATCTACATCAACCATTGTACACAGTATTAACCAAGTTCAATTAATGTATTGACCACTTATCTTTAGAACAATTTTATTTATTTTTAATCCTGGAACTGCGTTAACCAAGTTACACACATTATTAACCAGTCTCCAGCACAGTATTAACCAAGTCTGGGACTGTTAACAATTTTTTATGTTTTGAAGCCTGGAACTGTGTTAACCAGGTTACACAGATTATTAACCAGTTTCCAACACAGTATTAACCAAGTTTGGGACTGTGTTAACAATTTATTTCTATTTTGAAGCCTGGAACTGTGTTAACCAGGTTACACACATTATTAACCAACTTCCAGCACAGTATGAACCAGGTCTGGGACTGTATTAACAAAATTATATTATATATTATATACACCAAGTTCCAAGTTTAGTACAATTGTTACATAACAAAAATAAATTTACAATATTGCAACATTGCACTTGTATGAACACCATACCATTATAAAACAAAAATTCCCAAAGTGAGTCATATATTTGTACAGACTTGGGATGAACCCGTCAAGGGTGTTTCACATGTTGTCAAGAGATCCATGAATGTCATACCATTTCCAACCTGTCAAGAGATGATAAATTAGTATTACAATATATCCTCAACTAATACATATGAATTCGTACAATACGTTCCTCAAATAATACATATAAATTTAAACATTATTTAGTACAATCTTATAATGAACACAAACCACAATACTGGAATCTAAGAAATTTCCCCCACTAACAACCTCAAGAGATGATTCTACACAAACATTACTTCCAAATTGATTTCCCACCATTCCAATATTGCACTCCTAAATGTTTATAGAAACAAAATAGTTAGATTCCATTAATATAATCAATTGTATAAGATCTAATTTATGAGTGAAAGTATATATATATACCGTAGTAAGCTCAATGTGATCACTTGTTTTTGTTCGCTTCCTTGACCTCTTAGCAATCGTTTCAGCGACGGATGTCTTTCTTTTAGATGGAGGACGACCTTTGCGCTTGACATGTTTTGGACTGCGAATTCTACTACTATTGATTGGATTAGAATCATCATTCAGATTTCTTTCAATAAGTGTAGTATCCTTTGTGGACATATTAGAGCTAAGCAAACGTAATGTTTCATGGAGGTCTTCGGTAGTCTCTTCTGACTCAGCAGCTACTTCAGCCACCTCATAAAAATGCTTGCATAATTTGTCAAACCTGTCCATTTGTGGCTTCAACTCTGTTACACCATAACTAGTCTTAATATATGAATGCTTCCTTTTAATGTTTTTCTTCCATCTCGGTAAAACATACTTATCTGGTAGACTTATAATCCTCTCTTGGCTACACACAGATAACACATGCCGACACACAATACCTCTAAACTCAAATAATGAGCATTCACATTGAAAATCATGGTTTTCCTTATCAAGCACAACTTTTAAAACTCGCTCTTTGCGTATTCCTCCAACTAATACCTCCTCCCACACCTGATACGTAGCAAGGCAACCTTCCACACTAATTAATGAGGCAGAACAATTCATCTTAGATCTGAATTCCACTTGAATTTCCTTAAATTTTGCATTTGTAAACTCACTTTGAAATTGCTTCTCAATGGCTGAGTTTGACCCACATGGAATTGTTGTATCCATCGAATTAAAATCAGCTTCAAATTCCTTTTCTGCCCGACTTCTAAGAGCATTATCATATTGTTTCACAAACTGATTTAGACTTGTTGTAGAATTGATATATCCATCAAAGAAAGCATGTATGCTCTCACTACGTTGTGTAGTTGACATACCAGCCCAAAAATATTTCCTTAACAAAGTTGGTGCCCATCTATGACGCTCAAAATACAGCCCACTCAACCATTCATTTTCTTGAAGATCAAATTTTTCTATGAACGAAAACCATTTTTGTTCAAAATCAAGTGTTGTGAATGTATCATAGACGGCTTCTTTCATTGCATACTTGATCCTTTTGTATTCACCATAGCCGCAAAGCTTTTCTGGAACTTTTTTCATTATATGCCATAAACACCACCTGTGACGAGTTGTAGGGAATACTAACTCAATAGCATTTTTCATAGCCTTACATTGATCGGTCACAATACCCAAAGGTGCCTTATCTAGCATACACCGAAGCCATGACTTGAACAGCCACACAAAAGAATTTGTGTCTTCACCTGATAGTAATCCACAACCAAGTAATGTTGATTGACCATGGTGATTCACACCCACGAATGCAGCAAAAGGCATGTCATACTTGTTAGTCAAGTATGTTGTGTCAAAAGTTACAACATCCCCAAAATATTCGTACGCAGCTCGACTTCTTGCGTCCGCCCAAAATACATTCCTCACATGAAAATCATCATCCAAATCTATGTCATAGAAGAAATTTGTATTTTGTTCCCGCATTTTACAAAAATAACTTATCAAAGCTTTACCATCACCTTCTTTTCCAATCGCACGACGCTCTTTGTTAATATAATTCCTCACATCTTTTTCACAGAAGGGAATATTTTCATGGCCTCCTGCATCTTTAACAAGCGATTGAAAAGTCTTGTTGATCCTTACTCCCGCATCATCATTGATTTGGATTGTTCTCCTCACATGTAAGTTCATTTTCTTGTTAGCTTTGAACAATCTTGCTTTTGTAGGGCTAGTCTCATGTGAATGATTTGCCTCAAATTGTGTAATGTACCACAAACCATCTTGTTTCAATTTAATACAAATTTTGGCCGGACAATTCTTCGCTCTAGATGGAAGTGTCTTCAACGTGCATGAAATTTTTGAAATCTTTGACCCCTCTCTAGAACATGAAAGTATGAGGTAGTTGAGCTCCCCGTCATCTCCTTTTTTCGATGATCTAATCCTCCATCCAAACCCTTTTTTCAAAGCATACTCTTGATAATATGTCTTAACTTCCTCTATACAAGAAAAACACATCCCAATTGCGGGGATCCAGAGTGAGTCATCATCATCACCATCACCATCACCATCACCATCACCATCACCGTGATCAACTTCTACATCTTCCCTTTGACTACTATCACATTCTATCAAAATGCTTGAATTGTCCATTATGCCAAACTGCATGAAAACTGTAAATATTATGTATAATCAAAATTTCTCACAAAGTTGGTTAATAGAGTTCTAGATTTTGGTTAATATTATGTATAACTTGGTTAATAAAGGCCCAGACTTGTGGGCAACTTCATGACATTGATTATTACAAATTTGGTTAATGGTGTGATAAAAGTAGGTTAATACACTTTTTAAATTGGTTAACGATCCAACTTGAGAAAATATATAGAATCGTTTTACAGTAGATAAACTTGGTTAATCGTGTGAGAATATTAGGGCAATACTGCTTAGGACATGGTTAATCAACAATCGTGATCAATCGTAAAGAAAACACATATGTTAACATTGTGTTAAATGTATCAACATATGAAACAAAATAAACTTACAAACTTAATTCTTCATCTTCATATTATGTATGTTGGAAAAACTATGGAGATGAAATGAAAAAAATGGAGAAGAGATGAGAAGAAATATGGCGCTAAATGAAAGAAGAAGAAGAGTGACATGTTTTATATGTGTGGCTGATATTAAGAGAGAGAATCACATGAAACCTTTTTTGTGTGGCCCACATATTAACACACAAAGCAATTCCTTTCTGTTATGTAGCATTGCAATTTTTTAATATATGTGGTAGGTCCCACAGTGTAGCCATACGGTGTAGTGTAAATTCCTGGTGTAACCATAGCATTCCTGTTAATATTTTGATTTATAAATATAATATTAATATTTTATACTTTAATAAAAATATATTATTTTTGTCTAATACTCCGTCCGTCTCAAAATAAAAGTGTTTTAAAGTTGTTACACACAAATTAAGAAACGTCATGAGTAAAAGAATAAATGTAACAATTTTACAAAAATATTCTTAATTTTTATTGGTTATACATGCATAGTCATAAATATAGAGTGTGAATCAATACATTGAAAATAGTGCACATAATATTAATTAGGGGTAAAATTGGCACAAATGAATTAATATTGTATTGAAAATGTAAAATGACATTTATTTTGGGATAAAGATTTTATGTTAAAAAGATACTTATTTTGAGACGGAGAGAGTAGATAGATATATTAAATAAAATTTATTACATTTTTTTATTATTATCATTTTTCTTCTCATTCTCATTATTTAATATGTTGATTCATGAATATTAATATTTTATATATTAATGAAAATATTATAGTAAAAATTATATTATTTAATGCATAGATAGTAAAATATTAAAAAAGTTGTCCAGTGCATCAATAATCAAACAGACTACAGAATGAAAAATTGTCTTATATTATTCTGTACTGTCGAATATTGTTATTTACAGTACTTTATATTTTGCAAATCAAATGCATTCATAGTGTCCATGTTCTCATTGAGTCCACATCATCTCCATTTCCTTAGATTTTTTAGTTAATTTAATGACAATTATCTTAAAGTTAAATTAATGGTCAAGATTATTTGTTTAAGTATACATTTTCAATTAGAAAAATAAGAAGAGAAGATCATAACATTACTATTTTATGTTTAATAAATAAAATTTATATTAGTTTTGGAATGAAATATTACAAAACACACTTTTGGAGTGAAAATTTTTAGAAAAATTGGGGAACATGAAACTCATAGTAATGACATGTTATTCAAGTGAGTCCATATCTTATCCACCTACCTATATAAAAAAAATTAACTTTTAGGAAATGACACTACCACCCTACCCTTTAATTTGACCACATCTCCAAAATGGGGACATTTTTTGTCTTAAATTTACTTTATTCTATCAATGATGTCAAAATTTTGATATCCAACTCAATCCTTATTGTGTTATGGTTTTGTTTTTAACATTTGAACCAGATGATGATGCCACTAGATATTTTATGGTTTCAAACCAATCTATCCATTCCAAAATTTTATCTTTTCCCTTCTCTCACTTGACTCAATCTCTCACTTTAAAATTTGAAAAATATTTTTCGTCTCTCTCTGTATCAAAAATTGGTTTCAGAAATGGGGTTTCGCTCTCTCTCTCTCTCTCTCTCTCTCTCTCTCTCTCTCTATATATATATATATATATATATATATATATATATATATATATATATATATATATATATATATATATATATATATATATATATATATATATATATATATATATATATATATATATATATATATATATATATATAATGGTATCAGAAATGGGGGCTTGGGTCTCACTCTCATCGTTTGGGTCTCATCTCATAATCTTTCTCTTTCACTTTACATTATTCTCAAAAACCCTAATTTTCGTCAGTGATTTCGCAGGTTTGAAGGTCGTATTTGAAGCTTTGAGATGAACACACAAGTTATTCATGGTATGTTTTACATAACGATTTTCTTTGACGTGTTTTATTGTCGTTCTGGTGTTGGGCCTCTTGGCTGAGTTTTTCTTCTAATTTCATAAATTTTAGGGTATGAATCGATTTTGAAAAATGTGTTGATAGTTCTGTGACGGATCTCTCGCAGTGAAGGGTGAATGCATGTGGAAAATTGGATAATTATGATTTAGGTATGGTATTTTTGCCCTTTCATTTTATGTATAAACCCTAATTCCTAATTAAAACGTTTATTTCATGTTTGGTTAGAACATCAATTTGAAAACCCCAGACTTGCTAGTGTGAAAGCATGACTTCTCAAGTACTTTTTTATGACAACAACCCTACATCAACTTAATTCATGCAAGCACAAAATGGATTGCTCAAAAGTCTTGATGTATGAACAAGTAAGATTTATTTTTCATAAAGCAAAAATATTTATGAGTGTTCAAATATAGGATACAATCATGTTTTAACATATGAACAAAAATATTGCATTGGTTCCTACTTTTAAAATACAGGTTTTTAAGATTTTTTAGAAATATCTGAAAGTAATCGGTTGCCAAGTAGGTAGTAACCGGTTACTTCAACTCAGATTTGAATTTTTCTAAATGTTACAGCAAGTAACCGATTACCACTGTTCAGAAACGAAAAATTGCATATTTTCTTGGAAAATGTGTCTTTTTCTTTGGTTTTAAATCATGGCATCCTTTCATAATTTTTTATACCTTTTTAGAAGGGTGTCTTAACTATTATATAAACACATTTACATCAGAATTTTTCTCTACCTCAAATAATTTTCATAATCATTTTTCTCACACTTATTGCTCAGATTTTCATAAAAGTTCGAGTACACTTATTCAAAACTTTCAAAAGTGAAACTTTGCATAATTTTTTTTATATCAAATCTAAAGTTTCATTACACATTAGTGAACACTTATTTATTTTTGTGAGTGGAAAAGATTTATCAATGAGAAAATCAATATTTATATTGATAAAGTTTCAAGACTTCATCTTCATTTATCTATTCAAGAACAACTTAATATTTGTATCTTTGTTACTACTTATCTTTAGGTTTGTTAGAGATAAGTTAGTAAGGCTACCTTGCTTTCAGGATTGTTGAAAGTAAGTGTGTGCATTGAAGAAGATTGTTCTTCTTGCACTTTAGATTACCTATAGGTTAGATAGTAAGCATCACCGATTGTGTGAATAGGCTGTACGATTATTCTGACTATAGTGAAATCTCTTTCAATTGAAAAGGGACTAGATGTACTCTCGGGTTGTGAGGGGAACCAGGATAAACCATCGTGTCTCTTTACTTTTCGCATTTTACTTTTCGGTTCTTAACAAATTATAAGGAAAGGAAAAATCAAGAATCAGTAGAAAACTTTGAAGAAATTTTTGATAACCTAATTCACCCCCCCCCTAGGCGCACTTACAAGTTACAGCTTGAGGCAGCTGATTCATATTTTTTTAGATGTCGTTTTGCTAAATCGGTTGCATTTACAATTAGATAACACCTTCAAATTCCTAATTTAAGCTTTTACTTCATGTGTATGAAGTAAAGCATTTTCTATTATACATTTATGGTGCATTGAGTTAACTCTTTTGAGAATGGGTAGATAACTTTTTATTTCTTCTTGGGCCATCTGTTTATTTTTGCAGGGACAGACACAACACTAAGGCTGAATGTACACTCCGTAAATAACATATTTTGTTATGTAATTTATGTGATTTTAATCAAGTTTTTTTAATCAAACGTGTTTGATGGTTGTTCATTTTGCAAGTCTCATTGTCGAAGTGAATGCAAACTCCGTAAGTAACAGATTTTGTATGTAATTTATATTATTTTAATCATGTTTTTTTAATCAATTGTGTTTGATGGTTGTTCATTTTACAGGCCTCATTGTCGTAGTGTATGCACACTCCGTAAGAAATATATTTTGTTATGCAATTTTTGTGATTTTAATCAAGCTTTTTTATCAAATGTGTTTGATGGTTGTTCATTTTGCAGGTCTCATTGTGATAGTGAATGCATACTCCGTAAGTAACAAATTTTGTTATGTAATTTTCGTGATTTTAATCAAGTTTTTTTATCAAATGTATTTGATGTTTGTTCATTTTGCAGATCTCATTGTCATAGTAATAATGCACACTTCGTAAGTAACATATTTTGGTGGACTTCTGCGAAGTATAATTTGAATGTGTTAGATCCTCTATGATTGAGAGGGAAACAATTTATAACCAATCGGTATGTATTTGCCAACGTGTTTGATTAGAAATGTATTTCGAACTACTCTATCTAGATTTGAGACGGCTGACTGATATTTTAGTAAATTTCACTATTTTGGGAGGCAATGATGAAAGCAACAGTATACCCCATAATAACATTTAAGCCTCTCTAATGCATGTTGCCCTGCCACCTTTTACTGATAACATGTTGTTTGTATGACTTACATTAACTCTCTAAGAATATAAGCCTACAAACTGATCAAATCATACATTAAATGGGACATTGTAAGACATGGTGGCTCGGTGTCTGTGTGAATTATTCTGGTGAAAGATATTCATAAAAAGGAAGACTTTAAGGGACACTGTTTTGTAGGAAAGCATATTGCTCATTTGGTGCAGAATTTTATAACAGTAGTGCCTTTTGGATAGAAATTAGGATTATGTTAGTAGCAATATTTCCTTGTGGAAAAAATTAGGTAATTGGTTGCAAAATAATGGTAAATACGGGTCTCTGTTATTTTAGTTGCATACTTTTGGTACTTTTGGTCACATGTATTAACCATCAAAATGTTTCTAGTATTTGGTAATTGGTTGTAAAAGAATAGTAATTATTGGTCCCTCTTATTTTAGTTTCATACTTCTGTAATGTTGTTATTTTAGTTTTATACCTCTAATTTTATACTAATGAAAGTGCACAATTAGTCAATGAAATTAATAAGAAACTTCATGAACTATTGAGGGTCAGTTTGTTTTAGTTTTAAAAAAATGATTTTTTTTTGTATTTTCAAAAATAGTTTGTAAAATAGTTTTTCAAAATATTATAAGTTTTTTTATATTCATTTTTTATAAATCGTAAGACAAATTTTGACATCGTATAACATAAACATATATTATTGAAGATCAAAATATAGTCGAAAACATAATTTTTGAAAAAAGTTATATCTCAAAAATGATTTTTATGAAAATCTATTTGAAATAGCTTTAAAATTAAATGATTTTTTGAAATTTTGATATCCAAAATTTTTTTCGATAAAATGATGAAATATCTAAAATAGCATTTTAAGAATAATTATTCAAACCAAAATTTTCATTTGAATTTTTTATAAAAATTTTCTTTGTAAATTTTTTTTCACTAATTTTTGTTTCACTATAAAAATCATTTTAAAAAAAAAAAAGCAAAAATAAACGGGTTCTAAATCTCATTACCATTTCATTAAAATTAAATAGAAATTTACATTATAATTTAATACAAGTACAATTAACTATGACTTGAAAACTAAGCTTTAACAATTCACTACATACTTTAACCATTTCTAATAAAATAAAATAAAACATCTTTCAGACTTCAGACAACAAGCCTTTTCTTTTTCTTTTTGTGCGACTACAAACGCTGACGAAGTGAGGAGGCCGAAAAAATAGAAAGAGGATTTCAACTAGGGGTGTCAAAACGGGCCGCCCGCCCCGCCCCATCCCGCCAAAAGCCCGCCAAAAAAAGAGCGGGGCGGGCATGCCCACCAAGGTGAATTGGGCATGAAAATCAAGTCCGCCTTCTTTTTTAGTTTTTTCTTTCCATTTCTTTATAAGCTATTTTTAAATTTCTTTTTTGTTTTTATTTTTTGTATTTTTTATAGCTATTTTAAAATTGTAAGAGATGAAGAATCAAACTAATGTGATTAATAAGAAACAAAACCAACTATAAAGAGAAGTAACTTCAATGTTAGTAAAATTATTGTGTCGCATATATGATAATAGAGAAATTCTTACTAGTTGAATATGTTCAGTATATAATATAGTTTAAAAAAGATGTATATGTTAAGAAATAATGAAAACTACTTTGCATATAGTTTGGTATATATGAATGTTCCAGTATATATAAATGGAATAGAAATTTCACAATTAAAAATATTTACATATTATAATTGAAATATTAAATTAGAGTATTCTATATGTATTACAGTATAGCGATGTCATATTTTTTCTCTGCACTGTGTATTATGTATACATTGCATTATAGAGAACTTGTCATTGCAATATTTTATTGGTTAGAGTTTTTATACACAATATAAATAAATATCTATATTGGTATTGTATACAAATTTACATACTTTTTCTAAACTTTCTATATGAATGCAAATAACAATAATTCATTTTAAATTTGAATTGGTTTACTATAATTTCATTTAAGTTTAAATTATGACATACATATAAATGCATATTACAATAAATTTAAAAGAAATTACAATAAATTTTTAAGTAGTTTTTGTTTCAAAAATTTTAGCGGGCTAGCGGGCCAACCCCGCCCCATTATGTATTTCTCCCGCGGGATTTTTTGTTTTGGAGGGGCGGGCGAAATGGGTAGGCGGACCCAAAATCCCAACCCAGTCCTCCATTTTTTGGCGGGCCGGCGGACCCCGACCCGTTTTGCCACCCCTAATTTCAACGAAGAAATTATGGATTGAATCTATAATATTATCTTCTCTTTCTATTTTTTTTAATTGAAATTTATACTTAT
Source organism: Lathyrus aphaca (assembly GCA_963966055.1). Lineage (NCBI taxonomy): Eukaryota > Viridiplantae > Streptophyta > Magnoliopsida > Fabales > Fabaceae > Lathyrus > Lathyrus aphaca. The sequence continues at coordinate 111,381,452 of OZ014525.1, read as the reverse complement.
TTAAACAAATAATCTTGGCCATTAATTTTATTATAAGAAAGGGGTCATTAAATTAAATAAAGAAATGTGTGTCCCCATTTTTTAAGGAAATGGAGAATATTTGGACTCGCTTGATAACATACCATTACTGTGTTCATGTTCTCCAATTTTTCTGAAAATTTTTACGCTTCAAAAGTGTGTTTGGTGTAACACCCCAAAATCTAGATGAATTGTTTAATTAGTTATTTAATTGATTTAGTGTGATTATGAGTTTGTTTAATGGTCGTAAATAGATGTGAGGATGAAATAATTATGATTCATGATGATATGATGACGTGTTATGAGGTAATGTTGGATTAAAAATAAATAATGAGGATTGATTATAATTTAAATAATTTAATTATGATTATTTAGATTTAATAAGGAATTATTCAAATTATTTGGAGGAAATTAGAATATTAGAGATTTTGAGGGTAAGGTGATAATTTTGAGTGAAATAAGTGAGGATATAGATGGAATAACATAATGAGGTCTAAGGGGTAAGAGTGACAAAACAAAAAATTGGAGTTGGAAGAGAATCACTTTATCAATCGTATTTTTGTTAGGAGTGCTTTGAGGAACGGAGGCATAAAGGCTGGGGCGTAGAGGTTTCTGGAAGATTTCAAGGAAAGGGAATTCAAAGGTTGACATCTAAGGTATGAGGAGTATTACTTTTCATTATAATTTATACAAGGTTTAGATTGTATGTGAATGATTTTGGGTTTTGAGGGTTTTTGGGAGCCTATGACGAATTTGATGAATTTACTGTTTTATAAGAAGTTGATATTTTACTGATTTTATTGGTGGGTAATTGTTGTTATTGTATTATATTTAATTGATAGGTAGTGATAATATATCTGAGTTTGAATTGATTGAATATTCTTTTGAATTTGATGAGAAATTGGAATTATAATCGTGGAAATATTTGGGGATTGATAGGATCATATTGATTTATTAAGGGAACTAGGTTTGAGTCGTAACCAATTGGTGATTGATATGTGATTCATTGTAATGTTAGGTGACGAGTGCCACCATTGAGAAAAAGGGATGGGTGGTGGTTCCCACCCTAGAATTTGTTAGGTGGCGCCTGCCACCATGGTTAAGTGAAAGTGGCGCTGGCCACTAGTGATATAGGTGGCGTTGGCCACCATTGTTCAAAAGAAGTGGCAGTGACCATATTAGGTAGGTGGCGAGGGCCATTACAAGTTTAGGTGACGGGTACCACATTGGGAATGTGGCAAAAGCCACAACATGTAAAGTGGAGAGAGCCACTATGAGGTGTGTGGCGGGTAGGGGTGTTCAAATCCAAACCAATAAAAAAAAACGCAAACTGATCCAAAAAATCGAAAATTGCAAAAAATTGAATTTTTTTGGACGTATTTGGGTGTCATTTTGTGAAAAGCGATCAGTTTGGATCAGATTTCGGATTGATTTTTCAAAACTGATTCAAACCAAACCAAACCGCATATATATATATATATATATATATATATATATATATATATATATATATATATATATATATATATATATATATATATATATATATATATATATTAGTATATATTTGTGTAATTTAATATTAGATGCTACTTATTTTTTTAAATATTATTTATTAGTTAGATTTAGTCTATTCATTTTTATTTTTTTCATCTTGTAATTATTATCTTTTGATATAGTATATTATATATTATATCAAACTTTCTATTAACTAGTACTTTTAGAATATTAAAAAAAGCTATAATTTGTAATTTGGATATCCAAAAAACCGATCCAAATTAAATCGCGTGAAATTGGATCAGATCGGATTTTTTAAACAAATCATCCAAAACCGAACCAAACCGTAAGTAAATTTATCTTTGGATCAGATGATATTTTGCTTCCAAATCGATCCCAATCGAACCGCAAACACCCCTAATGGTGGGTGCCACCATCCTCAAGTGTGGCGAGTGCTACATATTTATGTGGTGGGTGTCATGCTTTCATTTCTTTACTTAATCATAATTTTCAAACCAAAAACCCGTTTTACAAAAACGTTGAAAAGATGATATAATGACTTATACTATAGTGAAATAATAAGAAGCATAAGAGGTGGATATCCAGTGACTGCTTCAGGATTGAGTGACAAGTTTGTAAGGCCATGAGTCAGTAGCAACACATGTATGTGTCTTTGTCATTTTTCATAATAACATGATTTCGAAACTGTGACTCGGTTGTACATGTTGTTTAGAGCACTAGAAAGATATCGTTACGATCTATACTCTGGTAAAATAATATGAAGTATAGGATATGGTTATTTAGTTATTGGGTTAATATTATTCAACGAGTTTGTATGCTAAAATCAAGTGTATGTGTGCTTACTGTGTGAAATTCTTATGACATGTTATGAATGTGTCTTGAAGCAAATTGATTGGTGTTTATTATAACAAGGTGATGTTGTGATTATTATGATGTATGGGTATCTTACTTGTGTGAATCATTATTAAATTATTACGTTGATATTTGGAAGTGAATTGTTTGGTGTTTGTTATAACGAATGATGATGTTATGACTATGATGTACGTATATGAGATATGTGAAGAGAATATGATGATTATGATGAATGATGATGCGTTTTGACTAGTCGTGGTTGTAAATTACGTGTTGTTGTGCATCATGCATTCATAGCATTTGTTTAGGACGAATAGTCCAGTGATGTTTTGCAGGATAATAAATTCAAAGAAGATTTTGTAGGATGCTTAGGTCCAGTGATGACCTTAATCCCATTGTGAGGATTAAGTGCAAATTATGATGTGCTTTGGTTCCAAGCGAGAACCGATCCTATTGTTGGGGATCTTTGGAAATAACGATGACTAAGTTATCAGTGACGTTTCGGTACTGTATGTATGAATCTAATGATGTTGCATTTTCATTTTTTGTGGCATTGTACAATGTTTGTGTTAGGTGAAATTATTTGATTACTACTTGGAGTATGAAGTTTATATGAAGACTTTGAAGTTGATGTTGTTCTGAGTGTGAAGTATATAATGATATGTTGTGGTTATTTAATTGTTGTAAATATGACATCTATTTCTTTTATCTCGTATAATGAATTGTGATTACTCACCCTGCCTATTAGAATGTTGTCTCTACGAGGGGAAACTTGCATATAATCAAGATTAGTTCACAACGCGTGAAGTTCTAGGTTGAAGTTGTTTATCTTAATCCTATAAAGTAGTACAGTGTCTTGCTCTGGTAGATGTAACATCGGGTGAGAAAATGTTTAAGTGATTATTCTATTATTTTGTTAGAATGATTTTTATGAGTTATTATATGTCGATTTGAGTTGATGATGATTGTTAACAATGACCAAAGGTATTGTTGCTTTGATGAAATAAAATAAGATATTTTGAATTATGATTCCGCTGCAAAGTTTTGAATTTAGTTGTGGATATTACTAGAGAGATTATTATTTTAAAAATGTTTTGAATTGATGTTTAATGAAGAAATGTGACACCTTTTAATGAAGTACTCTGATATATTTTAAGCATAATTATTGCGTATATTATGTTGGCAGGGCCGGCCCTGTGCAAGAGCAACAAGCTCTACCGCACAGGGCCCCAAATAATAGAGGGCCCAAATTTTTTAAAAGATGCAACTTTTTTTCATTAATATTATATAAAAATTCAATAAAATAAAAAATATTATGAAACTTAGTACATAAAAAAATGAGATGTGTCAAATGTTAACATAATTATAATTAAATTTATTTTTAATTAATATATAATTATATTTTTCTATCATTTTTAATTATTTAATTTTTTTTTATTTTTAAATTAGGCATATTTTTAAAAATAAAACGGGGCCTCTGGATTTATTGGGCCGGCCCTGTATGTTGGTTAGAAGGGTGTTACATTTAGTAACTTGAGATATTTCTTTTCAAAATTGATATAAATTTTATTTATTAAACACTAGCGTCCAGACGGGCATTCACGTGCTCGTCTGTCCGCTCTCTCTAATACTGGCGTGCATAAAATATAAATCGTCTTATATTTTTATTTAATTTAAATTTAAAATTAATTATAAAATAGTTATAAAAAATGATATCTATAACTATATATAAATGGGATATACATTTTTCTATAACTATATATAAAAGGGATATACATTTTTGGTCTTGCATATTTTCTATTCCATAATTACCCTTCACTTATTTTATATTTTACAACTCATGACATCAATTTAAGTAACTTCTACATGCAATAACCACTTAGAAGTCGTAATAAATAGAGATAAAGTAACCATAAGGAAGTTATAAGAAAGAGAGATGAACATAATCTCATAAGAACGAATTTCATAATAATTCACGTTTTTCATACATGGTTTCTTACAAATGAATATTCATATCATGGTCATGAAGAAGAAAATGACATAAAGGATAAACTTCATGTGAATAATGTTATCAAAATAATAATAATAAGACAAGATGTTCAATCAAATCTCAGAGTTTCTCCTCCCATTTAATATTTTTATTATTTGTGTTGTTTCTATTTTTTTTATTGATTGCTCTAGATAATTTATATTATTTTTCACAAATGAAAATTCATGTAATGGTGTATGACACAACAAAGGAGTGAGAGGTTATCTTTGATTCCTCCCTATTTATTTTTTGTTTTCCTTGATGCAAGACTAAAGAAATACATTTAACTATTATTATTTGTTATTCTAACATTATTTTTACTGTTTAATTTCTTTTATTTGTATGTAGTTATTATACAATTTATTTGTAGAATTAACTATACATTAAAGAAAATCAATTTAGTGTAAAGATTGTACTCGTTAAATTAATTTATATTTGGATGTAGAAAATTAATTTAGTGTAAAGATTGTACTCTTTAAATTAATTTAGATTTGGATGTATCATTTTCAGTGACTTTATCTTTATGTGCAGTAATAACCTCTTTAGAGTAAAGAGATACTCTTCAAATTTTTTTCTTTTTGTTGTAAATTTATTATACTTCTAATAATGTAGTATTTAGATTTTTTTTCATTTTAATTTTCTTTCCTAATATATTTTTATGTGTTCATTTGTTATCTATTATATATTATATATAAAGAGAATATGTTTGTTTGGTCTTGCATATTTTGTTTCCTAAATTAACATTTAACTGATGCTATATTTACATCATACTCATTCCACTAACTACTGGGTGGTTACAAATACTAATAAAATATGATAAATCACTTAAATTTTAAAAAATAAACCGATGTATAATACAAAAAAAAATAAGTGAGCATTTTTATGGTGGAATTGTTTTCTTATTTGCAACAACACACTACTAACAACTACCGACAAAAACCATTTTTCTACCTTGCTTATTGTAACACCCCATATAATATATATCTAGAATAATATCATACAAGAGTTAATTTTTGGTACTGACACCATCATAAGACGCCTAATAGCATAATTCACATTCTTGACCAATTCTAAAACAAATACTAAAATGGCACAAGACATGGAAATTATACTAAAACAAAAATACTAAGATCAATACGATATCCATTATTATACAAAGATACAGAAATACACAGCGGATGACTAAAGTTAAGCTTCACTGGAACATCTCGAGCATAGCTCCACTTGTAAATCAAACCTGCAAAGGAAACCTGAAGAGCAATAACAATAGTGGGGTGAGATAACAACATCTCAGTGGGTTCCTTATCTTAGAGTTCTCTCGGCTCTAAGGTTTCTATCAAACCTAACTCAAGTCTTAACATTACTTCTCCAAAGGATCTGGTACGAGATGGAACAAACGATTCATACAAATCTCACGCCACTAAACGAGTGAAACATCTACCTCAAACCTTTACGGATGCTTCCCGTGGGACTAAAGACAACCCACCTCAAGACTTACTCAAGACCTTACGGAGGAATTAATATCACACTCACTCAAGTCTTTATGGATGCTTCCCGTGGGACTCAAAATAACTCACCTCAAGACTTACTCAAGACTTCACGCGTAACCCAGTGTAGTACTCACCTCAAGCCTTTATGGATGCTTCCCGTGGGACTCAAAGAAACCCACCTCAAGACTTACTCAAGACCTTACGGAGGATCTAGCAACATACACACCTTAAGTCTTTACAGATATTTCTCGTGGGACTCAGAATAACCCACCTCAAAAACTTACTCAAGACTTTACGGAGGTTCTAGTGTAATACATACCTCAAGTCTTTACAGATGTTTCTCATGGGACTCAAGATAACCCACCTCAAGACTTACTCATGACTTTACGGAGGACCTAGCGTATTACACAAAGCAACCACTATCCCCGTCTCACTATGTGGTACCTCAAGCCTTTACGGATGCTTCCCGTGGGACTCAAGATAACCCACCTCAAGACTTACTCAAGACTTTACGGAGGACCTTGTGTCATACACACCTCTAGTCCTTACGGATGCTTCTCATGGGACTAAAGATAAACCACCTCAAGACTTACACAAGACTATTCCGGAGGCCTAGTGTATAGCACACTAATGGTTCGCAACAACCTAGGTAAAACTAGGCATCTCACAACTCATACCATCTAACAATTTCTAGTCACAATATTAGGCCACATTATTGGTTTATGGTAAGATTTCCTCACTCTTCTCCATTCTTGATGCTTTTAATTATATAGTTCTCAATTACATAATTCTAACATTTTAGTCTAGTTATCACCATTAAACAATTCTCACAATAATCTCATGTATCTACTCTCAATTAATCCTCATGATTAGGCATATTTCGCAACTTGCTCAATACCACAAACCCTTAACTAACATAATTACAGTTAATCAGAAAAGTCGGGTAAAAGTCAGGTAAAAATAATATCTTTTACCATCATCAATTTGTAAATGTTTTTAGCTACGAATCAATATGCGGAACACTAAAAACGGATACCCGAATCACAAGTTATGAATTAAATACGAAACTGAACTTCTAGGTCTAGCTGAGTGAGCCCTCAGCTCGCTGAGCGAGAAACTCCCTGCATGAGCTCGCTGAGAGAGCTCCTACTTGCTGAGTGAGCTATACCAGATCACCAATCTTTCTGCAGAATTTCCATTCCTCGCCGAGCGAGCTCTGCGATTTCCAGAAAATTCAGGCTTACGGGAAACATCATTTTCCATGCCAAACTCAACCAAAACACCACCAAAACAGAAGAACCAAACATTAAACATGAATACCATCATATATTAGTCATTATACTTCCATTTTATCGAGTTTTAACCGTTTAATCCTTCAATTTCTAAGTTTTCTACAAAACCCTAAAACTCAAAATCTCAACCAAAACTCAAAAGAAAAGTTTCTAACTATGAACCCACCTTGCCAATGAAGAGGAGTTTAGTGAAGATGAAGATTTGATTAAGAAATGGTGAAGATCCAAGCTTTCCCTATTCTTAGGTTTTCTTCCTCTTCTTCTCTTCCCCCTTTCTCTCTTTCCTTTTTCCTTCTTTCTCCTTTTCTTTCTCTTACCAACTTTCTTTCTCTTTTTATAAAAATAAATATCATCCATTAGTTAGTAACACTAATTGGTCCAATTTGAGAGTATCCAAAAATGTCTCTAAGTCGAATATTTAATAAAGCCTTTGTGTCAGATAATACTTAATTAATTAATTTAAGTTCTTCGGTTGCTCTAATTACTTTAACTGAAAGCTCTCAGAGAGTCACCAATACCAAACTCAAATTATCCTTAGAACACAAATTATCCTTAGAACACTTTCGGGTTTCCATAACACTCGGGATTAAGAATTTAACGATACTAAAGTTGACCAATTGTTTAACTCTTATCCACACAATAATCCAAATTCCAAAACCTTTCCTGGAAGATCAACACTTTGCTATCTGACACTTCAAACGAAGACCAAAACAGACTTACAGTTCGGAAGGTACGATTCTCTAAAGTTCTCCACAAAATTTGTGTGTTAATCGATTGCCCATCTGAGGTTAAACGATCGAACACCACTAAACTTGTTCTTCTTATTAACGAACAATCTAACTCAACATTACCAATTTAGACCATTCCATCTTGAAAGATAGTTCTCACTCTCGATGTCCAGAGATGCACATAACCACTCATCGTTCACAACTCGAGATAACACGAACGGGCACAACATGCAGATCACAAAAAAACAACAAGAGAAGAAGTAGAATTACCATTTCATCATGGTCACCACATGAATACTCCCTTGAATGGCTCGATTCCACTCGCACAATGACGTTGTCAAAAGGTTTTTGTCGCAAGTTAACACTTAGTTCGTCCATAAACAAAAATCCAACACACAATCCTTATTGGGTAAAAACAAGATGATGAACACCTCATGTATAGTATACAACCTTGTCCTCTCTCTTTAATTCCTTGCCGAGGATTAAAAGAACAACAACATTCTCAATCTCATTAGAGACAAATTCCAAATACTTCGATTATTCCTTACACTTGGAAACTGAGGTAAAACATTCCTATGAAGAACCTCCGATACCTCTACTTACATATAATTTAGGGTTCCCTTACTTTCTACTAATCATTTCATAGAATGTTCTCACATCCTTCCAATGGTACCAAGAACGCTTCAATCGACGCCCAAGCCCAAGTGCATACATCTTAGAAAAATACAACTTTCAAAACTTAACAACGACGACCAGTCACTAATAGGAGGGTAACCAATCACTCAAACACAAAAACAACTTCTGATCTTCATTGTTACCTAAGCCTCCCAACTCCTTCCAATCGTAACTAAAAGTTATAACCATCACCAACGGATGATTCCAACTGACCAACACTGAAAGAAAACGGTGGACAAGTTATGGTTAGTGGACCTGTTCTCATCAATCCAAGCAATAGGTTACTGCAAACCAGATTACAAATTCATCTGATACATATGCAGAAATTTAGTACAAGGTGATAACTAATCAACTTGACCTCCACAACTGCTTTCCTAACATCAAAATATTTCTTAACCAAGTCAACAACAACTCCAAGAGAGTTCGTCCATCCACCATTCTCGTAGATCATCAACCGTCAGGATGTCCGCTCTTCTTAAAAATTCATATAATACCGAATTAATGATCGTCCAAAACAAGTATCTGAATTTGTAGGCTTGCCTCATACTTATACAATCTCATTCGTTGACTTTCCTGTCCTTGACGATACGAGTGATGTCCATAGAGGTAACACTGATCGCAGAGTTCCATTCGGACTTGTAACATATCAAGAAGCACTCACTCGCTTCAAATGAGCACAGACCATCCAATGCCTTCTCATATTGTGAGATCAATGTCGTCTCCATATTGTATTAACTTCATGCTTTGCAGTAATCTTCTCTCACTCAAACACAAGCCATCATACTAGAACTTCTTCCAAATCCAATGTGTTTAATCTAACACTTATCACCCTTTTATCAAGCCCTCACTTCACACACCTCATATCACTAAACAAAGTTTATTCTTCTTTCGACGCTATACATTATACCATTCTTAGGTCACTCAACCATTTCCGACTTAATCTCTTATAAAAAACATAACACCCTGATGACCTACTTTGATCCTTGTCTCTTTGAATTCAATTTAATAAACAACTCTGGTCTTCTATCCTTCGTCCGGGGTATACTTGTCTCATTTTAAATGTGTAGTCACATCCTTGTGTCCCTCTTCACGTTCCGCCACACCTTAGGTTCTTTTCGTGGAATGAAATTTCTCAACACTCTTATCCATACTAGTGACCATTACTGATCCACCAGCGACTTTACTTATTCCTTGACACACTGACCATTCTTCTTATAGATATCTTTACCCTTCAGATCCTATCCATTCCAAAGGATTCCTCAAACCACACACTTCTCTACAATCCCACATTACAAGAAGTAAAAATTCTTAAGAAGACTCCAACCGAGCTAACCAAATCTATCCTCTTCTATCACATGGCTTGAGCTCACTCTCACCGCACAAGTTGCAACAACACTTCAGAGTCCTCATGGTCGCACAACCATGATTCCACCTACCACATACATAGCATTAGGCTGATCAGACCCAATACTACATAGTATGATATTAAGAACCATGTCGGCAAGACACACTTAAGAGGCATGAAAGATTTACTTATGATGTTTCAAGGCTAGGTCGAGGATACGACCTGCTATGTTACCAACAGTAACAACCCATATAATATATATCTAGAATAATATCATACAAGAGTTAATTTTTTGTATTGACACCATCATAAGATGCCTAATAGCATAATTCACATTCTTGACCAATTCTAAAACAAATACTAAAATGGCACAAGACATGGAAATTATACTAAAACAAAAATACTAAGATCAATACAATATCCATTATTGTACAAAGATATAGAAATACACAGCGGAAGACTAAATCTAAGCTTCATTGGAACATCCCGAGCATATCTCCACTTGTAAATCAAACTTGCAAAGGAAACCTGAAAAGCAATAACAATAGTAGGGTGAGATAACAACATCTCAATGGGTTCCCTATCTTAGAGTTCTCTCGGCTCTAAGGGTTCTATCAAACCTAACTCAAGTCTTAACATTACTTCTTAAAAGGATCTGGTACGAGATGGAACATCTACCTCAAGCCTTTACGGATGCTTCCCGTGGGACTAAAGACAACCCAACTCAAGACTTACTCAAGACCTTACGGAGGACTCGATATCACACTCACTCAAGTTTTTACGGATGCTTCCCGTGGGACTCAGAATAACCCACCTCAAGACTTCACGCGTAACCCAGTGTAGTACTCTCCTTAAGCCTTTACGTATGCTTCCCGTGGGACTCAAAGCAAACCACCTCAAGACTTACTCAAGACCTTACGGAGGATCTATTAACATACACACCTCAAGTCTTTACGGATACTTCTCGTGGGACTTAGAATAACCCACCTCAAGACTTACTCAAGACTTTACGGAGGTCCCAGTGTAATACATACCTTAAGTCTTTACGGATGCTTCTCGTGGGACTCAAGATAACTCACCTCAAGACTTACTAAAGACTTTACGGAGGACCTAATGTATTACACAAATCAACCACTATCCCCGTTTCACTATGCAGTACCTCAAGCCTTTACAGATGCTTCCCGTGGGACTCAGGATAACCCACCTCAAGACTTACTCAAGACTTTACGGAGGACCTTGTGTTATACACACCTCTATTCCTTACGGATGCTTCTCTTGGGACTAAAGATAACCCATCTCAAGACTTACACAAGACTATTCTGGAGGCCTAGTGTATAGTGCGCTAATGGTTCGCAACAACCTAGGTAAAACTAGGCATCTCACAACTCATACCATCTAATAATTTCTAGTCACAATATTAGGCCACACTATTGGTTTATGGTAAGATTTCCTCACTCTTCTCCATTCTTGATGCTTTTATTTATATAGTTCTCAATTACATAATTCTAACATTTTAGTCTAGTTATCACCATTAAACAATTCTCACAATAATCTCATGTATCTACTCTCAATCAATCCTCATGATTAGGCATATTTCGCAACTTGCTCAATACCACAATTCCTTAACTAACATAATTACGTTTTATCGGAAAAGTCGGGTAAAAGTCAGGTAAAAATAATATCTTTTACCATCATCAATTTGTAAATGTTTTTAGCTTCAAATCGATATGCGGAACACTAAAAACGGATACCCGAATCACAAGTTATAAATTAAATACGAAACTGAACTTCTAGGTCTAGTTGAGCGAGCCCTCAGCTCGCTGGGCGAGAAACTCCCTGCATGAGCTCGCTGAGCGAGCTCCTGCTTGCTGAGCAAGCTATACCAGATCACCCATATTTCTGCAGAATTTCCACTGCTCGCTGAGCGAACCTAGCTCGTGAGCGAGCTCTGCGATTTCCAAAAAATTCAGGCTTACGAGAAACATCATTTTCCATGCCAAACGCAACCAAAACACCACAAAAACAGAAGAACCTAACATTAAACATGAATACCATCATATATTAGTCATTATACTTCCATTTAATCGAGTTTTGACCGTTTAATCCTTCAATTTCTAAGTTTTCTACAAAACCCTAAACTTAATATCTCAACCAAAACTCAAAAGAAAAGTTTCTAACTATGAACCCACCTTTTCAATGAAAAGGAGTTTGGTGAAGATGAATATTTGATGAAGAAATGGTGAAGATCCAAGCTTTCCCTCTTCTTAGGTTTTCTTTCTCTTCTTCTCTTCCCCTTTCTTTCTTTCCTTTTTCCTTCTTTCTTTTTTTCTTTCTCTTACCAACTTTCTTTCTCTTTTTATAAAAATAAATACCATTGATTAGTTAGTAACACTAACTGGTACAATTTGAGAGTATCCAAAAATATCTCTAAGTCGAATATTTAATAAAGTCTTTGTTTCAGATAATACTTAATTAATTAATTTAAGTTCGTCGGTTTCTCTAATTACTTTAACTGAAAGCTCTCAGAGTACACCGAAACCTTATTAAACTTAATTAATATTATCCAGAGCACTTAATTAAATACAGAGTATTACACTTATGGTAATCAATTTCTCTTTTAAATGTTCTTTTCGATTCAATATTTGTGTTCTCTACTCAACTTATTTTAAATATGGTTGGAAATTATAATTGATACATGGATTTTTTATTTATTTGATAGTTACTATAATTATGCAAAAGTTGCTTTATGGTATCACTTGATAAGACCATTTTTTCTAAAAAAATTGCAAGGTTAAAAATTATATTAGCTAATTTATTAATATTTTATGAAATAGTTGCGAAGATATTGGAATATTGAATACCTTTTGACATGCACTTACAATATAAGTTTTTGGTCTTTGGATGATTTATAGGTTATACTAAGAAATTGTTTGGAATTTTTTAATGCCTGTTTAATACAATTGGTGTAGTTACTGACGAAATATTATACATTAAAATACAAAATTCTTAATGTACACACATCCATAAAATGTCTTCGACACAAAATCACGTATATTGTTCGTTAACGTATCAGAATGCCATCATCATACATTTAAAATTCTGAAGTAGTATATCTATACCTATATTTCTAACGTAAAATGTTCGTGTTGTTTTATATATCATTTTTAAAAGTGTCTAAAGTGAATTGAAAGCATGCATCATAACTGGTCCTAACCGTCCGATATGCATGTCTTGATTTGTGTCAACCATAATTGCATGAATATTTTTAACTCGCAAAATCATATTGCACACTTAAGCGTCAAGAGCATCACTCCGGTTAATAATTAGTGTCAATTCTCATTTGAAAGCAGAAGTAAGTATAATTTCTAGCATTACTAAATTAGGTATTATCTATTACATCTAGGGGAAATGTAATCAACATTATAACTTGAACAATATTAACTTCACATTTTAGGTCATCCATATTCAAAAGAAATTTTTTAGCCAAGGGAGAGAGAAAGAGAGAGAAGAAGAAGAACGAGAAAGAAAACAAAATACGGACGACGAGCAAAGAGAAAACCATTTATTGAAACGAAGTGACCTTTATAAGCGGTGACGAGATGAAGAGAAACAAACTCAAAAACCGCGCACTATAAACAGTCGGTCGAGAATTCCACTTCAAACTTTCACAAACATTACTTTTCCAAGCTCATACTTTCAAGGAACTCATGACAATAAAACCGGTCCAAGTAGAATTACACACGTTAATGGTGACACACTTGATAGGTGATGATCAATATATTAATATATGTGTATATTCATAGTAAAATATTGTTAATTTGCCTCATCATATAAATAGTTAATATTAAAATCAAACTTATAAAAATTGACATTGTTAATATTTTCACGTGGTGCGCCTTAAAAAGCGGACAAACGGGCACGAGAGTGCCCGTTTGAACGCTAATGATAAATAATAAGTGGTTATATAACCACCATTACAAAAAAGAGAAGTTAAAATTTAGAAGAAGAAAAAAACTGAAAAGGGTATATTGGGAAGGAAAAAGGCTACATCAAATTCATGTTTTATCTTTATATATTAGTATAGATAAAATAATAATGTTATGATCTTCTCTTCTTATTTTTTAAATTGAAAATGTATACTTACTTAACCAAATAATGCTGACCATTAATTTTATCATAAGACAGATGTTATTAAATTAAATAAAAAAATGTTGATTTCTCTTTCCTAAGGAAATGGAAATGATATACAAGACAAATAGTTACTGGATATTCGCGACAAAGGTAGTTCGACTATTGTTAAAAAAATTGAATTTCCTTATTGAGTTTAAAATAAGGGTTAAATATGTTTTTGGTCCCTATAAATATCTCAATTTTCATATTTAGTCCCTATTAAAAAAATAATATATTTTAGTCCCTACAAATTTTGTATGTATGTAATTTTAGTCTCTGTTATTTTCTAAAATTTTGAAAACTATTTAATTACCCTTAAACGTTTAAGTAGTCCTTAACTCTACCTCGGGGTCCAATTTGGTCCCTTATTTTTAAAGTGTCAAAATAGTCCTTTAATTGTTCAAAAAGGTCAACAATAGTCATTAGTAGTCCTTTAATTGTTCAAAAAGGTCAACAATAGTCATTAGTAGTCCTTTAATTGTTCAAAAAGGTCAACAATAGTCATTTCCGTCCATTTTTTTACTAACAGAGTTAACTTTTGTTTGTGTGGCATCTGGCGTGACACTGTGTCTTTGACCAGGATTCGAACCAAGTACATGGAGGTCACCATAAATGTCACTTTACCAATGATGCATTTTTCTTTTTGTGATTAAATTTACTAACTAAATGTATTAATTATTAATCCAGTTTCTCAATTTGGGTTTATTAATTCTCAATCGGGTTTCTCAATCTAGGTTTATTAATTTGTAAAAATCAATCCAAATGAAATTAAAATTTGTAAAAACCAATCTGGCTCTCTCATTCGCGTCACTCTTCCCTCAACCTCCAATCTTGTCAAACTTGAGCAATTCTTGACCAATAGTTCAATAGCATCGTATTCTATCCCCAAACAGTGCATAATGTCAACATTTTGAAGTCTCTTGCAGCTCATAAGCATAGAAAGTATAGCCACATTAGTGAGTCGTTTACAACCTTTGACCTTCAAATCAACCAAATGAATGCAAGAAACCAAGATCGAAATGAAATCCTTACCAAACAACATTTCATTATGAGACAAATATAATTTCCTTAATTGCCTCAAATGTTGACCCAAAGTTACCCTCAAATGAAACAGTTTCCAAACTCAGTTCCTTATCAAAATCTTTATTACTTTCAAAAACCTCAGAACAACAACCATCATCATAGAAAACAATTGAGATATGTTTTAAACAAGGAAAATACAAAACCCAATTGAGAAAAACAGATCTTGAAAGAGTAATAGAAAGGGACATCAATCGGGTACAAGAGTTTGAGAGAGAAATAATGGAAGAGAGAGGAACCGGAGCAGGCAGGAAAGTGAGAGAGACAAGTTAGGAGGAAGAAGAACAAGAGGAAATAGTAGAGAGAAGAAGGGATGTTGTTGTTGTTGATGTTGGAAGAAGTAAGATAGAGAGAGAGAAAGAAAAAAGAAAGAAGGGTGTTGATTGAGGATAAAGATGAAAGAGAATAATTGATGACGAGGGTTGTTGAAACGAAGGGAAAGGGTGGGTCTAGATGAACGGTAGAGATGAAGCCATCGCTTTGAAACATGGGATATTGGAGAGGAGGAGGAGGAAGATGGAAGTTATAGGAAAATTTCTTGCAAGAGTTCATCGCATAGCCTATTATCCATCTTCTGGGTTGTTAGGAGAATCCATCTGGTTTTCTATTAGAGAGAGAAAGACATAATTAGGTGATAAGTGAAGTGTGTTTGAAAGAGGAAGGATACTTGTTGAATCAATCTTAGACGCATGTGTAAAGAAGGAAATAATCAGGTTCAAATTTTCTTGCTAAAAGATATCATTCTAATGATGTAGTAGGATGAGCTTTTGTCATTTACTGATGAAGAAAATATTAATACATGCAATAAGTGTAAAGATACACAAAAAGTGTGAAGTGGTATGGTGGTTGATAGCTTGTTAAGAAATTGAAGGATCTTGTGTTAGAATCCTAGCTCCTACAATTTTTTTAAGAAATTTTCTAGATATTTAATCACCTCACCCACACGTATGACCAACCGGACAGAAAGTGCCACGTCAGATGTCACACAAGCAAAAGCTAACACCGTTAGTAAAAAATGGACGGAAATGACTAAGATGGACCTTTTCGAACAATTAAAGGACAACTTTAACACTTTTTAAAGATAAGGTACCAAATTGGATCCCGAGGTAGATTTAAGGGGCCAATTTGGGTATTTTGTCTTATTTAAAAATACACATTGATTTAACATGAGGGACTAAAACTACGTGTATAATAATGTTTTAGGGATTAAAATATATTATTATTTAATAGGGATTAAAAATGAAAATTGAGATATTTATAGAGACTAAAAACATATTTAACCCTTAAAATAATAATTAGTATTTTTGTTGTCATTCACAAACTCGCTGGAGCTTTCGATTTATATGATTTTATTTTCGGATGAGTATATCATTATAACTGATATAAACTATTTATACTAATGAGTACTTGTATATTTTTAGCTTTGATAAACAAAGTCCATCCAATATTCAAGGCTTCTCTCGAAACTACCTTATAATTTAATTCACATCTCTAAAGCATGTAAGGACATGGTTTCCCTTATTGACCAACTTCAAATGAAAAGTTTATTTCATCTAACATCCTCCATTAAACTTGGTTTTATCATTCCCAACATATTCTTCATCTTCAAGAACAAATTGGTTTTGAGTGGCTTTGCAAAAATATCGATAATTTGATCTTCTGAAGTGCAATGCTCCACCATAATTTATTTTTCTTTGATTAAGTCTTGAATAGTGATGTTTGATGTTAATGTGTTTGCCACACCCATGAAATATTGGATTCTTTATCAAAGTTATTGTTGATTTGTTGTTGGAGAATACCTTCGTCAGACCATCTTATTGATACTGCAATTCACTTAATATTCTTCGCAACCAAACTGCTTGAGTATCACACTTTGTTGATGATATGTATTATGCATCTGTTGTTAACAAAGAAACTACTTGTTGTTTCTTAAAGGACCAATAAAACACGCCTATGCCGAGATGGAAAACATAACCTGCAATGTTTTTTCGAGTTTCAGTTTCACATATCCAATCATTGTCTGTGTATCCAATCATCTCTGGCTTGGTAGAACTTGAATAAAAAATCCCTTCATCAATTGTTCCTTTGACATACCTTAAAATTCGCTTTTCAGCTTGCCAATGTGATTATCTTGGCGAGTCCATGAATCTACTTATTAGTCAAACTCCACAAACTATATCAAGTCTATTTATTGTCAAGTACCCAAGGCTTCCCACTAGCCTTTTGAAATTTGTTGAATTAACAAGATCACCACCACTTTCTTTTTCTAATTTCAATATTTCTTCCATTGGGTCAACATTGATTTACATTATTCCATCTTAAATATTTTCAGAATATTTGTTGCATATTTATTATGTGGAATAAAAATTCCATCATCTATTTGCTTCACTTTAATGCCTAGAAAATAAGATATTTTGCCCATATTTGTCATTTCAAATTGAGTGAACATGCTCTCCTTAAAATCTGCCAATAATTTAGTATTGTTACTGGTGAAGATAAGATCATCCATATACATGCAAACTGATCTCACCTGATCAGAAGGGCCTTCCAGTGACTTGATGAACGGGCCAGAGAATGAAGTGAAGGAGGGGGTGTACCTGCAAAGCACTCCAATGCTTAAGTCAGAAGAGGTACATAATAGTAAGGTTTTGTTCAGAATGAGTGAGAATACCTGCCCCTTTGCTAAGAAAGGGTATTTATAATGTGCCCCCAGCGCTGGGCCAAGGCCCCTCAATGGGCTTAATTTGGCTAGGCCCATGGAGGAGCTGCCAAGGGACGCGTAAAAGGTCTGCCCCTTGGTCCAACTGCCCCTATCTTTCAGGAGATAATAAAGGGCAGTTAGGTGATGTGGCAGATGAGTTGGCAGACATGCTCTCTGCCCGTCTTTAGTGTATGCTCGTCGTATCAGCAGGTGATTTATCCAAGAGGTTCTCCTGCTCGAGCATATGGGCCCTTGCCCGACATGTATTGGGTCGTGCCCCTATATATCTTCGCGGCCCAGTCCAGAACAGGAGCCCCCCAAGTCGAGTCTCTGAGTCGGAGTGATAACTTGTATTGCAATCGGCCACATGTGCCAAGGATAAAGTAGCGGGCATATGGTCGGGCACGTGATGTTCCAGTAGAGCTGATCGTAGCGTCCTTTTCTCCCCGGGCACGTGATGCTCCAGCAGAGCTGATCGTAACGTCCTTTTCTCCCCGGGCACGTGATGCTCCAGCAGAGCTGATCGTAGCGTCCTTTTCTCCCCGGACACGTGATGCTCCAAACAGTGTCGAGGACGAAGGTCCCCGACGGGTTCATGATGTTTTTTGTGGAAGTCGAGGACGCCATACGGGTCGGGGAAGTTCTAAAGAGTCGGGGAGGTGTATAGTTGCCCGACATCGTTCCAGATTCTTTATGGATTAACGCGTTTCAGTGTTAATGGTGTCGCTTCGTTTAGTGTGCAAACGGTGGCGTAGGCAGTAGGTAATGATGGCCTAGCGCGTTAATCCACGCGCCTGTGACTATAAAAAGGGGCTGAGTGACTTCATTTACACTTTTTCGTTCAGACGTTCACCGGAAGCTCTGAAGATTTTTCTCGTCTCTGCCCGTCACACTAACTGAACCACCGTTGTTTGCTCGAGCGCCACCGTGCCCCTTTGACTCTTCACTATGTCAGGTACTGTTTTGCCTTCTTAATCCCTCATTTTTTCCATTTTCCTGCGTTTAATGGCTGTGAATGCATGTTTTCATCTGTATAGAGTAGTTAGATTTAACTTAGAAGTAGTTAAATAGGTTGTAGATGTGAAAAATAGGGTTAGGATTAGACTGTCCCGGGCAGAAATTTCATGTGTCGGGCAAAATTTTCATAAGCATGTATGAGATTTTTGCCCAGGTCATGATAATGTTCGAGTGTGCATTGCTGCGTCGAACACGTGCGAAATTTCTCAACTGGGTATGGTGGCAGTGGGTGAGGTTTCGCACTGATGCTCGTGAACGTCGCCCCCACGCCCTTTCACTTGACCTGCGGTGGAAGGGTGGATTTGATATGACGTCGAATTCACTCTTTCTGTATGCGTTTCAGGTGCAACCGGGAGTCTACGACCGAGAGGAGAAGAAACCGAGCCTCGGCCCGCGGATATGGACCTTACGCATTTGTCCATCGAGGAGGGGAACGCCCGAGATGGTACTGAGCATGTCTCGTCGTCCGGGAAAAATGACCTCTCTTGTGTTGCGGACGAACCCTTGGATGAGGAATCTTATTTCGTCGAGGAGGCGACCCATGCTTATGCCTGTCGCTCCCCGGATTTCCATCCTGGTACAAACGCGAAAGTGGCGCAGAAAAAGAATAGAGTCGCCAGCCAGGCATTTTTATCCCGAAATAACGGGAATGGTAATGCTGCACAAACCAGAAGAAAAGAAAAGGAAGGACACGGGTCCTGCGAACCAAAGAGACTGAGTTCGGGAGTCGGTTACGACCTGGGAAGGTATTAGCACCCAGATCGTCCGCCGTACCCGACGGGATCCACGCTTGCAAAAGAAACTGTTTCAAAGGGTGAGGGTATGAAAACTGCAGCAAAAGAAATGAAAATGAAAAGAAACTGGAACTAGAATAGAAATGAAATAAGAAACAAAGAGAAAAATGTAGGGAAAATAAAGATTGTGCTCGAACGGGCCCTACCCCGCTGCCTACGTACCTCATCAGGATAATGAGGATCAGAGACGCCGTAGTTCCCCTAACTAGGGGTACCAAAGGAAATTGCTTGTGAATTAAGGCTTGAACTGCCTATGCCAATGCTCAGGTGTTGCAGGCTCAGACGACGAGTGCGTAACCGTCTTGCAAAATGACAAGTAGGAGCAAGTTCGCGGACAGAGCGAATGAGGTGAGAAAAGAATTCCCGAAGGAAAGACGCTTATTGTTTGTTTGTGTTTTTTAGAAGCTTTTATGAGTGTGTCACAAGGAGGTGAACTCAAGCTCTCTTCAATGGAATGTGCACTTGTCACTACATTCCAAGATGGAATAATAGAACAAGCACACTCAAGTAAGGAGAAGATCCCCAAAACTTGAACCCAAAGACTAGGGCTTAGGCTCACTAACTTGTTTACTTATTAAGTGTTTTGGTTATTTACAGATGAAGAAGTGTTTTTTATCCCAAGATGAGAAGACTACAAGCATACCTCATGGGATAAGGCTATGGATCAATGCACCACTTCAAACTTATTAAAGTGTTTTTTAGAGTTATGAGATGAGAAGTGAAGAAAAACCAAAAAAAGATCATAAAGGTAAAGGCTAACGGGAAAAGTCTAATCCTAATATTCACATGCTCGGATGGTCCTAGGTTAGTGAGGCTCACTATCCTAATGAAGGAGAAGAAAAGAAGAAGATGAAAGGAGAAGCTCCATGGTGGCCTAAGCACACCCCAAGAAAGATAAGAGTAAAAGAAGATGAAGAATAATAATAAAGATGAAGAAGAAATAAGATAAAGAGATGAGAATGCGAAATGGAGATAAGATGAAAAATGCACAAACAGAGCCTACACCAGTAGGACTTCCAGATGCAACAGCATGCACTAAATAAAACTGGGCCCCAGCGGTACCTAACGGAGAAGGTCCGTTGCCTCTTCAATATGCTCATAAAATTCATGAATACTTGTCTGAGGTACCAAACTCGAGGCGTGCACCAAAATTACCAATCAACCGGAATCTTCATGCCAAGTCATTATCAATGTCACAACTTGCATCAACGATCGCACAAATAAGTCAACAAATAATTAACAAATTAATCACAGGGTCATTATCACACGACACCACCATCAAGATCGGGAAATGAACATACAAAACGTCAAACGCAAACTAAAACCAAAGTTAGACACAAATATATTTAATTACACTAATCGAAATCAAAACAAAGTTAGAAAAATTAAAAAAAAGAAGATAATAACCTAATTTAATCCTAAATCTAATTCTTTATAAAATATTACCAAAGTTAATTAATAAACAAAAATAATAAAGAAAATCTAATTGAAATTAAATTTTAAGGTTAACTAAAATATGGTAAAATTCTAAATCAAACTTTTATTAATCAAAATTTAATTACAAGTTAAACTAGACAAAATGTTAAACAAAATAATTTTAAAAAAAACAATAGAAGGGGAGGGAGTGTCTGGGCCGATGGAATGAGGCAATGAATATCAATATTCCGACGGGCTTGGCCCGGTCCAAGAAGTTGGTCGCAGGTGGATGTGAAGCATGGATCTTGATGGTTCATTCTGCACCAACAATAATCAATAAAAGAAAGAATTAAATGACAAAATGGAAAGAAAATGGAAATAAAAAAGGGAGAACAAAATCACATCGGTCAGAAAAACAAAACGAAAAGCAAAACAGGGCAAGCGATCCCCTTCTGCTTCCTTCTTCAAAACGCGATGGCAGTTGCCTCTCACTCAAATCTTCAATGTCAACGTCACACTCGAATCGCGTCGTTCGCGGTGGATCACCCTCCTTCACCGACGCCGGAACCGTCTTCCGCCAAGGATTCAACAAAAAAATAAATCACCGCAGCTCATCTCTCAAATTGTTACTTCGATTTCGTTATCCGGGTGAGTTGTGATTTGGGTCCGCCTCTGAAACCCTCTCAGTCTCTCTTCAATCTTGGTTCAAACCCTCTATTCTTATACTCTGTTTCTGCTCTGTGATCTGTGTTTGAGGGTGTGGATTCGGTTGAAAGAGGGTTGTTGGAGGAGGTTTTGAGTTGTTGTTGTAGCGGAATAGAGAAGGGTGCGAGAGAGAGAAGATTAAGGGTGGTTTAGGGATGAAGGATTTGAGTGGAGGTTGTTACGAATGGGAGTTTAATGAAGATGAACAGGGTGGATTCGGATTTGTGGTGCAAGTTTGTTGAAGATGGTGAGGAAGGTGGGTGAAGTTTCGGTGTGTTAAGGGTTTGTTGAAGGTGTGCGTGGTTCACGATGATGGTTGAAGGAGGAAGAGGAAGGTTATGGAGTTTTTTGAAGGTGCTGTGAAATTGTTGTTGTGTTAGTTCGTGTTGTTGTTGAAGTTCGAACAGAGATGTAGATTTTGAGGGGGAGGAGAGGAAATGGTTTTTGTGTGTTGTGGTTGATTATCGCCTTAGTGATTGAAAGGTGTTTGTATGTTGTTGATGAAGAAAAAAATCAAGAGAGTGAGAGCAGCGTGATGGATTATTGGTAAGAAAAATGAGTGTATTCCTTGAGTCCAAATTGTGTAGGCGGTTATGCGTGGGACCATGTGAGTTTGTTGGATGAAAATGGTCCCGAAAATATCCTGAGTAATGGCATAGTGTGAGGGCCTTTTGTGTGAGCTGCGCATAACATGCGTCGTAGTGGAAATCTTGCACAAGCTGTAACATTATCCCTTTTTTGTTTCAATTTCTGTTATATATATTTTTGCTTTGATTCCTTCTTCAGTCCGTTTTGAATGGTTGGTGAAATATGCTCGTGCACGGTCCGTGTTTCGCTTGGCTTATTGCGTGATACCCGTTATTTCATTCAGCTGAAGTTATGCCTTTGCCTTGCATTTGACCTTATTTTCATGTGCGTTTCAGACACCCTTTTTGAGTTTTGAATGTTGTGTGCGTGATGGTGGTGATCACGTGTTCAGTTTGGCATCACCATTTATCCTTTCAATTCTTTCTCTTTTTTTTTTATAATTTTGATGACATAGAACAAATGTGTGTTTCTTTTTTTGGAACAAAAGGAAATGGGCCTAATGCAAATAAGCTTTATAGAAAATGACTTTCTAATGAGGGTTAATGGTAATAACAATAAGTGTGTTTGTATGAATAGATGGATAAGTATGGTTTAAGAAAAAATTATTTGAATATGAATGATAAATAAAAATGAATAAAGAAATTGTTATAAATTTTGATAAAAATAAATGGATAGAAAATTGAATTAAAATGGAAAGGATTATGATATAAATTGGATATGAACTTTGAATGGGCTTTTGGACTTGAAAAAGATTATGGTTATTAAAAACGGATGAATGGATAGGAAATAATGGAAATATTAGATATGAATATGAACATGAACCAGTATCACAATCCACTGATGCACATAATATGCCTGAGTTCAACCATACTCGAAACTCTTTCGGTTAAAATAAAACTCATAAGCCATTGAACAACTTGCTATTGAAGCAAACAAACCTCTGAATTAATCATCCTCTGAACACGTGATCAGCTAAGTCTTGAATCACTTTAAATTTGTCTGAATCAACCTCTCAGAAAATAAATTCACAGAGGAAGCATAGATGAGCTGACAACCTAGTTTTCCTGAACCAAACTTCTCATGAACTACGACTTGATAATTTGATAAATTCAGCATACAACACACCTTGAATTTGGGCATACACTAGCTGAGAAATAAGCCACTGCCACAAACAAACTTGCAGATGAAGTAATCCTCCAATAGTTTGACCAAGATCAGGTCAAACGTCCATCTGAATCGAATCATAACCGAATAACCACACTGAAATGAAATCACTGCCATGCTCTATGATGTGCTCCATGTTATGCTTCAATTTCAAAATGAATATGCAATGCAAAGTATGCGAGATGATATGCTAAATGCTATGAAAAAGAGAGGGAAAATTTAGGGTGTCTACAGCTGCCCCTATTCAATCATCAGTTAATCTGAAAAGGATGATAGTACGGGCTATCGACCATTCGAGATAAAATGTGGTTGAATACCAAAAGGACCCCGGAATTTGCACTCTGACGAAGAATGCAACACCGGGAAATGAACCCAACCAGATGACGCTCTGGGGATAAAAAGGAGAGGAAAAGCAGCCGAGCTTCTTCCAAGTTGAAACTGATATCTGGAGTAAGAATGCTAAGACAGACGAGTCTTCAAACAATCATGTGACGCCAGGAGCTGGACATACGAGTCCTCAAAGACTTCAAACAACATGATCTGAGACAGACGAGTCTTCAAACAATCCTGTGACGCCAGGAGCTGGACAGACGAGTCCTCAAACACTACACATAACATAAGACAGACGAGTATCCTTCGGATTTACCTGTTACGCCAGGACCGGTAATGCACTTAAGTCTATGGGATAGACATGCAATCAAGGTAGATGAACCTTCTTCATATATTATCTGCGGATATATGGTATAAGACAGACGAGTCTTCTTCGAGCAAACCTGTGACGCCAGGTGCAGCAACAATAATTGGTGCTTGAGACAGACGAGCCTCCTTCGGATTTACCTGTTACGCCAGGGCCGGTAACCATTTTGACATTAATCCCCACTGTCAGGATTTGAAACCTCTTCAATACAGACGAGTATTGGATGATCATCAAGATAACACAGACGAGTGCCAAAAGTCAATGATACAGACGAGTATCAGATGATGATCTGAGAAACACAAACGAGCGCTTCCGGCGATGATACAGACGAGTATCAGCCACTGGTATAGACGAACACCAGAAATTCAAACACAGACGAGCATTTGAAGTAGCAACAGAAATACCAGGATAAACAGCAAATCTTCACAATGCAGATATAAGCTAGCACAGACGAGTGCTAGGGATGATACATACGAGTATCCAGACAAAGCAGACGAGCTTCAACCATATAATCAACACAGACGAGTGCTGGGGATGATACAGATGAGTATCCAAACAAAGCAGACGAGCTTCAACAGGTAAACAACACAGACGAGTGCTGGAAATGATACATACAAGTATCCACAAATATCAGGCATACCAAACACAGACGAGTGTTGGGAAGTTGCAAACGAGCAACAATTGAAATACATATCAAGGCACAGACGAGTGCAACAAAGGATCCAATACCAAACACAGACGAGTGCAACAAAGGATCCAATACCAAACACAGACGAGTGTTGGGAAGTTGCAGACGAGCAACAACAAATGAGATATCACAACACAGACGAGTGTTAAGGGGGTTGCAGACGAGCAACAACAAATGAGGTATCCAAACACAGACGAGTGTTGGAAAATTGCAGACGAGCAAACAACAGATACTGCAGATGATGGTTGGAAATTGCAGGCGAGCAATAATATAGATCACGTCCAAACACAGACGAGTGTTGGAAGATTGAAGATGAGCAACAATAAAGCAGTATTATGCCCCTGCTGGGGAAAACAAACGAGCAATACCGAAGAGCTAACATAGACGAGTGTTGAAAGATGCAGACGAGCAACAAATAAAGCAGTAACATGTCCCTACTGGGGAAACTTTTGCTTAGGGATAATACAGACGAGTATTGAAAGACGCAGACGAGCGGTACCAATGCCTGATTGGCCACACGAGTTACAACTTTGCAGGGGAAGACAAGTCAGGAGGCCTGGACACCTCACTCTGACTGAGGTGATGAATACCTGACTGTATCATCAAAATACCAAAAGTACGGCAACTTTGCTGGGAAAATATTTCACTGACGGAGGTGAAAATCACTTATGAACTCTGTGGGGACAGGATCATCTTTAGACTTGACTGGGGATGAGGCTTTGTCAAACTCTTGCCAAGGAGGGAATTCTGACAATTCTAAGCTCTGTGGGAACGCAAGGCCTTCAGTTGCCTGTTTGGAAAACTTCACTGTGGAAAGATAACTCCGCTTGGGGATAAGAACTGTTCAATTAGCCTTGAAGTTCTGCAGGGGATACCACCTGTTCTAACTCAGCTGGGGATGTCAACCTTCTGGTATGGTTGAGAAAAAGATTTGGTGCTGCTCTGCCGAGGAGAGGCTTTGCTGGAGAATCAAAATAAGCCAAAATATGCCCCAAGTATGACGACTGTTTTGGGAAGATATGCCAATGAAAATTGGACTTTGACTGTAGAGAATACCAACTCCTCATGAGGAAATCTTGTCGGCTGAAAGAATATCTTTATGCTCGGGGAAGAAATAAACTTCCAATGCCCTGCTGGTAAAATAAATACCAGACATTCCCTGAAAATTAACACTGTGTTTCAAACTTCTGAGCCCAACAGTTGCAGACTGATTATCATGAGTGCATAAACATCCATTACTCTTCAATTACCAAACTGCATCAACCATGAAAAGATCGTCTTTAAAGGATTTTACAGAAGACATGGCATCCAGAATTGCCCCAGTGTCTTCAAACTCTTGCAGAAATTCATCATATCTTGAGATAACTGCCCCAGATTGTGTCTTGAAATGATTCTGCTCCACATCAGAGATAAAAAAGAAACCATGCGGTATGAAGATGCAATGCAAATGATGCAAGATGCGTACATATGCTCATGATGCTAAGGAAAATGAATATGCAAGCTACGGGAGCTAAAACAAGGATGGTTAGGCGGCCAAAGCTAGGTTGATTGAGATTTTTGTTTTTGGTTGCCAAGCAATTGGACTTAAATGGTGAATTACCAGACGAGAACTGGTTTATTGAAGGTAGGCCAACAGACGAAAACTGATGGGCAAAGAAATGAATCGTCATACGAGAACTGACTCCTTAGGTTCATTGTCAAACGAGAATTGACTCTGAAAAAAGAATGACTACCAGACGAGAACTGGCGTCCAAAAGGTTAATGAAAAGGTGACCAGACGAGAACTGGTTAAAAGATTCGCCTACCAGACGAGAATTGGTATTTGAAGTTGAATTTCCAGACGGGAACTGGATTTTGGATTTGTCTGCCAGACGAGGACTAGACTTTGAAAAGTTTTGCCAGACGGGAACTGGACTTTGAACGGTTTGCCAGACGAGAACTGGACTTTGAATGGTTTGCCAGACGAGAACTGGACTTTGAACGGTTTGCCAGACGAGGCCCTCTGGATGTGAGACTGATGTTTGTGGGGAGTTATGCTCAATGAAAATATGATGTATATGCTCTATATGCGACATGAAACCAGTATGCAAATGATTTATGCAATGCTCATGAAAAACTAGAAAAACTCCCAAGGATAGGAAGAAAGGATCTTAGCGACAAGGCTTCTGGTTGAGAAGGGTGACAAGGCGAGGGTGGGTAGCATGATTTCCCAATACTCGTCTTGAACTTCTAAAGTTTGCCCCTGGGAGGTGAGTCTCTGAACAGACTGTCACTGATTATCCAATTCCTAGAATAGCAGACTTGGATGCTCGGGGAGAACTGCACTTAGTGATCTCTGGAAGTGTCCTGCCCCGGTATGAGCGTGGAAGCGACTTGACTTATTCTGAATGAGCATTGGAAGAAATCATCCTTAGTCAATAGAAAATTTGGGTGTCCTGCCCCTGCTTGGCAGATTCAGCCCTGATCAACTGGCTTTGAATGATGTTCCTCAATCAACTGATGCTTGGGAACTTACCTTGACGGATACCTTGGTCAATGAAATGACTGGATAACATGCCCCAGTTTCACAGGCCTACAAGATACTCTTGAGTCTGGCTATCAATGTTGAATGATCAAGTTCCCTCACGATTGCTCTTTGTAGGAACTTTCCTGATGTCACAAACTGACTTGCAATTAAAACTATTCATTTACAAATGGTAATTTTAATGCAGTGCACATGCAAGTTTTGAAAATTTATTTATTTTAATGTTGTGACAGTGTGTGACAAATGGACGATTAGTCCAAACGTAGTGCTGAGTTAGCAAATCGTTAGGAGTCAGTTTACGCAACCTTGTCGTAGTATGCTTTCAGAATTGAACCTGATTCAATTAGGACTTCTAAGGGTTATGACGTGGCTTGGTTCACGGTTTTAGAAAGAAAGATTTATGGATCAAAGTTTTTCTGAGCCCACCCATTCTCCTTGATGTTCTCCAGTCCTATATTCAGCTAATTCGACCTATGCGCTCGCCTCTCGACAGGGTTTTGTAATGGTTGAGGAACCATTGACGTTGACAGTTTAAGCACCCATGAGGTTTCTTGGAGTAACAGTCACCCCATTGTCTTTGTGTCTGGTCACACGACTTTGTTCTAATGGAACTTTTCTTTCTGATTTTTATTCCCTAACTTTTGCCTGGACTGATTCTTTTTTTTTTGAATTTTTTTTTCGATTTTGAAGTCCAGCGGGATGCCCTAACTTTTGCCTAAGTCATTTGTTTTCACTTTTTTTTTTTGACTTAGCGGGCTTTATTTATCTTTTTTTTTCTTTTGATCTTTTTTTGAACAAATCGTGCGACACTGGTTTGTCTGACTTGCTTTACAGGGTAATGACTGCCTCATTCCTTTTTTTGTTGAGGGGTAACCATTGTGGTTTTACGTCCCTTGACCTCTTGAGGTGTATTGAATAAAGGTAATGGATCCTCGGATGCACACTCCTTTGGAAATTCGAACGCTTGGTCAAATTAACGGATAACTACCCTGCCCCGGGTTGGATGTGAGGGTTTTTTCGTTCAGAAAAGAACTCCTACTTCAAGGCTCAAAAGGGTTGACGAGGGTTTATCTCCCTTATATCTCCGGTGTTTGGGAATTGAAACAATTCCTGTACATCGTCAGCAGGTTCTAAACCGAAAGCATACCTTCAACAATTATGGGTATTCAGTTGTCATCATCCTCCCTCAAACCTACTAAACAACAGTGAAATAAATGGGAGGTATATGGATGCAATTTTTTTTGTTTTTTTTAATGCAAGTAAAGAAAAATGAGCGAATGCGACATAATTGATTCAAAAAGTGCAAGATCACTACATTAACATTACCATTTAAAATAACGATGCTTAAAAGACAAGTAGCTGCTAATAGGAAAGAAACTACAATGCAAATGATAAAAGGATACAGTGATCACCAACTCTGATGACATTTTGCTGTCTGAGACACCGAAATCAGGAGACGCTCCTCTGTAGTCTTTGAACTCAATCAGGCGAGAGGTTGACGTGCACAACCAAGCTTCCTTCTGGAAAGGATATGTAGCCCTTGTCGATCAACTGTTGTACTTTGGCTTGAAAAGCTTTGCAATCTTCAGTTGAATGCCCCATTGATCCACCATGATACCCGCACTGCTCATGAGGATTGTACCCTGGAGGGTACAACTCTGACAACGGCTTGAGAGGCTTAGGAACCACCAAAAAGCTTTGAATTAGATGTGGCAAGAGTTCATTGTATACCATGGGAACTGGATGAAGAGGAGAATTCCTTCTTTCCAGATTGTTGTGAGGCCTAGGCTGGCTCTGAAGTTGATTCTGAGGTCTTCGACCATGAGCTTGCAGATGTGGACGAGGAGGAATCCAGGATTTTTGATATGGTGCTCTGAGCATTGCCGAATGCCCATAAGAGTAACCAGACCTAGGAACGAATGATCTCTGAGAAGATGTTGGTCCAGAATATTCAATATTTTCCATGACTGCACTAACGTCATCCTCTTCTTCCCCTTGGGAGCTAACAATAGATTCACCTTCACTAGCTGGGATGTTCGAAGAGTCATGTATCTTTCCACTTTTGAGTAGGCTTTCGATGTGTACTCCAACTTTTATCAAATTAGAGAAGCTTGATGTCCAGATGCTACTCATTCTTTCCAAGTACGTTCCTTGCAACGTGCCCACGAACAGGTCCACTAATTCTCTGTCTTAAAGTGGTGGTTGCACTTGGGCTGCCAATTCTCTCCACCGTTGTGCATATTCTCTGAAAGATTCACCACTCCTCTGAGATAGGCTCTGCAAGTGCGTGCGACTGGGCGCCACGTCCACATTGTACTGGTATTGCTTTACGAAAGCTCTGGATAAATCATTCCAAGATCGGATATGACTGCTTTCCAAATCCATATACCAATTTAAGGATGCCCCGCTTAAACTTTCCTGAAAACAGTGAATCATCAGCTTATCGTTGCGGGCATAAGAAGTCATTTTTCTGCAGAACATCACCAAATGACGCTTCGGGAAACTGACACCAGTGTATTTCTCAAACTTCGGAGTCTTGAAATCTGGAGGAATGACAAGACCAGGCACAAAACACAGGTTTATAACATCAAAACCAAAGGCATCAGGATCCGCTAAGGCTTTAAGTTGCTCATCCAACACACGAAACCTTTCAGCAGGATCAAAAGCTTGTGGATCCTTGGTTTTCACAAGAGGGATTGCCCCTTGGAAGTTCGGCATAGGGAAAGCAAAACTCTGATAATCTGTAAAATCAGAAGAAGATGAAGGTCCACCTCGGACAATAATGGTTCAGGTACATTCTGATTCACGATCGGGGTCTGTGCAGGCTGAGCTTGAGCAAGATTGTTCACTTGTGGAAGATCCTCATCAGGAGAAAGACCATACAGAGGATTGGTCACCAAAGTGAAACCAGGTGGAAACTCAACATTCTGACGGTTGCTCTCTGACATAGCTACTGATGGCTTTCAAACTGACCCTTCTTAACTTTTGACACTGTTCAGTCTAGCTTCACACACTCTGTCGTCTTCTAACTGTTACCACTTGTTCAAACTGAGTACCGGGAAATCAGCTGGCTGGTCATGGACAAAAGGGGAAGGATGAGCTCTCTGGAAGAAGGAAATGCAATGCTGATGCAAATGCGAAATGCAAAATGATAATGCAAAAGATGCAAAGACATGGGATCACAGCTGGAAATTTCCTGGAATCTGGGATACTGAACCAAGAATCGAGTGTCTGTAACCACAAGATCTCTGTATAATAACCCAAAATAGTAGCCGAGAACCAAAGGTTAAGAACTTCAGGGTCATAGTGACCGGATCAAAACATAGAACTGCACTGGCAATGAGGGTATGCTGAGGTCATGGTTCCTGCAAACCTGTAAACCCCTCCCAATCTCACTGGTAGGCTCCGGGTCAGACATCACGGACTCTCAAAGCCGAATAGCAATAATACTTTCACCATTTCCGAGAAATGGCTCATGACCAAATCAGGGAATCGGTTTGGCATTATATACTACGCAGGGAGGACTCAGCTGAGTCCAGGACACAAGGTCATCCTATGCGATCCCCAGGTGGGCCCTCAGATGTGAATGGGTTTGCCACAAAATGTGGGCTGCCACTGTCATCACTAAAGAGGGATGTTTCCACAAGGTTCTCAGTGATCGGTCCCCAGCTGCACATAACTGTCAGGGTTATGTAATGAGAGAGGAAGATCCCCAAATCAAGACATTTCCAAGACAATCGCAACCTGGGTGTGGAACTCACTACTACCCCCATGACAAGATCTCATGAGGCCAAAGTGGAACCACTCTAAGTCCTATGGTGCACTCGAGTCGGGTACTTGGCTCATATCTCTCAAGAATAAGTAACACCCATCCCACCAAAGAAAACCAGTCCAGACAGTCCAGTATATATACATGATGCAGTAAATAAAGACTGAAAACTGTAAATAAAGCTATAAATAAAGCTGTAAATAAACAACAATAAAATACAACAAGCCACAACAAACAAACATCACCCAATGAAACAGAAACACACAAGCACTAGGAGAGACTCATAGGGGAACCAGAGATCATCTGGTGTGCAGTCCCCAACAGAGTCTCCAGCTGTCGCTCCTCGGATTTCCATCCTGGTACAAACGCGAAAGTGGCGCGGAAAAAGAATAGAGTCGCCAGCCAGGCATTTTTATCCTAAAAGAATGGGAATGGTAATGCTGCACAAACCAGAAGAAAAGAAAAGGAAGGACACGGGTCCTGCGAACCAAAGAGACTGAGTTCGGGAGTCGGTTACGACCTGGGAAGGTATTAGCACCCAGATCGTCCGCCGTACCCGACGGGATCCACGCTTGCAAAAGAAACTGTTTCAAAGGGTGAGGGTATGAAAACTGCAGCAAAAGAAATGAAAATGAAAAGAAATTGGAACTGGAAAAGAAATGAAATAAGAAACAAAGAGAAAAATGTAGGGAAAATAAAGATTGTGCTCGAACGGGCCCTACCCCGCTGCCTACGTACCTCATCAGGATAATGAGGATCAGAGACGCCGTAGTTCCCCTAACTAGGGGTACCAAAGGAAATTGCTTGTGAATTAAGGCTTGAACTGCCTATGCCAATGCTCAGGTGTTGCAGGCTCGGACGACGAGTGCGTAACCGTCTTGCAAAATGACAAGTAGGAGCAAGTTCGCGGACGGAGCTAATGAGGTGAGAAAAGAATTCCCGAAGGAAAGACGCTTATTGTTTGTTTGTGTTTTTTAGAAGCTTTTATGAGTGTGTCACAAGGAGGTGAACTCAAGCTCTCTTCAATGGAATGTGCACTTGTCACTACATTCCAAGATGGAATAATAGAACAAGCACACTCAAGTAAGGAGAAGATCCCCAAAACTTGAACCCAAAGACTAGGGCTTAGGCTCACTAACTTGTTTACTTATTAAGTGTTTTGGTTATTTACAAATGAAGAAGTGTTTTTTATGCTTTTCTTTTATGAAGAAGATACTTTGATCAGACTTGTGCATCACAAGGTAAACTTGTACTATCCCAAGATGGGAAGACTACAAGCATACCTCATGGGATAAGGCTATGGATCAATGCACCACTTCAAACTTATTAAAGTGTTTTTTAAATTTATGAGATGAGAAGAGAAGAAAAACCAAAAAAAGATAATAAAGGTAAAAGCTAACGGGAAAAGTCTAATCCTAATATTCACATGCTCGGATGGTCCTAGGTTAGTGAGGCTCACTATCCTAATGAAGGAGAAGAAAAGAAGAAGATGAAAGGAGAAGCTCCATGGTGGCCTAAGCACACCCCAAGCAAGATAAGAGTAAAAGAAGATGAAGAAGAAGAATAAAGATGAAGAAGAAATAAGATAAAGAGATGAGAATGCGAAATGGAGATAAGATGAAAAATGAACAAACAGAGCCTACACTAGTAGGACTTCCAGATGCAACAGCATGCACTAAATAAAACTGGGCCCCATCGGTACCTAACGGAGAAGGTCCGTTGCCTCTTCAATATGCTCATAAAATTCATGAATACTTGTCTAAGGTACCAAACTCGAGGCGTGCACCAAAATTACCAATCAACCGGAATCTTCATGCCAAGTCATTATCAATGTCACAACTTGCATCAACGATCGCACAAATAAGTCAACAAATAATTAACAAATTAATCACAGGGTCATTATCACACGACACCACCATCAAGATCGGGAAATGAACCTACAAAACGTCAAACGCAAACTAAAACCAAAGTTAGACATAAATCTATTTAATTACACTAATCGAAATCAAAACAAAGTTAGAAAAATTAAAAAAAAGAAGATAATAACCTAATTTAATCCTAAATCTAATTCTTTATAAAATATTACCAAAGTTAATTAATAAACAAAAATAATAAAGAAAATCTAATTGAAATTAAATTTTAAGGTTAACTAAAATATGGTAAAATTCTAAATCAAACTTTTATTAATCAAAATTTAATTACAAGTTAAACTAGACAAAATGTTAAACAAAATAATAAAAAAAAACAATAGAAGGGGAGGGAGTGTCTGGGCCGATGGAATGAGGCAATGAATAGCAATATTCCGACGGGCTTGGCCCGGTCCAAGAAGTTGGTCGCAGGTGGATGTGAAGCATGGATCTTGATGGGTCATTCTGCACCAACAATAATCAATAAAAGAAATAATTAAATGACAAAATGGAAAGAAAATGGAAATAAAAAAGGGAGAACAAAATCACATCGGTCAGAAAAACAAAACGAAAAGCAAAACAGGGCAAGCGATCCCCTTCTGCTTCCTTCTTCAAAACGCGATGGCAGTCGCCTCTCACTCAAATCTTCAATGTCAACGTCACACTTGAATCGCGTCGTTCGCGGTGGATCAACCTCCTTCACCGATGCCGGAACCGTCTTCCGCCAAGGATTCAACGGAAAAATAAATCACTGCGGCTCATCTCTCAAATCGTTACTTCGATTTCGTTATCCGGGTGAGTTGCGATTTGGGTCCGCCTCTGAAACCCTCTCAGTCTCTCTTCAATCTTGGTTCAAACCCTCTATTCTTCTACTCTGTTTCTGCTCTGTGATCTGTGTTTGAGGGTGTGGATTCGGTTGAAAGAGGGGTTGTTGGAGGAGGTTTTGAGTTGTTGTTGTAGCGGAATAGAGAAGGGTGCGAGAGAGAGAAGATTAAGGGTGGTTTAAGGATGAAGGATTTGAGCGGAGGTTGTTACGAATGGGAGTTTAATGAAGATGAACAGGGTGGATTCGGATTTGTGGTGCAAGTTTGTTGAAGATGGTGAGGAAGGTGGGTGAAGTTTCGGTGTGTTAAGGGTTTGTTGAAGGTGTGCGTGGTTCGCGATGATGGTTGAAGGAGGAAGAGGAAGGTTATGGAGTTTTTTGAAGGTGCTAAGAAATTGTTGTTGTGTTAGTTCGTGTTGTTGTTGAAGTTCGAACAGAGATGTAGATTTTGAGGGGGAGGAGAGGAAATGGTTTTTGTGTGCTGTGGTTGATTATCGCCTTAGTGATTGAAAGGTGTTTGTATGTTGTTGATGAAGAAAAAAAATCAAGAGAGTGAGAGCAGCGTGATGGATTATTGGTAAGAAAAATGAGTGTATTCCTTGAGTCCAAATTGTGTAGGCGGTTATGCGTGGGACCATGTGAGTTTGTTGGATGAAAATGGTCCCGAAAATATCCTGAGTAATGGCATAGTGTGAGGGCCTTTTGTGTGAGCTGCGCGCATAACATGGGTCGTATTGGAAATCTTGCACAGGCTGTAACATTATCCCTTTTTTGTTTCAATTTCTGTTATATATATTTTTGCTTTAATTCCTTCTTCAGTCCGCTTTGAATGGTTGGTGAAATATGCTCGTGCACGGTCCGTGTTTCGCTTGGCTTATTGCGTGATACCCGTTATTTCATTCAGATGAAGTTATGCCTTTGCCTTGCATTTGACCTTATTTTCATGTGCGTTTCAGACACCCTTTTTGAGTTTTGAATGTTGTGTGCGTGATGGTGGTGATCACGTGTTCAGTTTGGCATCACCATTTATCCTTTCAATTCTTTCTCTTTTTTTTTATATAATTTTGATGACATAGAACAAATGTGTGTTTCTTTTTTTGGAACAAAAGGAAATGGGCCTAATGCAAATAAGCTTTATAGAAAATGACTTTCTAATGAGGGTTAATGGTAATAACAATA
Organism: Lathyrus aphaca; assembly: GCA_963966055.1. Lineage (NCBI taxonomy): Eukaryota > Viridiplantae > Streptophyta > Magnoliopsida > Fabales > Fabaceae > Lathyrus > Lathyrus aphaca. The sequence goes on along the minus strand of OZ014525.1, from coordinate 111,346,283 downwards.
AGTGTGTTTGTATGAATAGATGAATAAGTATGGTTTAAGAAAAGATTATTTGAATATGAATAATAAATAAAGAAATTGTTATAAATTGTGATAAAAATAAATGGATAGAAAATTGAATTAAAATGGAAAGGATTATGATATAAATTGGATATGAACTTGGAATGGGCTTTTGGACTTGAAAAAGATTATGGTTATTAAAAACGGATGAATGGATAGGAAATAATGGAAATATTGGATATGAATATGAACATGAACCAGTATCACAATCCACTGATGCACATAATATGCCTGAGTTCAACCATACTCGAAACTCTTTCGGTTAAAATAAAACTCATAATCCATTGAACAACTTGCCATTGAAGCAAACAAACCTCTGAATTAATCATCCTCTGAACACGTGATCAGCTAAGTCTTGAATCACTTTAAATTTGTCTGAATCAACCTCTCGGAAAATAAATTCACAGAGGAAGCATAGATGAGCTGACAACCTAGTTTTCCTGAACCAAACTTCTCATGAACTACGACTTGATAATTTGATAAATTCAGCACACAACACACCTTGAATTTGGGAACACACTAGCTGAGAAATAAGCCACGGCCTCAAACAAACTTGCAGATGAAGTAATCCTCCAATAGTTTGACCAAGATTAGGTCAAACGTCCATCTGAATCGAATCATAACCGAATAACCACACTGAAATGAAATCACTGCCATGATCTATGATGTGCTCCATGTTATGCTTCAATTTCAAAATGAATATGCAATGCAAAGTATGCGAGATGATATGCTAAATGCTATGAAAAAGAGAGGGCAAATTTAGGGTGTCTATAATGCCGTGGTGGAAAATAGAAGTCGGGAAGATCCTGAAAATTAGTAGTGCCATGCTCCCAAAGAGGCGGACCGAATATGTCATCGTTTCCCGGGGAAGCAGTTCGCCATGTACGAGTTCGCCTTCCGAGAGGCGGGGATCAGGCTGCCCTTCAATTCCTTCCAGATGTCTATCTTCAAGTGGCTCCGGTTAGCGCTGTCCCAGTTACACCCCAATGCCCTTGCTTTTATGCGGGCGTTTGAGTTGGTCTGTCGCTTCCTCGGTATTGGGTGTACCCGGGCTCTCTTCTTCCATGTTTTCCATCTCCAACGGTCCGGTCTTCGGGGGCGTCACAACTGGGTCTCTTTCAAACAGCCTGTGCGCTTGTTCAAGACGTGCGTAGATTCTGCCCGTCATTTCAAGGGTCGGTGGTATGTAGTGAGACCGATCACCCATGTTGCTCTGCATTCCCTTTATTACTACAAACGGGATGCAGATGGGGAGGACAAATTGATTTCGAAGATACCGCTGAGGTGGCAGCGCGACCATTTTGATCTCACCACCAGCCACTATAGGATTAAGTTCTCGATGCTGGGTGTCGAGGATAGGCTCGCTTATAAGAAGTTGGTTGAGTACGTGCAGAGCTTCAACCTGGCGGTCTGGACGGATCGAAAGGGTGTGCCTTATGTTGACGAGGCCGGGATGCCGATCTGCGAGGCCCGTCTTATTAACACCAAGGCTTTGCTCGAGTGTAGAACCGAGGAGAAAGCCATGGAATTGTTGGGTGGTGTAACACCCCAAATTTGCCCTCTCATTTTCATAGCATTTAGCATATCATTTGCATATTTCGCACTACATCATTAGCATAGAAAGATGACGCATAACATTCATTGTTGAAGCATAGCATAGGCTGGCATGGATTTCTTCCAGGTGTGGTTGTTCGATTGGTGATTCGATTCAGATGGACGTTTGATCCAATCATGGTCAAACCGTCATGAGATTTCTTCAAGTGCAAGTTACGTGTGTTAGTGGCTTATCTATCAAGTAATGAGCATTTCAATGTTGAGCCGTGATTGTATGCAAAATTCATCAGTTATCAGGCAGTGTTTGGTGCGAAATTGGTTCGAATCTTCAATAATCGTCAGTTCATCAGTGGCTTGTTTGTGGATTTATTTTCCTCAAATAATCTGGGAAATTTTTAGAGGATTTCAGTGATTGTGGCCGAGTTTGGCAAGTTGATTCAGTGGTTTAGTATTGGCTTCGTTCATCATTAGCAGTGGCTTGTGAACAAAATAGAGATTGGTTTTGGACTCAAATTAGCTTTTCCTATCCATAATCTTTAATCCATTATCATATCCACATTTTCATTTGCTTTTCTTTTCCAACCATAATCCATTTTTTTATTTTTTACCAAAAACAATTCATATTCACGCCCAATTTAATTGATTATCCATTTATCCAAGTTTTATCAGATAACTCATAAAAATCCCTTTCCAATTTTCCATTATTTTGTAATATCCCATTTTATATTTATTCATTTTTAAACAAGTCATTTTCATAATCAATATCTTTTTTCTTAAACCCATTATAACAATCTACCCCATTTTCTTTTTTCTTTTTTTCCTATAACACACATCATGTTTTTTCTCATTCCAAACAAAATTAAAAAAAAAAGAAGAAACAATCAGGCCCATAAGCCTTTCAAACACAGCTACAACACACGTGCATCAAATGCCCAGCCGCAGCTTCATGAAATTCACCCAGCCTCAAAAAAAAACCAGACCCATCAAGCCATTTCCCACACAAGTCCAAGCCGCGGCAAGTAAAAATGATTCACAGGCCCCACACCAAAACGCCGCCCAGCTGTACCAGCTTCAAAATAAACCGCAGCTTCCAAACTCCCTACGCCAGTCATAGCCTATGCCGCAGCCAACAATACAAATAACAAAAGCCAGCTGCAGGAAGCCTAAGCAAGCAACTTCATCAATTTCGCAAGCCAACGTGCAAGGCAAGCCAAAATCCAAACATCCTGTACGCAAACAACACGCAGACCATGTACCGAACGGAAAAGCAACAAAAACGCAGGAAGGAAAATAATGAACTAAACAAGAAGAGAAATAATAGAATTCAAAAGATCAAAAAAATAGATATAACGAACGTAACAGAATGAAAGAAAAGAAAAAAAAGAAAAGTTTGTTACACAGAAAAATAACGGAAAACCTCTCTTTCTCGAATCTTCATCCTCAACCTCATTTCATCTATTCTGTTACAACAAAAAAGACTCCACTCTCCATACACAAAAGAAAACTCTCCCACATCGACTTCATCACCAATAACAGGTTCATCACTCATCATTGTTTTCCTTAACAAGCAATCAAGAAGCAAGCTCATCATCAATCATCATCAACACAACTGATTTCGAGCTTCATCGTCAACTAGTTGATTCGGCAATCCTCTTTGCCATCACTGCTCCATCAACAACAATTCAAAGGCATCACTGAGAGGAGAAGGAGGATAACGATAAAAACGGAAGAAATCAAGACTTACGAGAAAGCATTCCTCATCAACGTCATCAGTCAGCCAAACCAATTTTCTTCGGCAATCCTGGATTCAATTTCAGAGGTCTTATCTTCGTCAATCATTACGTTGAGCCGGCCTCGCCATAGACTTCATCGAGATCGAACCGGCATCATCAACGACGAACTGGCTTCTTCGTCGTGCTTCATCAGTTGCAACGCCAAACCGCATCAACATCTTCGAGTCGACAATCGAAATCTTCAGTGCACATCGGAGGCGAACTCACTGTCAATCTCGTAGCACTTCAAAGCTGTGTTCATCATCAGCATCACGCCTTCAACACGAATCATAATTTAATGCTAAGCTTCAAGCCTACATAATCGGCCAGCAGCATCTTCCTCCCGTCTTCGTTGCGTCTCCAACAAAGGCTTCAACGCATCAACCAAGGCCTCATCATTTCCGTCATCATCTTCGTCTGGTTTTGTCAACGTACAGCCGGCGCGGTTCACGGCGTCGTAGGTTGGTTCTGATCTTCCTTTGCGTGATTTCCTTGTTGTTGTTGCATTTTGTTTATGGTGAATTCGTGGCTTTGAATTTTGTGATCTGTTTGGTCGGGTGTTTGTTTGTGAATCGAAATCCGGATTTGAGTTTAGAGAGTTATTTGAGCAAGGTTTTGTGTGGTGGTTTTGTTGGTTGGAGGAGATCTCCGGCGATTGAAGCACGGCGGTGCAGAGGAAGAAGGTGATGAACGAGAAGTTGAGAGGAAGACGAAGAGGGAGACGCCGGGAGGGGAAGAGGATTCGGCGGCGGCGGGCTGCTTTAGGGTTAGGGGAGGCAAGTTGGAGAGTTAGAGAGGCAGCTTATATTGGTGTTGCTGTATGTTTGTTTAGGTTAATAATCAATTAGAATATTGTTTAGAAATATATATAATGTTTAGTGTTTAGAATAAGCTGTTTAGAAAGATTAAAGAGCTTAATTAGTTTAATTTGTTTAGAATAAGCTGTTTAGAAAAGAAAAATGTTTAGATAATCTGTTAGGAAATAGAAATAGGTTAATTGGTATAATTAGTTAATAATTGTTCAGAATTTATTTAGTTAATATTTGTTTAGAATTTGTTTAGGATAATATTTGTTTAGAATTTGTTTAGTTAATAATTGTTTAGAATTTGTTTAGGTTAATAATTGTTTAGAATTTGTTTAGGATAATAATTGTTTAGAATTTGTTTAGGAGTAATAATTGTTTAGAAAATAGAATAGATTAGTTAGTATAATTGTTAGATAATTGTTTGGAAAATATGAAAGGATAGAGATTAGTAATTGTTTAGAAAACTGTTAGGAAATATAAAAAACTTAATTAGTAGAATAATGGTTTAGAAAATAGAAATAAGTGATTAGAATGTTGTTTAGTTAAGTTGATGCATTGTTTAGAAAAATGTAATAGAATTAATTAGTATAATGTTTAGATAACTGTTTAGGAATACAAAGAGTTTCACTAAATAAAAGTTTAGAAAATAATAGCTTTAGTTAATCTAATATTGTTTAGTTAATGTAAAATGTTTGGGATTTTGAATAAGCTTTAGGAATTTTAATATAATAGAATAGATTAGTTTAATTATTGTTTAGAAAATATAATGGAGTTTAGTTGATATTTGTTTAGATAATTGGTTAGGATAGTAATGGTTTAGAAAATATAAAGAATTAATTTGGATAATTTGTTTAGAAATATAAAAAAGCTAGAGTAGTATAATTTTGTTTAGAAAATATAAAGAATTAATTTGGATAATTTTGTTTAGAAATATAATAGAGTTTAATTAGTTTAATTGTTAGAATAATTGTTTAGAGTATTTTGTTTAAGATTAATTAGAGTAATGATAATGTTTAGAGAATAAGAAGTTTAAAAAAAAGTTGTTTGTGTGTTCAGACCTGGGCCCATACCAGGTTGATTTTCGCACCCCACTCCCTGCTAGGCCCATTCGGATTACACTTTCAAGCCCTACTGTCTGCACCTCCCTCTCATTTCTTTTAATTCTCTTTTCTTCACTTAATTTCTTTTTTATTCAGTTTGCTTTTAATTCATTAAAAATACAAATATTCATCCAAAAATTCCCAAATAAATCATAGATGTTCCTTTGTGTCTCTAAAATTTTGTAACATTTTTATTTTATTTTTTTCATTGATTAGCGTGCCAGAATTAAATCACCAATGTATATAGCTTCATTTGCTTCATTTCTTGACCAGCCTGTCTTGTTGATTTTCTATAGACTTCAATATTTGGAGTTTTGATCCCATTCTTTTTGCATTGTGTTCCTAAGATCTTCTAGTTTTCATGTGATTTTCTCAGAATTTTTAGGAATTTATTTCTTGAGTTTTGATCTGGTATCTTGTGATGTAAGTTTTCTGTCCTAGCTTGTGTTTATACATTTATTTGACCTATTTCCTTTCTGAATTTTTGCAAATCCTTTTGGCAAGTTGATATAATGTGTTTCATGATCATTTGGTTTCAGTTGTGGAATTTTTAGATGGCTGGTTGTTTATTTGTGGATTTTTATTCTCACCTTATCCCATTTTGCTTCTTTTGGTTTGGTAGATCTCTTATAAGCTTAGAAGGGCACTTGTGCCAACTTTTTCTTCTTGTTTGGGGTTCCTTTGGGGTATGGATACCTTCCTGGTCCTAGGATAGATCTTGGTTCTTCTAAATTTTTGAGTTTGCTTTATATTCAAGTCATTTGTTTCTCTAAGTGCTTAAATTCCATCTTTTGGTTCCATGGCTTTTATTTTGATATTGTTGGGTATTATGCGACTTCTCTCTTCATCTTTCTGGACTCTTAGGCCCTTCTTTATACCATTTTGATTCTGGTTTTGAACTTTGTGCTTGTATTCATTTGTGTATGCTAACCTTGCAGGGGCTATGGTAAGTGTGAGATGTGGGAATTGAGTTCCACATCTCCAATTTTTATCTCTTCCTTTTATGTTTATGTGAACTAACTTTCTTTTGTTGGGCCTAGGCCTTTTCTCATCCCTTCTTCTATCTTCTTCTTCCTTCTTCATTAGGATAGAAACCTCACTAACCTTTAGGATATCCATGCATGTGAATACTTAGGATTATTTTAGTCCCCCTTTAGAGCTTTTCCTTTGAGATCCTTTGGTGCTCTCTCTTCTCATCTTCAAACTTAATTCTAATTCATTTAATAAAGGTTGAGTACTTTCATGTGACATGAGACTTTGCTATGAGATGCTCACATGCGTTCCATTTCGGGGCGAGGTGTGAGTCATCACTCGTGGTGGATAGGTCTTAGCATGAATACCTCACAAAGAAAAGCTAAAAAACACTTCTTAACCAAAAAACCACAAAAATACTTAATAATGGTAATAGGCCAGTGTGCTTGAGCCTTCACTTGTGGGACTAGCTTTGGGGATTTCCTCCATAGATAGGTGTGCCTCTTGCGCATTCCATTTCGGGATGATGTGAGATGTACACATCCCATTGAGTAAGACTTAGGTACATTTACCTATGCAAACCTACACCCATAAAAGCTACTAAAAAACACAAACAAACAATAAGCGTCTTTCCTTCGGGAATTCTTTTCTCATCTCCTTCGCTCCGTCCGCGAACTTGCTCCTACTTGTCACTTTGCAAGACGGTTACGCACTCGTCGTCCGAGCCTGCAACACCTGAGCAATGGCATAGGCAGCTCAAGCCTTAATTCACAAGCAATTTCTTTTCTACCCCTAGTTAGACGAACTACGGCGTCTCTGATCCTCATTTATCCCTTTGAGGTACGTAGGCAGTGGGGTAGGGCCCATTCGAGCACAATCTTTATTTTCCCTACATTTCCCCTTTTTTCCATTCTCTTTTTCAGTTCTTTTCTCATTTCTCATTCCCATTCCAGTTAGCGGTTTTATTCAGCAGCAGTTATATTTTCTCACCCTTTGAAACAAACAAGCAAGCGTGGATCCCGTCGGGTACGGCGGACGGATTGGGGTGCTAATACCTTCTCAATTCGTAACCGACTCCCGAACTCAGATCTTTGGTTCACAGGACCTTGTCCTTTCCTTCTTCCTCAGGTTTGTGCAACATTACCTTTCCCATTCTTTCGGGATAAAAATGTCTGGCTGGCGACTCTACCTTTCCGCGCCACTTTCGCGTTTGTACTAGGATGAAAATCCCGGGAGCGACAGCTGGCGACTCTGCTGGGGAAAGCAAACCAGATGATCTCTGGTTCCCTTGTGAGTCTCTCCTAGCGCTTGTTTGTTTATGTTTCTTTGGGTGATGTTTGTTTGTTGTGGCTTGTTGTATTGTATTGTTGTTTGTTTACAGCTTTATTTACAGCTTTATTTACAGTTTTCAGTATTTATTTTCCGCATCATATATATCATACTGGACTGTCTGGACTGGTTTTCTGTTTGGTGGGATGGGTGATACTATTTCTGAGAGATAAGCCAAGTACCCGGCTTGAGTGCACCCTAGGATTAGAGTGGACATATTGTACTCGTATGTGGCATGATGAGTGGCGATGTGTTTCACGCCCAGACTGCGATTGTATTGGAAATATCTTGTGTGGGGATTTCCTCCACTTCGGGATAGGACCTTGATAGTTATGTGCATCTGGGGACCGATCATTGAGAACCTTTGTGGAAACAACCCTCTCCAGTGGTGACAGTGGCAGACCACATTTTGTGGCAAACCCATTCGCACCCGAGGGTCCACTGGGGACTCGCATAGGATGGCCTGGTTCTCTTATAGGAACTCAGTCAAAGCATCTGGTCGTATGACATTAGTACTGTATCCTGCGGGCTGAATGTACTATTGTTTCTCGATTGCAGCGCTTGAAGTTGAGAACTTATAAGGGATGCTTGTTTTTCCCGGACTCAGCTGAGGCCTCCCTGCGTAGTAATAATGCCAAACCGATTCCCTGATTTGGTCACGAGCCATTTCTCGGAAATGGTGACAGTATTATTGCTATTCGGCTTTGAGAGTCCGTGATGTCTGACCCGGAGCCTTTTACCCGTGAGATTGGGAGGGGTTTACAGGTTTGCAGGAACCCTTGACCTCAACATACACTTCATCATCAGTGTGATCTTATGTTTTGATCTGGTTACTATGGTTCTGGAGTTCTTGATCCTTGGTTTTGAGTTCTTATCAGATGGTTATTATTCAGAGGGCATATATCATCAGATACTTGGTTCTCAGCTCAGTGTTCCGTATCCCGACAGACACCAGTTCTCGATCACTTGCCAGCTGCATACATACCATCATGGCATTTTAGCATACATGTTCAGTTATTTCTGAGGATCTCATCCCTGAATTATTGTTGTTGGATTTGTTGTACTAAATATGGATTGAAGCAGATAGATTCTTTGGAAATAACCGAACATGGCATCTCATAGCATTTGCATTGCATTTCTGTTCAGCAAGCAGGGCTCATCCGTTCTTTGTTCACCATCTACAGTTGAGACTCCAGTTCTCGTATCAGACTTGAAGCAACTTTTGAGGAGATCATGGACCCTGGAGAGAAAAGCCAGTCTGCAAGTGTTGGGTTGACAAAAGATCAGTGGGACCAACTTTTGGAGGCTATGATGACTTTGGCAAGGCAGGATGACCGTAATTCCGCTCAAGCTCAGCCTGTACAGACCCCTGTTGGGAATCCAGATGTTCAAGAGCGCCAGGTCGCCCGAAGCGGACATTCTTCTTCTGTTGATGCTGCAGATTATCACAGTTTCGCTTTCACTATGCCAGATCCCCAAGAGGCAATCCCTGTAGTGAGACTCCCAGATCCACGAATTGTGGAGAGGGAAGAAAGATTCCGTGTGTTGGAAGAAGAGATCAAAACCCTTCAATGTCGTAATGTTATGGATCTAAGTGCTGCAAGCATGTGTCTGGTGCATGGCCTGGTAATACCTCCAAAATTCAAAGTACCGAAGTTTGAAAAGTACAAAGGGGATAGTTGTCCAAGGCAGCATTTGGTAAAATTTTGCAGAAGGATGACCTCACATGAGCATAATGACAAATTGATGATCCATTGTTTCCAATACAGTCTGAGTGAGGCATCATCGAATTGGTATATGCAGTTAGAGAGCAGTCGTATCCAGTCATGGTTAGATCTAGCCAATGCATTTGTGAAGCAGTACGACTACAATCTTGACAGGGCTCTTAGCCGCATGGATTTGCAAGTGTTATCCCAAAGAGATGGTGAATCTTTTAGAGAGTATGCCCAGAGGTGGAGAGAAGTAGCTGCTCGAGTGCAACCCCCGCTATCAGACAGAGAATTGGTTGATCTTTTCATAGAGACCTTACAGGGGCCGTATTTGGAGAGGTTGAGTGGCAGTGGAACTTCGAGTTTCTCGGACTTGGTGATAGTTGGAGAACGCATTGAGAGTTTTATCAAGATGGGAAAGATCCAAGGCATTTCAGATAGCTCGGCTGGAGAGAAGGAATCCTTTGTCAGTTCCCAAGATAAGGATATGATTGATGCAATCTGGGAAGATCCTCCAACTCCATTGACTTATCCACATTACCCATGCATTTCAACTGCTCAGAGTCAGCAACATTCTGAATCCGTATGTCAGATTTCAGTTAACAGTGAACCTCCTCAGTATCAACAGCGACCAGGCCAACAGAAGAATACTCCGCAAAGGCGTCGTTACTACACTAAGAGATCCAAAAGGTATTTTGATCCATTGCCAGTACCATACAGTCAAATACTCCCATGCCTGATCGATAGTGGGTTGATAGTGCCGAAGAAACCGAGTCCAGTACCTTGTCCATACCCACCAAGTTTTGATCCCAATGTTCGATGCGGATTCCATGGCAATGCACCAGGGCATTCAGCTGAAGAATGCAAGCCTCTCAGGGATAAGATTCAAGATTTGATTGAGTCTGGGTTGATTTCAGTGACGCCTCAAGGCATTCAAGTTAACAAGTCTCCGTTTGGTCATGTGGGTTCGTCAGCTCATGTTATAGAGGAATTTATTGAAGATGTACGTGAAGGTGATTCTCAGTTTGATTCTGAAGAGCGGCTAGGTACATCACTTTGATCCCTATTGAGGGGAACTACGTCGCTCTGATTCTTCATTGGTCTTTGGTCAATGGAGATACGTAGGCAGAAGATCGTCAGGTCTTTCCGAGCAACCTTAGGTGTCAAACTTATGTGGCAATTTCATCTCAGTGTCACTCTTTTCTTCAGACGTCTCGTGTGAATGTTTGAATGTCGAAAGTTTCAGGTCAGAATAGTTGGGAATGAAGCATGTTCATTTGATTGAAGACTGCAAATTCCATCGGGAAAAGGCCGCCGACTACGGAAAGTATTCAAGATCAACAAGTCCAGATGGAGTCAAGTCTCCTCAACAATGGCATTGCTCAGCTTCTTTACTGCATTTTCATGTGTCGCTTTTGTCTGTTTGTTTGAACATTTGTATGCTTGCATGAAACTTGTTTGCTTTTTGAATGTTAATTAATGAAATGCACATGTTTTTCTTGAAGTAATTAATCCGTATTTTTTTACTTATAATTTTGTGTGTGCATTGCAATACCAACTGTTGTTCTTAAACTCTGTGATGGAGGATGACAAAATGAAAACGCAAAAATCTCCAATTGTGCGCTCTTGAATAGGACCCTGTTAACGATGTACAGGCTTTGTTTCAAATTCCCAAACACCGGAGATATAAGGGAGATAAACCTTCGTTAACCCCTTTTGAGCCTTGAAGTAGGAGTTTCTTTTCACATGGAAAAAAACCCTCACATTTAACCCGGGGCAGGGTAGGGGTCAGCTAGTTGGATCAGACGTTCATGCTTCCATAAAGGAGTTTATCTGAGGATCCCTAACATTTCATTGTACCAAATCAAGAGGTCCAAAAGACCGAAAACCACCATGGTTATTCCTCAACAACCAGAAAGTGAGACAGTCACAACCCTTACAAAACAGTCAAGACAAACAGTGTCACGCGATTTGTTCGAAAAAAAGAAAAAAGAAGAAATAAATAGCCCGCTAAGTCGAAACTTGAAAACAGGCGACTTAGGCAAAAATTAGGGCATTCCGCTGGACTCCGATTGCAAAAGATTCAAAAGAATCAGTCCAGGCAAAAGATAGGGATAAACAAAGAGAATCAAAAAGCGAAAAGACGAAAAGGATTACACAAGAAAGATCCTTGAGCAAAAACAAATCGTGTGATATAGGCACAAAAGACAATAAGGGTGACTGTTATCCCAACAACAACCTCACTAGTGCTTAAAAAACTGTTAAGAGTAATGGTTCCTCAACCGATACGAAACCCTTAGGAAAGGTGAGCGTTTGCGAAAACTAGTCGAACATAGGAATGGAAGGACATCACGAAGATGGGAGGGCACCAATAAATTTTGAGCCTATATCCTTTGTTCATATAACCGTGAGCCAGGCCACGATACAACCCTTAAAAGTCCTAATTGAAGCAGGGTTAATTCGAGAGCATGCTACTATGAGATAGCGTTCCTGACTCCTACGAGTTGTGCTAAAAGACCCTCGTTGGTATTGCACATGCATGTTTATTTCATAAAAAAATATTGTACTGTCTTAACTGGTGATTCGTTCATAAACGACGTCTTTTCAATAAAAGCTTCAAGATTAACATGTGTTGCATTAAAATTTTCATTCTCAGAATAAGACATTTTCTGCTTGCATACATTTGTTTGGCATCAAAGAAGTTCATTATGGAACCTCAGTATAGAAGCTTAATCTTGCCAATTTGAGAAGACGGAAACTTCGGAAGGACATTCATGTCAAGGGGCATTTTTCCAAGAAACTCCATGGAATGAGGGCTTTTCCAACCAGTTGGGTCAAATGCAGCCAATCTGGGGCAATAACGTCGATCAATTTCTTCAACAGCCAATCTGGGGCAATCACTTCGAGATTTAAATCTCTCACAGAGCAGTTAGCATGGGTTGTTTTCTCCAAAGCAATACTCGTACTGGGGCAGGTCACCCTAGAAGAAATAGAAGTTATTATCTCCAGAAGACGATTAATCAGATGCACCTACCCAAGGTTCAGAATACTGGGGCAGGACACCTCACAATGATGCAAGATCTTGGGGAAAATTCCGTCATGAACCATACAGTTTGAGGTGGTTGCCTTGAGATATTCAGGAGTTTGAAAACACTGAAGCATTTCAGATGCTATGTTTTCTGTAAAATCCTCTTGAGACAATATTACGGTATGCAAGGTCGTTCCCAGAATGAATGTCTGATGATTGATCCTAGTAGGGCGTGGGAAGCGTGTTTCCCTGATCAGAGAATTTATCCGTAGTTGTTATGGTTTCTTCGTCATACACGGCTAAAGTCCAATAGTCATTGGCATCTTCAAGGTTAAAGTCCAATCTTTGTTGGCATCTCTTCAACTAGGACATGTTGGCATATATATGCATTCAGCCTCTCACTTCAGTTGAGTATGACAATTTTCACTCTGGTTTTCTTCGACCCTCGAGTCGATATCATCGCTTCTGTTTTCTCAACCCTTGAGTTGATGTTGTTTTGTTTTCTTCGACCCTCGAGTCGATATCATCGCTTCTGTTTTCTCAACCCTCGAGTTGATGTTGTTTTGTTTTTCTCGACCCTCGAGTCGATATTGCCATCTTGTTTCCTCAACCCTCGAGTTGATGTTGTTTCGTTTCCCTCGACCCTCGAGTCGATGTTGATATCTTGTTTCCTCAACCCTCGAGTTGATGTTGCTTTGTTATCCTTGACCCTTGAGTCGATATTGTTGCTTTCGTTTCCCCAACCCTCGAGTTGATGTTGTTGTGTTCTCCTCGACCCTTGAGTCGATATTTCCGTTTCTTACGACCCTTGAGTCGATATCATAGTCTTCACTTCTTCAACCCTCAAGTTGATACCCAGGGAGTCTGGCATAAAAGGAAATTTAAAATCACAACGTCAAAGTTCAACCATTGGATTCATTTATGCCAGGAGCAGGTGTGCATATCTTTGTGTTTACAGAGCACAGTATTTCGCAGTGATACGAGATTTTTTCATGAATCATTGCGAGACAAATTCTTCCATAGTCTATGCAGTCTGGGGCAGTTATGTCAAGATTCGACGAATCTCTAAAGAGTTTGAAGACTTGGACATTTTGGATGTCAGGTCTTCTGTAAAATCCTCTTAGTTTGATCTTCAAGCAGTCAACTAGTCCAGAAAATGCAAGAGGTCACTAGATGATACTCCCCACAAAGTTTATATTGGATATTCATCTCCGTCTGTGAAATATTTCCCAGCAAAGTTGCCGTACTTTTGGGTATTTGATGATACAGCCAGGTATTCATCACCTCAGTCAGAGTTGAGTGTCCAGACCTCTTGACTTGTTTCCCCTGCAGAGTTGTAACTCTTGTGGCCAATCAGGTATTTGTCTACCGCTCGTCTGCGTTTGTCAACACTTGTTTGTGTTATCCTTAAGCGGAGTTCTCCCCAGCAGGGGAATATCATGCTTTATTGCTGCTCGTCTGCATTTTTCAACACTCGTTGGTGTTGACCCTTTGGTTGATTGTTTGCTTTCCCCAGCAGTGGTTATGATTACTTTGATTTTGCTCGTTTGCAAATTCCCAACATTCGTCTGTGTTGTGGTTATCTTTGATGATTGCTCGTCTGCAAACTCCTGAACACTCGTCTGTGTTGTGGTTATCTTTGTGATTGCTCGTCTGCAACTCCCCAACACTCATCTGTGTTTGGTTTTGGATCCTTCGCTGCACTCGTCTGTGACTTGACATGTATTCTCTATTGTTGCTCGTCTGCAACTGTCCAGCACTCGAATGTGTTTGGTTGAAGCTCGTCTGCTTTTATCCCCCAGAAGTCGTTTGTTGGTTTGAAGCTCGTCTGCTTTGCCTAGATACTCGTCTGTATCATCCTCAGCACTCGTCTGTGTTAGCTTGCACCTGAATGTGAAGATTTGATGTGTTCCCTAATATTTCTGTGACTACTTCAAATGCTCGTCTGTGTTTGAATTTCTGGTATTCGTCTATACCAGTGGCTGATACTCGTCTGTATCATTGCTTGAAGCACTCGTCTGTGTTTCTCAGATCATCGTCTGATACTCGTCTGTATCATTGACCTATAACACTCATCTGTGTTATCTTGATGATCATCCAATACTCGTCCGTATTGAAGAGGTTTTAAATCCTGGCAGTGGGAATTAAATGTCAAAATGATTACCGGTCCTGGCGTAACAGGTAAATCCGAAGGAGACTCGTCTGTCTCATGCTATGTTCAGTGTTTGAGGACTCGTTTGTCCAGCTCCTGGCGTCACAGGATTGTTGGAAGACTCGTCTGTCTCAGATTATGTTTCCATTGTTTGAGGACTCGTATGTCCAGTTCCTGGCGTCACAGGATGTTTGAAGACTCGTCTGTCTCATGCTATGTTCAGTGTTTGAGGACTCGTCTGTCCAGCTCCTGGAGTCACAGGATTGTTGGAAGACTCGTCTGTCTCAGATTATGTTTCCATTGTTTGAGGACTCGTATGTCCAGTTCCTGGCGTCACAGGATGTTTGAAGACTCGTCTGTCTCATGCTATGTTCAGTGTTTGAGGACTCGTCTGTCCAGCTCCTGGCGTCACAGGATTGTTGGAAGACTCGTCTGTCTCAGATTATGTTTCCATTGTTTGAGGACTCGTATGTCCAGTTCCTGGCGTCACAGGATGTTTGAAGACTCGTCTGTCTCATGCTATGTTCAGTGTTTGAGGACTCGTCTGTCCAGCTCCTGGCGTCACAGGATTGTTGGAAGACTCGTCCGTCTCAGATTATGTTTCCATTGTTTGAGGACTCGTATGTCCAGTTCCTGGCATCACAGGATGGTTTGAAGACTCGTCTGTCAACTTGTTCTTATTCCCGATATCAGTTTCAACTCGGAAGAAGCTCGTCTGCTTTTTCTCCCTTTCATATCCCCAGAGCGTCATCTGGTTGGGTTTATTTCCCAGTGTTGCATTCTTCGTCAGAGTGCAAATTTCTGGTCTTCTTGGTATTCAATCACAGTTTATCTTGAATGGTCGATAGCTCATACTACCGCCCTTTTCAGATTAACTGATGATTGAATAGGGGCAGCTGTAACACCCCAAATTTGCCCTCTCATTTTCATAGCATTTAGCATATCATTTGCATATTTCACACTACATCATTAGCATAGAAAGATGACGCATAACATTCATTGTTGAAGCATAGCATAGGCTGGCATGGATTTCTTCCAGGTGTGGTTGTTCGATTGGTGATTCGATTCAGATGGACGTTTGATCCAATCATGGTCAAACCGTCATGAGATTTCTTCAAGTGCAAGTTACGTGTGTTAGTGGCTTATCTATCAAGTAATGAGCATTTCAATGTTGAGCCGTGATTGTATGCAAAATTCATCAGTTATCAGGCAGTGTTTGGTGCGAAATTGGTTCGAATCTTCAATAATCGTCAGTTCATCAGTGGCTTGTTTGTGGATTTATTTTCCTCAAATAATCTGGGAAATTTTTAGAGGATTTCAGTGATTGTGGCCGAGTTTGGCAAGTTGATTCAGTGGTTTAGTGTTGGCTTCGTTCATCATTAGCAGTGGCTTGTGAACAAAATAGAGATTGGTTTTGGACTCAAATTAGCTTTTCCTATCCATAATCTTTAATCCATTATCATATCCACATTTTCATTTGCTTTTCTTTTCCAACCATAATCCATTTTTTATTTTTTACCAAAAACAATTCATATTCACGCCCAATTTAATTGATTATCCATTTATCCAAGTTTTATCAGATAACTCATAAAAATCCCTTTCCAATTTTCCATTATTTTGTAATATCCCATTTTATATTTATTCATTTTTAAACAAGTCATTTTCATAATCAATATCTTTTTTCTTAAACCCATTATAACAATCTACCCCATTTTCTTTTTTCTTTTTTTCCTATAACACACATCATGTTTTTTCTCATTCCAAACAAAATTAAAAAAAAAAGAAGAAACAATCAGGCCCATAAGCCTTTCAAACACAGCTACAACACACGTGCATCAAATGCCCAGCCGCAGCTTCATGAAATTCACCCAGCCTCAAAAAAAAACCAGACCCATCAAGCCATTTCCCACACAAGTCCAAGCCGCGGCAAGTAAAAATGATTCACAGGCCCCACACCAAAACGCCGCCCAGCTGTACCAGCTTCAAAATAAACCGCAGCTTCCAAACTCCCTACGCCAGTCATAGCCTATGCCGCAGCCAACAATACAAATAACAAAAGCCAGCTGCAGGAAGCCTAAGCAAGCAACTTCATCAATTTCGCAAGCCAACGTGCAAGGCAAGCCAAAATCCAAACATCCTGTACGCAAACAACACGCAGACCATGTACCGAACGGAAAAGCAACAAAAACGCAGGAAGGAAAATAATGAACTAAACAAGAAGAGAAATAATAGAATTCAAAAGATCAAAAAAATAGATATAACGGACGTAACAGAATGAAAGAAAAGAAAAAAAGAAAAGTTTGTTACACAGAAAAATAACGGAAAACCTCTCTTTCTCGAATCTTCATCCTCAACCTCATTTCATCTATTCTGTTACAACAAAAAAGACTCCACTCTCCATACACAAAAGAAAACTCTCCCACATCGACTTCATCACCAATAACAGGTTCATCACTCATCATTGTTTTCCTTAACAAGCAATCAAGAAGCAAGCTCATCATCAATCATCATCAACACAACCGATTTCGAGCTTCATCGTCAACTAGTTGATTCGGCAATCATCTTTGCCATCACTGCTCCATCAACAACAATTCAAAGGCATCACTGAGAGGAGAAGGAGGATAACGATAAAAACGGAAGAAATCAAGACTTACGAGAAAGCATTCCTCATCAACGTCATCAGTCAGCCAAACCAATTTTCTTCGGCAATCCTGGATTCAATTTCAGAGGTCTTATCTTCGTCAATCATTACGTTGAGCCGGCCTCGCCATAGACTTCATCGAGATCGAACCGGCATCATCAACGACGAACTGGCTTCTTCGTCGTGCTTCATCAGTTGCAACGCCAAACCGCATCAACATCTTCGAGTCGACAATCGAACTCTTCAGTGCACATCGGAGGCGAACTCACTGTCAATCTCGTAGCACTTCAAAGCTGTGTTCATCATCAGCATCACGCCTTCAACACGAATCATAATTTAATGCTAAGCTTCAAGCCTACATAATCGGCCAGCAGCATCTTCCTCCCGTCTTCGTCGCGTCTCCAACAAAGGCTTCAACGCATCAACCAAGGCCTCATCATTTCCGTCATCATCTTCGTCTGGTTTTGTCAACGTACAGCCGGCGCGGTTCACGGCGTCGTAGGTTGGTTCTGATCTTCCTTTGCGTGATTTCCTTGTTGTTGTTGCATTTTGTTTATGGTGAATTCGTGGCTTTGAATTTTGTGATCTGTTTGGTCGGGTGTTTGTTTGTGAATCGAAATCCGGATTTGAGTTTAGAGAGTTATTTGAGCAAGGTTTTGTGTGGTGGTTTTGTTGGTTGGAGGAGATCTCCGGCGATTGAAGCACGGCGGTGCAGAGGAAGAAGGTGATGAACGAGAAGTTGAGAGGAAGACGAAGAGGGAGACGCCGGGAGGGGAAGAGGATTCGGCGGCGGCGGGCTGCTTTAGGGTTAGGGGAGGCAAGTTGGAGAGTTAGAGAGGCAGCTTATATTGGTGTTGCTGTATGTTTGTTTAGGTTAATAATCAATTAGAATATTGTTTAGAAATATATATAATGTTTAGTGTTTAGAATAAGCTGTTTAGAAAGATTAAAGAGCTTAATTAGTTTAATTTGTTTAGAATAAGCTGTTTAGAAAAGAAAAATGTTTAGATAATCTGTTAGGAAATAGAAATAGGTTAATTGGTATAATTAGTTAATAATTGTTCAGAATTTATTTAGTTAATATTTGTTTAGAATTTGTTTAGGATAATATTTGTTTAGAATTTGTTTAGTTAATAATTGTTTAGAATTTGTTTAGGTTAATAATTGTTTAGAATTTGTTTAGGATAATAATTGTTTAGAATTTGTTTAGGAGTAATAATTGTTTAGAAAATAGAATAGATTAGTTAGTATAATTGTTAGATAATTGTTTGGAAAATATGAAAGGATAGAGATTAGTAATTGTTTAGAAAACTGTTAGGAAATATAAAAAACTTAATTAGTAGAATAATGGTTTAGAAAATAGAAATAAGTGATTAGAATGTTGTTTAGTTAAGTTGATGCATTGTTTAGAAAAATGTAATAGAATTAATTAGTATAATGTTTAGATAACTGCTTAGGAATACAAAGAGTTTCACTAAATAAAAGTTTAGAAAATAATAGCTTTAGTTAATCTAATATTGTTTAGTTAATGTAAAATGTTTGGGATTTTGAATAAGCTTTAGGAATTTTAATATAATAGAATAGATTAGTTTAATCATTGTTTAGAAAATATAATGGAGTTTAGTTGATATTTGTTTAGATAATTGGTTAGGATAGTAATGGTTTAGAAAATATAAAGAATTAATTTGGATAATTTGTTTAGAAATATAAAAAAGCTAGAGTAGTATAATTTTGTTTAGAAAATATAAAGAATTAATTTGGATAATTTTGTTTAGAAATATAATAGAGTTTAATTAGTTTAATTGTTAGAATAATTGTTTAGAGTATTTTGTTTAAGATTAATTAGAGTAATGATAATGTTTAGAGAATAAGAAGTTTAAAAAAAAGTTGTTTGTGTGTTCAGACCTGGGCCCATACCAGGTTGATTTTCGCACCCCACTCCCTGCTAGGCCCATTCGGATTACACTTTCAAGCCCTACTGTCTGCACCTCCCTCTCATTTCTTTTAATTCTCTTTTCTTCACTTAATTTCTTTTTTATTCAGTTTGCTTTTAATTCATTAAAAATACAAATATTCATCCAAAAATTCCCAAATAAATCATAGATGTTCCTTTGTGTCTCTAAAATTTTGTAACATTTTTATTTTATTTTTTTCATTGATTAGCGTGCCAGAATTAAATCACCAATGTATATAGCTTCATTTGCTTCATTTCTTGACCAGCCTGTCTTGTTGATTTTCTATAGACTTCAATATTTGGAGTTTTGATCCCATTCTTTTTGCATTGTGTTCCTAAGATCTTCTAGTTTTCATGTGATTTTCTCAGAATTTTTAGGAATTTATTTCTTGAGTTTTGATCTGGTATCTTGTGATGTAAGTTTTCTGTCCTAGCTTGTGTTTATACATTTATTTGACCTATTTCCTTTCTGAATTTTTGCAAATCCTTTTGGCAAGTTGATATAATGTGTTTCATGATCATTTGGTTTCAGTTGTGGAATTTTTAGATGGCTGGTTGTTTATTTGTGGATTTTTATTCTCACCTTATCCCATTTTGCTTCTTTTGGTTTGGTAGATCTCTTATAAGCTTAGAAGGGCACTTGTGCCAACTTTTTCTTCTTGTTTGGGGTTCCTTTGGGGTATGGATACCTTCCTGGTCCTAGGATAGATCTTGGTTCTTCTAAATTTTTGAGTTTGCTTTATATTCAAGTCATTTGTTTCTCTAAGTGCTTAAATTCCATCTTTTGGTTCCATGGCTTTTATTTTGATATTGTTGGGTATTATGCGACTTATCTCTTCATCTTTCTGGACTCTTAGGCCCTTCTTTATACCATTTTGATTCTGGTTTTGAACTTTGTGCTTGTATTCATTTGTGTATGCTAACCTTGCAGGGGCTATGGTAAGTGTGAGATGTGGGAATTGAGTTCCACATCTCCAATTTTTATCTCTTCCTTTTATGTTTATGTGAACTAACTTTCTTTTGTTGGGCCTAGGCCTTTTCTCATCCCTTCTTCTATCTTCTTCTTCCTCCTTCATTAGGATAGAAACCTCACTAACCTTTAGGATATCCATGCATGTGAATACTTAGGATTATTTTAGTCCCCCTTTAGAGCTTTTCCTTTGAGATCCTTTGGTGCTCTCTCTTCTCATCTTCAAACTTAATTCTAATTCATTTAATAAAGGTTGAGTACTTTCATGTGACATGAGACTTTGCTATGAGATGCTCACATGCGTTCCATTTCGGGGCGAGGTGTGAGTCATCACTCGTGGTGGATAGGTCTTAGCATGAATACCTCACAAAGAAAAGCTAAAAAACACTTCTTAACCAAAAAACCACAAAAATACTTAATAATGGTAATAGGCCAGTGTGCTTGAGCCTTCACTTGTGGGACTAGCTTTGGGAATTTCCTCCATAGATAGGTGTGCCTCTTGCGCATTCCATTTCGGGATGATGTGAGATGTACACATCCCATTGAGTAAGACTTAGGTACATTTACCTATGCAAACCTACACCCATAAAAGCTACTAAAAAACACAAACAAACAATAAGCGTCTTTCCTTCGGGAATTCTTTTCTCATCTCCTTCGCTCCGTCCGCGAACTTGCTCCTACTTGTCACTTTGCAAGACGGTTACGCACTCGTCGTCCGAGCCTGCAACACCTGAGCAATGGCATAGGCAGCTCAAGCCTTAATTCACAAGCAATTTCTTTTCTACCCCTAGTTAGACGAACTACGGCGTCTCTGATCCTCATTTATCCCTTTGAGGTACGTAGGCAGTGGGGTAGGGCCCATTCGAGCACAATCTTTATTTTCCCTACATTTCCCCTTTTTTCCATTCTCTTTTTCAGTTCTTTTCTCATTTCTCATTCCCATTCCAGTTAGCGGTTTTATTCAGCAGCAGTTATATTTTCTCACCCTTTGAAACAAACAAGCAAGCGTGGATCCCGTCGGGTACGGCGGACGGATTGGGGTGCTAATACCTTCTCAATTCGTAACCGACTCCCGAACTCAGATCTTTGGTTCACAGGACCTTGTCCTTTCCTTCTTCCTCAGGTTTGTGCAACATTACCTTTCCCATTCTTTCGGGATAAAAATGTCTGGCTGGCGACTCTACCTTTCCGCGCCACTTTCGCGTTTGTACTAGGATGAAAATCCCGGGAGCGACAGGTGGGTGTTCCTTTTATTCGTATGTCTTTTTGTTTATGTTTTCGCCCGCTGACGTATATGTCCTCGTTTTGCAGGTGCTATGCCCACTGCTCGCGATCGGGTCCTCAAGCTGGCCAACCAGGCAGGTGCCCCGGACAGGGCTTCAAAGAAGAAGAAGAAGACTGCGCCTCGTGTCCAGGAGATAGCTGGAGATTCCGGGGCTGGGACCTCGAACACAGCGAGTCCGGTGCTCTCCTCCCCTCCTCGTGCATCTATGATCAATATACCAGACAACCCGCCTCCATCAACCTCCCCTCTCCACAAGCGGAAGCGCCCGGAAGGGACACTCTCAAGGTCGACCTTAGCGGGGAATGGCAGTCCGGGTGGCCCTGGAAGTTACTTGCTGCCCCCCTGTTATGTAGAGCGGGCCTTTTTCAAGACCGAGGATGCCATTGCTGTGCCAGCGCCCGAGGCAAGGGCTATCCTGAACCAGGAAGCTGGTGTCCGACGCAAGGAATTAGCCAGGGACTTGGCCGCCGTCATCAGGGTGATGGAAACGGCTATGGTCCTGACCGACACCTCCGTGTCCACTGCCTCTTTGGAAGATGCCCTCCTGCGGGTCCGGTCTGAAAAGGACAAGTTGTCCAAGGCCTTGTCGGACTATAAGGAGGAGCACCAGCTTCAGGAGGGGCTGAAGAAAGAGTTGGAGGAGGTCAAGGAGGAGCGAGATATACTGAAGGCGGCCAAGGCGAGTTTGGAGGAACAAGCAGCTAGGCATCAGAAGGTGGCTGAGGAGAATGCTGGATTGCATGATCAGCTTGCTTCGCTCGAGGACAAGGTCCATCCGTTAGCTGATGAGACTGACGAAGAGCTCGCTCTCGGTTCCCGGGGTTAGTTGGTGGGGCACATTCGCTCTCTCAATCAGGACCTCGTGGCTGTATTTAAGGAGGGTTTTGACAACGCCGTCGAGCAGCTGAGGGTTTTAAATCCAGAGTTGGTGACGGAGGGCTCAGCCCATAATTACTGTGTCCAGGAGGGGGAGATTGTGTGCCCGTTTGAAGCCAAAGAAGAGCTAGGGGAGGATGAAGGAGAGGAAGAGAATGTTGAGGAGGAGCTCCGGGCGTAGTCTTAGGAATTCTAATTTGTTTTGTTCATATGGCGTGTGTGCCCGTTTTGTATGGCCTGCGTGCCTTTTTGTTTGTATTTTGGCCTTCGGGCGTACTTATCTTTGGCTTTGGCCGTTTTAATGAATGAATGTTTTGCTTTTGATTATTCATCCTGCTCGTTTTTTCTTTGATTATGGTTTGTTTCTTGTATTCACGAACTATTTTATACTCGACCATGTTAGTCTCCTCGGTTTAGGGAACCGACGAGGTGGTGGGCGTCGCGCCCGTTCAGATCGAAAACCGAGTTCGTGGTTTGGAAATCCGGCTCCGAAGGCTTGGGCTTTCCCATCGCGAGTTGGGTGCCCTGCCGGTCTTGGTACTTCGACGTTGGTGCTCGATCGAGGTCCCAACCGTCGGGGAGGGTTGTGTTCACTGGAGGGGTCAGTTCGTCCCCGGGTCGCGCGGTTCCGCTCTGTTATTTTGGAGACGAAGAGCGTGGTCGTACCTCCCATGTCTCCCCGTGACATATTCAGCTGTAATATTGTCTAAGTTTCTCTGCGTTCCATGGTCGAGCGAGTTCTTCGCCTTGTAGGTTTTCTAAATAGTAGGCCCCGTTGCTCGTCTTATCGCGGACACGGTAGGGGCCTTCCTAGTTGGCGGCCAGTTTACCCTCTCTTGGGTTTTTTTGGTTTCTTCTGAGGACCAGGCTGCCCACCTGGAACTCTCTTTTTATGACCTTCGCATCGTGGCGCAAGGCTATTTTTTGCTTGAGGGATATTTCTCGAAGGGCTTCTTCGGAGCGGATCTCGTCGACGAGGTCCAGCTCGGCTCTGAGTGCTTCGTCGTTCATTTCTTCGTCTAGGGGTTCTTCTATGCGTCTCGTCAGTTCTCTTATTTCTACTGGGATGACTGCTTCGGTGCCGTATGTTAGTCGGAATGGGGTCTCCCCGGTTGTGGAGTGAGGTGTTGTATGGTAAGCCCATAGGACGCTATGTAACTCCTCGACCCACGCCCTCTTTGCCTCGCCGAGCCTGCGTTTCAGTCCGCGCAGGATTACCCTGTTGGCCGCTTCCGCTTGCCCGTTGGTTTGAGGGTGCTCGACGGATGTGAAATGCTGCTTAGTACCTAAGCTCGCCACGAAGTCTTAGAATCCCCCGTCCATGAATTGTGTTCCGTTTTCCGTGATGAGGACCTGAGGCACGCCGAACCGAGCGAGGATATTTCGTTTAAAGAATCGAAGAATGTTTTGCGCTGTTATTTTAGCCAGCGCCTCTGCTTCGATCCATTTGGTAAAATAATCTACCCCTACGATGAGGTATTTATTCTGGTACGATCCGGTCACGAAAGGACCGAGGATATCCATGCCCCACTGTTGCACCCCAAAATTTACCCTCACAATACAAGACTTTGGGTGCTAAGAAGGTTCACAAGGTTCACAATACTTACAAGACCTTTCATGAGGTTCATGAAGTCTACAAGACACTTTATGAGGTTCACAAGGTTCACAATACTTACAAGACCTTTCATGAGGTTCATGAAGTCTACAAGACACTTTATGAGGTTCACAAGGTTCACAAGATTCATAGTGCTTACAAAACCTTTCATGAGGTTCACAAGGTTCACAAGACCTCCCACGAGGTTCACAAGGTTCACAATACATCTTATGATGGTTCACAAGGTTCACAAAGTTCACAATTGGTCAGAAGAGTTGACAAATCCCTCAGACAATGCATCTCCTAAGCAGTGCATACAAAATTAGGGTTTTGACTTTAATCAGGCTAAATGGACTTCCAATACTTCAAGTGAGCTTCATAACATCTTATATGTGTGTAAGAACCCCCATGACAAGTTTCAAGACTTTTCTCAAAAGTTTGCTCAGTCAGATGATCAGATAAGTCAAAATCAGTCAAAGCAGTTAAAAAGTCAAACTGAGGTCAACTGTGGTCAAACCAAAGTCAAACTTCATGATTTTTTGTCAACATCAAGTATATGAAGTAAAATTCATCATTTTATCAAGGGTTGATCATGATTCATCAAGAAGATTCCAGATCATCAAGAATCAGGAGTTTCTAAATTAGGGTTTCCTTAGTAAAAGTCAACTAAACTTTGACCAGCCATAACTTTCACATGCTTCATCACCAAGTCTCCATCCAAAGCTCATTTTGAAGGAAATTGAATTCTCTACAACTTTGTGTCTCACAAGCCAAACCCAAAAATGCTTCATTTGGAAGGTATGAGCTAAGACATTATAGGTCCTTTTGAAAGTCAACAAAAAGTCAACAACTTCAAAAGGGCATAACTTGAGAATGGTAAATTATATGGACATGAAACTAGTGGGGTTGGTTAGAGGACTCTTCAAGCTTTCCAAAATGTCCAATAACACCTTCATAGCATTAAAATTGAAGGATGTGTGCCCTTGCAAAGTTGGGAAATTTTTGGTTGGTTTATGAAGAAAATGGAGGTCTAAAACCAATTTCTTCCAAATGGGCTTGCCAAATGATGACCCAATCCATACTACAACCTCATGCACGACCCAAGTCAACAAAAATCAGATTTTTTATCATTTTATTTTTATTTATTTTGATTTAATTCATTAAAAATCATTTTAAATTAAAATAAAATATAAAAGTCAAAGATTTAAATATGATTGAGCTTCTAGAAATTCATTAAGATGATTGTAATTAAAGTGGAAAGAAGATCATGTTGATTGGCCTAAAATAGAAGGTGTTCATACAAAAATATTTGATTTTTCAAAGGCTATCTTTTTGAATCTCTTTGGATCAAATCTTCTACACAAATATCCAATTTTTCTGACCTAATGCAATGCTCTATAAGTACATGATTGAATCCTAACACAAGCCACGGATTCCACAGCCTCCAAGTGAACATCCAAACTTTTAAAAATCACTCAAAAATTGAAATTCGGTTTCTGCCATTGAGTATCATTCAGCACGATTTAAAGGTGTAAATTTGTTCTTTGGGAGGTCTATAAGCTATCTCCATCATCATTATCATTGCATCCATGGCCGAATGCCCTAACCGAATCCATTCTTGTTCAAAATTTTATGCTTTTCGATTTCATACATTTAACTGTCAAAACTTGATTCTAATTATTGATTTGTGTTTAGTTTGAGGTGTAGAAGAAATCTGGATAGTTGGTTTGAAGTTTCATGGCCGCAATCGTGTTTTGCCATAACTAGGGTTTATGACCTTCATTTAGGGTTCTTTGATTTAAGCTATATAAATTGATTCCAAGACCATAAATGAATTGTTTGAAGGTTGGGGATCACAACCATGTAATTAATTTGATAAATCGTTGCATATTGAGAGGTATATGAGATTGGCAGGTTTTGTGTGCATGAAAATTCGCAGGTAGTTTCATAACAAAATTCGCAGGTAAACCTACGAATTTCAGAGGAAGAAGATGAAGTCTGCGCGCGAATTTCAAATTTAAATTTTTGTTTTAAAATATTATGAATTGCTTTCTGTTTTATTTCACAAATGCTGGTTAGCTCAGTTGGTTGAGACGCGCGTGTGTGAAGCTGAGGTCAAGGGCTCGAATCCAGCCAGGAGCAAGTTTTTGCTTCAATTTCTTTTTGTTTCGCAGGTTTAAAATAAAAACAATTGGACGCCATTGACTATCACCAGCGCGCAGCTGGCCCAGTGGTTGGCTGGTTTGTCTTGGAGCTTGTAAAGCCTAGGGCCTGGGTTCGAATCCCAGCCCCAGGTATGTTATTTTTTTCATATTTTTTCTTGTTTTGTTTTGTTTATAATATATTTAATTAAATTCTTTAATAATAAATGTTAAAAAATTAAATTGTCATTTTATTTTCTTGTATATAATTTCAAACTTCTATTTTCAAAATTAAGTTTTATTGTTAAAAAAAAATTGTTTAATATTTATTTTATTATATAGTATTAATATCATATATTTTGTATAAATAAATTAGTTAGTATATAATAAAACCCTAATTATATTTTATAAACTTATAAACCCTAATAATTTTAAAAAACCCTAATTTTTTCTTCCTCTATTTTCTTTTGTTTAATATTATTATTGGTATGTATTATTTAATTAAAATTCTTGATTTAATTTTTATTAAATACATAAATTGTTTATAATTTAAAATTTTGTACATAAATATGTGTAAAAATTAAAATTGCTCAATTTATTTTTATGAAAATATTCACTAATTGTTTATAATTTAATTATGTATGTAAGTAATTTCTAAAATTGCAAATTTAATAATTATAATTTATTTCTCATAATATGTTCATAATTGATTTAATTTTTAATATGATTGTTTGTATTTTCTTATTATTTTTTAAATTTTTGTTTATTATATTATTTTTGCTTATCATTATTATTAATTATGTTTATATGATTATTACTAACCCCACTTATTTTTAAATTATTATTATTTCACTAACCCAATTATAATTATTTTGCTTATTATATTTAAATTGTTTTATTATTATTATTGTAATTGCTCCTGGATGTAATATTTTGTAATGTTTAAATATTTATTTTTATGCCATGGTTAGTAAAAATAGGGAGTGTAACATGTATGTTATTTAAAATTAATTTAGATCACTTAATTCAAAAGATAAATATTAAATTGAACACTCACACACGTAAGTCGATCTTTGATCGCCATCTCACTTTCTAGGGTTACCTCTCATTGTTGCCTATTACAAAAGGTCAAGTAGGGTGTATAAAGCAAAAAGTCCCTCAAAATAAAGTCATCTAGTCCCTTAACAATAAAAGATCAAGTCCCTTAACGGTTGCCTTCGTAATGATCTTGTCCCTTTCGAATAATGATGACAGTCCCTCCAAAAATGCCTAATACACCCTACAGTTGCCTTCATTAAACAGATGTCCCTTTACTTGTCCCACACATACAAGGTAATGACTACCTATTCCTTAATAATAGGGATAGTCTTATCATTTAAAGGATTCAAGAACAGGAAGACTTAAAACTTTAGGGTAGGTTCCTCATAGTTACTTGCTCACCATTTAAAATTTTTTCAAACATTTCACAATTTTCAAACACAAGTTTTTTACGCATCCGTACATGGATCATTATCAAACTCTTATGAAAATTTCTATTCACACACTTCACATTTTCAAAAACAATTCAAAGTGAGCTAAGTAACTAAGAGCCCATGGATAACCATGGATGTAAAGGGTGCTAACACCTTCCCTTTACATAACCTACCCCCCGGACCCAAAAATCTTTTAAAAGGTCTTTCCTGTTCTTTTATGCCTTTCCTTTGGATAAAATAAAAGTCGGTGGCGACTCTTGCTATCCGCAACATAACTAAAGTCAGTTCTCCCACCGTGTTACAGAACTAGCGACTCTGCTGGGGACATAATAAAAGAGGGGTACCCTTAGGAATTAGACCACTTTAAAATTGTTTGCCTTGTTTGCTTTATATTATCTTGTTGGGCTCTTATGTGTGAAAGATCCTAACCCGGATCTAGTGTACCTTAGGTAAATGGCAATAGACCAAGGAAATTGTACGGCGTATACCGATATGGTTGATCTGGTGGCCATAGTTAGTGTGACTTCTTGGTTGGTGCTTATGTTCCTTAAGTCAAGTTGAGGATAATATGAGGCTGCCATATGTTGTCAATGCACTAACTAACTTTTAGAACCCTAGTTATCCCATCTTGGCCTTTAGAAAGTAGTGAGATAACCGGCTTTGGTGCAGATTGAAGTTGGTTGATACTCGATACTACGCTCATTGAGATTCTAAACTTGGAGGGTTTTGGTTGGCGAGTAAGTTGCCTACTGAACAACCACCCTTGAGAAGGATCAATGATATTGAGATCCCTTAGAACCTGGTTACTTTTGTAGGACAGGATGAACCATCTAACTTCAGGGGAGGGTACTTACCTTAAACCTCATGCAAGCCTTTAAACCTAGGGCTATGGTGTGACTTGTTTGTGTGTGCCACATGTTTGTGATTGATCATAACATCATGACATCATCATGCATCATAAGCATAGCATTTTCACTAACCATTTCAAGGACCAAAGGATTTATCTTTGTTCTTTGTTGCAGGTCATGGCTTCTGCTCGTAGAAACACCATCAGGATCAACTTTGTGGGCATACCTGCTAAGCTTAAAGAGTTGGTTTCTCAAGTGTCTGATCATTCCCAGTTCATCAAGAGACATGGTCACCTATTGGATCTAGTCACTTCAGGGTTCAATGAAGACATGATGAGTGTTCTGTTTCAGTTCTTTGACCCTAAGCACCATTGCTTTACATTCCCCGACTATCAGCTGGTTCCTACAATGGAAGAGTTCTCTAAACTTCTGGGTATACCTGTGCTTGATCAAAGACCCTTCACAGGCTTGGAGAAGGAGCTTAAACCAGAGGTTATTGCTGCAGCTCTACATCTGAAGAAGTCTGACATTGTTCTGGAAACGAGAAGCGGAGTTAAGGGTATTCTTGCTAAGGTATTAATGGATAAAGCTCAAGTGTTCTTGAAAGCTATGAGCTATGATGCTTTTGAGGAGATCTTAGCCTTGCTGATATATGGCTTAGTATTGTTCCCCAATCCAGACCAGTTCATAGACGTTCATGCCATCAATATATTCCTGAGTCACAATCCAGTGCCTACATTGCTTGGAGACATCATACATTCTCTTCACACCCGTACTACAAGGGCAAGAGGAACTTTGATGTGCTGCATACCTTTGCTATCTAGGTGGTTTATTTCTCACCTTCCTCGCTCAGTAATGAAGAATGAGCAAGGGTTCAGGTGGTCCAAGAGGATCTTGTCACTTTCTCACTCAGATATCCATTGGTGCTCCAGATCTATGGAGAATATCACTATCATTGACCGTTGTGGGGAGTTTCCTAATGTGCCACTTCTAGGCATAAGAGGAGGCATCACCTACAACCCCTCTCTAGCTTTACGACAGTTTGGTTACGCTCGGAGTGATGGCCCACATGACATGTTGATTCAGGGCATTGTGTTTGACTACGACAACGATCTTCAAGGTTACCGTCAGAGATTCATACGAGCTTGGGGAAAAGTGAACAAGGTTGACAGCAAGACACTGGAGCCTAAGTACACTATTCCTATGGAGGCTTATCTCAGATGGGTGCGATCTCGTGCTCAGACTCTCATGATGCCATATCCTGCTATCTTGCCAGTTACCATGGAACCTGTTGCTGAAGGAGATACTGCTTATACCATCCTTCACTCAGACATGCCTACTGACATGGAAGACCTACAGAGATCCTGGATCCAGCTGAAGGAGCAAAGGGATACTTTCGAGGCTCATTACAAAGCAAGCCAAGAAAGAATCCTGGAACTAACAAAGCAACTTCACGAGGAACGGAATCTCAACTCATACCTCAACACAAAGAGGAAACGTCCATGGGAGACTTAAAACCCCATCTTTTGTACTTATTTCATTTCATTTTCTGTAAGCCCAAGAGGCAAAACAAGTTTATTACTAATAAAAGTCTACATTCTTGTTTGTTTAAGCAAATTTAAATCATGCGGTCCTTGAAAACATTGCATAAACATTCACATATCATCTCATTGCATCACAGGTTTATAATTGTGCACAGGTTTCTCATCTTCTCGCTGTTTATTTCAGCAATGGCTCTTGAACAAACAGTTAAGGATCTCCAGGCACAAAATGCACAGTTCCAAGAGCTGATCCTGAACCTGACCAAGGGGCAGGATGAATTGAAGACACTGCTGGCCAAGAAGACTAAGAAGACTAGAAGGTCAGGTGGCCTGATCAACATGGGAAGAAGGTTCAAAGGTCTTGCCAAGACCAAAGAACCAGTTGAAGACTATGAATCTGAAGAATCTGAAAAAGAGGGAGGCAGTCTCCACAACACTATGGGGGACTCTGATTCTGAGGCTAATTACTACCATGAGCCTAATGAAGACAAATTCAAAATGCTGGTGGATAGAATGGATGCTATGGAGTTGCAGAAGTCATATGGGCTGGATTTTGAAGATTTGAGTCTGATATCTGGGGTAGTCATACCCATTGGTTTCAAGGTTCCTACCTTTGTTGTTTATGATGGGGTCTCTTGTCCCAAGCTGCATCTGAGGTCTTATGTCAGAAGAATCCAACCTCACACTGCTGATAAGAAGTTGTGGATCCATTTATTTCAAGAGAGCTTATCTGGAGCTCAGTTGGAGTGGTATTATCAATTGGAGAGTGTCAACATCAGGGATTGGAATGATCTTGCTGAAGCTTTTTATAAGCAATATCAATACAATGCTGATTTAGCTCCCACTCGCA
Source organism: Lathyrus aphaca (assembly GCA_963966055.1). Classification (NCBI taxonomy): domain Eukaryota; kingdom Viridiplantae; phylum Streptophyta; class Magnoliopsida; order Fabales; family Fabaceae; genus Lathyrus; species Lathyrus aphaca. The sequence goes on along the minus strand of OZ014525.1, from coordinate 111,315,632 downwards.
TGTAGCTACAAAGCATGTCTATGGGTGCCAAAGAAAGTTTCAAGGAGTATGCTCAGAAGTGGAGAGATTTAGCTGGAAGAGTTCAACCCCCTTTAACTGACAGGGAATTGGTTGACATGTTCATGTGTACGCTGAATGGTCCTTTTTACAGTCATCTCATTGGAAGCTCATCATCTGGCTTCACTGAGTTGATAATGACAGGAGAGCGCGTGGAAAATGGTATAAAGAGTGGTAAAATCCAGGTGGGTACTTCTTCATCAGGTGCTGCAAAGAAGCCTCCCACTGGGAAGAAAGAATCCAATGCTGTTTATGGTCAACCTGATCGTAATAGAAGGCATCAGTCTGTGAGTGCAGTTCATATTTCAAATCCAACTCCTGCAACACCAGAGCAGCCACAGGGTAACCAACAGAGGGCTAGAAGGCAGTTCACTAAGATCAACATGTCAATGGCTCAGGCATTGCAACACTTGTTGAAGGCTGAACTTATTACTTTGAAAGAGGCTCCTCAGAATCCCAATGTTACCTCTCCCAGGTACAATCCCAATGCACGATGTGCCTATCATTCAAACTGTCAAGGACATGATATTAATAGTTGCTGGGTCTTGAAGAACAAAATTCAAGATATGATTGAGGCTGGAGAAATTGAGTTTGACCCTCCTGGTACTCCAAATGTGATTACTGCTCCAATGCCAAATCATGAGAAAACTGTCAATGCCATTGATGAAGATTTACATATCTATTCAGTTGCAGAATTGACTACACCATTGTCTGTTATCAAGAAGAAGTTAGTACAAGTTGGGTTCTTTCCAGGTTGTCGTGAAGATTGTGTCTATTGTGAGTATAATCCAGATAGTTGTTGGAGGTTGAAGGACGGAATTCAACGTCTCATGAATAACTATACCATAGTGTTTGAGAGGACTCCATCGTCTGTAGAAAGTATGGTGGATCATATTACTAATGGTAAGAAGATTGAAGAAGTTGACATGGTTGATAAAGCACCGGTAAGGATCACTTCAAAGGGACCTGTTAAAATCACTCATAAGGGTCCAATTAAGATTACTGCTGAAGGCCCTGTGAAGGTTGTTGCTGAAGCCAGAGTGGCTCCTATGGTCATTACTACTCCTGGTCCTATTCCGTATACATCTGATAAAGCTGTGCCTTGGCATTATGGATCTGATGTTTATATCCATGGTGTTAAGCAGGAGCCCTTAGCTGATGTGCCTGTCAATGTTGATAATATTGCTGGATCTAGTAAGATCACACGAAGTGGAAGAGTCTTCTCTCCTCCAGTTACTTCCAAGAATGCAGTTACTCCTGCTGCTACCTCCACCACTGATGCTCGGGGCAAAGGTCCTGTTATTGAACCTATATCTACTGATGTGCCAGCTGCTGATGATCTCTCTAAGCAGATGGAAGAAGTACTGAAAATCATTCGCAAGAGTGATTATGACATTGTTGATCAGTTGGGGCATACTCCCTCAAAGATTTCTATGTTGTCCTTGTTGTTATGTTCTGAGGCTCATGCCAAAGCCTTGATCAAGTTTCTGAAGACTGCTCATGTACCCAATGCAATTTCTATTGACCAGTTTGAGAATTGTGTTGCCCACCTGACCTATGATAATGGGTTAGGGTTTTCTGATGCTGATTTGACCCCTGCCAAGAGGGATCATAACAGGGCCTTGCATATCTCAATTGAATGCAGGGGCACTACCCTGTCACATGTATTGATAGACAATGGTTCCTCTCTGAATGTGTTGCCCAAGGAAGTCCTGAATAAGCTGAGTCCTGAAGATGCTGTACTGAAGCCCAGTAGTATAATGGTGAAGGCTTTTGATGGTTCTAGAAGAGTAGTGCATGGGGAAATTGATCTCCCAATCAAAGTTGGGTCTCAGGTTTTTAATGCTACATTTTATGTGATGGATATTCGTCCTTCGTACTCTTGTTTGCTTGGTCGTCCCTGGATCCATGGGGCAGGTGCTGTAACCTCTACATTACATCAGAAGCTAAGATATCCGGTGGAAGGAAAAGTTGTTACTGTCTATGGAGAAGAAGAGTATTTTGTTAGCCATGTGAACACCTTCAAGTATCTGGAAGTGGAAGGTGAATACGTTGAAACTCCGTGTCAGACATTTGAAGTGGTTCCTTGGATTGTTAATGATTATGTAGCTCCTCCGGTTGTCAAGAAAGTTCCTGTGGTCACCAGAATACCTCCAACAATGGCCTCTCTCAAGGATGCTAGAGCTGTAGTGGATGAAGGTGGTTGTACTATTTGGGGTCAGCTTCCTGACATCCCATACAAGTCTGACAAGTTTGGTTTGGGTTTCACTGCAGAGTCCCAGAAGGCTGTTCGTCGTGCTCGTGTTGTTCGTATCACCAATCAAGGGGTCATGAAAGATCAGATCAATGCTGTGGGAGACTATGATGAAGACTACAATCTGGATGCTTGGATTTTTCCTACTGTGGGTGCTGGACTCAATAATTGGAAAGCTGAAGATGTTATCCCTATCTCCTTTAGTCAGGAGTAAATACTATTACTGTGTTGTTGCTTTTAAGTTTGTAATTTCTTGAACAATTGAACTCTTAAGCCTTGTGCCTTACCCGGGGCACGATGGTGTGCTTGTTACGGGATGTCATTTCATTTGCATACTTCATTCAATAAAAATCAGTGGACGTTTCGTTTTCGTAAATATTGTGTTCCTTGTCTTTCTTTTCTTTTATTTTTGTTTTATCAGCTATGTGTTCTTACACACACCCACATCACTAAAATGCAGATCCTCATCCACTCTGGATCCTGTTGATAACAGTTCTACTATTGCCAATTATAATTTCGAGAATCCGATCTATCAAACTGAAGACGGAAATGAGGACGATTGTGAAGTACCTGTAGAGCTTGCTAGGTTGTTACAACAAGAAGAGAAAGCTATACAGCCACATGAAGAGCCAGTCGAAGTTGTGAATTTGGGAACTGAAGAAAACAGGAAAGAGGTCAAGATAGGGGCTGATTTAGAGGATAGTGTCAAGAGCAGATTGATTCAGATGTTACGTGACGATGTGGAGATCTTTGCTTGGTCTTATGAAGATATGCTAGGGTTGGATACAGACATTGTAGTTCATCGTTTACCAGTAAAAGAAGATTGTCGTCCAAAGAAGCAGAAGGTTCGTCGTATGCGTCCTGAGATGTCAGAAAAGATCAAAGCAGAGGTAATGAAACAGTTTGATGCAGGATTCTTAGCTGTGACTTCTTATCCTCAATGGGTTGCAAATGTGGTGCCAGTTCCTAAGAAAGATGGTAAGGTACGTATGTGTGTAGACTACAGGGATTTGAACAAGGCCAGCCCCAAAGATGACTTTCCACTTCCTCATATTGATGTTCTGGTAGACAACACTGCTCAGCATAAGGTATTCTCTTTTATGGATGGTTTCTCTGGTTACAATCAAATCAAGATGGCTCCTGAAGATATGGAGAAGACAACATTTGTTACACAGTGGGGCACTTTTTGCTATAAGGTGATGCCATTTGGTTTGAAGAATGCAGGGGCAACATATCAGCGTGCTATGGTAGCTTTGTTTCATGATATGATTCATCATGAGATAGAAGTGTATGTGGATGATATGATAGCCAGGTCTCAGAATGAAGAGCAACATCTTGATCATTTGCATAAATTGTTTGAAAGGTTGAAGAAATACAAGTTAAGGTTAAACCCAAACAAGTGTACTTTTGGAGTTAGGTCTGGTAAAGTCCTGGGTTTCATAGTTAGTGGAAAAGGTATTGAAGTAGATCCAGCAAAAGTAAAAGCTATACGAGAGATGCCAGCTCCCCGCACTGAGAAGGAGGTTAGGGGTTTCTTGGGACGATTGAATTACATTGCAAGATTTATTTCCCAATTAACTTCCATCTGTGAGCCAATCTTCAAGTTGTTGAAGAAAGATCAGGTGATGGAATGGAATGATGAGTGCCAGATTGCCTTTGATGAAATCAAGAAGTATTTGTTAGAACCACCAATTTTGATGCCACCAGTTGATGGAAGACCCTTGATTATGTACTTAACAGTGTTAGGCAACTCAATGGGGTGTGTGTTGGGGCAACATGACGAGTCTGGTCGAAAAGAGTAGGCAATATACTACCTTAGCAAAAAGTTTACCGACTGTGAAACAAGATACTCACTGCTCGAGAAAACTTGCTGCGCTTTGGCATGAGCTGCTCGCCGACTAAGACAGTATATGTTGACTCATACTACCTTGTTGATTTCGAAGATGGATCCAATCAAGTACATATTTGAGAAACCTGCTCTCTCCGGAAGAATTGCAAGATGGCAAATGATCTTGACAGAATATGACATACAGTATACTACTCAGAAGGCCATTAAGGGAAGTGTTGTAGCAGATCATTTGGCTCATCAAACAGTGGATGATTACCAGTCAATGAGTTTTGAGTTCCCTTATGAAGACATTATGGTTATTACCAAAGAACCTGGACAATATGACGGATCTGAACAAGGATCCCGATGGACTATGGTTTTTGATGGAGCATCTAATGCACTTGGTAATGGCGTTGGTGTTGTGATCAGTTCCCCTGAAGGTTATCATACCCCGATTACTGCAAGACTTTGTTTCTATTGTACCAATAACATGGCTGAGTATGAGGCATGTATCCTGGGTATCAAAGCTGCCATTGATATGAAGATTCAATTCCTAGACGTGTATGGAGATTCAGCCCTGGTGGTAAGTCAGATCAAAGGAGATTGGGATACCAAACATGATAATCTCATTCTTTACAGAGAGCATGTGTTGTCTCTGATCCCACATTTCAAAGAGATTACCTTTGGACATATTCCACGAAGAGAGAATCAGTTGGCAGATGCATTAGCCACCATGGCATCCATGTTTGAGATCAGCTGGGATGATGAAGCTCCTAAGATTACTATTGATAGATTTGAGAAGCCTGCATACTGCAATGAGATTGACACTGAAGAAACAGAGGAGAAGCCTTGGTTCTATGAAGTGAAAAGATATCTTGAAGCTCAGGAGTTCCCTGAAGGGGCATCTGTCAAAGATAAGAAGTTTCTGAGGAGGTTTTCTGCTAAGTTCTTTTTGAGTAATGGAATTTTGTACAAACGCAATCATGATTCAAATTTGCTTCGTTATGTGGACAAGAAGGAAGCAACAGAGATTATGGAAGATATGCATGATGGGATTTTTGGCACTCATTCTAGTGGTCATACTATGGCAAAGAAGATATTGAGAGCAGGTTACTATTGGTCTACCATGGAAGCTGACTGCTATCAACACTCCCGAACATGTCACAAGTGTCAAATTTATGCTGATAAAGTACACATACCTCCATCACCATTGAATGTGTTGACTGCTCCTTGGCCTTTTGCCATGTGGGGCATTGATATGATTGGTGAGATCAAGCCTACTGCTTCTAACGGGCATCGTTTCATCCTGGTTGCTATTGATTACTTCACGAAGTGGGTCGAGGCAGCTTCATTTGCATCTGTTACTAAGAATGTTGTGGCCCGATTCATTAAGAATAATCTCATATGTAGATATGGCATCCCTGAAAGGATTATTACTGACAATGGCTCTAATCTGAACAACACTATGATTACCGATCTCTGCACACAGTTCAAGATTAAGCATCATAACTCTTCTTCGTATCGTCCAAAGATGAATGGGGCAGTTGAAGCTGCTAATAAGAACATTAAGAAGATTGTACAGAAGATGACTGTTACTTACAAGGATTGGCATGAGATGTTACCATTTCCTCTTCATGGTTATCGCACTACAATACGTACTTCAACAGGGGCAACCCCATTCTCCTTAGTCTATGGTATGGAAGCAGTTCTGCCCATTGAAGTTCAGATTCCCTCCTTAAGAATTATGAAGGATGCAGGCTTGGATGAAGATGAGTGGATTCAGACTCGACTTGACCAGATAAATTTGATTGATGAGAAGAGGCTAGCAGCAGTTTGTCATGGCCAGATGTACCAGAAGCGAATGACCAAGGCTTTTAACAAGAAGGTTAAGCCAAAGGTATATCAGGCTGGTGATTTGGTAATCAAGCGTATCATATTACCACAGGGTGATCCTAGGGGTAAGTGGACTCCAACATATGAAGGACCATTTGTGGTCAAAACAGTATTTTCAGGAGGTGCCATGATACTCACTACTATGAATGGTGAAGATTTCCCACAGCCTGTAAACGCAGACATAGTTAAAAAATACTACGCATGAAAAGAGACCCGCTAGGTTGACAGGCCTAGGCAAAAATAAGGGCATCCCGGCAAACCAAAAGGGTTTGGGCAAAAATTAGGGATATATATAAAAAGATGTACACCCGGCAAGTCGAAAACCTGAAAAGGCGGCTTGAGCAAAAAAGGGTATCCCGGTGGATTGAAAACCGTAAAGGGCAATCCAGGCAAAAGTTAGGGATTAAAGCGTATGACTATGTCTCGTTTGGATCACCCATGAAACTGCAACCAGTTGTGATACTTACTCAAGCTCGAACAGATAAAGCTCAATCCAATCGTTTCCGTCTCAACAGCAGAAGATGAGATACTTGAAAATAATGGCAATAGTAGAATTGAAACTCAATAGGATTATTTCCCACATAGCTGATATTCTTTGTTTTGTAAAAAATGTTACGACAAATTCCTCTTACTAGGATTTATGTCTCCTTGTACAAACTTACCCATGTATGGGTCACTCTTTGATATAAATAAAATCCCATTTTCGAATCCAGATTTACTTTTACCCTATTTACATAAGCGAAACGTCCATTGGTTGTGTTTGAATGTATGTATGCTTTTGAATATGATTGATGTTTACCAGAAATGCATCTATGCTTAATATGATTGATGTCTACCAGAAATGCATGAAAATGCAGTAATAGTATTTACTAAGGACGAACGAGGGAAGGATTTCAACAAAGCTTTGTCGGTTCACCTCTACAAGACAGTTACAAAACCCTCAGTAGGACAAATCCATCTTCATAAAGTCACATCTCCCCTGGAATTTATATCCATCTCTTTTATCCTCATACGGATATTCGGGAATTTACTTTCCAATAAGGGTACGACGAACGAAGACGGGATGTTATATCTATCCTACTATCCCCAGCAGACGGGAGGTTATATATACTTTGCTATCCTCAGCAGACAGGAGGTTATATACACTCTACTATCGAACGAGGACGGGATGTTACATATACCTTATTATCCCCAGCAGACGGGAGGTTATATATGCCTTATTATCAAACAAAATGGGAACAAGTTCCTCATATTCTTCAGCAACAAACCGGGATTTATTTTCCCTGGCCAGCAGTTACACGAAGATATCCAGACGCTTCCGGCAGCATCATATCATACATACATCATTTACATCATACCATAACATACATATCCATAGATACATAATACATTGCATCATATTATACATGCATACATAATGCATAAACTAATATTATCATACAGAATGCTACCTTGTTTTCAGGTTAATTCTCCAACAAACAAATTTCATCAACAAATTGTGATCATTGGGCCGTTGTTTATCTTCCCAAAGGTTATCATCACCTCAGGACTGCTTTATCCTCCTGAAAGCTTCTTATACCTCAGGACTGCTTTATCCTCCTGAAAGCATATTATCTCCTCAGAACATTGTTCATCTTTCTGAAAGCATATCATCACTTCCTCAGGACGTTGTTATCCTCCTGAAAGCATATTATTACTTTGGGCCGTTGTTATCTTCCCAAAGGTTACCACTTCCTCAGGACGTTGTTATCCTCCTGAAAGCATATTATCTCCTCGGGACGTTGTCTATCTTCCCGAAAGCTATCACCCCTACCTCAGGACTGCTTTATTCTCCTGAAAGCATATTCATACCTCAGAACGTTGTTCATCTTTCTGAAAGCATATCATTACCTCAGGACTGCTTTATCCTCCTAAAAGCATATTATTACCTCAGGACTGCTTTATCCTCCTGAAAGCTATCATTATACCTCCATATTTTGGACTGCTTTATCCTCCAAGAAATGTACCTGAAGAACCTTTCTCCAAGTGGCATCTTTAAGCCCACTCAAGCATATTTAACTAGTCATCAGTATTACTCTATGCACCGGTGAGTGAAAATTTTTGGGCTTTTGTGTTCAATCCCCTTCAACCTTCCAGGTCACGACTGGCATATGTACCAATCTAACCCCTCAGGTTTCAGAAAATTGAACAGGGGCAGCTGTTGCACCCCAAAATTTGCCCTCACAATACAAGACTTTGGGTGCTAAGAAGGTTCACAAGGTTCACAATAATTACAAGACCTTTCATGAGGTTCATGAAGTCTACAAGACACTTTATGAGGTTCACAAGGTTCACAATACTTACAAGACCTTTCATGAGGTTCATGAAGTCTACAAGACACTTTATGAGGTTCACAAGGTTCACAAGATTCACAGTGCTTACAAAACCTTTCATGAGGTTCATGAAGTCTACAAGTCACTTTATGAGGTTCACAAGGTTCACAAGACCTCCCATGAGGTTCACAAGGTTCACAATACATCTTATGATGGTTCACAAGGTTCACAAAGTTCACAATTGGTCAGAAGAGTTGACAAATCCCTCAGACAATGCATCTCCTAAGCAGTGCATACAAAATTAGGGTTTTGACTTTAATCAGGCTAAATGGACTTCCAATACTTCAAGTGAGCTTCATAACATCTTATATGTGTGTAAGAACCCCCATGACAAGTTTCAAGACTTTTCTCAAAAGTTTGCTCAGTCAGATGATCAGATAAGTCAAAATCAGTCAAAGCAGTTAAAAAGTCAAACTGAGGTCAACTGTGGTCAAACCAAAGTCAAACTTCATGATTTTTTTCCAACATCAAGTATATGAAGTAAAATTCATCATTTTATCAAGGGTTGATCATGATTCATCAAGAAGATTCCAGATCATCAAGAATCAGGAGTTTCTAAATTAGGGTTTCCTTAGTAAAAGTCAACTGAACTTTGACCAGCCATAACTTTCACATGCTTCATCACCAAGTCTCCATCCAAAGCTCATTTTGAAGGAAATTGAATTCTCTACAACTTTGTGTCTCACAAGCCAAACCCAAAAATGCTTCATTTGGAAGGTATGAGCTAAGACATTATAGGTCCTTTTGAAAGTCAACAAAAAGTCAACAACTTCAAAAGGGCATAACTTGAGAATGGTAAATGATATGGACATGAAACTAGTGGGGTTGGTTAGAGGACTCTTCAAGCTTTCCAAAATGTCCAAGAACACCTTCATAGCATTAAAATTGAAGGATGTGTGCCTTTGCAAAGTTGGGAAATTTTTGGTTGGTTTATGAAGAAAATGGAGGTCTAACACCAATTTCTTCCAAATGGGCTTGCCAAATGATGACCCAATCCATACTACAACCTCATGCACGACCCAAGTCAACAAAAATCAGATTTTTTATCATTTTATTTTTATTTATTTTGATTTAATTCATTAAAAATCATTTTAAATTAAAATAAAATATAAAAGTCAAAGATTTAAATATGATTGAGCTTCTAGAAATTCATTAAGATGATTGTAATTAAAGTGGAAAGAAGATCATGTTGATTGGCCTAAAATAGAAGGTGTTCATACAAAAATATTTGATTTTTCAAAGGCTATCTTTTTGAATCTCTTTGGATCAAATCTTCTACACAAATATCCAATTTTTCTGACCTAATGCAATGCTCTATAAGTACATGATTGAATCCTAACACAAGCCACAGATTCCACAACCTCCAAGTGAACATCCAAACTTTTAAAAATCACTCAAAAATTGAAATTCGGTTTCTGCCATTGAGTATTATTCAGCACGATTTAAAGGTGTAAATTTGTTCTTTGGGAGGTCTATAAGCTATCTCCATCATCATTATCATTGCATCCATGGCCGAATGCCCTAACCGAATCCATTCTTGTTCAAAATTTTATGCTTTTCGATTTCATACATTTAACTGTCAAAACTTGATTCTAATTATTGATTTGTGTTTAGTTTGAGGTGTAGAAGAAATCTGGATAGTTGGTTTGAAGTTTCATGGCCGCAATCGTGTTTTGCCATAACTAGGGTTTATGACCTTCATTTAGGGTTCTTTGATTTAAGCTATATAAATTGATTCCAAGACCATAAATGAATTGTTTGAAGGTTGGGGATCACAACCATGTAATTAATTTGATGAATCGTTGCATATTGAGAGGTATATGAGATTGGCAGGTTTTGTGTGCATGAAAATTCGCAGGTAGTTTCATAACAAAATTCGCAGGTAAACCTACGAATTTCAGAGGAAGAAGATGAAGTCTGCGCGCGAATTTCAAATTTAAATTTTTGTTTTAAAATATTATGAATTGCTTTCTGTTTTATTTCACAAATGCTGGTTAGCTCAGTTGGTTGAGACGCGCGTGTGTGAAGCTGAGGTCAAGGGCTCGAATCCAGCCAGGAGCAAGTTTTTGCTTCAATTTCTTTTTGTTTCGCAGGTTTAAAATAAAAACAATTGGACGCCATTGACTATCACCAGCGCGCAGCTGGCCCAGTGGTTGGCTGGTTTGTCTTGGAGCTTGTAAAGCCTAGGGCCTGGGTTCGAATCCCAGCCCCAGGTATGTTATTTTTTTCATATTTTTTCTTGTTTTGTTTTGTTTATAATATATTTAATTAAATTCTTTAATAATAAATGTTAAAAAATTAAATTGTCATTTTATTTTCTTGTATATAATTTCAAACTTCTATTTTCAAAATTAAGTTTTATTGTTAAAAAAAAATTGTTTAATATTTATTTTATTATATAGTATTAATATCATATATTTTGTATAAATAAATTAGTTAGTATATAATAAAACCCTAATTATATTTTATAAACTTATAAACCCTAATAATTTTAAAAAACCCTAATTTTTTCTTCCTCTATTTTCTTTTGTTTAATATTATTATTGGTATGTATTATTTAATTAAAATTCTTGATTTAATTTTTATTAAATACATAAATTGTTTATAATTTAAAATTTTGTACATAAATATATGTAAAAATTAAAATTGCTCAATTTATTTTTATGAAAATATTCACTAATTGTTTATAATTTAATTATGTATGTAAGTAATTTCTAAAATTGCAAATTTAATAATTATAATTTATTTCTCATAATATGTTCATAATTGATTTAATTTTTAATATGATTGTTTGTATTTTCTTATTATTTTTTAAATTTTTGTTTATTATATTATTTTTGCTTATCATTATTATTAATTATGTTTATATGATTATTACTAACCCCACTTATTTTTAAATTATTATTATTTCACTAACCCAATTATAATTATTTTGCTTATTATATTTAAATTGTTTTATTATTATTATTGTAATTGCTCCTGGATGTAATATTTTGTAATGTTTAAATATTTATTTTTATGCCATGGTTAGTAAAAATAGGGAGTGTAACATGTATGTTATTTAAAATTAATTTAGATCACTTAATTCAAAAGATAAATATTAAATTGAACACTCACACACGTAAGTCGATCTTTGATCGCCATCTCACTTTCTAGGGTTACCTCTCATTGTTGCCTATTACAAAAGGTCAAGTAGGGTGTATAAAGCAAAAAGTCCCTCAAAATAAAGTCATCTAGTCCCTTAACAATAAAAGATCAAGTCCCTTAACGGTTGCCTTCGTAATGATCTTGTCCCTTTCGAATAATGATGACAGTCCCTCCAAAAATGCCTAATACACCCTACAGTTGCCTTCATTAAACAGATGTCCCTTTACTTGTCCCACACATCCAAGGTAATGACTACCTATTCCTTAATAATAGGGATAGTCTTACCATTTAAAGGATTCAAGAACAGGAAGACTTAAAACTTTAGGGTAGGTTCCTCATAGTTACTTGCTCACCATTTAAAAAATTTTCAAACATTTCACAATTTTCAAACACAAGTTTTTTACGCATCCATACATGGATCATTATCAAACTCTTATGAAAATTTCTATTCACACACTTCACATTTTCAAAAACAATTCAAAGTGAGCTAAGTAACTAAGAGCCCATGGATAACCATGGATGTAAAGGGTGCTAACACCTTCCCTTTACATAACCTACCCCCCGGACCCAAAAATCTTTTAAAAGGTATTTCCTATTCTTTTATGCCTTTCCTTTGGATAAAATAAAAGTCGGTGGCGACTCTTGCTATCCGCAACATAACTAAAGTCAGTTCTCCCACCGTGTTACACCCACCATGCGAAGGGTAATGGAGAAGAGAGTGTTTTTAGTTCGTTCGGGGGTGCGAGGTGCATGTCAGCATGTCGTTGGCACTTGTTGCATTTTTTGACGTGTTCCTTGGAGTCGTGTTGCATGGTCGGCCAGTAGTATCCTGCTCGAAGAGCTTTTCGTGCAAGTGATCGTCCGCTGGGGTGTTGGGCGTTTATTTCTCGATGTATTTCTCCAAGTATGTCGGGGATTTTCTCTTCCTCGACGCATTTGAGTAATGGGATGGAAAACCCCCTACGGTAAAGTTTCCCTTCGAGGAGAACGTACGAGCATGCCCTACGTTTGGTGGTGGCCGCCTCTTTTGGGTCGGCGGGGAGCTCGCCCTTTGTTAGGTAATTATAGATGGGTGTCATCCAACAATGAGTATCCCCGATCACGTTGACCTCGAGTGGAAGAGGTGGTTTTTCGATACTAGGTCGAGGAAGGATCTCTTGAATTACAGATTTGTTTCCTTCCTTCTTTCTCGTGCTAGCTAGTTTTGATAAGATGTCGGCCCGTGTAATGTGCTCGCGAGGTACGTGCTGTACTTCCCACTTCTCGAATTTTTCGAGTCTTTCCTTGACCAAGGCTAGGTACTCGACGAGGTTGTCGTTCTTGGTCTGGTACTCTCCTCGTACTTGTGATGCCACGAGCTGAGAGTCTGTTGATATTTTTACTTCCTTTGCTCCTAGGTCTTCGGCCAATCTCAGACCGGCGATGAAAGCCGGCTTGGTTGTTTGATGTCGGGAAGGCTAGTGCTAGTGAGACCTCGATCAGGATCCCGTCCTCATTATCGAGGATGATTCTAGCTCCACTGCCCGTCGTACTGGAGGCGCCGTCGACGAAGATCGTCCATTTATGGGCGCCGTCCGTCGGTGTCGGGCTGTGGGTCATTTCCGCGACAAAGTCGGCCAGTGCTTGGGCTTTTAAGGCCTTTCTGTTCTCATATTGTATATCGAATTCGGAGAGTTCTAGGGACCATTTGAGCATTCTGCCGGCCATATCTGGTCGTTCGAGAAACTGTTTGATTGGCTGGTCGGTTCTTACTTTGACCGTGTGCGCGAGGAAGTAGTGGCGTAGCCTCCTCGTCGCATTTATGAGAGCCATAGCGACCTTTTCAATTTGATGGTATCTGAGTTCGGGGCCCTGGAGCGCTTTGCTCGTAAAATAGATGGATTTTTGTCCTTCGTCGGTCTCCCTTATTAGGACGGCGCTGACGGCCTCGGTCGCCACGGAGAGATACAGGTATAAGGTCTCTCTTTCCAACGGTCGTGATAAGACCGGGGGCTCGGAGAGGACCTTCTTCAAATGGAGTAGTGCCCGTTCACATTCGTCGGTCCATTCGAAGCTGACCTCCTTACGAAGGAGTCTGAAGAAGGGCAGTGCATGCTGGGCAGATTTGGCGATGAAACAGGAGAGTGAGGCGAGCACCCCGTTGAGGGATTGGATTGATTTTTTGGTCTTCGGGGTTGGAAATTCCGAGAATGCCCGACATTTGTCGGGGTTGGCCTCGATACCCCTCTCGGTGAGGTAGAAACCTAGGAATTTTCCTACCCGGACGCCGAACGTGCATTTTTTAGGGTTAAACCTCATTTTACACTATCTTTCCTGCTCGAAGACTTTGTATAGGTGTCAAGCATGGTCGAGCTCCTCGTGTGACTTGATGATCATGTCGTCCATGTATACCTCGATCATATCCCATATCTCTCCCTTGAAGACTTTGTTCATCATGCGCTGGTATGTGGCCCCGGCGTTCTTGAGTCCGAACGGCATTACGTTGTAATAGTAATTGTCGGTCGGGGTCATGAACGCCGTGTGTCTCTTGTCCGTGTCCGACATAGGGATTTGATTATATCCGCTATATGCGTCCATGAAGGACAGGAGTCTAAAACTTGCAGAGTTGTCAACGAGTTTATCTATGTTAGGGAGGGGGAAAGCATCTTTGGGGCAAGCCCTATTAAGATCGGTATAATCAACACACATGCGCCATTTTCCATTATTTTTCTTAACGAGGACTACATTAGAGAGCCAGGTTGTGAACTGGGCTTCAGAAATAAAATTTGCCTCTAATAGGTCTTTTAAAGCTCGCTCGGCAGCCTCCGCCTTCTCGGGGGACTGCTTGCGCTTACGCTGTGCTATGGGCTTGACTGCCCGATCCAAAGCTAGTTGGTGGCACGCGACCTCAGGATCCAGGTCGGGCATCTCTGCGGCGTTCCATGCGAAGAGGTCGGAGTTCTCCTTGAGGCATGCCACAAGCTGCTCCCATGTTTCCTCGGGCAATCCTTTGCCTATCTTTACCGTTCTTCCAGGGTCGTCGCCCAGAGGGATGAGCTCGAACTTTCTGTATGGGATTGGCCGGAACGGATGTCCGGGAGTCTGCTCCTCGGTGGGCTTCCACTCTTCAATTTCGTCCTGGCAGATGCGGCAGTCGAGGTCGATGGCGTTGATACCCTGGAGGGGAGGATCCTCAGTTTTGGGTTTTTTGTTGCTCTTTGTACTGACCGTGACCTGTCCTTTTACCGCGGCGTCGTAACACCGTCGGGCAGCCTCGATGTCGCCGTGGACGGTGACTACACGACCTAGTTTGGTGTAGTACTTCATCTTTAGATGGACAGTAGATGGGACCGCGGTCAGTTCGGCTAGTGTCGGGCGGCCGAGGATGCAATTGTAGAGAGAGGGACACTCTATGACCAGGAATTGGACTTTGACTTCCATGGCCGTCTCCTGCTCTCCGAAGGTGATGAGGAGCTCGATGTATCCCCACGGTTTCGTTGTGGCTCCGTTGAATCCCTGGAGATCGGATCCGATGTAGGGAGATAGATTGGTCTTGTCCAGTTTCAGAGTCTTGAAGAGGTGGACGTACATGATGTCCACTGAGCTGCCTTGATCGACCAGGATGCGCCTGAAGTCAAACTGGGCCATCTTGGCCCTAATCAGTAGTGGGATGCTCGAATTCGGGGAGCCGCTCGGAAGCTCTTCTAAAAAGAAGGATATTGGGTTGGATTTGCCCCGGTATTTTGTCAACGTTGCCTTTTGCTCGGGCGCGGTCAGAAGGAGCTCGTCGAACTTGCGTTTTACTGATAGGGTGGCGGCCTCGCCGTTCATCCCTCCGCCCGATATGACAAGGGCGGTCGGGAAGTCTTCCCAGGGGCTAAGTGCAGTGATCCGGCCTTCGGGCAATGGCTCGGGGAAGATGAAATCCTATGGACGTGATACGCAGAGGGCCACTTGATAAGGAGAGTCGTCGGGGGGTGTATCCTCCCGAGGTCTCTTCTTATCCGGCTCTTCATACTTGGAAGCTTCGTTCCTCCTAGTATACTGTTTAAGATGCCCTTTTTGGATTAAAATCTCTATTGCATCTGTTAGGTGAACGCAGTCTTCGGTCACATGCCCGTGGCTCATGTGGAACCTGCAGTATTTGGACTTGTCGGTGTGAGGTTTTGGTGCAGACGGTTTTGGGAACCTTACTCTGCCCTGTTTGAATTCGGAGTTGATGCATTCGGCGAGGATGAGCTCGCGGGGAGCTGTCAGTAAGGTGTACTCGCTGTATCGGCCCGCGGGGCCTCTTTCTTCTCGAGGCTCGCGGGGCCGTTCTTCCCTTCGCTTGTCCCCGTTGCGACGGGAAATATTCGAATCTTCACGCTTGGGGTGATCGGTATCCCCGACATTATGGCCGATACGAGCGTTGTGGGCTACCTGCTTCTCCTCGTATCTGATGTAGGCTTGGGCCTTGTGCAGAAGTTCATTCAGGGTGCGGGGAGGCTCGATCCCGACAGCTCTGCTGAGTTCGCTGCCGGGCAGGAGCCCCCTCTCGAGGAGGTATTTCTTCATGTGTTCAGTGGTGTCCACCTCGACAGCTTCCTGGTTAAATCGCTCGATGTATGAGTGTAATGTTTCATTCTTCTTTTGTACTATGGCTTCAAGGGTCGCCTCTGTCTTGGGATGGCGCCGGGAGGCTGTGAAATACCTCGTGAACATGGATCTCATGACTCTCCAAGACGTGATGGATTCGGGGGCCAAGCTTTTGTACCAGGCAATGGCCCTTTTCCTGAGGGTCGTCGAGAACAGCCTGCACTTGAGATGCCCGGTGATGTCATTACGGTAGTCGAGCATCGCGTTAACGTTGTCGACGTGGTCGTCGGGGTCGGTAGTCCCATCGTACACGGCCAAGTTAGGAGGTTTCTCCATGCCTTTGGGGAGCGGAGCTTCCATTATTTCCCGTGACAGGGGACAATGCAGGTCTTCTTCGTCGCTCCTTGGTGGAGAGGGTTCGTTGCGGTCGGGGCTAAGATCGCGCCTCGGCGAGGTTCCCGATCGACCGGTGTCACGGCGGGCGCGGGACCTATTTACATTAGGCTCTGGGGAACGACGTCCTCGTTTCTTTGTTTCTTCTAGGCGCTGTTGAGTCCTCCTCTCTTGTTGAGGTCGGACCTCCTGTCGGTCAGCTTCTAGGGCCATGATTCTCTCATGCTGCTGGTAGAGCATAGAGCTGGCGTGGTTGAGGGCGTTCACCATAGCAATCATGGTGGCATCTCCTTCGACGGGAACAGGGATGGGTTGAAATTCCTCAGTCCCCTGGTTTTGAGCCTAAGGGGGATCCCCGTTATTCTGGGGTTCAGGAGACGGGGTGGCCGGACGGCCATCTCGGGCGTCTGCTTCATGGAACTGCAGGTCGTCGTCCATTGTATAGTCGACGAGGGGACGGTTGCGCTCGTTAGGTTGTTCTCCGGACATGCTAGAAGGACGGTGTTTGAGCTTTGATCTTCTGTTGTGGAAGAAGGGGGAGCTAGTTTCCCACAGACGGCGCCACTGATCTCACCTGATCAGAAGGGCCTTCCAGTGACTTGATGAACGGGCCAGAGAATGAAGTGAAGGAGGGGGTGTACCTGCAAAGCACTCCAATGCTTAAGTCAGAAGAGGAACAAAATAGTAAGGTTTTGTTAAGAATGAGTGAGAATACCTGCCCCTTTGCTAAGAAAGGGTATTTATAATGTGCCCCCAGTGCTGGGCCAAGGCCCCTCAATGGGCTTAATTTGGCTAGGCCCATGGAGGAGCTGCCAAGGGACGCGTAAGAAGCATGAAGACCTAGACAAAAGGTCTGCCCCTTGGTCCAACTGCCCCTATCTTTCAGGAGATAATAAAGGGCAGTTGGGTGACGTGGCAGATGAGCTGGCAGACATGTTCTCTGCCCGTCTTCAGTGTATGCTCGTCGTATCAGCAGGTGATTTATCCAAGAGGTTCTCCTGCTCGAGCATATGGGCCCTTGCCCGACATGTATTAGGCCGTGCCCCTATATATCTTTGCAGCCCAGTCCAGAACACAAACAAACAAAATTTCACAAGCATCTGGCTTATTTTGTAGAACATAAGCCCACGTTTTCCTACTTAAATCATCAATGAAAGTAATAAAATATCTATTACCTCTATTTGATGAAACTTACACATAGCATATATCAGAATGCATAAGCTCAAGTGGATTTGTAGCCCTCCAGGCATGCCCTTTCAAAAAAGGATCTTGATGCTTCTTTCCTACTACATAGGCTTAGCACAATTTATTGGGAGTTTGAATAACAGGCAAGTAAGTAACCCATTTTTTATTTGCAAGAAACTTTATGCTTTCGAATTTGAAGTATCCAAGGCGCATGTATTAAGGACAATTATCATCAATAGTTACAACTTTGTAACACATATTAGCATCATATCTTATGTTCATTGGAAATAGTTAATTCCTTGACATGCTTATCTTTACCATGAGGACCATCTCAACATCATTGATAGTGCAACCTCTCTTGTTAAAGTTTAAGTCATAGCCTTTCTTAGTAAGTTGTCCCACACTTAAGAGATTCCGACATATACCAGGTACATAGAATACATCATAAATATAATTCAAAGATCCATCCTTTAACCTGATGGTGATCTTTCCTTTTCCTAAAACTTGAAGTTCTAAGTTATCACCAAGCTTGACTGTGCTATGAAAATTTTCATCTAAGTCGAAAAATAGCTCTTTATTCCCACTTAGATGGTTACTACATCCAATATCTAACAACCATTGGTCATCATTTTTATCAGCTATTGTGTGACATGTTGTAAGCACCACCTTAATATCATATTTAGTTTATGCAACTCGAGCATGGCTATCTCTAATATTCAATGACTTGACACGGCTTTCCCGACCATAATGACCATACTTTTAACAATTATGGCATTGGATATATGTTTTTCATTCTGATTGATAATGTTCTTACTTTTGACATTTGTGATATTAAATATTAGATTTATTTTGAAAAGAGCCATTACCTTGTGTATTTTGGTTTGATTTAGTTTGAGTATTTCTCCTACTTCCTTTGGAACTCTGTCCTTTTTTACAGTGGTTTGGCATTCTTTGCACATGTCCCTCATTTATCACATTTGTTTGAACTTTTAAATCTTTCTTAAATGTGCCACTTGATCTCATGTTCATCGGTATCTCACGTGACTCCAGAGATGCTTGTAAATCATTTAGAGTCATTGTGGTGACATCCTTTACTTCTTCAATTGATGCTATAATGTAATTAAATCGAGTAGAAAGAGTTCGCATAATTTTCTCCACAACATCTTTCTCCTTTATGTTAGCATTATTGGATTTCATTTTATTGACTAGTTTGTCCATTTGTGAGAAATAATCATGAATGATTTCATCTTTTCCTTGCTCCATTAGCTCAAATTGGCGTTTTAAACCTTGCAATCTTGTTCGCTTAACTAGGTCGGCACCTTCAAATGTTCTAAGTAAAATTTTCCATGCCTCTTTTGTTGTTTTGGCATGAAAATTTTTCTCAAAATCAGACAGTTTCACATATTGACATATAAAAAATAAAGCTTTCTCGTTGAGTTGACGATCTTTCTTAACTTGTTTCTCATTAGCTTTTCCTTTTTTTCTTCTCTGGTTGTTTCAACAAAACCATTCTTCATAATTTATCCATATTTTTTGGTTGCTAAACACAACTCCATCTAGCGTTTCAAAATTGAAAATTTTGATCTTCCATTGAACTTAAAAACTATTGTTTGCACCTACTGAACTTGATTAGTGTTTGAACTTACAACCATTTTAACATAACAAGCTCTAATGACAAGGCATGAAAAATGCATCTTTGTAGGATACAATGAAGAAACAAAAGCCTACCAGTTGTATAATCCAGAAACTCAAAAGGTAATCATCAGCAGAGATGTTACCTTTGATGAAGACGGAGTGTGTGACTAGTCAAAAAAAGAAAAGGAGTTGCTTCATGTACCAATCATTATAAATAAAGAAGTAGATGATAAAGGAGATGAAGCAACAAATGAACCAATACAAAACTCACCACATCGTATATATCCACAAAGGGAACACCGTCCACCTCCTCACTTGAAAGATTATGAAGTTGGAAAAGATGACGATTCTGGTGATAGGGAGAAAAAAATTACTTATTATGCCTTGTTTGCTGATTGTGATCCCATGAGATATGAAGAAGCAACCAATAAAGATTGTTGGATGAAAGCAATGGATGAAAAAATTCATGCAATTGAGAAAAATAATACATGGGAGTTAACTACACTTCCAGAAGGAAAGAAGTCAATTGGAGTCAAATGGGTATATAAAACAAAGTAAAATCCAAAAGGATAAGTAAATCACTTCAAAGCACGGTTAATAGAAAAATGGTACAAACAAAAACCCGACATTGATTATTTTGAAGTTTTTGCTCCAGATGCTAGAATGGATACGATACGCGTGATCTTTTCCCTTGCTACCCAGAATCAATGGAAGATATCTCAGATGGATGTCAAGTTTTCTTTCTTGAATGTTGTGCTTGAAGAAGATGTTTACTTAGAACAACCACCAAGTTATTTACAAGGAGGTGAAGATGAGGTGTACAAATTGAAGAAAGCACTTTATGAATTGAAGCAGATGCCTAGAGCTTGGTACACACATATTGACACTGACACATATTTTATCAATAATGGACCACAAAAGTACATATGACCATGCTTTATACGTCAAAGTAAACAAGGATGGACAAGTTGTTTATTGTTTACTTGTTTGCGGATGATCTTATCTTTACCGATAAAAATACTAAATTGTTAGGAGATTTTAAGGAGAACATGTCCACTCAATTTAAAATGACATATATGGGTCAAATGTCTTATTTTCTAGGCATTGGAGTGAAGCAGACAAATGCAAGAATTTTTATTTATTTCCCTTTGCTACTAACCATGCTTTGAAACGATTTATCTCTCCTTTTGGATTGTACTTTGTTTTGTATATACACTTAACTCGAATTGGCTTCTTTCCATTTGGAAGTTTAGTTAACACCCATGTACTATTTTTCTCAATTGCATGAATTTTTTCATTTATTGCCCTGATACAAAATATATGCAAAATAAATTGAATTTCTTTAAAGAATTTTAAATAACAATTAATACTTTCTATAACTCACAAGTTCACTGAAACTTTCTCTTCATAAATATTTTTATTTTCTGGTGAGTACATTCTTACGACTAATATAAACTATTTATACTAATGAGTACTTGCATATTTTTAACTTTGCTAAACAAAGTTCATCCAATATTCAAGGCTTCCCTTGAAACTACCAAATGATTTAATTCACATCTCTAAAACATGTAAGAACATGTTTTCTTTATGAAATATCAAATGATTTAATTCACATCTCTAAAGCATGTAAGAATATGTTTTCCTTATTGACCAAATTCAAATGCCAAATTTATTTCATCTAACATCAACTAATTAGTTAAACTATGACCAAATTCAAATGCCAAATTTATTTCATCTAACATCAACTAATTAGTGGAACTAATAATTTAAAAAAAGTTGGAAGTCCATAATAATTACAAAAATTTACCATTAAAAGAAACAAGTTTATGACTTAATTCTATATTTAATTATACATATTTATAATGTATTTTTTATTTTATTATAACAAACCAACAAAAGTTTTGTTCTAATAATTTATCTTTTTATTATTTTATTATTGTTTTTCATTTTCCACTATTTTACTTTTACCTATGTATTTCTTCCGAATTTTTCACATTATTTTACTTTTGCTTATGTGTTTCTTTCATATCTTATCTAGAATTTTAATTTAGAAGTTACATATTCAAATTTTTATTTTA
The DNA here is from genome assembly GCA_963966055.1 of Lathyrus aphaca. Lineage (NCBI taxonomy): Eukaryota > Viridiplantae > Streptophyta > Magnoliopsida > Fabales > Fabaceae > Lathyrus > Lathyrus aphaca. The sequence goes on along the minus strand of OZ014525.1, from coordinate 111,294,233 downwards.
TTTTTCATAAAATTAAATTTCAATCCTGTTTTTCTTTACCTATTTTTTTATATTTTATTTTTGACTTAAATAATATTTTTGTCTCTATAAGTTGATGATATTTTGGTTTTAGTCTATAGATTTTTTTCCCGATCCAAGTCCCCACATGCTCATTTCTATTTGGCGTTAGTCCCTATTGTGAGTAACCCATTCAAAAAAAGTTGAGTTGACAAACGGTGCTGATCTGGAAATTGTTTTTTCATTTCTTGTATAATTTTGTTTAACACACGTGGATATAATGGTTTCCCCCCATATTATGCCATCAAATGTCATTTCCCTCTTTTCTATTTAGTCCTTGTAAATTAGGCTTTCGTTTTCCATTTCCCTCTTTTCTTGTCTATTCAGCCAAAGCTCGGGGAAGGTGAAGGGTGTTGGTACGAACGTGATTGAGCTTCCAAATCGAATCTTCCATGTACGACATTTACTATGAACTTGTGTCGCTCCCGGGATTTTCATCCTAGTACAAACGCGAAAGTGGCGCGGAAAGGTTAGAGTCGCCAGCCAGACATTTTTATCCCAAAGGAATGGGAAAGGTAATGTTGCACAAACCTAAGGAAGAAGGAAAGGACAAGGTCCTGCGAACCAAAGATCTGAGTTCGGGAGTCGGTTACGACCTGGGAAGGTATTAGCACCCCAGATCGTCCGTCGTACCCGACGGGATCCACGCTTGCTTGTTTGGTTTCAAAGGGTGAGAAAATATAATTGCTGCTGAATAAAAACGCTAACTGGAATGGAATGGAAAATGTGAAAGGAACTGAAATAAGAGAATGGAAAGAAAATGGGGGAAATGTAGGGAAAATAAAGAATGTGCTCGAACGGGCCCTACCCCGCTGCCTACGTACCTCATCAGGATAATGAGGATCAGAGTCGACGTAGTTCGCCTAACCTAGGCGGGAACTATTTGTTTGTGTTTTTTATGTTGGAACTGCGTATGTCTATGCTCAGGTGTTGCAGGCTCGTCTGGTACAAGTGCGTTTACCATCTTGCATGAAAGACAAGTCGTCGCGAGTTCGCGTTGTGAGTGAATGAGATGAGAAGAGAAGTTCCCGCAGGATAGTCGCTTGTTATTTGTTTTTGGCTTTTATGAGAAATGTTTTGAATTTGTTTGTGAACGGTCTTGTACTAAGACCTATCCATCGCGGGAAGTATTTACACCTCGCCCCGAAACAGGACGCGTATAAACACTCCGCAACAAAGTCTCGTGTCGTACAAGATTGTTCGGCTTTTATTAAGTGTTTTATTGCTTTTCTTTTTGAGATGAGAAAGAATGACTCAAGTTGATAAAAGGACAAAATCTAAGGGACTAAGACTCAATCCTAATTTTGTTTGTTTATTGATAAGAGAGGTCCTATGGTTAATGAGGTATTCTAATCCTAAGGAAGAAAATGAAAAGAAGAAAAAAGAACTAGAAACTAACTTACTTCCTAAGGAAGTTAAGTTATCTCTAAGGAAAGGGAAAACCTAAAAGCAAAGCACAAGGTGCTAAGGCAAACACAATTAAAATGCATAAGAGATGGGAATGAAGTAATTCTTACCTCAATCTTCCCCCCTACAAAACAAAAGTTAGCATGACAATGCATATTGGAAGTAAAATCAAAGCATGAAAGCGATTAAGTACCATAAACGTCCTAGAATGGAACTAGGTTCAAAATAAGACCTAAGTCTAAAGGTGAGGGTACCTAAAGGTTACATGACTTCTAAAGTCAGTAGCTACATGATATAAGTCCCTAAGTATGCTAGGATACCTCACAAGGTCAAACTATGTCAAACTATGTACAAAAAGTTCACCTAAGTTCACATAAATGCAAATTAGGACTCATGGATGAAATATGAATGCATATGGCTTACAAAAATGGATTAATGCATAAAATGAACATCAAAGTCAGTAATGAATGCTTATGAAGATGGATGAATGAATATACAATCATGGATGCAATGGATTAGGCATATGGAGCAATGAGAAGAAGATATGAGAAGGAACGAGCAAAAATCGCATAAGATCGCACATGATGAAAGTTGAGGAAGAATGGCATGTGAATATGCATGAAATGATTATGGGTAAGTAGCATACAAGGTATGAGATGCAATTAAGATGCATGAATAGGCATTGATGATTTCCACATAATTCAAGTTAAACATGAGAAGAGATTAGCAACCCGTTTAAGTTAAACTAGTTCACATAAGTATGCACTTTGAAACACTAAAACAAACCAAATGATTATGGTTCAAAAAATGACCTATGACTGGAATTAAAGGCATACAAATGACCTATAATTAAATCCTAAAAGTTACCAAAAAATATTCCAAGCAAATGGCATGAATGCCTTCTTATCATTTAAGTTATACAACAAATAGACACATGAATCAACCTAGGATCTAGGTGACATGGAAAAATAGCAAATAGCCTTTAAAAATTATGAAATTAAATCCCTGGAATGATATAGTCATTATCTTACATTATCCAAAAGGATTATACAAAATTATGCACCAAAGTGCCAAAACAATTCCTTGACTAACAAGGTAACAAAACATGATCACCAAAAACAACTCCACAAAGTGGATCAAAAAGGGCATCTAAAATTATGAAAAAAAATTCCTAAGGGGCATCATAATGTCAAAAATTACAGTGATTAATCACACACAAAAAATAGGTTTCACACCTATGGGGAAAAAACGATTTCGGCCCCTTATGCCAAAACACCCCTTTTTAGGACAGCTTATGATCTAAAATCCAAATTAATTATTAAAACCACCCAAATCTGGAAACAAAAAATATGACAAATTAATTAAGAGCATAAGGATTACTCATGAATTTTTCCAGAATTTTATCTCACTTAAAAATATTTTTAATAATTGCGACGAAACAGGCAAAAAAGTGGATTTTAAGGGGAAGTGAAAGGAAGCGATCCTAATGGTTCGTAACCTAATCCCTAAGTTCCGAAATCGATACATATCATCAAAAATCACAAATAAATCCAATGCCTCAGGTGGGAGGGCTCAATATGCACCTTAAGTTACATGATCCTAAGCCGCATACGACTAAAATGGTGCATTAAAGTAGATAATCGAGATTACTTACTTGGTCGAAGTGCCGATTCTTTCACATAAAAGAAATCCAAAAAAACTTCAAGCCAAGCCTTGTAATATCCCATGAGAAAAATAAATGCTCATCTTCCATAATTGCTTTGTGAAGATCCCCCATAATCGAAACAAAAACAACGGCACAAAATATCATTTGAATCCAAAGGTATCCCACAAATAAAGTGGAATACCAACCAAACGACCGTCGTTAAGATCTTTGCGAGAACCTTGCATGAACTCAACAAACACATTAGAAACAAAAAAGAGGTGCAACCGGAAGTTGCACCTATGTCTCACAACTCAAAATCAAATAGAAAGATGAATGTACGAGTCATGGACATGCATTGAAATTTACGTTTCAAAACGGGGCAGCACTTATGCTCTAACATAAACAACATGCAAATTCAAACCAAAATCAAATAAATTTACATGCAATGAATGGAAAATGATCAACAAACATAAGTACAAGTCAAAACAAGATCAATGCATCAAAATTGCACCAAACCGAACTTAAAAAGCCTTAAAACGAAAAAACGCGTCAAAAATCACCGACTCGGAATTGAACGAAAATCGCATGGTAACTTGCAAACGTGCCAACGGATTCAAATATGCAATCGGATTTTGAAAATTCCGCTCGGAAGTGGTACTTTTTGGCCGATTTTATCGGCTGGCAGTAGCGAAATAGCCGAAAAAAATTGTCCGAAATCGACTAAAAAGTTTACCAATGGCTCCGGAATAATCAACAAAGTCAATTTACACTATTCACATTCGCGAAAACGCGCTACGGTTAGGAAGTTATGACCAAAACGCACTTATCGACACGCGACATATGAACAACATCAACAATTAAGCTTCAACCTATCCTATTCCGAATTTACACAATGAAACAAACATGAATTCAAAAGTCAAGCACTTCAATCAATATCAAGTCACAATAATTAACTCTCTTAAGAATTTTATCAAACATCTAACATGCATCGATTAGTCTATGTCAATTTTAACAATCATTTCCAATTATGCACAACAACAATTATTAGGATCAATTAATCAAGCATCAATCAACAACCACATCAAGAATCAATGCACATAATCTCCATAATATGAATTCAACTTCAAAATTCAATTCAAGAAACAATGCAACAATTATTCATGAATTAAAGTTTAAGAAGCTTACCGAATGAAGAATCGACGAAGAAATTGTGAATCCGGAGGAAGTGAGACGCGATCATGAACGGAGGAGAGGAGGAGAGGCCGCGTGGCTGCCGGCGGCGGAAGATGGTGGTCGCACGGTGGTGAAGTTGACCGAAGGTGGTGGTTCGTGGCGGCTCGGCTATCGGAAGCTTGATCGGAATTGTTGTGTTCTTGAGTTCTTGATGAAGTTGTTGTGTCTTGAGAAAGAGTTGAGAGAATGAACTTTGATCCTTTAGAGAGAGTTTGTGAGAGTTTTTTGGTGTTTGTAAATTATGATTAAAGTTATGAGACAAATTGTGGGTCAAGAGAATATATAGTGGAGTGTAAAATGAAAGGCAAAAGGTAGAATTTCGGCTTAAGTGAAAATAACAATATCTTCGGCAAGAAATTTCGACTCTGAGCCTTCCACAATAACGTCCGCCTCTGAATCACAGTTGCAACACAAAAATAACGGACGTCATACGATCAAAATCGAGTGCGATCGATACGTTTAAGCTGCAAGACGTCACTGAATAAGTTGTTTTTTCGGCTTATTTGGTGTCCGCTACTCGAAAATGTGACGAGGCCAACCTCTTAGGAGCATAATCTCGACTCGACTTTGTCATCAAAGTTGTAGATCTATGAGTCAGTGACTTTTTGTTAAAATCTAAGCTCAACCGGACAAACGACGAGGGAGATATGAATTTTCTCGTGAAACCACTTTCAGCATTTTTCTTCAGTTCAGCACTTCAGTTTTGTGAAATAAACCAAAACGACAATCTTTGGAGCACCGTTCGAACTCACTTTTTTATTTGAAATTGAAGAGGATAAAATTTGTGAACCAACGCTTCAAGAACGGGTGATATCCGATGAAAATTGACCGAGTTATGAATTTTACAAAATCTGATAGACAGTGCACTGCATCAAAGAACCTTACTGGTAATTCGCATTTTCGAGATCCTTCCGCTCGGACCTAACCCAAACTGAATTCACATAATGAAGATAACATCTAAAAGGAATTTTAGGCACCGAAACAACATCAATTCGATGAACGAGCCAAAAGTTATGAATTTTTTAGTGTTCAAAACTCACCGGTTCAGCACTGTTTTTCACTATGTCGACTCTAAAGACTCGCACATTCTGAGATCTTCTTCAAAGAATTAGTTCTCGGCCAAAACCCAAAAGTTAGAAAGGATATCAAGACGGAACTTTTGTCATATGAATCTCTCAGACATGTTGACCCAATCAGAAGTTACGAACTCTTGAATACCGCTAGGACAGTTAATCGGCGAAACCGAAATTTCAAAAACAAATAATTCCCGCCATTTTCCTTGATGAATTGGCCTCCGAGCCGAACACAAAAGTTGTAGAGAATACCGAAATAGTCTAAACTATTGAGTTTCAAGCCAAAATGAGTTTCCGAGCATAAGTTACAACTTTTGCAAACTGCACCATAAAACTGATATTCTGCTTAAACTCCTTTGAATCAACCGAGAACTTTTGGTTTCTTCTAAGATTCTTGTGCACGTTCTGCATGAAAAAATAAAGGCCACTCGCAACCTGTGAAAGCTCAAATGGAGATGTATATTCATGTATGTTTATGATGCAATTGTGATCTAAATGCAATGAAATGTATGAAAGGATATGCTAAATGGCATGAAAATGAGAGGGCAAATTTTGGGGTGTTACAACTTGCATTACGCAGGAAATTTTATTAGGGATGGTGTAGTGTACTACTTAGGTGGGGATAAACTTGCAGTAGACATTGACCCTGATAGGTGCAACTTCTTTGAAGCAACTGATATTGTTAAAGATATTTGCAAACTTGTGTCCACTGATTATTGGCTATAGTGGTATAATATTGTATCGGGTAAGCATGAAAGGTAGTTAGAGATGTTGATGCTGCTAAGGTTTATGAAAGCGTTGTTGAAACTAGTTGTAGTGTATGCTTATTTTTTGAGCATATAGTTATGGAAGATGATGTTAATGATGTTGAAGCTGACAATGTTATCGAAAATGATGTTATTGAGAATGATGTTGAAACTAACATAATTATTAAGGATGATGTAAGCCATTTTGAAGATGACACAGTTATGGAGGATGATGTTAGTCATGTTGAAGCTGACACAGTTATGAAGGATAATGTTAGTCATGTTGAAGCTGACACAATTATGGAGGATGATGTTAGTCATGTTGAAGGTGACAAAGTTATTGAGGATGGTGTTAGTCAAGTTCAAGGTGACAATGGTATTGAGACTGATGTTAATCATGTTGAAGCTGACAAGGTTGATGAGGGTGTTAGTGCTGGAAATGCTATTGAGGATGAGGTTCGTGAGAGTGATAATTATGATAGTAATGATAATAATGACAATGATTACAATGGTTTATCATTTGAGGACAGTGAGGATGAAATGGCCATTGACTTTGATGATGGATTTGATGTTGTAGACAAACCCCCTGCAAGGGTTAAACAAATAACAAGGAAACATAGGAATACTCCAACAAAGATAAGAAATGTTGATGCAAATGGGGGTTCATCAAGTGGGTTAGTGTTGGTAATGAAGGGCTTGAAACTAATTATTTAAGTGATGATCTATGGAGTAGTGATCCAGATGCATCAGATGGAGAGAAAGGACCAACATATCCTAGATTTAAGATGGAGGAGTTAGATAAGGACTGCAAGTTCAATGTTGGGTTGGAGTTTGTTTCTCTGCATGAATTTAAGGAGGCAATAACTGAATGATCATTCATAAATGGAAGATAGATAAAGTATGTGAATAATGAAAAGGTTAGAGTGAGAGTAGTGTGCAAGGGAAATTGTGGTTTTTTGGCTCTGGTTAGTAAAGTGAGGAATAAACACACGTATAGAATGAAGAAATGGTTTGGTACTCACACATGTGGTAGAATTTTGAATAACGCCACTGCTAACTCCAAGTGGATTGCTAAAATTGTGGCGACTAGGATGGGTTCATCTAATGGAATCAAACTTCGTGATATTGTCTCTGGGATTAGGACAACTTACTTTATATGTATTAGTATGAACAAAGCAAGGAAGGCTAAGCAAATTGCAAAAGCTTTGGTTGAAGTTGATGTCACAAAGAAATATACACTTTTGTGGAGGTATACCATGTAGACATGCAATGGTTGCCTTAGGGTTTATGAGCCAAAAACCAGAAGGTTGGGTAGATGATTGTTATTCTAAATAAACATATGTGACATCCTATGAATTCAATATTAGCCCAATTAATGGCCAAGTCATGTGGCCTGAAGTTGGCACTGAGGAAATGTTGCCTCCATCATACAAGAGAGGGCCTGGTAGGCCAAAGAAATTAAGGATAATGGAACCTGATGAGGATCCTAACAAGGTAAGGACACAAACATCTTATTGTTGTACCAAATATGGTGTGCATGGATATAATTCAAGGAGTTGTGTGGTTCTGGTGCCTGACCCTGAAGTTCAGAAAAGAAAGGTATTATTATAACTCAGTTATGTTTAGAAATTGTGTTATTGTTATAATTAATATTAATTGAAACATTATTTGTGCAGAAAAACCAAAGAAAATTGCTACACAGACAACACAACCTAAGAATACAAGTCATGTTGAAAATGAAGCATCAACTGAATAACAACAAACTCCAATTGAACCTCCAACTGAACAATAGCCAGGAACACAATGTGATGTGGACCAAGAGTTTGAAATGCTTGCAAAAGATCTTTGTGCAGCTTTTGAATCAACACAAGTTCAACCCAATATCAATGATATCACTACCCAAATTCCAGCTACATCTCAAGTTGCTATTAACCAACAACCAATTGTTGAAATTGCTAATGACCAACATGTGCATGCTTCATAAGGAGTTGGTGACTCATAGCCAGACTATATTTTATCTGCACATGTTCAAGAAGTTGACCCTCCACCTAAGGAACATGTTAATGCACCTCCACCAAAGGAACATGTTACTAGACCTTCTAAACTAGTTGAGTCTAATATTGACTAATTGACTTAATGTGTATGTGATTTGGTCTACTGGTATTTGCCTAATTGTATATATTTTTTTTATGTGACTTTGTAGGCAAAACAACCCAAACAAAAGATGGCAAGGAAGTTGGAATTGCGTAAAAGTGATCAAACATGGGTACTCACATGTAAAAAGCTCAAACGAGAAGGAAGTAGCCAAGAACAACCATGGAAATTGTAGACATTAGCTTGTTTTGAATTATGTGGTACTTTTGGTTAAGCCTAGTTGTTTTATGTTATCTATTATGATTACAATCCTACTTTGGCTTTAGCCTTAAAGTTGGAGTCTTTATGTATTTTGTTTACTATCATGTATTGTGGCTTAAGCATTATTGTTTATGATACAATGTGTATTTTGACTTAAGTATGTATTTTGATCTGACTTAAGTATGTATATTGATTACAATGTAGTTTGAACCTTTATGCAAATTATGAAGTTATGGTTAAAGCACAATTGCAAACACAAGGAGCAACATAATTGCATACATATACTGAACAATATAATAGCATATATATACTGAATAAAGCCAAAACATCTAACATCACTTGCTGGATTTCTTTCAAGTTCATCATCTCAAATAAATAACTTGCAACCAAACATTAACCCTAAATTTTGATGTGTCCAAAATCTTCTTTTAGGGTTTTCAATTGAATTTGACATAAACATTTTCATGCTTCTATTGCAACCACAAACCGGTGCTTGACCATGATGAGAGTTCGCAGAAGGAAACGAGGCCATGAATGTTGAAGGCAGATAGTAGAAGAAGAAAATAACAATGTGAATGCTGAGGGAAAAAGAAGAAAACAAAAATGTAATTTTTTTTGGGTTTTGGTCCCTCCTTAATAAACTGTTGGTAAGTCATTTCCCCGTGTGTTAAGCAAAATATTAAAGAAATAATATAAACATATTGCATATCAATACCGTCCGCCAATTCAGGTTTTTTTAAACGGTCCATTAACAACAAGGACTATATCCAAAGAGAAATGAATATATGGAGACTTAGACCAAAAAAAAGATTTTGGGGATTTGGACCAGAAAAAAAAATTCAGGAACTAAAATCAAAATCGCGTCAACTTACCATAACAAAATCACTATTTAAACCTTTATTTTTTCATAAAGCTTTTGATCGACTTGGATCACATAAAAATCACTATTTAAACCTTTATTTTTTCATAAAGCTTTTGATCGACTTGGATCACATAACGTTGAAAGCCACCTTATGTGATCACTATCGATTCAATAATACAATATCCTATAAACATACAAGTGTGCATCACAACTATATTATCTCTTTTGAATTTTTAGGTTTATAGGAAAAAAGGAACAGTTATAGAAAATATGATATTGATCATGTAAGGAAGTTGAATAGGATACACGTCATGTAGATTGCTTACTCCATCTTAGTGGTTAACATAATACTTTGCCTTTTTTTTTTTACTTAATGGTTAACATAATAATTTTGGATATTTGGAGAGGTGGAACGTTTGGAAATGGGATCAATGGGATAATGCTCAATCCAATTGTCATCTTATCACAGCATCCTATATAATTAGGTATGACAGAATGATCATTAATTGATGTATTCACCAACAAAAAAAAAAGAAATAAAACACCACCATTCAAGAAAAGTTACCTAGTCCAGTAACTGAAACATGAAAACTGTCATTTTAACATTCATGATTCATCATCCAAGAAGTAGTCCATTGTGCAAACTATATAAACAATGACTACAAGGAGTTCATTACATCAAACAAGTCTTGTGAAATTCTGAGCAACATAGCTGCATCTAATTCATCAGAAATATAATTGAAAGTAAGAGTCTTTAACAATGGAGAATTTGCAAGTATGAACTTCATCAAACTCATTGCATATTGAGAGTAAGCTCTAACGTAGACATCCACTGTCTGAAGTTTGAGGCAACAACTACGGCATTCTAACTCCTCCGAGTAATCTGACACTTGTGTGGTATCATCATTGTTGTAACTCTGAAATATAAACATTAAAGAGTCAAAATAAAGAATAAGAAATAAGATAAGAAGCATAGGTTTTCATGTTCACCTGTTTAATAACAAGTTCAATCAAGCTAGGAGCACTTTCAAGAACCCTGAACAAATACAAAATGTCTCCTTTATCATTCAAATTAAAGTCATCCAATTTCAGATACTCTAAAGAGCTGAATGAGCTTTTTAGCAGCATGGGAGGAATGATATCTGCATATGAAATCTATACATACAAACAACAAATCTATGAGATTATCTGTACAACAATTAGAAGTAGCAAAAACACAGCTTTCATTATAAATATTTGGATTGGACCATCCATCAAAGTTCAACACTACTTGTCTTATAAATGTATAAGAAACAAGAGTAAAATACAGTCATTAAAATATTTAACGGTGAGGTCAACAGAACAATAATGAAAATACTACAATTAGTGATGTTTTCTAACCTTTCCACAACTGGTCAGAGAAAACCTCTTAATTTCTGGCAAACTTTTGATATAACCTTTGCTCAGAAATCCCTTGAGTGTAAAATCGATCAAATTCTTTGCTTCCTTGAGACAAATTTGATTTGTCTCAGACAATTCTAGCACAAAGACTTTGAGAGAAGCAGAAGATATAACCAGATAATCATCACCATAATATAAACAGTGATCAATGGTGAGCTTTTCAAGAAACGGACAACCAGACATAAAACTCTCGATTATACTGGAGCTGAATTCAATAGACTCTAAATGAAGTTCAAGCAATTTTTTAAAGCCGCGGAAATTAGGTGGAATTGACAAGTCATAGTAGCTAAATTTTAAGTAAGTCAATTCCTTACAAGAGAAGAGAATATCTGGCATTTCATATCCAGGAATACAGCAGTTCACAAGCTCAAGATGTTTGAGGTCCCTTGACATAAAGGGAATCCAAATATTGAGTCTTTCCTCTGAGATATAGAATCCGTAGTGATCAGGCTCAAAAATACAAAACTTGCGTATTGGCCCATTGTGGAGCATAAGAACATTTGTGATGATTTTAGACATTACTGGGTAAGGGTCTTCAAGATCCATAAACCTTTCAAAAAAGTCTCGGTCAAAACAAAGATGTGGGGCTGTTGTCCACATATACCTCCACTTTGTAGACAAAATACTAGTCCTAACTTGGTCTCTGATTTTCAAGTTTCCCAGGATGGTATCAATGACATTACTTGGTAAATCACTGATTCGATCAATGTCATCATTTTGATTGGCCTTCTTGTTGAGCAAAGTCATCGTCACAGAACTAAAGATTCAAGATGAAGTGTAAATATTATAAATAGAATATTAAAACTAAGTCAAGAATATGCATCCTTTTCAAATTTCAATTCTGTTTTTCTTCACATCTTTGTTTATTTTTCTTCAAATACAGTTGAAAACGATGAGTCTCCATTCAAGAATACAGTAGTATATTATATGTTAATCAATATTTTTCTTGATAATTTAAAAACTAAAAAACAGATTTAAAAAAGAAACGATTCGCATCTGATTTCAACATACTTGGAACTATAGCATACGTTCAATTCTAAGAATGAAAAGTGAAGTAACCCTAGAAAATAATCAAAGTTATGAATCATCTACAATAATGATGATGATGAGTAACTGCAAGAGTACAGCGATTCTTACAGTTGAGAGTGAGACGGCGGTGGCGGGTAGGAGTCGCCGAAGTGCTCACGCAAACGCCGGTGGCTGATAGGAGACGCCGAAATGCTAACGCAAACGCCGGTAGCTGATAGGAGTCGCCGAAATGCTCACGCAAACGCGGTGGCTGGTCAGTACAGTGAGAGAGTGAGTGTGTAGTTTATGATGGGGTACTTCCATTTTATTTCATCTATACTTTTATTTATTCAAATTTAAATACGTTTTTTTTATGGAAAAATAATTTATTATAAAACAATAACAAAGAAGATTATATATAGAAAGCATACAATTTTTAATCTATAAAAGGATAAATAAAATTTAGTTAAATGATTAGCAACAATATTTTAAAAAGTATTTATTTATTTAAAATATAAAAATAATAAACAATCACATTCAATAGATTTGCATCCTCTAAATCATATTTAAGAATGCGATTCTGAATTTTTTTTAGAATAACATAAATTAATAATTTAATTCCCAAAATAACAATGTTTTAAAATAATTTACCAAACTAACATACTTTCCATATATATTCACCAAGTTGATTGGCGAACAAATATGTTTTCTAACCAATTCGCCAATTGGTTTGACTAATTGCAAATTTTTTTTTAACTAATTCAACAAATGGATTGGCGAATGAGTGTTAATGTCTCCAAATGGTTTGGCGAATTAGTGTTAAAATAGTCATACCAATTGGCGAATGAATATATATATATATATATATATATATATATATATATATATATATATATATATATATATATATATATATATATATATATATATATATATATATATATATATATATATATATATATATATATATATATATATATATATATATATATATATATATACTCATATATACATATATATATATATATATAAATATATATATATATATATATATATATATATATATATATATATATATATATATATATATACTCATATATATATATATATATATATATATATATATATATATATATATATATGTATATATATATATATATATATATATGTATATATATATATATATATATATATATATATATATATATATATATATATATGTATATATATATATATATGTATATATATATATGTATATATATATATATATATATGTATACTCATATATACATATATATATATATATATATATATATATATATATATATATATATATATATATATATATATATATATATATTTTATATATATATATATATATATATATATATATATATATATATATATATATATTGGAAAAGAATTATGATTATTTAAGTTAATAATAATTATTTAATAAATTAAACTTAGAGAATCTGACAAAGAGAAATATAATATAAAAAAAAATTATTATTAATAATCCAATAACGGCAGTACAAAAACTAATTTCTCGCCCGATCTAAATGTCCTCTAGTACCACATCCACGGGGATGACTCCGTCTTCGAGCTCTACCACGAGGTGGTTGAGGTTCCGCTTGTATTTGTGTGTTTGGTGGAGGCGGTTGTTGTTGAGTCCATGATTCTGTTATATTTGCAACCGCTTATCCCCAATTACGTGGAGGGTTGCTGCCAAAGGCGCTGCCGTAACTCAGTTGTGTGCCCATGTTTTCAAAGTTGGGCCGGATAGGTTGGGCTGGGTTGGATTGGGTCTGGTGAGGACGATAAGCTTGACCAAATGAGGATATTGCCTCGTTTTGAGAACGAAACAAAGGTGGGGGGCTATAGGTTGGTGGGGATATGAAGGTGTTGTCGGGGGTATATTAGTGTTGGTAAGACTCTTGTTGTTGTGATTGGGTTTGTGGCATAAAGGGGTTACATGTTTGGAGGAATGGTCTATGAGTGTTTGAAGTCGATGGCTGGAATTGGGTGGGTTGGTCATGTTGTGGGGTTGGTGGTTGGGCGTATGCTGCGGCCTGCGAGCGCGGGTCAATCAAGTATGGGTTATCAGACACCCATTGTTGCGTAGTAACTGACCTAAACCAAACTAAATATTCTCTAGTTGGTTTGACATTTTGCAGCACTTGGTCAGTTAGGACATGTTGACGTCGATCCCTCCATTGTTGACGTAATTCCCTTGCAAAGTCTCTCCAATCTTCCATATTCCACATGTCACTTACTATTTTCAAATGTCATTCTCCCAAACATGTCGGAGGGCCCGGAATATCCTGTTGCATTCTGAACTGCATTTTTCACCCGATCTGTTTGGTGCATTTCAATCGTAGTGAACCAGATGATTGGTGTTTTTGCTGTCCAAATTTCAGCATCCTCTGGGTTAGGCTCATGGTCGGGGGCTAAATATGGCCGCCAGATGAACTACATAAAAAAAATTTGTTTAGTAGAAAATTATTTTAGTGAATAATATGCATTAAAAAGAAAAGATATTTTTTATATATGACAATACATGATCGATCCCCACGTGGTCTAACAAACTGCGATATAAAACTATGGAACTTCTTGGATTTCTACTATAATCCATCCCAAGATCGGACCAGCTAAGCATAATAGATTTAAAAGCATTTAGATACAATAACAATTTAAATATTTAAAATTTAATATGTTTGGAAATAAAAAATAATAGTAGACTTATTGGTTTGCGTAGGGGAACGGGCATGGATTCATATTGCGCGGGGCGAGCATCGGCAGTCTTGAATACCCCCAAGCTTGTAACAAAAATGCACAACCAAAAAATGTACAAGTATCCTTTGCGGCATTTTTACAAAGGCTACTGTACAAATGTGCCAAAACAGCCGAACCCCAACTATATGTATTTACATTGTTGATGTTTCGCAACAATGGTAAATACATCATATTTATTGTGTTTCCGGTACCGTCGGGAAATAAAAAATGACTGAATAAAAGCATAATATAACACCGAGTTTTTTGAATTTTTTCTAACTCGGTTGATTCTTCGTTTAAAATAAAACTACCATAGTGGGCTCTAAGGACTCCTAGATTAATACTTGAACCCCTGCTACGAGTATTTGTTGGCTGTTCCTCGTCAATGAGAGGGGCACCCAGCAAGTCTGCTACTATAGAAATTTCATGGTTGACCTTACCAAAGACAGCTCTACCGGATACACGTAACCCCAAAAGCATGTAGACGTCTTCCAATGTGACCGTGCATTCACCGAACGGCAAGTGAAAGGTGTGTGTCTCTGGCCTCCACCTCTCTTGTAGTGCCAAAATGAATTTTGTGTCTATAGAATTGTTGTGCACCTTTATGACTTCACCAAATCCGCATGAACGTAGATACGGTTCAATGATCGGATCAAACTCTATGTAGTCGTGCACCCGACACCGAAATCTTTTTACATTCTGTAAAAATATTATTCGAAATAAGTTAAAATATGCATGAGTAAAAAGTATATATAAATGTATGTGTAAAAAAATATACGAAGCAAAAACTTACAAATGACTCGATATTTTCGATTGTGCCTCGATGTTGATCTCCCATTGTTAGTAAAGCCATTGAAAATATTTTGTAAAAAATGCCTAGGAATAATTATGAGACTATTAGAAGTTGTTTGTGTGATATATGAATTGATTGTGTGATATATGTCTAGGACCAATTTATAGAATTATTTTACGAATTATTTGCATGCTTTAGCCACATTGTTTGGCGAATTCAAACAAACACAAACTACATATTCGCCACTTGGATTGGCGAATTTGTATTATAAACCCTGCATGTTCTTCTGATTGGTTCAACACCAATATTATGGATTGTGAAGCTTCATTCTGATTGGCGAATGAAGGTTTTGCAGGATCACCAACTGGGCTTTCACATGCAAAGCTATTTGTGCAGAATGTTGAATGGAATCTTGACCATGCAGCATGCCAGGACATTGAAAATGCAAGCACGTTATCTCTGTTGAGTTTCAGCTTTTGTAGGTTTGGTTCAGTAGCCATGTTGATTGG
Organism: Lathyrus aphaca; assembly: GCA_963966055.1. NCBI lineage: Eukaryota > Viridiplantae > Streptophyta > Magnoliopsida > Fabales > Fabaceae > Lathyrus > Lathyrus aphaca. The sequence goes on along the minus strand of OZ014525.1, from coordinate 111,278,330 downwards.
CGAATGTAGTTAGGGTTTCGCCAATCCATTTGGCGAATAGGGCTAGGTATACTTTGGTTATTCAATCTGATTGGCGAATGGGTGTGCCCTTAGCCAATCTGATTGGCGAACGTGACTACGTGACTTTAGTTAGGGTTTATTAAGTTAATACATTTATTAAGAAGTATGATATTATGTGAATTATTAGGGTTTAAGTTAATACATTTAAGAAGTATGATATTATGTAATACATTTATTAAGTTAATACATTTAAGAAGTATGATATTATTTATTAGGGTTTAAGTGAGTATATTATGTTAATACATTTATTAAGTTAATATTTATTATGTAAATATTTATTAAGTTAATATTTATTAAGTCAATATTTATTATGTAAATATTTATTAAGTTAATATTTATTAAGTCAATATTTATTATGTTAATATTTATTATGTTAATATTTATTAAGAAGTATGATATTATGTGAATTATTAGGGTTTAAGTTAATACATTTAAGAAGTATGATATTATGTTAATACATTTATTAAGTTAATACATTTAAGAAGTATGATATTATTTATTAGGGTTTAAGTGAGTATATTATGTTAATACATTTATTAAGTTAATATTTATTATGTATGATATTATGTGAATTGTATTATATATAAAATGCATGGACATTATTTGTTTCATAGTGCAATATGTGCAGAAGATAAGTCTATCTGTGGAAAAATAATATAGTCTATATGTGCAGTAAATAAACCTATATGTTCAGAAGATAAGACATATGTGGAAAAATAATATAGTCTATATGTGCAGAAGATAAACCTATATGTGCAGGAGATAAGCCTATGAGGCTACCGAAATGAATTCTGGTAACTTGTACACATTAATTCAAAACAGTAAATATATCCATAAAATAATTTTAAACTTTACTATTTATAGATTATTTTCATATCTTCAATGTACCATAAACTTCAAAATATTTTCGTATCTAAAAGTGTCTTTGTATTTGAACTATGTCTCAATTACCCCAGTATATGATCAACGCCCATATAAATGGCGAAATATTTGAATGTAACCATTCTGGTTTCGACTTTCGTAACACCGAGGTTACTCGGTTCTCAATAACCCGACAATCCAATTTTGCTCATATAAAAAAGAGATTGGAAAACAAAATGCAGCGTGGTCCAGTGGACGTCATTATTTACAAAATTCAGTATTCTATGAGGATAACCAGCTCATGTATTTCCAATTAACTATATCTGATGACGAAAGTGTTCGTACTATGTTTCTAAGCCATGAGTATTCTGGTTTCAATGATATCGAGCTCTATGTTACGTTTCACCAACAACAAATGTCTCAGACCATTGATCCTTCGCAAGTCTTTTTCGAATCTGACAATGATTTGGCTGAAGTCGATGTTGTTGATGATGACGAGGAACAAGAGGAGGCAGTAGTTGATGAAATGGTCAATGAAGACAAGGTCCCGGCCAGTCATGTATATCGTCCTCCTCCACACATGACAAACTTGAACTTGGGAAGTGAAGGCCCATCTTCAGACATATTTTATGATCCTTATCCACAAAGACAAAGTGCATTAAAGGAGGGCGGCCATTTTCGAACAAAAGAAGAATGCGTTCGAGCTATAAAATTTTACCACATGGATTTATCAGCCGATTATAAGGTCGACCAAACGAATCCTACACTATATATGATATGTTGTCGTAACGTGGCGTGTCCGTTTCGATTGACAGCATCATACAGAAAGAGAAGTGAAGATTGGAAGGTTGCTTCTATGGGACCGGAGCATACTTGTGTTATAACCAACTCATTGCAGGATCATCGGCAACTGAGCTCTCAGCTAATATGCAACGATATCCTATCAATCGTTGCCGACGATCCTTCGGTAAAGGTCAGCATGATAATTAAGCACATAGTACAGAAGCACAATTATACTCCATCATACAGGAAAGCATGGATTGCTAGAACTAAGGATGTTGCCGTTGTATTTGGAAATTGGGAGGACTCGTACAAAGAACTCCCAAAGTTTTTGCTGGCACTAAAGCACTATGCACCAGGGACCGTTGTCATCCTTGAGACTTTGCCGGCGTATACTTCAGAAAGTCATTGTGTTAGTGGAAATGGCATATTCCACCGACTCTTTTGGGCTTTTGACCCATGTATAAAGGGTTTTGCCTTCTGCAAGCCTATAATCCAAATTGATGGAACATGGCTCTACGGCAAATACAAAGGAACTCTATTGATGACAGTGGCACAGGACGACAACAACAATATCTTCTCAATTGCATTCGCTATAGTCGAGGGAGAGACTGCCGAGGGATGGAGTTTTTTCCTTAAAAATCTTCGCTTGCACGTGGCTCCCCAGTCTAACTTATGTTTGATTTCGGACAGACATGCATCAATTGAGAGTGCATGGAATAATGTTGATAACGGCTGGCAGGAACCGCCTTCAACACATGTCTATTGCATTAGACACATCGCGCAAAACTTCATGAGAGAGATCAAAGACAAGACATTGTGGAAGAAGGTCGTGAACGCAGGGTACTCATTAACCGAACTGTCATTCAAACATTATCGTGACGAAATCAGACTGACAAATGAAGATGCGTTCAGATGGATATACCAGATTCCTTTGGATAAGTGGAACAGGGCCTACGACAAAGGACAACGCTGGGGTCACATGACAACAAACCTCGTGGAATCAATGAACTCTATTTTCAAAGGAATCCGCAACCTACCGATAATCGTTTTGGTGAGGTCAATCTACTTTAGGCTCGAAGCACTTTTTGACACCAAGCGTTCAAAGTGGAGTTTAATCCTACAGTCTGGTCAAGTGTTCAGCGATAGTTCTATGACATTCATAAAAGACGAAGCATCCAAATCTAACACACATGTGGTCACCGTGTTTAACCGCAATAAGGGACATTTCAATGTTGCTGAGATCATGGATCACAACGAAGGGAGACCGAGGGGATTCTATCGGGTAGAACTTGATAACAATTGGTGCGACTGTGGAAAATTTTAAGCCTTTCGCATGCCTTGCTCCCATGTCATAGCGGCATGTTCGAAGGTTCGGCTGGACCCTTCAGGCTTACTATCCCCTGTTTACCAAGTGCACAATCTTTGCAACGTCTACAACAAAAGCTTTCTGGTTGTTGCAAATGAGGAGTACTGGCCCACCTACAATGGGGAAATAGTCTGGCCCAATGAGAACATGCGAAGAAAGAAAAAAGGGCGTCCTAACAGCACGCGTATTCGCACCGAAATGGATACGGAGAATAAGATGGTGAGACTGTGTAGTTCATGTCGTCAGCCCGGTCACAATCGTAAAAACTGTCCCAACGTTGGACCAAGCTCAACATCATAAATTAAACCATTGTAACCGTATTTATTTAAAATAGAAGCCTAGTTCGTTTCATTCATATCAGTAAAATCATACAACCACAAACACGAACATACATAAATAAAACAAGGAAATACATGATTCAAAACATGACCGTACATAAATAAAACTAGAAAATACATAAATTCAAACATGACCATACATAAATAAAACAACTGGAACATTCAACATATCTAGCCTATCAGAACCATCAGGACAACTTCACCTCCGTCTAACATCATCGAAAGAACACCTGCATCATTGACAACTTTTCTCCATTTCGTCACACCAGACTCCACAACCCGCTTCTCAATTTTAATTATCTTTTCTTTGTGGCCGATCTCTCCTTCTAACCAGCAGTTTAATTCTCTATGCAAGTGTTCCAAAGTTTGCGGGTTCCATAACAGCATCTTCAAAGGAGGCTTTGTTGCCGAGAAAAACACCAAAGCATTTTTTTTCAAAATATCAAATTTTGGAAGTGGTTCTTTTGATGTTGAGGAAGACGGTGTCGATGCAAAACTATATGGACGAGGAGAAACCATGTTGTAAGAGGGAGAGATTGAAAGGAATGAATGAGAGAGGGTTTGTAAGGAAGGAGTGAGATAAGTTTGATATGTATGAGTGATAACCGGGCATATGTATTTATAGGAAAAAAATTGCAAGCCTAAACACTTACACCAAACCATTTGGCGAATACCTATATTAAGTTAACACTCATTCGCCAATCCATTTGTTGAATTAGTTAAAAAAAATTGCAATTAGCCAAACCAATTGGCGAATTGGTTAGAAAACATACTTGTTCGCCAATCAACTTGGTGAACATGTATGGAAAGTATGTTAGTTTGGTAAATTATTTTAAAACATTGTTATTTTGGGAATTAAATTATTAATCTATGTTATTCTAAAAAAAATTCTGCGATTCTAGTAAGGAAGTTAAAGAGATATTGATATTGTGTTCAAGGACTCCAGGTGAAATATATTTAATTTCATTCATCTTTAAGTGGTGGATTTAAGAATTATTTATTGTGGTGTATCTTCTGATTTTTTATTTTAAATAACATATTTTAATAAATTAATTTTCAAAATAACCTTGTACTCACATAGATTACCAATCTAGCGTAGTTTATGTACTTGTTCGTCCAATGAATTGGCGAATGAGTACAAATTAAGATTTTTTTCTCACCCTTTCGCCACATGATATGACGAATGTGTGTTAAAAAATTTTTTTTATTTATGTTACACTCATTCACCAAATGACATGGCGAATCTGTTGAAAACAATAACATGCTTTCGTCAAATGGATTGGTGAATGCTTACAAAGTTTGAAAAAAAATTTAACACATTCGCCAAATAGATTGGTGAATGCTTACAAAGTTTGAAAAAAAAGTTTAACTCATTCGCCAATCTGATTGGCGAACACATCTAAAGTAAAAAAAGAAAAGTTATCATTCCACGCATTAGTCATTCCAATTGGCGAATGTGTGTCTTTTTTAAAAGTTTTCGCCAATTGGAATGGTCTTAGGATTTATTTTCCGCACTTTACTTTTTGCACCCTATAACTGCTAGATGCATGAATAATAGGATTGTATGGCAATATAAAATCAACCGTTAGATCACTAACTCAAAGATTAACATAACTGTAATTAAAACACTCTTCACACATACACCTCTAGGGTATCCTTTCTTGTTGCCTTACGAAAACGGTCAAGTCCCTCGAACGTAGGGGTGTCTTAGCAACGTTGCCAACATAAAAATCATCAAGTCCCTTCGATATAAAGATCATAGTCCCTCGATGACCCTTCGAGTTGTCTACGAATAAATGATCTCGTCCCTCGATGACCCTACAGAAAATGATGATAGTCCCCTCGAATTGTTAAGATACCTTTACAAGGTTGCCTTCTATGATCATACGATGACCTTACGCCCCTCCCTTACATCCAAGGATAAGACTACTTACTAACTAATCGTATGGACAGTTCTATCCCTAAGGAAAGAAAAATAACATGAACGACCTTGAGTAGGTAGGAAGCCCTTAACTGCTTGCTCACAATTTCAAAAGCAAAAATTACTCTTTACACCTCACATTTTCAAAAACTTTCCAAAAAAAACCCTTTGTATACATTCATATGAGAATCATTACAAAGGTGGATTTTTACTTTGTGTTATTTATAATCGGCCATCTTTTTTTTTTGGTTTTCTATCACCAGTTTAATTTGGTTCGGGGACAGTTCTGACATCAAATGGTTCTAACTCCCTCTCGATCGCACTTGCGGGGATCGAACCGTGGTTCTCACTATCAAGTTCAACGTCAATCACCACTGAACCAACTAACGATTGGTAATCAGCCACATTTAGTGTAACAAATTTGAATAAAATTATAAAGTGATGTTCATCTTCAATGCCACATATTTGAATTAGATATAAAGTGATGTTACAACTAAGATCTTTTGTTGTTCGATGATACTCAAAACCAGTAACATAATATCCAACACCAACAAGCCAATAACAGTTGTTGTATGCTTTAGATTTTTCTCTGTAAGAATATCACAAACTGATTTTCAGTTCTATCCAAAGGATTTAAACTTGTCGAAAAACTATGTAGAGACACTAAGATTCAAGGAGACAAGAATGAAACAATTTAGCTTCATTATATTGTAACTGCATATTTCATATACTTTAATAATACCAGTACTAATGTACTGAATCATTGCTCACCACAAAAATATTTCTTAATCTTACAAAACACCAATAGACCACAAAGCCATATGATGAATGTAACAAAGAAGTAAAAAGCCATAGTTATTATATGATAAAATATCACATATATAACACCTAGATAACAAAACCTATATCCTCAGCTACTTTGACAAAACTTAACCTTTAGCAGCTTCATAGGACTGACTTTCTTGCAATCCAAGGAATTTACCAAGCACTGGGAGTTGCAGCTACCTTGGCCACATAAGTATGGTTTCCCCTCCTTCCTCCTCCCCCTCTTCCTCCAGTTCTTCTTCCTCGATTCATTTGATATTCATTATTACCATTCTGATATGCATGGTTTTTAGACCATGATAAGCTATTCTCTCTCCTTCTGTTATTTCCTTCCCATGCTCCCCAATATCTGTTCCCACCATTACTTGCTTGATACTTGTCATGCAAGTCACCACCATATTGCTCCTTCGGAATCCACCTTTGAGAATCATTCTGTTCCCAAGAGTTGGTTTCATTATTTTCATGGTTGTTTGATCCCCATCCATTAGCAGCATAGCTTTGTTCGGGAGGCTTTATTACTTCTTCGGCCCCCCATCCCCATCCACAGGCCAGATTTGGTTCAGGAGGCTTTGTTACTTCTTCGTCGTCCCCCCATCCAGTAGGTTCTATTCCCCATCCAGGACCGGATAACGACTGATTTAATAAGAGAGAACTTCCCAAAATCACAGTCTCCTGGCTCTTTTCTAACATATTCCGACTGGCCTCTAATTCTCTATCCAAATCCAGATAGAGTTCAGGATCAACACTTGCATCCCAATCTACATCATCGATGTACATGTCCGGATCAGGCAATGGAATGTCGCAGTGAAAGCCATTGATTTCAGCCCAAAACCTGTTTTTTGCATTGTCAAAAGCCTCTTTGACAGCAGAGTCTTCCCAATTTACCACATTGGAATGCATATACATCATATACCTCTTTACTTCTATTACCTTTTTCCATGGAACTGAGCCAACCGAAGCACAAAACTTCTTTTCCCATGATGGAACTGTCGGAAACCTATTATCTGTGAACCAAAAGAATTAAATAAAATCAAATGATAATTCAAGTCATAACTTATTATTATACTGATATTGCATGACACTAAATAGTACTTCTAACTTAACGTCGCGAAACACATGCAAAACTCGTGGAGAAGAATAAATATGTATTTATTGAACTGACAAATCTAGATAGCGTTACTTCAAAACCCGAAACAAACTGAATTTATACATGGCAGAATATACAAAAGGTCAACCGCTAAGCTTTCCTATTCAATAATTAAATGACGTAGGAATATTCTAAACACGCCTCCAAAAGATCTAATTAGTATATTCATAGACAGTTTCAGTTTTAAACACCATATATGTTAGCATAAAGAATAATGTAGTTTAAAACACGATATATCAAGTTTCAGGTATCTTTGGAATGGATTTCTCAATTTCCATTCAACAATGTTACATATCATCCGAGCAATCTGAGCCTAACCAATAGACACCTTCAAGATATTTTGGGATCATATATAACCAAATCAAAACAGTTAAATATAATGCAGTTAAATAGATTTGATTTCTAAGTATTCGATTTGAGCTAGTACAACCATAGCCAGCATGAATTCAAAGCAGAACACAGACAAAAATGATTACAAAACATAATCTGCAGAAGATCCAATACAAACAGACACGTCACCACTGTCCATTTCAATAATTGAACAAGGTAGGGACCAACTAAACAACCAACCTGATGAAAATGAAAAACAAGAAGAAATTACAACCGACCAACCTAACAACCACCAACCAAATCAATGACAACATTTCATATCCTTCCAGACACTCCCTTCAATTATCGAAACTCTGAGTTACTTTCCTTGACAACAAAATTGAACATAAATAAACCCTCCATCCTCATAGTCACACACACAAACAAGTACAAATCGAACCTAAATTAAAGCAAGTTCCAGAAACCATAGATTAACATAAAAAGATTAATACATACCCATACACAAAACCAAAATTTCTAATTCAAAATAAAATAAAAAAATCCCAAATTTAAAACCAAAATCTGAAGAATAAACAAAACCAAACAAAAAAAGGAAACAGAAAAACACTTACCCAAAGGTGGTTTTCCGTTATAAGATGAGGATCCCCAGTGACCCACTTGATGATTACTGATCCCTTGGTTTTTTCTCCAATTTTCCATTTCAATAAGCAACAGAGAAAGGCGACCCAAAAGACAAAAATTGGAAAAGTTTTATCTATTATTGAGAACAAACACAATTGAAGAAAAAATTAACAAACTTTGAGAAATTGAGGAGAATATGATTATGGAATTAGAGAAAGAAGACGATGATTGTGACACAGACAGGAAGAAGTTTTACGAGGTTTGTTGTTGTTGCTTCCACAAGACATATCCTTTGGGTTTGTACTTGATTGCGTATTTATAGCAACACGTTGCTCTTTTGTTTCATTCACATTTTCATTTTTAGACTAAATAAGGAAAATGTTTTTTTTTTAATTAATAAGATTTATTGTAGTCGAATTTATACTAAAAATGAATTTAAAATTTTAAAATTAAATATATTTACTAAAAATGAATTTAAAATTTTAAAATTAAATATATTTACTAAAAACGAATTTAAAATTTTAAAATTAAATATATTTAGAAAATTATTTTTTAATTAGTAAGATTAACCAAAATTGAATAATTTGAAAATTAATAAAACAAAAGATTAATTAAAGAGTTAAAGAATGAAGCTAATACAAAAAATAATGGTAAATTTTAGGTACCTATGATAAGTAATTGGGTACCGGTACCTCTAGTACAAATTGTCAGAATATTTTAATTTATTTTAAAATAAAATAATACAATAAAATAACATGACATTGAATCATAGTTTTTGATTGATTATAGGTATCATTACCTAACTAAATTCAAGATACCAGAGTATTCACCAAAAATAATTAAGGGATTAATATTAACATGTATAATTAAAGAATAAAAAATGATATTTTGTCTATCATTTATTAAAATTGAATTTAAAATTTGAAAATTAATAAATTCATTTTGGATTTTTCTAATTAATATGATTTACTAAATTGAATCTAAATTATCAAACATAATAAATATATTTTGGATATTTGAAAAACAAATATATCTATAGGGAATTTCTTTATGTTGATTGTATATCAATCAGTATTATATCACATTGATTTCTTGTATGAAGTTAGATATTTAAAACAGGTAATATTTCAAGAATTAATTCATGCGCTATTGCTATTGTTGATAAAATAATTCGGAAGATAATATAAACTTTTCCAATAAATTTGTCTTTAATAAACTATAACATTTGAAATAATACTAACATGCAATGTAATAAAAACGCCACTCTTTGACTTTTAAAAATTTACGAATTTAAGGATGTAAATTTACTAAAATTAAATTTTAATTTTGAAAATTAAATTTATTTACAAATTATTATTTTTAATTTATAGGATTTACTAATATCGAATCAAAATTTAAGAATTAATAAATGTGTTTAAGAAATTATTTTTTAATTAATAAGATTTGGTAAAATGAATCAAAATCTTGAAAATTAATAAATACATTTAGGAAAATTGAAAAACATAAATCTATATGGAATCTCTTATGTTGATTTTATATCAAGAAGAGGATTGTATCTAGGGATGATAATGGAGTCTCGATAGGGTATTATTATACTCATTCTTATATTTGCGATTTAAAAGTATCTTCGTATCCGAATTCATATCCACTTCGGCACCAAAATTAGTACTTGTACCCGTGCCCTATGAATTTGTAAGTACTCGTACTCGTAACGGTTACTTGCATTCCTATTAAAAATAAATAGACCAATTTATAAAATATATTATCATTTTAAATTCTTAGAAACATTAAAAAAAATTTAAAAATATATTGTTGAAATAAACGAACACTTATATTAAATATGTAATGGTTCCCGACAACGGAACCAAATTTGATTCGCGTGTCGCGCACGGATCAAAAACGAGTAATTTTCTTTAAAACGTAGTATAACGACAATGACTCGAATCATTTCACAAGGATTCTTGTATTGTTATTAATCGAAGATAACCGAATTCCGAATTAGGGGGGGTTTGTTTTAAGGTTGATAAAAAACAGAACAATTAAGTGATTAAAATACGTGATTATGGAATAAGTCAATCTACCGATTCAGTTCCTACTATCATCGATTATTATAATTATAATGCCCTAAACGGATTATTCATTCCTATTCAGATACAACCTCAATGACAAGCGCGGTGAGAATTGTAAGATGTATGATCCTATTGTCCGAATTAAGCAAACGTGATAAAATCTCATGAATTAAGCAAACATGATTGATCAAACACAAAACGAATTAAGCAAACATGTCATGTCTATGTTAAGATCATACAATCAACCAAATTGAATCAATATATTTCATGCAATTGAATTAAGCATGCAAGAACACAAAATATAATTGAAAGGAATTAAACTAAAATTAACATTATAATAATCTCAAGTGTTGGAACCTGAATACAGTATATTGACTCAAGGGCGATTAGTTCTCCATCGTTCTTTCAAGCGTAAGGAATAAAATAAAATCGTGAATAGTGTGTATTGAACATTTGTGGCTGCTATGTTAAATAGAAAAACCTAAAAACCCGTTTACAACCCAACTGGGTCAAATACATAACCCAGACCCAATTCTAAATGACCTGAAACTAAATAAAACTAATGCAGCAGCTTCAAACGAAATTCTGGAAAATATGACTCTGAATCTGACTTCGACTCCAACACAAAAGTTATAGCTCTCTCTCTTAGCTTTCCATCGACTGGTAGAACGCCTCAATCAGATTTCTGGAACTTCGATTATGATCATTTCTGTAAAGCTGAAAATTAAGTACGAAAATTAAATTAAGCCAAAAATAAAGTAAACTAGAAAAACAAATTAAAATATAAAAATAAACAGAGAAAACCAAAGAAATACTTAAGTGCAAACATGGTAGAATGTGCATTAAAATGCACTGATCAAATTCCCCCACACTTGAACTTTTGCACTCCGAGCAAAAATAAACTCAAGACTCAAGAAACACAACATCATTCATATACTCATTCTAGGCTACAAACTCTTCTTCGATTAAGATAGCATCGATAGGTACTAATCTTACACACTAAGGATATCGTAAGAATACAAATCCGCAATTGTGCAGTCATAAGCCTCCATCATATACAAACCATTTCGAATCATGTTATTATGCCTAAGCCTAACTTACTCATCCTCCCTTTTGCTCTCTTTCATTCCAGTGCAATCACATTAAGCCCGTTATATATTCATACACATGGTAAATAAGTTTGTTAGTGATTATGATTCATACTTGACAATATTTTAAAGTTACTTTAGTAACAATAAGAATTTTTTTTCTTAAGGTTTCACATCCGTTAGGCTAAATGACCGGGTGAGGGTCACCTAACTTATAAGGTGAATTCCTATTCAGATTTCTTTTTAAGCGCAAGATCATTCACTTATTTGTATCAGCTTAATTACTTAGTGTTTGATTTCTAGATGGTGCTGACTGCTAGATAAACTACTTAAGAGATATTAAAGGATGAAAACTCAAGGCTATGGCATAACAAGTATTCAAAATGATTTCCATATTCAGGAGACTTAAGGTGTTAAAACGATACCGGTCTTGTGAACTTTTCCCAAGTCTCCACAACTAACCTCAAAACAATCTATAGCCTAAAACTTTCAAAAAAAAATGTCTAGTGTTTCTAAAATAAAACAAAACAAACAAAAACAAAACAAAAACAAAGAAAATAAATTATTCCCTCCCCCGCACTTAAAACAAGCATTGTCCTCAATGAAAGACATAAATATAAAATAAGAGGGAGAGAAAGGAAAGAACACACCCGAGTAGTCAAGGTGGATAAGTGATCACATAAGCAGAATTTCCTAAAGAGAGCTCTTCTACAGTCTCTTCTTCCAAAGTGGGGATCTCATAGAGTAACTTTGGGTAGTATCCATTAATCTTGGAGTTTTTATTAGTGTCTTCGCCTTTTATTCCAGGATCAAAGAAGAATTTTTGATAAGTAAAAGTGTTGAATGTGCAGGTGATAGTGATATCCTTTCCTACAACTTCAAGAATCAAAGGATTAAGAGACTGCCTCACTACTTTTGTTCCATCTTCAATTGAGATCCTATGCATACTCATGGATGGGCTAATATCACAAGTGTCAACCAAAGTCCATCCAATTCCCTTCTTATGTTCCTGTAATGATTTCTCTTCCTGCACAAATTCAAATAAATTATTAGGAAGTGGCTTCAGCTCTAAAGAGAGAGATTTCTCGATGGATGGTTTGTTCCGAGAAGTCGGGGTGTCGAGAGCTTAATTTACATGAACAACTTCATTTGAAACCTCATTTGCAGTAAGAATATCAACTTGCAAGGCAACCTCAACTTCCGCACAAACAGAGCAAATTTTAGTGTCAGTACAAACATCACAAGACTAAACATCATTAAAATCAGACAATGATGGAAAATCAGCTGCAAACAAATTAATACAAGTATCATCAACAGTTTCAGAAGGCAACTCTATTTGAAAAATAGAATGTTCTTCCGAAGGTTGTTGGTTTGATCCTTGAGCTTGCTGCATGGCATTTATCAAAGTGGTAAGTTGATCAAGTTGTATTTGCAAAGTCTGAAAATTAGAATCTATTTGTTGTTGATTCTTGATATTATTTGTAGCCATTTTGTTTACAAGATCCTCTAGTGAAGGTTCAGAAGGTGCAGATCACCCTACTTCTAATTCTTTTAGATGCTTATTCTGATCCTCATCTGCAAAACCATTAAAACTTGGCAACAAGTGTGTTAAATCAAATTTCAATTCGAAAGGTGCATCAACAACACCAGGATATTCAATATATAAAGAATTATAATTCACAAGTTCAGCCAGTTCTCTCAGAGTTCTTTGATCAGCCATGATATGATTATAAATTTCAACACATGATCAAATAAAATCACTGCAAATTTAAAAATAATGGAAAATAAGAAAAGAAATTAAAATAGAATCTAAAAAATATAAAAATAACGCTAAAAATCTAATTAAATCAAATAAAGATCACACAAGAAAAATTAGATTTTTTTGAATATATGAAAACAGAAAATAAATCAAATAAAATAGAAAAATGCAAAATTTGCGATTTTGAGGGTTGAAATCTTTTAGAATTCTATTCTAAAAGAGTATTATTCTTCGATTTATTTCTAATTTTCTGGAAAAAAAATCGGAGCAAATCGAAACAGTAGCTTCCAACTTACCTGAAAGGCTGGAAAACTTATCATTATACTGCAACCGGTATTGCAACCCTGAAAATCAACAAACACACACAAAAAAATCTAGCAAGCAAACTATATCTATGACTATAAAATCGGTTAATAACAACAAGAATCCCCGACAACGGCGCCAATTTGATCCGCGTGTCGCGCACGGATAAAAAACGAGTAATTTTCTTTAAAACGTAGTATAACGACAATGACTCAAATTGTTTCACAAGGATTCTTGTATTGTTATTAATCGAAGGTAGCCGAATTCCGAATTTGGGGGGGGGGGTTGTTTTAAGGTTGATAAAAAAACAGAACAATTAAGTGATTAAAATACGTGATTATGGAATAAGTCAATCTACCGATTCAATTCCTACCATCATCGATTATTATAATTATAATGCCCTAAACGAATTATTCATTCCTATTCGGATACAACCTCAATGACAAGCGCGGTGAGAATTGTAAGATGTACGATCCTATTGTCCGAATTAAGCAAACGTGATAAAATCTCATGAATTAAGCAAACATGATTGATCAAACACAAAACGAATTAAGCAAACATGTCGTGTCTATGTTAAGATCATACAATCAACCAAATTGAATCAATATATTTCATGGAATTGAATTAAGCATGCAAGAACACAAAATATAATTGAAAGGAATTAAACTAAAATTAACATTATAATAATCTCAAGTGTTGGAACCTGAATACAATAGATTGGCTCAAGGGCAATTAGTTCTCCATCGTTCTTTCAAGCGTAAGGAATAAAATAAAATCGTGAATAGTGTGTATTGAACATTTGCGTCTGCTAGGTTAAATAAAAAAAACCTAAAACCCGTTTACAACCCAACTGGGTCAAATACATAACTCAGACCCAATTCTAAATGACCCGAAACTAAATAAAACTAATGCAGCAGCTTCAAACGAAATTCTGGAAAATATGACTCCGAATCTGACTTCGACTCCAACACAAAAGTTATAGCTCTCTCTCTTAGCTTTTCATCGACTGGTAGAACGCCTCAATCAGATTCCTGGAACTCCGATTATGATCATTTCCGTAAAAGATGTTAAAGTTGAAAATTAAGTACGAAAATTAAATTAAGCCAAAAATAAAGTAAAATAGAAAAACAAATTAAAATATAAAAATAAACAAAGAAAACCAAAGAAATACTTAAGTGCAAACATGGTAGAATGTGCATTAAAATGCACTGATCAATATGTAATGGTTTAACATTGATAAAATTTTTAATTTATATTTATATATTTTAGTTTATATTATAATATAAATATGTTAACTTTGGCGATACTCAAACTCGTCCCCGTACCCATTTTTGTTGATTTTTAACCTACCCATTATGGATAATTTTGAGGGTGTCCATCGGAGATAGGTCAAATTGCCATCCTTAATTGTATCACATTGATTTTTAGTTTTTTTTTTACCAAAACAAACTTAATGCATTTCACTTAACAATTATCATTCAATACAAGGAGGAATTAAATTAAACAAACTACGGCTAGTCCAAGAATTGACGACTTTAGCTAACAAATGGACAACCGGATTTGCTTGGCCTTTGACAAACTTAACCTCAAAGTTGGGGATACATTGTAAAAGACTCCTCTAATAGACAAAATGATAAAACTAAATTTTGAGCTACCAACATAGTTGGTATGGAGGACTTGAACCACAACTTGAGAGTCACTTTCAAAGATCATGTAGTCTAGTTGCAACTGGATAACTGCTTGAATTGCTTCTTTTATGGCCAAAGCCTCAACTTCTATAGTCGATAAAAGACATCCGTCCCACGATATACCACCAATGATAAATCTACCTATTTACCCCCAAAATTGGTAAACAAGCGTTGGTCTTCCAAAGATACCTAGAATACCCTTGGTTAATCGCAGGATCGACCAGATTG
Source organism: Lathyrus aphaca (assembly GCA_963966055.1). NCBI lineage: Eukaryota > Viridiplantae > Streptophyta > Magnoliopsida > Fabales > Fabaceae > Lathyrus > Lathyrus aphaca. The sequence continues at coordinate 111,262,943 of OZ014525.1, read as the reverse complement.
ATCCTATGACATGTGCTAAGAACATGGTTTTGTGTTGTCTGCAATGTTTTTGGGAAAAAAAGGGTATTTGAATCCTTTAACAAGATTTAGAGATTGTTTCAAAAGAAAATGAAGTAAAAGAAAAAGACTTTTAAAATAAAGGAATGTAAAAGACAAGACTTGAAATTTAAAAGAAAGTAAAGACAAGACTTTAAACTTAAACGAAATTTAAAGACAAGGCAAGGAAAGTAAAGATGCTGGAAAAATAAAGTGCTTGAATTGTAAAGAAAAAGCAGTAAATTGCATGAAAGATAAATTGCTTTGAAATGTAAATGACTTTAAAGTAAGAGTTTGCAGAAAATAAATGACTTGAAGATAAATTTAACATTAAAGATAAAATTGACATTGAAGTTAAAATGGTGGTGTTTCAATCACGTACATTCTCACTGCACTCGTTCCTATACACGCGGATACTTTGAGTATACGGAGTTACTAATACATATAATTTCCACACACTTATTCACATACTAAACTTAGTTATTTATATACATTACAAAGTAATCGCTTTCGATGGTTTCTTCCTAAAACTATCCTAAGATGGTGACACTTGTCCCACTACTTGTTGTAGAAGCTTCATCTTGCGCCACTTGTCTCTATATTTGAATTGAAAATCACCCACTTTCCCTCCAACTTTGAACGTGTAAAGACCCTTGGTAACTGCCATTTGCGCCGAATGCTCCCTTGGTCGAATCCTCCAAACACTTAGAAAATATTCCAAACTTAGAATTTCACTAAGTATTAAACTAGTAAGTATGTTCCTTCTAATTTCATCCTTTAATGAGTAAGGTCGAAAACCTCACTTTTTAGCTCATAATGAAAAAAAAATTCATTAAGCCAAAAATACCATCATTAATTGCTAACGTCGAAATTTAGGGATAACAAATTGCCCCCCAAGAATGTTTTTTTCAACCATATTGATGAAAAAATCATTTTTTTATATTTATCTTTTCGACGCAACTTAGGTCTGATGAAAGTATGGTTGAAACCACCTACCCCGCGTTCTAAAAACTGTTGTGACTCTTCGCCCACGTGCATGACGTCATGTCATAATGGCAAAAATCCCAAAAGTCCCATCAGTCAAATCTGCTGGATTTTGATCATGGGTTTTTTCTTGAAACAATGCGCTAAATATCTTTCGCATTAATTGCCTCCTCAACGCGTCAGATCCCAAGTACCACGTGTCCCACCACCTCACGTCTTCATTAAATGGCAAGACTTCATAACTTCTTATTGCATATGCCTATAAATACTTTCTTCATCAAACAAAGAAACTTTTCCAAACTCTTACAAATTTATCTCTTTCTTGCTAAAGTCTTCTCCTTTCTCTAAGAACCCTAAAAACCTCCATTTTCATTTCCAACAATGGCATCCTCTAAGGCTACCGTTTCTCAGAAGAAAGGTCAGAAAGCCAAAGCTTTCCGTTTCGAACAAACTCTTGAGCCCTTCAACAACATCATTGAACCAAACACAATCAAGAATCCTCAGTTCGCACCCGAACCTCTAAACAATGAAATAAGGATCATATATTGCTCTTAGGTAATGATCCCTTTCCTTGTAAATGACTATCCTTTTGTTGTATCTGGTCCTTTGGCTGATGTACATAGTACATATGAGAAGTTGGAGGAATTCTTCCCTTGCTATCGTAGAACTCAACCTTTAGGGCATAAGTACCTCCCTAAAGCCGATGATGCTTCACCTGACCCACCTGCTCTCACTCAGCTGGACTTGAAGTATCTTTATGATGGAACCAGACTGGTTAGAGTTGTAATCCAGTTTGCTGAGTTTGATCAGTGCTTAGCTAGGTTGGAGAAAACTAAGGCTGACCACTAGAAGGACATAGGTATATATGATCTAGAAGGACATAGCCGCTATCACAGGGCTTCGACCTGATGGTGCCACTCATGATCCCACCATTGATGTTAAAGACACTATTGGCTTACATGCATCCTGTAGCGGTAAAATCATGAGTGAAAGCTATTAGTTAACTTAACTCAAAGTAAATAGAGACTCCACCACGCTTTTATTTTATTCCAAATGGAAAAGGAAAAAAGAGAGAATAAATCCTAATGAATCTAAAAGCAAAAATCTAAAAGAATCGAGCGGAGAATGAGTAAGGGGATGGGTTACAAATCGGGAAGGTTTTACGCACCCAAAATGTCTGTGGTACTCCACGGGAGCCCTTTGAAATATTTATTGCTTTTGGTTTGAAAAAGGTTTGTTAAAAGATATTGAAGAGATGAGATGAGAAATGTTTTTTAAGATTTTTATGTTTGAAGAGACGTTCGTCTCATGCCTACGTACCCACGACGTGCAATGTGAGATCAAAACCTCGTAGTTCGTGGTACAAATGGTAAAAAAGTTAATGTGTTAGATTGATTTTAAAATGTAAAGATAAGTCGTCATTCTTTAGCAAATAATTCCGCTAAAGAGAATGAATCGTATCTAAACATATGAAAATGGTTAAAAAGAAAAGTGCATGAGGGCATAAAAACAATTGAATGAGTTTTGCATTTTTTAAAGTATTTTGAAAATAAAGTTTTAATATGCTTATGTGGTTTAGAATTTATTAAGAAACGAAAGGAAAAGAGTAAAACCACTTGACCTAAGTCAAGGTTTGATTATGAAAGTGGTTTGAAGTTTTGTCGCTCCTGGGATTTTCATCCTAGTACAAACGCGAAAGTGGAGTGGAAAAGGTAGAGTCACCAGCCAAGCATTTTTATCCCGAATTAATGGGAAAGGTAATGCTACACAAACCTAAGAGAGAAGGAAAGGACGAGGTCCTACAAACCAAAGATATGGGTTCGGGAATCGGTTACGACCTGGGATGGTATTAGCACCTCAGACTGTCTGTCGTACCCGACATGATCCACGTTTGTCTGTCTGTTTCAAAGGGTAAAAGAATAAAGTTGCTGAACAAATGAACTGCTAATTGGAACCAGAAATGAGAAAGGGAACCGGAAAAGATAACGAAAAGAAAAGGAAAAATGTAGGGAAAATAAAGAGTGTGCTCAAACGGGCCATACCCCATTGCCTACGTACCTCATCGGGAATATGAGGATCAGAGTCGACGTAGTTCACCTAACTAAGGAGAGAACTATTTATTTGTGTTTTTTAGAGCTGAATTGCTTATGTCTATGCTCAGGTGTTGCAGGCTCGTCTGGTACGAGTGCGTTTACCGTCTTGCAAATGAGACAAGTCGTTGTAAGTTCGCGTTTAGAGTGAGTGAGGTGAGAAAAGAATTCCCGAAGGAAAAGACAAGTGTTATTTGTTTACTGTCTTTTAAAGAAGTGTTTTATGAGATTGTTGTTTGTGAACCTTCTCATGCTAAGACTTGTTCATCGTGGTAGATGCCTTACACCTCACCCAGAAATGGGGCGTGCATAAGTAACCCACGGCAAAGTCTCATGGCGTACAAGAAGATCAACCTTTATTAGGTGTTTATTTACTTTTATTTGAGATGATAAAGAAAGCAAAGTGAACCGAAGGTAAAAGTCTAAGGGGAGACTAATAATCCTAGTGTTGTCATACATGGATGAACCTAGGTTAGTGCGGTTTTCTAATCCTAGTGAAAAAAAGGAAAAGAAAAGGAACTAGAAATCAACTTACTTCCTAAGTGTAATGGATTTGCAATGCTGAAATGAAAATGAAATAAAAAACATTAAAAGACCAATAATTATTACTATCAGTAGTGTCACCCTGCCCGTGACATGCTTGGTCTTCCATATACAACCCTCTCTGAACTTCGAATACGGGCACACCAAACAAGCCACACCCTAGCTGTACTCATGGATCCACTTGAAATCCATGAAGTACCATAGGTAGACGATGTCTATATAAGTGAAATTTCGTTCAACAAAACTCGATGTGCCAACCAAATAAATCATGTACACTCTCAATGCATGCAATTTGTGGAGCTCCACCTCCTCATCATGACCATCAGCCTGCTGTGTACTCAAGATCTCAACCTCATATAACTTCTTCAGGAATTCAAATATAGCCTGAGCACCACTGATCTTATATAACTCCTTCATCCCTTCCTTTGGATCAACCCCTAGATACTCTACCATCATCTTGAGTACCTCGTCTTTGGCCATCCTCCCATGATCTAGGAATCTCTTCCTGATTGGAAGTTGTAGCAAACACGAGACATTGTCGAGTGTGATAGACATATCATAATACGGGAGATGAAAGGATGAGGTATCTGAGTGCCATCTCTCTATGAATACATTAAACATGATGTGGTTGACCTTAGTATAACTAATCATGCACAAGTCCTTCAGGCCAAATAAGGACAAAATTGATTGAAAATAATCCTCATTTGGTTGAGTTAAGGCAGGAATCTTCCTCCAGTGGTTAGTAAACTTCTGCGGATGACACTCCTGAAAAAATCATTAATGTCATAAATTTGTCAATTAAAATTAACGTAAAAAAGTAATGAATCCAACTAATGCAACCTCTTTGTCCCATATATGTTTGGCAGTATGGTCTGGATACAGAGGTAATAATGAAAAATCAATTGGGCCTCCTCCAAATTCCTTTGGCTTAGCATTATTAGCCTCACCCTCTAGAGGTGGCACTAGCTTAACAACATCAACAGTAGGAGGTGGAACTGGATCAACAACATCTACAATAAAAGGTGGCACTGGTGAAACCTGACGCCTGCAGGAGGATGGAGGGAGTGATGCATCATATGGTGAACCCAGTCTCCTATGGGAAGAAGAAGAAGAAGAAGAAGTAGCATGAGGAGAAACATGAGCCCCAAATGTATATGGATTTTCCTGACCAGAGGGACCATGAGCCTCCAGAACCTACTGAATCGTTTCTCGTCGCACGGGCACTGATGCGTGTTAAGCATCCCCCAGTGCCTCAATTCGTCCTGTCTATAAGCCATTATGCATGTAAGTTAACGCAGGTAGACCATTAGTACAACCAAACAACACACATGCACAAAAAAAATACTGCAGAAACTTTCAAAGATATATCTCCAGAAGTTGGAAAACTAATCATTGATTTCTACTCATTTACACAAAAACTAAAAAAATTATCGAAAACTCGAAAAATTACAAGAGATTGATGTTTTTGATGTTGTTTATGATGTTACAGATGAATATCAATGTTCGCTTGAGCCTTGTTAATTGAGTTTTGACTTGGTCTAGAGAAGAAATTTGAGAGAATTTGAAGTTGAATTTCAGTAAAATGTGAAATGAGGAGGGAGAAGGGTCTGACGCGATTTAACCTCCAAAATATTCCGGAGATGCATCTCCGAAATATTTTAACATCAATTGGCCTTTTGGTGCATTCAAAGATGCATCTCCGAAAATCGAGAATATTTTTTGAATTTTGCGTGGTGCATAAGAAGCATATGGGGTACATTAAGAAATCCTCTTGAATGAATGTTGTTAGAATATGAGTTTGGGCAAAAAAAATTGTTTTAAAATTTTGTACTAATTAATTCTCAAATAAATTTCTATGAAAAACATAATTAAAAATATTAATAATTTATTTATGTATTTATTAAAATAATATTAATAAATTAATTATCCTAGTTAATATTGTCAATTCATTATAAATAATTTTTTGTCCTAATCATCATTGTAACGTCTGTAAAATTGGAGGGGATCAATTAAATTTCAAGTGATTGTAAAATTCAAAGGATAAAAAAACATTTTTAAAATGATAGATTAAAAGTTAAAAATCATCAAAATAGAAAGACTAAAAGTGCATTTAAATCTTGATTTTTTGTATTGATTAAATATATTTATTAACATTTACAATTTCAAAAATTAATTCATGCTCAAATATTATTTCTAACATACAATGTGATATATTCTATAAAACATCAATATTTGACCATTAAAAGTTTAAGAATTTTAGGATGTAATTGTCAATTTAAAATTTTTAAAAAATGACTATTTTAATGGATGGTTTCATTTTTAAGACCTATTCCAACTAATCAACAATTTATTTTTCTTTTTCAATTTCAGGCTCTTTTTTAATGTATTAAATTATAAATAAAAGTACCATATCATTTGTCTTCCGTTAGATATTTGGTTAGATATTTAGAGTATCTTTAATAGTGCAACCTATTTTTAGGTTCTTTGTGGGATCCATTAAACCATGTCATATTAAAATAACTCATTCAATTTTCACTTCAATAATACAACTCTAAAGAACTCATATTAGATCTAACAACTTTATTTTATACATTAATATTTTATTCATATTAAATTTTAGGCATAATTAGTCACCAAGTCCTTTAACTTAATTTAATGTTCTATTTTAGTCCCTTAACTAAAAAAAATTACAAGTTAGTTCCTTAACTTCACTTATGTTATCCTAATTTGGTCCTTTTAGTCAATTTCTAACAAAAAAACTTGAAGTTTTGGTGACAGTAAGACCATTGATACAAATCTGACTCAACATATGTAATTAAAAATTGATACACTATTTAAGTTGTGAGAGTTTTGTTTTCAGGGGAACTCCACAATTTAAATAGTGTATCAGTTTTTAAATATATATGCTGACTCAGATTTGTACTAATAACCTTATTGTCATGTTACCAGAATTTAAAGTTTTTTTTTTGTTGTTGCAAAAATTGACAAAAAGAACCAAATATGGTAACATAAGTGAAGTTAAGGAACTATCTTATAATATTTTATTAGCTTAGGGACTAAAGCGGAACATTAAATTAAATCAAGGGACTAAAACATGTATTAAGCCTAAATTTAATTTAATTTAAAATGATAATTTAAATAATTAAAAAAAATTAATATATAAATAAATAAAATTCAAATTAAACTTAAAATTTAAAATAATAATTTAAATTTCTCAAATAGGTGATATATAATTAAAAACAATAAAAATAAATAACATCATATAATTAGTCAAGTTTAAATTTTGTCATCCTCGTATCCAAAATGTTCCCAAATATACTCCACTAGATCTACTTGAAGTTGGCAGTGAACTTGTTTTTCATGGAGACTTGCTCTTATTTGTAGTCTTGTTGCAAAATTCAGATGAGGACCGTTAAATGTTTCAACTGTTGAGATGTTATCTACATTATCATAAGAGTAATCAAAATCACCTCCATATGTGTGTCGTTCGTCTTCAACAATCATGTTGTGTAATATGATGCAAACATATACGACATGCTTGAGGGTTTCCATGTGTCAGACATGCATTGAGCCATATATAATTGCAAATCGAGACTAAAGCACTCCAAATGCCGACTCCATATCCTTTCTAGTTGATTCTTGATGTTGTGTAAATAGTTTTCATTTTTCTCCTTGCGACATTGAAATGGTCTTGAAAAATGTAGCCCATTATGGATATATACCATCTTCTAGATAGTAGTCCACATTATATAGATTTCTATTGATTGTATATTGCACATTGGGAGCATGTCCTTCCAAAATATCGTTAAACATGTTGGATTGGTTTAACATGTTAATGTCATTGTTTGAACCTGCAATATCAAAAATTGCATGTCAAATCCACAAGTCCTGTGATGCCACTGCTTCAAGAATGATAGTGGATTTACCATAATCACCTCGACAAAACTGTCCTTTCCATGCAACGAGACAATTTTTCCATTCCCAATGCATACAATCAATGGGACTTAACATGCTTGAAAATCCACATGAATCCCACATTTGTAATAGATTTTCAACATCATTGTTCTTCATCCGTGTTGTCCATAAATTCATCTCCAATCACCTCCCAAAATTGTTTGCTGAGACTCATTGAATTGATTGAATCCATTAAAGTGAGAAAAAGGTGATATAAAAATGAGAGAAGAATGAGACAAGAGTGATGCAAAAGTGAGAGAAGAGTGATAGAAGTGAAAGAAAATGAGTATATATAAGTTATATGACTAACAACTAGTTTTAATAATGGCTAGTTTGAATATAGTTTGAATGAAGAGTAGTTTGAATAACGGCTAGCTCGAATTAAATTGATAATAATGACCATTTTACATAGGTTATTAATGCATAAAAAACATTACATATTAAATACTAGAACATTTAATCTTAACTAAAATCCATATTTTCTTTTAGCATATTACAATATTATTTTATGAACTTCACATTGACTATCATTCATATTAGAAGTGTCTGACATGATGTATTGAATTGCTTCAAACTCCATATTTTCCTAGAATAATTTATTTTCTTCCTCCTTAAGTCGTGCTAGATTTTCCATTACTGTCATTCTTTTATTCATTGTATCATTCATAGCATTAGAAGGAGGTTCAATTGCATTTGCATTTTCCTTTACCTTACCCTTTCTTTTTGCTGCCTTTTGTCCCATTGGACGCTCCATTGGAGATGATAAGTTATACTTGTTAGTTCTGTATTTCTAGGATTGGCATCAATTTTGTAAATTAAATATAGCATCAATATATTGTATATGATATATCATCTTGCTAAAGAAGAACAGGTTAATCAAGAAGTCCTATTGTGTGCCTGAACATGTTGAGTTGAATTGTTTCAACATCTGGAGCAACATGTCGAAGAAGATACCCTATGTAGTCCATTTGACATCATGGACTGGTACATGTGGATTGAAGATTCTGTTATAATTTAATAGAAGCAGAATATTCAGAGAATATAAAGCAATCCAATGTGGTGCTAATTTAAAGGTCTTGAAGATTCAAATCTGAAATAGAGAAGAAGATTGAAGAATATATACTTTCTAAATTTAGAGATATTTTAGGAAGTTATAGATTGAAGACCTTATTTGTTGCAGACTTTCTGCATAATTGCAACAAATGATAGGCTGTAGATTAAAGGCCCGAATCCAATTGGGAATAGGTTATAAAAAGAAGTCTTGTAACCTAGGTTTAGTAACCAACCAAAGATGTAAAAGTTGTATCATTAGGGTTGAGTTCTTAACAGTCGTATGCTAGAAAGATGTAATCTTCATGGTTGTTTCTTTGTAAATCTCTAAGTTGTTAAGTAATAAGTGTATTGTTCTTGGAGGAAGCTTTTAAGCAACTCTGAGATGCTGTCATGGAAGTGTGTCTTCTGTTTTACCTTATTGGTTAGATAAAGAGTCATCAATATCAGCAACTGAAAGTTGGGACTGTGAGACATCATTGCGGTGATTGGAAGTGAGATGAGTTTCTCATATTTAGAAGTTCCTAAGTAGAAGTTGCATGGGTAGTGATTAAGTGAGAAGATTGTAAACTAGAATGTTTGTTAAGGGTCTTTGAATTGATACTACATAGTGGATCTCCTTCCTGGCTTGGTAGCCCCCAGAGTAGATGTGATTGAATCGAACCGGGTTAACAATTTTTGTGTGTTGATTTATGCTTTTCAATATTGTATTATATTGTAATGTATTATGTATTGTCTTGTTGGATATGTCAGTTCAAATGTCTCAACATCTTGTAGGATATTTGGAATATGTCATATCAGAATTTAGTAATATTATTGTGTTTACCTTGTCATGCTATATGTAACAGACCAAATGTCTCGGCATCTTATTCTATATCTGGTTATGCTATACCAGAATTTAAATTGGTATCAGAGCAAGCATCATGTCTGTTTCTGGATGAGATCCAAGGAGAATACTTTCTGGTTCATGGTCAAGGTAGAAGATTTATACTGAAAAGTTGTTTGAACATGATAGGTTCATATTATTGTGTGAATGGTCCCTAGAAGTGGATGATGGACTATTCTGTTGTTGTAGCCTAGTGGTGAGTTGCAGTTGTGGCAGGTTTGATTTATTTTCCAACCTATGGTATTTTGGTGTCACCTGGAGTTTGTTGCTAGGACTGATATGTGACACCTGAAGTTTTTGAGGAGTTTGTATTTTGATCCGCTGTGTATCTATCTGAAAACTCCTCATGTTGAGAAGGTTGTTCTTATCTGGAGATATATCCTATAGTGATGGGATATATGCATGTCTGCTTCAGTTGACTTTTCCAATGATACTTGAAGATTATTGTTCAAGTCCACTCATAAAGTCATTGTTAAGTAAAGTTGGTGTAAAGAGATCTGAAGATAGAAGAATCATTTTTTAATAGACCTATCTCTAGTATGTAGATCTCTTGGTGTGTTCCTTGATAGAACATCACATCAGAATTATGCAGAATTATGTTATCTAAAGGAATGGTTTAACAGATGCTTTGGTAGCTAAACTAATGTGGTTGAATCACATGTGTTTGGAAACTACTCCTGATCTGGAAGAGGAGGCGTCTGGATGGTGTGTTTGAGAAGGTTATAGCTCTAGAACTTATCTTAGATGTGTGGGTTGATTAAGGTGTGATCAACATGCTTGTTACTCCCGAGGACAATTTAACTCCGGTCCTTGTTGTAGGAGTGAAGAACTCGAGCTTCAAGAAGTATTACCTTTAAGAGACTCCTTGTACATGAAGGTTAAGCTGTTAAGTTTTTTTTGTGTCATCTGGAAGATTCATCTGTTCAGATGTGTGTGATCTTGTAGAGCCAGAAGAGTTTTGATTGCATGTGCTAAAGGTAGACATGATCTAACCACAGTCTGTGTTGATTTTGAAGGGAAGATAGTGTGATTCTCTGAAGTGCTCTTGGAAGATACTGAGGGGGGGGGGTTCCTACTGTGTTGGAAGACCTTGGAGACATAGTAGACACGATGTCTTGACACCTCTGTAATGAGAATCCATTCCCCTCAACAGGTATGGCTACTAGTTTCCTACAAACAAATAGAGGTTATTTACTCAAACTTGATATTACCTGTCAAGTATATGAGAACATGGAAGTATTACTCTGGTGTTGTGGAGATGTATCAACTTGTGTAGTTGATTGATGTGGATGTAGTTGAATCCAATATTGTTAGGGATAAGTTGACCAAGTTCTATATTGGGTGTGAAGACATCTCAAGTCAGATAGTATGAATACTGAGCCTTAAGGAAAAAGTTGTTGAGATGTTCCTACTGTTGTATATGTTCGTGTTTTGGCCTGGAAGCTTGATCATCTACTGATGGTTGATCCCCTTGTGTTCCCCTGCATGTGTATGTGTAAATTTCTATGGAGGTTTCCTTTAGAGACATAGTAATTTGTGAAGTCTTTTGTGACTGAGACTGATGTCTGAAAGATGTTAGAACATCATCTCAGGTGTGTGTGACAGTTCAGCCAAGGTTGCTTTGCTCAGGATGGAGTTCAGGATTAAGCCACTGATCTATTTGAATGTCATGACTGATTATCATCAAAAGGTGTCAGACCCATGCAAAAGAAGAAGTCTGACTGCTTGTCCTACCTTGTGTGAGAAGGTAATCTTATCTGACTACTAGTAAATACCTTGACGGGAGACTTAAAATTTGTCTATTGTTGTTGTTATGCATATAATTAAAGGTGAATACTTTGACGGGAGACTTAGTATTTGTCTAGAAGTTATGCATATCTGCGGTCTGAACATTATGATTCAGGAAGTGTACTGAGAATTTGTTTTTAGTGGCTATGTTTGATTTACTTTGGATAAGAAGATGACAACTTGAGGTGGCCCTGTTTAGCTGATTGTATCAGTGTATGCAAAAATAAGATAAGATCATCTGCTGTTTGTTTGTGAATCCTTCTTGGATAACAAATACCTTGTCGGGGGTTGGGTATGAGTCTAATCTGATGAAGATGTGCATGTGACTGATGGTAAAGACCTTGTCTGGAGCTGGGTATTTATCTGATGTGTGGATGCATTTTAGGTTTCTGAAGTCTCTATTTCAGAAATTGTGTGAGAGTTTATTTCTCTCTTGTGTGATCAAGAAATTATGATAACCTGATTGTAATGCAGAAGGCACATTCTTCTATCTGTAATGTGAAGCTGATGACCTACATGATGTTACAACATCATTATGTTATTATCCTAGAAGGTGATATGGGAATATGCTTGTGAAGTTGGAAGAGCAACATTATTGTCAAGAGTGGCGGTTTTGATATAATGTGGATTAGAATGGGAAGATTCTGATCTTGGTGTTAGTGGTATGTTCTGGAAATAGATAACTACTTTCATGGTGAAGACTTCATTTGGTGTAAGGAAAGAAGCTTGATATCAGATATCTGATCAGAAGGGTTGTATTATGTGGTTGTTGAACTGGTAGTTTCTTCTACTACTAGTCATAGATAGTGGTAGTATGGATCCTATGTAGCAAGCAAACTAAGAGCATTTGTTTTGAAATATGTGAGAAATTCAAAAATCAGTGTATCTTGTGTGGATATATAAGGATATTTATCAGTTGTGCTCTTGGTGGTATTCTCAGACAGCTAGCGTATCTTTATTTTTAAAAGTCATGATTGATCTTTCAGTTTGAGAGTATGTTCATCAGGTGTGTGAAGCTGAGAATTAGTGGAGTGTATGCTCAGTTGGAGTATTGTTTATCGATAACATGGGGAGAGCTTGCCAATCTGATATGGAGCTAATCTTTCAAAATTTAAAAGATCAGACAGTTGTAGAACTATCTGGTAAGGTTATTATACAAGGATTTAAGATCAATTGTTGTTTGTGGAGTTTACAAATATTTGATTTATTATCCTTGTGATTCAAGACTGGTGATGTTCAACAAGATGTTTAGAACATCTCAGTGTTTTTGTAGAATCATGGGAGGAGTACTGCATAAGCTTTATCATTTGTTATTTCTTGGGAGTTGGCCTGAGAATTAGCTTCAGTCTTGTGTGACAGGAGTTGTGTATTTTTGGAAAGTTTCCTGGAAAGAAGTTGGTCTGGATATTATTGGTGTTGAAGATGAATATAAAAGACTATGAAGACATCATAATCTTGATGACTACTTGGATTGGCTTATTCCTGATCCAGGTGCAGTCTAGAATGCTCATCATGGAGTTAATATAGGTGGCAATATCAGAACTTTGTGAATACTGCTTTACTCAAGGAAAGGTGGCATCCTTGGTATAGCTATGAGGTGTAGTTATTAACTATTCCTTCTGAAGATTCAGATAGTGGCAGGTTTGAGGCCCTTGGAGAAGCACTAGCAGATTTTACTCAATGTGTGAGATTGGTTGTAATAATTGAAAAATCAACAGAATGAAGGTTTTATACTCAAACTTGGTTGGTAAATCAAGTCTATGAGAGCATGTAACTCTTGTTCTATTAAGGGAGGAATTTCTTTCAAGTGGAAGAAGAGTGATGAGTTGAAGACTCAAGGATTTTTTATTTTCTTGAAGATGGGTGAGAGTTTATTTCTATTTCTAGAATTCTGATTCAAGCTGGTGGCACAGTGTTGTTGAAGGTCTTAAATTCTTGGATTACTATGCTAAATTAAGTCCAGTTGGTGGAGCATATCAAGAATCATGGTGATGATGTATTGGTGTGTGGAAGATGTTATAACTTGTTTTAGGACATTATTCGGGATGATTGTCTACATTGTATCTAAAGAGAGTCTACCTAATCATACATGAGAATGATGAAGTAGAAGTTCTTCCTTGGAAGGAGAATGTAAAGAAGACTAGAGTAGATCGGGTAGTGATTTCTTGAAAGTATGAATGTGTGTATTCATCAATTTATCCGAATGTCAAAGTTAGATGATTGAATGTGTATTGTTTGGAGTGTCTTGCTAAGAAGAAAAGCATGTGAAGGGGATATATCCCTATTGTCAAGTCATGCTAGAGAGAAGTTGATCAACTTGGCAAGGTGTGGAGTTTTGGAGCATGTGAAGATAACAAAATAAGAGGGAGAAGTAAGTAACATCAGGTTTCCTTTGGTTGTTCATGTTAGGGGGAGTTAAGGCTGATGTCAGAGCTTTGGTTTTTCATTTGGACTATTACTACAAGGGTGTAAATTTTTGTGGAGCTTGCGTGTTGTTCAGGTTTGTAAATAATGGTTGTTTCTGATGAGGATTTGTGATGTCACATATCATGTTGAAACATATACTACTTAGTACGGTTGAATATTTCTCAGGCTGATGTGTTTTCTTAGCTATGTGAAGCTAGTTGGGTTGAAGCATAAGCTTACGCATGAGGAGTCTGAAGAACAATTATGGTTGTTGTTGGGCAGGATTAGTTGTTGGCAATAATGTTGACATGATTCTGGATCATGAGAGACTTGACTCTTTGTTTTGTGTCTTTAGTTGTTGTGTGCTCACATCCTTTGGTTGGATATAGTCCATTTTTGTGTTTGTTATGTTTGTCAACTTGTGGCAAATATAGGGAAAGGGTAATGTTCAGACATTGCTTAGTCTAAGGTCAGTCTTTCTAGTTATTTAGGAAAGATTTTGAATAGAATGTTCTATTTTGAGTCTATTTGTTTTTGCAATTTGCAAGTTTTTATTGTGTCTTGTTTTTATTGTTTCAAACACAATTAGAGTCTTGTGTTTACAATGTGTTCTCTTTTGTGCTCTAAATGAGGTATGTCATGTGTGTCTAAAGAGAAGTGTGGTTCCATATGGGATAAGTTGTTTTCTGCAGTTCTGAGAGAATCTAGTAGGGATTGTGAAATGTGCATGTATTGTTGTTTTGTTTGAGCTAGCAGACAGTATGTGGCAAGATGTCAGAACATGTTACAAGACATATTTTTTTTCTTGAGCCAAACAAGGAGTTATTATGGACAGTGCTGGAAGAAGGATGTGAAACACGTGTTTTTTACCATGCGTGTTCGTTATTGGTACATCTTGTTTGGGAGAATAAAGTCAGGCGTTCAAGGTCTGTTTTGGACTGTTCATATTAATTGTCGTAGAAGTTTTTGCTCATAAAATAAAGATCCTTAACCAAGAACATATCTACATTCAAGGAAAGATCGTTAATTTCTATATCATCGCTTTCTATTTATAGAGAGCATTTCTCCTCATTCAGCCTGTGAGTGTTTTCATATTTTCTTATATCTTATGGTTTTTATTTGTATATGGGTGAGTACTGTGTGGATTTGGTGTTGTGAATGATGTCTTTTCCAAATTTTGGCTAAAAAGGGGGAGAAAGGGTTTGCTCAGTTGGTGTTTATAAAGTTTATGTTCCAATGGTTGTGTCAGATGTGTTCCAGATATGGTTCAATGATGTCAGGGAGGATGTTGGTTGTTTAGTCATTGTGACGTGTGTCCTGAGTTATGAACACAATTGTGATGTGTATTCTGAGTTACCAGGAGTAACAAAATAATTCCTGGTTTAAGGGGGAGTGTTCTTAGCATGTGAGGAATGTTTCTGGGAACATGAATGGATAGGAGTAGTAATGGATTAGTTCGGCCAAGCAAGAAATGTTTGGAATGTCTTCAGGACTTTCTACTCCTTGACCATGAGGACGTTGTTCTAAGATATGAAGAATGGAATGAATATGTCCACTGCTACTGAGGAAGATGTCAAGCAACATGTCCTAACATGGTGTTGCTGTTGTAATTTTTTAATTTTTTTTTTTGCTGTTGTAATATGTGTTGTAATTTTCATATATTTGCTTTAGCCAAAATTTTCCCAAGGGGGAGATTGTTAGTTATGTATTTCTAGGATTGGCATCAATTTTGTAAAACAAATATAACAACATATATTGTATATGATATATCATCTTGCTAAAGAAGAACATGTTAAGCAAGAAGTCATATTGTGCGCCTGAACATGTTGAGTTGAATTGTATCAACATCTGGAGAAACATGTCGAAGAAGATGTCCTATGTAGTCCATTTAACATCATGGACTGGTATAGGTGGATTGAATATTTTGTTATAATTTAACACAAGTAGAATATACAGAGAATATAAAGCAATCCAATGTGGCTCTGATTTAAATTTTTTGAAGATTCAAATATGAAATAGAGAAGAATATTGAAGAATATATATTTTCTAAATTTAGAGATATTTTAGGAAGTTATAGATTGAAGAGTGATACATCTTCACATATATTCTGAAGAAAGAATATATGAATATGATCAAGAACAAAAAGGCTCAACAAGATAGAAATTTGTGCAAAGAGAGAAGAAGAATGAAAATTTCATTCTTTAACACTCAGGAGTAAGCAACTCATATTTGTGCAAGAGTATAAACCTTTGTGTATCTGCTTATCCAAGAAGCACATATATGAACACAAGGCTAAAAGCATATTCCTCTATAAGATAATTTGAAGACTCTAGCTTATTTGCTCAGAGTAAGTATCATTTTGGATAGATTGAGTAGAAAGTCATGAACTAAATGTTTAGGCATTGAAGTCTCATGCTTGCAGGTAGAGCAAGGAAGTCTCAAATTAAGCATTGAAGTCTCATGCTTGCGGGAAGAACAAGAAGTCCTGAACTGGATGTGTAGGCAATGAAGTCTCATACTTGCGGGCAGATCAAGGAGTCCTAAACAAGTAGTTTAGGTAAGGAAGTCTCATACTTGAGGGCTTGAGCACAAGTCTATTTCTGTGGGATTGAGCAGGAAGACTTGAGCTATTGGCTTAAGCAATTATAATCAGTTGGATTATAATTCAACACAATTATGTTGAAAGGGGACTGGAATACTCTTAGTTGAGAGGAACCATGATATATTGTGTGACACTTTATTTACTTATGCATTTATATTCCGATGTGCAACAAACTCTGAAGTCAAACTCTGATTTGATTCAAACTCTGATTTGATTCAAACTCTTACTTGTATCAGAATCTGAGCTTGGCACCTTAGGTTTTGAAACAAGGTTAAGAAAAGGAAGTAAACTTTTCACTACTGATACTCACTCTACTATCAGACTCTAATGCATCAGAATTCGAAGTGAAAATAATTTGATATTCAGGCATACACAATTCTACCCCCTTCTTGTGTATTTTTATCACCTTTAATATGTTTTTAAACAATTCGTTTAAAGAAGCTTTGATTGATTTGTAAGTGACTTGCACGAGAAGAAATAAATCTCATGGTAACTTCATGTACCTTTTCATATGACTTGATTCATTGAGATGCTTCTAAGCTATCTCTTTTTGTGTTTTTCTTCTGTGCTTTTTAAAATCTTTGATTTGTTTTATGGGACCTATAAAGTTTTTCAAATTATCTAAAGGGAATTTGGTTCTATTCAACCCCCACCTTTTATACATTGTTTTATACATATTCTCACCTAACACCTATATTGCAGCTGCTTTCACCTTTTTGGAATGTTGAATTTCTAGAAATTTGTGACTCCTTTCCACCATTGTTGTGATATTTTCCTCTACCTCTATTCATGGACCATTTTCCCTTCGCCTTTGTTGCACCCCAAAATTTGCCCTCACAATACAAGACTTTGTGTGCTAAGAAGGTTCACAAGGTTCACAAGTTCCACAATGCTTTCAAGGCCTTTCATGAGGTTCATGAAGTCTACAAGTCACTTTATGAAGATTCACAAGGTTCACAAGCTTCTCAACATTTACAAAACCTTTCATGAGGTTCATGAAGTCTACAAGTCACTTCTTGAAGGTTCACAAGGTTCACAATATTCACAATGTTTACATGACCTTTCATGAGGTTCATGAAGTCTACAAGTCACTTCTTGAAGGTTCACAAGGTTCACAATGCTTTCAAGACCTTCCCTGAGGTTCATGAAGTCTACAAGTCACTTTATGAAGGTTCGCAAGGTTCACAAGGTTCACAATACCTCCCATGAGTATCACAAGACATTTTATGATGGTTCACAAGGTTCACAAAGTTCACAATTGGTCAGAAGAGTTGACAATTCCCTCAGACAATGCACCTCCTAGGCAGTGCATCCAAAACTAGGGTTTTGACTTTAATCAGGCTAAATGGACTTCCAAGACTTCAAGTGAGCTTCATAACATCTTATATGTGTGTAAGAACCCCCATGACAAGTTTCAAGACTTTTCTCAGAAGTTTGCTCAGTCAGATGATCAGATAAGTCAAAATCAGTCAAAACAGTTAAAAAGTCAAACTGAGGTCAACTGTGGTCAAACCAAAGTCAAACTTCATGATTTTTTTGCCAAAATCAAGTATATGAAGTAAAATTCATCATTTGATCAAGGGTTGATCATGATCCATCAAGGAGATTCCAGATCATCAAGAATCAAGAGTTTCTAAATTAGGGTTTCCTCAGTAAAAGTCAACTGAACTTTGACCAGCCATAACTTTCACATACTTCATCACCAAGTCTCCACTCAAAGCTCATTTTGAAGTAAATTTAATTCTCTACAACTTTGTGTCTCACAAGCCAAGCCCAAAAATGCTTCATTTGGAAGGTATGAGCTAAGACATTACAGGTCCTTTTAAAAGTCAACAAAAAAGTCAACAACTTCAAAAGGGCATAACTTGAGATTGGTAAATGATATGGACATGAAACCAGTGGGGTTGGTTAGAGGACTCTTCAAGCTTTCCAAAATGTCCAAGAACACCCTCATAGCATTAAAATTGAAGGATATGTGCCCTTGCAAAGTTGGGAAATTTTGAGTTGGTTTATGATGAAAAAGGAGGTCTAAACCCAATTTCTTCCAAATGGGCTTGCCAAATGATGACCCAATCCATACATTGACTTCATGCACGACCCAAACCATTAAAAATCAGAATTTTTATTATTTTATTTTTATTTATTTTGATTTAATTCATTAAAAATCATTTTAAATAAAAATAAAATATGAAAATATAATATTTGATGGAGATTGAGCTTCTAGAATATCTTAAATGTTGATTGGAATTGAAGAGGAATGAAATCACAAGATTGGTCCAAAAATAGTAAGCCATCATACAAGAATATTTGATTTTCAAGGCATGATCAACTTGAATCTTTTCATATCAATTCTTCCACATGATCAATCAATTTTATTGACCTAATTCACTCACATATAAGTACTAAACATAACCCAATTGCAAGGCCACGAATGTCAGCAGCCTCAAAGGTAAGTTCATACTTCAAAAATTCAAGCAAAAAGTCATATTCGGATTCTTGGATTCAAGGCATTTGAAGGTAAAACAAGCACGTAGCAAGCTTCCTTGGACTTCTCTGATCATGAACCATCCCTCATACGCATCAAAAACATGTCATGATGCTTAATCCGAAGCTTACTTGTTCTTGAAAATATGTTTTTCGATTCCATTGATTTGTTGCATATTATTGAATTTTGTTTGCATAATCTTGTTTGTGGTGTTATGTAGATCGTTTCTGGATCATTAAACCAAAGCTTCACTGCCTAAATCGCAATCGGCCATGATTAGGGTTTGAACCTCCAAATTAGGGTTCTTCAATTCATCAAGTATAAATGAATTTTGAGAACATAGGAATGTTGTATGGACTGTGAGGATCATAAAACACTAATTAATTGAAAGAAACCGTACTGCTTTGTAGATGTTTGGTTTTCGCAGGTTCAAAACAATGAAGAACACACAGCAAAATTCGCAGGAAAAAAGGCAGCAAGATTCGCAGGAAATTTGGAGAAGAAGAAGCAGTTTGGCGCGTCCTGTAAAATTCAAATATTGTTTGAAATATTTTTTGTTTTAGTGCTGGTTTGTTATCACAGGCGCGTGCTTGTCCCAGTGGTTGGCTGCTTGGTCTTGGGCGTTTGAAACAAAGGGCAAGGGATCGAATCCTGGCCGTGGCAAATAATTTTGTTTTTTTCTCATTTATGCATTGAGTATTATATATTATTATTGTTTGATGGCTTGTTAACAGATTGGCTCTCCCAGCCGGATGGTTATGCGTGCGTTTGAGTGTTAAGAGGTCCTGGGTTCAATCCTCCCCCCAGGCCTTTTGCTTTCTTTTGTTATTTTTTCTGAATTTTTTGCTGGATATGAACAAAATCAATTCTGCCTTCTCCCTTGTTGCCTGCGCATGTTGGTCTAGTGGTTGGTGTTGTTGCTGGTAATCAGAGTGACCTGGGTTCAAGTCCCACCCAGGTAAGTTCCTTTTACCAATTTTGTTTTAATTTCTTTAGTTAATTGATTTAATTGTTTTCTTATTATTAATTCAAAAATAAATTATGCATGAATATATATATACTTAATAAATATCTAAAAAAAACAATACCTATATTCTTAAAAATTCTAAACTTTTATTTCTCTCAATTTTAATTTTTCAATCATTATGTAATTAAATTATAAATATATGTATATTTATTTAAACCTTAAAAAATATTTTCTAAAAAACCTAACTTTATAAAACCCTAATTTATTTTTTTCTAAACAAATGTTAAAACCCAATTTAATTTTTCTAACTTTATTTTTGTAAAGATAATTTTCTTCATATAATATGTAAATATTTTTTATAATTTGTTTATAATCTAAATGTTATATATAAATATTTTTTATAGAAATAATTAAACCTATGATAATTTTGTTTTGTAATTATAATATATTTAAAAATAATTTAATAATTGTTAATATTTCCTCTTATTTATAAATAATTGTCTATATCAAAAATCTAATATTTTGTTCATTATTTTAATTATGTTCTTATATTCTTGCTAATTCCCTTTATTTTAATTATTTTTATTATTATTAACCATATTATTACTAACCCATTTATTTTATGCTTATTGTTATTATTTCTCTAACCCTATTTATTTTTTATTTTTATTACTAACCCCTATTATATTTATTATTGCCTATTTTTTATTTATTTATTTGCTATTTATTTTAATTGCTTATTATAATTATTATGTAATTGCTCCTTGGTGTAAATTTTGTAAATATTTAATTTATTTAATTTTTATGCTATGGTTAGTAATTTAGGGAGTGTAAACATGTATTCTATTTAAAATCAAATTTAGATCATTTCAATTTAAGATAAATTAAATTAAACACTCACACACGTAAGTCGATTTTTAATCGCCATCTCACTTTCTAGGGTTGCCTCTCAATGTTGCCTATTCAAAAAGGTCAAGTGGGGGTGTATAAAGCAAGTCCCTCAAAATAAAGTCATCAAGTCCCTTAATGGTTGCCTTTAAAGATCAAGTCCCTTTTCGAATAATGATGACAGTCCCTCCTAAGTGCTTAATACACCCCACAGTTGCCTTCATTAAACAGATGTCCCTTATATGTCCCTCACATCCAAGGTAATGACTACCTATTCCTTAATAATAGGGATAGTCTTACCATTTAAAGGATAAAGGACAGAAAGACTTAAAACTTTAGGGTAGGTACCTCATAGTTGCTTGCTCACTTCATTCAAAATTTTCAAACACTTAATAAATTTCAAATAAATTTTCAGAACACAAGTTTTTACGCATCCTTACATGGATCATTATTAACTTTTATGAAAATTTTTACTCACACACTTCACATTTTCAAAAACATTTTAAAGTGAGCTAAGTAACTAAGAGCCCATGGATAACCATGGATGTAAAGGGTGCTAACACCTTCCCTTTACATAACCTACCCCCCGAACCCAAAAATATTTTAAGGTCTTTCCTGTTCTTTTATGCCCTTTCCTTTGGATAAAATAAAAGTCGGTGGCGACTCTTGCTATCCGCAACATTTAACTAAAGTCAGTTCTCCCACCGTGTTACAGAACTGGCGACTCTGCTGGGGAGTTAAATTAAAGAGGGGTACCCTTAGGAATTAGATCACTTTAAATTGTTTGCCTTGTTTGCTTTATATTATCTTGTTGGGGTGCTCTTATGTGTGAAAGGTCCTAAACCGGATCTAGTGTACCTTAGGTAAATGGCAATAGACCAAGGAAGCTGTACGACGTATATCGATACGGTTGATCTGGTGGCCATAGTTAGTGTGACTTCTTGGTTGGTGCTTATGTTCCTTAAGTCAAGTTGAGGATAATATGAGGCTGCCATATGTTGTCAATGCACTAACTAACTTTTAGAACCCTAATTATCCCATCTTGGCCTTTAGAAAGTAGTGAGGTAACCGGCTTTGGTGCAGACTGAAGTTGGTTGACACTCGATACTACACTCATTGAGATCTTAAACTTGGAGGGTTTTGGTTGGCAAGTAAGTTGCCTTCTGATCAACCACCCTTGTGAAGGATCAATGATATTGAGATCCCTTAGAACCTGGTTACTTTTGTAGGACAGGATGAACCAACTAACTTCAGGGGAGGGTACTTACCTTTGAACCTCATGCAAGCCTTCAAACCTAGGGCTATTGTGTGACTTGCTTGTGTGTGCCACATGTTTGTGATTGAGCATAACATCATAGCATCATCATGCATCATAAGCATAGCATTTTCCCTAACCATTTCAAGGACCAAGGGATTTATCTTTGTTCTTTGTTGCAGGTCATGGCTTCTGCTCGTAGAAACACTATCAGGATTAGTTTTGTGGGCATACCTGCTAAGCTCAAAGAGTTGGTTTCTCAAGTGTATGATCATTCCCAGTTCATCAAGAGACATGGTCACCTATTGGATCTAGTCACTTCAGGGTTCAATGAAGACATGATGAGTGTCCTATTTCAGTTCTTTGATCCTAAGCACCATTGCTTCACATTCCCCGACTATCAGCTGGTTCCTACAATGGAAGAGTTCTCTAAACTTCTGGGCATACCTGTTCTCGATCAGAAACCATTCACAGGCTTGGAAAAAAAGCTTAAACCAGAGGTTATTGCTGCAGCTCTACATCTGAAGAAGTCTGATATTGTTCTAGAAACGAGAAGTGGTGTCAAGGGTGTTCTAGCTAAGGTGTTGATAGAGAAGGCTCAAATGTTCTTGAAGGCCATGAGTTATGATGCTTTTGAGGAGATCTTAGCCTTGCTGATATATGGCTTAGTATTGTTCCCCAATCCAGATCAGTTCATAGACGTTCATGCCATCAACATATTCCTGAGTCACAATCCGGTGCCTACATTGCTTGGAGACATCCTGCATTCTCTTCACACCCGTACTACCAGGGCACGAGGAACTTTGATGTGCTGCATACCTTTGCTTTCTAGGTGGTTTATTTCTCACCTTCCTCGCTCAGTAATGAAGAATGAGCAAGGGTTCAGATGGTCCAAGAGGATCATGTCACTTTCTCACTCAGATATCCATTGGTGCTCCAGATCTATGGAGAATGTCACCATCATTGACCGTTGTGGGGAGTTTCCTAATGTGCCACTTCTAGGCATAAGAGGAGGCATCACCTACAACCCCTCTCTAGCTTTACGACAGTTTGGTTACGCTCGGATTGATGGTCCACATGACATGTTGATTCAGGGCATTGTGTTTGACTACGACAACGATCTTCAAGGTTACCGTCAGAGATTCATACGAGCCTGGGGAAAAGTAAACAGGGTTGACAGCAAGACACTGGAGCCTAAGTACACTATTCCTATGGAAGCTTATCTCAGATGGGTACGATCTCGTGCTCAGACTCTCATGATGCCATATCCTGCCATCCTACCAGTTACCATGGAACCTGTTGCTGAAGGAGACACAGCTTATACCATCCTTCACCCAGACATGCCTACTGATATGGAAGACTTGCAAAGATCATGGATCCAACTGAAGGAGCAAAGGGATACTTTCGAGGCTCATTACAAAGCAAGCCAAGAAAGAATCCTAGAACTAACAAAGCAACTTCACGAGGAACGGAACCTCAACTCATACCTCAATACAAAGAGGAAACGTCCATGGGAGACTTAAAACCCCATCTTTTGTACTTATTTCATTTTCATTTTTGTAAGCCTAAAAGGCAAAACAAATTTATTACTAATAAAAGTTTACTTTCTTGATTGTTTAAGCAAATTTAAATCCTGCGGTCCTTGAAAACATTGCATATGCATTCACATATCATTTCATTGCATCACAGGTTTATAATTGTGCACAGGTTTCTCATCTTCTCGCTGTTTATTTCAGCAATGGCTCTTGAACAATCAGTTAAGGATCTCCAGGCACAAAATGCACAGTTCCAAGAGCTGATCCTGAACCTATCCAAGGGGCAGGATGAATTGAAGACACTGCTGGACAAGAAGACTAAGAAGACTAGAAGGTCAGGTAGCCTGCTCAACATGGGAAGAAGGTTCAAAGGTCCTGTCAAGACCAAAGAGCAGGTTAAAGACTATGAATCTGAGGAATCTGAGAAAGAGGGAGGCAGTCTCCACAACACTATGGGGGACTCTGATTCTGAGGCCAATTATTACCATGATCCAAATGAGGACAAATTCAAGATGCTGGTGGATAGGATGGATGCTATGGAGTTGCAGAAATCTTCTGGGCTAGATTTTGAAGATTTGAGTCTGATATCTGGGGTTGTCATACCCATTGGTTTCAAGGTTCCTACCTTTGTTGTTTATGATGGGGTCTCTTGTCCCAAGCTTCATCTGAGGTCTTATGTCAGAAGAATTCAACCTCACACTGCTGACAAGAAGTTGTGGATCCACTTTTTTCAAGAGAGCTTATCTGGAGCTCAGTTGGAGTGGTATTATCAGTTGGAGATTGTCAACATCAGAGACTGGAATGATCTTGCTGAAGCTTTCTATAAGCAGTATCAATACAATGCTGACTTAGCTCCCACTCGCATGCAGCTGCAAAGCATGTCCATGGGTGCCAAAGAAAGTTTTAAGGAGTATGCTCAGAAGTGGAGAGACTTAGCTGGAAGAGTTCAACCCCCTTTGACTGACAGGGAATTGGTTGATATGTTCATGTGTACGCTGAATGGTCCGTTTTACAGTCATCTCATTGGAAGCTCATCATCTGGCTTCACTGAGTTGATCATGACAGGGGAGCGAGTGGAAAATGGTATAAAGAATGGCAAGATCCAGGTGGGTACTTCTTCATCAAGTGCTGCAAAGAAGCCTCCCACTGGGAAAAAAGAATCCAATGCTGTTTATGGTCAGCCTGATCGTAACAGAAGGCATCAGTCTGTTAGTGCAGTTCATATTTCAAATCCAACTCCTGCAACCACAGAGCAGCCACTGGGCAACCAACAGAGGGCTAGAAGGCAGTTCACAAAGATCAACATGTCACTGGCTCAGGCACTGCAACATTTGTTGAAAGCTGAACTCATTACTTTGAAGGAGGCTCCTCATAATCCTAATGTTACCTCACCCAGGTACAATCCCAATGCACGATGTGCATATCATTCAAACTGTCAGGGTCATGATACTAATAACTGCTGGGTCTTGAAGAACAAAATTCAAGATATGATCGAGGCTGGAGAGATTGAGTTTGACCCTCCGAGTACTCCAAATGTGATTACTGCTCCAATGCCAAATCACGAGAAGACTGTCAATGCCATTGATGAAGATCTACATGTCTATTCAGTTATGGAGTTGACCACACCATTGTCTGTTATCAAAAAGAGGTTAGTACAAGCTGGGATCTTTCCAGGTTGTCGTGAAGATTGTTTGTATTGTACTTATAAGCCGGATAGTTGCTTCATATTGAGAGATGGAATTCAACGTCTCATGGATAAGTATACTATAGTGTTTGAGAGGACTCCGTCGTCTGTAGAAAGTATGGTGGATCATCTGACTCAAGGTAAGAAGATTGAAGAGGTTGATATGGTTGACAAAGTACCGGTAAGAACCACTTCAAAGAGACCTATCAAAATCACTCATCAGGGCCCAATCAAGATCACTGCTGAAGGCCCTGTGAAAGTTGTTGCTGAAGCCAGAGTGGCTCCTCTAATCATTACTACTCCTGGTCCTATTCCTTATACATCTGATAAAGCTGTGCCTTGGCACTATGGGTCTGATGTTTACATCCATGGTGTTAAGCAAGAACCATTAGCTGATGTGCCTGTTGACATTGATAATATTTCTGGATCTAGTAAGATCACACGTAGTGGAAGAGTCTTCTCATCTCCAGTGACTTCCAAGAATGCAGTTACTCCTGCCACTACCTCCACCACTGATGCTCGGGGCAAAGGTCCTGTTATTGAGCCTGTATCTACTGATGTGCCAGCTGCTGATGATCTCTCTAAGCAGATGGAAGAAGTATTGAAAATCATTCGCAAGAGTGATTATGACATTGTTGATCAATTGGGGCATACTCCCTCAAAGATTTCTATGTTATCCTTGTTGTTGTGTTCTGAGGCTCATGCCAAGTCCTTAATCAAGTTTCTGAAGACTGCACATGTACCCAATGCTATTTCTGTTGACCAGTTTGAGAATTGTGTTGCCCACCTGACCTATGATAATGGGTTAGGATTTTCTGATGCTGATTTGACCCCTGCCAAGAGGGATCATAACAGGGCCTTGCATATCTCAATTGAATGCAGGGGCACTACCCTGTCACATGTGCTGATAGACAATGGTTCCTCTTTGAATGTGTTGCCCAAGGAAGTCCTAAATAAGTTGAGCCCTGAAGATGTTGTGCTGAAGCCCAGTAACATTGTGGTGAAAGCTTTTGATGGTTCTAGAAGAGTAGTGCATGGGGAAATTGATCTTCCAATCAAAGTTGGCTCCCAGGTTTTTACTGCTACATTTTATGTGATGGATATTCGTCCTTCGTACTCTTGTCTTCTTGGTCATCCCTGGATCCATGGGGCAGGTGCTGTAACCTCTACATTACACCAAAAGTTGAGATATCCGGTGGAAGGAAAGGTTGTTACTGTCTATGGAGAAGAAGAATACTTTGTCAGCCATGTAAACACTTTCAAGTATCTGGAAATGGAAGGTGAATACATTGAAACTCCGTGTCAGACATTTGAAGTGGTTCCCTGGGTTGTTAATGATTATGTAGCTCCTCCTGTTGTGAAGAAAGTTCCTGTGGTCACCAGAAAACCTCCAACAATGGCAATGGCCTCCCTCAATGATGATAGAGCTGTGGTGGATGAAGGTGGTTGTACTATTTGGGGTCAGCTTCCTGATATTCCATACAAGTCTGACAAATTTGGTTTGGGTTTCACTGCAGAGTCCCAAAAGGCTGTTCGTCGTGATCGTACTGTTCGTATCACCAATCAAGGGGTTATGAAAGATCAGATCAATGCTGTGGGAGACTATGATGAAGACTACAACTTGGATGCTTGGATTTTTCCTACTGTGGGTGCTGGAATCAATAATTGGAAAGCTGAAGATGTTATCCCTATCTCCTTTAGTCAGGAGTAAATACTATTACTGTGTTGTTGCTTTTAAGTTTGTAATTTCTTGAACAAATTGAACTCTTAAGCCTTGTGCCTTACCCGGGGCACAAAGGTGTGCTTGTTACGGGTTGTCATTTCATTTGCATACTTCATTCAATAAAATCAGTGGACGTTTCGTTTTAGTAAATATTGTGTTCCCCGTCTTTCTTTTCGTTTATTTTTACTTTATCAGCTATGTGTTCTTACACACACCCACATCACTAAAATGCAGATCCTCATCCACTCTGGATCCTGTTGATAACAGTTCTACTATTGCCAATTATAATTTCGAGAATCCGATCTATCAAACTGAAGACGGAAATGAGGACGATTGTGAAATACTTGTAGAGCTTGCTAGGTTGTTACAACAAGAAGAGAAAGCTATACAGCCACATGAAGAGCCAGTCGAAGTTGTGAATCTGGGAACTGAAGAAAACAGAAGAGAGGTCAAGATAGGGGCTGATTTAGAGGATAGTGTCAAGAGCAGATTGATTCAGATGTTACGTGACTATGTGGAGATCTTTGCTTGGTCTTATGAAGATATGCCAGGGTTGGATACAGACATTGTGGTTCACCGTTTACCAGTGAAAGAAGATTGTCGTCCAAAGAAGCAGAAGGTTCGTCGTATGCGTCCTGAAATGTCAGAAAAGATCAAGGCAGAGGTAATGAAACAGTTCAATGCAGGATTCTTAGCAGTGACTTCTTATCCTCAGTGGGTTGCAAATGTGGTACCGGTTCCTAAGAAAGATGGTAAGGTACGTATGTGTGTGGACTACAGAGATTTGAACAAGGCTAGCCCCAAAGATGACTTTCCACTTCCTCATATTGATATTCTGGTAGACAACACTGCTCAGCATAAGGTATTCTCTTTTATGGATGGTTTCTCTGGTTACAATCAAATCAAGATGGCTCCTGAAGACATGGAGAAGACAACATTTGTTACACAGTGGGGCACCTTTTGCTATAAGGTGATGCCATTTGGGTTGAAGAATGCAGGGGCAACATATCAGCGTGCTATGGTGGCTTTGTTTCATGATATGATTCATCATGAGATAGAGGTATATGTGGATGATATGATAGCCAGATCTCAGAATGAAGAGCAACATCTTGATCATATGCACAAGTTGTTTGAGAGGTTGAAGAAATACAAGTTGAGATTGAACCCAAACAAGTGTACTTTTGGAGTTAGATCTGGTAAACTCCTGGGTTTCATAGTCAGTGGAAAAGGTATTGAAGTTGATCCAGCAAAAGTGAAAGCTATACGAGAGATGCCAGTTCCCCGTACTGAGAAGGAGGTTAGAGGTTTCTTGGGACGATTGAATTACATTGCAAGATTTATTTCCCAATTAACTGCCATCTGTGAGCCAATCTTCAAGTTGTTGAAGAAAGATCAGGTGATGGAATGGAATGATGAGTGCCAGACTGCCTTTGATGAAATCAAGAGATATCTGCTGGAACCACCAATTGATGGAAGACCCTTGATTATGTACTTAACAGTGTTAGACAACTCAATGGGGTGTGTGTTGGGGCAACATGACGAGTCTGGTCGAAAAGAGCAGGCAATATACTACCTTAGCAAAAAGTTTACCGACTGTGAAACAAGATACTCACTGCTCGAGAAAACTTGCTGCGCTTTGGCATGGGCTGCTCGCCGACTAAGACAGTATATGTTGACTCATACTACCTTATTGATTTCAAAGATGGATCCAATTAAGTACATATTCGAGAAACCTGCTCTTTCCGGAAGAATTGCAAGATGGCAAATGATCTTGACAGAATATGACATACAGTACACTACTCAGAAGGCCATCAAAGGAAGTGTTGTTGCTGATCATTTGGCTCATCAAGCCGTGGATGATTACCAGTCAATGAGTTTTGAGTTCCCCGATGAAGACATTATGATTATTACCAAAGAACCTGGACAATATGACGGACCTGAACAAGGATCCCGATGGACTATGGTTTTTGATGGTGCTTCTAATGCACTTGGTAATGGTGTTGGTGTTGTGATTAGTTCCCCTGAAGGTTGTCATACCCCGATTACTGCCAGACTTTGTTTCTATTGTACCAATAACATGGCTGAGTATGAGGCATGTATCCTGGGTATTAAAGCTGCTATTGACATGAAGATTCAGTTCCTTGATGTGTATGGAGATTCAACCCTGGTAGTAAGTCAGATTAAAGGAGATTGGGATACCAGACATGATAATCTCATTCCTTACAGAGAGCATGTGTTGTCCTTGATCCCACATTTCAAAGAGATTACCTTTGGACATATTCCACGAAGAGATAATCAATTGGCAGATGCATTGGCCACCATGGCATCCATGTTTGAGATCAGTTGGGATGATGAAGCTCCCAAGATTACCATTGATAGATTTGAGAAGCCTGCATATTGCAATGAGATTGACACTGAAGGAGCAGAGGAGAAGCCTTGGTTCTACGAAGTGAAAAGATATCTTGAAGCTCAAGAGTTCCCTGAAGGGGCATCTGTCAAAGATAGGAAGTTCTTGAGAAGGTTTTCTGCTAAGTTCTTTTTGTGTAATGGCATTCTGTATAAGCGCAATCATGATTCAACTTTGCTTCGTTGTGTGGATAAGAAGGAAGCAATTGAGATTATGGAAGATATGCATGATGGGATATTTGGCACTCATTCTAGTGGACATACTATGGCAAAAAAGATATTGAGAGCAGGTTACTATTGGTCTACCATGGAAGCTGATTGCCATCAACACTCCAGAACTTGTCACAAGTGTCAAATTTATGCTGATAAAGTACATATACCTCCATCACCATTGAATGTGCTGACTGCTCCTTGGCCCTTTGCCATGTGGGGCATTGATATGATTGGTGAGATCAAGCCTATTGCTTCTAATGGGCATCGTTTCATCCTGGTTGCTATTGATTACTTCACAAAGTGGGTAGAGGCAGCTTCATTTGCATCTGTTACCAAGAATGTTGTGGCTCGGTTCATTAAGAATAATCTCATATGTAGGTATGGCATCCCTGAAAGGATTATTACTGACAATGGCTCTAATCTGAACAACACAATGATTACTGATCTCTGCACGCAGTTCAAGATTAAGCATCACAACTCTTCTCCGTATCGTCCAAAGATGAATGGGGCAGTTGAAGCTGCTAATAAGAACATTAAGAAGATTGTACAGAAGATGACTGTTACTTATAAGGATTGGCATGAGATGTTACCATTTGCTCTTCATGGTTATCGTACTACAATACGAACTTCAACAGGAGCAACCCCATTCTCCTTAGTCTATGGTATGGAAGCAGTTCTGCCCATTGAAGTTCAGATTCCCTCCTTAAGAATTATGAAGGATGCATGCTTGGATGAAGATGAGTGGATTCAGACTCGACTTGACCAGATAAATTTGATTGATGAGAAGAGGTTAGCAGCAGTTTGTCACGGCCAGATGTACCAGAAATGAATGATCAAAGCTTTTAATAAGAAGGTTAAGCCAAAGGTATATCGGGCTGGTGACTTGGTAATCAAGCGTATCATATTACCACAGGGTGATCCTAGGGGCAAGTGGACTCCTACATATGAAGGACCATTTGTAGTCAAGACAGTGTTTTCAGGAGGTGCCATGATACTCACTACAATGGATGGTGAAGACTTTCCACAGCCCGTAAACGCAGACATAGTTAAAAAATACTACGCATGAAAAGAGACCCGCTAGGTTGACAAGCCTAGGCAAAAATAAGGGCATCCCGGCAAACCAAAAGGGTTTGAGCAAAAATTAGGGATATATATAAAAAGATGTACACCTGGCAAGTCGAAAACCTGAAAAGGCGGCTTGGGCAAAAAAGGGTATCCCGGTGGATTGAAAACCTGAAAGGGCAATTGTAACCCGGTGAACTGACTTTAAACAATGTTGCGGATAGCAAGAGTCGCCACCGACTTTTATTTTATCCATAAGGAAAGGTTATAAAAGAACAGGAAAGACCTTAGAGAATATTTTGGGTCCGGGGGGTAGGTTATGAAAAGGGAAGGTATTAGCACCCTTTTCATCCATGGTTATCCATGGGCTCTTAGGTACTTAAGCTCACTTTTGAATTGTTTTGAAAGTGTAGTGTGTGAATAAGAAAATTTTCAGAATAGTTAATAAATAATCCATGTAAGGATGTGTTAAAAACTTGTTTGAAAATTTGTTGGAAAATTGTTTAAGTGTGGAAAAAATTTGAAGTGAGCAAGCACCCAGGAGTAACCTACCCTTATGCTTAAGGTCTTTCTTATTCTTTATCCTTTCCTTAGTAAGACTATCCCTACTATAATGGAGTAGGTAGTCCTTACTTTGGAAGTTAAGGGACATGTGAGGGACAATTTGATTTTTAAGGTAATGGTGGGGTGTAATAAGCAAACTGGAGGGACTATCATCATTTTTCGAAAGGGACTCGATTCGTAAAGGCAACCAAAAGGGACTTTGATGATTTTTTCTATTTGAGGGACTTGCTTTATACACCCCACTTAACCATTATTCGTAGGCAACTGGAGGGGTATCCCTAAGGAAGTGAGACGGCGATTAAAATCGACTTACGTGTGTGAAGTGTTTAATTTAATTATCTTTATTTAAAAGTGATCTAAATTTATTTTAATATTACATACATGTTATTTACACTCCCTAATTACTAACCATGGCAATAATAATTAAAATAATTTACAACATTACAACCGGGAACAATTACAAAATTATAATAGAAATAATAAGCAAAGTAATTAAATAAAAATAAACCAAATATAAATAAGCAATAACAAATAAAGGGGTTAGTAAATAATAATAATAAGAAAAAAAATGAGATTAGTAAAAATATAAAGTTAGTGAAAATAATAAGCAAAAAGAATTAGTAATAACAAAAATAAAAGAAGTTAGTGAATAATAATAATTAGTGAAATAATAAGTTAATAAGGCAAAATAAATAATTTGATTAGTAGTAATGATAATAATAAAATTAATTCACAACATTATAAAAAATTAATAAATTTTCATATGAACAATTGTATTTAAAGAAGAAATATAAACAAACCATTATTTTCATTTACAAGATTAAACTTCTAATAATAGGTAATATATTTATATGAGAAAAATAATTTATAATTATCTTTACAATATGAGAATAAATAAATTTATATTATAATTATATTAACAATTAGAAAATAAAAATAAAAGAAAAATAAGATTAGGTTTTATTTTTTTGAAAATAGTTTTAGGGTTAAAAAAGAAAATTAGGGTTTTATAATATACAAAACTAATTAATATATGTACATATTATAATTATATAAATAAGATAAAAAATTTTTGAATAAAAGGAAACTTTAGAAATTTTTTTAGAGGATATGAAACTATTTTGAATTTAGAATATATATACATATTTTCTATTAAGAATATAAAATAAATGGACTATTAAAAAAAAAACAAACAAATGACCAAAAAAATGAGAACTTACCTTGGCTGGGTTTGAACCCAGGTTTCTAGGTTTAACAATACCAAAACATTCCACTGGACCAACCATATGTTGGTGATGATAACACAGGCCATGTTGGTTTTGTTCTTGACTCACAAAATATCCTGGAAAAAAAATAAAATACGCAAAAAGGCCTGGGGAGGGATTCGATCCCAGGACCTTTAACAATTCATACGCAATACTTACCGCCCGGCTGGAAGAGCCCAACTGTTAATTGAATGAGAATAATACATAATATATAATATTCATTTAATCCCTGGAAAAAAAGAAATAATATGATCAAAAGCCAGGGATCGAACCCCTGCCCTTTGGTTTCGCACGCCCAGGACCAAGCCTATAACCACTGGGACAACCACATGGTTGTGATAACAAACAGAAACATAAGATAATATTTTAAATCGTAAATTTGAATATGAACTTCGCGCCAACCAGGCTTCGTCTTCAACCTTGTGACATGCGCATTTTGCTGCGAAATCTCCTAGGGTTTTTCCTGCGAAAACAAAATTGTAACAAAACCTACAAAATTCAATCATGGACAAAACAGTGAAATTTCGTGAAATTGAGAGTATCATTGAGTTCCTTATATCATGTGCAATCATCCTGTGTTCTTGGAATTGATTTATATTTGCTAAACACCAAAACCCTAAATGGTGCTTGAAACCCTAACAATGGCCAAACCTGTATATGGTCACGAAAATACAATTAATTTGTCCAGAATCATTCCAAAGCTTCAACTAACATCAAATCAACACACAAATTTCTTTAACAATGATCAAATAATGGAAATCGAAAAATAAATTTGCAAGAGTAACAAAGTTTCGGATTGTTCATATATGCATGCTATGGATGCGTATGGGCATTGGTTTTGCTTCATGGATGCTCAAAGAACATCTCCATGTTCTTAGTTTACCTTCTAATGTCTTGTAACTGCAAAACCGAATGTGAGTTTTGTTGGTGAATTTGAGAATTTGGAACTTACTCTAGAGGCAGCCAACTCGTCCATGAATGATAGGTTTATGATCAGCATATATAGGTGAGTCAATTAGGTTAAAAAAATTGATTGATTATGTGGAAGTTTTGATATTTTGAGATTGAGAAAGATCATGCCATGAAAGTCCAATATTTTTATACCAAAGCTTTCTATTTTGAGCCAATTCATATAATTCTTGTATCAATTTGCTCTATATTGACTTTATGACTTTCTAGAATCAACAAACCAATTAAATCTTCAACTTTAATATTTTATTTAAATTTAAAATGATTTTAAGAATAAAAAATCATAATAAATTAATTAAATAAAATAAAAAATATGAAAATATCATGGAAATTTCGTGCATGTTATTATTGTATGGGTTGGGTCACAATTTGGCCAGCCCATTTGGAGAAAATTGCTTTTAAGCCCCCTTTTCCAATATAAATCATCACAAAATTGTCCAACTTTGCAAGGACATATTTCCCTCAATTTTAAAGGTATGAGGGTATTCTTGGACTTTTTGGAAAGCTTGAAGAGCCCTCTAAACAACCCCATTGGTTTCAGGTCCATATCATTTACCAATCTCAAGTTATGCCCTTTTGAAGTTGTTGACTTTTTGTTGACCTTTGAAATGACCTATAATGTCTTAGATCATATCTTTCAAATGAAGCATTTTTGAGCTTAGCTTCCAACATCAAAGTTGTAGAGAATTCAATTTCCTTCAAAATGAGCTTTGGATGGAGACTTGGTGATGAAGTATGTGAAAGTTATGCCTGGTCAAAGTTCAGTTGACTTTTACTGAGGAAACCCTAATTTAGAAACTCCTGATTATTGATGATCTGGAATCTCCTTGATGAATCATGATCAACCCTTGATCAAATGATGAATTTTACTTCATATACTTGATGTTGGCAAAAAATCATGAAGTTTGACTTTGGTTTGACCACAGTTGACCTTAGTTTGACTTTTTAACTGCATTGACTGATTTTGACTTATCTGATCATCTGACTGAGCAAACTTTTGGGAAAAGTCTTGAAACTTGACATGGGGGTTCTTATACACATATAAGATGTTATGAAACTCAATTGAGGTATTGGAAGTCCATTTAGCCTGATTAAAGCCAAAACCCTAGTTTTGGATGCATTGCTTAGGAGATGCACTGTCTGAGGGAATTGTCAACTTCTTTGACCAATTGTGAACTATGTAAACCTTGTGAATCTTCATAAGATGTCTTGTGATACTCATGGGAGGTATTGTGAAGCTTGTGAACCTTCATAAAGTAACTTGTAGACTTCATGAACCTCATGAAAGGTCTTGAAGATGTTGAGAAGCTTGTGAACCTTGTGAACCTTCAAGAAGTGCCTTGTAGACTTCATGAACCTCATGAAAGGTTATATAAGCATTGAGAACTTGTGAACTTTGTGAACCTTCATAAAGTAGCTTGTGGACTTTATGAACCTCATGAAAGGTTATGCAAGTGTTGGAGAACTTGTGAACCTTGTGAACCTTCTTAGAACACAAAGTCTTGCATTGTGAGGGCAAATTTTGGGGTGCAACAGCTGCCCCTGTTCAATTTTCTGAAACCTGAGGGGTTAGATTGGTATATTTGCCAGTCGTAACCTGGAAGGTTGAAGGGGATTGAACACAAAAGCCCAAAAATTTGCACTCACCAGTGCATATAGTGATGTTGATGGTTGGTTGAATACGATTGAGTGGGCTTAAAGATGCCACTAGGGGAAAGTTCTTCAGTAGTATGATGAGAGCTGTCAGGAGTCTGGAGTAATATTGATGTAGCAGCATGCCTTCATGAGGATAGAGCAATCAATAATGATAACCCTAAAGCAATCTTGAAGTACTGATATGATCTCAGGAGGATAGAGCAATGAATGGCTCTAAAGCAGTCTTGAAATAATAATGGGATATGTCTTCAGGAGGATAGAGCAATCAATAACTCTAAAGTAGTCTTGAGGAGATGATTTCAGGAGGATAGAGCAATGAATAACTCTAAAGCAGTCTTGAAATAATAATGTGATATGTCTTCAGGAGGATAGAGCAATCAATAACTCTAAAGCAGTCTTGAAGAGATGATTTCAGGAGGATAGAGCAATGAATCTCTAAAGCAGTCTTGAAATAATAAGATAACTTCAGGAGGATAGAGCAATGAATAGCTCTAAAGCAGTCTTGAAATAATAATGTGATATGTCTTCAGGAGGATAGAGCAATCAATAGCTCTAAAGCAGTCTTGAAGTAATAATGTGACTCCAGGAGGATAGAGCAATGGGTAGCTCTAAAGCAGTCTTGAAGTAATGATATGCTATCAGGAGGATAAAGTAACCTTGAGGTTACAATAAAGCAGTCCCTAAGTAATAAGAAGTTCATCAGGAGGATAAAGTAACCCTGAGGTTACAATAAAGCAGTCCCAAAGATCATAAGTTCGTTTGTTGGATAATTAACCTGAAACAAGGTAGCATTCTGTATAATAATATTAGTTTATGCTTTATGTATGCATGTATGATATGATGCACCTAAGTAATGTACTATATGTCTATGGATATATATGCTATGGTATGATGTAAATGATGTATGTATGATATGATACTGCCGGAAGCGTCTGGATATCTTCGTATAATAACTGCTGGCCAGGGAAAATAAATCCCGATTCGTTGCTGAAGAATATAAAACCCTCCGTCTGCTGAGGATAACAGGGTATAGACAACCTCCCGTATGCTGGGGATAGTAAGGTATGTATAACCTCCCGTCTTCGTTTGGTAGTAGGATAAGTATAACATCCCGTCTTCGTTCGTCGTACCCTTATTGGAACGTAATTTCCCGAATATCCGTATGAGGATAAAAGAGATGGATATAAATTCCAGAGGAGATGAGACCTTATGAAGATGGACTAGTCCTACTGAGAGTTTTGTGATTGTAAAGATGAACCGGCGAAGCTTCGTTGAAATCCTTCCCTCGTTCGTCCTTAGTAAATACTATTACTGCATTTTCATGCATTTCTGGTAAACATTAATCATATTCAAAAGCATACATACATTCAAACACAACCAATGGACATTTCGCTTATGTAAATAGGGTAAAAGTAAATCTGAATTCAGAAGATGGAATTTATTTATATCAAAAAGTGACCCATACACGGGTAAATTTATACAAGGAGACATAAATCCTAGTAAGAGAATTTTGTCATGAAGTTTTACAAAAGAATCAGCTATGTGGGAAACAATCCTATTGAGTTTCAATTCTACTATTGCCACTCAAGTATCTCATCTTCTTGCTGTTGAGACGGAAACGATTGAATTGAGTTTTAACTGTTCGAGCTTGAGTAAGTAGTACAACTGGTTGCAGTTTCATGGGTGATCCAAACAAGACATAGTCATACGCTTTAATCCCTAACTTTTGCCTGGATTGCCCTTTCAGGTTTTCAATCCACCGGGATACCCTTTTTTGCCCAAGCCGCCCTTTCAGGTTTTCGACTTGCCGGGTGTACATCTTTTTATATATATCCCTAATTTTTGCCCAAACCCTTTTGGTTTGCCGGGATGCCCTTATTTTTGCCTAGGCCTGTCAACCTAGCGGGTCTCTTTTTATGCGTAGTATTTTTTAACTATGTCTGCATTTACAGGCTGTGGGAAGTCTTCACCATCCATTGTAGTCAATATCATGGCACCTCCTGAGAATACAGTCTTGACTACAAATGGTCCTTCATATGTTGGAGTCCACTTGCCCCTAGGATCACCTTGTGGTAATATGATACGCTTGATTACCAAGTCACCAGCCTGATATACCTTTGGCTTAACCTTCTTGTTAAAAGCTTTGATCATCCGTTTCTGGTACATCTGGCCATGACAAACTGCTGCTAACCTCTTCTCATCAATCAAATTTATCTGGTCCAGTCGAGTCTGAATCCACTCATCTTCATCCAAACCTGCATCCTTCATAATTCTCAAGGAGGGGATCTGAACTTCAATGGGCAAAACTGCTTCCATACCATAGACTAAGGAGAATGGGGTTGCCCCTGTTGAAGTACGTATTGTAGTACGATAACCATGAAGAGCAAATGGTAACATCTCATGCCAATCCTTGTAAGTAACAGTCATCTTCTGTACAATCTTCTTAATGTTCTTGTTAGCAGCCTCAACTGCCCCATTCATCTTTGGACGATACGGAGAAGAGTTATGATGCTTAATCTTGAACTGCGTGCAGAGATCAGTAATCATAGTGTTGTTCAGATTAGAGCCATTGTCAGTAATAATCCTTTCAGGGATGCCATACCTACATATGAGATTATTCTTAATGAACCGAGCCACAACATTCTTAGTCACAGATGCATATGAAGCTGCCTCTACCCACTTCGTGAAATAATCAATAGCCACCAGGATGAAACGATGCCCATTGGAAGCAGTAGGCTTAATCTCACCAATCATATCAATGCCCCACATGGCAAAGGGCCAAGGAGCCGTCAACACATTCAATGGTGATGGAGGTACATGAACTTTATCAGCATAGATTTGACATTTGTGACAAGTTCTGGAGTGTTGATAGCAATCAGCTTCCATGGTAGACCAATAGTAACCTGCTCTCAATATCTTCTTTGCCATAGTATGACCACTAGAATGAGTGCCAAAGGTCCCATCATGCATCTCTTCCATAATTTCAGTTGCTTCTTTCTTATCCACACAACGAAGCATAATTGAATCATGATTACGCTTATACAGAATGCCATTACTCAGAAAGAACTTAGCAGAAAACCTTCTCAGGAACTTCCTATCTTTGACAGATGCCCCTTCAGGGAATTCCTGAGCTTCAAGATATCTTTTTACTTCATAGAACCAAGGCTTCTCCTCTGCCCCTTCTGTGTCAATCTCATTGCAGTATGCAGGCTTCTCAAATCTATCAATGGTAATCTTAGGAGCTTCATCATTCCAGCTGATCTCAAACATAGATGCCATGGTGGCTAATGCATCTGCCAACTGATTCTCTCTTCGTGGAATATGTCCAAAGGTAATCTCTTTGAAATGTGGGATCAAAGACAACACATGCTCTCTGTAAGGAATGAGGTTATCATGCTTGGTATCCCAATCTCCTTTAATCTGACTTACTACCAAGGCTGAATCTCCGTACACCTCAAGGAACTGAATCTTCATATCAATAGCAGCTTTAATACCCAAGATACATGCCTCATACTCAGCCATGTTATTGGTACAATGGAAACAAAGTCTGGCAGTGATCGGGGTATGACAACCTTCAGGGGAACTAATAACAACACCAACACCATTACCAAGTGCATTAGAGGCACCATCAAAAACCATAGTCCATCGGGATCCTTGTTCAGGTCCGTCATATTGTCCAGGTTCTCGGGTAATAATCATAATGTCTTCATCAGGAAACTCAAAATTCATTGACTGATAATCATCCACTGCTTGATGAGCCAAATGATCAGCAACAACACTTCCTTTGATGGCTTTCTGAGTTGTGTACTGTATGTCATATTCTGTCAAAATCATTTGCCATCTTGCAATTCTTCCGGAGAGAGCAGGTTTCTCGAATATGTACTTGATTGGATCCATCTTTGAAATCAATAAGGTAGTATGGGTCAACATATACTGTCTTAGTCGGCGAGCAGCCCATGCCAAAGCGCAGCAAGTTTTCTCGAGCAGTGAGTATCTTGTTTCACAGTCGGTAAACTTTTTGCTAAGGTAGTATATTGCCTGCTCTTTTCGACCAGTCTCGTCATGCTGCCCCAATACACACCCCATTGAGTTGTCTAACACTGTTAAGTACATGATCAAGGGTCTTCCATCAACTGGTGGCATCAAAATTGGAGGTTCCAGCAGATATCTCTTGATTTCTTCGAAGGCAGTCTGGCACTCATCATTCCATTCCATCACCTGATCTTTCTTCAACAACTTGAAGATTGGCTCACAGATGGTAGTTAACTGGGAAATAAATCTTGCAATGTAGTTCAATCGTCCCAAGAAACCTCTAACCTCTTTCTCAGTACGGGGAGCTGGCATCTCTCGTATAGCTTTTACTTTTGCAGGATCCACTTCAATACCTTTTCCACTGACAATGAAACCCAGGAGTTTTCCAGACCTAACTCCAAAAGTACACTTGTTTGGATTCAACCTCAACTTGTATTTCTTCAACCTCTCAAACAACTTGTGCAGATGATCAAGATGTTGCTCTTCATTCTGAGATCTGGCTATCATATCATCCACATATACCTCTATCTCATGATGAATCATATCATGAAACAAAGCCACCATAGCACGCTGATATGTTGCCCCTGCATTCTTCAAACCAAATGGCATTACCTTATAACAAAAAGTGCCCCACTGTGTCACAAATGTTGTCTTCTCCATATCTTCAGGTGCCATCTTGATCTGATTATAACCAGAGAAACCATCCATAAAAGAGAATACCTTATGCTGAGCAGTGTTGTCTACCAGAATATCAATATGAGGAAGTGGAAAATCATCTTTGGGGCTAGCCTTGTTCAAATCTCTGTAGTCCACACACATACGTACCTTACCATCTTTCTTTGGAACCGGTACCACATTTGCAACCCACTGAGGATAAGAAGTCACTGCTAAGAACCCTGCATTGAACTGTTTCATTACCTCTGCCTTGATTTTTTCTGACATTTCAGGACGCATCCGACGAACCTTCTGCTTCTTTGGACGACAATCTTCTTTCACTGGCAAACGGTGAACCACAATGTCTGTATCCAACCCGGGCATATCTTCATAAGACCAAGCAAAGATCTCCACATAGTCACGTAACATCTGAATCAACCTGCTCTTGACACTGTCCTCTAAATCAGCCCCTACCTTGACCTCTTTTCTGTCTTCCTCAGTTCCCAGATTCACAACTTCGACTGGCTCTTCATGTGGCTGTATAGCTTTCTCTTCCTGTTGTAACAACCTAGCAAGCTCTACAGGTATTTCACAATCGTCCTCATTTCCGTCTTCAGTTTGATAGATCGGATTCTCGAA
Source organism: Lathyrus aphaca (assembly GCA_963966055.1). Lineage (NCBI taxonomy): Eukaryota > Viridiplantae > Streptophyta > Magnoliopsida > Fabales > Fabaceae > Lathyrus > Lathyrus aphaca. The sequence goes on along the minus strand of OZ014525.1, from coordinate 111,222,607 downwards.
ATTGTAATTGGCAATAGTAGAACTGTTATCAACAGGATCCAGAGTGGATGAGGATCTGCATTTAGTGATGTGGGTGTGTGTAAGAACACATAGCTGATAAAGCAAAAATAAAAGAAAAGAAAGACAAGGAACACAATATTTACTAAAACGAAACATCCACTGATTTTATTGAATGAAATATGCAAATGAAATGACAGCCCGTAACAAGCACACCATTGTGCCCCGGGTAAGGCACATGGCTTGAAAGTTTTATTGTTCAGAAATTACAAACGTAAAAAAAAAAAAACACAACACAGTAATAGTATCTACTCCTGACTAAAGGAGATAGGGATAACATCTTCAACTTTCCAATTATTGAGTCCAGCACCCACAGTAGGAAAAATCCATGCATCCAAGTTGTAGTCTTCATCTTGATCTCCCACAGCATTAATCACCCCTTGATTAGTGATACGAGCAGCACGAGTACGACGAACAGCCTTCTGGGACTCTGCAGTGAAACCCAAACCAAACTTGTCAGACTTGTATGGAATATCAGGAAGCTGACCCCAAATAGTACAACCACCTTCATCCACCACAGCTCTAGCATCATTGAGGGAGGCCATTGCCATTGTTGGAGATTTTCTGATGACCACAGGAACCTTCTTCACAGCAGGAGGAGTCACACAATCATTACCAACCCAAGGAACCACCTCAAATGACTGACACGGAGTCTCAATGTATTCACCTTCCACTTCCAGATACTTGAAAGTGTTTACATGGCTGACAAAGTATTCTTCCTCTCCAAAGACAGTAACAACCTTTCCATTCACCGGATATCTCAACTTTTGGTGCAATGTAGAGGTCACAGCACCTGCCCTATGGATCCAGGGACGACCAAGCAGACAAGAGTATGAAGGACGAATATCCATCACATAAAATGTAGCAGTAAACATCTGAGAGCCAACCTTGATTGGAAGATCAATTTCCCCATGCACTACTCTTCTAGAACCATCAAAAGCCTTTACCACAATATTACTGGGCTTTAACACAGTATCTTCAGGACTCAGCTTGTTAAGGACTTCCTTGGGCAACACATTCAGAGAGGAACCATTGTCTATCAGCACATGAGACAGGGTAGTGCCCCTGCATTCAATTGAAATATGCAAGGCCCTGTTATGATCCCTCTTGGCAGGGGTCAAGTCAGCATCAGAAAATCCTAACCCATTGTCATAGGTCAGGTGGGCAACACAGTTTTCAAATTGGTCCACAGAGATTGCACTGGGCACATGAGCAGACTTCAGAAACTTGATCAAGGACTTGGCATGAGCTTCAGAACACAGCAGTAAAGACAACATAGAAATCTTTGAGGGAGTATGCCCCAACTGATCAACAATGTCATAATCACTCTTGCGAATGATTTTCAATACTTCTTCCATCTGCTTAGAGAGATCATCAGCAGCTGGCACATTAGTAGATACAGGCTCAATAACAGGACCTTTGCCCCGAGCATCAGTGGTGGTAGTAGCAGCAGGAGTAACTGCATTCTTGGAAGTATCTGGAGGAGAGAAGACTCTTCCACTACGAGTGATCTTGCTAGATCCAGCAATATTATCAATGTCAGCAGGTATATCAGGTAAAGGCTCTTGCTTGACACCATGGATGTAAACATCAGACCCATAGTGCCAAGGCACAGCTTTGTCAGATGTATAAGGAATAGGACCAGGAGTGGTAATGATCAGAGGAGCCACTCTGGCTTCAGCAACAACTTTCATAGGACCTTCAGCAGTAATCTTGATTGGGCCCTGACGAGTGATTTTAATAGGACCCTTTGAAGTGATTCTTACCGGTACTTTGTCAACCATATCAACCTCTTCAATCTTCCTACCCCGAGTCAGATGATCCACCATACTTTCTATAGATGCTGGTCTTCTTTCAAACACTATAGTATACTTATCCATGAGACGCTGAATACCATCTCTCAAAATGAAGCAACTATCCGGCTTATGGGTACAATACAGACAATCTTCACGACAACCTGGAAAGATCCCAGCTCGTACTAACCTCTCTTTGATAATGGACAATGGTGTGCTCAACTCCATAACTGAATAGATATGCAGGTCTTCATCAATGGCATTGACAGTCTTCTCGTGATTTGGCATTGGAGCTGTAATCACATTTGGAGTACCTGGTGGATCAAACTCAATTTCTCCAGCATCAATCATATCTTGAATTTTGTTCTTCAAGACCCAGCAGTTATTAGTATCATGTCCTGGACAGTTTGAATGATATGCACATCGTGCATTGGGATTGTACTTGGGAGAGGTAACATTGGGATTCTGAGGAGCCTCCCTCAAGGTAATAAGTTCAGCCTTCAACAAGTGTTGCAATGCCTGAGCCATTGACATGTTGATCTTCGTGAACTGTCTTCTAGCCCTCTGTTGGTTGCCTTGAGGCTGCTCTGTTGTTGCAGGAGTTGGATTTGAAATATGAACTGCACTAACAGACTGATGCCTTCTGTTACGATCAGGTTGACCATACACAGCATTAGATTCTTTCTTCCCAGTGGGAGGCTTCTTTGCAGCACCTGATGAAGAAGTGCCCACTTGGATTTTACCACTCTTGATACCATTCTCTACTCGCTCTCCTGTCATGATCAGCTCAGTGAAGCCAGATGATGAGCTTCCAATGAGATGACTGTAAAACGGACCATTCAGCGTACACATGAACATATCAACCAATTCCCTGTCAGTCAAAGGGGGTTGAACCCTTCCAGCTAAGTCTCTCCACTTCTGAGCATACTCCTTAAAACTTTCTTTGGCACCCATGGACATGCTCTGAAGCTGCATGCGGGTGGGGGCTAAGTCAGCATTGTATTGATACTGCTTGTAGAAAGCTTCAGCAAGGTCATTCCAATCTCTGATGTTGACACTCTCCAACTGATAATACCACTCCAACTGAGCTCCAGATAAGCTCTCTTGAAAAAAGTGGATCCACAACTTCTTGTCAGCAGTGTGGGGTTGGATCCTTCTGACATAAGACCTCAAATGCAGCTTGGGACAGGAGACCCCGTCATAAACAACAAAGGTAGGAACCTTGAAACCAATGGGTATCACAACCCCAGATATCAAACTCAAATCTTCAAAATCCAGCCCAGATGATTTCTGTAATTCCATAGCATCCATCCTATCCACCAGCATCTTGAATTTGTCTTCATTATGCTCATGGTAGTAGTTAGCCTCAGAATCAGAGTCCCCCACTGTATTGTGGAGACTGCCTCTCTCTTGCTCAGATTCTTCAGATTCATAGTCTTCAACCTGTTCCTTGGTCTTGACAGGACCTTTGAACCTTCTTCCCATGTTGAGCAACCCAGCAGACCTTCTAGTCTTCTTTGTCTTCTTGGCCAGCAGTGCCTTCAAATCATCTTGCCCCTTGGATAGGTTCAAGATTAGCTCTTGGAACTGTGCATTCTGTGCCTGAAGATCCTTAACTGATTGTTCAAGTGCCATTGCTGAAATAAACAGCGAGAAGATGAGAAACCTGTGTACAATTATAAACCTGTGATGCAATGATATGGAATGGGAATGCATATGCAATGTTTTCAAGGACCGCAGGATTTAAATTTGCTTAAACAACCAAGAAAGTAACTTTTTATTAGTAATAATTTGTTTTGCCTTTTAGGCTTACAAAAATGAAAATGAAATAAGTACAAAAGATGGGGTTTTAAGTCTCCCATGGACGTTTCCTCTTTGTGTTGAGGTATGAATTGAGGTTTCGTTCCTCGTGAAGTTGCTTTGTTAGCTCTAGGATCCTTGCTTGGCTTGCTTTGTAATGAGCCTCGAAAATATCCCTTTGCTCCTTTAATTGGATCCATGATCTCTGCAAGTCTTCCGTATCAGTAGGCATGTCTGGGTGAAGGATGGTATAAGCTGTGTCTCCTTCAGCAACAGGTTCCATGGTAACTGGTAGGACGGCAGGATATGGCATCATGAGTGTCTGAGCACGAGATCGTACCCATCTGAGATAAGCCTCCATAGGAATAGTGTACTTAGGTTCCAGTGTCTTGCTGTCAATCCTGTTTACCTTTCCCCAAGCTCGTATGAATCTCTGACGATAACCCTGAAGATCGTTGTCGTAGTCAAACACAATGCCCTGAATCAACATGTCATGTGGACCATCACTTCGGGCGTAACCAAACTGTCGTAAAGCTAGAGATGGGTTGTAGGTGATGCCTCCTCTTATGCCTAGAAGTGGCACATTAGGAAACTCCCCACAACGGTCAATGATGGTGACATTCTCCATAGATCTGGAGCACCAATGGATATCTGAATGAGAAAGTGACATGATCCTCTTGGACCATCTGAACCCTTGCTCATTCTTCATTACTGAGCGAGGAAGGTGAGAAATAAACCACCTAGAAAGCAACGGTATGCAGCACATCAAAGTTCCTCTTGCCCTTGTAGTACGGGTGTGAAGAGAATGTAGGATATCTCCAAGCAATGTAGGCACTGGATTGTGACTCAGGAAAATGTTGATGGCATGAACATCTATGAACTGATCTGGATTGGGGAACAATACTAAGCCATATATCAGCAAGGCTAAGATCTCCTCAAAAGCATCATAGCTCATGGCCTTCAATAACATTTGTGCCTTATCCATTAGCACCTTGGCAAGAATACCCTTGACTCCACTTCTCGTTTCTAGAACAATGTCAGACTTCTTCAGATGTAGGGCTGCAGCAATAACCTCTGGTTTGGGCTCCTTCTCCAAGCCTGTGAAGGGTCTTTGATCAAGAACAGGTATACCCAGAAGCTTAGAGAACTCCTCCATGGTAGGGACTAACTGATAGTCGGGGAATGTGAAACAGTGATGTTTAGGATCAAAGAACTGAAACAGAACACTCATCATGTCTTCATTGAACCCTGAAGTGACTAGATCCAATAGGTGACCATGTCTCTTGATGAACTGGGAATGATCAGACACTTGAGAAACCAACTCTTTAAGCTTGGCAGGTATGCCCACAAAGTTGATCCTGATGGTGTTTCTACGAGCAGAAGCCATGACCTGCAACAAAGAACAAAGATAAATCCTTTGGTCCTTGAAATGGTTAGTGAAAATGCTATGCTTATGATGCATGATGATGTCATGATGTTATGTTCAATCACAAACATGTGGCACACACAAACAATTCACACCATAGCCCTAGGTTTAAAGGCTTGCATGAGGTTTAAGGTGAGTACCCTCCCCTGAAGTTAGATGGTTCATCCTGTCCTACAAAAAGTAACCGGGTTCTAAGGGATCTCAATATCATTGATCCTTCACAAGGGTGGTTGATCAGAAGGCAACTTACTTGCCGACCAAAACCCTCCAAGTTTAAGATCTCAATGAGCGTAGCATCGAGTGTCAACCAACTTCAGTCTGCACCAAAGCCGGTTACCTCACTACCTTCTAAAGGCCAAGATGAGTTAACTAGGGTTCTAAAAGTTAGTTAGTGCATTGACAACATATGGCAGCCTCAATATTATCCTCAACTTGACTTAAGGAATATAAGCACCAACCAAGAAGTCGCACTAACTATGGCCACCAGATCAACCGTATCGATATACGTCGTACAGTTTCCTTGGTCTATTGCCATTTACCTAAGGTACACTAGATCCGGGTTAGGACCTTTCACATATAAGAGCATCCCAACAAGTAATATAAAGCAAACAAATCAAACAATATTAAAGTGATCTTAATTCCTAAGGGTACCCCTCTTAAATTTATATCCCCAGCAGAGTCGCCAGTTCTGTAACCCGGTGAACTGACTTTAAACAATGTTGCGGATAGCAAGAGTCGCCACCGACTTTTATTTTATCCATAAGGAAAGGTTATAAAAGAACAGGAAAGACCTTAGAGAATATTTTGGGTCCGGGGGGTAGGTTATGAAAAGGGAAGGTATTAGCACCCTTTTCATCCATGGTTATCCATGGGCTCTTAGGTACTTAAGCTCACTTTTGAATTGTTTTGAAAGTGTAGTGTGTGAATAAGAAAATTTTCAGAATAGTTAATAAATAATCCATGTAAGGATGTGTTAAAAACTTGTTTGAAAATTTGTTGGAAAATTGTTTAAGTGTGGAAAAAATTTGAAGTGAGCAAGCACCCAGGAGTAACCTACCCTTATGCTTAAGGTCTTTCTTATTCTTTATCCTTTCCTTAGTAAGACTATCCCTACTATAATGGAGTAGGTAGTCCTTACTTTGGAAGTTAAGGGACATGTGAGGGACAATTTGATTTTTAAGGTAATGGTGGGGTGTAATAAGCAAACTGGAGGGACTATCATCATTTTTCGAAAGGGACTCGATTCGTAAAGGCAACCAAAAGGGACTTTGATGATTTTTTCTATTTGAGGGACTTGCTTTATACACCCCACTTAACCATTATTCGTAGGCAACTGGAGGGGTATCCCTAAGGAAGTGAGACGGCGATTAAAATCGACTTACGTGTGTGAAGTGTTTAATTTAATTATCTTTATTTAAAAGTGATCTAAATTTATTTTAATATTACATACATGTTATTTACACTCCCTAATTACTAACCATGGCAATAATAATTAAAATAATTTACAACATTACAACCGGGAACAATTACAAAATTATAATAGAAATAATAAGCAAAGTAATTAAATAAAAATAAACCAAATATAAATAAGCAATAACAAATAAAGGGGTTAGTAAATAATAATAATAAGAAAAAAAATGAGATTAGTAAAAATATAAAGTTAGTGAAAATAATAAGCAAAAAGAATTAGTAATAACAAAAATAAAAGAAGTTAGTGAATAATAATAATTAGTGAAATAATAAGTTAATAAGGCAAAATAAATAATTTGATTAGTAGTAATGATAATAATAAAATTAATTCACAACATTATAAAAAATTAATAAATTTTCATATGAACAATTGTATTTAAAGAAGAAATATAAACAAACCATTATTTTCATTTACAAGATTAAACTTCTAATAATAGGTAATATATTTATATGAGAAAAATAATTTATAATTATCTTTACAATATGAGAATAAATAAATTTATATTATAATTATATTAACAATTAGAAAATAAAAATAAAAGAAAAATAAGATTAGGTTTTATTTTTTTGAAAATAGTTTTAGGGTTAAAAAAGAAAATTAGGGTTTTATAATATACAAAACTAATTAATATATGTACATATTATAATTATATAAATAAGATAAAAAAATTTTGAATAAAAGGAAACTTTAGAAATTTTTTTAGAGGATATGAAACTATTTTGAATTTAGAATATATATACATATTTTCTATTAAGAATATAAAATAAATGGACTATTAAAAAAAAAAAAAACAAATGACCAAAAAAATGAGAACTTACCTTGGCTGGGTTTGAACCCAGGTTTCTAGGTTTAACAATACCAAAACATTCCACTGGACCAACCATATGTTGGTGATGATAACACAGGCCATGTTGGTTTTGTTCTTGACTCACAAAATATCCTGGAAAAAAAATAAAATACGCAAAAAGGCCTGGGGAGGGATTCGATCCCAGGACCTTTAACAATTCATACGCAATACTTACCGCCCGGCTGGAAGAGCCCAACTGTTAATTGAATGAGAATAATACATAATATATAATATTCATTTAATCCCTGGAAAAAAAGAAATAATATGATCAAAAGCCAGGGATCGAACCCCTGCCCTTTGGTTTCGCACGCCCAGGACCAAGCCTATAACCACTGGGACAACCACATGGTTGTGATAACAAACAGAAACATAAGATAATATTTTAAATCGTAAATTTGAATATGAACTTCGCGCCAACCAGGCTTCGTCTTCAACCTTGTGACATGCGCATTTTGCTGCGAAATCTCCTAGGGTTTTTCCTGCGAAAACAAAATTGTAACAAAACCTACAAAATTCAATCATGGACAAAACAGTGAAATTTCGTGAAATTGAGAGTATCATTGAGTTCCTTATATCATGTGCAATCATCCTGTGTTCTTGGAATTGATTTATATTTGCTAAACACCAAAACCCTAAATGGTGCTTGAAACCCTAACAATGGCCAAACCTGTATATGGTCACGAAAATACAATTAATTTGTCCAGAATCATTCCAAAGCTTCAACTAACATCAAATCAACACACAAATTTCTTTAACAATGATCAAATAATGGAAATCGAAAAATAAATTTGCAAGAGTAACAAAGTTTCGGATTGTTCATATATGCATGCTATGGATGCGTATGGGCATTGGTTTTGCTTCATGGATGCTCAAAGAACATCTCCATGTTCTTAGTTTACCTTCTAATGTCTTGTAACTGCAAAACCGAATGTGAGTTTTGTTGGTGAATTTGAGAATTTGGAACTTACTCTAGAGGCAGCCAACTCGTCCATGAATGATAGGTTTATGATCAGCATATATAGGTGAGTCAATTAGGTTAAAAAAATTGATTGATTATGTGGAAGTTTTGATATTTTGAGATTGAGAAAGATCATGCCATGAAAGTCCAATATTTTTATACCAAAGCTTTCTATTTTGAGCCAATTCATATAATTCTTGTATCAATTTGCTCTATATTGACTTTATGACTTTCTAGAATCAACAAACCAATTAAATCTTCAACTTTAATATTTTATTTAAATTTAAAATGATTTTAAGAATAAAAAATCATAATAAATTAATTAAATAAAATAAAAAATATGAAAATATCATGGAAATTTCGTGCATGTTATTATTGTATGGGTTGGGTCACAATTTGGCCAGCCCATTTGGAGAAAATTGCTTTTAAGCCCCCTTTTCCAATATAAATCATCACAAAATTGTCCAACTTTGCAAGGACATATTTCCCTCAATTTTAAAGGTATGAGGGTATTCTTGGACTTTTTGGAAAGCTTGAAGAGCCCTCTAAACAACCCCATTGGTTTCAGGTCCATATCATTTACCAATCTCAAGTTATGCCCTTTTGAAGTTGTTGACTTTTTGTTGACCTTTGAAATGACCTATAATGTCTTAGATCATATCTTTCAAATGAAGCATTTTTGAGCTTAGCTTCCAACATCAAAGTTGTAGAGAATTCAATTTCCTTCAAAATGAGCTTTGGATGGAGACTTGGTGATGAAGTATGTGAAAGTTATGCCTGGTCAAAGTTCAGTTGACTTTTACTGAGGAAACCCTAATTTAGAAACTCCTGATTATTGATGATCTGGAATCTCCTTGATGAATCATGATCAACCCTTGATCAAATGATGAATTTTACTTCATATACTTGATGTTGGCAAAAAATCATGAAGTTTGACTTTGGTTTGACCACAGTTGACCTTAGTTTGACTTTTTAACTGCATTGACTGATTTTGACTTATCTGATCATCTGACTGAGCAAACTTTTGGGAAAAGTCTTGAAACTTGACATGGGGGTTCTTATACACATATAAGATGTTATGAAACTCAATTGAGGTATTGGAAGTCCATTTAGCCTGATTAAAGCCAAAACCCTAGTTTTGGATGCATTGCTTAGGAGATGCACTGTCTGAGGGAATTGTCAACTTCTTTGACCAATTGTGAACTATGTAAACCTTGTGAATCTTCATAAGATGTCTTGTGATACTCATGGGAGGTATTGTGAAGCTTGTGAACCTTCATAAAGTAACTTGTAGACTTCATGAACCTCATGAAAGGTCTTGAAGATGTTGAGAAGCTTGTGAACCTTGTGAACCTTCAAGAAGTGCCTTGTAGACTTCATGAACCTCATGAAAGGTTATATAAGCATTGAGAACTTTTGAACTTTGTGAACCTTCATAAAGTAGCTTGTGGACTTTATGAACCTCATGAAAGGTTATGCAAGTGTTGGAGAACTTGTGAACCTTGTGAACCTTCTTAGAACACAAAGTCTTGCATTGTGAGGGCAAATTTTGGGGTGCAACAGCAATCCAGGCAAAAGTTAGGGATTAAAGCGTATGACTATGTCTCGTTTGGATCACCCATGAAACTGCAACCAGCTGTACTACTTACTCGAGTTCGAACAGATAAAGCTCAATTCAATCATTCCCGTCTCAACAGCAGAAGATGAGATACTTGAAGATAATGGCAATAGTAGAATTGAAACTCAATAGGATCATTTCCCACATAGCTGATTCTCTTTGTTTTGTAAAAACTTTATGACAAAATCCTCTTACTAGGGTTTATGTCTCTTTGTACAAATTTACCCATGTATGGGTCACTTTTGGATATAAATAAATTCCATCTTTTGAATCCAGATTTACTTTTACCCTATTTACATAAGCGAAACGTCCATTGGTTGTGTTTGAATGTATGTATGCTTTTGAATATGATTGATGTTTACCAGAAATGTATGTATGCTTAATATGATTGATGTTTACCAGAAATGCATGAAAATGCAGTAATAGTATTTACTAAGGACGAACGAGGGAAGGATTTCAACGAAGCTTCACCAGGTTCACTCTTACAAGACAGTTACAAATCCCTCAGTAGGACAAAACCATCTTCATAAAGTCTCATCTCCCCTGGAATTTATATCCATCTCTTTTATCCTCATACGGATATACGGGAATTTACTTTCCAATAAGGGTACGACGAACGAAGACGGGATGTTATATCTATCCTACTATCGAACGAAGACGGAGGTTATGTATACCCTACTATCAAACAAAGACGAAGGTTATATATACCTTGCTATCCCCAGCAGACGGGAGGTTATATATACCTTGTTATCCCCAGCAGACGGAAGGTTATGTATACCCTACTATCAAACGAAGACGGGAGGTTATGTATAATATATTATCAAACAAGACGAGTTTCTCATATTCTTCAGCAACGAATCGGGATTTATTTTCCCTAGCCAGCAGTTGTTATACGAAGATATCCAGACGCTTCAGGCAGTATCATATCATACATATATCATTTACATCGTACCATACCATACATATACATAGATGCATAGTACATTACTTAAGTGCATCATATCATACATGCATACATAATGCATAAACTAATATTATTATACAGAATGCTACCTTGTTTTCAGGTTAATTATCCAGCAAACAAACTTATGATTATCAGGATTGCTTTATCCTCCTGAAAGCATATCATCCATCAGGACTGCTTTATCCTCCTGAAGACTTATCATCTCTCAAGACTGCTTCATCCTCTGGGGAACACATTACTACACCAGGACTGCTTCATCCTCCTGGTAGCTATCATCATCACTTCAGGATTGCTCTATCCTCCTGAAAATTCCTATTACATCAGGATTGCTTTATCCTCCGGAAATCACATTACTACCTCAGGGTTGCTTTATCCCCCTGACAGCTTCTTTACATCAGGACTGCTTTATCCTCCTGAAAGCTTCTTTACTTCAGGATTGCTTCATCCTCCTGAAAGCATATTATCAAATACCTCAGGGTTGCTTTATCCCCCTGACAGCTTCTCTACCTCAGGATTGCTTTATCCTCCTGACAGCTTCTTTACTTCAGGATTGCTTCATCCTCCTGAAAGCATATTATCAATACCTCAGGATTGCTTTATCCTCCTGACAGCTTCTTCACTTCAGGATTGCTTCATCCTCCTGAAATCATATCATTACCTCAGGACTGCTTCATCCTCCTGACAGCTTCTTTATACCTCCATATTTTGGACTGCTTTATCCTCCAGGACATGTATCTGAAGAACTTTCCTCCAAGTGGCATCTTTAAGCCCACTCAATCATATTCAACTAGCCATCTGTACCACTTTATACACTGGTGAGTGCAAATTTTTGGGCTTTTGTGTTCAATCCCCTTCAACCTTCCAGGTCACGACTGGCAAACATACCAATCTAACCCCTCAGGTTTCAGAAAATTGAACAGGGGCAGCTGTTGCACCCCAAAATTTTCCCTCACAATACAAGACTTTGTGTGCTAAGAAGGTTCACAAGGTTCACAAGTTCCACAATGCTTTCAAGGCATTTCATGAGGTTCATGAAGTCTACAAGTCACTTTATGAAGATTCACAAGGTTCACAAGCTTCTCAACATTTACAAAACCTTTCATGAGGTTCATGAAGTCTACAAGTCACTTCTTGAAGGTTCACAAGGTTCACAAGATTCACAATGTTTACATGACCTTTCATGAGGTTCATGAAGTCTACAAGTCACTTCTTGAAGGTTCACAAGGTTCACAATGCTTTCAAGACCTTCCTTGAGGTTCATGAAGTCTACAAGTCACTTTATGAAGGTTCTCAAGGTTCACAAGGTTCACAATACCTCCCATGAGTATCACAAGACATTTTATGATGGTTCACAAGGTTCACAAAGTTCACAATTGGTCAGAAGAGTTGACAATTCCCTCAGACAATGCACCTCCTAGGCAGTGCATCCAAAACTAGGGTTTTGACTTTAATCAGGCTAAATGGACTTCCAAGACTTCAATTGAGCTTCATAACATCTTATATGTGTGTAAGAACCCCCATGACAAGTTTCAAGACTTTTCTCAGAAGTTTGCTCAGTCAGATGATCAGATAAGTCAAAATCAGTCAAAATAGTTAAAAAGTCAAACTGAGGTCAACTGTGGTCAAACCAAAGTCAAACTTCATGATTTTTTGCCAACATCAAGTATATGAAGTAAAATTCATCATTTGATCAAGGGTTGATCATGATCCATCAAGGAGATTCCAGATCATCAAGAATCAGGAGTTTCTAAATTAGGGTTTCCTCAGTAAAAGTCAACTGAACTTTGACCAGCCATAACTTTCACATACTTCATCACCAAGTCTCCACTCAAAGCTCATTTTTAAGGAAATTGAATTCTCTACAACTTTGTGTCTCACAAGCCAATCCCAAAAATGCTTCATTTGGAAGGTATGAGCTAAGACATTACAGGTCCTTTTAAAAGTCAACAAAAAAGTCAACAACTTCAAAAGGGCATAACTTGAGATTGGTAAATGATATGGACATGAAACCAGTGGGGTTGGTTAGAGGACTCTTCAAGCTTTCCAAAATGTCCAAGAACACCCTCATAGCATTAAAATTGAAGGATATGTGCCCTTGCAAAGTTGGGAAATTTTGAGTTGGTTTATGATGAAAAAGGAGGTCTAAACCCAATTTCTTCCAAATGGGCTTGCCAAATGATGACCCAATCCATACATTGACTTCATGCACGACCCAAACCATTAAAAATCAGAATTTTTATTATTTTATTTTTATTTATTTTGATTTAATTCATTAAAAATCATTTTAAATAAAAATAAAATATGAAAATATAATATTTGATGGAGATTGAGCTTCTAGAATATCTTAAATGTTGATTGGAATTGAAGAGGAATGAAATCACAAGATTGGTCCAAAAATAGTAAGCCATCATACAAGAATATTTGATTTTCAAGGCATGATCAACTTGAATCTTTTCATATCAATTCTTCCACATGATCAATCAATTTTATTGACCTAATTCACTCACATATAAGTACTAAACATAACCCAATTGCAAGGCCACGAATGTCAGCAGCCTCAAAGGTAAGTTCATACTTCAAAAATTCAAGCAAAAAGTCATATTCGGATTCTTGGATTCAAGGCATTTGAAGGTAAAACAAGCACGTAGCAAGCTTCCTTGGACTTCTCTGATCATGAACCATCCCTCATACGCATCAAAAACATGTCATGATGCTTAATCCGAAGCTTACTTGTTCTTGAAAATATGTTTTTCGATTCCATTGATTTGTTGCATATTATTGAATTTTGTTTGCATAATCTTGTTTGTGGTGTTATGTAGATCGTTTCTGGATCATTAAACCAAAGCTTCACTGCCTAAATCGCAATCGGCCATGATTAGGGTTTGAACCTCCAAATTAGGGTTCTTCAATTCATCAAGTATAAATGAATTTTGAGAACATAGGAATGTTGTATGGACTGTGAGGATCATAAAACACTAATTAATTGAAAGAAACCGTACTGCTTTGTAGATGTTTGGTTTTCGCAGGTTCAAAACAATGAAGAACACACAGCAAAATTCGCAGGAAAAAAGGCAGCAAGATTCGCAGGAAATTTGGAGAAGAAGAAGCAGTTTGGCGCGTCCTGTAAAATTCAAATATTGTTTGAAATATTTTTTGTTTTAGTGCTGGTTTGTTATCACAGGCGCGTGCTTGTCCCAGTGGTTGGCTGCTTGGTCTTGGGCGTTTGAAACAAAGGGCAAGGGATCGAATCCTGGCCGTGGCAAATAATTTTGTTTTTTTCTCATTTATGCATTGAGTATTATATATTATTATTGTTTGATGGCTTGTTAACAGATTGGCTCTCCCAGCCGGATGGTTATGCGTGCGTTTGAGTGTTAAGAGGTCCTGGGTTCAATCCTCCCCCCAGGCCTTTTGCTTTCTTTTGTTATTTTTTCTGAATTTTTTGCTGGATATGAACAAAATCAATTCTGCCTTCTCCCTTGTTGCCTGCGCATGTTGGTCTAGTGGTTGGTGTTGTTGCTGGTAATCAGAGTGACCTGGGTTCAAGTCCCACCCAGGTAAGTTCCTTTTACCAATTTTGTTTTAATTTCTTTAGTTAATTGATTTAATTGTTTTCTTATTATTAATTCAAAAATAAATTATGCATGAATATATATATACTTAATAAATATCTAAAAAAAACAATACCTATATTCTTAAAAATTCTAAACTTTTATTTCTCTCAATTTTAATTTTTCTATCATTATGTAATTAAATTATAAATATATGTATATTTATTTAAACCTTAAAAAATATTTTCTAAAAAACCTAACTTTATAAAACCCTAATTTATTTTTTTCTAAACAAATGTTAAAACCCAATTTAATTTTTCTAACTTTATTTTTGTAAAGATAATTTTCTTCATATAATATGTAAATATTTTTTATAATTTGTTTATAATCTAAATGTTATATATAAATATTTTTTATAGAAATAATTAAACCTATGATAATTTTGTTTTGTAATTATAATATATTTAAAAATAATTTAATAATTGTTAATATTTCCTCTTATTTATAAATAATTGTCTATATCAAAAATCTAATATTTTGTTCATTATTTTAATTATGTTCTTATATTCTTGCTAATTCCCTTTATTTTAATTATTTTTATTATTATTAACCATATTATTACTAACCCATTTATTTTATGCTTATTGTTATTATTTCTCTAACCCTATTTATTTTTTATTTTTATTACTAACCCCTATTAAATTTATTATTGCCTATTTATTTTTTTTTATTTTTTTGCTATTTATTTTAATTGCTTATTATAATTATTATGTAATTGCTCCTTGGTGTAAATTTTGTAAATATTTAATTTATTTAATTTTTATGCTATGGTTAGTAATTTAGGGAGTGTAAACATGTATTCTATTTAAAATCAAATTTAGATCATTTCAATTAAAGATAAATTAAATTAAACACTCACACACGTAAGTCGATTTTTAATCGCCATCTCACTTTCTAGGGTTGCCTCTCAATGTTGCCTATTCAAAAAGGTCAAGTGGGGTGTATAAAGCAAGTCCCTCAAAATAAAGTCATCAAGTCCCTTAATGGTTGCCTTTAAAGATCAAGTCCCTTTTCGAATAATGATGACAGTCCCTCCTAAGTGCTCAATACACCCCACAGTTGCCTTCATTAAACAGATGTCTCTTATATGTCCCTCACATCCAAGGTAATGACTACCTATTCCTTAATAATAGGGATAGTCTTACCATTTAAAGGATAAAGAACAGAAAGACTTAAAACTTTAGGGTAGGTACCTCATAGTTGCTTGCTCACTTCATTCAAAATTTTCAAACACTTAATAAATTTCAAATAAATTTTCAGAACACAAGTTTTTACGCATCCTTACATGGATCATTATTAACTTTTATGAAAATTTTTACTCACACACTTCACATTTTCAAAAACATTTTAAAGTGAGCTAAGTAACTAAGAGCCCATGGATAACCATGGATGTAAAGGGTGCTAACACCTTCCCTTTACATAACCTACCCCCCGAACCCAAAAATCTTTTAAGGTCTTTCCTGTTCTTTTATGCCCTTTCCTTTGGATAAAATAAAAGTCGGTGGCGACTCTTGCTATCCGCAACATTTAACTAAAGTCAGTTCTCCCACCGTGTTACAGCCTTCTTGTCTTTTCCAAAGAAATCACCCAACAAAGCAACTTCATCCTTTTCTTTGTAAACATTTCTCTCCTCCATTATCTACTTATGAGCTTCAAGAGAACTTTGTAACTCTTTGCTCGTGGTTTAAAAATCCTTGGACTATTCAATTTCAACTACTATGTTATTGATCGTACCTGGAGATCAAGATCCGATACGGCTGGCTTCGAGCGTTGCTGAAAGACAGTTGGTGATGAAAGGAGGGGGTGTACCTGCAAGGCACTCCGATGCTAAAGTAAGTAACCGAGCAAAGAGTGGGCAAGTACAAGAATTAAGGTCAGAGAATTGAATACCTGACCCTCCCAAATGAGAGGGTTTATATAGGGGATAAGTGGAAGATTATTGGTCCATATCGTTGGGCGCGGATTGAGGAATCCGTAAAAATAGGTAATGGTCAAAACTAGCCGTTGAAGGGCTTTGTCTTGGTCGGTACGCTCTTGGTCGACAGAGACCACTATTCGTGATTCTGCTCAACGTCGAGCGCTTCTGCCAAGTTGGTTTGCTTGGCCCAATTATGGGAATTGGGCCAGTCCAGAACAGGAGCCCCCCAAGTCATTGCTCGTGCGGAGGAGCAGTGACTTAGTAATGGTTTCGTGCTCGAGGACGAGCATTATCTGGGCTAGGAATTTTATGCTGCCGACCTTTGAGGGGAGAGCAGTTGGTACGTTGCTCGACGGGAGAATGTGAAACGAAAAGCTGGAATATTTGGGAATTCACGCTTATTAATGATATGACGGCTAGCCTAGGGGCTAGCGTGTAGGGTCACGCGTGACTGCATGTGTTTCCCTCCCTATAAATAAGGTTTCCAGGCTTCATTTTGAACTTTTTGTTTCATCTTCTTCTCCGACGTCTTGCTCGTTCAACCACCACCGCTCACAGTCATCGACCACCGCATCTTACCGTCGACCACCGATTCCAGACTCTACATCTTCTGCAAATGGATTCTCAAGCATAAGGTACGGCTCCTTTTCGTTGTTTTCAGTAGTTATAGGTTAGATATCATAGAAATGCATGCGGTTTAGGGTAGTTTTAACGGTAGTCTTAGATTTAGAACCGGTAAACCTTAGAACTTCTGCCACCGTTGTTGGTCAGTTGCAAACCCTAACTCATGGTCGACGTAGGTGTTGGTCGACCTTGACTTGGGATTTGATAAGTATTTTAGGCTAGATCCCGTAATTTCTGACGTTGGGCGTAAGCCATCGCTTTGAGCGATGGTCAGCCAGGGCTACAGCTTGGGACCCTGTTCCTGGGTTGATGTGCGCCCTTTCACTTGTCGAGCGGTGGAAGGGTGGATTTGATATTCTTAATCGAATTCACTAACGTCTTTCCTCTACTTTTCAGGTGAAAAATCGCTCATGGACCCGTTGGATGTGTCCTCGGAAGATTCTGGATCTTCTGCGTCAGTCCCCTCCGGCTCCGGGAGTTCCTCGGGAGACTCGGACGCGAGCACTACGGAAGAAGGAGCTTTAACAGACTCTCCACGATGCCCCAAACAGATAAGGATCTCTCCCGAAGAATGGGTGGTGGAGGATCTGCTGGACAAAGTGTCCTCGTTCTCAAGGCCTCGAGCGGAGCCGTTGCCCGTCGTTGGCAACCCTGCCGACTGGGTTGTGACTTGCCAATGAGATGATGACCGTATCTTCTCAGATTTTGGAGGTCGGGCATTCTCCATGTACGAGTATGCAATTTCGGTCCTGGGGGTAACTTTGCCCTTCAGTGACTTGGTATGTGTTGTGCTCGGGCATCTGGGTGTTACTCCATCTCAGCTGCATCCTAACTCGTATGCGTTCTTGAAGGCATTTGAGGTGACGTGCGTGTCGCTCCCGACAAATGAAAATGATCAGATGAAGGTACAGACGCGAACGGTCGGCGAAGGGAACAGTGAGAACACATAGCCGTGAACTCACTGGAGAATGAATAGAGTCGCCAGCTAGGCATTTTTATCCCGGAGGAAAGGTAATGCTGCATAAACCTAGTAAAAGATGGATAAGACGGGTTGCGAACCAAAGAGACTGAGAAAGGGGGTTGGTTACAACCTGGGAAGGTATTAGCACCCAGATTGTCCGTCGTACTCGACGGGATCCACGCTTAAAAGATTTGTGTTTCGAAGGGGTAGTGTCAGTGCAATCTGTGTATAAAATAGCTGGAAAAGAATGTACAGGTGTCGGTGTAAAATGTATAAGTGATATGGAGTATGAAAGTGTCAGTGTAAGAACAGGAGTGAAATGCTCAAGATCATGAGGCTAAAAGAATAAGGCTAGAAAAAGGGGGAATATACAGAGACTTTTGTTCGATAACTGTTAAGTTATGCCTACGTATCCTCTCGTGCAATGAGGAAGTCAGAACACCGTAGTTCGACCCAAAGAGACTGGAAGATGAATTGACTTGTGAACTGCCTGCTTGTCAATGCTCAAGTGTATGACCTGTCTGGCCCAGGTGCAAACTGTCTTGCATTAGACGGAAGAAGCAAGTTCTCGTTTATGAATGAAGGTGATGAGAAAAGAATCCCGGAGGAGACGATTATTGTTTGTTTTTGAGTTTTCGGTCTTTTATTGCTTTTGAAAGTTTGTCATAAGTTAATGAGCTTAAGCCTAAACCAATGGATTTAGTAAACTCATCACATCTTCCCTCTGATTAGGGGTAATGAGAATACCTTAAGTGTGAAGTCAGATTCTCACACTTAAACACCTTTGATGTAGGGTTAAGATCATTAACCTACTTGCAATTATTTAGATGTTTTTGTTGTTTTTGTTTAGTGTTAAGTAATGAGATTAAGCCATAATCAGGGATTAAACAGACTCATTACACTATCCCAATAGAAGGATAATAGATGAGAATGTTTAAGCTGAGGAAAGCTCCTCAACTTAATCCATGATTAGGAATTAAACTCATGACAAAACAAGCCTTTTGATTAAGTGGATTTTATTTAGTGGTATGATGATGAAGTGGATTTTATGGTTTGTAAGACAACTTGAGGGGGACTTGTCCATTAACACTAGGGTTAGTCCTTCTTAACCAATTAAGGAAGAATTAGAACCCTAATGCAAGGCCCAAGTTACAAGTGTGATGTCTTGATGATTATTAAGTGAATTGATTAAGGGAGTTAAACACATTAAGGGTTTGACACTTAGGATTAAAGTTATGCACTCCATCCTAAGAGAAGGATGCAGGCATAAGCTTAATCACAAAGCCTTAAAGCCTTTAGGGTTTAGTCCCTGATTATGAGGTGAGAAGAGAAGACTCAAGAGAGACACAAAGGTAAAACTAAAAGGGGAGACTAATCAAAACCCTAATTCATTGTCATGCTTGGTTGTTCCTAAGGTTTGTGAGGTTAAAACAAGAACAGTCTTCAAAGGCCACCGGGAAGCAGATGAACAGGATCAAGAGAAGCAAAGTGACTTGCTTCATTCAAGAAGTCAAGTCACTTGAAGAAAGAAAGTGGGAGAAGAAGAATGAGCAAGCTCAAACTCAAGCACATATAAAAATGCAGCAATGGATGCAAGAGAAATGAAAAGAAAAGTTATGAGAAGTGAAGGCAAATTCACTTCTCAAGTTTACTTACCACCTGAAATGTTAGAAAGAAATGCAATGCAATGCTAAATGGGATGAAATGGTATGATGCTAAACAAAACCAGAAGCATGTTGGTGATGAAAATGATGCTATGGAGATGCTGCAAACATGAGGCAAGGCATGGAGATGTTCATACAAGATCATGGATGCAAATGATGCAAGCTTAGAAGCATGGATACACATGAAAAGTTAGGAAACATACAAAGCATACAACATGGAAAATGCAAGATGCAATGATCACACATGTTTTCTATATGTCTTAAGATGTCAAATGAATCACAAGAATGCTTGAAATGCTAAGACAAGTCATGTTATGCAAGAGAATGCAAGAAGGATGCAAATGAAAGCCCAAATTGGGGTTTATGAATCAAACAACAAACAAAAACCCAAAACAGAAACAAACCCTAAGATAAAAAAATGGAAAATGCCACTCAAAGAGACCCTAACCCTATACTAAACCAAGGTTCAAAGGGGAGGTTTCAACTCTTAACCAAGTTCAAGTTATGATTTTTCTAAGTTATTAGGGTTTTTAGGGCTCTTAAACAAAAGAAATACCAAACAAATTGAAAATGAGGAAACAAATCAAGGCCATTTTATCCTAGAAACTACATGCCAAACACAATGCAATGCAAAAAGAATCAATGTCCAACTCTTTTTAGATAGGCAGAAATGAATTTTTTGAACTTATGATCAAAATAATGCACAAAATATGATTTAATTCAATGAAAAATTCTTAAAATGCATCAAGATCAAAAAAGAAATTTGGTTTGAAGGTTGGACAATGTTTCTAAATGTCTTAGAACATTTCATGAATTTTTTGGTGATTTTTAAATACCTAAAAGTGTTTTTAATTAATTAATTTCCATTAATCAATTAAAAATAATCTTTTAAATATTTAAAAATATTTTTTTAATGATAAAAAATAAAATGAAAATATTTTTGGGTCTTAAAAATTAATAAAACTTTTATGAAAAAGTTTCATAATTTTTAAGACATTTTTGCTATTTTTAAATAATTGTGCAAATAAAATGAAAAGAAAATGAATTAAAATTAAATAAAAATGAAAGTAATCAGGATGGAGGGCCAGGATGGAGCCTGAGTTTGAAAACATTGACTGCGCGCGCCATCTGATGGCCCAGATTCAAACAGGATTAATCTTAATTAATTAAATAAATGATGATGATTAGGGTTTAATGACTGCATCCTAGCCGTTCACACGCGCGCGAAGTCAACTTTTTCAACGCATCCAAAGGTCCAAATTCAAATGGCATTTAATTACTGGATTAAGCCCTAATGATTTTCAGGTGGCCGGAGAAGACCTCCGGTCGTCTTCTCCGGTGGGAAGTCCACCTGAAAATCTCCAAACTCACTCAAATCGTAACAAAAACAAAATCTAAAAACAGGGAAATGATTCCCATGATCCACTAAATCAAAACCCCATGCCCAAATTCATTTATTTTTCCCCAGAAGCATGAATCGAAACAAACCATTTTTAGGGCAAACCAGTTTCAGAGATCAATTAAATGTTCATTTCATCACCATTTCAAAAACTAAAAGCATCAGGATGTTCAGGAAGACACAAAGAACAAGTTTAGAACAAGAGAAACGATTTCTGGAAAAATATTTTTCAAGCTACCTGAGATTCGAAGCTTTCACTCTGATGACTTTCTGGCCACTTCCTTCAGTGCAATCCACTCCACTTGATCCCCAGATGATGTTTGAATGCTTTGGAGGAGTTTATGTTGGCTGGATGAGGAGTTTGACAAGCTTCTGCTCAAGCTCATTCAGAAATGGCAATGGAGTTTCAGGCAGTTTCAGGTCATGGTGAATGGTTGTTTGTGGTCCAGATGATGTGTGGAGAAGGTCTGTGGGGTTTGTTTTGATGTTTGTGGGCTAGGGAGAGAGATTCGAATGGAACTGCAAGTTGAGGTGAAGAATGGCAGTGGGGTGTTCTTGCTTGTTTCAGGCCTGGCTTTTGGTGGTTTGAGGTCTATGAAGTGTGGTGAGATGAATGATGAAGATGGTTTTGATGTTTTATGGCTGGGCAGAGAGATTCGAAGGCTTATGCAGCTTGGTGTGTTTTTGTGTATGTGTTGAATGAATGAGTTTCAGCCTTGCTAGATGTATGGAATGGCTTGCCCTTTGTCCACATAAACCTCTCTCATTGGTCAGTTGATTGGACATGTGCTTTATTGATTGGTAAGTCACCTTTTGCAAAAAAGTCAAATTTGTGTAAGGAAAGTATGGGTTGATCTATAGCTAGTACATGGGCTGGTTCTGGTGCAGCAAGGTGAGGTGAGAGGCTAGCCAAAGTGCAGCATCCAATGCATCAAGTGGTAGAAGCACAATGATGATTTTGCAAGTTGTTGGCCTTTTGGTTCACATGTGATTTCCTAATCCCACAAGCCATAATTCATGGGCATTCTTGGTTCAATTCTGATTTTTATGACTTATAGAATGTTTGTATGCTGGTTTGAAATTAACTAGAGGTCACAAGAGGCATTGGTTCATGATTTTGCAAAATTTCCATTTGAGGCATGCCTTGAAAATCAATGATTTTGGCCAACTTTGCCACACCATAACTTTTGATCCAAGAAGAGTTTGATCATGTTCTTGTACTTTTTGAAAAGGGAAAGATGAGATCTACAACTTTCATGACCAAAGTTTTCCCATTTGAAGCATTTTTGGATCAAGAATCAAGGCTTGAAAAATGACCTAAAATGAAGCAATCTTGAAAAGTCAACTATGCCCAAAAAGTCAACATTTGCAAAAAC
This sequence comes from Lathyrus aphaca, assembly GCA_963966055.1. NCBI lineage: Eukaryota > Viridiplantae > Streptophyta > Magnoliopsida > Fabales > Fabaceae > Lathyrus > Lathyrus aphaca. Next base: position 111,200,120 of record OZ014525.1, on the reverse strand, counting down.
CCTAAATTCTTGATTTTTATGAACTTCAACCTTCTTCCATGACCAAATAAAGATCATATACACTCAAAATGATGAAGATCACCCATTGGTTGGGTCATTGGGGGCCTCAGATGCCCTGATTTTGCACTGACTTGTCTGAAAAGCCAACCCTTGATCAGATGACTTCCCCATGGAATTTCTTCATGAAAATTGATATGCATACTCCCTATACCATATAGAGACCAATGGAAACAAGAATGACCAAAAAATTTGGAGTTATGGCCTCTGAAACCAAAACCCTAATTTTAGGTCAACTGTGCAGTCAAACTTGGCTCTGCATCCACTCAAACCCTAGTTCTTGTGATTCTTTTGAATTCTTGGCTTTGTGAGGATGTAATATGATGCTTGAACACATGTAGACCCCTTTGAAGTGATTGGTTGCCTTTGGAGTGGCTCAAGATGCCCTGAGGTTGCTCAGATCACAAACCCTAGGTGCAGATGACTTAGAATCTATGCAGTGAATCAAAAATGAGACATGAGATGATATGATTGTGCTTATGCATATGAGAATGATCACAAGCCATGGTGAATGGGTGAGGGCAAATTTGGGGTGTTTACAGCTGCCCCTATTCAAACACGAGTTAGCTGTGCAGGATATAAGCAACGGCTTAACAGGCAAACAAGATAACTTGTGGTTGAATACCAAAGACAGTCCAAAATTTGCACTCACAGAATGAAGAAGAAAAGGGATATAGATTGTAAAAGAAAAATAAAGTATATATTGTAAAGGTGCGGAAAACAAAGCAATGACGGGGACGGCCGACATGCTGGGGATAAAAGGTAAAGCCAAGACGGGGACGGCCGACTAGCTGGGGAGAATAAAATCGTGATGGGGGCGGCCATCAAGATAAAGCTGTAAAATTTTCCGGGAGTTAATGAAACATGACGGGGACGGCCATCAAGCTCATAAAGGTAAAGTAACCAACGATGGGGACGACCATCGGGCTAAAAGGAAAAGGGACCACGACGGGGACGGCCATCGGGTTAAAGAATAAATGAAATAAGCAGATGATGGGGTACGGCCATCAAAGGTGGAGGACGACCACCTAGCAGGGGACGGCTGCTCTGTTGGGTAATAAAGGAATTATGATGGGGACGGCCATCAAAGGTGGAGGACGACCACCTGGCAGGGTACGGCTGCCGAAAATATCAACGATGGGGACGACCATCGGATAGAAAAGGTCAACGATGGGGACGGCCATCGGACGAGCATGATGGAGGACGACCATCAAGAAGTGGAGGACGACCACTCAGCAGGGTACGGCTGCTCTCGAGGTTTATCACAACACAGGACGAGTGTCAGATAACCAAAATCAACAATGGGGACGGCCATTGGATAAAATGATGAAGGAAGATCATCAAAAGGTGGAGGACGACCACCTAGCAGGGGACGGCTGCTAAAAAGATCAACGATGGGGACGGCCATCGGGTGAGCATGATGGAGGACGACCATCAAGAAGTGGAGGACGACCACTCAGCAGGGTACGGCTGCTCTCAGGGTTTATCATGACACAGGACGAGTGCCAGATAAAAAGGAAAATTTGTATTGGTGATCCGCTGGGGATAGTAAACACGGACGAGCGTTTACAACCAAGAAAGGAAAGTATAAGTGTTTGGTATTATGTATAGATTAAAGATGCGGACGAGCATCCTTAGACTATGATACGGACGAGTATCACGTAGAAACAAATACTGACACGTGCTCAGAGATGATGATACGGACGAGTACCATCTGGTTAACAAAGAACACGGACGAGTGTTGCATCTGAAGGGACTCTTCTGGGGAATAGTAGACACGGACGAGTGTCTATATCCAAGAAGATATAAGTGTTTTACACAGTGTATGGATTAGAGATGCGGACGAGCATCCTTAAGACTATGATACGGACGAGTATCATGTAGAAACAAACATTAGACGCGATGTTCTGAAATGATGATACGAACGAGTACCAACAAAGAACAAGGACTACTGTCGAATCTGTGGGGAGATAAGTGATGGTGTATACAAGATACGGACGAGTATCTGTATAAGTGTATCGTGAGTAGTGAGTATATATAGATGAGTGTTTTAACTGCTGGGGAGAATGACACGGACGAGTGCCAAAAGTGAAAAGTGTAATATGAACAAGTATCTGCTATACAAAGTCTAGGTGACTGCGCTGGGGATATGACACGGACGGGTGTCAGGAAAGTGTATATATAGGTATGTGTGGGTGCAAAGAGGATGTCTTTGGCTTTCTGCTGGTAATATGACACGGACGGGTGACATGAAGTATCCGTGATATGGGTGATTTGTTTGTAAAGAGTGTTCAGGCGACTTTACTGGGGGAAGATGATACGGACGGGTATCAAAAGGAAATATAAACTGGTGTTTGTGATTTGTAAGGCAACCGCTTTTGCTGGGGACTCTGGGGGATTTTGGGGGAAGTATTCTGTATTCTGATGATTGATTATTATTCACAAGTGTTGATTCCGAACATGGCTCGTGATTATGCTATGCGTTTGATTTTTGCCGTAATGCTCCGTATTAGACGGAATGCTACGCTCTGAGGGGATAATATGATGCGAATGCCATGATTATGCAAAGACACCAAATCGGGATCTGGGTCTCGTTGCTGCGAAGATCTCTGGCTGATCTGTTCGAAATGGACCTCCCAGCTGGGGATGAGGTCATTGGTAGATCTAACAAGATGATATTTGCTTGGGGATATAGGTCACCGATTGACATATCTTTGACATGAGAGACCCAGCTGGGGTTTGTAGAAGCTTTCTTCACTCTGTTGTGATCTTCTGTGCGTTACTCTCCTGGATAGAGGCTAGAACTCTGTGGGGAGATGATTCCCTGACTTCTGTACTCAGCTGAGGATGAAATGGCAACTCGGCTGGGGAATTGTGAGAGGCAACTCAGCTGGGGAGAGTAACAAGAGGCAACTCAACTGGGGATAGAGCATTTCGGATGCTGGGATCTTTTGTTGATTTGCCAGCTTGCTGAGATGAAGCTTATATGCCCCAAGTTGCGTCCTGTATACCTGCGATCCTGCAAAGATAAGGAAACGCACAAAAAGGTCCCGAGGTATCCTTTACTGGATCCCGTCATAGGAGTTAGGTACTTTCGAGAGTAAGTATATTCCCTGTAAGCATGTGTTTTATTATTAGTATTTTTTTGGGAGAAAAGCATCTGTACTTATGCAATTGGGTTTTTAGAGACACCGGACATCCTTTGCAAACAAAAATATACAAAACGAAACATGACCGAAAAAAATCTGATTTTATTAATTCATGTGCCCTGAATTGGCACGATACAGTCAAAGAAATATGTCTCCTGAAATGAGGAGACTGTTACAAATTGAGAAACAAGGTGCTGGCAGTGTTGACGATGCTTTCAAAGGAGCTTCCTCTCCTGCTATGACTCGTATGACAATGACGTTCTTCTCGTCTTGCTTTCTGAAGAAAGTTGATTCTGATTGAAGCTTGATTCTGTCGAAGCTTTCCAAGTTGTCAGTGATACAGACGAATTCAGAATGCAGTTGTTCGCTTATTCCCTTATTTTGCATGGATCGCCCTTTCGGGTTTTCAATCCATCGGGATACCCATTTTTGCCTGAGTTGTCCAATGCGGATTTTCAACTCAGCGGGTGTACATTTTTCATTTATTTCCCTTATTTTTGCCCGAGTCTTTTATTCCGTTTTTGACTCGCCGGGATGCCCTATTTTTGCCTGGACTTACATTCTGTTTTTATGTCCAGCGGGTCATTTTTATGCGAAGTATTTTTTAACTGCATCTGAATTCACAGGGGACGGGAAATCTTCACCATCCATGGTGCTGAGCATCAGTGCTCCACCAGAGAAAACTTTCTTCACCACAAATGGTCCTTCGTAATTCGGAGTCCATTTGCCCCTGTGGTCTGTATGAGGAGGGAGGATTCTCTTCAGCACAAGATCTCCCACTTGGTACCCTCGGTGCCTGACTTTCTGATCGAAGGCTTTCTTCATTCTTTTCTGATACAACTGCCCATGACAGATTGCAGCCAATCTTTTCTCTTCAATCAGACTCAGCTGCTCGTATCGGGACCTAACCCATTCTGCTTCGTTCAGCTTAACATCCATCAATACTCGTAAAGAAGGCAATTCAACTTCAACCGGTAAGACTGCTTCCATACCATACACAAGTTGATACGGTGTTGCCCCAGTGGATGTTCTGATTGACGTGCGGTACCCATGCAAGGCAAATGGTAGCATTTCATGCCCGTCTTTGTAGGTGACTACCATCTTCTGCACAATCTTCTTGATATTCTTATTTGCCGCCTCAACAGCACCATTCATCTTTGGTCTGTAAGGAGAAGAATTGTGATGTTGAATCTTGAAGTCCCGGCACAGCTCTGCCATCATTTTGTTGTTGAGATTGGAACCATTATCAGTAATGATTCGCTCGGGCACCCCGTATCGACAGATGATATCTCTCTTCAGAAATCTGGCTACCACTTGCCTTGTGACATTTGCATATGAGGCTGCTTCAACCCACTTAGTGAAATAGTCGATGGCGACCAGGATGAATCTGTGGCCGTTTGAAGCAGTCGACTCAATCTTGCCAATCATATCAATGCCCCACATAGCAAAGGGCCAGGGTGAAGACATGATGTTCAAAGGATTGGGAGGCACATGCACTTTGTCTGCATAGATCTGGCATTTGTGGCATTTTCGGGTGTAAGCACAACAGTCTGCATCCATTGTGATCCAATAATAGCCTGATCTTAACAACTTCTTAGCCATTGCATGTCCTCCAGCATGGGTACCAAAAGATCCTTCATGCACTTCATGCATCAATAAATCTGCTTCCGTCTTGTCAACACATCTGAGGAGTACCATATCAAAGTTCCTCTTGTATAAAGACCCATCAGTGTTCAAAAAGAAACTTCCAGCAAGCCTTCTTAAGGTCTTCTTATCATTGGAAGATGCCCCAGGTGGGTATGTTTGATCCTCCAAGAAGCACTTAATATCATGGAACCAAGGCTTATCATCTTTGACAACATCTGCTGCGAATACATATGCTGGTCTATCAAGTCTCGATACTGAAATCTGAGGTACAAAGTTAGCAGCTTGAACTTTGATCATGGACGAAATGGTAGCAAGAGCATCTGCAAACTGATTCTCATCCCGAGGGATATACTCAAGTTTGACTGTTGTGAAGAAAGTCAATAACCTTCTTGTATAATCCCTGTAAGGTATCAGATGATCCTGGTGTGTATACCATTTCCCATTGGTTTGATTGACTACCAAAGCTGAATCTCCGAATACGGTCAATGTCTTGATCCTGAGGTCAATGGCTTCCTCAAGACCCATAATGCAAGCTTCGTATTCAGCTTCGTTGTTAGTGCAGTTGAAAGTGAGTTTTGCCGAGAAAGGCATGTGAACCCCTTTAGGTGTTATGAGTACTGCACCAACACCACGGCCATTCATGTTAACAGCCCCATCAAACATCATAGTCCATTCTTTTTCCGGGTCAGGCCCTTCAGTGTGAATAGGCTCTTCATGATCTTTTGATTTAATGAACATGATGTCTTCATCAGGGAAGTCAAATCTCATTGGCTGGTAATCATCAATGGGTTGCTCAGCAAGATATTCAGATAGTACACTGCCCTTGATGGCTTTCTGAGAGGTGTACTGTATGTCATATTCTGTGAGAATCATTTGCCATCTTGCAACCCGTCCGGTAAGCGCTGGCTTCTCAAATATGTACTTGACTGGGTCCATCTTCGAGATTAATAAAGTAGTGTGGGTCAACATATACTGTCTCAGTCGGCGAGCAGCCCACGCTAAAGCACAGCAAGTTTTCTCGAGCAGTGAATATCGTTGTTCACAGTCGGTAAACTTTTTGCTTAGGTAGTATATTGCATACTCTTTTCGACCGGACTCGTCATGCTGGCCCAGCACACACCCCATTGACTCTTCTAATACTGTCAAGTACATTATCAGAGGTCTTCCTTCAACTGGCGGCATGAGGATTGGAGGTTCTTGCAGATATTCCTTGATCTTGTCAAAAGCCTTCTGGCAATCTTCGTTCCATCTGACCGTTTGTTCTTTTCTTAACAGCTTGAACAAGGGTTCACAGGTTGCTGTAAGGTGAGATATGAACCTTGAAATGTAGTTCAATCGACCTAAGAACCCTCGAACTTCTTTCTCAGACTTAGGTGCAGGCATCTCTTGGATGGCTTTGATTTTATCAGGGTCAACTTCAATCCCTTTCTCGCTTACAATAAATCCCAGCAGCTTACCAGATCTCACCCCGAATGTGCACTTGTTGGGGTTCAACTTTAGTTGGTACTTCCTCAGACGCTTGAATAACTTGAGCAGATTCACCAGATGGTCTTCTTCAGTAAGGGACTTGGCAATCATGTCATCCACATAACATTCTATCTCCTTGTGGATCATGTCATGAAATAATGTCACCATAGCCCGTTGATACGTCGCACCGGCATTCTTGAGCCCAAATGGCATCACTTTGTAACAGAACGTGCCCCAGGGTGTGATGAATGTTGTCTTCTCCATGTCTTCAGGTGACATTTTAATCTGATTGTATCCTGAAAATCCATCCATGAAGGAGAATACCGAGAACTGAGCCGTGTTATCAACCAATACATCAATGTGAGGTAGAGGGAAATCATCTTTCGGGCTGGCTCTGTTCAGGTCCCGATAATCAACACACATCCTTACCTTACCGTCCTTCTTAGGCACGGGTACTATATTAGCAACCCATGGTGGATAGCTAGTCACAGCAAGGAACCCAGCGTCCCATTGCTTTTGTACCTCCTCCTTGATTTTCATAGCCATGTCCGGACGAGTACGGCACAGTTTCTGTTTAACCGGTGGGCACTCTTCTCTCAAAGGCAGCTTGTGCACGACAATATTGGTATCCAACCCTGGCATGTCTTGATACGACCAAGCAAACACATCCACATACTCTTGAAGTAGATCAACCAGTTGCTCCTTCACTGAGTCTTGCAGGCAGGCCCCGATTTTAACCTCTTTCACGTCTTCCTCTGTACCAAGATTAATCACTTCAACCTCCTCCTGGTGAGGGGTAATAACCTTTTCCTCTTGTCTTAACAACCTGGCTAGCTCTTCAGGAAGCTCATATTCTTCTTCAACCCCTTCATCAGCTTGATTGATCGGATTGTCAAAGTCATACGATGTCATAGCCGTGCTGTTGTCGGTGCTGTCAGGAAGGCACTCTCTGCAAGGGTTAAGTTGTTCATTTTAGTGATCTGATTTTAGTCTTATTTAGAAAAGTGAAAGGAAATTGTCATTTTGAAAACACTGCCATTTATTTTTTTGTACAAAAAAGAAAAAAATGGAAAAACAGTGAACGAAAAGAAAAAGACGCGTTTGCAAAAAGATGTCTGATATTTCATTAATTGATCTTGTTTGCACAAAAAGTACAGATGGCCCGATTACAAAATGAGTCTTGTCATCTTGGGCAAGATGCAAGACTTTGATGCATGCTTATAAGATACAGGAAATAATAATTACTCTGATCGAGTAACTCTTATAATTTCCTGGGAAGACCAGTTCGAGACACTGCTCCCCGGGATCTTTGGACGAATCCAGCTTTCCAGGTTGCGTTCCTCTTCCAGCTCGTCTTCCAGACAGTTGATAGTATCGGGGGTAAGCATCCCCCCACTGACAAAACCAGGCTCTCCAGCAGCCTTCGCTTGATGTTGAGTTGGTCTGTAACCCAACCCAAATTTGTCTTTCTTCTCCTCCACAGCTAAAACCTTGCCCCAGCCTAGGGCAGTTCCTTCCTCAACAACCTTCCGGGCTTGTTGGTATGATGACATAGAAGTACCAGATACAGCAGATGCCTCATTCACATTCAAAGCTTCAAACCCCTGGCTCATTGTTTCATGGATCTCCCCATCCATTTCAATGTACTTATAGGTTGCCAGGTGGCTGACAAAAATGTCCTCCTCTCCACAGATCGTGACAACTTGGCCTTCCCACTCATATTTTAACTTTTGGTGAAGGGTAGACGTTATTGCGCCGGCGGCGTGAATCCAGGGTCTACCCAACAAACAGCTGTAGGCGGGCTGAATGTCCATCACATAAAAGATAGTTTTAAAGGTCTGTGGGCCAATTGTCACAGGCAGCTCAATCTCTCCCAGAACCGATCTCTTAGAACCATCAAAGGCTCTTACTACCAGGTTGCTGGGTCTCAATGCCAATCCATCATATTCTAACTTCACCAGAGCCTTCTTTGGTAAGACATTCAGGGATGAACCTGTGTCTACCAGCACATGAGAAAGGACAGCTCCTTTGCATTCCATGGTTATGTGCAAGGCTTTGTTGTGGTTGCAGCCATCCGCTGTCAAGTCAGTATTGGTGAACCCTAGCCCATTGCTAGCAGTAACATTTCCAACCACGGTTTCCAACTGGTTGACAGTAATCTCTTCAGGCACATAAGCCGCGTGCAGGACTTTGAGTAGTGCATTCCGATGGGCTTCGGAGCACATAAGCAGTGAGAGGATAGAGATCTTGGATGGCGTCTGGTGAAGTTGATCCACAATTTTGTAATCACTCTTTTTGATGATTCTCATAAACTCATCAACTTCTTGATCGAACGGTGTCTTCAAGGCTTCTTTAACAGTTTGATCCTCCTGCACCGGGCTCTTCCCTTTTGCCTTGGCAGCAGCTTCTGCTTCGGCAGTAGGTCTTTGCATTGGTGGAGCAAAGAGTCGTCCGCTTCGAGTGAAGCCTCCGCCTCCCCCCACATTGTCAATTTGTGGTGCAGGTGTTGATGTTTCAAGAGTGATTCTTTTTCCTTCGCAGTACACATCAGAGCCATAGTGCCAAGGGATGGCCCTATTGCTTTCATATGGTACTGGTCCAGGCACCGTGACAGTGACTGGACTGATTGCTGCTGCTGAAGGGACTATAATTGTTTGTGGATCATAAAAGATTGTAACTGGTGCTCTGGTGGGAGCAGCACCTTCTGAATGGTAGGCAGAGTTGTTCTCAGGATCATAAAATATTGTGACGGTAGAGACATCTTCATGATTTGTTGCTGGTGTTGTAGGAGATAGTGGTGGCAGGATGGATGTTGCTGTTGTAGGAGCTTCAAAATGGAGTGAAGCTGAAGTTGTAGCAGAAAGATTTGTTGTAAACTGATCAGTTGAGATGATGGATGAAGTACTTGTTGATGAAACCGACGAATTGTCAGGAACAATAGTTGCTGCAGTTGTAGGAGGTTCTGAAACCGTTGCTGGTGATATTGTTGGATTTGTTGGAAATGATGTGGTGATCTGAAGCTGGCCACTCTGAATGAGGCCATCTATGCCATTCCTCAAATTATCGCACCCATTTATCGAGATATTGCAGTAAGCACAACCCAATTCACACCCCGGGAACATTTGACATTCCAAGAGCTGAGCCTTGATTTCTACCAACGGTGTCCTGATCTGTCCCACACTGGTTATTAAATAAGACGGTTTGTCTTCTTCAATAGCGTTAATTCTAGGACCACCGTGGTTTGGCATCGAGTTCTTATTGACATTGGGTGGTGGTGCGAAATTCAGAGCTTTCGAGTCTACCAGGTCTTGTACCTTCATATGCAGAGCCCTGCATTTTTCTGTACTGTGGCCAGGTGCGTTTGAATGAAAAGCACACCTAGCATTGGAGTGATAATTCCTTGGTAGACTGTTGGGATCCGGAGGTGCCAACGTTCTTAGCTCAACCAGGTTGAGTTTCAGAAGTTGTGGCAGCAAAGTAGCATATGGCATGGGGATCGGATCAATCACTCTGTTAGCTTGAGATGGCCTTTGTTGGAATGGCCTTTGCTGGTTATTGTTGTTGTTGCTGGTACTGCTGTTGTTGTAATTCCTTGGAGGATACTGATTTTGCTGATGATACTGAGGTTGCGGCTGATAATTTTGCTGAGGAGGTTGATAGACTGGTTGAGGATGAGCTGGAGCAGGGATGGTGACTGCTGCTATTGACCTTTGAACATATTGGGGCCTGCCCCTGTTTGAATGGATGGCATTGGTCTCGCCAGTTCTTCTCGGGCCTGCAAAAGGCTTTCTTGTACCACTGGACGAGCTTGCACCATTGTCTGAGATCTTACCCATCTTCAATAGGCTTTCAATTCTCTCCCCAGCTATGACAACATCGGCAAAGCTAGTAGAAGAGAAAGCGGCCAACCTGTCAATATATGTTCCCTGAAGGGTGTTCATGAACATATCTGCCATTTCCCGTTCAGACATAGGTGGTTGAACAGCAGCAGCCAGTTGCCTCCATCTCTGTGCATATTCTCGGAAACTTTCCCTTGACGACTGTGACATTCCCATTAGGAGGGTCCTGTTGGGTGCCATGTCTAGATTATACTGATACTGTCTGATGAAGGCCTCTGCCAGGTCCTTCCAGCATCTAATAGTTGCCCTTGTCAAGTGAGAGTACCATTCTCTCGACGCTCCAGTTAAGCTATCTTCGAAATAGAACATCCAGAGCTTCTCATCCATTGTATAGGCCTTCAGCCTTCCCAGAAATGACTGTAAATGAGTCTGGGGGCATGAAGTCCCATTATACTTTTCGAAACAAGGAGGCTTGAACTTATGGGGGATCCTGACCCCGTCTACCAAGCCCATATCCATCACGTCAAAACCCAAAGAGTTTTGAGACTCTAGGGATCTTAACTTCTCAGCTATTTCATCCAACCTTCTATCGTAAGCCTCTTCTCCAGCACCCATTACTGTGAACTGGTCTTCTTGAGGGTCTTCCTGTAGTACCCTACCTGCTGTGGCAGTCCCTTGTATATTGACAGGGATGTTGGCCTCTGGATGGAGGTGGGGTCCAAAAACTGGGGGATTGACATGAGGTTGGACCCTCTCGTTGTTACTTGTGCTAGCAGTTCCCACATGGGGCTCCTCCTGATTCCTCCCTTCTACCAAAGCTCTGAGCCTCTCCTGACTTTGAGCTAAGTTGTTCATTACTTCCATGAACTGTGTTATCTGAGTTCTCATCTCCAACCTTTCGTTGGCCATCTGGTTTCTGACCTCCGTAAGGTCCTGCTGCATCTGATCCATTTGAATGCCCGGAAGGTTACTTCGGGTTGGATAACGGTGCGGACGGTTGAGGGGAAAAACTCGGCGCCTAGCAATAGTTCCCGAGGCATCACAACAGAGGTTAGCAACAATAAAACAAAACCTACAAAACAAACAAAAGGGTTAGCATGCAATGCAGTTATGCTTATTTGTTCTCAAGGTATCCGGTTTGGCCTTCGGTTTTGACCCTTCCAGATGTTGTTGTTGTTGCTTCCGAAGTAAACTTGGGTGGAACAAATTAACACAAATATATTACAGAAGGTGAAATAATACAATTTGTTCATTTTACAACACAAGCCCCCTAAGGGGTCAAAATACACCACAGAAAAGGTAAAAGTACAATGAATAAAAGCAACAACAAACAAATGGTCAAACACCAAGACCAAACTCATCCTCACGAACTTCCTTGAGAAGTGCTTCGGTCACAGGATCAGCCGGACGCTCCGTGAGATTCCTGATGAGGAGATTCCGGGTCGTAACAGCTGCTGCTAATTTCTTGTGCTGAGTTTGGTCCTTGGACCTCTTCACCCCTGCTTTGATCTTCAATTCTGATATTTCCCTCTGGGCTGCTGCCAGGGCTTCTTGTTGTTCTTTTTCACTTGCTTCTAGTTGCTCCATCTTGTCTTGAACTCTCTTGTCTTCCAGGGTACGAGCCTCGGTGATCCTGACCCACCGGGCTTGACTCTCCTTCAAATATAAGTCTGTTCTTGCTCTCTGGAACTGGGCTTCTTTGCAAGCATTCTTCAGAATTTGTTCACCAGCTTTAGACTTTTTGATATAATCCCCAGACTTTTCAATCTTAGTCAAATGCTCCACTCTCAACTTCTCCAATCTCTCAATCTCCCTCATACCTTCACTCCTCTCCCGGAGGGTCTTCTGCAAAGCCTGGGTTAGCTTCTCATTTCTTTCCTTCAAGCTCTCAAACTCCTCCAAACTGATAGTGGCAGGGGGTGGTGCTGAAGATGACTCAGGCATGTCTTCTATGGTAAAGGGCATTCCAGAAAATTGGGCCCTGGCACGGGACCACTCATAATATTGTGATGATGCCACATTATTACACTTCCCCAGAATGGTGACTCCCTTGGTTTGAACATTATCCCAGGCCCAGGCAGCCTGCCTAACAACAGCCAAACTAATCTTGTTCTCACAATAAAGGGTCTCCACCAAGTCCTGTGCCTTAGGAGTGTGGACCAGTGCATAGCCCAGTTGTCGTCTAAACAGCAGAGGGTTGTAATTGATACTACCCTTAACTCCTATCAAAGGCACATTAGGAAAATGTCCACAGCTGGTGATGATATCCCTGCCCTTGGTGCTCTGAGTGCACCATCTGATATCTGCTGAAGTTAGAGTAGTGAGTCTCTTAGCCCAGTTACTCTGCTGATGAGGGTTTAAAAATGCATCTGTCCTGGGTAGATGCCTGAGAAGCCAAGTGTGGAACAATGGAGCACAAAACCTCACTAACCTCCCCCTCTGCTTTTCATTCCTCTGATGCACTGAATAGTAAAGGTCCCCCAATAAAGTTGGCACTGGGTTCTTCAAGATGAACAGATGGATTGCATTCTTGCTAATGAATCGAGGCTCATCTGCAAACAATACAATTCCATATATACTCAAGGCCAGTAAAGCACAAACAGCTTTCCACTCCCCCAGGGAAGCCTTCAGACTAGCTTGAGAAATTAAGAAGTCCAGATGAAAGCCAGGGATTCCAGCTTTAGAGGTCATATGCTGCTCAACCAAAACAGGTTCCAGGTGCAAAGCCTTTGCTACTTCTCCGTTAGCAGGAAAGACCATCTCAGGGTTGAAAGGAATTTCTCTCCTGATAGGCATACCAACTAATGAGGAGTACTCTTCCAATAAGGGGCCCAACTGAAAGTCTTGAAAAGTAAAACATCTCAGTGGAGGATCATAAAACTGAATGCAGGTGTGGATGAGGCTCCTCTGTGAAGGGTCCAGATCCATAACCATGTCCAGTATATCTCCATAACTCTCCCTGAACAAAGGTATGTGATCTGGAGTGATCAGGGTCTGAATCCTCCTGATGTCTGATAGCTCTGGCTGGAAGAAGTGATAGGTGATGTTGCTTTTCTTTGGAGCCATGATGACAAATGTTGATGAAGATACTGAAGAGGAGGGCCACTGATTGGCTGGAATAGATAGCTGGTAGCAAGTGCTGATGAAGGCAGGTCAAAACTGAAGATGGGGTCAAAACCAAAACCAGATGAAGATGGATACCCTGAAACACAAATAAGCAAATGTTAATATGATGCAATGATTATGCATGCAAATGATATGCAAGGGTTTGTGACTGAGCTGGATCTGATCAAAATGCCCTGATATAAGTCCAAATGTGTTCAAGAATTCCAGTTGGGGTCTATAAATCCAGTAACCAAGGTGGGGGACTCAAATAAAGAGCCACATGTCCATGGTTTTAGAATCACAAGAACTGTCCAACATGGAGTACTCTTAACAAAGCAAAGTAACAGGGTATTCTGAGGTCAAGGTACCTGTAAACCTGTAAACAGCCCAACCCCCTCACTGGTGGTGTTTTAGAACAAGGATCCTCAGACTTGGATCAGTTATGAGAAGTGTAAACACTTCCAACCCGGAGGTACAGTGTTTACAATAACCATAACAGTTCCTCCTCTAATTCACCTCAGTTTCTGAAGGTCAATACTAAAGGTCATCCAGACTTAGCAGGCTTCCCAGATAGCCCTAGCATTGCAGGAAATCTGCAACACAGAGTTCTCAAGAAGAAACCCATATCTGAACCGTGTTTCATATTCCCGCACCAGACCGAGATGGAATGGGAAAGAATATGATTCACTCTAGCCTAGGTGTCACTCAGGTCCCAGGTATAGGACCTTAACTCTCAATGAAACACCCACCCACCAAAGCAAACAACAGATCCAGCCAGCAGTACAGTATGATAATATGCAAAGCTATAAAGAAAACAGTAAACAACTGTACATAAAGCAAAATAAATACAAGCACAAATAAGCACATAACACCCCAGTAAACACAAATCAATCAAGCGCTAGGAGGAACCCACAAAAAGAACCAGAAGCCCTGGTTGCAATATAAGGGTCCCCAGCAGAGTCGCCAAGCTGTCGCTCCCGACAAATGAAAATGATCAGATGAAGGTACAGACGCGAACGGTCGGCGAAGGGAACAGTGAGAACACATAGCCGTGAACTCACTGGAGAATGAATAGAGTCGCCAGCTAGGCATTTTTATCCCGGAGGAAAGGTAATGCTGCATAAACCTAGGAAAAGATGGATAAGACGGGTTGCGAACCAAAGAGACTGAGAAAGGGGGTTGGTTACAACCTGGGAAGGTATTAGCACCCAGATTGTCCGTCGTACTCGACGGGATCCACGCTTAAAAGATTTGTGTTTCGAAGGGGTAGTGTCAGTGCAATCTGTGTATAAAATAGCTGGAAAAGAATGTACAGGTGTCGGTGTAAAATGTATAAGTGATATGGAGTATGAAAGTGTCAGTGTAAGAACAGGAGTGAAATGCTCAAGATCATGAGGCTAAAAGAATAAGGCTAGAAAAAGGGGGAATATACAGAGACTTTTGTTCGATAACTGTTAAGTTATGCCTACGTATCCTCTCGTGCAATGAGGAAGTCAGAACACCGTAGTTCGACCCAAAGAGACTGGAAGATGAATTGACTTGTGAACTGCCTGCTTGTCAATGCTCAAGTGTATGACCTGTCTGGCCCAGGTGCAAACTGTCTTGCATTAGACGGAAGAAGCAAGTTCTCGTTTATGAATGAAGGTGATGAGAAAAGAATCCCGGAGGAGACGATTATTGTTTGTTTTTGAGTTTTCGGTCTTTTATTGCTTTTGAAAGTTTGTCATAAGTTAATGAGCTTAAGCCTAAACCAATGGATTTAGTAAACTCATCACATCTTCCCTCTGATTAGGGGTAATGAGAATACCTTAAGTGTGAAGTCAGATTCTCACACTTAAACACCTTTGATGTAGGGTTAAGATCATTAACCTACTTGCAATTATTTAGATGTTTTTGTTGTTTTTGTTTAGTGTTAAGTAATGAGATTAAGCCATAATCAGGGATTAAACAGACTCATTACACTATCCCAATAGAAGGATAATAGATGAGAATGTTTAAGCTGAGGAAAGCTCCTCAACTTAATCCATGATTAGGAATTAAACTCATGACAAAACAAGCCTTTTGATTAAGTGGATTTTATTTAGTGGTATGATGATGAAGTGGATTTTATGGTTTGTAAGACAACTTGAGGGGGACTTGTCCATTAACACTAGGGTTAGTCCTTCTTAACCAATTAAGGAAGAATTAGAACCCTAATGCAAGGCCCAAGTTACAAGTGTGATGTCTTGATGATTATTAAGTGAATTGATTAAGGGAGTTAAACACATTAAGGGTTTGACACTTAGGATTAAAGTTATGCACTCCATCCTAAGAGAAGGATGCAGGCATAAGCTTAATCACAAAGCCTTAAAGCCTTTAGGGTTTAGTCCCTGATTATGAGGTGAGAAGAGAAGACTCAAGAGAGACACAAAGGTAAAACTAAAAGGGGAGACTAATCAAAACCCTAATTCATTGTCATGCTTGGTTGTTCCTAAGGTTTGTGAGGTTAAAACAAGAACAGTCTTCAAAGGCCACCAGGAAGCAGATGAACAGGATCAAGAGAAGCAAAGTGACTTGCTTCATTCAAGAAGTCAAGTCACTTGAAGAAAGAAAGTGGGAGAAGAAGAATGAGCAAGCTCAAACTCAAGCACATATAAAAATGCAGCAATGGATGCAAGAGAAATGAAAAGAAAAGTTATGAGAAGTGAAGGCAAATTCACTTCTCAAGTTTACTTACCACCTGAAATGTTAGAAAGAAATGCAATGCAATGCTAAATGGGATGAAATGGTATGATGCTAAACAAAACCAGAAGCATGTTGGTGATGAAAATGATGCTATGGAGATGCTGCAAACATGAGGCAAGGCATGGAGATGTTCATACAAGATCATGGATGCAAATGATGCAAGCTTAGAAGCATGGATACACATGAAAAGTTAGGAAACATACAAAGCATACAACATGGAAAATGCAAGATGCAATGATCACACATGTTTTCTATATGTCTTAAGATGTCAAATGAATCACAAGAATGCTTGAAATGCTAAGACAAGTCATGTTATGCAAGAGAATGCAAGAAGGATGCAAATGAAAGCCCAAATTGGGGTTTATGAATCAAACAACAAACAAAAACCCAAAACAGAAACAAACCCTAAGATAAAAAAATGGAAAATGCCACTCAAAGAGACCCTAACCCTATACTAAACCAAGGTTCAAAGGGGAGGTTTCAACTCTTAACCAAGTTCAAGTTATGATTTTTCTAAGTTATTAGGGTTTTTAGGGCTCTTAAACAAAAGAAATACCAAACAAATTGAAAATGAGGAAACAAATCAAGGCCATTTTATCCTAGAAACTACATGCCAAACACAATGCAATGCAAAAAGAATCAATGTCCAACTCTTTTTAGATAGGCAGAAATGAATTTTTTGAACTTATGATCAAAATAATGCACAAAATATGATTTAATTCAATGAAAAATTCTTAAAATGCATCAAGATCAAAAAAGAAATTTGGTTTGAAGGTTGGACAATGTTTCTAAATGTCTTAGAACATTTCATGAATTTTTTGGTGATTTTTAAATACCTAAAAGTGTTTTTAATTAATTAATTTCCATTAATCAATTAAAAATAATCTTTTAAATATTTAAAAATATTTTTTTAATGATAAAAAATAAAATGAAAATATTTTTGGGTCTTAAAAATTAATAAAACTTTTATGAAAAAGTTTCATAATTTTTAAGACATTTTTGCTATTTTTAAATAATTGTGCAAATAAAATGAAAAGAAAATGAATTAAAATTAAATAAAAATGAAAGTAATCAGGATGGAGGGCCAGGATGGAGCCTGAGTTTGAAAACATTGACTGCGCGCGCCATCTGATGGCCCAGATTCAAACAGGATTAATCTTAATTAATTAAATAAATGATGCTGATTAGGGTTTAATGACTGCATCCTAGCCGTTCACACGCGCGCGAAGTCAACTTTTTCAACGCATCCAAAGGTCCAAATTCAAATGGCATTTAATTACTGGATTAAGCCCTAATGATTTTCAGGTGGCCGGAGAAGACCTCCGGTCGTCTTCTCCGGTGGGAAGTCCACCTGAAAATCTCCAAACTCACTCAAATCGTAACAAAAACAAAATCTAAAAATAGGGAAATGATTCCCATGATCCACTAAATCAAAACCCCATGCCCAAATTCATTTATTTTTCCCCAGAAGCATGAATCGAAACAAACCATTTTTAGGGCAAACCAGTTTCAGAGATCAATTAAATGTTCATTTCATCACCATTTCAAAAACTAAAAGCATCAGGATGTTCAGGAAGACACAAAGAACAAGTTTAGAACAAGAGAAACGATTTCTGGAAAAATATTTTTCAAGCTACCTGAGATTCGAAGCTTTCACTCTGATGACTTTCTGGCCACTTCCTTCAGTGCAATCCACTCCACTTGATCCCCAGATGATGTTTGAATGCTTTGGAGGAGTTTATGTTGGCTGGATGAGGAGTTTGACAAGCTTCTGCTCAAGCTCAGTCAGAAATGGCAATGGAGTTTCAGGCAGTTTCAGGTCATGGTGAATGGTTGTTTGTGGTCCAGATGATGTGTGGAGAAGGTCTGTGGGGTTTGTTTTGATGTTTGTGGGCTAGGGAGAGAGATTCGAATGGAACTGCAAGTTGAGGTGAAGAATGGCAGTGGGGTGTTCTTGCTTGTTTCAGGCCTGGCTTTTGGTGGTTTGAGGTCTATGAAGTGTGGTGAGATGAATGATGAAGATGGTTTTGATGTTTTATGGCTGGGCAGAGAGATTCGAAGGCTTATGCAGCTTGGTGTGTTTTTGTGTATGTGTTGAATGAATGAGTTTCAGCCTTGCTAGATGTATGGAATGGCTTGCCCTTTGTCCACATAAACCTCTCTCATTGGTCAGTTGATTGGACATGTGCTTTATTGATTGGTAAGTCACCTTTTGCAAAAAAGTCAAATTTGTGTAAGGAAAGTATGGGTTGATCTATAGCTAGTACATGGGCTGGTTCTGGTGCAGCAAGGTGAGGTGAGAGGCTAGCCAAAGTGCAGCATCCAATGCATCAAGTGGTAGAAGCACAATGATGATTTTGCAAGTTGTTGGCCTTTTGGTTCACATGTGATTTCCTAATCCCACAAGCCATAATTCATGGGCATTCTTGGTTCAATTCTGATTTTTATGACTTATAGAATGTTTGTATGCTGGTTTGAAATTAACTAGAGGTCACAAGAGGCATTGGTTCATGATTTTGCAAAATTTCCATTTGAGGCATGCCTTGAAAATCAATGATTTTGGCCAACTTTGCCACACCATAACTTTTGATCCAAGAAGAGTTTGATCATGTTCTTGTACTTTTTGAAAAGGGAAAGATGAGATCTACAACTTTCATGACCAAAGTTTTCCCATTTGAAGCATTTTTGGATCAAGAATCAAGGCTTGAAAAATGACCTAAAATGAAGCAATCTTGAAAAGTCAACTATGCCCAAAAAGTCAACATTTGCAAAAACCCTAAATTCTTGATTTTTATGAACTTCAACCTTCTTCCATGACCAAATAAATATCATATACACTCAAAATGATGAAGATCACCCATTGGTTGGGTCATTGGGGGCCTCAGATGCCCTGATTTTGCACTGACTTGTCTGAAAAGCCAACCCTTGATCAGATGACTTCCCCATGGAATTTCTTCATGAAAATTGATATTCATACTCCCTATACCATATAGAGACCAATGGAAACAAGAATGACCAAAAAATTTGGAGTTATGGCCTCTGAAACCAAAACCCTAATTTTAGGTCAACTGTGCAGTCAAACTTGGCTCTGCATCCACTCAAACCCTAGTTCTTGTGATTCTTTTGAATTCTTGGCTTTGTGAGGATGTAATATGATGCTTGAACACATGTAGACCCCTTTGAAGTGATTGGTTGCCTTTGGAGTGGCTCAAGATGCCCTGAGGTTGCTCAGATCACAAACCCTAGGTGCAGATGACTTAGAATCTATGCAGTGAATCAAAAATGAGACATGAGATGATATGATTGTGCTTATGCATATGAGAATGATCACAAGCCATGGTGAATGGGTGAGGGCAAATTTGGGGTGTTTACAGTGCGCCCATCTGGGTGTTGGTGCCACGCTCCCTTTGTTCTTCCGTCTGTTCTCCCTGCAGCGTCAAGTCGGGCGAGGAACTGATCGAAAGGGGTTCGTCTCTTTTAAACAGAGGACGAAAATTTTCAAGGCTCATTCAGAGTCCATCCGAGCTTTTAAGATGGACTATTTTCTGATCAAACCCGCGAACGCGGTGGCTGTGAGGGCGCTGAGCTTTCTGGGGATAGATACTGATGAGAATGATGAACCCAAGCTCGACGACCAAGGGCATGTGATCCCGAGGAGGCTTTGGTTGTTCCCCTTCTCCTGGAGTTACACCCATTACGAGAGGTCGGTTAGTGAGTTCGTCCAGGTGGGGGACTCTTTGAATGAGGATGACGCGGCCAGTTTCAAGGCCTTCAGGAGGTTGA
Organism: Lathyrus aphaca; assembly: GCA_963966055.1. Taxonomy (NCBI): domain Eukaryota; kingdom Viridiplantae; phylum Streptophyta; class Magnoliopsida; order Fabales; family Fabaceae; genus Lathyrus; species Lathyrus aphaca. The sequence continues at coordinate 111,180,349 of OZ014525.1, read as the reverse complement.
TAGCGTCTTTTACTCCGACCCCCTGCTGGACGGAGAAGGGAAAGTTATACTCGATCAAGATGGGGGGGGGGGGGAAGCTGTGGAGCGTCCCTTGATCGATGTCACAGTTTTGCTGGCGTGCAATACCGGGCAAGAAGTGTCCGAGTTTTTTGGTATCTGTTTTACTTCTGTTTGTCATATCTTTGATATTATTCTGTCGTCCGTGATTAACCTAATTTTCTTTTTCCCTTTTCAGGCTCCCTGTCGAACCTGCTCGACAAAATACAAGAACGATTGTGTCAGCAGCAGAAGAAGAGATCGAGGGTTGTGCAGACTAAGCTGACCGAAACCAGTGGCTCTGGGTCGGGTCCTTTGGTCCAGGGCTCTCCGAGCGCTTCGACCGGGTCTTTGATGAAGAAGCATAAGTCTGCAGCGACTGTGGACCCGACGGTCCATGCTCCTCCTAAGCCGAAGCACGCGCTGCCTCCGTGCTTCGTGAAGCGCAATTTCTTTGAGGGGACGAGCATGGAAGTAGACCGTGCAGATTCCCTGTTCCTGGAAGGTATGGATCATCCAGCCCGACGGTTGTCTCTGGCCCAGGACGCAAGTGCTGTCATGCGGGTCTTGACGATGGCATGGATGACGGCCGAAGGAAATCCTGGGCAGGAGAGGGAGATGAGGAGGCTGAAGGAGCAGCTGGCTGCCGCTGATGAGAAGTTGAGAGCGGCCACTGAAGAAGCCATTGCGACGGCCAGGGAGTTGACTGAGCGAGGCAACATTATCGCTAAACTGGAGGTCGACAAGAAAAGAGCCTTGGAGCAGAGCAAGAAACTGAAGGACGCCTTCTGCCCAAAGGAGGATGAAGATGCTGAAACTAAAAGCATGGTGACTAGGGCTCATTTCCTAGCTCGGATCGACCAGGATATGGAAGATCTGAACTCGTCAACTAAGCTCAGTTTCTAGAACGCTGTGGAGCAGATAAAGGCTCTTCATCCCGACTTGGCCTTGGACGTCAGTCGGATCAGCTATCTATACAAGGTCGAGGACGGCCAGATTGTAGTTCCCTCTGACTTGGTCGCGGAGGATTCACAGCCGGGGACAACTGTTCATCCTGGCCAACCCGAAGTGCAGCCGAATCAGGACGAGGCTCGACAAGGGGAGGATCGACCTGATGGTGAAGATAGTTAGTTCTTGGCCTGCGTGCCTTGTAATTTATTCTGTTTCTTTTTTTGGGGGGGCGTGGTCCCCTTTGTAATTAATTAAGAACAAGTCGGCCCAGCGAGGTCGCATTTTTGTGTTCACAATTGGTGTTTATCAATGTTCGTTTGTTTCATTATATTCACTGTTTAACTGTTCGTCCGTCGGAGGACTGTTTTCTTTATATTTTAAATGCTAAGTGTTTGTCGTGCGTTTTTTCACTAATTGGATATAATCGAATGTATACGGGGTGTGTTTGTGATCCATTGGTTTAGGGGACCAATTATATTCTGGAGTTTTCGCTCCCGACCGGTGCCCGGTTCAAGGTAATGGCCTGGGCTCCGTGGCTTGAACGTCCCATCGCGAGCTGGGGTTCTGCCTAGTCGTGGTACTTAGGCGACGTCGGACTCGTTTGAGTATCTGCCCGTGCGACAAGTTTCTCCTTCCCTTGGAGGGAGATCCTGGTGATCATGTTATTTTTGGGTTGTCGTGCTTGTACCTGGGCACGCAGTTCTTGGTCAGTCCTATTGCTCCTCGCTTGAGAGTTGAACAAGGTGACTTTGTGATTTAGCTGTAATATTGCTTGAGCTTCTCGGCGTTCCACGACCGAGTAATCTCTTCCCCGTGTAAATTTTCTAAATAATAGGCTCCGTTTTCGGTTTTTGCTCGGATGCAATATGGGCCCTCCCAATTGGGTGTAAGCTTTCCCTCGCGGGGGTCCCTGTGATTTCTTCTGAGAACAAGACTGCCTACCTCGAACGTTCGTCTTATGACTTTAGAATCGTACCGAGTGGCTATTTTTTGTTTAAGGACGGTCTCCCGAAGAGCAGCTTCTGATCGAACTTCCTCGACCAGGTCAAGCTCGTCCCTTAAAGCCTCGGAATTGGTGTCCTGATCCATAGGGGATTCTGTGCGTCTGGATAAGACGTGCATTTCTATAGGGATCACTGCCTTGGTCCCATACGCCAATCGGAATGGGGACTCCCCGGTTGTTGAGTGGGGGGTGGTCCTATATGCTCATTGCATGCTATGTAGCTCCTCGACCCAGTGCTTTTTATGTTCATCTAGTCTTCGTTTCAAGCCTCTTAGGATTACCTTATTCGCGGCCTCTGCTTGCCCGTTAGTTTGGGGGTGCTCCACCGAAGCGAAATGTTGTTTCGTTCCTATTGATGAAACAAATTCTTTGAAGTGTTTATCTGTAAACTGAGTGCCTTTGTCGGTCACAATGGCGAGCGGTACTCCGAACCGGGCGAGGATGTTCCTCTTGAAGAAACGTAGTATGTTGAGTGCAGTGATTTTGGCTAAGGCCTCAGCCTCTATCCACTTGGTGAAATAATCGACGCCTACAATTAGGTATTTGTTCTGGCCGGATCCGACGACGAATGGTCCTAAGATATCCATCCCCCACCATGCGAATGGCCAAGGCGACAATACTGATTTTAGCTCGGACGGGGGTGCTTGTAACACGGTGGGAGAACTGACTTTTAGTTATGTTGCGGATAGCAAGAGTCGCCACCGACTTTTATTTTATCCAAAGGAAAGGCATAAAAGAACAGGAAAGACCTTAAGAGATATTTTTGGGTCCGGGGGGTAGGTTATGTAAAGGGAAGGTGTTAGCACCCTTTACATCCATGGTTATCCATGGGCTCTTAGTTACTTAGCTCACTTTTGAATTGTTTTTGAAAGTGTAGTGTGTGAATAGAAAAATTTTCATAATAGTTAATAATGATCCATGTACGGATGCGTAAAAACTTGTTTTTTGAAAATTTGTTTGAAATTGTGGAAAGTTTGAAAAGTTTTGAATGAAGTGAGCAAGTACATAAGAGGAACCTACCCTAAAGTTTTAAGTCTTTCTTGTTCTTTATCCTTTAATTGGTAAGACTATCCCTACTATTAAGGAGTAGGTAGTCATCACCTTGGATGTATGGGACATGAGAGGGACATCTGTTGATGAAGGCAACTGTGGGGTGTATTAAGCATATATGAGGGACTATCATCATTATTCGAAAAGGGACTTGATCTTTAAAGGCAACCATTAGGGACTTGATGATTTTTTCTTTTAAGGGACTTGCTTTATACACCCCACTTGACCTTATGAATTAGGCAACTGGAGGGATAACCTTAGGAACGTGAGATGGCGATTAAAAATCGACTTACGTGTGTGAGTATTCAATGTTATTTATCTTTAATTAAAATGATCTAAGTTCAAATTTTAAATAGAATACATATTTGCACTCCCTAAATTACTAACCATAGCAAAAAATTAAATAAATTCAATATTTACAAAATTTACACCCAGGAGCAATTACATAATTATAATAATAATCAAATTAAATATAAATAGCAAAATATAAAGCAAAATATAAATAATAAGCAACAATAAATAAGCAATAATAAATAAATAGGGGTTAGTAATAATAAAAAAAAATTAAATAAAGGTTAGTAAAATTATAATAAGCAAAGGTTAGTAATAATATGGTTAATAATCAAAATAAATTGAATTAACAAAAATATAATAAGAACAAAATTAAAATAATAAATAAAAAAAAAGGTTAGATTATAAGCAATTATTTAATAATATGAAAGAATATGGACCATTAAATAACTATAATAATATTTTAATTTATATACAAATTATTAATTTATTTTTTAGACATATTATAACAAAAAGAAAAGTTTGATTATATTTATATTTACTAAAATTAATTATACTCAATAAATATGTACAAAAATTATGAAATAAAAATTAGGTTTTTTATAAGTTATTAGAAAATAAATTAGAGTTTTGTTAGAAAATATTTTTTAGGGTTTTTAATTTAATTATACAAAATTATTTAATTAGCATGCATATATTATATTTACATATATAATAAAGAAAGTAATTTTTGACTTTAGAAAAATAAATAAAAGGTTTAGAATTTTAGAAAATAAAAGAAAACTATTTTAGATACTTGAACATATATATACATAATTTATTTTTTATTAAGAATATGAAGCAATTTAACTAATTAATTAAAGAAAATAGAAGAAAAAAATGGTAAAAATAAGAACTTACCTTGGTTGGGTTTGAACCCAGGATGCCCTATTTACCAGCAACAAAACCTTCCACCAGGCTAGCCCACACGCAGGCAACAATGAAAGAGGTTTAATTTGTTTTGTGCTTTGACTGAAAAAACCAAGAAAAATTAAGAAGCAAAAAAGGCCTGGGGTGGTGTTGAACCCAGGACCTTTGATCATTCACACGCACGCTTATCCGCCTGGCTGGGAGAGCCCTTCTGGTAATATGGTGATAACAAAACATAATATATTAAATCTCCTTGTTATCCTGAAAAATAGAGAAAAAATAGTGGTACAAGCCAGATTCGAACTCATGCCATCACCCAACACACCTATCAGCCTTACCACTGAGACACAAGCGCGCGTGTGACAAACAAACCAACAATAATACATAAAATATTTTCCTTAATATTTGAATTTTCAAACGCGCGGGAGGAGGTCTTCTTCTTCCTTGTACCTGCGTTTTTACCTACGAAATTAGCCACGAATTTTCCTGCGAATTTTGCTACATGTTCTTCATGGTTCAAACCTGCGAAATCGAAACACTCACAAAACAACATCAATTCATTAAATTAGTTAATGTTTTATGATCCTTGTGATTCATAGAACATTCCTATGTTCTTAGAATTCGTTTAAGTTCATTGAATCATCAAACCCTAATTTCAAGAGTGAAACCATAACAATGGCCGTTTGTCCATTAGGCTATGAAACTTCAAGTTTCTTGTCCAGAATCGTGCTAGGCATCAAGATAAACACATATTAGTCATCAAAAACAATTTATAATGCATATGTTATCGAATTCGAAAAAATTAAATTCAAGACAAAGTTTGATTCGGGTAGAGCAATATGAGATGGTATTGATGCATATGATTGATGGTTTATGATCAGTGATGTCTAGTGAAGCTTGCCATGTCCTTCTTTTACCTTCTAATGCTCTGAAACTCCAAATCCGAATGTGAATTTTTGGAGGATTTTTGAGGTTTGGAACTTACACTTTGAGGCTGCAAAATCGTGAATGAGTGATAGGGTTATGTTCAGCACTTATATGTGATTGAATCTAGGTCAAAAACTTGATTGATTGTGTACAAGATTTGATCCAAAAAGATTCACAATGATAAGCTTTGAATTTTCAATATTTTTGCATCAATGCTTTCTATTTCAAGCCATTCCATATAATTCTTGTATCAACTTGTTCCATGCTGATTTTATGACCTTCTAGAATCAATAATAAAATTAAATCTTCATATTTAATATTTTATTTAAATTTAAAATGATTTTAAGTATAAAAAATCATAATAAATTAATTAAATAAAATAAAAATTATGAAAATAATATGGAAATTTCGTACATGATGTTGTTGTATGGGTTGGGTCATAATTTGGCAAGCCCATTTGGAAAGAATTGTTTTTAGACCTCCATTTTCATTATAAACCATCACAAAATTTCCCAACTTTGCAAGGGCATATCTCCCTCAATTTTAAAGGTATGAGGTTGTTATTGGACATTTTGGAAAGCTTGAAGAGTCCTCTAAACAACCCCATTGGTTTCAGGTCCATATCATTTACCAATCACAAGTTATGCCCTTTTGAAGTTGTTGACTTTTTGTTGACTTTTGAAATGACCTATAATGTCTTAGCTCATATCTTCCAAATGAAGCATTTTTGGGCTTGACTTTCAAGATCAAAGTTGTAGAGAATTCAATTTCCTTCAAAATGAGCTTTGATTGGAGACTTGGTGATGAAGTATGTGAAAGTTATGGCTGGTCAAAGTTTAGTTGACTTTTACTGAGAAAACCCTAATTTAGAAACTCCTGATTCTTGATGATTTGGAATCTCCTTGATGAATCATGATCAACCCTTGATCAAATGATGAATTTTACTTCATATACTTGATGTTGGCAAAAAATCATGAAGTTTGACTTTGGTTTGACCACAGTTGACTCCAGTTTGACTTTTTAACTGCATTGACTGATTTTGACTTATCTGATCATCTGACTGAGCAAACTTTTGAGAAAAGTCTTGAAACTTGTCATGGGGGTTCTTACACACATATAAGATGTTATGAAGCTCACTTGAAGTCTTGGAAATCCATTTAGCCTGATTAAAGTCAAAACCCTAGTTTTGGATGCACTGCTTAGGAGGTGCATTGTTTGAGGGAATTGTCAACTCTTTTGACCAATTGTGAACTTTGTGAACCTTGTGAACCATCATAAAATGTCTTGTGATACTCATGGAAGGTATTGTGAAGCTTTTGAACCTTAGTGAACCTCATAAAGTGACTTTGTAGTCCTCATGAACCTCATGAAAGGTTTTGTGAACATTGTGAATCTTGTGAACCTTGTGAACCTTCAAGAAGTAACTTGTAGACTTCATGAACCTCATGAAAGGTTTTGTAAATGTGGAGAAGCTTGTGAACCTTGTGAACCTTCAAGAAGTGACTTGTAGACTTCATGAACCTCAAGAAAGGTATTGAAAAGTATTGTGGGACTTGTGAACCTTGTGAACCTTCAAGAAGTAACTTGTAGACTTCATGAACCTCATGAAAGGTCTTGTAAATGTTGAGAAGCTTATGAACCTTGTGAACCTTCAAGAAGTGACTTGTAGACTTCATGAACCTCATGAAAGGTCTTGTAAATGTAGAGAAACTTGTGAACCTTGTGAACCTCCATAAAGTAACTTGTAGACTTCATGAACCTCATGAAAGGGATTGAAAGCATTGGGAAGCTTGTGAACCTTGTGAACCTTCAAGAAGTAACTTGTAGACTTCATGAACCTCATGAAAGGTTATATAAGCATTGTGACTCTTGTGAACCTTGTGAACCTTCTTAGCACACAAAGTCTTGTATTGTGAGGGCAAATTTTGGGGTGCAACAGCTGCCCCTGTTCAATTTTCTGAAACCTGAGGGGTTAGATTGGTATATTTGCCAGTCGTGACCTGGAAGGTTGAAGGGGATTGAACATAAAAGCCCAAAAATTTGCACTCACCAGTGCATGGCTAGTTGAATATGATTGAGTGGGCTTAAAGATGCCACTTGGAAGAGCTGGGGATGGGCTTAGAGATGCCATCTAAGGTGTCAGAATATGATGATTCCTTTATGTTGATACTGGATATCAGTACCAAGTCTTTGTATAGGTTGTCTCTGAATCATTTATGCAACATGATTTGAATTGTTGGATGGACCAGTAGAAATAAATCTTGTGATGATTATCTCTTCTGGAAATATTTTGGATTAGGGAATGGATCTTTGTACAGACCATTTGCCTATTCTTCAAGGGCCAAAAGAACGTCAGGATTTGTTCTTAAGGATCAAAAGAACGTCAGGATTTGTTCTTCTGAGTAAGATGTCTTGAACAAGTAGCCAAAAGAGCGTCAGGATTTGCTCTTAATGATCAAAATAACGTCAGGATTAGTTCCTCCGAAAATGTCTTGAACAATGGGTTAAAAGAGCGTCAGGATTTGCTCTTGAGGATCAAAAGAACGTCAGGATTAGTTCCCCTGAAATACGTCTTGGAGGATGAAGCAGTCCAGAAGCAATGATGATAGCTGTCAAGAGGATGGATCAATCTTGAGGTAATGATATGTTTTCAGGAGACTGGAGTAATCCTGATGTAATAATATGATATGCTTTCAGGAGACTGGAGTAATCCTGATGTAATAATATGATATGCTTTCAGGAGACTGGAGTAATCCTGATGTAATAATATGATATGCTTTCAGGAGACTGGAGTAATCCTGATGTAACAGCATGTCTTCAGGAGGATAGAGCAGTCCTGATGAGATTATAAGCTTTCAGGAGGATGAAGCAGTCCTGAGAGATTGATGATATGCTTTCAGGAGACTGGAGTAATCCTGATGTAATAATATGATATGCTTTCAGGAGACTGGAGTAATCCTGATGTAACAGCATGTCTTCAGGAGGATAGAGCAGTCCTGATGAGATTATAAGCTTTCAGGAGGATGAAGCAGTCCTGAGAGATTGATGATATGCTTTCAGGAGACTGGAGTAATCCTGATGTAACAGCATGTCTTCAGGAGGATAAAGCAGTCCTGAGGATCATAAATTTCTTTGTTGGATAATTTACCTGAAACCAAGGTAACATTCTGTATAATAATATTAGTTTATGCTTTATGTATGCATGTATAATATGATGCACCTAAGTAATGTATTATGCACTCATGTATATGTTATGGTATGATGTATGTATGATATGATACCGCCGAAAGCGCCTGGATATCTTCGTATAACAACTGCTGGCCAGGGAAAATAAATCTCGATTCGTTGTTGAAGAATATATTATACATAACCTTACGTCTGCTGGGGATAACAGGGTATAGATAACCTCCCGTATGCTGGGGATAGCAAGGTATATATAACCTTCGTCTTCGTTTGATAGTAGGGTAGATACAACATCCCGTCTTCGTTCGTCGTACCCTTATTGGAAAGTAAATTCCCGTATATCCGTATGAGGATAAAAGAGATGGATATAAATTCCAGGGGAGATGTGACTTTATGAAGATGGATTCGTCCTACTGGGGGTTTGTAACTGTCTTGTAAAGATGAACTGGTGAAGCTTTGTTGAAATCCTTCCCTCGTTCGTCCTTAGTAAATACTATTACCGCATTTTCATGCATTTTTGGTAAACATTAATCATATTAAAAGCATACATGCATTCAAACACAACCAATGGACGTTTCGCTTATGTAAATAGGGTAAAAGTAAATCTGGATTCAAAAGATGGAATTTATTTATATCAAAAAGTGACCCATACACGGGTAAGTTTGTACAAGGAGACATAAACCCTAGTAAGAGGATTTTGTCATAAAGTTTTTACAAAACAGAGAAAATCAGCTATGTGGGAACAATCCTATTGAGTTTCAATTCTACTATTGCCATTCAAGTATCTCATCTTCTTGCTGTTGAGACGAAAATGATTGGATTGAGCTTTATCTGTTCGAGCTTGAGTAAGTAGTACAACTGGTTGCAGTTTTATGAGTGATCCAAACGAGACATAGTCATACGCTTTAATCCCTAACTTTTGCCTGGATTGCCCTTTCAGGTTTTCAATCCACCGGGATACCCTTTTTTGCCCAAGCCGCCTTTTCAGGTTTTCGACTTGCCGGGTGTACATCTTTTTATATATATCCCTAATTTTTGCCCAAACCCTTTTGGTTTGCCGGGATGCCCTTATTTTTGCCTAGGCCTGTCAACCTAGCGGGTCTCTTTTTATGCGTAGTATTTTTTAACTATGTCTGCGTTTACAGGCTGTGGGAAGTCTTCACCATCCATTGTAGTCAGTATCATGGCACCTCCTGAGAACACTGTCTTGACTACAAATGGTCCTTCATATGTTGGAGTCCACTTGCCCCTAGGATCACCCTGTGGTAATATGATACGCTTGATTACCAAGTCACCAGCCTGATATACCTTTGGCTTAACTTTCTTGTTAAAAGCTTAGATCATTCGTTTCTGGTACATCTGGCCATGACAAACTGCTGCTAACCTCTTCTCATCAATCAAATTTATCTGGTCAAGTCGAGTCTGAATCCACTCATCTTCATCCAAGCCTGCATCCTTCATAATTCTTAAGGAGGGAATCTGAACTTCAATGGGCAGAACTGCTTCCATACCATAGACCAAGGAGAATGGGGTTTCCCCTGTTGAGGTACGTATTGTGGTACGATAACCATGAAGAGCAAACGGTAACATCTCATGCCAATCCTTATAAGTAACGGTCATCTTCTGTACAATCTTCTTGATGTTCTTATTAGCAGCTTCAACTGCCCCATTCATCTTTGGACGATACGGAGAAGAGTTGTGATGCTTAATCTTGAACTGCGTGCAGAGATCAGTAATCATAGTGTTGTTCAGATTAGAGCCATTGTCAGTGATAATCCTTTCAGGGATGCCATACCTACATATGAGATTATTCTTAATGAACCGAGCCACAACATTCTTGGTAACAGATGCAAATGAAGCTGCCTCCACCCACTTTGTGAAGTAATCAATAGCAACCAGGATGAAACGATGCCCATTAGAAGCAGTAGGCTTGATCTCACCAATCATATCAATGCCCCACATGGCAAAGGGCCAAGGAGCAGTCAACACATTCAGTGGTGATGGAGGTACATGGACTTTATCAGCATAGATTTGACATTTGTGACAAGTTCTGGAGTGTTGGTAACAATCAGCTTCCATGGTAGACCAATAGTAACCTGCTCTCAATATCTTCTTTGCCATAGTATGACCACTAGAATGAGTGCCAAAGATCCCATCATGCATGTCTTCCATAATCTCAGTTGCTTCCTTCTTATCCACACAACGAAGCAAAGTTGAATCATGATTGCGCTTGTACAAAATCCCATTACTCAAAAAGAACTTAGCAGAAAACCTTCTCAGGAACTTCCTATCTTTGACAGATGCCCCTTCAGGGAACTCCTGAGATTCAAGATATCTTTTCACTTCATAGAACCAAGGCTTCTCCTCTGCCCCTTTAGTGTCAATCTCATTGCAGTATGCAGGCTTTTCAAATCTATCAATAGTAATCTTGGGAGCTTCATCATCCCAGCTGATCTCAAACATAGATGCCATGGTGGCTAATGCATCTGCCAATTGATTCTCTCTCCGTGGAATATATCCAAAGGTAATCTCTTTGAAATGTGGGATCAAAGACAACACATGCTCTCTGTAAGGAATGAGATTATCATGCTTGGTATCCCAATCTCCTTTGATCTGACTTACTACCAGGGCTGAATCTCCATACACGTCAAGGAACTGAATCTTCATATCAATAGCAACTTTAATACCCAGGATACATGCCTCATACTCAGCCATGTTATTGGTACAATAGAAACAAAGTCTGGCAGTAATCGGGGTATGACAACCTTCAGGGGAACTAATCACAACACCAACACCATTACCAAGTGCATTGGAGGCACCATCAAAAACCATAGTCCATCGGGATCCTTGTTCAGGTCCGTCATATTGTCCAGGTTCTTTGGTAACAGTCATAATATCTTCATCAGGGAACTCAAAACTCATTGACTGGTAATCATCCACTTCTTGATGAGCCAAATGATCTGCTACAACACTTCCCTTAATGGCCTTCTGAGTAGTATACTGTATGTCATATTCTGTCAAGATCATTTGCCATCTTGCAATTCTTCCGGAGAGAGCAGGTTTCTCAAATATGTACTTGATTGGATCCATCTTCGAAATCAACAAGGTAGTATGGGTCAACATATACTGTCTTAGTCGGCGAGCAGCCCATGCCAAAGCGCAACAAGTTTTCTCGAGCAGTGAGTATCTTGTTTCACAGTCGGTAAACTTTTTGCTAAGGTAGTATATTGCCTGCTCTTTTCGACCAGACTCGTCATGTTGCCCCAACACACACCCCATTGAGTTGTCTAACACTGTTAAGTACATAATCAAGGGTCTTCTATCAACTGGTGGCATCAAAATTGGAGGTTCTAGCAGATATCTCTTGATTTCATCAAAGGCAGTCTGGCACTCATCATTCCATTCCATCACCTGATCTTTCTTCAACAACTTGAAGATTGGCTCACAGATGGTAGTTAACTGGGAAATAAATCTTGCAATGTAATTCAGTCGTCCCAAGAAACCTCTAACCTCCTTCTCAGTACGGGGAGCTGGCATCTCTCGTATAGCTTTCACTTTTGCAGGATCCACTTCAATACCTTTTCCACTGACAATGAAACCCAGGAGCTTTCCAGATCTAACTCCAAAAGTACACTTGTTTGGATTCAATCTCAACTTGTATTTCTTCAACCTCTCAAACAACTTGTGCAGATGATCAAGATGTTGCTCTTCATTCTGAGATCTGGCTATCATATCATCCACATATACCTCTATCTCATGATGAATCATATCATGAAACAAAGCCACCATAGCACGCTGATATGTTGCCCCTGCATTCTTCAAACCAAATGGCATCACCTTATAGCAAAAAGTGCCCCACTGTGTCACAAATGTTGTCTTCTCCATATCTTCAGGTGCCATCTTGATTTGATTGTAACCAGAGAAACCATCCATAAAAGAGAATACCTTATGCTGAGCAGTGTTGTCTACCAGAATATCAATATGAGGAAGTGGAAAGTCATCTTTAGGGCTAGCCTTGTTCAAATCTCTGTAGTCTACACACATACGTACTTTACCATCTTTCTTAGGAACTGGTACCACATTTGCAACCCACTGAGGATAAGAAGTCACTGCTAAGAACCCTGCATTGAACTGTTTCATTACCTCTGCCTTGATCTTTTCTGACATTTCAGGACGCATACGACGAACCTTCTGCTTTTTTGGACGACAATCTTCTTTCACTGGCAAACGGTGAACCACAATGTCTGTATCCAACCCTGGCATATCTTCATAAGACCAAGCAAAGATCTCCACATAGTCGCGTAACATCTGAATCAATCTGCTCTTGACACTGTCCTCTAAATCAGCCCCTATCTTGACCTCTTTTCTGTTTTCTTCAGTTCCCAGATTCACAACCTCGACTGACTCTTCATGTGGCTGTATAGCTTTCTCTTCTTGTTGTAACAACCTAGCAAGCTCTACAGGTATTTCACAATCGTCCTCATTTCCGTCTTCAGTTTGATAGATCGGATTCTCGAAATTATAATTGGCAATAGTAGAACTGTTATCAACAGGATCCAGAGTGGATGAGGATCTGCATTTTAGTGATGTGGGTGTGTGTAAGAACACATAGCTGATAAAGCAAAAATAAAATAAAAGAAAGATAAGGAACACAATATTTACGAAAACGAAACGTCCACTGATTTTATTGAATGAAGTATGCAAATGAAATGACAGCCCGTAACAAGCACACCATTATGCCCCGGGTAAGGCACATGGCTTGAAAGTTTTTATTGTAAAAGCAACAACACAGTAATAGTATTTACTCCTGACTAAAGGAGATAGGGATAACATCTTCAGCTTTCCAATTATTGAGCCCAGCACCCACAGTAGGAAAAATCCAAGCATCCAAGTTGTAGTCGTCATCATAGTCTCCCACAACATTGATCTGATCTTTCATAACCCCTTGATTAGTGATATGAACAGCACGAGCACAACGAACAGCCTTCTGGGACTCTGCAGTGAAACCCAAACCAAACTTGTCAGACTTGTATGGGATATCAGGAAGCTGACCCCAAATAGTACAACCACCTTCATCCACCACAGCTCTAGCATCATTGAGGGAGGCCATTGCCATTGTTGGAGGTTTTCTGGTGACCACAGGAACTTTCTTCACAACAGGAGGAGCTACATGATCATTAACAACCCAGGGAACCACTTCAAATGTCTGACATGGAGTTTCAATGTATTCACCTTCCACTTCCAGATACTTGAAAGTGTTTACATGGCTGACAAAGTATTCTTCTTCTCCATAGACAGTAACAACTTTTCCATTCACCGGATATTTCAACTTTTGGTGTAATGTAGAGGTTACAGCACCTGCCCCATGGATCCAGGGACGACCAAGCAGACAAGAGTACGAAGGACGAATATCCATCACATAAAATGTAGCAGTAAACACCTGAGAGCCAACTTTGATTGGAAGATCAATTTCCCCATGCACTACTCTTCTAGAACCATCAAAAGCCTTTACCACAATATTACTGGGCTTCAGCACAGCATCTTCAGGACTCAACTTATTCAGGACTTCCTTGGGCAACACATTCAGAGAGGAACCATTGTCTATCAACACATGTGACAGGGTAGTGCCCCTGCATTCAATTGAAACATGCAAGGCCCTGTTATGATCCCTCTTGGCAGGGGTTAAATCAGCATCAGAAAACCCTAACCCATTGTCATATGTCAGGTGGGCAACACAGTTCTCAAATTGGTCAACAGAAATTGCACTGGGTACATGAGCAGTCTTCAGAAACTTGATCAAGGACTTTGCATGAGCCTCAGAACATAACAACAAGGACAACATAGAAATCTTTGAGGGAGTATGCCCCAACTGATCCACAATGTCATAATCACTCTTGCGAATGATTTTTAATACTTCTTCCATCTGCTTAGAGAGGTCATCAGCAGCTGGCACATCAGTAGATACAGGCTCAATAACAGGACCTTTGCCCCGAGCATCAGTGGTGGAAGTAGCAGCAGGAGTAACTGCATTCTTAGAAGCAACTGGAGGAGAGAAGACTCTTCCACTACGAGTGATTTTGCTAGATCCAGCAATATTATCAATGTCAACAGGCACATCAGGTAAAGGCTCCTGCTTAACACCATGGATGTAAACATCAGACCCATAGTGCCAAGGCACAGCTTTGTCAGACGTATATGGAATAGGACCAGGAGTAGTAATGATCAGAGGAGCCACTCTGGCTTCAGCAACAACTTTCACAGTACCTTCAGCAGTAATCTTGATTGGGCCCTGATGAGTGATTTTAACAGGTCTTTTTGAAGTGATTCTTACCGGTACTTTGTCAACCATATCAACCTCTTCAATCTTCCTACCTTGAGTCAGATGATCCACCATACTTTCTACAGACGACGGCCTTCTTTCAAACACTATAGTATACTTATCCATGAGACGTTGAATTCCATCTCTCAATATGAAGCAACTATCTGGCTTATAGGTACAATACAAACAATCTTCACGACAACCCGGAAAGATCCCAGCTTGTACTAACCTCTTTTTGATAACAGACAATGGTGTGGTCAACTCCATAACTGAATAGACATGTAGATCTTCATCAATGGCATTGACAGTTTTCTCGTGATTCGGCATTGGAGCAGTAATCACATTTGGAGTACTTGGAGGATCAAACTCAATTTCTCCAGCATCAATCATATCTTGAATTTTGTTCTTCAAGATCCAGCAGTTATTAGTATCATGACCCTGGCAGTTTGAATGATATGCACATCGTGCATTGGGATTGTACCTGGGTGAGGTAACATTAGGATTCTGAGGAGCCTCTTTCAAAGTAATAAGTTCAGCCTTCAACAAATGTTGCAATGCCTGAGCCATTGACATGTTGATCTTCGTGAACTGCCTTCTAGCCCTCTGTTGGTTACCCTGTGGCTGTTCTGTTGTTGCAGGAGTTGGATTTGAGATGTGAACTGCACTAACAGTCTGATGCCTTCTATTACGATCAGGCTGACCATAAACAGCATTGGATTCTTTCTTCCCAGTGGGAGGCTTCTTTGCAGCACCTGAGGAAGAAGCACCCACATGGATCTTGCCATTCTTTATACCATTCTCTACTCGTTCTCCTGTCATGATCAACTCAGTGAAGCCAGATGATGAGCTTCCAATGAGATGACTGTAAAACGGACCATTCAGCGTACACATGAACATATCAACCAGCTCCCTATCAGTCAAAGGGGGTTGAACTCTTCCAGCTAGATCTCTCCACTTCTGAGCATACTCTTTGAAACTTTCTTTGGCACCCATAGACATGCTCTGAAGCTGCATGCGAGTGGGGGCTAAGTCAGCATTGTATTGGTACTGCTTATAGAAAGCTTCAGCAAGATCATTCCAATCTCTGATGTTGACACTCTCCAACTGATAATACCATTCCAACTGAGCTCCAGATAAACTCTCTTGAAAGAAATGGATCCACAACTTCTTATCAGCAGTGTGGGGTTGAATTCTTCTAACATAAGACCTCAGATGCAGTTTGGGACAAGAGACCCCATCATAGACAACAAATGTAGGAACTTTGAACCCAATGGGTATGACTACCCCAGATATCAAACTCAAATCCTCAAAATCCAGCCCAGATGATTTCTGCAACTCCATAGCATCCATTCTATCCACCAGCATCTTGAATTTGTCTTCATTAGGCTCATGATAGTAATTAGCCTCAGAATCAGAGTCCCCCATTGTATGGTGGGGACTGCCTACCTCTTGCTCAGACTCTTCAGATTCATAGTCTTCAGCTGGTTCTTTGGTCTTGGCCAGACCTTTGAACCTTCTTCCCATATTGATCAAACCAGCAGACCTTCTAGTCTTCTTAGTCTTCTTGGCCAGCAGTGCCTTCAATTCATCCTGCCCCTTGGACAGGTTCAAGATCAGCTCTTGGAACTGTGCATTTTGTGCCTGGAGATCCTTAACTGATTGTTCAAGAGCCATTGCTGAAATAAACAGCGAGAAGATGAGAAACCTGTGCGCAATTATAAACCTGTGATGCAATGAAATGATATGGGAATGCATATGCAATGTTTTCAAGGACCGCAGGATTTAAATTTGCTTAGACAAACAAGAAGGTAAACTTTTATTAGTAATAAATTTGTTTTGCCTTTTAGGCTTACAAAAAATGAAATGAAATAAGTACAAAAGATGGGGTTTTAAGTCTCCCAAGGACGTTTCCTCTTTGTGTTGAGGTATGAGTTGAGGTTCCGTTCCTCGTGAAGTTGCTTTGTTAGTTCCAGGATTCTTTCTTGGCTTGCTTTGTAATGAGCCTCGAAAGTATCCCTTTGCTCCTTAAGTTGGATCCATGATCTCTGCAAGTCTTCCATATCAGTGGGCATGTCTGGGTGAAGGATGGTATAAGCAATGTCTCCTTCAGCAACAGGTTCCATGGTAACTGGTAGGACGGCAGGATATGGCATCATGAGAGTCTGAGCACGAGATCGTACCCATCTGAGATAAGCTTCCATAGAAATAGTATACTTAGGCTCTAGTGTCTTGCTGTCAACCCTGTTTACCTTTCCCCAAGCTCGTATGAATCTCTGACGGTAACCATGAAGATCGTTGTCGTAATCAAACACAATGCCTTGAATCAACATGTCATGTGGACCATCACTCCGAGCGTAACCAAACTGTCGTAAAGCTAGAGAGGGGTTGTAGGTGATGCCTCCTCTTATGCCTAGTAGTGGCACATTAGGAAACTCCCCACAACGGTCAATGATGGTGACATTCTCCATAGATCTGGAGCACCAATGGATATCTGAGTGAGAAAGTGACATGATCCTCTTGGACCATCTGAACCCTTGCTCATTCTTCATTACTGAGCGAGGAAGGTGAGAAATAAACCACCTAGAAAGCAAAGGTATGCAACACATAAAAGTTCCTCTTGCCCTTGTAGTACGGGTGTGAAGAGAATGTAGGATATCTCCAAGCAATGTAGGCACTGGATTGTGACTCAGGAAAATGTTGATGGCATGAACATCTATGAACTGATCTGGATTGGGGAACAATACTAAGCCATATATCAGCAAGGCTAAGATCTCCTCAAAAGCATCATAGCTCATAGCCTTCAAGAACATTTGAGCTTTATCCATTAATACCTTGGCAAGAATACCCTTGACTCCGCTTCTCGTTTCTAGAACAATGTCAGACTTCTTCAGATGTAGAGCTGCAGCAATAACCTCTGGTTTAAGTTCTTTCTCCAAACCTGTGAAGGGTCTTTGATCAAGAACAGGTATACCCAGAAGTTTAGAGAACTCCTCCATGGTTGGAACCAGCTGATAATCAGGGAATGTAAAGCAATGGTGCTTAGGGTCAAAGAACTGAAACAGGACACTCATCATGTCTTCATTGAACCCTGAAGTGACTAGATCCAATAGGTGACCATGTCTCTTGATGAACTGGGAGTGATCAGACACTTGAGAAACCAACTCTTTAAGCTTGGGAGGTATCCCCACAAAGTTGATCCTGATGGTGTTTCTACGAGCAGAAGCCATGACCTACAACAAAGAACAAAGATAAATCCCTTGGTCCTTGAAATGGTTAGTGAAAATGCTATGCTTATGATGCATGATGATGTCATGGTGTTATGCTCAATCACAAACATGTGGCACACACAAACAAGTCACACAATAGCCTTAGGTTTAGAGGCTTGCATGAGGTTTAAAGGTAAGTACCCTCCCCTGAAGTTTAGTTGGTTCATCCTGTCCTACTAAAGTAACCAGGTTCTAAGGGATCTCAATATCATTGATCCTTCACAAGGGTGGTTGATCAGAAGGCAACTTACTTGCCAACCAAAACCCTCCAAGTTTAAGATCTCAATGAGTGTAGTATCGAGTGTCAACCAACTTCAGTCTGCACCAAAGCCGGTTACCTCACTACTTTCTAAAGGCCAAGATGAGTTAACTAGGGTTCTAAAAGTTAGTTAGTGCATTGACAACATATGGCAGCCTCATATTATCCTCAACTTGACTTAAGGAACATAAGCACCAACCAAGAAGTCACACTAACTATGGCCACCAGATCAACCGTATCGATATACGTCGTACAGTTTCCTTGGTCTATTGCCATTTACCTATGGTACACTAGATCCGGGTTAGGACCTTTCACACATAAGAGCACCCCAACAAGTAATATAAAGCAAACAAGGCAAACAATTTAAAGTGATCTAATTCCTAAGGGTACCCCTCTTTAATTTAAATCCCCAGCAGAGTCGCCAGTTCTGTAACACGGTGGGAGAACTGACTTTTAGTTATGTTGCGGATAGCAAGAGTCGCCACCGACTTTTATTTTATCCAAAGGAAAGGCATAAAAGAACAGGAAAGACCTTAAGAGATATTTTTGGGTCCGGGGGGTAGGTTATGTAAAGGGAAGGTGTTAGCACCCTTTACATCCATGGTTATCCATGGGCTCTTAGTTACTTAGCTCACTTTTGAATTGTTTTTGAAAGTGTAGTGTGTGAATAGAAAAATTTTCATAATAGTTAATAATGATCCATGTACGGATGCGTAAAAACTTGTTTTTTGAAAATTTGTTTGAAATTGTGGAAAGTTTGAAAAGTTTTGAATGAAGTGAGCAAGTACATAAGAGGAACCTACCCTAAAGTTTTAAGTCTTTCTTGTTCTTTATCCTTTAATTGGTAAGACTATCCCTACTATTAAGGAGTAGGTAGTCATCACCTTGGATGTATGGGACATGAGAGGGACATCTGTTGATGAAGGCAACTGTGGGGTGTATTAAGCATATATGAGGGACTATCATCATTATTCGAAAAGGGACTTGATCTTTAAAGGCAACCATTAGGGACTTGATGATTTTTTCTTTTAAGGGACTTGCTTTATACACCCCACTTGACCTTATGAATTAGGCAACTGGAGGGATAACCTTAGGAACGTGAGATGACGATTAAAAATCGACTTACGTGTGTGAGTATTCAATGTTATTTATCTTTAATTAAAATGATCTAAGTTCAAATTTTAAATAGAATACATATTTGCACTCCCTAAATTACTAACCATAGCAAAAAAATTAAATAAATTCAATATTTACAAAATTTACACCCAGGAGCAATTACATAATTATAATAATAATCAAATTAAATATAAATAGCAAAATATAAAGCAAAATATAAATAATAAGCAACAATAAATAAGCAATAATAAATAAATAGGGGTTAGTAATAATAAAAAAAAATTAAATAAAGGTTAGTAACATTATAATAAGCAAAGGTTAGTAATAATATGGTTAATAATCAAAATAAATTGAATTAACAAAAATATAATAAGAACAAAATTAAAATAATAAATAAAAAAAAAGGTTAGATTATAAGCAATTATTTAATAATATGAAAGAATATGGACCATTAAATAACTATAATAATATTTTAATTTATATACAAATTATTAATTTATTTTTTAGACATATTATAACAAAAAGAAAAGTTTGATTATATTTATATTTACTAAAATTAATTATACTCAATAAATATGTACAAAAATTATGAAATAAAAATTAGGTTTTTTATAAGTTATTAGAAAATAAATTAGAGTTTTGTTAGAAAATATTTTTTAGGGTTTTTAATTTAATTATACAAAATTATTTAATTAGCATGCATATATTATATTTACATATATAATAAAGAAAGTAATTTTTGACTTTAGAAAAATAAATAAAAGGTTTAGAATTTTAGAAAATAAAAGAAAACTATTTTAGATACTTGAACATATATATACATAATTTATTTTTTATTAAGAATATGAAGCAATTTAACTAATTAATTAAAGAAAATAGAAGAAAAAAATGGTAAAAATAAGAACTTACCTTGGCTGGGTTTGAACCCAGGATGCCCTATTTACCAGCAACAAAACCTTCCACCAGGCTAGCCCACACGCAGGCAACAATGAAAGAGGTTTAATTTGTTTTGTGCTTTGACTGAAAAAACCAAGAAAAATTAAGAAGCAAAAAAGGCCTGGGGTGGTGTTGAACCCAGGACCTTTGATCATTCACACGCACGCTTATCCGCCTGGCTGGGAGAGCCCTTCTGGTAATATGGTGATAACAAAACATAATATATTAAATCTCCTTGTTATCCTGAAAAATAGAGAAAAAATAGTGGTACAAGCCAGATTCGAACTCATGCCATCACCCAACACACCTATCAGCCTTACCACTGAGACACAAGCGCGCGTGTGACAAACAAACCAACAATAATACATAAAATATTTTCCTTAATATTTGAATTTTCAAACGCGCGGGAGGAGGTCTTCTTCTTCCTTGTACCTGCGTTTTTACCTACGAAATTAGCCACGAATTTTCCTGCGAATTTTGCTACATGTTCTTCATGGTTCAAACCTGCGAAATCGAAACACTCACAAAACAGCATCAATTCATTAAATTAGTTAATGTTTTATGATCCTTGTGATTCATAGAACATTCCTATGTTCTTAGAATTCGTTTAAGTTCATTGAATCATCAAACCCTAATTTCAAGAGTGAAACCCTAACAATGGCCGTTTGTCCATTAGGCTATGAAACTTCAAGTTTCTTGTCCAGAATCGTGCTAGGCATCAAGATAAACACATATTAGTCATCAAAAACAATTTATAATGCATATGTTATCGAATTCGAAAAAATTAAATTCAAGACAAAGTTTGATTCGGGTAGAGCAATATGAGATGGTATTGATGCATATGATTGATGGTTTATGATCAGTGATGTCTAGTGAAGCTTGCCATGTCCTTCTTTTACCTTCTAATGCTCTGAAACTCCAAATCCGAATGTGAATTTTTGGAGGATTTTTGAGGTTTGGAACTTACACTTTGAGGCTGCAAAATCGTGAATGAGTGATAGGGTTATGTTCAGCACTTATATGTGATTGAATCTAGGTCAAAAACTTGATTGATTGTGTACAAGATTTGATCCAAAAAGATTCACAATGATAAGCTTTGAATTTTCAATATTTTTGCATCAATGCTTTCTATTTCAAGCCATTCCATATAATTCTTGTATCAACTTGTTCCATGCTGATTTTATGACCTTCTAGAATCAATAATAAAATTAAATCTTCATATTTAATATTTTATTTAAATTTAAAATGATTTTAAGTATAAAAAATCATAATAAATTAATTAAATAAAATAAAAATTATGAAAATAATATGGAAATTTCGTACATGATGTTGTTGTATGGGTTGGGTCATAATTTGGCAAGCCCATTTGGAAAGAATTGTTTTTAGACCTCCATTTTCATTATAAACCATCACAAAATTTCCCAACTTTGCAAGGGCATATCTCCCTCAATTTTAAAGGTATGAGGGTGTTCTTGGACATTTTGGAAAGCTTGAAGAGTACTCTAAACAACCCCATTGGTTTCAGGTCCATATCATTTACCAATCTCAAGTTATGCCCTTTTGAAGTTGTTGACTTTTTGTTGACTTTTGAAATGACCTATAATGTCTTAGCTCATATCTTCCAAATGAAGCATTTTTGGGCTTGACTTTCAAGATCAAAGTTGTAGAGAATTCAATTTCCTTCAAAATGAGATTTGAGTGGAGACTTGGTGATGAAGTATATGAAAGTTATGGCTGGTCAAAGTTCAATTGACTTTTACTGAGAAAACCCTAATTTAGAAACTCCTGATTCTTGATGATCTGGAATCTCCTTGATGAATCATGATCAACCCTTGATCAAATGATGAATTTTACTTCATATAATTTATGTTGGCAAAAAATCATGAAGTTTGACTTTGGTTTGACCACAGTTGACTCCAGTTTGACTTTTTAACTGCATTGACTGATTTTGACTTATCTGATCATCTGACTGAGCAAACTTTTGAGAAAAGTCTTGAAACTTGTCATGGGGGTTCTTACACACATATAAGATGTTATGAAGCTCACTTGAAGTCTTGGAAATCCATTTAGCCTGATTAAAGTCAAAACCCTAGTTTTGGATGCACTGCTTAGGAGGTGCATTGTTTGAGGGAATTGTCAACTCTTTTGACCAATTGTGAACTTTGTGAACCTTGTGAACCATCATAAAATGTCTTGTGATACTCATGGAAGGTATTGTGAAGCTTTTGAACCTTAGTGAACCTCATAAAGTGACTTTGTAGTCCTCATGAACCTCATGAAAGGTTTTGTGAACATTGTGAATCTTGTGAACCTTGTGAACCTTCAAGAAGTAACTTGTAGACTTCATGAACCTCATGAAAGGTTTTGTAAATGTGGAGAAGCTTGTGAACCTTGTGAACCTTCAAGAAGTGACTTGTAGACTTCATGAACCTCAAGAAAGGTATTGAAAAGTATTGTGGGACTTGTGAACCTTGTGAACCTTCAAGAAGTAACTTGTAGACTTCATGAACCTCATGAAAGGTCTTGTAAATGTTGAGAAGCTTATGAACCTTGTGAACCTTCAAGAAGTGACTTGTAGACTTCATGAACCTCATGAAAGGTCTTGTAAATGTAGAGAAACTTGTGAACCTTGTGAACCTCCATAAAGTAACTTGTAGACTTCATGAACCTCATGAAAGGGATTGAAAGCATTGGGAAGCTTGTGAACCTTGTGAACCTTCAAGAAGTAACTTGTAGACTTCATGAACCTCATGAAAGGTTATATAAGCATTGTGACTCTTGTGAACCTTGTGAACCTTCTTAGCACACAAAGTCTTGTATTGTGAGGGCAAATTTTGGGGTGCAACAGTGCTACGTGTACGTCCCCGTATCGTTGGCACTTGTCGCACCTTTTCACGTGCTCCTTTGCGTCGTGTTGGAGTGTGGGCCAATAGTATCCTGCTCGAAGAATTTTTCGGGCCAACGACCGTCCGCCTGGATGTTGCGCATTAATTCCTTCATGGACTTCTCTCAGCACGTGCGGGATGTTCTCTTCTTCTACGCACCTGAGGAGGGGTGTAGAGAATCCTCGACGATACATACATCTACCCACTAGAGAATATGAGCATGATCTTCGTCGTATTGTGCTGGCCATTTTTGGGTCGGTCGGTAACTCTCCTTTAGTTAGGTAGTTAAATACTGGGGTCATCCAGCAGTTCGTGTCGCCCACGAGATTAACGTCTAGGTGGATTGATGATTGCCCAATGCTTGGTCGGGGAAGCATTTTATGTATGAAGGATTTGTTGTTTCCCTTCCTTTTAGTGCTTGCCAACCTGGAAAGGATGTCGGCCCGGGTATTGTTCTCTCGCGGGACGTGTTTGACTTCCACGCTTCTGAATCGCTTTAGTTCACCTTTTACGAGGGCCAGGTATTCGGCCATGTTATCGTTTTTGGCTTGAAAGTCTCCTCGGACTTGGCTAGCGACCAGCTGAGAATTCGTGCAGATTGTGATTTCTTCTACCTCCAAGTCGGTCGCGAGCTGTATGCCTGCTAAGAAGGCCTCGTACTCCGCCTGGTTGTTGGAAGTGGGAAAAGATAAGGTTAAGGATACTTCGATGATGTTCCCTTCCTCGTTCTCCAGGATAACCCCAGCTCCGCTACCCACTGAGCCGGATGCCCCGTCCACGAAAATAGTCCACCTGGAGGAAGCTTTTGGCTCTTGCTCGGTGAAAGTGAGTTCTGCTACGAAGTCGGCCAGTGCTTGAGCTTTGAGAGCTTATCTTCCCTTGAATTTGATGTCGAATTCGGATAGTTCCAACGACCATTTTAACATTCGTCCGGCCATGTCTGGTCGACCGAGTAATTGTCTTATGGGTTGATCGGTTCTTACGATGATGGTGTGGGCCAAGAAGTAATGGCGTAGCCTTCTGGCTGCGAAAAGGAGGGCCAGGGCTACCTTTTCCACCTGGAGATACCGAATTTCCGGGCCATGGAGTGCTTTGCTCGTAAAGTAAACAGGCTTCTGCCCCTCGGGTAAGTCGAGTACGAGGGCCGCGCTCACTGCTTCGTTTGCAACGGCAAGGTAGAGATAAAGTATCTCTCCTTCCTCAGGTCTGGATAAAACTGGGGGTTCACTTAGTGCCCTCTTTAGGTGGGACAATGCTAGCTTGCACTCCTCCGTCCATTCAAAAGTTGCCTCTTTGCGGAGGAGCTTGTAAAAGGGGAGAGCGTGTTGAGCGGGTTTTGCTACGAACCGAGTGAGGGAGGTGAGGACCCCATTTAGTGATTGTATAGATTTTTTAGAAGTAGGAGTTGGGAGTTCTGAGAATGCCTGGAATTTGTCGGGGTTGGCTTCGATGCCTCGTTCGGTCAGATAAAATCCGAGGAACTTCCCTGCTCGGACACCAAATGTGCATTTCTCGGGATTGAAACGCATCTTGCATTTTCGTGCCTGATCGAACACTTTTCGTAAATGGGACGCGTGGTCCGTCTCTTGTTGAGATTTGACGATCATGTCGTCCATATATACTTCGAGCATGTCCCCGATTTCTGCCCGGAATACCTTATTCATCATGCGGTGATATGTCGCGCCTGCGTTTTTCAGGCCGAAGGCATGACGTTATAATAGTAGTTGCCTGATTCGGTCATGAAGGCCGTGTATTTTTTGTCGGACACGGCCATGGGTATTTGATTATACCCTGAGTATGCGTCCATGAAGGACAATAGTTTGAAGTCGGACGAATTGTCGACCAACTTATCAATGTTAGGTAAAGGGTATGCGTCTTTCGGCCATGCCCGGTTGAGATCAGTATAATCAACACACATTCTCTACTTTCCATTAGATTTTTTCACAAGTACAACATTTGAGAGCCATGTCGTGTACCTGGCCTCGGTTACAAATTTTGCCTCTGGGAGGTCTTTAACAGTAGATTCAATTGCTTCAATTTTTTTGGACGACTGCTTCCTCCTGCACTGGGCGACCGCTTTGTGTGTTGGGTCGATGGATAGGTGATGGCAGGCTGTCTCGGGGTCGAGTCCCGGCATTTCTGCGGCGCTCCAGGCAAACAGATCTGCGTTCCCTTTGAGGCAAGCTTCCAACTGTCGTTTTGCCAAGTCGGGCATATGTGCCCCGATTTTAACGCACCGGGTTGGGTCATCTCCCAGGGGAATCAGCTCGAACTCTCTGTACGGGACTGGTCGAGATAGTGAATCTGTTAGCTTTTGGACGCCCTCGTTGTCGTCTGAGAACCTGCAGTCCAGGTCAATCGATTCTACCTGAGGGAAGGCCCTGGGTGTTTGTGGAACATTTGTTGAATTCAATGCTGAAGGGGTTGGTTGGTACGATATTGAGCTAAGACCTTTAGATGCTGCTTCGAAACACCGACGAGCAGCATCAACGTCCCCGTGCAGTGTGGCAACCTTGCCCGAAGTAGTGTAGTACTTCATCTTCAGGTGGACGGTGGACGGCACATCGATTAGCTCGACCAATGTTGGTCGTCCCATAATGCACTGGTACAGCGACAGGCAGTCCACGACTAGGAACTGGACTCAGACCGTCCTGGATGTCTCAGTTGCTCCGAAGGTGACAAACAGATCGACGTAGCCCCATGGTCGGGAGACCGCCCCGTTGAAACCTTGCAAGTCTGATCCGACGTACGGCGTCAAGTGCGTCTCGTTCAACTGGAGTGTTGAAAACAGCTGGGAGTACATAATGTCGCAGGAACTGCCTTGGTCCACCAAGATTCTTCTCACATCAAAATTCGCCATACGCGCCCGGATGAGTAACGGGATGCTGGCGTTTGGCGCCCCTCCCAGGAGTTCTTCTCGGTAAAAGGCAAGGGGTACCAAGCCCTCTCTTGGTGGGTCCAGGGTTGCGTTTTGAGCGGGCCCCTTCGCAATCAGTTGGTCGAATTTCCGTTTTACGGATCCGGCCGTGATTTTGTTGAACCCTCCTCCTGAGATGACCATTGCGGAGGGAAAGGTTTCCCATGGACTATGGGAGCAAAGGTATCCCGGGCTCCCGGTGTGATCGGGTAGGAAGAAATCTTCTGGGCGATAGATGCTCAAGGCAACCTGCATGTTCGCATCTGCAGGAACGGGTACAGCCTCCTCGACCTTTTGAGTCTCCTGTGCTTCTTGTCGAGGAGTGTCTCTGGATTTGGTGAATTATTTAAGGTGTCCGTCCTTGATAAGAATTTCGATTGCGTCCTTGAGATGGATGCAGTCTTCTGTGTTGTGGCCATGACTTTTGTGGAATCTGCAATATTTTGTTTTGTCTGTGCCCGGTTTGCTGGGCTGCTGCCTCGGAAAGCATACCCCTGCTTGTCGGAACTCTGAGTTGGCACACTCTGATAAGTTTTTTTCTCTGGAAGCCAGGAGCGGAGTATATTCGTGGAACCGGCCGACGGGTCCTCTGTGCTCCCGCGGTTCACGGGAGCGATCGTCCTTTCTTTTGTCTCCTCCCCGACGAGATGTCGAGGGTTCATCGACTCGGTGGGGCTTTGCATCTTCGCAACGTCGAGCGTCTCTTACGGAGCTGGCTGCCTGCTTTTCCTCATACTGGATATAAGCCTGGGCTTTCAGCAAGAACGCGTCGAGGGTGGCAGGGGTCTCGATACCGACTGCCCGGTGAAAATCGGTTGACGGGCGCAGTCCTCGTTCCAACAAATACTTCTTCATATCGTCGGTTGTGGACACCTGGACTGCCTCTTTGTTGAACCTTTCGATGTAAGTTCGCAAAGGTTCGTCTTTCCCTTGGATGATCGCTTCGAGCAAAGCTTCTGTCTTTGGGTGCTGCCTTGAGGCGGTGAAGTGCCTGGAGAACGTGCGTCCAAGTTGTTTCCAGGAAGTGATGGATTCAGCCTCAAGGCTCTTATACCACGTCATCGCTCCTTTCCTCAGTGTCGTAGGAAAGAGGCGACATTTGATCGCTCCTCGTACTCCTCGGTAGTCGAGCAACGCATCGATATTCTCGATATGCTCGTCCAGATCTGTGGTTCCGTCGTACGAGCCTAGCGGTGGGGGTTTCTCCAAACTCCTTGGAAGTTTAGCCGCCATGATTTCTGATGAGAGGGGACCCCGAGCGTCCTCGTCCTCGCTGGAGTTGAATGAATGGGACTTGTGAGTGCGCTTCTTTGTTCGCCGAGGAGATGCAGATCTTGATTTGCTTCTTTTTGACTTTCTTGGAGGGGAAGATCGCGGAGGGGACTGACGAGGTCGTTTGTCGCCAGTGGATTCGTCAACGTGTCCCTTCCTCTTTCTCTTGGGAGGAGAGGGACTGCGCCTTCTCTGGTGTCTCGCGGGAGACAGGGGTCGACAGTAGTTGTCTTCGAGACGGGCGATTTTCTCGCCATGGGCGAGGAGCAGCAGATTTGTCTGATTCAGGATTTCGGCCAGGGCGGCGAAGTCAGATCCTGAAGGAGTCGAGGGAAAGAGGGCTTCCGGGAGACTCTCCAAAGGTTGATCGCGGTCGGAAGAAGGCGATGTTGTCTTCCCGTCCGGGTGATCTTGCACGGTTTCTTCGTGCGGAGGGTGATGAATGTTGCTCTCACGTTGCGTGAGGATCATGCCGTTGTTTGATTGGTTGTCCTGATTGTCTCGAGCAGCCATGTATCTTGGTAAAAACTTTGGTTCTTGAAGATTTTGAGAGAGAGAAGAACGGGGAAATCAGCTTCCCACAGACGGCGCCACCTGATTGTATCTGGAGATCAGGATCCGATATGGCTGGCTTCGAGCATTGTTGAAAGACGGTTGGTGATGAAATGAGGGGGTGTACCTGCAAGGCACTCCGATGCTAAAGTAAGTAACCAAGAAAAGAGTGGGCAAGTACAAGAATTAAGGTCAGAGAATTGAACACCTGACCCTCCCAAATGAGAGGGTTTATATAGGGGGCTAAGTGGAAGATTATTGGTCCATATCGTTGGGCGCGGATTTAGGAATCCGTAAAAATAGGTAACGGTCAAAACTAGCCGTTGGAGGGCTTTGTCTTGGTCGGTACGCTCTTGGTCGACATAGACCACTCTTCTTGATTCTGCTCGACGTCGAGCGCTTCTGCCAAGTTGGTTTGCTTGGCCCAATTATGGAAATTGGGCCAGTCCAGAACAGTTATCAACTGTTGATTTTAACGATCTCAAGATGTTACCAACCATATAGTGCTCAATGATTGTTTCTCCATAAGCTTTCACTTGGTTCACTAAACTTGTGATTCTTGTAATAAATTCATAAATGGTTTCCTTCTCATCCTTTTGTGAGTTTGTAACCTCACCACCTTTGCCTTATAAGCTCTTGCATAACTTTTCTCCAAGTTTTTCCAAGTTTCCTTTGAGGATGTGCAATCACCAGCCTTCTCAAAGTTATCAGCATCAACACATTGATATATTATGTACAAAGCATCAAAATATTTTGTATTCTCTTCCTTATGTATATTCCTTTATGAAACCATTGCACCTTCTACAAGTGAATTAACATCATTCTTGATCACTTCAAGAACATCTTCATAACCATACACCACCTTCACCTATTTTCACCACTAGTCATAATTATTCGCATCAAGAATTAGGATATTTACAGGGATACGTTAATTAGTCATGGAAAACATTTTTACGCACTAGGTGTTCGATTAAAGAACCAAAATTTGATGTTAAGTGTTAGGGAAAGGCCAATCACAAGATAAAACGATTAACTAATGAATAATGGAGAGAGTGAGAGAATTGAGGTGAAAAATGGATTGTTATTTCATTAATGACCCAACATGGATATATATATATATATATATATATATATATATATATATATATATATATATATATATATATGATTGAATTAAACAATCATATTAAATAAATTAAAAACTAAAGTAAATGGTCACTTATCTTTCCTAAAATATAAGCTAGTTATAAGACCGTTTGATTTATTCATATTAACGGTTGAGATCTGGTGTTAGACTTTTAGAATTACACATGGTGTCAACGGATCCTGACTTATATATATATATATATATATATATATATATATATATATATATATATATATATATATATATATATATATATATATATATATATATATATATATATATATATATATATATATATATATATATTAACCAACTAATATGAAAAACAAGCTTCCTAGACATATAATCGATTATAGTATGCTACTGTCTCAAAAATCTGAAAAATAGAGGGGTGGTAATCGGATACATCCTAAGTGTAATTGATTACATATAGATTTTGATTGATTCTGAATCTTATTAAAGGTGTGGTAGTCGATTACACCATGAGTGTAATCAATTACACTAACTTGAATTATAAAATTTTCGTAGTAGTTAAATAAATTTAATCATTGTTTAATCATTTAAATCTAATATAATTATATGTCTGTCATTACATTTATTCAATACAAGAGACACATATTTTAAATTGTTATAATACTATAACACCTTGATAAAAAAAAGGTAAATTAGGTACCCATGATAAGTAATTGGGTACTGGTACCTTTAGTGTAAATTGTGAGAATATTTTAATTTATTTTAAAATAAAATAATACAATTAAATGACATGGCATTGAATCATAACTTTTGATTGGTTAAAGGTACCGGTACCTAACTAAATTAAAGGGTACCAGAGTGTTCACCTAAAAAAAACCTATATCTTCAACTACATAAAAAAATTGAGCCTTTAGCAGCTTTATACGACCCTCTTGTAGTCCAAGAAATTTACCATGAATTGGGAGTAGCAGCTACCTTGACCGCATATGTATAGTTTCCTTTCTTTTCCTTCTACTCCTCCCCATTTTCCTCCATTTCTTCTTCCTTAATTCATTTTATAATCATTATTACCATGTTGATATGCATAGTTCTTATACCATGATATGGTATTCTTTGTCCTTATGTTATTTCCTTCCCAAGTTCCCTAATTTATGTTCCCACTATTTCTTGCTTGATACTTGTCATACAAGTCACCACCACAATACTCCTTTGGAATTCATCTTTGAGAATCATTATGTTGGGATACTTCATAAACATTATTGCATCCTAATCTACACCATCAATGTACATGTTGGGATCAGGCAATGGAATTTTGCAGGGAAAGTTATTGCTTTTAGCCTAAAACATGAATTTTGCATTGTCTAATGCCTCTTTGACTGCATAATCTTCCCGGTTCATCACATTGGAATGCATATACATATACCTCTTGCCGTCTATTAACTTCCCCATAAAATTGATCTAAAAGAAGTACAAAAACTTCTTTTCCTACAAAGTAACTGCTTGAAACCTATTATCTGTGAACCAAAAGAACTGAAAAGAATCAAAAGAAAGAACAAAACCAAATGAAAGAAAGGGAAAACAAAAATACGCTTTACCCTAAGGGGGTCTTTCATTATAAGTTGTGGACCTGAAATGACTTACTTGGATTTTCCTTCAATTAGCCATTTGAACAAGTAGAAGAGAACACATTGATTATATGAGATTGACACAAATGATATATGAGGGTAAATTGACATTTGCTTTATGACAACCATAGTTAGTTGTTTTGTTGCAATTTTCTTTATAATCAAATAAAAAATCTAGAAGGTGAAATTCCTATTTTGCAATTTATGTTCCGTTATGCATATGAGGTATTCATTGGATCTTTCTCTATCAGGATTTATATCTGCTTTATGCCATGTAATTCACTTAAATATTAACACTTATTTTTATTTTTTCTTCTTCCTCTCTACATCTAGCATCCCTAAAATAAAAATCATTCAATTTGGTCTAACATTATGTTTATGGATAAATTTATTTCTTTTTTCACTTCCACATAACAACAGATTAAAGTTTGTGATACTTGTGGCGACGTGGGGAAGGAAAACTTACTTGTTTGTTGTAAAAAGTGCATTGAATGTCCACATCATGTATAAATATTTTATTCTTTTGTATCTTCTACAATTTACTTGCAATATGCATGTCTACAAAGTTTTTTTTTATGTTTTAATTTTCATGGAAGTAAAGTTGGTATGTTCACCTTCTAGATTTTTATGAATGAGAAATAGAACATACCATCTTTACATTCATGTAAATAAAAGCATAATACTAAAACAAATTGTAGACATGCAGATTGCAAGAAAATTGTAGAAGATGCAAAAGAATAAAATATTTACATGTGTTGTGTACCTTTAATTCACTTTATACAACAAACAAGGAAGTCTTCCTTCCGCACATCGCCACACATATCACAAAATTTAATTTGTTATCATGTGGAAGTGAAGAGAGAAATAAATTTATCCATAACCATAATATTAGATTAAATTGAATGCATTTTCTTTTAAGGATGCCAGAGGTAGAGAAGAAGAAGAAAAATAAAAATCAAGTGCTAATATTTAAGTAAATTACATGCCAAAGAAACAAATATAAATCCTAATAGTGAGAGATCCAACAAATATCTCATGTATTAATAGAACATAAATAGCTATGTAAGATCTTCACCTGCTAAATTTTATTTGATTATAAAGAAATATTGCAACAAAACAACTAATCCTGACTATCACAAAGCACAAGTCAGTTTACCTACTTGTTTCTTCTGCAAGATATGTCTTTGGACTTGTACTGCCCCAATTTATATATGAACACATTCTTACCTAATCTTTTTGTTTTGTTTCTTTTAAAATTATTATTTTTAGACTAAATAGGAAAACTTTTTTTTTTTAAATTTAATAAATTTTCCTAAAATTGAATCTTAAATTTGAAAAGTAATTAATGTATTTATGAGCTTTGAAAAACAAATCTATTTATATTATTAAAAGAATTTTTATGTTTATTTTGTATCAATTAATTAATGGCATCAGATCACATATTGACTTTATTTATGAAAATTGGATACTCTCTCTCACTCTGATCACTATTATAAATAAAGATTCTTTTTTTAGATTCATTGAATAATTATTGTATCTGATCTTTATATAAATCAGATACATTGGTTATTGAATGAATCTAAAATGAGAATATTTCCTTATAATAGTGACTGAAGTAATTAATTCTTGTGCACTTGTTATATCTAATAAATTTATCAGTAGAATGATGTAAATTTTATCGATAATTTACTCTTTAATGAACTGGCATGTTACCTTCAATTAGACCTGTCAAAATGGGTTAGCCCATATGGGCCGACCCGCCAGGCCCAAAAAATCACAGGGATTGGGCCTTAAAATTTGAGCCTATATTTTTCAGGGTTTCTTTAATCCATCTATAAAAAGCTTGCTATCCATTAGGGCTAGCCCATATGGCCCATGGGTAGGCCATTAGGCTCACATCGCTATAAATTTTAAAAAATTATATTAATACTTATGTTGTCTTACTCCTAAATTACACATTGATTTTTCTCATCTCACTAAATTTTCTCTCTATTCTATTCAATCTTTCTCTTTTAAATATTATATAGTAATATAATCAACATTCTTTTCTCGTATTCTATTAGTTTCTCTTATGTTGAATATTCGATTATTATTTTATACAATTTAGACATGTATTGTATTCAAAAACATATTATAGTATTTATAAAAGATAAAATAATACTTAAAATGTATTATGTTTAAAATAATATATTTTTTAATTTTATTTATAATAAATATTATGGTGTTTTTATTTTAATTTTATATTAATAAAAACCCCTTTAGGGCCGGGTAACCTGAAGCCCATCTAGGGTCGGGGTCAATTAGTAATTTTCGAGCTCATATTAAAAATGAGTTTTTTTGGCCCAACCCTAAAAAGTCTGAGGCCATCAGGGTCGACCTGTTTAGGGTTGGATAACTCATTTTAACAGCTCTACCTTCAATTACAATATCACTCACTCACAGTTAAAATTTTACTGATTTAATTGTTTATTTGAAATTAAAAAATTGACAATAATAATAATAATAATAATAATTATTATTATTATTATTATTATTATTATTATTATAATGTTCTTTCTTAAGAAAATAATTAATATTATACAAGTTATAATATATTCGTTTTTATTTATGTTATTTTAAACTTTTTATTTTTTTCTTTATGATAATTTTTTTTTAATTATGGAGTCTTTTCAATTTTTTTTTAAAGATATAAATATAATCATCTTCATCAATCTATATATATATATATATATATATATATATATATATATATATATATATATATATATATATATATATATATATATATATATATTAAATTATTTATATTTTTTAAGAATAATTATTTATCTTTAAAAGAATATAACAATATACTAGCAACAACAAATTTAATTTACTTTTTTATAAATTTTAATTTTAATTAATCATTATTATCTATTTAAAATTTAATTAAATGCTTTCTTTTTAAAGATCTTTTTTAATAACAATCGTTATGCTAGATGAAAGGTTACTCCCAGCACCAATAATTTATGATATTGCTTTGTTACAAAAGGGCTTGTCCTTATAGTCTTATAAATATATTAATATTAAAATACTTTTTACCACAATTATTACCAAAAATCGTTGTGAATAGTGTTAATATTTTACTACGATTTTTGTTAACAATTGTGGTGATAAATTTTACATATATATATATATAGGCGAAGTTATCAAGCTTTCGCACATAATAGACATCACTCTCAAAACAAAACCATAACATCTTTCTCTTCCACATGCAGTGATTTCGTCCTCGTAAGTTTCTTCGTTCTAAAAGGTAGTCAAGTTCATACATTTTATCATTCTTCTTATTCTTCATAATTTTCTTCCATGTTATTCATACGCTTTCTATCCAGTTTTATGTGTATAGGTTCTTCTAGTTTTCTTTGTTTTTATGTGCTTTCATTTGACATTATTTCCATGTTTTAATTTGGCGGAAAGCTTATGGCTTAGGGTTTAGGGTTTTCATTTGGCACGATTTTCGTGTTTTTTTGGGTTATCTCTACTTGAATCTCTATTTTTTTTAAATGGATCTCATTTACCATATGTGTTCCATGTATGATACTAGTTCTTCTTATAAATCTAAGAAACTATATTACCATATTCGCTCCATGAAATGATCTCTATTTTCATGTTCTTAAAAATCTAATTTATGTCTAGGTCAATTTTATTACATTTAAGACACAAGTTCAATAGTGACGTCAAAGTATTAGACATTACTTGGGTTTTCATTTATGTTTACATGTTGTTAATGTCATGCTAGTTTATGTTTCTAAACCAGGTTAACATGTTGTTTGTAGGATTACAATGTCATGCTAATTTATGTTTCTAAATCAGGTTAACTTGATAATATGCCCTTTGACTTGTATGTGTGATCCGCATAGTTTATGTTGATATATGAAGAAAAAAAATACAAGGAGAGCGAAGCTAATGTGAAAGTTGCATATTTATTTGAAAAACCCAGATCATGAGACACGAGTTTTCCGCTCTCACTTCAGCTTCATCATTCTTTCATTGTGGATTCCATTCCGAGACAAGTAAATCACTTATTCGACTTCATTATCCACAAATCTTTTCAATAAAAGTTACATTTTGTTAAACATTTTATGAGTTGATATGTTATTGTTGTTCAAAATGTTTGCCTTGTTTTTTAATTCCAATTGAGTTTAATTATTATATCGTATGTAGATTATTTGTTTCACTAACCCCTCACTAAATATGCATTCATTTAAAATGATTTAGAAAATGAAAATCTGAATATTAGGGTATATTTGAAAACCTACTTAGATTAAACAATATTTTTTGAATCGCATGCATCTTGTAATTCATCTCTTATTCTTTAACATATAGAATTTGGTTCAATACCCCAAATTCTTCAAAGCAATAATTCATTATCTTCTATTCATATTGAAAAACATAAATTTTCTTAAGAAATTTGAATCAACTTCACCACCGTCATCATAATAATTATCATCTTCAATTAAAGTAATGAGGATGATGACTTGGAATTAGTCAACAAATTGATGCCTTGTAATGTAAACTATAAGAGAATTAACCGTTCATTTGAAAAACTAGAGGCATCGAACCAAATTCTATATGTTAAAGAGCGAGAGATGAATTACAAGATGTATACAATTCAAAAAACAGTGGAGTGTCTACGTTGTTTTTCAAGAATAATTTAATTTTTCATATTATTATCTTCTAAACCAATTAGAATGGTTGCATATGTTTATTAAGGGGTAAGGAAAAACAAGCAAACCATATATTTTATAATAAACTCATATAAATATATATATATATATATATATATATATATATATATATATATATATATATATATATATATATGTTTATTGATGGCTTATACCATTTTGTCTTCTAAACCCTAAACACACACACACACACACACACACACACACACACACACACACACACACACACACACACACACACACACACATATATATATATATATATATATATATATATATATATATATATATATATATATATATATATATATATATATATATATATATATATATATATATATATATATATATATGGCTTGATACCTTTTTGTCTTCTAACTATAGGCCTGAGTCCAATTTGGTCCCCTTTCTTTTAAGAGTTCCAAATTTGTCCATTACGTTATTAAATAGGTACACGGTGGTCCTTTCCGTTAAATAAAGGCAAACAATGTTACATTTGATGACATGTAAATCTGAGTTGGAGGGATTTTTTGCTTAGTCAGCACCTCCTTCTTCCATGTTGCAGAAACGTTTATAAAACCACCACCTCCAATTTGTGACCTAGTCCATATCTTCTCCAAAATTAACCAAATCGAAACCAAATTCGTTCTCCAAAATTTGCTAATTTAAATCCTAATATATGATTCTATTATTCCTAATAGAAAATTACAACTCCAAAAACCAAAAATATTATAAAAAAACATCATATAATCCCTATCAAGTTAACAAATCTATTTGATTAGAGATATTATTATTACTAATAGATGATCCATGAGGATGAACTGGTGGTTTGCTACTCATAAAATTACTTACATTACCCCTTCTTGCATTCAATGAAGAACATGAACCCCTTGAATTTGCTTAATACACCCCTTCTTTGACATAGCACTAGTTAATTTAAAAATACACATAGAATCTTTGTTCTCATAAAACCCTTTATAGCTTTTACATGACTTTAAATTCTTGTTGTAAGGACTCTCCGGCTTCACAAGATCCTCTAAACTCGGAACATTTTTAATGATGTAAGAGATTGTGACTTTCCTTGGTAGAATTTAGAAAGCCCCCTTCTGTAAAAAACAAAAACAAAAAGACACAAACTTTAGCATACTCTTAAGAATTTACAATAGCCCAGAAATTAAAACATAAAGAAAAAGTAAAAGCCATTAAAAAATCAAAATTGACTTGATCAGAAGACGAGGAAGAGAAGAAAGACCCATCTATAATATCATCTTACTCTATCTTTTAATGAAATGGTCTTTTCTTTGGTGATTCAACAATGGGATTATTGTTTATCTTTTGCTCCATATTATTTAGTGCTCTATTTTCAATACTCAAAACCTCCACAAGAAACAAAGAAATCTACTTTCTTAAACCCCTTTTCAACCCTTTTTTTCACTCTCTGTTTATACTGATCTAATTTTTGCATTATGTACTTAGTCAGCATTGAAGCCTACTCAGCGTGCCACATCCCCATTCATTCACATACACATAAGCTCACTCATACCACATCAACAACATTTTAAGTGAAATTCTAACGTTTCTAATAGAGAGGACAAACGTGATCCTATTTAATAATGTAAGTGACCAATTTGGAACTTTTAAAAGAAAGAGGATCAAATTGGACTCATGCCTATAGCTAGAGGACCAAAAAGAGTATATATATATATATATATATATATATATATATATATATATATATATATATATATATATATATATATATATATATATATATATATATATATATATATATATATATATATAACTATGGTGAAATGTTAATTATATTCACGCTTTAAATAAATTGTTGTTGTTGGATTTCGAACTCATGACCTATATGTTGGTGTAAGCCCTAGACAACAATACTTTTAGTACTTGTATCGAATTATTTATTAATAATAAAAAAACATTTATTTAATATGTTTGATTTTCCAAAATAATAAAATCCCAAGAATAGTTAGTCCTTTTAATAAAATATTAAGTGTGACTTAAACATGAGATCCCATTAAACATAAGGACAATATTCTTAAAGTATCCATAGTCGAGAATTACTAGTGAAGTGGGATAACCTTAAAGAATTAAGACTATTATGTAGATATATTGATGATCATATTTCATGGATCATGAATAAGGAGTTATCAGGTATTAACATAAGTATGAATATTACAAGTAATATTTATACTAGATTTACATGCTATGAGAGTACTACATAGAATGTTATGAAAAGTGTTCTGGACTAGCCCAATTCCCACAATTGGGCCAAGCAAACCAATCCAATAGCTGTGCTCGACGTCGAGCACAATTGGGAATAGTGGTCTCTGTCGACCACAAGCATACCGACCACGACGAAGTCCCCTAACGACTAGTTTTGACCGTTACCTATTTTTACGGATTCCTCGATCCACGCCTCACAATATGAACCAATAATCTTCCATTTAGCCCCTTATATAAACCCTCTCATTTGGGAGGGTCAGGTATTCAATTTCTCTGACCTTTATCTCGTACTTGCTCACTCTTTGCTCGGTTACTTACTTTAGCATCGGAGTGCCTTGCAGGTACACCCCCTTTCTTTCCTCACCGACCGTCTTTCATCAACTCTCGAAGCCAGCCGCATCGGATCCTGATCTCCAGGTACGATCAGGTGGTGCCGTCTGTGGGAAACTGATTTCCCCGTTCTTCTTTCAAAATCTTCAAAGAACCAAAGTTTTAACAAGATCCATGGCTGCTCGGGACAACCAAGAAAACCGATCAAATGACAGCATGATTCTCACGCAACGTGAGAGAAACATTCATCCTCCTCCGCACGAGGAAACTGTACAAGGTCACCCGGACGGGAAAACATCATCGCCTTCACCCGATCGCGATCATCCTCTGGAGAGTCGCCCAGAAACTCTTTTTCCCTCGACTCCTTCAAGATCGGATTTTGCCACACTGGCCGAAATCCTGAATCAGACAAACCTGCTGCTCCTCGCCCATGGCAAGAAAATCGCCCGTCTCGAAGATAATTCTCGTCGACCACCGTTTCCCGCGAGACCCCAAAGTAGGCGCACTCCCTCTCCCGCCAGGAAGAAGAGGAAAGGGCACGCTGACGAATCAACGGGCGACAAGCGTCTTCGCCAGTCCTCCCCACGATCTTCCCCTCCAAGAAAATCAAGAAGGAGCAGATCATTATCTGCCTCTCCCTGACGAACGAAGAAACGCGCTCACAAGTCTCCTTCATTCAACTCCAGTGACGACGAGGAAGCTCGGGGTCCCCTTTCATTTGAAATCATGGCATCTAAACTTCCAAGAGGTTTAGAGAAGCCCCCACCGCTAGGCTCGTACGACGGAACCACAGATCCAGACGAGCATATCGAGAATATCGATGCGCTGCTCGATTACCGAGGAGTACGAGGAGCAATCAAATGTCGCCTTTTTCCTACGACGCCGAGGAAAGGAGCGATGACATGGTACAAAAGGCTCGAGGCTGAGTCCATCACCTCCTGGAAACAACTTGGACGCACGTTCTCCAGGCATTTCACCGCATCAAGGCGGCACCCGAAGACAGAAGCTTCGCTCGAAGCGATCATCCAGGGGAAGGACGAACCTTTACGAACTTACATCGAAAGGTTCAATAAAGAAGCGGTCCAAGTATCCACGACCGACGACATGAAGAAATATTTGCTGGAAAGAGGATTACTCCCGTCGACAGATTTTCACCGGGCGGTCGACATTGAGACTCCGGCCACCCTCGACGCGTTCTTACTGAAAGCCCAAGGCTACATTCAGTATGAGGAAAAACAAGCAGCCAGCTCGATAAGAGACGCTCGACGTCGTGAAGATGCTAAGCCTCACCGAGTCGATGAATCCTCGACATCTCGTCGGGGAGGAGACAAAAGAACGGACGATCGCTCCCGTGAACCGCGGGAGCACCGAGGACCCATCAGTCGGTTCCACGAATACACACCTCTCCTGGCCTCCAGGGAGAAGATATTGTCCGAGTGCACCAACTCAGAGTTCAGGCAGGCAGGGGTACGTTTTCCAAAGCAACAACCCAGAAAACCGGGCACGGATAAAACGAAATATTGCAGATTCCACAAGAGTCATGGCCACAACACAGAAGACTGCATCCATCTCAAGGATGCAATCGAGATTCTCATCAAGGACGGGCACCTGAAACAGTTCACCAAATCCAGGGACACTCCTCGACAAGAAGCGCAGGAGACTCAAAAAGTCGAGGAAGCCATACCCATCCCTGCAGATGCGAACATGCAGGTTGCCCTAAGCATTTATCGCCCGGAAGATTTCTTCCTACCGGATCACACCGAGAGTCCGGGATACCTCTCCTCCCATAGTCCATGGGAAACCTTTCCTTCCACAATGGTCATTTCAGGAGGAGGGTTCAATAAAATCACGGTCGGATCCGTGAAACGGAAATTCGACCAACTGATTGCGAAGGGACCCGCGCAAAACGCCACCCTAGACCCACCAAGGGAAGGCTCGGTACCCCTTGCCTTTTACCGAGAAGAGCTCCTGGGAGGGGCGCCCAACGCCAACATTCCTCTGCTCATCCGGGCACGCATGGCAAATTTCGATGTGAGGAGAATCCTGGTGGACCAGGGCAGCTCCTGCGACATTATGTACTCCCAGCTGTTTTCGACACTCCAGCTGAACGAGACACACTTGACTCCATACGTCGGATCAGACCTTCAGGGTTTCAACGGAGCAGTCTCCCGACCATGGGGCTATGTCGATCTATTTGTCACCTTCGGAGCAGGTGAGACAGCCAGGACGGTCAGAGTCCAGTTCCTAGTCGTGGACTGCCCGTCGTTGTACCAATGCATCCTAGGACGACCAACACTAGCCGAGCTAATCGTCGTGCCATCCACCGTCCACCTAAAGATGAAGTACTACACTACTTCAGGTAAGGTCACCACACTACACAGAGACGTCGACGCTGCTCGCAGGTGTTTCGAAGCAGCATCGAAGGGTCTTAGCTCAATATCATTCCAACCGAATCCTTCGACATCAAGTTCACCAGATGTTCCCAAGGCTTTCCCTCAGGTGGACTAAATCGACCTGGACTGCAGATTCTCGGACAATAGCGAGGGCGTCCAAAGGCTAACAGAGTCGCTATCCCGACCAATCCCAGATGGAGAGTTCGAACTGATTCCCTTGGGAGAGGACCCAGCTCGGTGCGTTAAAATCGGGGCACATATGTGTTGCACCCCAAAATTTGCCCTCACAATACAAGACTTTGTGTTCTAAGAAGGTTCACAAGCTTCTCAACAGTTACAAGACCCTTCATGAGGTTCATGAAGTCTACAAGTCACTTCTTGAAGGTTCACAAGGTTCACAAGTCCCACAATGCTTTCAATACCTTTCATGAGGTTCATGAAGTCTACAAGTCACTTCTTGAAGGTTCACAAGGTTCACAAGTTTCACAATGATTACAAAGCTTTCCTGAGGTTTATGAGGTCTACAAAGCCACTTCATGAGGTTCACCAGGTTCACAAGCTTCACAATACCTCCCATGAGGTTCACAAGACATTTTATGATGGTTCACAAGGTTCACAAAGTTCACAATGGGTCAGAAAAGTTGATAATTCCCTCAGACAATGCACCTCCTAAGCAGTGCATCCAAAACTAGGGTTTTGACTTTAATCAGGCTAAATGGATTTCCAATACCTCAAGTGAGTTTCAAAACATCTTATATGTGTGTAAGAACCCCCATGACAAGTTTCAAGACTTTTCTCAAAAGTTTGCTCAATCAGATGATCAGATAAGTCAAAATCAGTCAATGCAGTTAAAAAGTCAAACTGAGGTCAACTGTGGTCAAACCAAAGTCAAACTTCATGATTTTTTGCCAACATCAAGTATATGAAGTAAAATTCATCATTTGATCAAGGGTTGATCATGATTCATCAAGGAGATTCCAGATCATCAATAATCAGGAGTTTCTAAATTAGGGTTTCCTCAATAAAAGTCAACTGAACTTTGACCAGCCATAACTTTCACATACTTCATCACCAAGTCTCCATCCAAAGCTCATTTTGAAGGAAATTGAATTCTCTACAACTTTGATGTTGAAAGTTAATCCCAAAAATTCTTCATTTGAAAGATATGATCTAAGACATTATAGGTCATTTCAAAAGTCAACAAAAAGTCAACAACTTCAAAAGGGCATAACTTGAGATTGGTAAATGATATGGACCTGAAACCAATGGGGTTGTTTAGAGGACTCTTCAAGCTTTCCAAAAAGTCCAAGAACACCCTCATACCTTTAAAATTGAGGGAGATGTGTCCTTGCAAAGTTGGGCAATTTTGTGATGGTTTATATTGAAAAGGGGGGCCTAAAAACAATTTTCTCCAAATGGGCTGGCCAAATTATGACCCAACCCATACAATAACATCTTGCACGAAATTTCCATAATATTTTCATAATTTTTATTTTATTTAATTAATTTATTATGATTTTTTATTCTTAAAATCATTTTAAATTTAAATAAAATATTAAATGTGAAGATTTAATTGATTTATTGATTCTAGAAAGTCATAAAATCAGTATGGAATAAGTTGATACAAGAGTTATGTGGAATGGCTTGAAATAGAAAGCATGGGTACAAGAATATTGAAATTTTAAAGCTTATTATGATGAATCTTTTTGAATCAATTCTTGCACATGATCAATCAAAGTTTTTGACCTAATTGAGTCTCCTATATATACTAAACTCATTGCCATTGCCCAAGGACGAAAAATCAGAGCCTCTCACATTGTTTCAAAGTTTCAAAAATCACACACAATTTTGATTTTCGGATTTTGAATTGCAAGAGGATATAAGGTATTTTAAGAACACCAAGAGATTTCCTGAACCTCATGGAGTCAAAACTGATCTTCTATTGCATCAAAACTAGACTGTATCATGCTAACCGAATCCTCATTTTCTTGAAATTTTGAGATTTTCGATTTCTTTGATTCATCTAATTTAAATGATTTTTATGCACTAATTCTTGTTTGTGAATGTCTCTGGAATGTTTTTGCATACTTGAATTGAATTTTTATTACAGAATCGAAGAGATGCCATGGCTAGGGTTTGAAGTTCAAAGTTGGGATCTTGAGTTTTAGGACACTTAAATAAAACCTAAACACATGGCCGTGATCTATAACCTTTGTGTAATTAATCTGGGTTTTCAATTTGATTGGATGTTGCGATTTGAATGGTGTTCAAAAAACATAGGAATTCTGGTTTTGAATGTGTGCAGGTAAATTCGCAGGAAAATTCAAAAAGAAATTCGCAGGAAATTTGAACGAAGAAGATGAAGTTTGGCGCGCTGCTGGAGAATTCAAAAATTGATTATAATATTTTATTAACTTGTTTCCATTCTTAATCACACAAACGCTTGTGTCCTAGTGGTTGAAGGCGTACGCGTATATTGGCCAGGTCTGGGGTTCGATTCCCCGTTTGTGACATTTTGCTCATTTATTTTGTCTATTTTCCAGGTTTAATATATTATCAATTATAGCCAGCATGTTAACAGAATTGGCTCTTCCAGCCGGGTGGTAACGTGCGTGTGTGTATGGCTATAAGGTCCTGGGTTCAACACCACCCCAGGCCTTTTGTTTTGTCTTATTTTTTCTGATTTTTCAGGTTGAATACATAAAACAAATTCTTCTCACTCTCCTTGCACCTGCGCGCATGTAGCCTGGTTGGTTTTGCATCCTGTGGATTGAGGTAAGGGACCTGGGTTCAAATCCCAGGTCCTTACTTTTTTAGTCAATTTCATCAATTTGTCATATTTTTCTATTATTTTCAATTTATTCATTATATTCATGTTATTTTTTATTCAAATTATTAAAAAACCTAAAAATATCTTTTCACAAACCCTAAAAAATATAAACCCTAATTTTGTAAAACCTAATTCTATTTTTTTAATAATTTTATTTTCTAATTACTAATATAATTATTATGTATATATATTTATTATAATTCTTATAAATTTTTGTAAATATGATTATCCTTTATGAACATGACCTTAAATATTTTTTTATATAATTGTTGATATGTATTTAGAAATAAATAAATTGGTAATGATTAAAATTTATAAATTCTATTATGTTAAAAATTTTGTTATAGTAATTATTCATATTTCTAAATAAGTGATTATATATTAAAAATTCAATTTTTTTGTTTATTATTCTAATTATGTCATTATTTATTTTAATTATTATTACTAACAATATTATTATTTATTATCCTTGTTTATTGTTATTTTTATATTTCTTATTGTTATTTCTCTAATCTTTATTTATTTTACTAATTATTATTATTTTATTTTCACTAACCTTATATTTTTATATTTACCATTAACCCCTATTTATTATTTATTTTATTTATAATTAATTATTTTTGCTATTTATTTATTTAGTTTTGCTTATTCTTATAATTATGTTGTAATTGTTTCTTGGATATAAATTTTATAATTATTTAATTATTTTTGCTATGGTTAGTAATTTAAGGAGTGCAAAAACATGTATGTTATTTAAAATAAATTTAGATCATGTTAATATAAGATAATTAAATTAAACACTCACA
The DNA here is from genome assembly GCA_963966055.1 of Lathyrus aphaca. Taxonomy (NCBI): domain Eukaryota; kingdom Viridiplantae; phylum Streptophyta; class Magnoliopsida; order Fabales; family Fabaceae; genus Lathyrus; species Lathyrus aphaca. The sequence continues at coordinate 111,136,393 of OZ014525.1, read as the reverse complement.
CACGTAAGTCGATTTTTATCGCCGTCTCACTTTCTAAGGTTATCCCTCAAGTTGCCTATGAATAATGGTCAAGTGGGGTGTATAAAGCAAGTCCCTTAAAAGATAAAAATCATCAAGTCCCTCATGGTTGCCTTTACGAATCGAGTCCCTTCGAAAAATGATGATAGTCCCTCCAGTATGCTTATTACACCCCACAGTTGCCTTCATAAAAAACCTATGTCCCTCTCATGTCCCTTACATCCAAGGTAATGACTACCTACTCCTTAATAGTAGGGTTAGTCCTACCAATGAAAGGATAAAGAACAAGAAAGACTTTAAACATTAGGGTAGGTTCCTCTTATGTACTTGCTCACTTCAAAAAAATTTCAAACTCTTCACAATTTCAAACAAATTTTCAAAAACAAGTTTTTACACATCCGTACATGGATTATTATTAACTATTCTGAAAATTTTTCTATTCACACACTACAATTTCAAAAAAAAACAATTTAAAGTGATCTAAGTAACTAAGAGCCCATGGATAACCATGGATGTAAAGGGTGCTAACACCTTCCCTTTACATAACCTACCCCCCGGACCCAAAATATTCTCTTAAGGTCTTTCCTGTTCTTTTATACCCTTTCCTTTTTGGATAAAATAAAAGTCGGTGGCGACTCTTGCTATCCGCAACATAACTTAAAGTCAGTTCTCCCACCGTGTTACAATATGCCCGACTTGGTGAAGCGACAGTTGGAAGCTTGCCTCAGAGGGAACGCATATCTATTTGCCTGGAGCGCTACAGAGATGCCGGGACTCGACCTCGAGACGGCCTGCCACCACCTCTCCATTGACCCAACGCACAAGGTGGTCACTCAACGCAGAAGGAAGCAATCGACCGAAAAAACTGAAGCAACTGAATCTGCTGTTAAAGACCTCCTAGAGGCTAAATTTGTAACCGAGGCCAGGTACACAACCTGGCTCTCAAATGTTGTACTAGTGAAAAAATCTAATGGAAAATGGAGAATGTGCGTTGACTATACTGATCTCAACCGGGCATGCCCGAAAGATGCATACCCTTTACCTAACATTGATAAATTGGTCGACAATTCGTCCGGCTTCAAGCTATTGTCCTTCATGGACGCCTACTCAGGGTATAATCAAATACCCATGGCCGTGTCTGACAAAAAATACACGGACTTCATGACCGAATCGGGCAATTACTTTTACAACGTTATGCCCTTCGGTCTGAAAAACACGGGCGCGACATATCAGCGCATGATGAATAAGGTTTTCTGAGCAGAAATTGGAGATATGTTCAAAGTATACATGGATGACATGATCGTCAAGTCTCAACAAGAAACGGACCACGCGTCCCACTTACGAAAAGTGTTCGATCAGGCACGAAAATGCAAAATGCGTTTCAACCCTGAGAAATGCACGTTTGGGGTCCGGGCAGGGAAGTTCCTCGGATTCTACCTGACCGAACGAGGCATCAAGGCCAACCCCGACAAATGTCGGGCATTCGCGTAACTCCCAACTCCTACTTCTAAAAAATCCATACAGTCACTAAACGGGGTCCTCACCTCCCTCGCTCGGTTCATAGCGAAATCCTCTTAACACGTTCTCCCCTTTTACAAGCTCCTCCGCAAAGAGGCAACTTTCGAATGGACAGAGGAGTGAGAGCTAGCGTTGTCCCACCTAAAGAAGGCACTAAGTGAACCCTCAGTCTTGTCTAGACCCGAAGAGGGGGAGGTACTATATCTCTACCTCGCCGTTGCAAACGAGGCAGTAAGCGTGGCACTCGTGTGCGACCTACTCGAGGGGCAAAAGCCTGTTTATTTTACAAGTAAAGCACTCCATGGCCCGAAAATTCGATATCTCCAGATAGAAAAGGTGGATTTGGCCCTCCTTCTCGCAGCCAGAAGGCTACGCCATTATTTCCTGGCTCACACCATCATCGTAAGAACCGATCAACCCATAAGACAATTGCTCGGTCGACCAGACATGGTCGGACGAATGTTAAAATGGTAGTTGGAACTATCCAAATTTGACGTCAAATTCGAGGGAAGACAAGCTCTCAAAGCTCAAGCGCTGGCCGACTTCGTGGCTGAACTTACTTTCACTGAGCAAGAGCCGAAATCCTCTTCCAGGTGGGTTATTTTCGTGGACGGAGCATCCGGCCCAGCAGGTAGCGGAGCTGGGGTTATCTTGGAGAACGAAGAGGGAAACGTCATCGAAGTATCCCTAACCTTATCTTTCCCCACTTCTAACAACCAGGCAGAATACGAAGCTTTTCTAGCGGGCATACGGCTCGCGACCGATTTGGAAGCAGAAGAGATCACAATCTGCACGGATTCTCAGTTGGTCGCGAGCCAAGTCCGAGGAGACTTTCAAGCCAAAAACGATAACATGGCCGAATATCTGACCCTCGTAAAAGGCGAGCTGAAACGATTCAAAAGTGTGGAAGTCAAACACGTCCCGCGAGAGAACAACATCCGCGCCGACATCCTTTCCAAATTGGTGAGCACTAAAAGGAAAGGAAACAACAAATCCGTCATACAGAAAACGCTTCCCCGACCTAGCATTGGGCAATCATCGGTCCACGTAGACATTAATCTCGTGGGCGACACAAGCTGCTGGATGACCCCAGTATTTAACTACCTAACTAAGGGAGAATTACCGACCGACCCAAGAGCGGCCAGTACCATACGACGAAGGGTATGCTTATATTCTCTAGTAGGTGGACGTATGTATCGTCGAGGATTCTGTACGCCCCTCCTCAGGTGCGTAGAAGAAGAAAACGTCCCACACGTACTGAGAGAAGTCCATGAAGGAATCAACGCGCAACATCCTGGCGGACGGTCGTTGGCTCGAAAAATTCTTCGGGCAGGGTACTATTGGCCCACACTTCAACTCGACGCAAAGGAGCACGTGAAAAGGTGAGACAAATGCCAACGACACGGGGATGTGCACGTAGCACCCCCATCCGAGCTAAAATCACTGCCATCGCCTTGGCCATTCGCATGGTGGGGGATGGATATCTTAGGACCATTCCTCGTCGGGTCTGGTCAAAATAAGTACTTAATTGTGGGCGTCGACTATTTCACCAAGTGGATAGAAGTTGAGGCCTTAGCCAAAATCACTGCGCTCAACATACTACGTTTCTTCAAGAGAAACATCCTCGCCCAATTCAGAGTACCGCTCGCCATCGTGACCGACAACGACACTCAGTTCACGGATAAACACTTCAAAGAATTCGTCACATCAATAGGAACAAAGCAACATTTCGCTTCGGTCGAGCACCCCCAAACTAACGGGCAAGCAGAGGCCGCGAATAGAGTAATCCTAAGAGGTTTAAAACAAAGACTGGACGAGCATAAAAAGCACTGGGTCGAGGAGTTACACAGTGTACTATGGGCATATAGGACCACACCCCACTCAACAACCGGGGAATCCCCATTCTGATTAGCATATGGAACCGAGGTGGTGATCCCTATAGAAATGCACGTCCTATCCAGATGCACAGAATCCCCGATGGACCAAGACACCAACTCCGAAGCTTTGAGGGACGAGCTCGACCTGATCGAAGAAGTCCGATCAGAAGCTGCTCTTCGAGAAACCATTCTCAAACAGAAAATAGCCGCTCGGTATGATTCTAAAGTCATAAGACAAACGTTCGAGGTAGGCAGTCTTGTTCTCAGAAGAAATCACAGGGATCCCCGCGAGGGAAAATTTACACCTAACTGGGAGGGCCCGTATCGCATCCGAGCAAAAACCGAGAACGGAGCCTATTATTTAGAAAATTTACACGGGGAAGAGCTTGCTCGGCCTTGGAACGCCGAGAAACTCAAACAATATTACAGCTAAATCACAAAGTCGCCTCGCTCAACTCTCAAGCGAGGAGCGAAAGGACCGACTGAAGACTGCGTGCCTAGGTACGAGCACGACAGCCCAAAAATGACATAGTCAAGCAGGATCTCCTTTCAAGGGAAAGAGAAACTTGCCGCACGGACGAATACTCAAACGAGTCCGACGTCGCCTAAGTACCACGACCGGGCAGAACCCCAGCTCGCGATGGGACGTTCAAGCCGAGGAGCCCAGACCAATATCTTAGCCCGGGCACCGACCAGGAGTAAAAACTCCAGAATCTACTTGGTCCCCCAAACCAATGGAACACAAACAAACCCCGTGCACATTAAATCACATCCAATCGAGTGCAAAAACGCACAACAAACACTTAGCATTTAAAATATAGAAAACTGTCCTCCGACGGACGAGTAATTGAACAATGAAGATGACAAAACAAACAACCATTAATTAAAAATTAGAACGTAAACACAAAATTGTGACCTCGAAAGGTCGACTTGTTCATATTTAATTACAAAGGGGACTACGCCCCAAAATAAAAACTAAGACATAAAATTACAAGGCACGCAAGCCATAAACTAATTGCCCTCGCCCTCCCGGCTGAGAATCGTCCACCACCAGGTCTGAAGGAACCACAATCTGGCCATCTTCGACCTTGTACAGATAGCTGATTCGACCAACGTCCAAAGCCAGGTCAGGATGGAGAACCCTTATCTGATCCACCGCATTCTGGAAGCTGAGCTTAGTTGATGAGTTCAGATCTTCCATGTCTTGGTCGATCCGAGTAAGCATTTGAGCCCTCGTTACCAGGCTTTTGGTCTCGTCATCCTCGTCCTCCTTCGGGCAGAAAGCGTACTTCAGCTTTTTATTCTGCTCCAACACCCTTTTCTTGTCGACCTCCAACTTGGCAATGACGTTGGCCCGTTCAATCAACTCCTTGGCCGTGGCTGTAGCTTCTTCGGTGGCCGTTTTCAATTTCGCCTCAGCGGAAGCCAGTTACTCCTTCAGCCTACCCATCTCCCTCTCTTGTCCAGGACTCCCTTCGGCCGTCAGCCAGGCCATTGTCAGGACCCTCATGACCGCGCTTGCGTCCTGGGCCAGGGATAACCGCCGGGTAGGACGACCCATGCCTTCCAAGAACAAGGAATCCGCACGGTCCACCTCCATGCTCATTCCCTCGAAGAAATTGCGCTTCACGAAGCACGACGGCAACCCATGCTTCAGCTTTGGGGGAGCGTTGGCCGTCAAGTCCACAGTGGCTGCGGACTTATGTTTCTTCATCAAAGAGCCAGTCGAGGCGCTCGGAGAGCCTTGGACCAAGGGGCCCGACCCCGAACCACTTGTCTCCGTCAACTTGGTCTGCACGACCCTTGATCTTTTCTTTTGCTGCTGACGCAGGCGTTCTTGGATTTTATCAAGTGGGTTCGACAGAGAGCCTGAAAAAAGAAAAAGATCAGATTAGTCGTGGACGACAAAATTAAATCAAAGATTTGACTAATAGAAATAAACAGATACCAAAGAAGTCGGACACTTCCTGCCCAGTATTGTAGGCAAGTAATTCGGTAACATTGATCAAGGGACGCTCCACAGCTTCCCCCCATCCTGCTCAAGCATAACTTTTCCCTCTCCGTCCAGCAGGGGGGTCGGAGTGAAAGACGTTATCAATCTTCTGAAGGCCTCGAAACTGGCCACGTCATCATCATTCAAAGAGTCCCCCACCTGGACGAACTCACCAACAGGTTTCTCGTAATGAGCATAACTCCAGGAAAAAGGGAACAACCACAACCTCCTCGGGATCACCTGCCCTTGATCGTCGAGCTTAGGTTCGTCATTCTCGTCGGTGTCTATCCCTATAAAGCTCATCGCCCTCACAGCCACCGCGCTCGCGGGTTTGATCAGAAAGTAGTCAGTTTTAAAGGCTCGAATAGATTCTGAATGGGCCTTGAAGATTTTCGTCCTCTGTTTGAAGGACACGAACCCCTTCCGATCAGTTCCTCGCCCGACTTGGCGCTGCAGGGAGAACACACAGAAAAACAAAGGAAGCGTGGCACCAACACGCAGATGGGCACACGTCATCTCAAACGCTCTCAGGAACGCGTATGAATTGGGATGCAGCTGGGAAGGGGCAACGCATAGGTGCCCGAGCACGACACTCACAAAGTCACTGAAGGGCAAAGTTACCCCCAGGACCGAGACTGCATATTCATACATAGAGAACGCCCGACCTCTGAAATCTGAGAAGATGCGGTCGTCGTCTCCCGGGCAAGTTACGACCCAATCGGCAGGGTCGCCGACGACAGGCAGCGGCTCCGTTCGAGGTCTCGAAAATGAGGACACCCTGTCCAACAAATCCTCCACCACCCATTCTTCGGGCGAGACCCTCGTCTGTTCGGGACACTGGGGCGAATCTGTTGATGCTCCTGTAGTACTCGTACCCGAATCCCCCGAGGAACTCCCATAACCAGAGGGGACGGACGCAGAAGATCCTGAATCTTCCGAGGACGTCTCTTCCGAAGACACGTCTAATGGATCCACGAGCGAGTTTTCACCTGAAAAGCAGAGGAAGGGCGTCAGTGAATTCGATTAAGAATATCAAATCCACCCTTCCACCGCTCGACAAGTGAAAGGGCGCGCATCAGCTCAGGGACTGGGTCCCGAGCTATAGCCCTGGCTAACCATCGCTCGGAGCGATGGCTTACGCCTAACGTCATGAATTACGGGATCTAAACTAGATATTTGTCAAAATCCCAAGTCAAGGTCGACCATCACTTATGTCGACCATGAGCTAGGGTTTGCAGCCGACCGACTACAGTGGCAGAAGTCCTAAAGTTTACCGGTTCTAAATCTAAAACTACCGTTAAAACTATCCTAAACCACATGCATTTCTATGCTACCTAAGCTATAAACACCTAAAACGGAGAAAAGGAACCGTACCTTGCGCTTGGGAAGACATTTTTGAAGAAGATATGTGTTCTGGAAACGGTGGTCGGCAAGGAGATGCGGTGGTCGACAGCTGGGAGTGGTGGCAGTTGAACGAGCAGAGCGTTGGAGAAGAAGATGAAGCAAAAAGTTCAGAATGGGCTCTGAGAACCCTATTTATAAGAGGGAAGACACGTGAAAGCATGCGTGACCCCTACACACTAGCCTCTAGGCTAGCCGTCAAATCATTAATAAGCGCAAATTCCCAAATATTCCAGCTTTTCGTTTCACATTCTTCCGTCGAGCAACGTACCGGCTGCCCGTTCCTCGAAGATCGGCAGCGTAAATTCCTGGCCTTAACACTGCCCTTCGTCGAGCACAAAATCATTTCTAAGTCACTGCTCTTCCACACGAGCAATAACTTGGGGGCTCCTGTTCTGGACTAGCCCAATTCCCACAATTGGGCCAAGCAAACCAACCCAATAGCTGTGCTCGACGTCGAGCACAATTGGGAATAGTGGTCTCTGTCGACCACAAGCATACCGACCACGACGAAGTCCCCTAACGGCTAGTTTTGACCGTTACCTATTTTTACGGATTCCTCGATCCACGCCTCACAATATGGACCAATAATCTTCCATTTAGCCCCTTATATAAACCCTCTCATTTGGGAGGGCCAGGTATTCAATTTCTCTGACCTTTATCTCGTACTTGCTCACTCTTTGCTCGGTTACTTACTTTAGCATCGGAGTGCCTTGCAGGTACACCCCCTTTCTTTCCTCACCGACCGTCTTTCATCAACTCTCGAAGCCAGCCGCATCGGATCCTGATCTCCAGGTACGATCAAAAAGTGTCATAAGTTATTCTCATTGTGATATTGGTGTATACCACCTTTCGACCTGAAACCGCTATGGACCCTAGATGTAGAGTTGAGTAGTTTATTGATGTCCAAATATTGTCTGTAACTAGATGACCATAAAGTTGATAGATACTTCATTAAGCATGATGAGGGCCATGAGTGACCATGATGGAATTTGCCCATCCTGCATAACGGAATAAAAGTATGAGGGCCTAATATTGAACTGGACAAGGATGACACATTATTTTCCTTGTGTTCAATATTGACATAAGGGAAAAAGGGTAATTGTAAACACAAGTATTATCACAAAATATTTTGTCAAATCACATGACATTTTCGTGACTTGGGTAGCAGTGATGTGTTACCAAATACTGCTAATTGTTTCTCATGTTAAATTCATGCTTTAATATAATTGCCAACATCGCAAAAATATACATGCATTGTAGAAAAAACTTCCTATGATTAAGAATACTCCTAGTTAGAGCTTTCAAAATGGGCTAGCCATAATGGGTCAACCCGCACGACCCGAAAATTCATAGGGTTTGGGCCTTACAATTAGAGCCCATATTTTTTAGGGTTTTTTAGCCTAGTTCTAAAGAGCCCTTTATCCATTATGGCTAGCCCATATGGGCCATGGGTAGCCCATTAGGCTTGAATAACTAATATATATATATATATATATATATATATATATATATATATATATATATATATATATATATATATATATATATATATATATATATATATATATATATATATTGTCTTACTCTAAAATAACACATTGATTTTTCTCACCTCACTAAATTTTATCTCCATTATATTCCATCTTTCTCTTTTAAATCTCATACATTGATATAATCAACATTCTTTCTTCGTATTCTATTAGTTTTTCTTATGTTAAATATTCAAGTATTATTTTATACAATTTAGACATGTGTTATATTTCAAAACACATTATGGTATTTATAAAAGGTAATATAGTACTTAAAATTGTATTATGTTTAAAATAATATAATTTTTAATTTCATTTATAATAAATATTAAAGGTTTTTATTTTAATTTTTTATATTAAAAAACCCGTTTAGGGATGGGTATCCCGAAGCTCATCTAGGGTCGGGCTCAAATTGTAATTTTCATGTCCATATTACAACATGGATTTTTTCTCCCAACCCTAAAAAGCCCGAGGCCCGCCAGGGACCGATCGACCATTTAGGGCCGGGTATCCCATTTTGATAGCTCTACTCCCGGTCAATCTTGCAAGCACCTTGATGGCTCCTCTATAGGTTTTAAGGTGTTTTAGCAAATTTATAGAGGTTTAAAACACTATTAGATGAGTGTGTGAATTTCTTTAGTAATTTAAAAAGTACTATAATATCTTTAAAATACTCTGATCACTCAGACATACACTACTCAAGCTTTCACATTTCCTCTCTTTCACAGTATTTGAATCTTTGAGATCCCTTTTTTGATTCATCATTGATTCAACAATTCATCTTGGACTTGAATTCTTCTAACTCATGAGGGTTCATAAGGATACTTGATAGACACCATCATTAAGGAGTGTCAAATTGTGTTAAATATATGTGATGTTTGTTGGCACTTATCGGTTGATTTATTGGTTTTTCTAGTGAAAACCTCGACTTTAGTGTGAATATGTAATAAATTAGTATTATAGTGTAGTTTTGTGTAAATGTAGCTTAATTTAATAGTTTTCATCTCATTTTGTAGGTTTTTTTGCATGGTTGAAGCAACAGATACTTAAAGGCAAAAACAAGCGCTTCAAAAATGCATTTTAGGAAGAAATCAACTTTCTGCATGGACAAAGCACACTTTGTAACGCGCTTCAAGATGGATGGTAGTGTCATTTTGTACTGAGAACCAAAATTAGCCCCATATTTTGGGCTTAACATGATTTGGGCTAGATTTCGGGCTTAACGCGGTTTGGGCTTAGCCCCATATTTTAGGCTTAGCCCGGTTCCACTCTTTTAGCTTTGTATTTATATAGTTTTTCGTAGATATTTTGGATCCAAATTTATCTCTCTTCATTCCAAACATATTATAGATAGAGAAATATAAACCCTAAGGGGCAGAAGCCCGAATCCAAGAAAATCGAAGCTTGATCTTCGAGTAAGTGCTTCGATCTCTTGTTAGGGTTAGATGTAATCTATTGATACCTTATGTATTTCTTCTAATCAGTGTATTGTGAACTAGTTTTGATTCAATATTGATGCTTTCTTTGATTTCATTTTTATGGGTTTGAGTGGGTATTGAGAAATCTCTTTCAAATCCTAGATCTAAGATATTCTTCTATCAATGAGCGAGCTCTAGACTTAGATTTATGAGTTGATATTCACTTATATCAAACTTTTGTATTATTGCATTGAATGTTAGAATGCGACATCATATAATGATTAATACGGTAAAACCCACAATAATGCTTTAGACATAAACGATATTGTGAGGATGTGTGATGATAGAGATGAAGAACTATGTTCACATACATAAATTAGTTGAATACATGTTAAAAAGGGTTAATTGTGTGTACATGTTCTGATCCTAGCACTGTATATGAATTAATCATTTATTTGATATGGATGTTATCCTTGTTTACTTATTTACACATTGATTTGAACCGCTATAGACATATACTCTTCAGATCTGGATTTAGGATATGCATTTGTTAGGTTTTGAACACTAGAGATAGATTTATATCTAACATTCATCGTGAGTATCAAATCTTAATGCTCTGTATTGGTAAGATGCTTGAGACATCACCAAGGAAACAATACGGTAGAATTCTCATCAACGCTTCATAAATTAACATGGATGTGGGCGATAAGTGATAATATTAGATGAACGATTGAATTTTGTATAACTGGTCAGAAGAATGCATGTGTTATCGATTGATGAAATCCCAATCCTAACAAGGCTCTGTTTATTATAAGTCTTTACTTTATATTTTTCGTCTTTATATTTTCCGCTTTTATCGATTGTACCTTTAATCTTTCAACCAATTTGTCACAACAAGCTTAGAAACATAGAAATCATTGAATGACATTTAATGCCACACTGATCCATATGGATATGATAAAACCCATAGGGAACTCTTCCAATTTTTTTACCGACTAATATACTTTCAACAGATGGCGTTATTGTCGGGGATTGCTGCTTTGATATTGAAAGCATTGCAAAAATTTCTCTATTTTTGAGCTTTGTACAATTGTTTATATTGTATATATACTTGTTTCTTTTCACATTTGCTCAAGTGTTGGTTAGGGATACCTGTTAGTGATGGAATATCAGCAAAGCCAAGAAGCAAAAAAAACTAGCCACACCAAAGGAAGCATTGAAAGGGAGCATCTATTTGTTATAGCTTTTCACTTAGTAGTATATATATTAAAGAGTGAAAGTGGATAGAAAACTTGAGAAAAGTTGGCATTTTTGAAAAACCGTGTTTTTCTGATGCCGCTTAGCATGACTAAAGGGTGCTTAGCACGCTTTACATCATTTGGAAAAATATTTTAGCCACTTATCCACTTCACCCTGGTCTTTTGACCCATTTTGAACTTATTTTGTTTTATGTTTAGTAGTGACTTAATTTAAAGTTATGAAGTTGTTAGAGACTTGTTTTGTGATTGTCCAACAAGCTTGTTTTTTTATTTTCTAGAAGAGACATGCGGTGACTGTTCAAGTTTGAGTGTGTCAACAAGAAAATTTCATGGTAATGATAAAAGTTTGAAATGAAAGTTGCATTGTCAAGGTATTGTAGCGGTAAAAAATCATGAGTATAAGCTATTAGTTAACTTAACTCAAAGTAAACAGAGTCGCCACCGTGCTTTTATTTTATTCCAAAGGGAAAAGGAAAAAAGAGCGAATAAATCCTAATGAATCTAAAAGCAAAAAGCTAAAGAAACACAACAGAGAAACGAGTAAGGGGATAAGTTACACAATGGGAAGGTTTTACGCACCCAAAATGTACGTGGTACTCCACGGGAGCCCATTGAAAATTTTACTACTTTTGGTTCGAAAAAGGTTTGTTAAATGAGAGTGGAGGGATGAGAAAAGAATTTGTTTTTTTTATGTTTTTGTGTTTGGAGAGGTTAACCACCTCATGCATACGTATCCATAAAGTGCAATGCGAGATCAAAACCTCGTAGTTCGTGGTATAAATAGTGAAAAGGGTTGGTTATAATTGGTTTTATTAAGTGAAGAGAAATTGTCATCTTCAAGTGGATGGCCAAACAAAACTACCATGAGAATGAAGGCATGGACTCATACATCATTATGGGGAGGGCGCCAACTCGGATAAAATCGCCGAGTATGCCATTAAACCCCCACGAATGACAAGAGACTCAATTATGTCAAACTACAACCATGGAGATTGAGAGACTTTTACCCGACTAAAGAATAATGACTCATAATCGGCACTCTTTTAAAGAAAACAAACAAAAGTGCACAAAGGCACAAAACACCTTGAATGAGTTTGGTTCTTTTTATTTTTTAATTAAGGTCAAAATGATTAAATTAATTGGTTTTAAAGGAAAAGAAAATAGTAAAATCCACTTGAAAAAATCAAGGTTTTGTTTATTAAAGAAGTGATAATTTGAAGAAAAAAGAATCCTTTGAAAAAGGGGGGAGATTTTGAAAATTAAAGAAAGGGGTGGAGATGAATAGACTATCCTAGAAAAGAAAATAAGGAGATAAAGGAATAAAGATCTAACAAAACTTGATGATATTTCCAATTATGAGAAAACGAGTTCCATCCTTATAAGCTAGCAAATAGCCAAATAAAGGCAGGTACCAACTTCATGAAGATCAAAGCAAAGGAGAGATGTCCTAAAATCTAAGTCTAAAACTCCCCTCCAAAGCCAAGGATAGTAACCAATAGTCCAAAGATTAAGATCAATAGTTTTTTAGAGATTTAATCCTTTATTAATGTTTTTGTGTCCAAATGGACAAAAGGAAAATCAACACAATAAAAATAAGAGTAAATAATAAACATGATAATGGATGAATAAAGCATAATAAAACAAAATAAAATAAAAGCAATAAAGGTGCAAGAAATTAAATATTAGTAACAAAAGCAATTAAAGTGCAAGAATCTAAAATATTAATAGTAGTAATAGTATAATAATATTTACATAATAATGGTATGGTGAACTTAATCAACCACGACCGAAAGAGTAACCAAAATGAGAAGCAACCGGATCCGCTTAGTATCTTACACTATAGCGATTAATCAAGTCAAACCGAACCAAATTCAATGAAATTTGAAAGGCGATTGGGAGACCCAAAGCACCTACGCATCAAACATTCATAAGTCTTGATTCTTAATGCAATAAGATTAAGCGCTTTGGGATTACGCAACCAGCAAGAGGTCCGGTCCACGAAAGTGCAAGTATCTAATTAGATTTTTATTCCAAATTAGGGACACATTTAGGTCTATGTTAAGCAATCACTGAGTAATTTACGAAGTAACTACCCTACAAATGAGGCCGACCACTACCAATTAAGGTGAAAAATGTTAGTGCTAATGCATGCGAGATAAACGATATATAAATCGCCATCCGAACGCAATTCCGCACAAAACTAAAGGTGAATACCAAATTGAGTCACAATTATGGTATTCTTCCATCCTTAAGTTCAATCACTCTTCTTGGTGGATTCAAGCATGAAAATGTATCACTAATGAAAAGTACCTTAAATGAATTAAATAATTCACTTAAAGGTAGTTTTGAATTAATGAACATTAACTACTCTAATCTACTCCCAAAGTTCATTGAAATTAAAGAGAAATCACTCCCAAAAGTGCTTCCCAAGGTAAAAATAAAAAGCATGAAGAAGAAGAAGAAATAGAAACCAAAAAGGAGCTTAAAACAAGCCAAAAACAAATTCTGACTTATGGTAACCGGTTAACCAAAATGCACTGGAAACGTTAACCGGTTAACATAACCAGTTTTCAAATTCTGCGCCATTTAACACTGGTTAACCGGTTAACCAAAATACACTGGAAATGGTTAACTGGTTAACACTGAACCAGTAGCAGAAAAATTGCAGAAATTCAACATGATTCATTTTTAAAACCTTTTTTTCAAACACTTGATGATCATGATCTGAATTTGCACGAATTTTAAAACCAAAATACAGTGAAATCCCTGCAATCAAACAACAAATTAAGAACCAAAGGATCTAGAATCAAAGGCACCAAAGATCTACATCTTGAATGTTGATGATGAGTATGGGTTTATGGAAAAAGTGAATTACCAAAATCACTTCTTCAAATTGGACCAAATCAAGCTAGATCTACTACAATTGATGAACAAGAAAGGAATAGGATAAAGGCTTAGCTCAAGTTAATCAAGAATTCAATGTGAATTCTTGATAACTTTAAAAAGAGGAAAAGATCTTTAGTGAGATTTTTGGTTTTTTTTGGGAGTATTTTGCAAGATATTTGTTGGCTCTCCAAAGCTTGTTGAATCAATGAAATTAGAGTGCTATTTAAAGGCCTTTGGTATGGGATTTTTGTGGAATGGAGCTTTCTTTGGTAATTAAAATTAGGTTTGGTAATTGGAAATTTGGTGGGAAATGGAAAATAGTGGTGATTAGTGAGGGTTTATGGTTGGAAATGATCAAAGTGATGTAGAGAAATCAGAGGGAAATGGATCTAGAAAATTCCAAATGAGATCAATGATCCAAGGGTGCTGAATTTGAATGAAAAATTTAAATTTCACACTGGTTAACCGATTAACCAAAATACACTGGAAATGGTTAACCGGTTAACCAAGCGTAAATTTGAATTTTTTATTCAAATATGATTGCTTGGTTGTTGTGGCCCGATTCATTTTGTACGCCGAAGAAGGCATGGAAATAAACACTTGAACCTTGGAATTCCTTGAATGAATCAATTAACTTGGGAAATCCTTGATCAGATAAATTTGAATTACTTGCGGATCAACTTCGACTTTTGTCTGTGAAATTTTATTCGAGCAGCATGACTGCTATCTTTGGCATTTTCAAGTGTTCCTCTTCCTGAAAATGTTAGTGAAAGAAAACAAAATATTTTTTGATTTTAATTAATGGTTAGTAAACATAAACAAATAAAGCAATTAAAAGCAAAAATGGTCCCCTGTGAGATACAAATCTACACCCGAGAAAAACCGAGCAACCAATTCGATCTTGTTTATATGCAAGATGTAGATGAAATGCAAAGAAAACTTAGGGAAAAAATTAGGGTGTTATAGCTGCCCCTATTTAAGTTTCTTCAATCTGAAGATATGAAGATTGACATCTTCGTCTCTGCAAGATGGGAGAGACTTAAATACAGAAAACCCAATTTTGTCCTAAGAGAACATGATATGATACGAAATTGATATGCAAACCCATGATATCTGTGGGGAAAACATGACCACCAGAGGAAAGCAAAGGCTTGGGGACACAAAAGAAAATCCCGATGGGGAAAACAACAGACACCAAAAGAGTTTTCCAGGAAAATAAATCACTGGACAACTGACTCAACTTGGGGAAAAATATGATATAATCAAGGTAAAAAGTTGGCAAAATACTTAAATTGGTCCCTTAACTCTATCTCGGGGTCCAATTTGGTCCCTTATCTTTTAAAAGTGTCAAAATAGTCCTTTAATTGTTCAAAAAGGTTCACGTTAGTCCTTTCCGTCTATTTTTTACAAACAACGTTAATTTTCGCTTGTGTGACATCTGACGTGGCATATGATAATTATACTATTAATTAAAATTCAATTAAACCTAAAAAAAGTTGTCTTAAACCTTGATTGGATCCATTTTAGAGATCAACCAAGTTGTATGATTCAGCATATACTGGCGAAGATGCTTTGCATCCCAAGCTAAGGCACAACAAGTCTTTTCAAGCATGGAGTACCGAGACTCACAATAAGTGAATTCTTACTCAAGTAGTAAATTGCATATTCTTTTCTTCCAGATTCATCTTGTTGACCAATCACACAACCCATGGAATCTTCCAACATAGTCAAGTACATAATTAAAGGTCTACCTTCCACCGGATGAGACAAGATAGGAGGTTCAAGCAAATATTCTTTGATACTTTCAAATGCCTTCTGGCAATCATCTGTCCAGACACAACCTTGGTCTTTTTGAAGCAACTTGAAGATCAGAGCATATATGGCAGTCATGTGAGAGATAAACCTCGAAATATAATTCAAACGACCCAAGAAACCTCTTACTTGCTTTTCAGTTCTTGGAGGAGGCATTTCCCGAATAGCTTTCACTTTATCAGGATCAACTTCAATGCCTCTTTGACTGACAATGAAACCTAACAAATTTCCAGAACGTACACCAAACGTGCATTTGTTCGAATTCAAACGAAGCTTAAATTTTCTTAACCTCTGGAACAACTTCAACAAATGTTCAACATGATCCTCTTTATTCCTCGACTTAGCAATCATATCATCAACATATACCTCAATTTCATTGTGCATCATATCATGGAAAAGCATGGTCATAGCTCTTTGGTATGTCGCACTAGCATTCTTCAATCCAAAGGGCATCACTCTGTAGCAAAATGTTCCCCATGGTATAATAAATATGGTCTTTTCCATGTCCTCGGGTGCCATCTTTATTTGATTATAACCAGAAATTCCGTCCATAAAAGAGAACACAACAAACTTAGTCGTATTATCTACCAGCACATCAATGTGTGGCAATGGAAAATCATCTTTTGGACCGGCTTTATTCAAATCTCTGTAATCAACACACATTTGGACTTTTCCGTCTTTCTTTGGAACATGCACAATATTGGCCACCCATTAAGGATAATTAGATGTCACAAGATAACCTGCATCAATCTGTTTTTGAACTTCCTTTTTGATCTTTACTTCCATATCAGGATGAGTTTTTCTCAACTTTTGCTTCATAGGTAGACATTCAGGCTTCAGTGACAATCTATGCTCCACAATATTAGTATCAAGACCTGGTATGTCCTGATAAGACCAAGCAAATACATCAATATATTCTCTAAGAAGCTCTACAATCCTCTTCTTAACCTCAAGACCAAGAAATTCTCCGACCTTAACTTCTTTCTTATCATTTTCAGAACCCAAGTTGACCATCTCTATAGACTATCCATGAGGCTGAATAACCTTCTCCTCGTGCTTAAGCAACCGAGAAATCTTATCAGGAACCTCTTCAACATCCTCTTCCTCAGCTTCGAACACAGGGAATTCAAAGTTAGGAGTGGGCATAGGATCATTGTTTTCAATGGGTTTATCAATCAATTTGCATAATGATTTTTTTTAGAGTATGAACAAAAGTGCAAACATTATGCAGATAAACAGTGGTTATTTTTATTTTGGGTTTTTTATTATGTTACCATTTTTCAGAATAAAGCAAAAAAGGAAAAACACATATGGAAATAACAAAATAACATTTTATTGATGATGATAAAATTTGAAACAAAGCCTGACAAACATCACTTTCACCTTGGGCAGAGTGAAAGAATTTTTGAAAGAAAATAAAACAAATTACTTTGAAGCATGAACAATAGAAGGAACATAATCCAGTTCTTACAAATCTTTCTGTGCGTAAAAAAGTTAGGCATTTCTTCATCTCCATCATCTTCAATGATGGCAACAGCGAAATGATCATTGATAAACCCAACACTTTGGAATCCTTCCTGAATAGTCTTCGGGTCATTGACAGCCACACCAGGTGCAAAACCAATACCAAATCCTTATTTGTTGTCAACAACATCAATAACTCGTCCCCAACCGTCAAATCGACTAGTTTCGAGTACGCGCAAAGCATCCTTGAGAGAAGACAAAGGCATAACATTCTTTTTAGCAGCATCATCGACAATAGAAAGAGCCTGGAATGAAGTTCCCACCTCTTCTTCAGCATCAATATAGGAGAACAATGACAAATTGCTCACTAGCATCGCCTGCTCATCGCCAATAGTCACTAACTTCCAATCTTTCACAAACTTCAGCTTCTGATGGAGAGTAGATGTCACAGCTGTAAGCTTGACGTATATCCATTACTTGAAAAGTAATTTGGAATATAAACGGTCTAATCAAAATAGGAAGATCAACTTCACCAATCACTGTCTTCTTCGATCTATCAAAAGCTTTCACAATAATCCCATTATGACTCATGGGAGCACCTTGATATGCAAGCCTTGACAAAGTTGACTTCGGCATTACATTCAGAGAAGACCCAATATCAACCAACACTTTATACATAGCATCTTCTTGACAGTTCACTGAAATATGCAGAGCCAAATTATGGTTCATTCCTTCTTCAGGCAAGTCATTATCACAGAAACTCAGATTGTTGCGTGATGTGATATTAGCCACAATACTATCAAATGGATCAACAATCACATCAGAATCAACATAAGCTTGATCAAGAATCTTCTTTAAAGACTGCCAATGAGCCTCATAGCACATCAAGAGTGATAAAACTAATATCTTCGACGGAGTATGCAACAACTGCTCAGTAACGTTTTACTCGCTCTTCTTTATCAATTTTAACACCTCATCTTCACTATCTTTCAAACTGGAATCACCAAATTGACCTGATCGGGCAATAACATCCTCAATTTTATTACTCACACTTGTATCTTCAGCTCTCTTCGGAGGATACGAAGCATAAACTCTACCACTTAGAGTAACCTTTGTCACATCAGCGATGCTAACCACAAACTTTGGAGAAGGGATATGAACTTCCTTACCTTTTTCTATCATCGTAGCATTATACCGGTACATAATAACTTTATCAAACTCATATGGCATTGCACCAGGCAAATTGATCACCAATGGAGTAACAACATATTTGCGGCTATCAAAAGAAATAACCACATTCTCAAGAACAACCTTCTCAGGAATATTGAACTGGGGCACAATATCATTCACCTCATTGTCATATTCGTCTCATTTCACTGTCACTTCAATTAACTTATCATCCATCATCTTTTGAATGTCTCTTTAATAATAACGCAACCACGAGGGTTCACCGAACAAATACAACATCCAGCATAATCGTGATCAATATCGTGGTATTCACTTAAGAAAGCATGCATCTCAACCAAAGACCTTTGAATATGGCAGACCTCATAAATCTTGAACAAACTAGGACAACCATCAACCATGTTCACAGAAGTATTACCATGATTCGGAAGCTGATTCGTCTTCACATTTGGATTAACATCGTTGAAAGACAGAACATTGCTCCTGATCAATTTCTGCACTTTAAACTTCAATGGATAACAATTCTCAATATCGTGCTCTGGGGCACCTTGACGAAAAGCACAATAAGCCTCTGGCTTATACCACCATGGGATAGATTCTGGAACTGGAGGCAGAGAACGTGTTTGTACAAGATTCTTCTCAATCAGAGATAGAAGCAAATCTGCATACAACATTGGAATAGGATCAAAATTCGACTTAGCACGACCCTGTTGATTACCACTTTATTGCACATAAGGCTGTTGATAACGAGACTGATACTTTGGAGCTTTTAGCACAACTGGAGTCACATTAATCATCGGAGTTACAGAAGCTACATGGTGTTGATGATGATTCTCTCGACCACGAGGTCTTTTGTAACTTTCACGATACACATCATTAGTCTCACCTTCTTTCTTCTTACCAAAGTTGAACCTTTTAAAGTTCGATCCAGTACTACTATCTTTGCCCAATCGTCCCTCACGGACACCTTCTTCTAGTTGCATCCCCATACTCACCATTTCAGTGAAATCAAAAGGAGCACTTGCAATCATCTTCTCATAGTAGAAAGAACCTAAAGTCTTTAAAAAGATCTCTGTCATCTCTTTCTCTTCCAGAGGAGGAACAATCTGAGCTACTAGCTCGCGCCATCTCTGCGCATACTCTTTGAAAGTTTCTTTGTCCTTTTGGGACATAGCACGAAGCTGATCTCTGTCTGGTTCCATATCAACATTATACTTGTATTGCCTAACAAAAGCTTCTCCCAAATCATTGAAAGTCTAGATTTGGTTGTTATCCAAACTCATGTACCATCTCATGGCTGCACCAGTCAGACTATCCTGGAAATAATGAATCAGAAGTTGATCATTGTCTATCTGAGCAGACATCTTTCTAGCATACATAGTTAAATGACTCAGAGGACAAGTATTGCCCCTATACTTGTCGAACTCAGGAAACCTGAATTTGTACGGAACCTTGATATTATGAACCAAACATAGATCATAAGCATCTTTACCGAATAAATCCTTATGCCTCAAAGCCCTAATCTCTTTCTGTAACTCAACAAAATGGCCTTGAAAATCATCAAGTCTTTCAATCACACCAGCGCCTTCACTGGGCTCAGCATGGTAAATCATTTCATCATGGTGCAGAGTAGTGTGCATCACAAGCAGTGCAGTAGTCATCACTGGCTGAAGAGTATTAAATGCATCCGTCTCAGGAGGATGAGGATGATAACCAGCATGAATGAAATCAGTTGGCATACCCCACGGGGTGCTAGGGGGCATATGGTAGCAAGGAGAAACGACAGTTTTAGAAGGAATCGATGCAGTGACAATCTCGGAGATGACTGTATGCTGAACTGAAGAATTATGAATAGGGGGTGGATGATTCTGAGCAGCCACCAAGCTTTTCATCATGGAAGTGATCCTTTCCAAGCTATCCTTCAGAGATGAAAACTCCTCGCGCAGCTCACGATTCTCTTCTTGTAAGGCTTCGAACATCTTCCTTCGATTAGCTCGAGTATCAACCTTGTGAGTCAGCTTGACAGGAAAACTGAATGAAGACCAATAAACAACATAAGATCCCTGAAGAACACTAAAGAAATAAGACCAATGAAGGCATGATGCATGGTATGCGTATGCAAAAGCAAAGATTTCAAAGGACTATAAGATAAATTGCAATATTTATAAAGAAACACTTTTTGAAGTACTTAAAAACTCATTCTCATTAAAATCAAAGTAAGGATTACAAATGAAGTACAAGTCTCAAAAATCCTAATACATGAGAGAAAAAGTAAACTAGGCCTAGGAGATCAAATCTAAAGAAGTCCCGAATCCCGACTGGTACTTCATACAAATCCTCTTAATCTCTTTCTTGTACCGATTCTCCATGTCTTCCTTATCCTTTACCAACTGGTCAACAATAGCCTTCCAAGCACCGAATGTAGGAGGAATGGTAGATGGAGTACTAGAGGAAAATAAATCTTCTCTTGCTCTCTACGTAACACGCCGCTCAAGTAACTCAATGAGATCATATTTCTCCTTCAGTTGCTCTTGCATCGTCGTCTTCTCAAGTAACCATTCTTCTTTCTCTTTCTTCATCTTGTCCAATTCTTCTTGAAGAGCGATCTTCTCATCAATGGGAGGAAGAAAAGCAGACAATGGTAGTATAGGAAACAAAGGCTCCTCAGGTGGATAAGGCATCTTGAGCTTGGAATCCATAGATCAAACCCACTAGATGTAACACTCAGAGGGAGCAAGGTGTTGCCTTCCCAATTCACCATTCTCTTTCCGATGAACTGCATGCCAAGAATGAGCAATCATTTTCTTCATTTCTACATGATCTGCACCATTAAGAAAGAAGAAACTGGATAATAAAATGTTGCTTGGTATGTTCTTTAAGCAGTATCCCAAATGTCGCCTAGCAAGAATAGGGTTGTAACTAATTCCCCCACGTGTACCTAGAAGAGGTACATTAGGAAACTCTCCACAACTATCAATAAGCACTCCAATATCATAACAGGAACAATACCAAGTCATATCCTTATAAGAAAGAGACATAATCCTTTGAGACCATCTTCGCTTCTCTCTATTATCCTTGAAGACGTCGGACTTTGGTAGGTGCAAAATAAACCACCTATAGAGAAGAGGAACACAACACATAATCTCTCCATCACCTTTGGAGGTCTTATAATTAAAGGCATGATACATGTCTCCAAGCAAAGTAGGTATCGGATTTCTCTACAAGAAAATCTGAATGGCACTCTCGTCCATAATAACATCTAAGTTAGGAAACAAGACAATCCCATAAATGAGAAAAACAAGAATAGCCTCAAATGCATCCTTATGACCCAAAGTAAGAGAAGTAGAAGCTTTCCCCATTAAGAACTTGGCCTTAATACCACGGACACTCCCTTTTGGAAGAAACTTTCCATTAAGATCAGAATCTTTGAGAAAAAGGGCTTTGGCGATGACTTTGGTCGTAAGCTCCTTATCTAAACCACTAAAAAGAAATCCCTTGTCCAAAATAGATAAACCCATCCAATGAGAGTACTCCTCCAAAGTCGGCACAAGATGATAATCAAGAAAGGTGAAACAATGATGCAACGGATCATAAAACTAAGCCAAGGTAGGGAGAATCCCCTCTAGTACATCGGTATCCAAGATAAACAAAAGCTTTTCATAACACTTTCGGAACTCCTAAGTGTCAACCACTAAAGCTCCTAGTTTTCTCAGCTCTACTAGATTAGGATTCTTGAAGCTTTACTTCTTTGCGTTTCTCCTTTCAACATTCATAACCATATACATCTGAAATTTTGCAAAAGTACCTATGCGTCCCTTGAAATCTCAAGAACAATGCTCATGAATACATGAGTGCATGTATGCAACAAACATAAACAAGATCACATAAAACACACTGGTTTAGGTTTCGAGTCACGAGCATGAAGTCAAGGTAACAAAACACCTCCCACACATGTAAGTACTAAGGTTTTGTCTTCATTGTACCTGCAGAAAACCAAAAGGGTGCTAAAAGAGGTGCCCGGAGTTAACAGACATCTTTAGAATATCATCGGTACTTTGGATTACTCCCCAACTGATAACATTCTTAAAATAGACCTCTTCTAAGTGTAGTATCGTGTGACAACCACCTTAGGTTTACACCCGGATAGTTTCCGCACTACGTTCCTAAATTGGCTTGGATGGGTTAATGGTTCTACGGTCCTCAGTATGATCAGCTCAAGGTCGGAAAATAATGTCACGTATGATTACTCATCATGACATTGATAATCCAAGAGAGGCTAACCGAGTGGAGATTATCAAATTGATATATCTTTGGACTACTCCATCGCGTATCGCTTCGAATATCGCCGTCCTATCATAAGTTCAACTCAGATCCGGGTTAGAATCTATCTCACTCACAGAGGATCACCAAAACTGAAACAAAACAAACAAATAACAAACAAATCAAACCAAAGCAGTAAATAAATCAAAGTAGGTCGAATCCACTTAGTGACCCAGCAGAGTCGCCACTTTTCTATATCGGTAAAAAATCATGAGTGTAAGCTATTAGTTAACATAACTCAAAGTAAACAGAGTCGCCACCGTGCTTTTATTTTATTCCAAATGGAAAAGGAAAAAAGAGCAAATAAATCCTAATGAATCTAAAAGAAAAAAGCTAAAGAAACACAACAGTGAAACATGTAAGGGGATAGGTTACACAATGGGAAGGTTTTACGCACCCAAAATGTCTATGGTACTCCACGGGAGCCCTTTGAAAAATTTACTGCTTTTGGTTCGAAAAAGGATTATTAAATGAGAGTGGAGGGATGAGAAAAGAATTTTTTTTAATGTTTTTGTGTTTGGAGAGGTTTACCACCTCATGCCTACGTACCCACAAAGTGCAATGCGAGATCAAAATCTCGTAGTTCGTGGTACAAATAGTGAAAATGGTTGGTTATAATTGGTTTTATTAAGTGAAGAGAATTTGTCATCTTCAAGTGGATGTCCAAACAAATCTACCATGAGAATGAAGGCATGGACTCATACATCATTATGGGGAGGGTGCCAACTCGGATAAAATCGACGAGTATGCCACTAAACCCCCACGAATGACAAGAGATTCAATTACATCAAACTACAACCATGGATATTGAGAGACTTGCACCCGACTAAAGAATAATGACTCATAATCGGCACTCTTTTAAAGAAAACAAACAAAAGTGCACAAAGGCACAAAACAACTTGAATAAGTTTGGTTCTTTTTATTTTTGAATTAAGGTCAAAATGATTAAATTAATTGGTTTTAAAGGAAAATAAAATAGTAAAATCCACTTGAAAAAAAATCAAGGTTTTGTTTATTAAAGAAGTGATGATTTGAAGAAAAAAGAATCCTTTGAAAAAGGGGGAAGATTTTGAAAATTAAAGAAAGGGGTGGAGATGAAGAGACTATCCTAGAAAAGAAAATAAGGAGATAAAGGAATAAAGATCTAACCAAACTTGATGATATTTCCAATTATGAGTAAAAGAGTTTCATCCTTATAAGCTAGCAAATGGTCAAATAAAGGCAGGTACCAACTTCATGAAGATCAAAGCAAAGGAGAGATGTCCTAAAATCTAAGTTCAAAACTCCCCTCCAAAGCCAAGGATAGTAACCATTAGTCCAAAGATTAAGATCACAAGTTTTTTAGATATTTAATCCTTTATTAATGTTTTTGTGTCCAAATGGACAAAAGGAAAATCAACACAATAAAAATAAGAGTAAATAATAAATATGATAATGGATGAATAAAGCATAGTAAAGAAAAATAAAATAAAAGTAATAAAGGTGCAAGAAATTAAATGTTAGTAACAAAAGCAATTAAAGTGCAAGAATCTAAATTATTAATAGTAGTAATAGTATAATAATATTTACATAATAATGGTATGGTGAACTTAATCAACCACGACCGAAAGTGTAACCAAAACGAGAGGCAACCGGATCCACTTAGTATCTTACACTATAGCGATTAATCAAGGAAAATCGAACCAAATTCAATGAAATTTGAAAGGCGATTGGGAGACCCAAAACACCTACGCATCAAACATTCACAAGTCTTGATTCTTAATGCAATATGATTAAGCGCTTTGGGATTACGCGACCTACAAGAGGTCTGATCCATGAAAGTGCAAGTATCCAATTAGATTTTTATTCCAAATTAGGGACACATTTAGGTCTATGTTAAGCAATCGCCGAGTAATTTACGAAGTAATTACCCTACAAATGAGGCCGACCACCACCAATTAAGGTGAAAAATGTTAGTGCTAATGCATGCGAGATAAACGATATATAAATCTCCATCCGAATGCAATACCACACAAAACTAAAGGTGAATACCAAATTGAGTCACACTTATGGTATTCTTCCATCCTTAAGTTCAATCACTCTTCTTGGTGGATTCAAGCATGAAAATGTCACACTAATGCAAAGTACCTTAAATGAATTAAATATTTCACTTAAAGATAGTTTTAAATTAATAAACATTAACTACTCTAATCTACACCCAAAGTTCATTGAAATTAAAGAGAAATCACTCCCAAAAGTGCTTTCCAAGGTAAAAATAAAAAGGAGGAAGAAGAAGAAGAAAGAGGAACCAAAAAGGAGCTTAAAACAAGCCAAAAACAAATTATGACTTGTGTTAATCGGTTAACCAAAATGCACTTGAAATGGTTAACCGGTTAACGCAATCAGTTTTCAAATCCTGCGCCATTTAACACTGATTAACTGGTTAACCAAAATACACTAGAAATGGTTAACCAGTTAACATTGAACCAGTAGCAGAAAAATTGCAGAAATTCAGCATGATTTATTTTTAAAACCTTTTTTTCAAACACTTGATGATCATGATCTGAATTTGCACGAATTTTAAAACCAAAATATAATGAAATACCCGCAATCAAACAACAAATTAAGATCCAAAGGATCTATAATCAAAGGCACCAAAGATCTACTACATCTTGAATGTTGATGATGAGTATGAGTTTATGGAAAGAGTGAATTACCAAAAGCACTTCTTCAAATTGCACCAAATCAAGCTAGATCTACTACAATTGATGAACAAGAAAGGAATAGGATGAAGGTTTAGCTCAAGTTAATCAAGAATTCAATGTGAATTCTTGATAACTTCAAAAAGAGGAAAAAACTTTAGTGAGATTTTTTGTTTTTTTTTTGGAGTATTTTGCAAGAGATTTGTTGGCTCTCCAAAGCTTGTTGAATCAATGAAATTGGAGTGTTATTTAAAGGCCTTAGATGTGGGATTTTGGTGGAATGGAGCTTGCTTTGGTAATTAAAATTAGGTTTGGTAATTGAAAATTTGGTGGGAAATGGAAAAGAGTGGTGATTAGTGAGGGTTTATGGTAGGAAATGATCAAAGTGATGTAGAGAAATCAGAGGGAAATGGATCTAGAAAATTCCAAATGAGATCAATGATACAAGGGTTCTGAATTTGAATGAAAAAATTGCACTGGTTAACCGATTAACCAAAATATACTGGAAATGGTTAACCGGTTAACCAAGCATAAATTTGAATTTTTTATTCAAATATGATTGCTTGGTTGTTGTGGCCCGATTATATTTGTACGCCGAAGAAGGCATGGAAATAAACACATGAACCTTGGAATTCCTTGAATGAATCAATTAACTTGGGAAATCCTTGATCATATAAATTTGAATTACTTGCGGATCAACTTCGACTTTTGTCTGTGAAATTTTATTCGAGCTGCAGGACTGCTATCTTTGGCATTTTCAATTGTTCCTCTTCCTAAAAATGTTAGTGAAAGAAAACAAATGCGAAGAACCGAGCAACCAGTGTAAAAAATAAAGCAACAGTGATCCCCTGTGAGATACAAATCTACACCCGAGAAAAACCGAGCAACCAGTGTGATCTTGTTTGTATGCAAGATGCAGATGAAATGCGAAGAAAACTTAGGGCAAAAATTAGGGTGTTATAAGTATGTGTTTAGTGATTTCTACAACATAACATGAATATGAACTTTAGGCTTTTTAAAAATAACATTCCATTCATTCTCTTACAATTCTTGTTCATTTGTGAATCACTTTAGTTCATAGCCAAATGTGAGGATACCATCCATTATTTACTAAATAAACAGGAGACCAACATCTTTGTTTAACTTGTTTGACTTATGTTCTATCTTATATTTGTGTTGATTATATGAAAGAATGAAAAGGATCAAGGCATTTTGTTTGATTTTAAGCATAACCACCTAACCAAAAGTAAATTAGCTTGTGAGTGAGCGAGAATTTGTTAACCCCTTTGAGCCTTAGTGTCAGGATCCATCTTGGTGTTGAACTATGAACTTGTGCATGAGTAAGTAGTTCATTATGGATTCTGATTTCATTTCTAAAGCCCTTGAACTATCAGCCATATATCATGGTGAAATTTTCCCTTATCTTAAAAAGTTTGGGAGCATTAAAGTCACGATGTTTGGTTATATTCAAGTTAGTGAGGAAATAATTGGTAGCTTAAAGGTTGGTTGCTAAGAGGTTGAAAAAATAAAAATAATAAAGTGGTTGAAAAAGAAAGAAAAACTTGAAAACAAAAAAGAAGATAAAAGAAAAAAAGAAAAATAAATAGTAAGATCAAGGTTGAAGCAAATGAGCAATGCGAAAAGGGTGAATAATTCTTGATTGCTTGAATATTGGAGAAGTAATTTCTCTCATAGGATTAGGCAATTTTGTTTCAAAAGCCTTAAGATATTACCCTTCTTTGTTAAACCAAGTCTCATTACAAACCTTTAAAGTCCTTTGTGGTTTGTGTTTTTATACTTTCAATATGAATTTTTAAATAAATTTTTAATTTGATCGATGTTTGCATGATTGTTTGGTGTGAGTTCAATCCCTCATGTTTGTTCTTCATATCTTGATGAAGGTGTGTGTTAGGTGTGATTTAATTTTGAAGTTTTGTTGCTTTAGAATGTTTGACATGTGTTTTGTGCTTAGAGTTTGTTTCATATTTGTTGTGTCGTTGTAGTTTAGTGGCAAGCATCGCTTTGTTTGTACTTTTGATAATTAGACCATACATTTGTTTCTGTTTGTAATAACTTATTTGATCACGATTCTTGATAATTGTTATTGTTTCTTTAGGTTTGATTGATTCTTGTTTTAGGACAAACAAGTTAAGTAGGGGAGAGTATGATGAGTGATAAATTGTGTTAAATATGTGTGTAGTTTATTGGCACTTATTGGCTTGATTCACTATTTTTTCTAGTGAAAACCTCGACTTTAGTGTGAATATGTAATCAATTAGTATTATAGTGTTGTTTTTTTGTTTGTAAATATTGCTTAATTTAATAAATTTCATCTCATTTTTTAGATTTGTTTCCATGGTTGAAGCAATGTATACTTAAAGGCCAAAGCAAGCGCTTCAAAAATGCATTTTAGGAAGAAATCGAGTTTCTGCATGGGCTAAGTGCACTTCAGGATGGCTGACAGTGGCATTTTTCACTGAGAACTGGGCTTAGCCCCATATTTTGGGCTTAGCGCGGTTTGAGCTAAATTTTGAGCTTAGCGCGGTTTGGGCTTAGCCCCATATTTTGGGCTTAGCCTCATATTTTAGGCTTAGCGCGGTTTGGTCTTAGTCCGATTCCACTTTTTCAGCTTTGTATTTATATAGTTTTTCATATATATTTTGGATCCAACTTTATCTCTCTTCATTCCAAACATATTATAGAGAGAGAAACACAAACTCTAAGGGAGAGAAACCCAAATCCGAGCTTGATATTCAAGTTAGTGCTTCAATCTCTTGTCGGGGTTGGATGTAATCTATTGATACCTTATGTATTTCTTCTAATCTTTTAATTGTGAACTAGTTTTGATTCAATATTGATGTTGTCTTTGATTTCATATTTATGGGTTTGAGTGAGTATTGAGAAATCTCTTTCAAATCCTAGATCTATGATATTCATTAATCAATGAGCAAACTCTAGACATATATTTGTGAGTTGATATTCATTCGTATCAAGCTATTATATTATTATGTTGATTTTTAGCAAGAAACATCATCTAGTGATTAATACGAAAAAAACCAAAATAACACGTTAGACATAAACAATATTGTGAGGGTGCGTGATAATATAGAAGAAGAACTATGTTCACATACATAAACTAGTTGAATACATGTTAAAAAGGGTTAATTGTGTGTAAGTATTCTAATCTTGGCATTGTATATGAATTAATCATTTATTTGATATGGATGTCAACATCAAAACCATTGTGAACTTATAACTATTTCAGACATTATACCTACAACTACATGGATTCACATTTTCCCTCTTTTTGAACATTACAATGTATCTCTTAGGGAGGTAGCACAAACGTTGAAACATAGATAATGGATTGGAGTTGTTAACACCCCCTAAAAATTATAGAAATTATACTGTTCTCCCCATAGATCAATAATTTCAAATAAGGAAGGAGATAAAAATGGATTCAATTTCCATAAAAATTATCTTTCATGCACTTTACTTTCTGCAAACTTTTACATTTCAAAGCCATTTACATTTCCAAGCAATTTATCTTTCATGCACTTTACTGCGTTTTCTTTACAATTCACGCACTTTACTTTTCCAGCATCTTTACATTCCTTGCTTTGTCTTTAAAATTTCTTTAAATTTCAAGTCTTGTCTTTACTTTCATTTACATTTCAAGTCTTGTCTTTACTTTCATTTATATTTCAAGTCTTGTCTTTTACATTCCTTTATTTTAATAGTCTTTTACTCAACTTTTCTATCAAAACAATCTTTGGATCTTGTCGAAGGATTCACATACATTTTTCGCAAAAACATTGCAAACTACGCAAAACAATCAATTCTCAGCACATGTCCTAAGATCAATCTGGTCGATCCTACGAGTAACCAAGAGTATTCTAGGTATCTTTGGAGGATCAACGCTTGTTTACCAATTGTGGGGGTAAACAGTTGTGCAATGTAATTAAATAGTAAATTGCGAACTCCACCGGATTTTTGCAAGTTGTTTTGATCGAAAACACAATTTTTTTATAACAATAATGAGAAAACCGGTCAGCTCGTATATTCAAAATTCCAAATTTATAATTGATTGATGAAACTCACGTTAATAGGCATGCAATGACTACAGAGTTACACATCAAATTAACTCGGTCGTTACACCTAATCCCTTGGCATGTAGCTCACTAGCCTAATCTTCAATTTCCCGATCGCTCGGGTCAACTATACCATTAAACTAGGAAAGACAACACATTAATCCCTAAGTCACAATCCTTAATCATACTATCCCTAGTCAATTAGTGAATTCAACAGTTAAAACATGTTCAATAACAAAGAGTCAGAACAATAACATTAACATCATCAAATTTGATCTAACAGTTAAAACAGGTTCAATAACAAAGAGTCGGAACAATAACATTAACATCATCCAATCATATGTCCCAATAGTGTAAAAACAGGTTCATCATCAAATTTGATCTAACCTAGAGGAATCTAGGTACTAATCCCGAAATTAATCAATACTGATAAGTTATATTCGAAGAACATGACTTAGCCCGTCATCAATTCGATTTGCTCTATTTCCTCCAATTTTTTCACTTAAGTGCCTTTCTTCACCCAAAAGCGTTTTTTCCATTTTTTTTTTACTCTTTTACCTCTAACTTACTCATTTCTTGTTAGAATAAGCGTTTTTCTCATATTTTTTTTACTCTTTTACCTCTAACTCACTCATTTCTTGTTAGAATGAGTCGATATTTCTTACTAAATAACATACACTTATTCCGTCGTCAATTCGATTTGTCTTAACATTGTTAGGAAGTAACCAAGTTATAGCAACATCACCTTTTAGCAATTGCCCAAGATTTCATGTTGCCTACCAATTTGAAGGCTGATATTTGTAGGAAGGTGCAAACTTATGATATGTATGTTATGATGAAGTCTGGTGCATACTCAACACAAGCAAAGGTGCAACGTGTAAGATGGATGCTTCAAAAATAATTGATTGGTTCGATTGAACACCAATGGTACGATAAAAAGTTGTAGGCTGTGGTGGCACGCATAGGGGTACAAATGGAGACTGATTATGTTTTTTTAAGGAATAAATTTTGTATTGAGTATTTACGATTCTTGTCCTAGAAACACGACCGAATTCTTTTTTTTTTTCTTACAATTTTTTTAGGTATCTCAATTTCGGGTGTTACTAAGCGGTAGTCTTTTTTATTATGGACTTTTACTCTCTTATCCCAATAAAAAAGGTTAAATTAGTTATCACTTCTTTTAACCTGATTTTTGAATTCAAACTTTAACTAAATAAAATTATTTATTTTTAACCAACTACTCACATATTTAGCCCAAACAAAAACAAACCCTTAGAATTTAAATTTTTTATTTTGTTAGTAATTTGGCGAAAACCACTTCTACATTTTTTTTTACATAAATTTTATTTTATTTTCTTATAAAATTTATAATTAATATTTATAATATTGTCAATTGTAAATTTTAAATCATTATAAATATTTGATTTTTATTATAATCATACAAATGAATAATTTAATTCAAAGCTTCATTGAAAGCGTGGAAGACCGATTTTGTGTCGCATAAATCCAAAAATTTATTGCTACATTAGATCATGGATAAATAATAAGTTCCCAATTTTTTTATCATAGTTAAATTATAATTAATATATACTTAGAATGTCTAAAAATTTGTGTCTCCTCTAATTTAACTCCAAATAGTATTTATTAGTTAAAGAAATTTAATACTTAGTTTTAGTTTATAAATGGAAATCATTTATATATGCCTGTCATTGCATTTATACAATATAACATACACATATTTTAGATCGTGGATAAATAATAAGTTCCCAATTTTTTTATCATAGTTAAATTATAATTAATATATACTTAGAATGTCTAAAAATTTGTGTCTCCTCTAATTTAACTCCAAATAGTATTTATTAGTTAAAGAAATTTAATAGTTAGTTTTAGTTTATAAATGAAAATCATTTATATATGCCTGTCATTGCATTTATACAATATAACATACACATATTTTAAAGTGTCATAAGTCATAACTCTATAACACCTAGACAAAACTGAGCCTTTAGCAGCTTCATAAGAGTTTCTTGCTGTCCAAGGAATTTACCATTAACCTGGAGTAGCTACCTTGGCCACATAAGTATTGTTTTCCCTCCCTCTTCCTCTTCCTCCATTTCTTCTTCCTCGATATGCATGGTTCTTATACTGATTATTACCATATCGATATGCATGGTTCTTAGACCATGACATGTTATTCTTTCTCCTTTCATATCCATCATTTCTTGCTTGATAATTCTTTTGCAAATCAGCAACATATTGACAATCATTCTGTTCCCATGAGTTTGTTTCAGTATTTTCATGGTTGTTAAATATCCATCCCTCAGCATCATAACTTGGTTCCCGAGGCTTTGTTACTTCTTCGTCTTCATCCCCCCATCCAGTAGGTGTGATGAATTCCCATCCATAACTGAGAGGATTGTCGACAATCTCACTCTCCTGCTGCCTCTTTTTCTTCATAATACGTCTGGCCTCTATTTCTCTCTCCAGATCCAGATAGAGTTCAGGATCAACACTTACATCCCAATCTACTTCATCGGTGTACATGTCCGGATCAGGCAACGGAATATCGTCGCAGCGATAGCCGTTGATCTCAGCCCAAAATCTGAATTTTGCATCGTAAAAAGCCTGTTTTACAGCAGAGTCTTCCCACTTCATCACATTGGAATGTGATTCTAATAGCTTTTGCCATGGAACTTTACCTATCGTAGCATAAAACTTCTTTTCCCATAAAGGTACTCTTGAATACCTATTATCTGTGACCCAAAAGAATTAAACAAAATCAAAATCAAAAGAAAGAACAAAACTAAACGAAAGGGAAAACAAAAAGAACACTTACATAAAGGTGATTTTCCGCTATAAGATGATGATCTCCAGTGACCCACTTGATTGTTGCTGATCACTTGGTTTCTTCTCCAGTTAGCCATATCAAACTCAATAGAGAAAGAAGACGATGATTGTGACACAGACAGAAGAAGTTTTCCAAGGTTTGTTGTTGCTTCCAAGCTGTATTTATAGCAGCACGTTTCCTATTTTGTTTCATTCACATCCGCTTTTTCAGCCTAAATAAGGTAATTGATTTTTTCAATAATTAATAAGATTTACTAAAGCCGAATCTATATTTTGAAAATCAAATGTAAATAGAAATTTATTTATTTTTATTAATAAGATTAACTAAAACGAATCTAAATTTTGTAAAATATTAAATGCATTTTGGAAAGTATTTTTTTAATTAATAATATTGACCAAAATTGGATCCATATTTTGAAAATTAATAAATAAATGTATTTTGGAAACTTTTTTTAATTAATAATATTACCTAAAAATGAATTTAAAATTTTAAAATAAATATATTTAGAAAATTGTTTTATAATTAATAATATAGACCAAAATTGAATTATTTGAAAATTAATAGTAAATGCATTTTGGAAAATATTTTTTTTATTAATAAGATTTACTAAAATTGAATTTAAAATTTTAAAATAATAAATTAATTTTGAATAATAATAAATGTACTTTGGAAATTTGGAAAAACAAATATATCTATGTGAATTTCTTTATGTTGATAATATATCAATCAATTAGGACATCATAACACATTGATATTTTAAATATGAAGTCGGATATTTATGAAGTCAGATCTCTATGTTGATTATATATCAATCAACATAAAGATATATTATATATCTCTTTAGGTTGATTATATATCTATATGAATCTCTTTATGAAGTCAAATATTTTAAATATGTAATATTTCAAATTCATGGACTGTTGCTATTATTGATAAAATTATTCGGAAGATAATGTAAATTTTATCATTAAATTTGTCTTTAATGAACTAACATTTGAAATAATACTCACAGGTAAGTCATAAAAATGTCACTCTTTGACTATAAATAATTTACGAAATTTATTGTGTATTATCAATTTAAAATTTTTTAAAAAGATTATTTTGATGGATGGTTCGCCTATAGACCAGTCTTTCAACTAATGAGCCATTTTAATATTTTTTTTTGTTTTATTTATTTATTTATTTTATTTTTTAAAATAAAAGATTTATATATTTCAAAAATAACAATTTACACAGATTGATTCAAAGGATCCAACAACTAGAAAGATTATCTAACCACACCTTGCTTACATCCCTAACGACATATTTTCTATAATTGAGCCTCATTCACCCTCTATACAATATAAATTCTATTATTCTTCTAATTACATTGCTTTCATCTTCTATTGTATCAAAAATAGTTTTATTTCTATAGCTCCAAACTCCATAAACTATTTCATCAATGGCTATTTTCAAAATGCTATTCTTAAATCATTTTCCTCTAATATTCCTCGTAAACCACGGTAACTCATCCTTCCACTAACTAGGGTTGTGACCAACATTCACCCAATGCAGCACCTGTTTCCAAACTATTATTTTTTAGGCTCTATTTTAATGTATTAAGATCAATATTTTTTGTAAATATTTATTTTTTCAGTTATTTAATCACTAAATATATTTATAGTGTTATAATTGTAAAGATCTGGATAAGGGCATGAGCTTTGCAACCTCTAGGTGGGGCAACAATCATATGTCGTCCTCCAAGAGAGAAGTCGGGGTCAGTGACTATTCCACATTCTTCATAAGAAGTAAGGATCCAATGGTCCAACATTGATTGGGTGGACAATGATTCTTCTCGAGGAAACTCTAGGCCCAAAGGCCTTTATAAATACTCTGGTTCAACGGGAGAAAAGAATAGATCTGATAAATTACGCACAATACTTAAAGTAACACGCTTATGTACAACTCCTCTCACCTCACATGAGTTGGTCTCTCAGATCACCATAAACCTCGTAACACCACCATACATGGCTTATTATCGTCGCAGACAAATTTCTACCACCTTAAACTATTATAAACCTATTAAGGCCTCTAAGTATCCTCTATACTTGTAGGGATACCACACACACATATATACTTTGTGACCACTATAACGGTGCTCTAATAAAACAAACTTAGGCCACACATTCTTCACTACAATAACCATACTCATTGTTATCCTCCACCCCTGTACATAGCCATCCTTAGTCATGGTCAGTAGGAGAACACCATCCCCTATATCGGAGGGTACCAACGATAATAGTGATACCAACACCCTAGAGGAGATGCGTGTCTCCATGGACAAACTATAACAACAAAATTAAACATTGGAGAACAATGTCCTCAATATTAGACAACACTATCAAGAGTCTAATCCCCCAAAGGGCGTGGTAGCGGTGGATCTCCATGCACTCTTAGACAAAATATGGGAAACACTTGTCCTTGAAAGAATCAAGTTTTCCTCATTAGCTAAGTCTGATGTGAGAACTGACCCTTACGAGCATGTCGCCTCCATAAACATTGAGATAGCTATCATCAGAGCACTTGACTCCCTGAAGTGTAAATAACTGTCTGGAACCTATAGGGATTCTCCCCTACGATGGTATATGGTTCTGCCCCAAGCTTCCATCCCATGCTATCAAGAGCTAGTGAGGAAATTCATACAACAGTTTGCCAATATCTATCATAGGAAAATGTCCACTTCCAGCTTGTTCAACACACGGTAAGGTCCTTTAGAATTATTGAGGGACTATCTTTCCAAGTTTAATGAAACCACCACTAGGGTCATTCCCCAAAACCAAGAAATGTCTGTGGGGTCATTCTAGAACGGACTCAAGGCGGTACACTTCAACGAGTCTCTCTCTTAGAAGCCAACACTTTCGTTAGTGGAGGTGGTCACCAAGACACAATGTTACATAAAAGGCGAGGAGAGAAACTCTGAGAAGAAGGTGCTAGAAGTCAAGGAGCATGTTCCTAATGCTAAAGGTTCACACCACCAGAGGAATAATAGTTATACCTCACCCATCAAAGACAAGGTTACACTCAAGAGCGTATGCAAGAGGGCAAAGAGCATCACACCCCTAAACACTCACCATGAACAAATATGACAAGAGGTTTTTCACCTGCATAAAATCTACATGCCTCTAGCTCCAAAAGCAGATGTATTAAGTCCCAAACTAGGTAGATGGTGCAAGTTCCATAAAGTAAAAGGACACCATGAAATACCCTAGAAATTTAATTAGAGTTTTAATCTTTATTTTTGTGTGCTTTGTGATTTACTATGTGTTATTTTTTAGAGCATTAATCAAATAAATTTTAAATTTATTAGTATAAAATATTAAAATAATAGGAAATTGAAAGGTTGTGATTATTTAGAGGTTATAGGCTACTAAAGCGAACTAGTAAAATAAAGAAGATAGAAAAAGAGGATAATTAAAGTTAAATGAAATTAGTTTGAATAAAATAAACTAGGGTTATTTTATATAAGGATGAGAGGAGTTTGATCATACGTGTCAGTTTGGGAAAAGGAGAAAGTGGATACCAACCCTAAGAAAAAGAAGTACAAAGTAGGATCTTCCATCACCAAGAGCTCAGGGTTTTTCTACTTAATCAAGGTAAAAAGAAAGGAAATTGTTCTATATTTGGTGTTTAAACTTTGGGATAGTAGTAATTCCCCTAACCCATATTGTTTTATGATTTGTTGCCTTTGAATCAAGTGAGGTTTGTGCAAACCTTCTATGATTATGGTGTTTATGTGTGTTAAACTATTTTATAAAATCTGCGAAAATTCTGCATAATTAGATGTTGAATTGGAAATTATGATGTTGTCTTGATGTTCATATGTGTATGTGATTAATTGATTAATGATTATGTATAATTGATGATATATGTGTTGAAATTGCATCTTTTATGATTTTAAAATTGTTGTAAATTTGTATGCATCAGATTATGAGTTTTCGAGTGTCATGGTATTGGGTAAATTTGGAATTTGGGACTAGTTTAAGTGAAAAGAATGTAGAAAACACATTTTTATAGCGATGGGGGTGTCAGTTGTATAACATCCTGACAATCATCGCATCGAAGAAGATGATGAGTCTCGCCTAGGTTGATGTGCATCAACGATCTTGACAGGCGACTTTCCAAACCATCAACACCTTGTGACGAACGTTATTTCCTCCATGACAGTCAGCTATGACAGGTAAGCATACCCAAGGGGAAACGAGCGTCATGGCCATGACGGTGTGACCATATCTTTGTTTTGATTTATTTTAATGTTTGATTATATTCTTCGTAGAGGTTATGATTTCTCGACTTATTTCATATTGTTTAAGTGATAATTGTTGATAAAAGAGTGTTGTTTGTTTATGATCAATTTAATTGATAGCTACCTTGCGAATAAGAGGTGTTGAATGTTGATGGTTTAGGTTCATAAGAAGTAGTGTTAGCCTTAATCCACATTTTTAATAATCAACGTAGTTGGCCTCTTCAGTTGTCTTTCTTCTATTTTATGTTTTCGCAAGACCTTTGTCGGCTATTAGTAGATTCTAGATTATGCTCAGATATTGTAACATTAGGTTAAGAATACTTTGATATGTCTTATAAGTTGTTTTAAGCTTATTTCTCATGCTATGTTTGAAATTTAATTTTCCACCTTTGGAATGAAAGTTTAATGTTTTGTCAATGTGACACCCTTATTGCATCTTAATATTTTCTACAATGTTTTATAAATTATTATCCGGGTTTAGGGTGTTGCATACCACATTTAGGATTGATACCAACTCAAGAAAGAGATAGAGAAGTTGATCTAGGAGGGACACCTCAAGAAGTATGTGAAGGCCAAGTTTTTGCATATATCAAAAAGATTAAACTCGCGAGGGCGAGGTGACACACAAAGCCCTAGACCTAATAAATAAATGAAGATATTCATAGGTGAGAAGGATAAATTCGTGCGCCATACGCTCAAAATTATTGCAGTAGGATTCAGCGAAAGCGGATAGACTAGCTCTGGCCGTAAAAGGAACATTTGCTAAATTATGAATATAAAAGACCTCGTTGACGATTAAGGTTAAGGCGAATGGAAGACACCAAAATCCATAGTCACATTCCCTATGAAGGATGTAATTGGCATCCATCCTCACAATGACAACCTCATGAAATTATTGTTAGATGTTATGAATGGGAGATCAAAAGAGTTCTCGTAGGCCAAGGATGTTTCGC
The DNA here is from genome assembly GCA_963966055.1 of Lathyrus aphaca. Classification (NCBI taxonomy): domain Eukaryota; kingdom Viridiplantae; phylum Streptophyta; class Magnoliopsida; order Fabales; family Fabaceae; genus Lathyrus; species Lathyrus aphaca. Next base: position 111,098,855 of record OZ014525.1, on the reverse strand, counting down.
AGATATTCTATATTGGGATGCGTTTGAAAGAATCTTCAATGACCCAGAGGACTTAAAACCCTTTAAGGGATAGTTAGTTAGATTCTATGGGAAACATGTGCAAGAAAAATGCTATATCACACTAAGGTATACCTTTAGAGAGCATGATCAATTCAAAGAAATTAAGGTCATATATTTAGTTATTGATGCCCTCTCTTCTTACAATGTGATTATAAGGCAACTAACATCTTATCAGTTGGGTGTCACCTTGTCCATTTTGTATATGTGCATGAATTACCCGCTTCTTGGAGGGAAAGTAGGAGTCATCCTTGGAGAGCATGATATTGACAGGAAATGCTACATAGAAAGCCTTGACCTCAAAAGGGTCCGAACTCTATGCGCGAACATTGCAAAAAAATGGGCTCAGGAATAAGCCACTAGGAAATTCATGCAAATGCAAGGAGCTTCCCCCTCTAGATGGCGAGGAAGTCAAAGATCGTATGCCTAAAAAATACCCATGGTGTTGTTTCCCCACTGACATTTGTTTGTTTTCTCTGCTTTCATTTAAAGTAATTTATTGTTAGCTTTTATTTGGAGAATGTTATGTCTTTCCTGTTTGTAAGGACATTCTATTTCTTAGGGTCAATATTTTCCCTATGCATCTTGTAGAGGTCAAGGGTCTTTAATGACACCCTCATATTTATTGTTTTGTAGAATCTGCACTTGCTGTTTATTCCCTGTTTGCAGGAACATAAATGTTCTATAGAAGACCACCCTTAAAGGCGATCAAACTATTGGATCCCTAAGTGGATTTTCTTTCCATCCTTAGAGGCGATCAAATTGTCGGATCCCTAAGTAGAATCCTTGTTGCCAATAAAGGCGGTCAAATTGATGGATCCTCATGTGTGATACTTATTTCCCATAAAGGTGATCAAATTGATGGATCCATAAGTGATATCCTTTCCCCCATGGAGGTGATCAAATTGTTGGATACCTGAGAGAGATCCTTACAGCCTTTTTGGATCCCTAAGAGAAATCCTTACCACCTTTAGAGGTGATCAAACTTTTGGATCCCTAAGAGGGATCCTTGCCGCCAATAGAGGCAACGAAATTGCTGGATCTCTAAGTTTGATCCTTGACACCTTTAGAAGAGATCAAATTCTCAGATCCCTATGAGAGATCCTTGCCACCTTTATAGGCAATCAAGTTTTTGGATCTCTAAGAAAGATCCTTGCCTCCTCTTAAGGAAATACTTTGTGTTCTGGTTTTCATGGTGAAGATCCTTGTCGCATCTTAAGGAAATATTTGTATGTTAGACATCATGGTGAAGATCATTCCTGCCTCTTAAGGCAATATTTTGTATGTTGGACATCATAGAGAAGATGCTTACCACCTATCGAGGCAATACTTTGTATGCTAGACTTCATGGCAAAGATTATTTCCTCCTCTTAAGGCAATATTTTGTATGTTAGACTTCATGGTAAATATCCTTTATGTCTTTTAAGGAAATAGTTTTTTATGTTGGACTTCATGGAAAAGATCCTTTCTGCCTTTTAAGGAAATATTTTTTGTGTTGGAATTCATGGCAAAGATCCTTGGCGCCTCTTAAGGCTATATTTTGTATGCGAGACTTCATAGTGAAGATCCTAGCTGCCTTCCATGATAATATAAATGAGTTATCCAACTCCTCTCTAGAGGGACTAAGAATTTACTACAGTAGGACCCCATTTACAAATCTCGCATTAGAGGTGTGATTGAAGTATATCTTAAGAGACTTAGCTAAAAGTCTTGTCTGAGTGCTTGATAGAAGCCTCATCCAAGAGGTCCAACGCATCGCTTAAAGGACATATAGTATCGTCATCTAGTATCAATATTACTTCGCCTACACGACTAAGAGTTCCCATCAAGCATGCTATCCAACTCCCCTCCCAAGGGACTTAGAGTTTCCTAGGGCAGGACCCCACATAAGAATCCAACTCTAGAGGCGCAACAGAAGTCTATCCTAAGATAGTTAGTTAAAAGTCTTGTCTTAGGTCTTGACATAATTCATGCTCGAGAGGTTCAATGCCTCACTTGAGGGACTTGTAGTCTCATTTGTTTGGCTCAATATAAATTTGGTTGCGGGACTAAGAGTTCCCATAAAGAAGGCTATCCAACTCCTCCCCAAAGGAATTAGAGTTTCCTCATGTGGGAAACCACATACGAATATCACCATGGAGGTGCAACTGAAGTCTAGCCAAAGAGACTTAGTTAAAAGTCTTGTCTGAGGGCTTGATAGAAGTCCCAACTGAGATGTAAAATGCCTCTCTTAAGGGGCATATAGTCTCATCAGTCATGCTCAATATTAATTTGCATGCGGGATTATGAGTTCCATGTTCGGATAGGATATGAAGTATAGAAAAAACTTAAAGGAGTTAAATAGACCCTTAACAAGATTCAACCGATTTTCCTAAAATAGATTATCACATGTTTTTCAAAATTGTGCACGGCAGTCTTAAAGTGAAAATAGAGCATTATGATTTTATTTCGAATTCAACCATGTTAACAAATACACAATTCACAAAATACACAGATTGTTCAAAGACAATGATTAATTGAGTAAAAATAGGTTACACGAGATATGTCCTGTACAATTGATTCAATTAATTTTGTATTCTAACAACAGTAGATTTCCAAAATTTAATCACCACTAAAGCTCAATTAGGTACCAATCTGTAGCTCGATTTTTGCGGTCTTTAGTCACTATCGCATTTTTGCTACTTTCTGATTTCTTATTTTTTCCAAATGAAACTGGTTATGGAAGGGAAAAGATATCTTAAACTCACTCTGCTTTGCATACTGTTATTTAACAAATGCCCACATGATTTTAGGTTCTTCTTTAGCTTATTTCACCTTTGGTATAGTGCAAAATTTGTTCTTTTTGATATTGATGGGGTTTCTTTGATTTGGGTCTGGGTATGAGATGAGTGTTGATTGATAGGGTGGTGTTGATGTTTTTGTGTTTTTGTATCATTATAATTTTCTGATGTTTTTCTTAGGTTTAGAAACATAATTGTTATTTTTTGTTTGATGTTCATGCAAATATCTTACGACCTTTTTCCTACGTACCCCCATAAAGAGAATTAAGGGACCAGGGCATCGTAGTTCCTCCTAAAAGGCTATAGCAAGGAGGAAGGGTTGATTTGTATCTTGGTTAAAGCATAAGATGTTGATGCTTAAAAGAGTTGTATTTGTGTCTTGATCAAAGCTCAAGATTGAAGCTAAAAGTTTGTTTGTTCCTGATTAAAGCCCAAAATTGAAGCTGAAAAACAGTTTTTTGTGACTGGTTGGTTGGTTGCTTGAATTGCATAGCTCAAGGCATAAGTTGAATGTGTTATCTTGATTTGCATAACTCAAGAAATGATAAATGGGTACCCTGAATTGCGTAGCTCAAGGAGGACTGAATGATTGACCTGAATTGCATAGCTCAGGACAATTGAATGGTTTATCTTGATTTGCATAGCTCAAGAAAGGCTGAATGTTTAGCTTAGTTAGAGTCCAAGACTATGATTTTATTATGGGAAATTAGCTTAGTTAAATTCAAATACTATGATTGTATTGATGTTGTTAGCTTAGTTAAAGTCCAAGACTATGACATATTTTAAGTGATTGTAAAGTGTTTGACTGTTTGTGCCTTGATTGAAGCCCAAGGTTGAAGCTAAAAGGTTCTCAGTAGATAGAATTTGCTATCTCTAAAGAAGGAAGCTTTTTTTATATGTGCCTTGATTGAAGCCCAAGATTGAAGCTAAACAAAGAAAACTGACTCAGTGGGAAATTTTTGTCTGTATCCTGATTTGGAAGCCCATGTGTGTAGCTTATTTGTGAGAGACTAACTCTTGTTTATCTATAACTTATATGAAGCCTAAGATGGGAGGCTGAAAATTTTGGTAGACTGACTCTGTATGAAGAGTGTTTGGTCTGTTGGTTTATTTATGATATATTTTCATCAAACATTCAATTGTTTAGGGGAATTCAATTGTATAAAGCCCAAGAGGAGGCTAGATTAGCCATCCACTGGGGAAAGAGGGACTACTGAATGCAGTGGAGGAACCAAAATAATTATAAAGCCGGGGCAAAAATTTAAAGTCATTGAACCATCAAGTCATTGAATCACACATCGTTGATCTTATTGCACAAACGCTTTTAGAATCTGAACATAATTTTAAAAGGATCATGTCGATAGATATTTAATCTCTAATTTGAATAACTTTCCTTGTGATTTTTTGAGAATATGACAGGAAAAACAAAACCATCAAAATTAAAATTGAATTAAAATTGTGAAATGAAAGAATAAGAATTCTTTGTTCCAAAGATAATTATGTTATTGTTATACTAGGCTTGAAATCCATTCACAGATAATTAGCAAGAGTTATAATTAGAAAGGAAAAGGGAAAAAGAACACTACATATTCTACAAGTGTTGTATTGGTGGTAGCAAGAACAACATAATTGCTCCTTACACCATCTTTTTCCTATTCACAAGCCATCATTGCATCTTTGCTTTGTCGCCGCTAGTACACGCAGTCACATAAATCTAACCACCAACAATCTTCTCTATCTCTCAAAACCATTGTTGCCTTACCTTAAATACAAATATGGTTCAGGCAGGTTTTGAAAATTTCGAGACGGGAGCCTGGGCAGTGGCCCTAGCTGTCCGTATGCTGGCTCCGCTAGTGGATGAAACTGAGTAGGTTGTTTTTTTTAAGATACGACAACACACTGACAAAAGTAGGTGTTTTCCAAATTACTCTATTTTTTTATAAAAATGTGTTTCCCGTATTGAGTTCATATGTTTATGTGAGATTGTATAAGATAGAAATCGAAAGACCGAGGCCATGTCTTTAACATAATTTTATATGTTCAAACATCATATTGCCAAAACTAAAAACCTGATTGCTCTAGCTAGACTAAATAGAATCCAATATTTTGAAAATTTATCCTTGTGGAATGACAATCTTTTGTATTAATTCATTATTATCGTACTCTTGTGGCATATTAAGTTTATGGTGTCGTGGTGAGGATAAACGTTTCTATTATTGTTATCCTATTTGCTCATCGTCTAGACAAAAGTGTTTATTCTTGTTTTTTCTTATAAAATTTTCTACTATATTTTTTGTTTAGATTTTATTCAAACGTTCTGTAGTGCAAGAAATATTGTAGAATGGATAAACAAACTTGAGTGTTTCTTATATGATAGATGTTGAATACTAATGATCTGGTTGCATCATTAACTACATTACTTTTGACTATAATTGTTATCATTGAGGACTAATTGTCATCATCAAATGTAGTTGTCATCATTATATATATATATATATATATATATATATATATATATATATATATATATATATATATCCAATGGATATTCCTAGATTAATAACCTACAAAACAAGGTTTTACATTCTCCCTTTTTTTTATGATGACAATGCATTTCTCAGAGAGGTGACAAAAAGAAATAACACATGTTTGTTTTTACTAATTAAACTTCCCTCAATTAAGTAAAAAGTATTCTCTACTCCCTCGGAGAGTATACTTCTCCCCCTTTGTAGAAATAAAAAAAGGAGGTTAAAGATGCATTACACTGAATTAAATATGTAAACATATTGGAAAGTAAACATTTAGGAAAATAATAACATCACTCTTTTTATTAATTAAAATTTCTAGGAATTCAAAGTAAAAAAACGGAAATTACATAATTAAAATAGTATAGAAAGTAGAAAATAACATAAAATTTAACACACTTAGACATTAAGGTGGGGCTATTCCTTATCAAAATCATTATCGGAGAACAAGTCTCATGGTAGTTATGTTTGGTCTAGAATAAAGTGTCGAGTTATGAAGTCGAATTTTTTATTGATCATGTTTATCTTCCCAATTATGATTTTGAGTAGGTACTTGGTTGATAGTAGTTGAGGAGGTTGAAGAATAGAGTAGTCAAAATTGTCCATCTCTATGGGTAGATCTTAAATATTTGCTTTTCTTTTCTTCTCACTTGAGGAGGACTTTTTCAGTTTTTTTCCTTTGATGATCTTAAATTTCATTGATGGTAGAACTGATTATCCTATTTTAGTCGTTTCTTTTTTTATTTTCTTTTTCTTCAAAATTGTATATTTCATCTTCCATAATTTTTGTGATCAAATTTCCATATGAAAGAAATACCCCGTCTATCTTGATTTCCATCATGTACTTGGTTACTTGTTTTGCCCAATTCATCTTGATTTTGTTTTCTGTTATCCATACAAATTCAACATCAAATTTGGTTATTAGGCTAAAGTTACTCTTTCTTGGAAAGAATGTATGATTGATCATATAGTGAATCATATGATTCTTAAGGAGGATATATCCAACCGTGAATTCATTTAGTATGAAGGTTGATGGATAATTCATGAGAGGATGAAGAAAGCTTGTGACTAAACTTATTAACTTTGTCTCGGGACTCAAGGATAATATTTTCATGAGAAAGATTTATAATCTTCTTGAACTCTTCTACTGATAGAGTTATCCTATGTTTTTTTTTGCTTCAGATTGGAGTATTTCATCAGTGAGGTAGAGATTTAAGAAGAACATATTGATTAGTGATGGATATAACTTTCTTGAGGGGTTACAAAGGAAGGTGGACAAGTTAAGTGTTTCAATTTTTTTTAAAGAATTCACATTCTTTAAAATCTTCCGAATCTAGGATGTGAATTCTAACAAGGGATTAATCAAAAAACTCTTGGAATTGGAAAAACCTCATTTTTTGTTGTTTGGTGGTGAAGAAGTCAAAGAAATGACTCGTTGAAAAGCTTAACCTTTTGGGATCCATGATGATTTTGAAAGAATAATCTCACACTCACAAATTTTGAGATGAAATATGCAATTTAAAAGAGTAAAAGATGAATACCTATTTATAATGTGTTATCTAATGATTTGATAATGTATTTTGGCAAAAAAAATTAATGGAGATTATATTAATTGAAAACATTATAAATTTGATATGTCAAATGATTGGCTAATGACCCTAATAGATTGGTCAATCAAATCTTTCTATATTTTAACTTTCATTGCGCCTAGCGTGCCTACTATGCTCTACCAACTCTACCCAACTAACTTTTATTCCTCAACAAGCAATTCTTGTATGTCTTCCCCATGTCCTTGGTCGTATTTACTTGCATAACACACCATTCTTACGACTGTCAAGCTAGCCCTTTCTTCACCATGAAGTGGTTGCCATTGGTTGTGTCATTTTTCCATGTTATCTTACGCTTAACGCACCTATGCAGGGCCTATTGAGCTTGGTTTCTTCCTAGTTTCACGTGGGCCTTTTATCTACATACTGAATCATGGTTTTCCATTTCTTTTCAACTCTTTTTTATTAATGCATACAAGAAAAGTCCAAACATGTGTTTTTCTCACTATTTATAAATTAATCGTGGGGTACTGGTAACAAATTCTTCTGAAATAAGTCAATAAGTACTGACATATTTAACGTAAATTTTGAACTTATCACTTTATGATGGAAAAAGGATGTTTGGGGTGCTTACCGACTCTGTAGCCTCGATCGTGGAGATGTAAATCGGTGCCTTTCTTCAGCGTCACTAGGAATCGTCCATAGCCAAATGTAGGGTTCCTATCCCCGCCCCAAGTTTTCACTGGTTCGGGGTAGAAGTCTCTAAAGCTTCACCTCTTATGATGTTAGAGTTTTTAGTTCCTAAGGGAGGGACATACCAACTATTATTGAAACATATTCACCAAGTGACGAATCTTCCTGGGAAGACCGGTTTACACTATCTTACGCGGCGGGGGGGGGGGGGTTATAATAAACTTTGATTCTCTCTTTGATTGAATGCAGAACTGAGGATTTAGAAACTTATTTATTGAAATAGAACAAAACCTTAAATAATACTTAACTTGACGAGAGAACTGCAAAAGGAAGCCCATTTAGCCCCTCTTCGATTGAATGCAAAACTGAGGATTATTAATATGGAAGCGTCAGTCGCTCGAATTTCCTTTGCAAGGATATATGTCTTGGATGCACGATGATTGTTCTGTCGTTAGGGTTTCTCTTCCATGTACCTTCGCTCGAGGGGTGTTCTTGGGAGACCAACATCTTTGATGTTAGCTTACCTGTCCATAGCAGTAGAGGCTAGGTTGTCTATGAGTGAGTTCTCTCAAACGAATTTTATGAACAATCAAATGAGTTGTTTACCCCTTTCGCGTATTTACCATGGATCTGACGTTGATCTCTAGTAATCCTCTAAAGTTAAGTCGATGGTGTATTTGAAAGGAAGGTCGGAATCTACCTTTACGAATCCAGTTGGACTTGCCTCGACCTATATTACTTGGAAATCATTGTAGAAGAAATGTCTAAGTTTATTGAAGGATGATTCTTCAATTCCCTCCGTCACTTTCCTGTCGACCAGGGTCGACTTGCGAAGCCGCGACATTTAGCTTTTCCAATAAAGATCTATTAAGGTTGTCTCTGATGGCCATCCTTCACAAAATTATCGGAAAGCTGAGATCACCTTTCTCTCGTCTGATCATTCTCCATCAAAAGTATCAAATTTGTCATTCCACACGAGGAGGGGGAGTTACAAAATTCTTGAAGGCCATTGGTTCTCCGCCATTGTATATATTCAAATCTAATTGATCGTAATTTATTTGCTCGATCATGTCAGGGTTGGAGTTGTTACGTGATTTCCTCCTTCTACGAGAGATCTTGCGAGCTTTCAAACATCGATAGTGAATATAATACCTAAAGGAATCTCCATGCTCGAGGTTCCATTTATCTTCTCACGACATAGACATCCTTTCGCCACTCGATCCTTGTTTTACGGTTTGGTATCAGTCATTTCTTGGAAAAGGTGTTCTCGTGACAGATCTCGTCGATGATTAATACTTCCACAGTGAGTGATTTGTTTGACTTTTCACACAAATTAAGAAAAATGAATAAATAAAGGAAAGAGAATGATATTTATACTAATATACCCTTATCATGCATTGGGAATGATAAAAATAATATTAACTGAAGGGTAAAATTGGAAAAGTTGCGTTGGAAATTGAAATGAGTCATTCATTTTGGGACACTAATTTATTATAAATGAATCACTCATTGTGGAACGGATAGAGTAATTAAGGTGGAACGAGATCAAAAGATCCAACAAAGCTCTTCGATGTGACATATGAGGTGACTGTCTCCATCTCTCGGCGGTTCTGGCATAAATTTAACTTTGGAGCGAGTATGATTTATCAGTGGAATTTCGTGAGAATTAGGAGTCAATTTCCACAGACAACGTCATAGTTCTGTTGTTGAAGCAGAATTGGTGTTTATCGATGATGGAGAACCCTGAATCAATATTGTTGATTTCCAATATGGTGGCGCGAGGGTGGATTTGCAAGGTTAGCACTATAACGTATAAGTAAGTTCAAAGTCTAAGATGAATATAGTAAAAAGTGTACCGTTAATCCCACATTTGGTTACTTTATGCATTGGATCATTTTGATTTGGCTTATACTTGATTGAACTTTTGCTTTGGGCTTATACCTGGTTGAACTTTTTCTTTAGGCCTTCAACCGATCCATAATATATATAAAAACAAAATAAAATATTAGAAAAATTTTCAATGATTTTTTTTATAAAATAAAAAATAAAATAAATTATTGAGAAAATAAAATGAAGATTAATTTAATGGATGGATGCATATCCCTCTGGTAATGGATGAATTTGATGATTTTTTTTAATGAATACAGTGGCGGAGTCAGAAAAATTATAAAGTCGATGCAAAAATTTAAAGTCATTGAACCATCAAGTCATTGAATCACACATCGTTGATCTTATTGCACAAACGCTTTTAGAATCAGAACATAATTTAAAAAGGATAATGTCGATAGATATTTAATCTCTAGTTTGAATAACTTTCCTTGTGATTTTTTTGAGAATATGACGGGAAAAAAAAATCATCAAAATTGAAATTGAATTAAAATTATGAAATGAAAGAATAAGAATTCTTTGTTCCAAAGATAATTATGTTATTGTTAGCAAGAGTAAGAATTCTTTGAAATCCATCCATAAATAATTAGCAAGAGTTCTAATTAGAAAGGAAAAGGAAAAAAGAACACTACATATTCTACAAGTGTTGTATTGGTGGTAGCAGGAACAACATAATTGCTCCATACACAATCTTTTGCCCATTCACAAGCCACCATTGCATCTTTGCTTTGTCGCCGCTAATACACGCAGTCACGTAGATCCAGCCACCAACAACCTTCTCTATCTCTCAAAACCATCATTGCCTCACCTTAAAAACAAATATGGTTTAGACAGGTTTTGAAAATTTCTAGATGGGAGCCTGGACAGTGGCCCTAGCTGGTCGTATGCTTGCCCCGCCAGTGAATGGATATATTTTGATTTAATTTTGTAAAAATTTTTTTTTTATCATTAATGTATTAATGAATTGTTTTAATTCATTCACCACCGTTCCAAACCAAATTCATCCAATTTATTCATTTTGTCTCACTAATCTGACCCCTCTAACACAGAGAGACCAATTAATATTACCTTGACCATCACAGGAAGTCTAGAAAACTTGAGTTGTGTATCCAACTCTAGAAGGTGTTTTTGAAGTCAAATTGATGTTGATTCTGGAGCAACAAGAATCATTCTAACGTGTCTAATATTTTGTTGATGTCAAATTTCAATGCCATAAGGTGCCATGGAATTTTATATATGTCTGTTCTTATGAAGCCTCTTTGACTGTTGCAAATAATTTGAGGTCTCTAGATGCTTAGTCTGTCTGCTATAATCTTGGCGATTATTTTTAATTGGAAATTTGTCAGGGAAATTAGCTAAAAAATTTCCATTTTATCTCTTTGACTGCAGTGCACTTATTCAATATAAGACACAAATATTTTAACTTCTAGATGTTCATATTCATTCACATTCAAGTTCATACCAGAATACAAATGGCATTGTATCACATTTTGACTTTGAGTTAATTTGTGTATGACATTTAGATATTTCCACAAGAATGTTTTTTTCTAAACTTAATTGTATTGCAAATTTTGTTAGGAGCATTAGGAGAGTGAATTTTGATATTAATGGCCTTAAGCATAATGAAGTTAAGCATAGAAGAAGAGGCTCTGTGAATTTCATTTCTTGAGAGAGAAAGATTTAAAATGATAGAAGCCATGATGGACTTCCAAGTGATTCTTGAAATTATTGATGGAGTTGATGATCCCAACAATCATCGCAATTTATGGAGAGGGGACCATGACTTGTTAATTATGTTCCAAAAACCATCTACGGATGTAATTAGGGAACCGATTAAGTTTAATGAACCAAGACTAGAGAGATAGAGCATATTGACAATCAAACAAAAGATGTTGTGTATTTCCATGTGATTGAAACATAAGGTGCAAACACTTGAAACCTCAGGCTCCTGATGGATAATTTATTAGCAAGTATACTTGTCTTGTAATAGAATAAAATAAATTAGTATTAGAAGGGATTGCGAATTTAGATCAAGGTATATTTTGCGACGTGAATAAAAACAATAAACAATGGATTTTTTCAGATTGTTTTGGTCGAAAATAAAAGAGAGAAGTTTTGATAACAATTATGATAAAGGCGGTTAGGTCTTATTGTTTGAATCTCTTATTTCTACTTGATTGATGAAACACGCATTAAGAGACATGCAATGATTACAAAGTTACACGACATATATTAACTCTACTGCTACATCCAATCTCTTGACGTGTAGTTCACTAGCCTGCACGTTAAACCAGACAACATAACGCGTTAATTTATAAGTCACAATTCCTAATCATATTATCCCTAATCAATTAGTGAATTCAATAGTTAAAGTATGTCAGATAAATAGCCAAAGGGTCAATAGTCAGTACTTATCAAGATCAATTCGAATGTTATAACAAATAAAAGGCAATGAACACACTCAATGACTAGATAATAACAATGAGTCATCTGATCATATGTCTCAATCAAATAAAAAGATGTTCATTGTCAAATAAGATCTAACCAAAGGAGAATCTAGCTACTCACGTTGAAATAAGTCAATATCATAAGTGTAGATTCAAAGAACATGAAGAATCACCGAATAAATAGCTCTCCAATAGCTTCAATGGCCTCCAAAAACTTCAATCTCTCTCTCTCTCTCTCTCTCTCTCTCTCTCTCTCTCTCCAGAATTGAACCCTTTTTTTCTTTTTTCTTATTTTTGTAATAAAGTTGTTAATAAACGTGTCATGCAAGTGTACAAACGTGGGCACATTGGACATAAACGCGAACATGTTGGACAATCATTGCAAAAACGCGACCGCATTAGGATGCAACGCGAATGCGTTAATTCCAAAAGCAAATAGGTGTGTTTTTGTTATTTTTTCACCAATTTTCTCACTAAGTGCTTTTCTTCACCCAAAAGCTCTTTTTTCAAGATTTTTATCACTTTTTTGCCTCTAACTTGCTCATTTTTTATCAGAATTGTCTGATTTTTCTTGCTAAATGATGTGCAATGACAAGAAGTCTTCACAACCCCAAAATTGAATTGTTGTTTGTCCTTAACTAGCTTGTCTACACACTAAAACTGTCAGAAATGCATTACAAAACTTACCAAATGAATATCACTTGCTTTTGTTGATCAAGACATATCTTCCATACTTTGCTTCAATTAATTCAAATCATTTTTCCCATCACCAATACACAACTTATCTCTCTACTCGCTATTATGCCCTCAATTGCAAGGGTATTCACTTAATCAACATACAAGAGTAAAAATTAATGTGTTAGTAAGTTATCTGCAAAATTAGTCTGTTCATATTTAAATACACACATTTTAGAAAGAAAAAAAACTTAGGTTGTAACGTGGCTTGTGTCAGGTAGGATAATTTTGGAACAATCATCTTAAAATTTGGAGTTAGGTTCCTCTTTGTCCTTCTATTATCTTCTTCCTTTCATATCACTCTTTCATTGATATTAGGTACTTGAGAATTTTTCATATTTTAGGTCATCTTCAATTCTCCCTTCTTTCTCTTTCTTTTTTTTTATAAAAAAAAACATGTGTTTTGACATTTAATTTTTCATTTTTTCTTTTTATTTGACCATTTTCTATAGTACCAGCAACCCTAAACTTAATTGTTGCTAACTTCCAAGAGCAATCTCAAACTTAGTGATTAGCATAATTTAAAATGAAATCTACCTGCCTAACTCCAAAGAGGATGGAAAGATTTTATCTCTTAAGTAACAAATTTGTACATTTCTAAGTCGTCGAAGGAAAGACTAAAGCTCAAATTGGTTAACAAAGGATATCAATTATTATGCAATGATGGTTTACAAGGAAGTAGACTTTTCATAGATAACTACTTTTGTGCGTGTTTATAAGATTAACTTAATTCAAATAGATAAAATGAAAATTCTAGATATTACAATTGCATTGATACATCAATAAAATGATAAGTAAATAGAAATATTATGGGCTCAAACCTCACTTGTTCAGGCCTCTTCAATCTCGATCACTTGATTTAGTTTTTTTGTGGCTGTTTTTGTTTTCAATGTTAAGATAGTAACTAAATTGGAAAAGAAACATGCACAAAAAAATTCATTAATTAGAGAGAATAAACAAGTACAAAATTTGGTTCAGAGTAATTTTTTAGGAGCTCCCCTCTTCATTAGATTGGTACATACGAAACACATAACAAAAAAAATAAGAAATACAACTAAAATACTTAATCATAAACTATTGTCCGGGCGGCTGCATTCACAAAGTCGATTCCTGCTTCCACTTCCTATAGATTTCTGCATATTCAACACACCAATTAAAAATACCAAAACACTAAAAACTCAAAACATGTTGAAATGTAAAACTGACTGAAATTAAATTAACTTAAATTAATATAAAATAAGTTACCAAATTGTGGGCTGCTTCACATAACACTTATTTAAGGTCCTTAACTTGACAATTTACTTCTCTGTTAAGGAGGCATATATGATATGAAGAACACGTCATACTTTTTCTTGAATTAAGCATGCCAGGTATATAGATCAACACATTCTATAGAACTTGAATTAACATTGCAAGATATATAATACAAAACTGAAAATGAATTGAAATTGGGTTTGAAAATATAAAAACCTCAAAGTTTTGGTGGAAACATGAAAAATAGGCCAGTCTTAGGAGATTAGTTCTCCATAGAATTCGTAGTTGTATTTTCTTATTTTGTGAAAATTGAATTCCAAACCTAATGCTCCAAGTTTTTTTTAAATAAAACAAGAGAAATTGTGTAATGCCCTTTATAATATAAGTATAGAATCAAATCATACATGTGTTATTATTCGGTACTGACACCATCAAAAGTTCATATTGGCATAGTTTACATACTTAACCATTTACTAAAACATAAAAGACAACATATGGTACAAGATATGGAAAGTTCCAAAACAATAAAACTAAGACCTAAGTACAATATCCTTCATTGTACAAGACACATGATACATAACGGAAAAAAATACATCATCGAGGTTTCCCTTGAAACACCCATGCATAGCTCCACTTGCAAACTAAAACTGTAAATTGTTACTGAAAAATAACAACAATAATGGGTGAGATAATAATCTCAGTGAGTTCTATATCTTATGGGTTCGCTCGTCTCTACTAGGTTCTAAACCATTCCTAAATCAAGTCAAGAAGGAAATGGATAAGACTTGAGTTCACACAATTCACAATGTATGGAAACATTCCTCTTGAGCTCACCAACTCAAACAATCACTAATCGGAAACCTTACCAAGGCATCTTTCCCCAGCCAATCCTACGTCTAGCAATATCGAGGATCCTTATATTATAGGTAACCTTTTCCGACCAAACCTACACCATAGAGTTCTCGACATGGGTCACGAATACATGTCATATACTTTGACATACGAAATGGATTCAGATTCATATGGACATATATTCAACCTTACGAATCGTCACTTCTCATGGGACTCAAACTCTTCTCTAGTCTCTACCCCGTAGGCTCCTATCATACAAACGGGACTCAAACCCGTCAAAGTAGAAGTGCGTACATCCCAAAGGAACTCTACATAAGTATCAACTCTTGGAACGACACATCTCAAGGGTTGTTTCTAACTATGTGATAAAACATAACATAACGTGATTGTATTCGAAAATCACAAGGCAAACAAATACACCTTAAACACAAAGTAACACAAAACCACACATGTTCAATACAAAGTTCTCCTCGCCACTAAACGACTACTTGCTAATGATACACACCTAGACTTCATTGCACAAGCATCACCATCTATGTTATTCATCAAGTTCTGATCACTTAACTAATCCATTCCATTAATTAATATCAAGGTTTTCAAGTCATTCTTATAGTCTTTTAAGCATGTTATCACACAATCAAAATATTCTTGCATACATATACTTTACACATAGAAAACTTATAACACCACAATTTAGTCAAGCATAAATAATGTATATAATTCATAGAACCAACACTTTCCTTTATCAACATTCGTATTTAAAACATGATCACAACATAGATAGGTCATTCAGAGACAACCCCCTCACAAAAATAGGAAGCTCCCTCACCAAATATCAACCATTCACATGATGTTCATCACAAAACTAGGTGTTCCTGTTCCTCATCAGCCATACAAATAAAGCATTTGATAGTTTTCTAACGCCTTTGACTGCACCTTAATCTGAGTTACGGTACCAAAGTTATGTAGAAAACAAGAAATGAGAAAACAAGATTCTGCTATTGTCGCACTACAACCCCTAGGCGATGTACAAACATAACTGAAACTGCTTCGTGGTTGCAAAGCGACTTCAAGGCAAGAATCCCACCTACTGCTCGATTGATGCTCGCATTGCGAGCGCGTCGAATTCTGTAGAACAACCTATAGAAATTAAATAATTCCAAAGGTTATTTTTTACTCCAACCCCTGACCAAACTCATTTCAAACAAGAACTTATCATATATTGTATCAAAGCAACTCAAACAACATGATTAGCAACATTTCATAGAAAGTCATTTCCATGCAAAATCTAATCCACCATATTTTCATGTTTTCCCCGATGCAAACTAACTAATGGAACTCACCATTGATGAATAAGATTGATGATGGAGATGAATGATGATGAGTTTCCTCTTCCTCCTTCACGGGTTCTTCTTCCTATTTTCCATTTCTTTATTTCTCTTATTTTCCCTTTTCTTCTTATTCTTTCTTTTTTCCTCTTTCTTTCTCATAAACAAACACACACGCGTGCACGCATACACACACACACACACACACACACACACACACATATATATATATATATATATATATATATATATATATATATATATATATATATATATATATATATATATATATATATATATATATATATTGGAACTACCATTATATAATATAATATCATACAATGGGGTAAAATATCTCCAATTGATATTTCATCATCTGACACCAATTGACCAAATATTGGAACTACCAAAAATATCCTCTCTTATTCTTATTAATATTGGTATGTACCTTTTATCAATAATTGATCCCTTCAGAGTCCAATAGTTACTCTATTGATCCCAATTGACAATATTCAGAGCATATATAAGCTCTAATTGTTTCAACTGGTAAAAGATAGAGTACATAGGAATTCAATTGATCTCAACTGATATCCAATTGATCATTTAAGGTAATATGGGGTATTACAAATAAGGCCCTAATAACAACCAACCCGTAAAAAATAAAAATCAGCCCAAAACTAAATAATTTATTAAGTTTGGGCCAAAAACACAGTATTTGAGTCTTCTACACTCTAAATTGCCTTCTGACTTCAATACAAACTTGTAGCTTATCTTCTGAATTTTCCAACACATGTTACGACGTGTCAAACAAAATCTCGTAGTTGATGTTATGATCTGCACATCGAGAAAGTGTCAAATTACTATTTATTTATAAAATAAATGGCAAAATAAAAATAAGAGCCAAATTAAGTCAAAAATCATAAAACACACTAAAAGAAATAAAATAAAAGCAAAAAGTCATAAAATTCTCTTAGCCCAAAGTAAAATGTGGTGTATTAAAATGCACTAATCAAATTCCCCTACATTTAACTTTTGCACTCGGAGCAAAATTTTAAAGTCAAAATTCCAAGTAGAGTAAAAACAAAACATGCGATTTCAAATATTTCTAGGATTACAAAGAGGTGAGCAAAATTCTTATCCTAAGCTTTAAGGAATATGGCATTAGTGACTAACTTCTTGTAACAATCAAAACAAATTAGAGGACAATTTATCAAAGAATACATGGCACATTTGTTTAAACTCAAAGCACATCTTTAAAGTTAGCACTACCATAAGCTTGAAAATAATCTAACCTCCTCACTTGAAATACATGCACACAATGATCAAAAGGACTTTATTCGGGTTGTAACATGGCCAAGGTCAGGGTGAGATAAATCCTAAGGGGTACTAGGATGTTTTAAAGAATAAAAGAGAATCAAAAGGAACTATGGGAGTTGAATTAATTAGTTTCATTCACTTATAACAACTTTGCAGCCATTTTGTATCATATTTTCTTTTCTTCACTTCATTTTTTTCAAGAAGGAATATGATAGTAACATGAATTGTCTTCCTTTTTTTCTTTTCTTTTCTTTTTCTTTTCATTATGTTTTTTTTTCTTTTTTCCAACTTTTGAAATATCATAACTATACTAATTCAACCCCACGTAACTACAAACAAGACTCTTTCATCCCCTTAAATAGGGTCATATTATTGTTTTTCACTTTTAGGCTTGTAATGATTTATAAACAAAAAAATAGGATAAATAGGCTCAAAGAGGCTTCAAACAATGGATGATAATTTCAAAGTTGACTTTTTGGCTAAGTGGCTAAGAAATAAAACAAAAACAAAAATCTCTTTATCACATCAGTGTACACATGTAGATAAAGAGTTTCAACAAGAGTCAAGGAAAGTTCTAGAGTAACTAACAAACATGAGTAAAATCATACAAGAAATAAGCAAGAAATGAATTTTTGTATGTTATCCACTATAAAGTTCAAAATCGTACAAAGGACATTGATCAACCACAAATGATGCGCAATCCAGAAGTTAGTCACACTTATCGTACTAAGAAAGCAAATAAATCACATCACACCACGAGTCTTTAGTCCACAGAATAAAAAATTACTCACACTTATAACCCCAAAAACCAATGAAAAAGCATGATTTTATTAAAAAGAATTATATGAAAAACATATCAATAAAAGTAAATGAAGGAAAAAAAAAGAACAAAAGTAAATGACATCCCTCCCCCACTCTTAAAACACATATTTACCTCAATGAAAGAAACATGAATAAAATAAGAGAGAGAGAGAGAGAGAGGAAAAAATATACCAAGAAGTTAATGCAGATAAATGATTGCATATGTAGTCTTTTCCGGTGAGAGCTCTTCTATACTATCTTCTTCCAAAGTGGTAATCTCATGGAATCGCTTCAGTTAGTGTCCATTGTCTTTGAAATTTTTATTTGTGCCTTCTCCTTTTATCCCTAGATCAAGGAAGAGTCTTAGATGATTAAAATTTTCGAATGGGAACATGAAAGTGATCCCATTTTTTACAACATGAATAATCAAAGGGTTAAGGGGATGCCTCGCTACTTTCGTTTCATCTTCAAGTGAGACCTTCTTTAAACACATGGATAAGCTAAAATCAGGAATGTCAGCTAAGGTCCATCTAATTCCCTTCATATGTTCCTATGATAATTTCTCTTCCTGCTCATATTCAAGATTTGATGAATATTTTAAATCTTTAGGAAATGGTTTAAGCTCTAAAGAAGGTGGCATTTCAATGGATGATTTGTTTCGGTTGGCCCGAATATTGAGAGCTTCATTTGTAGGAACAATGTAAATAGGGGTGTCTATGGAAGAGTTTGAGTTAATATAACCCTACAAGGAAATTTCTATCTCATCTCAAATAGAACAAATGTTAGTGTCAGCACATGAATCACAAGTGTAAGTATCATCAAAATTAGTCAATGATTGAAAATCAGCTGAAAATAATTTAGAATAAGTATCATCAACTAATTCAGAAAGAAATTCAATGTGAAAAATAGATTTCTCTTACATGGGATGTTTCATAGCATAAAAAATGTTAAATTTTCAATCTTATCACCAAATTCCATGGACATTGTTCCATCATTAACATCAATTTTTATTTTGTAGTTTTCATAAATGGCCAGTCTAAAATGATGTGTGCCATGCATGACTTAGTTTCTCTTTCCTTATCTAGAATGTAGAAATCTATAGTAAAAATCAAGTCATTAACTTGAACAAGTACATCTTCTATTTGTCCAATAGGGAGGGAATTTAGTTTGTTCGCTAGTTGAATGGTTAAACTTGTATTCTGTAAAGGGCCAAAACCAAAATTGTTATAAACAAAAGTAGGTATAATATTACTGGAAACTCCTAAATATCGCATGCAATTTTTAAATTCATTATCCCCAATGGTACATGGAATAGAGAAAGTTCCTGGATCCTTACACTTTTAGAGCATGGTCTGAGTGAGAGCTGAGACATTTCGCTCGCTGAGAACTGATGCTGATACAAGTTTAGTATGAATAAGGGCAGAAACATTTCTTCCCATATTAACTCTCTCATTTACCTTCAATCTTCTATTGTATTTGCATAAGTCCTTAATAAATTTAGCATACTTTGGAATTTTCATAAACATGTTAAGAAGTGGAATGTTTACTGCCACCTTTCTGAATATGTCCAATATCTAATTATCCTTTTCTTTCGCATCCATCATTTTATTTTTCATTGCTCTCTGCAATAAAAGAATCAGTAGTATATGCTCTTTCTATTTCTCATTATTAGTATCAACCACAACTTCAGAATCATGTTTAGAAATGGGTTCAACCGGTTCAACACTCTTTTTAGATCTCAATTAAATTGTACTCACATTAGGGCCTGTTGGATTCAATATTGTTTGAGCAGGTAATTGGTTGGATCCTTGAGCTTGCATGAATTTCATTGAAGTGGTAAGTTGTCCAATCTATGTATTCGAATTATGAATAATAGAATCTATTTGTTGCTAAAATTGGAGAATCTATACAACCATTTGCTTGACAAGGTCCTTTAATGAAGGTATGGAAGGTGCATATGTGGTTACTTGTGGAGTGTTCTATGGTGAAGGCAGTGGTCTCATCAACTGTTGTGGACTAGGTTGTTGTGTGGATGGATTCCCATACTGAAGATTTGGATGGTTTCTCCAGTTTGGATGGTTTCTCCAGTTTGGATGGTATCTATTGATGGATAGGTTAGGAGCGTTGGACCTGTACTGATTGTTGCTATGGAGATTGTAAAGGTCTGCTTGAGGAAAATCAATAATTACACCCTCTTACAAGGTAGGACATGTATCTGTTGAGTGTTCAGAAGAGGTACAAATGCAACATAACATTTTTGTTTAAGTTTTTCTTACTACCAAATGTCTCACCAATGAAGTAAGCTCATCAATTCTGGTTTTTAAAAGCCTTGTTGTAAGAAAAAGATTGAGTGACATGTTGTCAGAACCACGTAGTTGTTTCTGTTTGTGAATTTTTATGAGTTGAGTCACATCTTTTCAATTAAGGTCTTAGCTGCAACTAGGGTCTTATCGACAAGTCATCCTCCACTAGAAACAACCATAATATTTATGTCCATAGGTATGATCCCTTATAAAAGTACTAGATATATAATTGCACATAAATTTTTTAAAATATGAACATAGAAATTAATCAAATAAAATAGAAAAATAATGAACTTTGTCTTAAAATAAGGGACTTTAAACTCTAATTTTTCTGTTATAATTGCACAGTAAAATTTTGATTAAAAGTCGATTTTTCATAAAATTGGGTTTTTTAACTAGATTGCAATTTGGAAAAAATGCAAGAATATAACACCTATGACTCTAATATTGGTTAAAATCTCTAGAAAGTCCTCGTTAAAGGCGCCAATTTGATTCGATATCACACACGAGTCAAAAACGAGTTAATAATGGTTAGTATAATGCAACGACACTCGAG
The DNA here is from genome assembly GCA_963966055.1 of Lathyrus aphaca. Lineage (NCBI taxonomy): Eukaryota > Viridiplantae > Streptophyta > Magnoliopsida > Fabales > Fabaceae > Lathyrus > Lathyrus aphaca. The sequence continues at coordinate 111,077,773 of OZ014525.1, read as the reverse complement.
TCATATCACAAAGAGTCTTAATTATTTTAACCAACCAATCGAACCAAATGGGATTTTAGGTTTTCAATTAATATTATGATTAAAAGAATTTGATTACGAATAAGATTAACAAGTTAAGCTACTAGTTGAGATTCCAACTTATCATCGATTATTATAACTCCAAAGCCCTAAGAGGATTCTATTCCCTTTTCGATTACAACATCAATCAAACAAGGACAATTGATACTATATGATTTATACCCATATATTTTGAATTAAGCAAATGATTAAAGATTACGCGAATTAACGAAAAAGCTACACTAAACGTGATTATAGTTAAAGAACAAATATCAATCGAAATAAATCAACACATTATATAGAAGTTGAATGAAGCATGCAAGATATACAGGAAAAAAAATTGAGCATGAATTGAAATTGGATTGGAAATTATAAAATCCTCAAAGTTTCGGTGGAAACACAATCATTAGAACAACCTTAGGAAATTAGTTCTCCATGCAATTCATATCTGTATTTTATAATTTCGTGAAAACATAATGCAAAACCTAATGTTGCAAATTTGTTTAAATATCTTCTGACTTTACTCTAATTTGACGATAATCTAATCTCAATTCAATCATGTTAAACACACAAGCTCCAACCCATTGATCCATAAGGTCATCAATCCTAGAAAGAGGATACTAGTTCTTAATCATAACCTTTTCAGCTGCCAATAATCTGCACACAACCTCATGCTTCCATCTTTCTTCTTAACCAACAACACTAGTGTTCCCCATGATGACACACTAAGTATGACAAACTTCTTCTCTAACAGTTCTTCTAACTACTTCTTCAACTCACTCTGCTCCGACAAAAACATTTTATACGGTGTCATCGACACAAGTCTAGTACCAGGTACTAGATATATGGTGAACTCAAATTCTTGCTCTAGAAGTAAGTCATTAATATTATTTGGGGACACATTTGAAAACATACACACAACAGGAAGATCATCAATCACAACTTCACCTTCCACTCTCAAGGAAGAAAACATCGTGAACACTTGATCACTTTAACTCAAGGACATTTTTACTTGTCCGACAAACATGAAACTCAAACTCGTACTCTCTTCAGACTCTAGAAATGACATAATATTATAAAAACAATTGATATGAACATGATTGAACTCCAATAAATTCATTTGCAAAATAACATCGAGTTGACTCAGAGGCAAACATATCAAGTCAACTCCAAAGTTCGTACCATAAATGGTCAAAGGACAATTCAAACAAAAAAAAACTAAGTAGTCACCAAACTATTAGTTGGGGTATCAATGACCATACTTTTCTTCATAAGAGAAACTATCAAATTCAACTTGACCATACATTCAGGTGATACGAACTAATGCCTCCCACTCATATCAATAATATCAATCAAAGAGATGTCATCAATAAAACACATAGCTCAAATTAAATTATATATTTTGTAACCTCCACACCACTAAAGAAAACATCTTCCTATTGGCTCATGTGGCATTTGGTACCTTTCTCAGCTTCTAGAATTGGGTACTGATATGACCTATTTCTCCATAGTTGAAACAAGTCAAAGCTCCCCCCTTGCACTCTGTGAAACGATGTCCTTGCTTCATACACTTGAAACACTTCAGGCGTCTGCTCTTGCATTCAGAAACATGACGACCTAACTCTCCACACTTGAAACAACTCAAAGTAGCAGAAACCCCCCACTTGTTCCCCTCCTACTTGTAGCATTATACTAGAACATATGATTCCCCTTACCTACTAGAGTCACATATGGCTTATCAGGATGTTGACTCTCACTCACACTATTGTAGTAAGCAGATATGGTTCTACTATCCTCATCATAAATCATTCACTTGTTCACCAACACTGAGAAACGAAAAATTTCCTGATAGCCTATGAATAACTTAATCCTAGGACATAAACCACTCTCAAACTTCACGCACTTCGAATCCACTACTTCCACACCATTATAGTGATGAAAAAATATTAAATCCTCCTTAAACTTAGTTGCATAGTTAGCCGAGTCATATTTCCCTGCTTCAGCTGCAAGAACTCAATCTTCTTTCGGCTGCGAACATCAGCTAGAAAATACTTGTCCAAAAACTCATTCTTGAAACTAGCCCAAGTAATTTATGCATTAATAACTTCCATCTTGTCCCAGGTATTCTACCACCAATACTCAGTTTCTTCAAACAACATATACTTTCTGAACAACACCTAATATGCACAGTGCATGCCATAACTCTGAAAATCTTCTCAATCTCTGGAAGCCAAGCCTGAGCACCTTCAGGATCATACATTCCCTTGAATGTAGGCAGATTGTTCTTCTGGAACTTTCCCAGCCCACGGAGCTCATTATCTCTACCATTCTGATTCAGATTAGCATGTAACACTTCATTTTCTTGCGCCTTCGAATGAACCATTGCCTCAAAAGCATAAAAAATCTCACAATCATTCATGCTAGCCATTTCTTTATGCACAAACAAATAATTATTATAGAAACCAACAACACCAACAATGTTTAACACACATGTTACATACAAGGGTATGGGCAAGTTCACAAAACATAGGACAAATGAACCTACTTGCGCTAATAACAACTATGTAACACCCTAAACCCCAAACACTTGTTTTATTAAAAACATTGTAGATAAAACTTTCAACAACAGGGTGTCACATTTTTCTCACTATAAAACAACTTTCTCTATTAACATATTATAACAACACACATAAATAACAATAACTCAAATTTAAATTAGTTTCATAAAATCAACTTCAACTTTATTTCAAATCATAAGGAAATAAACCAACAACTCTTAGAAACAAAACACAAGACATAAAAATAACCCATCCCCAATGTTGCACTATCAAATCGACGCGGGAAAAATTACAAAAAGCTTGAAAATAATAAAATAACAAAGAAGTCTACTATGTTATCCTCCCACTCTCCAGCAACTAAGGCTCCTCTACCCGTGTATCTATACCAAAGAGGTGAGAGCAACACAACAACAAATACGAGGTGAGAATACATTCAAAATGTCAGCTATGCATAAAACAACAAATGATAACACACTTAGTCATCAAACATATGAATCATTCACAACAATCATTAATCATAATTGCAGTTATGTATGTAGTGCAATCAAATCCTATACTCTAGTGCATGTGGTACAAAATTTTGGATATTATAGGTATTTCACTAATTTATCCACTCACCATTAGTTCCTCTATGAACCTGGTTCCATCTCTGAACCATCAGGCACGTCACAAGGTCCATCTCTGAGCTGAGACTTGCCACTGGTCCGAAGTTTGTCATGTTGAACCAAAGTCAGTCTCATTGGACCGAAGTCCATAAGTATTAGACTCATCACATGTCCCCTCTTTGAACTCGAAACTCGTCACTAGAACGAAGTTCGTCACCTATCTTTACATACATGATGCATGAAATGCAACAAACAATATCAATGTAATTCTCATCACAGGTTCCTCTCTGAACCCATAACACCACCAATATAAGGCCACTACATTAGTTTCTCTCTGAACCACACATCACAACTCAATATTTTAATTAAAATTTAGGGTTAATAAACATTAACCCCCTATCATATAGGCGTTACTCGAAAAATCCCCTGTAAAAAAAAAAGTTGCATGTATTCCCATAACATTTGAAGATTCTCTCAATTTTGACCTTCATCACATAAGTCAGCAAAAGAAATGACGTGTGTCGTACCTCGAAAAATACGATCCTAAAACAAAACAACAGAGCCGCCACCTAATTCTATTTATTCTACAAGAGAAAAGGGAGATATAGATACAACCTAATGAAGGATAAGAAATGGTCAACGAAACCAAATTCTAAGTTCGGGAGTCGGTTACGCAAGGGGAATGTATTAGCACCCCTCACGTCCGTTGTACTCAACAGGAACCTCTTAGCTAATTATGCGATTAAATGTTTGATCTTAAGTCTTTGTCTTCTAAATGGCTATTAATATGTTTGTTAAAAGGGAAATTAAAGTTTTAAATTATTATTATTATGAAGATGACGGAGAAAAGACTAAAAGTTGTTAAACAGAGAAATAGTTAAATTTTTTATTAGGGTGCTCGCGAAGGATTAAAATCCCCGTGCCTACGTATTCCCTTGTGCAATGGGAAATTCAGAGCTTCGTAGTTCATGCGACTACGGTTTGTGATTTTTATTGAACGGTTGTTTAAAACGCATTCTACTACTAAGCGTTGGCTTATACTCGCGGTGGAGGTTGAAGCGCTAGCTTGTTCGAGAGATAGAATGATTTGAACAATGTTCGCTTTGAAAAAAGTGTTTGACTTTTGTTAAGATGTTTTAAACGAAAGGGCGAATGAACCACGTCGCGTGGGGCTAGCCCAGGAGCGATTGCATTCCGAAACATGCGGAGTGCTAGACTCCGGAGTTCCGTCTAATTATGAAAATGATTTAAATTGGTTGGTGAGTTTTTAAGTTGTTTCTAAGATATGAAAGATCGAATGGACCACGTTGCGTGGGGCTAGCCCAGCTGCAATCCATTTTAGAACGTGCAGAATGCTGGACTCCGGAGTTCGGTTTTCGTAACTTAATTAAAAAGATTTGAATATTTTTATGTACGAATAGTGATTGAACACATCGCGTGGGGCTAGACCAGTAGCGGTCCAATCTAGAACGTGCGGAATGCTAGACTCCGGAGTTCTGTTTTTCGTAATTTAATTTATGCGATTAGATATTTTGATATACGAACGGTGATTGAACACATCGCGTGGGGCTAGCCCAGTAGCGGTCCAATCCAGAACGTGCGGAATGCTAGACTCCGGAGTTCTGTTTTTTCGTAATTTAATTTATGCGATTAGATATTTTGATATACGAATGGTGATTGAACACATCGCGTGGGGCTAGCCCAGTAGCGGTCCAATCCAGAACGTACGGAATGCTAGACTCCGGAGTTCTGTTTTTCGTAATAAATTAATTAAATAAATTGGATAATTGTTTTTTTAGACGTTTAGAAATTGATGCGATTAATAATGAAGGAGTGAACGAAACAATACGCGTGGGGCTAGCCCAGTTGTAGTTCGTTCTAGAACGTGCGGAGTGCTAGACTTCGGGGCTCTATTCCTTGTTAATTAAATAAGGCGCATAAAAGAGTCGTGTAGACGACGATCGCTTGGTAATCGGCTTACGTGTGTGCGAAGTGTAAGCGAGATTTGTTTACTTGGTATTGGACCAAGAAGTTAAATTATTTCAAAATAAATTAATTAAATACGCACGTTCATCTTTTACTTGACAATATGTAGTCGTAATGTAAGAATAAAATCCAAGTTCATACAATTCATACCTCAACATCATACAACTAAATAATGAGTAAGGAAGATAATCATACCTTATACAAATAAAATCGATAAAAAAAATGATAATTGTCAAACCAAATTAAATACAAATATTTGATGAAATTTATTTACAAACTAATTAAATAAAATAAAATTTATTTAAAATAAAGTACAAAATAATTTTGGTTTTTATGTGATTTTGCTTAAGAGAATAAATTAAAAAGTAAATTTAAAGAAACTTAAAACATGAAGGAAAATAAGATAAACAAACAAAAAGGGACCTAAACCCAATTGATAAAGTCGGGTCTTGAGACCCATCCGATCCGAATATTAAAAGGGAAAGAAAAGAAACTGGCACATGAAAACCTAATCACTCCCAAAAAACCTGTTGGTGAAGAAGACAACCCAGAAAGAAACCTTCTTCCGCACTCGCTTCTCAATAAACAGACCACCTAGCTATCCATCGTACCCTTCTCAATTCGCAACCTATCTAAAAAATGCATAGATCAAACTCTCCTGAATCTTCTCCCTCAATCTCTCAGGATTTCTCTCTCAATCTCCACAATCTCTTCGCCAAAACAGAAACAAACCCTCACCGAAGAAGATGACGGTGCACGGCGGCACCACCTCTTCTCCAGTCAAAACTCAAAAGAAATCCAAACCCTAACCCCCCATATTTCTCTCTTCTGAACCCGAATTCGAAGTCTTTCTCACCCAAAACCTAACCAAACACCCATAACGAACCTACTCTGAAACGAAACTCTAACTCTCAAAAACCAAATTAAATACTAACCAAACGAGTTTTCACATAATTGACAAAGGATAGAGCTTCATCACTCCACAAGGAAAAAAGTGATAATTGGAAAAAAAATGATGACTTACATAACCGTAGCTAGTCCGGTTAGCTTTCGGCGAAAGGATTCCAATGAACACTTCCTCTTCAGGTAAACGTGGCTTCTCGTTCTCGTACCCTCGTCTCGCTCGCGACTTCGACCCACTGAGTTGGGCTTATTCCATTTGTTTCGGTTGGTGTTTGCAGATGAAAGGTGGGTTCAGCTCAAACACACTAGAGCATCCATTAAAGAACTCTAATGGCCGTTTTGAGGGATTTTTAGTCACGGTGAAGGATCATAGTTACTTCTACAGAGTGTTAGCTAAGTTTCTTTTTCTATGAATTTGGCTATTAGCTTTTTCTTCTGGGTTCTTGTTTTTTTTTAATTTTTGGTTGCTAAGATTTATCTGGTTTTTAGGGTGGTTGATGTTCTGGTCTAAGGTTGATTGCTAGAGTTTTTTTTGAGGATTTTTGTGGCTTCTTAGGATAGCTTGGATTGTATGAAGGTGGTATTATGTCAAAAAAAAAAAGGTTGAACGTAAAGGTATCTTTCTGCTCTTGTTTTGCTGTAATTGTCCTACTGTTAAAGTTTTGACATTGTTTTATGTTGTGTACAGATGACTGCTTGTTTTGTGTTGCTGAGTTTTTGTTGCTTAGCTTGCGTGGGAGATTGTGTTTACCTCTATGTATGGTTTGCAGACTGTCGTACTAGTGATTTCGGTTTTGACAGCTTCACTTAGTTGGTGCGGATCGGTGGCTTATGAAAGAGGTAGAAGAACGACAGCAGAAAAAAAACTTAGGTTAGTACTCAAGACAAACTCAAACAAATTCCTCAGTTTCTTCTTTTTGCTGTGTATGTTAGATAGATTCTTTTGTGCGAGTGAAGACTTCTGGTTTTTGTGTATGGAGTTGGCTGGAGTTTTGAGTATGATAATTATATGTGCGGCTGCGAGTTTTTTTGTTTAGGCTTGTATGGTTAGATCTGTGAGTTTTGCTGCTTTTTTGGTGAAGTTTCGGATTTTTTGGTTGTGGTTCTTTTTTGTGAGAATGTGGTTGGTTTGAATATTGTTTTCTTTTGCTGTTGATGAGGTTTTTTGGTTATCGTTTTTTGGCTTGTTTTTTTTTATATGAAATTGGTGCTTTGGTTTGATGATTTTGGTGTAAAAATTGGATATCGGTATTGTTTCTTTTGTTGATGAGGTTTGGATCTCCAGCCCTTTTTTGTGTAGCTGCCTTCCCCCTGATGTTTGATAAAACAATCGATTTTATAGCATGGGATTAGGGTTTTTTAGTTTGAAAATGTTAGTAAACTTGCTAGCTAAGTTTGACTAAGTTTTGGGGGGAAAATATCTGAGTTTGGATAGGGATGTGTGAGGGTAAAGCAGAGCAGGTCTGCTGCACTGCTGTTGGTGCTGTGTTTTGTTTGTTTGTGAAGTGTGAAAAAAAAGGTCTCTGCTGCTGTTGCTTTGGCTGTATTTGTTTTTAACTTTGTGACTTAGAAGAATATAAGAAACATGATAAAATAATATGATTATGTTGATAAAAAACCTGTATGTATAAACTCAATATTTGTGATGAATATGATTATGGATATGCACATGTATGAATATGATTGAAATGAAACTTGTGAATAAATTGAAAAAAAAGTAAATATGTTTGAAATGCTTGAATGAAGAGTTTATGGTTTGAAAAAAAAGTAAATATGTTTGGAATTTTTGTGGTTTGAAACAAACTCCTTTTTTATGAATTTGTAATGATCTTGGAATGAGATTTGACATTGAGTTCATGATGAATTTGAAATGCAATTAAAGCATGAATTTAAACTTGAATTTACAAATGATGTGAGAACTTGAAATGGAAATTTGGAATATGAATTTGGAAAAGAAAAAAAACTAGAAATAGAAAATATGAACTAAACTTGGGACAAAAATTGAAATTGGAAGATGAATTGGAGAAATGAATTTTAAAAGTAAAATTGAACTTAAACTTAAATTGAAGTTGAAAGTTATAATAAAAATAGAAATAATTTTTTTTTAAATGAAATAAAATTGGAAGTAGAAATTGAGATAAAAATTTAAGAAAACAATAAAAAAAAATTAAAAATGAGAACTTGAAAACGAATAGAAGTTAAATTTAAAATGGATATATATATATATATATATATATATATATATATATATATATATATATATATATATATATATATATATATATATATATGGATATATATATATATATATATATATATATATATATATATATATATATATATATATATATATATATATATATATATATATATATATATATATATATATATATATATATATATATATATATAAAGAAAGAAATAGAGAATGAATAACAACTAGTAATAGAAATTGAAACAAAAATTCTAAAAATAAGAAGTTAAAAATGGAATATAGAAATAGAACTAGAAAACAAAAGATAAGAATACAAAAATGAAATAAAAGTTAGAAATGAGAAATATAAACTAAATTTAAAAATGAGAAATATAAACTAAATTTAAAATGGAAGTTTGGAAGTGAAAAGAAATAATAAAAAAATAAATCATGAGAAACTCGAAAAAATGAGTTGAAAGTGACAGAAAAACAAATCTTGGAATTTTTCCGTTAAGTGCAACGAAAGTATGATGAGAGCAATTAGGGGTAAAATTTGGGGTGTGACAGTTGCCCCTATTTAAATAACTTCACCAGATAAAATGAGTGATGTTAATCCTCATAAAACCGGAGTGAAAGGTATTTAAATATAGAAATAACCGAAAATTTTGCCCCTAAATGCAATGACATGCCATGAACTTACATGGGACTATTGCTGGAGATATGATATGCAAGATGCAATGACCTATCATGCTGATTTTGATAAATATGCTAATATGGTATGCGGGATACGATGTAGACAACTGGTAATGGTGATCCACAAAACTAAGGTGAAGACCCACTGGGGGTAACAATATGTTGGGGATGACAAGACGAAAATGGGATGTATTCAAAGTGACAAAATCAGCAGGTTCAAGTGTAACTGCTGGCACTAAGAATAACAGAAGACTGGAAAACAAAATGCAAGATTAAAGACAGACTATCTGAAGTGAAGAGTTAGCAAGTTCAAAGTGGTTGCTGGGGATCCCAATACAACAATTCGGTGATTTAGAAAAATGGAAAAGACCTCGACTCGGCAGTCAGGAGAACAAAATAGCAGACATGGACACCGTGGTTAGGAATGAACTAACATCGACACGGTGATCGGGAAATAAAATAACAGACATCGACACGGTGGTTAGGAAATAAAATAACAGACATTGAGGCGGTGGTCAGGAAAATAAAAGATAGGCATTGACACGGTGGTCTGGAAATAAAATAACAGGCAACGACACGGTGGTCAGGAAATAAAATAACAGACATTGACGCGGTGGTCAGGAAAATAAAAGATAGGCATTGACACTGTGGTCTGGAAATAAAATAACAGGCAACGACACGGTGGTCAAGAAATAAAATGACAGACATTGACGCGGTGGTCAGGAAAATAAAAGACAGGTATCGACACGGTGGTCTGGAAATAAAATAACAGGCATTGACGCGGTGGTCTGGAAATAAAATAACAGACAAAGACGTGGTGGTCTGGAAATAAAATAACAGACAAAGACACGATGGTCTGGAAATAAAATAACAGAAAAAGACACGGTGGTCTGGAAATAAAATAACAGGCATTGACGCGGTGGTCTGGAAATAAAATAACAGACAAAGACACGGTGGTCTGGAAATAAAATAACAGACAAAGACGCGGTGGTCTGGAAATAAAATAACAGGCATTGACGCGGTGGTCTGGAAATAAAATAACAGACAAAGACACGGTGGTCTGGAAATAAAATAACAGACAAAGACACGGTGGTCTGGAAATAAAATAACAGGCATTGACGCGGTGGTCTGGAAATAAAATAATGGACAAAGACACGGTGGTCTGGAAATAAAATAACAGACAAAGACGCGGTGGTCTGGAAATAAAATAACAGGCATTGACGCGGTGGTCTGGAAATAAAATAACAGACAAAGACACGATGGTCTGGAAATAAAATAACAGACAAAGACACGGTGGTCTGGAAATAAAATAACAGGCATTGACGCGGTGGTCTGGAAATAAAATAACAGACAAAGACGCGGTGGTCTGGAAATAAAAAAACAGACAAATAATTCAAAATGATAAATCAACAGGTTCAAGTGTAACTATTGATACCGAGAATAAAGAAAACGAACACAACATTTGGGTAGTGGCTCTGTGCGACCAACTGATACCAGGGGTAGAAAACAGCGTACTCAAATAGTCAACGGCTCCATGAGACCGGCTGGTACTGAGAATAAAGACGAGAAGGTTGGATTTTCAGCAAGATATCCAACCTCTAGTCATTCCTTAAATGAAGAGTCAAGAGAAGACCTTCAGGAACCAACAGGAAACACAGGTATGTACTAAATTAAATGGACTTAGACTGTAAGCAAGGGACTTCACGACCAGCTTAAATAGATTCTTGCAAATGACAATTGGACTTCAAAGAGATTCTTGTAAAGTGACAGTAGATTACATGTCAGCAGAGGCCTGTTTTGCAATGTATGACTCTTTTCTACTGTGAGCAGATGCTGGATAAGTAAGACGGTAGCAGGGCTTACAGCTAAGAGCGAAGCGACCTGACCAACACATGAGAAAGACACATCGACTCATATGATTTCCAAATATGCCCCTGTAATGGGTATATGGATGAAATAGTTCTTGGAAGACGACTCTTTAGACAAAGATGACGACATGATTCCCGACATACGTCTTGAACTCGAAATTAGTTGTTGCAATAGGGCCTGCTTGAACAACTTAGGCATGGAGAGGACTTGCCCCTGTGTGATTCATCTCGCCCCTGAATCAATGGTTTTGAAATTTCCCTCTTTGCAAAAGGTTTGGATCAGCCTGCCATGACATGGCCTTTGAAATGGTTGCTCCGGTGCTCGAACATCGGAAATTTGCCCCTGGTTATCTGATCCCTGGGATGGGAGACTTCTGGTTTGGATGGCCATTGAACTCTTGAATTCTTTCTGATAACTCGCTCAAGTAAGAGTCTTGAGGAAAGGTTCAACCACTGAGGTGCTGACTCTTGAAGAGATTAATTCAGATTGACTGGTTTTTGAAGTGGTTGCCCCTAGCTGGGCTTTTCTTACTCGGTCGAATTCCCTAACTGGCTGCTTCTGTTGGGATTCCCCTGATGTCGAATTGATTCGTAAATAAACATTATTTATTTAAAAATTGGCAAATTTAATGCAACATTTATGCAAGTTTTGAAATCGCAATTTATTGGTATGACAGTGATACAATGGAGTTGATTTAAAATAAAAAGTGGATCTAGCCATTTTATGGAATGGAAGATCAAGTGATCAATACAAATGATTAGCAAAGATCATTAGGAGTCAGGTTAACACAACCTTGTTGTAGTATGCTCTCGAAATAAACCCTGCCTCAATTAGGTCTTTTAAGGGTTGTAACGTGGCTTGGTTCACGGTTTATGAAACGAAAGATAAAAGGCTCAAAATTTATTTGTACCCATCCCATCTTTGTGATGAACTCCAATCCTATGTTCAGTTAAATTGATTTACGCATTCAAAAGTCTTTTGACGATGCGTGATAAGGATCAGGATTTGAAAGTGATGGCAGCCACCTTGCTTTTTTCTGCTTTGCTGGATTTGATGACTTCCTTAATTTTCGCCTAAGTCGTCTTTTCCTATTTTTTGACTTGGCGGACTTTTCTTTGTATTTCTTTTTCCTTACATCATTCCTTTGTTGAGTGGTTATGACTGTCGTTTCATTGGAGGATAGAAAACACGTACTACAAACATTTGGCTCTTCACGACTTCTTTGGTGTGTGAATGAAAGTACGTTGCTGATCCTTCTTGAATGATAGAACGAATCTCTTGAAGATTGAATGCAAACAGATTAACTGAATCGACTACCCTGCCCCAGGTTTGAAATTAAGGTTTTTTTGCATTTTTCGAAAAAGAAAACTCCTACTTCTAGGCTCGAAGGGGTTAGCAAAGGATTATCTTCCTTATTTCACCGGTGTTTGGGAATTTGAAACAATTCCTGTACATCATTGGCAGGGTTTTAATTGAGAGCATACAAATGGAGAATTCAGGTATCTGGTTTTCATCATCCTCCATCCAATCTTTGCTAAAACAAAAGTTTGATAAACAAAAGATAGAAATATATTTTTTATAACAATGAAAGAAAACGAGTGAATACGACTGGATTGATTCAAAATATGCATAAACATTTCATTAATTTTTCCAATTCAAAAACAACAATGCTAATAAGCAAATACAAAATCAACATGCAAAGAAAAACAACAACAATGCTGAAACAAACAGGTGATTGCCAGCTTTAGGGAAATGAAACTGTCTTGATTTACTGCCTTCAAGAAACGCACCAAGAAGTCACTCGGGCGAGAGGTTGACATGCACCAACAGACTCCCTTCTGAAAAGGATATGCACCTCTTGTCGATCAAATGTTGTACCTTGGCTTGAAAAGCTCTGCAGTCTTCAGTTGAATGCCCCATTGAACCAGCATGATATCCACATTGATCATGTGGATTATACTCAGGCGGGTATGGCTCTGTCAATGGCTTGAGAGATTTGGAAACCACCAATGAGTGTTGAATCAAAGGTTGCAGAAGTTGAGTGTATGATAAAGGTACTGGGTGAAGAGGGGCACTCCTTCTTTCCAAATTGTTGCGAGGCTTATGTGGACTCTGATGCTGATTCAGATATCCTTGACTCTGGGCTTGCTGACTTGGATGAGAGTTGTCCCTGATAATCGGAGTAGTGTCTTCAAATGAAAGAATGTCTTTATCAATTAAATATTTCACAGCGCGTTTTAAGGCATAACAACCTTCCAAATCGTGCCCTGAAGCACCATCATGGAATAGACAACGGACATTTGGATTGTAGTTTGCTGGGAGTGGATCCTGTAAGGGACCAAAAGGCTTTAGAACAACCAATCCTTTCTTCAACAATGAAGGATATAATTCTGTGTAAGTCATAGGGATTTGAGGGGTTGGAGGCCTTCTCCCTTGTCTTCTACTATGATTTGAGACACCTTCCGGACAAGAATCCCGAGCTTTCAATCTCTGACAAGCTGACACTACTGGTACTGCTAGTCGTTTGATGTGATGACTTTTAAGTTCCTCACACTCAATGCTGGATGTCATCTCTTTCGATCCACCTCCTACCTCTCTTTTGCTTTCGCCGGTAGGGGTGGTGACATTGAAATTCCAAGATGGTGTCCTATTACTCTTGTGAGAAGGCAAAGACGATCCATCAGTTATGCGCATGACCTGTTCTTTATGGTACAAAATTTTAAGAACCTTCATAGGTCTCTTTCCCTTCTTATCTCCTGGCTCAACAATCAAATTGTCTGCAATCGGCTCTCCTTCTTGGGGGACTAGCGACTTAATAACACTTTGTAACTCAAAACTCTGGCATTCTTCGATAGGGTGCCCCAAGGCTCCAGTGTGGTATCTACATTCAACCTCTGGATGGTCCTCTTCAAGGATTAACCTTTTGCTATGGATCAACCTTTGTACCCAGACTTTCAATTCAGGGCAAGTATTCAAATCATGTCCTACCACCCCTTTATGGAACTCACACATCGTATTCGTATCAGGGTTGTACCACGTATTTGGCGATGGCACAAGTTTGTAAGGAGTTATCAATGAATTTTGGATTAATAGCGGGTAGAGCTTGCTGAGTAGCACTGGAATGGGCTCGCAGTGAGCTTCACTCCCTTTGTTCTGACACTGTCCCTTGTTTCAATTTCGCTTCTTTTTCTGACCTTGAGAAGAAATTGCCAGAGGATGTTGAGGTACTGATTTGAAAGTCAGAGGTTGACTTTGACCTAATAGGGTAGAGCCATGAGTTGGCAGATGAGGAGTTGTCACAGGGAAACACTCTTGACTCAAGGCAGCATCAAATGGAGGTAGGACGTTAGCTTCCTCTGATGCGGCCATGGGCACAGGGCGACCCTCCTTCTTCAACATAGCTTGTAAGGTTTCCAAGACCCACTTCATCTGTTTTTTCAAGGAAATAACCTCTTCTTTCAACAATTCTTGACTTCTTCTCAGTTCATCCACTGTCTCTTGAGACATGGTTCTTAGTTCTGAACATGTGCCGGGAATCAAACTGCTGACCCAAGACAAAGGATAGAATAAGCTTACTCTGAAGGAGGAAAATGATATGCAATGTAAATGCAATGGTATGTGAAAGGATGCAATGCAAGGATGGTTTCAAGGAACTCAAAAAGCAAATGCAAACATCCAATTATAAAACTTTTCCCAAAAGGGATTATAAGCTGAAGTTTGTCTATGGTTAAACTTGCGATGTTTGCAATAGACGTCTCTTTGTTCCTTGAAGACCTTACTGAAATGATGCATATGATGCTGAGATGCAAAGACGCAGGAATGCAAGGATGCAGGGTGCAAGGTGTCACAAATAAATCTGGAACCTTCTTACCAGGTGGGCTGTAAGAGATTGGTTCTACGTTTTGCTACCCATAAGTCCCACTCACGGGAGGGTTTCTACGGCGATGGTTTAAGGAAACTCAAGGTCACGGACGTTTATCGTACTAACGCCCCGCCGCAGGCTAGCTGCATTGTGATGATAATAATGATAAGGTCTACCTTGAGTGGAGTTCTCATGCTAGGCGTGCAAGGAGCGAGTCCTTGGAGCCTAACATTACACAACTACCAAAATTGAAACAGGTCCTAGGGGGTCCCAGAATCACAGCCCTTTCGTGAATTAGGTCACGCGACAGGCTAGCTGCGTTGCGACAAGATCTACGAAAAGTCTAACTATCTGGGGGAGCTTTCATGTTAGGCGTGCAAGGAGCGAGTCCTTGGAGACTAACACTAATAACATCCAATTCTAAACTTAGGTTTTCCCTTTGCTTTTTCCACCACTCAAAATTTACTTGTAATGTGACCCCGAGAACCCACAGACAAATATAATGAGCAATAAAGTAAAGCGGTAAAAGAAAATATAAACAAACATAAATAATAAACATATAGAAGACAAGAAAAGACAAGATCAAACAAATAAACACATAAAGCTAAGTTAGGCTCGACCCTCTCTGACATATTGTTATCCCTAGCAGAGTCGTCAACTGTCGTACCTCGAAAAATACGATCCTAAAACAAAACAACAGAGCCGCCACCTAATTCTATTTATTCTACAAGAGAAAAGGGAGATATAGATACAACCTAATGAAGGATAAGAAATGGTCAACGAAACCAAATTCTAAGTTCGGGAGTCGGTTACGCAAGGGGAAGGTATTAGCACCCCTCACGTCCGTTGTACTCAACGGGAACCTCTTAGCTAATTATGCGATTATATGTTTGATCTTAAGTCTTTGTCTTCTAAATGGCTATTAATATGTTTGTTAAAAGGGAAATTAAAGTTTTAAATTATTATTATTATGAAGATGACGGAGAAAAGACTAAAAGTTGTTAAACAGAGAAATAGTTAAATTTTTTATTAGGGTGCTAGCGAAGGATTAAAATCCCCGTGCCTACGTATTCCCTTGTGCAATGGGAAATTCAGAGCTTCGTAGTTCATGCGACTACGGTTTGTGATTTTTATTGAACGGTTGTTTAAAACGCATTCTACTGCTAAGCGTTGGCTTATACTCGCGGTGGAGGCTGAAGCGCTAGCTTGTTCGAGAGATAGAATGATTTGAACAATGTTCGCTTTGAAAAAAAGTGTTTGACTTTTGTTAAGATGTTTTAAACGAAAGGGCAAATGAACCACGTCGCGTGGGGCTAGCCCAGGAGCGATTGCATTCCGAAACGTGCGGAGTGCTAGACTCCGGAGTTCCGTCTTTCGATAATTAATTATGAAAATGATTTAAATTGGTTGGTGAGTTTTTAAGTTGTTTCTAAGATATGAAAGATCGAATGGACCACGTTGCGTGGGGCTAGCCCAGCTGCAATCCATTTTAGAACGTGCGGAATGCTGGACTCCGGAGTTCGGTTTTCGTAACTTAATTAAAAAGATTTGAATATTTTTATATACGAATAGTGATTGAACACATCGCGTGGGGCTAGCCCATTAGCGGTCTAATCCAGAACGTGCGGAATGCTAGACTCCGGAGTTCTGTTTTTCGTAATTTAATCTATGCAATTAGATATTTTGATATACGAACGGTGATTGAACACATTGCGTGGGGCTAGCCCAGTAGCGGTCCAATCCAGAACGTGCGGAATGCTAGACTCCGGAGTTCTGTTTTTCGTAATTTAATTTATGCGATTAGATATTTTGATATACGAACGGTGATTGAACACATCGCGTGGGGCTAGCCCAGTAGCGGTCCAATCCAGAACGTGCGGAATGCTAGACTCCGGAGTTCTGTTTTTCGTAATAAATTAATTAAATAAATTGGATAATTGTTTTTTTAGACGTTTAGAAATTGATGCGATTAATAACGAAGGAGTGAACGAAACAATACGCGTGGGGATATCCCAGTTGTAGTTCGGTCTAGAACGTGCGGAGTGCTAGACTCCGGGGCTCTATTCCTTGTTAATTAAATTAGGCGTATAAAAGAGTCGTGCAGACGGCGATCGCTTGGTAATCGGCTTACGTGTGTGCGAAGTGTAAGCGAGATTTGTTTACTTGGTATTGGACCAAGAAGTTAAATTATTTCAAAATAAATTAATTAAATACGCGCATTCATCTTTTACTTGACAATATGTAGTCATAATGTAAGAATAAAATCCAAGTTCATACAATTCATACCTCAACATCATACAACTAAATAATGAGTAAGGAAGATAATCATACCTTATACAAATAAAATCGATCAAAAAAAATGATAATTGTCAAACCAAATTAAATACAAATATTTGATGAAATTTATTTACAAACTAATTAAATAAAATAAAATTTATTTAAAATAAAGTACAAAATAATTTTGGTTTTTATGTGATTTTGCTTAAGAGAATAAATTAAAAAGTAAATTTAAAGAAACTTAAAACATGAAGGAAAATAAGATAAACAAACAAAAAGGGACCCAAACCCAATTGATAAAGCCGGGTCCTGAGACCCATCCGATCCGAATATTAAAAGGGAATGAAAAGAAACTGGCACATGAAAACCTAATCACTCCCAAGAAACCCGTTGGTGAAGAAGACAACCCAGAAAGAAACCTTCTTCCGCACTCGCTTCTCAATAAACAGACCACCTAGCTATCCATCGTACCCTTCTCAATTCGCAACCTATCTAAAAAATGCATAGATCAAACTCTCCTGAATCTTCTCCCTCAATCTCTCAGGATTTCTCTCTCAATCTCCACAATCTCTTCGCCAAAACAGAAACAAACCCTCACCGAAGAAGATGACGGTGCACGGCGGCACCACCTCTTCTCCAGTCAAAACTCAAAAGAAATCCAAACCCTAACCCCCCATATTTCTCTCTTCTGAACCCGAATTCGAAGTCGATCTCACCCAAAACCTAACCAAACACCCATAACGAACCTACTCTGAAACGAAACTCTAACTCTCAAAAACCAAATTAAATACTAACCAAACAAGTTTTCACATAATTGACAAAGGACAGAGCTTCATCACTCCACAAGGAAAAAAGTGATAATTGGAAAAAAAATGATGACTTACATAACCGTAGCTAGTCCGGTGAGCTTTCGGCGAAAGGATTCCGGTGAACACTTTCTCTTCAGGTAAACGTGGTTTCTCGTTCTCGTACCCTCGTCTCGCTCGCTACTTCGACCCACTGAGTTGGGCTTATTCCATTTTTTCCGGTTGGTGTTTGCAGGTGAAAGGTGGGTTCAGCTCAAACACACTAGAGCATCCATTAAAGAACTCTAATGTCTGTTTTGAGGGATTTTTAGTCACGGTGAAGGATCATAGTTACTTCTACAGAGTGTTAGCTAAGTTTCTTTTTCTATGAATTTGGCTATTAGCTTTTTCTTCTGGGTTCTTGTTTTTTTTCTAAATTTTTGGTTGCTAAGATTTCTCTGGTTTTTAGGGTGGTTGATGTTTTGGTCTAAGGTTGATTGCTAGAGTTTTTTTTGAGGATTTTTGTGGCTTCTTAGGATAGCTTGGATTATATGAAGGTGGTGTTATGTCAAAAAAAAGGTTGAACGTAAAGGTATCTTTCTGCTCTTGTTTTGCTGTAATTGTCCTGCTGTTAAAGTTTTGACATTGTTTTATGTTGTGTACAGATGACTGCTGGTTTTGTGTTGCTGAGTTTTTGTTGCTTAGCTTGCGCGGGAGATTGTGTTTACCTCTATGTATGGTTTGCAGACTGTCGTACTAGTGATTTCGGTTTTGACAGCTTCACTGAGTTGGTGCGGATCGGTGGCTTATGAAAGAGGTAGAAGAACGACAGCAGAAAAAAAACTTAGGTTAGTACTCAAGACAAACTCAAACAAATTCCTCAGTTTCTTCTTTTTGTTGTGTATGTTAGATAGTTTCTTTTGTGCGAGTGAAGACTGCTGGTTTTTGTGTATGGAGTTGGCTGGAGTTTTGAGTATGATAACTGTATGTGCGGCTGCGAGTTTTTTTTGTTTAGGCTTGTATGGTTAGATTTGTGAGTTTTGCTGCTTTTTTGGTGAAGTTTCGGATTTTTTGGTTGTGGTTCTTTTTTGTGAGAATGTGGCTGGTTTGAATATTGTTTTCTTTTGCTGTTGATGAGGTTTTTTGGTTATCGTTTTTTGGCTTGTTTTTTTTATATATGAAATTGGTGCTTTGGTTTGATGATTTTGGTGTAAAAATTGGCTATCGGTATTGTTTCTTTTGTTGATGAGGTTTGGATCTCCAGCCCTTTTTTGTGTGGCTGCCTCCCCCCTGATATTTGATAAAACAGTCGATTTTATAGCATGGGATTAGGGTTTTTTAGTTTGAAAATGTTAGTAAACTTGCTAGCTAAGTTTGACTAAGTTTTGGGGGGAAAATATCTGAGTTTGGATAAGGATGTGTGAGGGTAAAGCAGAGCAGGTCTGCTGCACTGCTGTTGGTGTTGTGTTTTGTTTGTTTGTGAAGTGTGAAAAAAAAGGTCTCTGCTGTTGTTGCTTTGGCTGTATTTTTTTTTAACTTTGTGACTTAGAAGAATATAAGAAACATGATAAAATGATATGATTATGTTGATAAAAAAATTGTATGTCTAAACTCAATATTTGTGATGAATATGATTATGGATATGCACATGTATGAATATGATTGAAATGAAACTTGTGAATAAATTGAAAAAAAGTAAATATGTTTGAAATGCTTGAATGAAGAGTTTATGGATTGTAAAAAAGATGATGTGCTCTTGAATGCTTATGTGATGATACAAATTAGAAATTGATAGAATTTTGAATTAACATGATATTAACCCTTGTTTCTTTTAATTTCATGTACATTGGATGGTATTGCCATGAGGATGGAAGAGGCATGAAGTTTGGGGATGAAGAACTCAAGCAAACAAAATGGGGTTGGATGCATTTGCTTATGATGAGAAACTTTGAACCATTTTTATTCAAGCAACACTTTTGTTTTGAATTTTGTAATTGCTAATTTTATAGATTGTAACTTGTATGTAACTTTGACAAAAGCTTGTAATTGAATTTGGTTATGAGTTTGAAAATTAGGAATGAACTTGAGATTGACAACTTGAAAATAGAAGTTTGGAATTTTTGTGGTTTGGAACAAACTCCTTTTTTATGAATTTGTAATGATTTTGGAATGAGATTTGACATTGAGTTCATGATGAATTTGAAATGCAATTAAAGCTTGAATTTAAACTTGAATTTACAAATGATGTGAGAACTTGAAATGGAAATTTTGAATATGAATTTGGAAAAGAAAAAAAACTAGAAATAGAAAATATGAACTAAACTTGGGACAAAAATTGAAATTGGAAGATGAATTGGAGAAATGAATTTTAAAAGTAAAATTGAACTTAAACTTAAATTGAAGTTGGAAGTTATAATAAAAATAGAAATAATTATTTTTTTAAATGAAATAAAATTGGAAGTAGAAATTGAGATAAAAATTTAAAAAAACAATAAAAAAAATTTTTAAAATGAGAACTTGAAAACGAATAGAAGTTAAATATAAAATGGATATATATATATATATATATATATATATATATATATATATATATATATATATATATATATATATATATATATATATAGAGAGAGAGAGAGAGAGAGAGAGAGAGAGAGAGAGAGAGAGAGAGAGAATGAATAACAACTAGTAATAGAAATTGAAACAAAAATTCTAAAAATAAGAAGTTAAAAATGGAATATAGAAATAGAACTAGAAAACAAAAGATAAGAATACAAAAATGAAATAAAAGTTAGAAATGAGAAATATAAACTAAATTTAAAAATGAGAAATATAAACTAAATTTAAAATGGAAGTTTGGAAGTGAAAAGAAATAATAAAAAAATAAATCATGAGAAACTCGAAAAAATGAGTTGAAAGTGACAGAAAAACAAATCTTGGAATTTTTCCGTTAAGTGCAACGAAAGTATGAT
Source organism: Lathyrus aphaca (assembly GCA_963966055.1). Classification (NCBI taxonomy): domain Eukaryota; kingdom Viridiplantae; phylum Streptophyta; class Magnoliopsida; order Fabales; family Fabaceae; genus Lathyrus; species Lathyrus aphaca. The sequence continues at coordinate 111,057,012 of OZ014525.1, read as the reverse complement.
GAGAGCAATTAGGGGTAAAATTTGGGGTGTGACAACGTGACTATTTTTTTTTTTACTTATGTGGATAATGATGTGGATTTTTATTTTATTTTTAATTTGTATGCCATGTTGGCTTTTTATTTGTTAATTATTTTTGGCTAAAATAGTCTTTTTCGGATTTTCTTGCGGATTTTGATTTTAGAGAATAAAACGAATGCAGAAGTGAGATATAATGACTAAAACCAAAATAAATAAATTATAGAAACTAAAATCAAAGTTAAACCTTCAAAAACTTAAGGAGATGAGAGTTGAACCCACACCCTTTCTTTCAAAAGTTAACTTCCTTAGCACTAAGTCAAAGCAATTTTTTTACTAAATCTTCCTTTTGGAATGTATATATTATATATTTAGTATTTGTTTATATTAATATAAACTAAATTATTTTAATATTAGAATTTAGTATTTAATTTATTATATTATTAGTTTATTTTAATTTTAATACTGTAGCAAACTAAAAAAAATAGTATATATTTAGTTTAACTAAATTAATATATTTTTCAACATAATTATTTACCTAAATTAATAATTTTTTAACATTTAAAACTAAACAAACATTTTTAATATTTTAACACAAATTAAAATTTGAATATTTTGCAAGAGTAATTTTTTTAATAATTAGAGTTTATATAATATTGTAGCAAATAATAATTACAGTAATTAAATATTAAGTTTTAATAATTAAAATATAAAATTTTAAATATTAAGTTTTAATAATTCTTTTAACGTTACTGTAGTATATAATACTATAGTTTAGAATAGTTTATATAATATTGTAGCAAATAATAATTACAGTAGTTAAATATTAAGTTTATTAAATATTAATTGACATCAAATTAAATTTAATAATTTAATTATAGTTTAATAAATTAGTTTCAGTTTAATAAATTAATTCTAATTTTGGTTTATTTAAATAATATAGTTTTAGCATAATGTTAGATTATATAGTTTAGTTAAATTATATAAAATAACATACTATTATATAATATATACTAGTTATAGCATAATGTTAAATTATATTAATATAGTATATAGTATATTAGTAGTCAGTAACAAGTAAATAGATTTAAGTTTAAAGTATAGAGTTTATTAGTATAGTATATTAGTAGTCAATAGCATAACGTTAAATTATATTAATATTATGAATTTTTTGGTTTTGTTTTCAAAACTTTTGAATATATTTATTTTTTAAGAAAAAGGGATTCAATGTTTGAAGGGGTCTATATTTTGGATATTCAGAGATTTATATAAGAAGATGGTTACTTTAATATTCTAGTTTCGCCTATGGGTGTAAATAAGTGTCTGATCGAAGAGATTGGTGGTGGTATGTTCGACGACGGATGGGATGTCAATGACGAATTTCTGAGTAAATGGTTTTCTTCTGTTAAACCATGGAGTCTAGAGGATGTTGATGATGAACACCTTGCTTGGATCAAGTGCTACGGTCTTCCGGTTGCAACTTGGAACTCCTCAACATTTCAATCTATTGTGGCTGATTTGGGTACGATGATTAAAATGAATGAACCTACACTTAGAAAGATTAAAGTGGATGTGGCACGTATTCAGATTAAAACAAAACTATCTGGAATTTTGAATGAACATGTCCTTATTATGTGTAATCACTTAACCTTCAAAGTTAATCTGGTTGAGGATTTATGTGAACATTTGGATCCGGGGAAACTATTGGTCAATAGAGAGGAAGGTGTTTACTTTTCATGGGACATGGTGGAGTCATCTGAAGAAGACGATAGCGATTGTGGTGGAGATACCGAGGAGGAAGTGGTTGAATCTAGTATGCCTACTCATACAGATAGTGATGGAGATGGAACATCCCTCAAGGAAGTGTCAGAAGATGGGAGAGGTGAGTCAGTTGAATTTTCAATTGTTAGAGGTACTTTTCAGATGGTTGAAGAAGTGAATTGTGGGGGTAAAGTGGCTAACGAGATGTGTGTGGACTTAGAAATAGTTAGTCCAATTCCAACCAGGAAAGAGCCTCATGGTGGGTCTCAAGCGGTGGAAAGAGGTACTGATTCCTTGGAATTAGAGGAAACGTTACGTATGGATAAGGATAACGTGATTGCTGGTTTTCCTTTAAATAAGTTTCAAAAGGAGGATGAGTTGAATATTAATTACATGGGCGACAAATTTAATGGGCTGATGGTGGATTTGAATTGCTCAGACCCAATCTCTAGGCCTTCTGGTGGGATAGTGGGACCTTCAGTTTGGATAAAAAATAGAAAAAAGGAACGCATCCATGATGTCTACGATAGCATTAAAACCCTGTATTCTCCTTCTTTCTATTTCTCTTTACTTCATGATGCATTTGAACTTTCGAGCATACCCAATTTACATTTAAAAAAAAAAAGATAAACCTCCTAGACCAGAAGCTAATTCTTGTGGAGATGGTTCTAACTCTCTGTTATGTAATGAATCAATTACTGATACTGATATGTTTAGAAGTAATATTAGAGTCAAGAAGGCTATAGAGGATGCTTCTTCAAAAGTTCTGAACATTATGAAACAACTTGGGGTAGAGGATGATTTTGAAGAAGGTGTTTTCTTGAGATCTTTTATGCCAAGACCACCATTGACTTTCTTTTTACAAACTTCCTTCCACTTAATTCATGCTACTCCTTGTTTGCTGACGTATTTGTCGTATTTGTAGTGTTAACGTAGAGGAGTTGTTGATGGTTTGCGTTTGGTTTTTTTGTGCAATATTAAAAATTGTACCCTATAATTGTTCAATGATAGTTTGGTTTTTTTGTGTGATTTTAAAAATTGAACTATGTAATTGTTCGATGGTAGTGGTGAATGCACTAACTAAAGGGATTGTGGCATGTAGGTTACCAACAAAAAATTTTATATAAAATTTAGGGATTAATTGATATGCAATGTCACTGTAAAATAATTTACATCATCAATCTATCACAACCCTTCATAATCATTACTTTAAATATAATTAAAATAAAAGTCAAATATAATTTTGGATCTGACGGTTACTATTCACTGACAATAATGATTGTCTTTTATTATAATCACACTAATGATTGGTTTAACTCAATACAATAATTATTAGTTAAAGAAATTTATTCGATAAAAGAGATACATATTTTAAACTCTTACGATATATAACACATCGAGAACAAACCTAATATCTTCAACTACTTTAACAAAACCGAGCCTTTAACAGTGCCATAAGACCTAATTCCCGTCCAAGAAATTTACCATTTACGGGGAGTTTCCCCTCCTTCCTCTTCCTCGTCCTCGTCCTCTTCCTCTTCCTCTTCCTCGTCCCCTTCTTCCCCCTCTTCCTCTTCCTGGATTCATCTTATACTCATTAATACCATTCTGATATGTGGGGTTCTCACACCATGATATGTCATTCTCCCTCTTTCTGTTATTTCCTTCCCATGTTCCCCAATTTCCATTCCCACTGTTACTTGCTTGATACTTGTCATGCAAGTCACCATCACATGACTCCATTGGAATCCACCTATGAGAATCATTCTGTTGGGACAGTTCAGAATCAACACTTGCATTCCAATCTACATCGTCAGTGTTGCAGGGAAAGCCATTGTTCTCAGCCCAAAACCTGAATTTTTCATCGGCAAATGCCTCTTTGACAGCATAGTCTTCCCAGTTCATCACATTGGAATGCATATTCATATGACTCTTGCCTTCTATTAGTTTCTTTTCCTGTAAAGGAACTGTTGGAAACCTATTATCTGCGAACCAAAATAACTAAAGAGAATCAAAAGAAAGAACAAAATCAAACGAAAAAAATAAAGGAAAAACAAAAAAGCTCTTTACCAAAGGCTGGTCTTCCGTTACAAGATGAGGAACTCCAATGACCTACTTGGTTTTCTCTGCAATTGTCCATTTCAACAAGCAGAAGAAAACACGATGAATGGATGAATTTGACACAAAGATAGAAGAAGTTCTTCGAGGTTTCTTGTTTCTTCTGCAAGATATGTCCTTGGAATTGTACTGCCCTAGTATATATAGGAACAGGATCTTACCTTTGCTTTTTGTTTTGTTTCTTTTACAATTATTGTTGAGACTAAATAGGAAAATTATTTTTTTATTATAAATTTTCTTGAAATCGAATCTTATATTTGAAAAGCAATGAATGTATTTATGAGTTTTAGAAACAAATCTATCTATATTAAATCTCTTTATGTTGATTCTATATGAATACATTAATAGCATCGGATCACATATTGACTTAGTTTATGAAATTTAGATATTCTAAAGATTTATTCTATCAGTAATTAATTCATGAGCAATTATTGTTACTGGTAAATTCATTTGAAAGATGAGGTAAATTTTATTGATAAAGTAATCTTTAATGAACTCACTGTTAAAATTTTTCTGATGAAATAGTAATTTTTAATTTGAAATTAAAAAATTGACCATATCAATAAAGTTCTTTCTTAAAAAAACAAATAATATTAATATTAATAATAATATACTAGTCATAATATACTTGTTTTCTTTAGATTATTTATATTTTTCATTTTTTCTTTATGTTATTTCTTTATTTTTCATTGTTTTATCTTTTGGAAAGTCATTTCATTTCATTTTTGAAAAATGGAAACAAATCATGTTCTATCCTTTTTAAAAAATAAAATAATATGCTAGAAAAAATGTATTCATTTTTATTTATGTTACTTATTTCTTTTCAACTTTTTCTTTTCATCTTAATTCTTTCTATTTATATTATTTTAAATTTTTTTTTTTAATTTCTCTCATTTTCAATTTTTGTGTTATTTTTTATGGAACCAAAATCTGAAAAAAAATTTAGAATGACGTATTTTTTAAATAAAAAAATCCAAAATAACAATGTTTTCAGATTATTTATCAAATTAACTATGTTTAGTACTGTATACTTATACCATTTGGCGTATAAATACAAAAGTTATTTTTTGTTTATTTTGAATTTAATTCATTGGCCAAATGGAATGACTAATGAGTTAATTATTATTTTTTATTTAGCATACATTCGACAATCCATATGTCTTGTATGTTAAATTATGAATTTTTTTTATTATTTTTGTACTAATGAACCAAATAGATTGGCGAATGCATGTTAAAAAAAATGTATACTCATGCGCTAAATGGATTGACGAATGCATGTAAAAATAAAAAAATACACAAGCCAAATGGATTGGCTAATACATGTAAAAAAAAATTATACTCATGCTCCAAATGGATTGGTGAATGCATGAAAAAATAATAAAAAATAAATTAAAAAATACACAAGCCAAATGGATTGGCGAATGCATTTTTTTTTTAATTTAACATACAAGCCATATGGATTGGCGAATGTATGTTAAAAAAAAGTTAAAATTAATTCATTAACTATACCATTTGACAAATGAGTTCAATTTTAAATTTTAAATTTTTTTTTTTGGATTTATATGCCTAATGATATGGCGTATATAGTACCAAATATAATTAATTTGATAAATAGTCTGAAAACATAGATAATTTGATATTTAAAATATATATATATATATATATATATATATATATATATATATATATATATATATATATATATATATATATATATATATATATATATATATATATATATATATATATATATATATATATATATATATATATATATTATTCTAAAAAAAATCCCAAAATCTCATCATTTAAGAAAAATGATTTAAAATATGAATTTATTTTTAGATTAATTTTTATCGTTGTTTTAATATTCATAGAAGGGAGAGATTTGATGATTATTCTTTTTTTAAAATACTTTTTGTTAAGATGTTTAGCTAAATAAATAACATGTTCATTGCACTTTCAAATTTGCCCAACAATAATTTGCACTATTACACTATAAACTTGCTCTCTTCAACTAACTAACTATCTAAGATCAGAGACATGCACTTTCAAATTTGCCTTTCATTGATTTACATTATTAGACTACGGTGTTTCCTCTTTAGTAATTAACTTAATCGATGATAAATGAAATCTAAAAACCTATTAATCTACTTGTCATTTTCATTTAAATACATACACTTTTATTATTATTTAATTATAAAATGCAAATTTGACCCCACTACCTTTTCCAATTTATCAAGTCATCGTTTTTTTACACTAAAACGCATAAAGGACAGAACGCAAGAAGGTTGGAGAAAAAATTGAAACACAATACCTATTATGTTAATAATAGTTGAAATATATGAGAGTCTCCGACAATTATACCAATTCGATCTGTCGTCGCACACATGTCAAAAATGAGTAAATAAAACTATAGTTAATGAAGCGTCACTCAAGTCGTATTGTAAGGAATATAGGCAAAATTAACCAAATAAGATAATGATATAGGGGGTTTTAGATTCGATTGATAATACATGGAAAATAAGTGATCATGAAATAAGCTAAAACGAGTCAACCTACTGTTCGATTTCCCAACACTACTACGGGAAGTCCTTTTCACAACGGTTGGAAAAGGGATACTACACACCTAACATTCACTATGTCAAACAAGACCTTAGACAGCGCTTTTTTTAGCCTTAGACAGCTTTAAAAAGCGCTGTCTAAACCTCCGCTGCTAAAGGTTTAGACAGCGTTTTTTTAAATCTTAAAAGCGTTGTCTAAGCCCCCCCCCCCCCCCTAGACAGCGCTTTGGCCAAAAGCGCTTTCTAAGCCCCTCCTATTTTAATTTTTTTAGGTATACCTTAGACAGCGCTTTTGAAAAGCGTTGTCTAAGCCCCCCCCCCCTTTAGACAGCGCTTTCTAAGCCCCTCCTATTTTAATTTTTTTAGGTATACCTTAGACAGCGCTTTTCAAAAGCGCTGTCTAAGCCCCCCCCCCCCCTCCTTAGACAGCGCTTTTGCCAAAAGCGCTTTCTAAGCCCCCCCTTAGACAGCGCTTTTTCCAAAAGCGCTGTCTAAGGTATACGAAATTTTTTGCAGCTTTTGTTTTAAACCACATTTTTTCCAGGTTTATAAACCAGAATTTCTACCTGTTTTCAACCAAATTTTGACAGACAAATATCACATTTTATATATGCCATTTCAAACCATTTTGGCCTTTTTTCTACCAATTTTTGGCTAACAAATATATATATATATATATATATATATATATATATATATATATATATATATATATATATATATATATATATATATACCAATTCAAACCAATTTTGCCTTAAATGTATCAAAATATATACAAATTTATGTACACATTTACAAGTCATTACATATGCTACAAATGTACAATATAATTACACAAATTTATGTACAAACATTGAGCTCTATCATGAATTGACACCACTCCTCTTTGATTTCGTCCACTTGATCCTTTGTATAAAATGCACACTTGAATTCATCAAAGTACTACATAATAATATAACATAGTTTGAATTAATTTCAACTATTTAATTATATGAGATATGTGTAAATATAAAAATAACTCATAAGTTAGAAATACATACATCGGTGGGAATCTCTAATCGGCCCAAAACAAGTGTATCTCGCATAAACCTCAACATGAAATACCCGCAATCTATTTGATTACGTTTTTTAGGACACTACATATGGGAAAAAAAACGGATTATAAATCCTAAGTTTTATCAAGTGTCATCACTAATATAATAAAAAATGTGATAATTAAAAATGTACCGCCACTTGAATCCATGTAATGGAGTTGGCGCCCCTCCTTGAGGTTTGGATATCTCGTTGGGCCCGAAAAGCTTGTAGGAAGCTAATAAAATAAAAATGAAGCAATTAGAACAATTCACATAAACTAAGAAAATTTTTGAACATTCTCACTTACGTGTCAATTAGGACCTTCATATCCGGGTATGTTGTCCAATCATTTCCTAACGAGTCAAGATAATACACAATTTCTCGGATAGGATTGATTGCGAGCAACAACCAATGTCCACTGTAATGATTAAGCAACTGTTAGATGGTAACTTGGGAAAAAATTATAATAGATGAATTTAGAATGAAATTCTAACCCGGTATTAAAGGGTATAAAAAACAACTTCTCCGCATCTTTATTGTCCATGAGGATCCGAAGAACGTACTCCGTCACGGTATCCGGTCTACTTAAGATTAAACCTAAGTTGACGGTCGCGGGTGCTAAGAATCCGAATGACACGTCCAAACCATTGGGGCGCATCAATTTGTCATACAAAAACCTAATATAAAAACATCATTAACACCTCTTTTGAAACATAAAGTAAACCGGATTAACATAAAGTAAACATCATTAACATAAGTTGTTCAATTAATAAAACAAAGTAGACCGGATTTACCTAATATATGTATTGACAACGGTGACGCCGATTTCTTCACGACCAAAAACTTGCATGAAGTCTTCATTACCAATCATTTGGTCGTAATCAAAGCCGAAAATCCCTACCTCCATATGTACAGTCCGAACACCTCCGGTCGGTATATCGGTCATCTCTAGAAATGTCCTGAGGCGCGACCTATACTTGGTGGTAGGTTTTTTCTTAGCTACGGTCTTCTTAGCACCAGAACTTTTTACCCGTGCGGAGGCGTTGCTAACCTCCTTTTTTTGTTGTGCGGAGGCATTGCTAACCTCATTTTCTTGAAGCTACATGTCATATAAATAGTTAGATCAAATTAAGAATGTAACAACTTCCATGAATATATGTCATATAATTGTATATTACCTCTTTTCTTGAAACCACGGACTCGGTATGCCGCGGAATCGCCTTATCTTTTGATTTGGATTTTGTGGGAGTCTATTTAACATAACCAAGGAAAATATGTACGTAAAATGCGCGTAAAAACTTTAAATATACACATTAAAGTTAACATAAGTTTTAAGCATACCTCATATCCTACGCATATGAGGTTTGTCGGCCATGCAACAAACGAACCTACTGCTTCGTGCACCGTTGTTGCATCCGAATCATCGCTAGGATATGGTAATGGTGCATTCGGCTCAACTGCAATATCAATCGATACCTTCAAACATCCAGCAGGGAGCTCTCTAGTGTGGAGTAATACTCCGCTAACGTTATGCAATTTTCCCTTGCCAACCATCCGATAGTATGGTGACGACAAATATAGCTGACAATGGGAAATGCCCTAAAACCAATAATAACAAGAAATTGTTAATGTGTATATATGTCAAATACATAATTTAAGCAAATAGTTCAATTTAAGATAATTATATGTAATTACCTCTGGAATGTTCGGCTGAAAGGTACAGTTGATATTGTCTTTGTCCGAACCATCTTTGAAACATGCTGAGGCGCTAACCTCTCTTTCTCTCCTCAATGCATCAAGCTCAGCTTGCATGGCTTCCAATCTTGCATGAAGCTCCCGATTACTAGGAGCCTTTCCTTTTTTAATACTCAGGGAGGTCGGAGTGACTCCAAATCCCTTACCCCTCACCCGACCAGAATACTCAGGGACATCTAATGCCCGACTAAGTATGCTCCTAGTATCATCGGGAGATAAGGACTGAGATAACGCCTCCTGAAAAATCAGATGAATACCGTATACTTGTCAAATATTTGTGTATAAAAATGTTATTCAATTAATGAAAAAATTTTATACTTACACATTTCTGGTATACGTGTAAAACTTCTTCTTGAGGAACTCCAGATTTGCCCACATGGGCTTCCTTCCACAAAACATGTGCAGGAAGAGATGCTTCTGAACTTTTCTCCTTCTGCAGCTACACATTAAGTCATACAATTTGATCAGATAAAACTAATATATGATGAACAAATTTATTATCGCAATTTATAAATACTTACCATGGATTGTTCTAAGCGTCCATATCCGACACGTCCTTTTCGGTACGGATATGCGGGACTTGATGCTCTTTCCCGATTTGTGGCACTTATTCTTTGAAAAACCGGGTCTTGTCTTTTGGATTTGAAAGCTTCCCATTCTTCAGCTGATATCAAACTTTCATATTTTTTAGGAAGCTCCGCATCCACATAATTACCATCTGCATCCCTAAGGAACTTGGATGATAAAAATGTTTGAAACCCTCTTAGAAGCTTTCCGGCCAATTTCATCCAAAAACCTCTTCTTTCTTCTTCGATGTTAAAACATCGCTAAGAAAAACATACAGATTGATAGTTAGTATCGGTAATTGAAAAAACATAATTGATACCGTATAATTAAGGGCCAAATGATTGTACCTTTATCTCACTCCAAATTTTTTCTTTGGAGTCATTCAGCTCTTTGTTTCTCCAATCATCACATGTAATGGGAATTTCATTCCTTACTAGTGCACCAATAAAACTAGTTAAGGTATGCCCATTAGGTTCTATAAGCTGTCCCTGGTTGCTCCAATAGACATCTAGTATGATGCCTCGAGATCTTCCTTGGACCACCCTTCTCATTACTGTGATGCCTCTTCGAATTTCTTCTTCCGCGGATACTTTTTTACTAACTTCCTCATGTTGGTCATCAGCCATGTCTAACCTGTAATAAACCAAGGAAACCATCAAATATCAAATATAACTTATAATCAAAGCAATTGAAAACAAAAAAATAAAGAAATCATGCATTATCAGATATAACTTATAATCAAAGCAATTGAAAACAAAAATATAACAAAATCATGCATTATCGGATATAACTTATAATCAAAGCAATTGAAAACAAAAAAATAAAGAAATCATGCATTATCAGATATAACTTATAATCAAAGCAATTGAAAACAAAAATATAACGAAATCATGCATTATCAGATATAACTTATAATCAAAGCAATTGAAAACAAAAAAATAAAGAAACCATGCATAATTTACCTCAGTCACTAACATCTCTTTCTTTTCTTTGTTGGAATATTAATCACTTGTTTCTTAGCAATGCGTTCGGATGAATTGATCCAAATTCCCTCATTATGATCGTTTCTTATATATGACTCATCCGGTATAAGATCCTCAACTTCATCATTTCTATTCAACTCATTCCGTCTAATGCATGACTCATTCTCAACATCAATATCACATTGATCGACACCGCTATCATCAGTCACTTTGTTAGAGAAAAGCACTATAGACCATTTTGTACTCTTCGGGTCATTCACATAGAACACTTGTTTAGCTTGAGATGCTAGAATAAAAGGTTCATCTTTGTACCCCACCCTAGTAAGATCAACTTGCAAAAATCCAGACTTATCCATTCGTATGCAACTACTATTCACCCACTTGCAACCAAAGATGGGAATCTGAAACTTCTCATAATCAAACACCCAAATGTGCTCAATAACTCCAAAATATGACAAATTTGCATATTTGGGGTTTAAGTCCTTCATACTTGATATATGCATTGCTTCAGCTAGCACGGTGACACCACTATTTTGCATAGTACTCTTATCATCTTGTTCTTTGGTATAAAATGTGTATCCATTAATTGAGTATGCGCTATGAGAAAACACATGCAAACTTGGACCATATGCCAAACATCTCAACCTTTCTGTTACCGAAGAAGGATCTGAAGAGCGCTTCAAATAAATATGATCCTTCAACCATTGTATGAAACTTTGATTGTGCTCTATAACTATCCAATTTTCATTTCTGTTCGGATTTAACCTTCGGAGTACATCCTTGTGCATTTCAACATATGGCTCAACCTCATTATTATTGTGCAGAACATACAAATGAACTTGATCCCGTTCATCCCTTGATATTGTCACAATTTTATTCCCAATTAATTTTTTACCTTCCATTTTTTCGAAAATCTGAGCTCTGGGGAGTCCAATCGATTGAACGTTAGACAAATATTCAGTACAAAACTCAAAAGCTTCTTCAACAATGTATCATTCAACAATACAACCCTCTGGTCGACTTCGGGATTTCACGTACCCTTTTAATATTTTCATATACCGTTCAGCAGGGTACATCCATCTCATATAAGTTGGTCCACACAACTGTGTTTCTTTCACAAGATGAACAACTAAATGAACCATTATGTCAAAAAAAGACGGAGGAAAATACATTTCAAGCTCACACAAGGTAATTACAATCTCTTTTTGTAGTGTTGGTAAGATCTCGGGATCGATCACCTTACTACAGATTGACCTAAAGAAAAAACACAATTTAGTTATGGCACTTCTTACTTTTTCTGGCAAAATAGAACGTATACCTATCGGTAGAAAATGTTCCATTATAACATGGCAATCATGTGTCTTCAAATTCTTCAACTTGAGGTCTTTCATAGAAACAAGTCTTCTGATATCTGATGAGTATCCTTCTGGAACCTTAACTTCACTCAGAGACTTACACAAATTTTTTTTCTCCTTTCTAGATAAAGTAAAAGCAGCAGGTGGTAGATATGTTCGTCTTCCTTTCTTCACGGGTGCTAATTCAGTTCTCATTCCTATTTTTAACATGTCCTCCCTTGCTTTAAGGCCATCCATAGACTTGCCTTTTATATTGAGTAATGTACCGATAACACTTTCAAATACGTTTTTTCAATATGCATAACATCGAGAAAATGTCTCACGTACAAAGACTTCCAATATGGCAATTCAAAAAATATCGACCTTTTCTTCCACCCACCTTTCACAATCTTATGTGCAAAAGGCTTGCCAAACTCAGTACGCACATCTTTCACCTTTTCAAAAACTTGTTCACCTGACAATGCGGGTGGAGCTCTATGATGTTCGGTGTCTCCATTGAATGATTTTCTCCACCCACGGTAGTGATGTTTAGAATGTAAGAATCTACGATGACCGAGAAACACATTCTTCTGGCAAAGTTCCAATCGAATCGTATCGGTTCCGTCTTCACAAACAGGACACACACGTTGACCTTTAATGATATACCCAGATAGATTCCCGTATGCTGGAAAATCATTAATTGTGCCAAACAACATCGCCCTCAAATTGAAACTTTATTTCCTATATCCATCATAAACCTCCACACCGTTCTCCCACAAAATCTTTAAATCTTCGATCAGAGGTGTCAAGTATACGTCTATGTCATTCCCTGGTTGTTTAGGCCCAGAGATTAACATAGATAACATCATGTACTTACGCTTCATACATAGCCACGGAGGTAGGTTATAAATCATAAGAATCACAGGCCATGTGGTATGTGAGATACTTTGAAGACCATGTGGGTTCATTCCATCAGTAGATAATGCCAATCGAAGGTTTCTTGCTTCTGATCCAAACTCAGGATAATCATTATCAATCTTCGACCACTGTGGTGAATCAGCCGGATGCCGATACTTTCCATCAATAATTCTTTCATCTGCATGCCAAGTAAGATGTCTTGCATCGGTTTCACTACGAAACATGCGCCTAAATCTTGGAATTATCGGAAAATACCATAAGACTTTTGCGGGAGATGATCTTTTCTTATATCGAGACAACCCGCATTTAGGGCACTCAGTTAACGTTGCATATTCATTACGAAACAAAATGCAATCGTTATGACAAGCATGTATCTTATCATAGCTCATGCCAATAGAGCACAACATTTTTTTTTGCCTCATAGGTTCGATTAGGAAGAACATTATCATCTGGTAGCATTTCTCTCATAAGGGCCAACAACTCTGTGAAACTTTTATCCGACCATCCATTGCCCGCCTTTAAGTTGTACAACTTTAATACCGTAGAAAGTCTTGAGAATTTAGTGCAACCTTTGTACAACGGTTTCTCTGCATCGCTTACCATCCTCTCAAACATTTCAGGACAATCATGAAGATCTTCTTCCAGTGCTTCTACAATCTCTTCAACTCGATCACAATCGTATGTTTCCGTGTCTTTGTCGTATGAAGCATAGGTCGTATTACTTTTTCCACTCGATTCAACATTCTCGTTAATTTTCTCACCATGAAATATCAAACACTGATAACTTTGATCAATTCCATGCCTCAGCAAATGCGATTTCAATCCATGTGCGTCAACCTTACCAATATAACAACAACGCAAGCAAGGACAATGCATTCGTGTGGGGTTTTCAGCGTGTTGAACAACATACTTAATGAATTCCGCAACCCCACTCTCGTACTCTTTGGTCATTCGATCGGCACAGATCCATGTTTTATCCATGGTTTTCCTACTTATTAAAGTAAACAATCAATCCAGACGAAAATACATAACTAAGGTAGTATCTTTGAATATCCTAACAATTTTAAAGTTCAATTCATTTTAAACTTCAATAACGTATACATAACCAATGTTAATATAAACTTCAATAACGTATCCGATACGCCAATATACCAACTTTAATTACCTCATCACTTTCATTTTTTATATTACAAGAATCAAACTTTTTCTATTACAATATAGGCAAAATACCCAAAATAGTCCTTTAACTCAATCACTGGGTCCAATATGGTCCCTTATCTCTAAAAAGTGACAAAAAGATCCTTTAATTTGTTAAATTGTACCAAATAGATCCTTTCCGTCCACCACCCCCAAACAGACGTTAACTTTTGTATAGGTGGCAGCTGACATGGCTTCATCTTCCTCCTTTAAACTGAGAATCTTCATCTTCCTCCTTTTCTAGGGTTTATGCGAAAATTTCTCTTCATCCATCCCCAAATTGATTCAAGAAATAGTAAAATCATAGAGTCACGAAGATGAAATCCAGTGGGTCGACGCCAACGCCAGTGATGAAAGCAAAACACGGTTATGGTGGGTGTTCTTCGAAGGAAGAATCGAATGTTAACACAAGCACAACTTGGAAACCTATATGTCACTGTGGGGATTTAGTTGTTCTTCGTATGGCCACAACCTTCAAGAACTATGGGAAACATTTTTGGGGATGTCCTAATTTTAAGGTATATCATATGTATGTTTGTTTAAATTTTGTAGCTGTATTTGTGTTTTAAAATGGTTGATGTTGAAGATGGTATTTTGCAGGGATCAAGCAATGTTGGTTGTGGGTACTTTGGATGGTATTTTGAAGAGGTTGGAGATGAGAAGGAGCAATATTTGAGGGATAGAATTGAGAAGCTCTCAAAGTCAATGGCAAAGGCTCAAGTGACTATTGAAGAATATGGGAAACAAATAAGCAAAATGGAAAATGACATGAAGAAGCTCATGAAGTTGATAAAATTCTGGAAATTGATTTTGTTCATAGGCCTTGTTGTAGTTGTTTTTAGAATCCTTTAGGATGTTGTTGAATTAATTTGTTCTCACTGTTTTTAGAATGCTTTAGGAAATTGTTGTTGTTGAATTAATTTGTTGTCAAATTGTTGTTGTTGTTGTCAAATGTAATGGATTATTTGTGATCAGTGGTAGTTACTATTGTTATGTTGACAGTACCATAATGTTAGCATTTGACAAAACATAAATGTTGATTGCTACAGAAATGTTACATTGATAGAACTAATTGAAATAATTGAAATAATTGAAATAATTGTTACAGAACAATAGTTGACAAAACAGAATTGACAAAACCATATGTCTCCATCATTGACAAAACAGAATTCTAACATTGACAAAACCATATGTCTTACATAATTCTTACATAACATTGACAAAACATAATTCTTACATAATTGCTTATCATAATTGACAAAACACTTAACATTGACACAATTGTCTTACTTAACATTGACAGAATTGTCTTAACATTGACAAAACACATATATCTTAACATTGACAGAATTCTTAACATTGACATATGTCCTAAGGTTTCCAAGTCTTGGTTGATCTCTTTGTTGGTGTACTTCTCCTTGTTGTTAGGCCTACAACAGTCTTGGCTGCACTCATCCTGGTGGTTGGGCCTGGGGGCATGAAAGGCTTAGTTGGCCTTCTGTAAGATAGCTTGTTTGGCCTTCCTTGATCTTGCTTGGTTTTCCTTGAATTATGATGAGGTTGAACTTGAGATGGCTGCTGAGACTGTGATTGGTCCTGAGACTGTGATGGCTGCTGAGACTGTGATGGTTGCTGTGATGGCTGCTGAGACTGTGATGGTTGCTGTGATGGTTGCTGAGACTGTGATGGTTACTGTGATGGCTGCTGAGACTGTGATGGTTGCTGTGATGGCTGCTGAGATTGTGATGGTTGTTGAGGTTGCTGAACAAATGCTTCAGATGGCTGGCCTTGTGATACCTGCTGACTGGTGTGGTCCTTGCAGGTCAGTTTATTATGACCTGCTTTTTTGCACCTGCTACACCTAACATTAAACCCAGTCCTTCTCATCTTCTTGTCTGAACCATCAATCTCACCTTGCTCTAAATTTCTTCCTTTCTTTGGCCTTCCAGGCATCTTCCTATACTTAGGAGGCTGCACATCTGGATATTCAGTTCTGGCCCACAAATTAGAACCATTAACTGGAAAAATCACAAAGTCATAGACCTCCATGTATCTCTCCTTTCTATAATATTCTGGAATGTAGTCAGCAATGTTGTAGTTTCTACTCTTCATAGCTGATAAGGCATGCACACAAGGTATCCCTGTCAGCTCCCATCTTCTACATGAACAACTTTGCTCCTTAAGGTCTATACTGAATTTATCTGCTTGGTTTTCTAGATGCCTCGCCTCAAAAATATGTTCAGAAGCCATCCTATAAGCACAAAACAGAATTGAATTCACTAATAAGCAACTATAAGCATAAAATAGAATTGAATTCACTAATAAGCAACTATAAGCACAAAACAGAAATCAATTCACTAATAAGCAACTATAAGCACATAACAGAAATCAATTCATATACCAATCACTAATAATCTACTATAAGCAAACAAACAGAATTGATATACCTGACAATCTACTATAAGCACAAAACAGAAATCAATTCATATACCAATCACTAATAAGCAACTATAAGCAACAAAACAGAATTGATAACATTGACAATCTACTATAATCACAAAACAGAAATCAATTCATATACCAATCACTAATAAGCAACTATAAGCAACAAAACAGAATTGATAACATTGACAATCTACTATAAGCAACAAAACAGAATTGATAACATTGACAATCTACTATAAGCAACAAAACAGAATTGATAACATTGACAATCTACTATAAGCAACAAAATAGAATTGATAACATTGACAATCTACTATAAGCACAAAACAATTCATATACCTGACAATCCAAAGGTTGGTGTAAGAGCTTGTTTTTTCAACTTTCTTTCTTATGTTTGGTAGGACTTCCCCATCAGCCAGATTCTGATACCTCATCCTATTGTTTGCCCATCTCTCCATCATATATATCCTTATTTCTTCCACCATAGTAATGAGTGGTTTAGCTCTTGAATCCAGAATAACACTATTGAATGCCTCAGACATATTGTTGAGGACTGCATCACATTTGTTATGAGTCTTGAAATATGATCTGCTCCAATATCTTGGTGGAGTGCTGATCATGTGCTTGTATGCTTCCACATTGATATCCTTCATCCCTTTCATCTCTCTTTCCCAAGCTTGGTAATATGTGGACTTTGCAGCTTTCCAGATAATTTCCTTGAGTTTCTTGCCTGGATATTTTTTTCTGAAATTATTAAAAAGATGTCTGACACAAAATCTTTGCTCAACTCCAGGTAGCAACTCATCCATGGCAGGTAATAAACCCTTAGTGCAACAAAAATTCCATAAGTTAGTACAAATAACATAAGGACCTATAAGTGAACATAACTTATAACATAATTACATAAGTACCATATAAGTGAACATAACTTATAGCATAATTAGATAAGTACCATATTTACCTTTTGTTGATCAGATATATAGGTGTATGTGAGACACCTTTCTCTCCCACCTAGATCATCCATAAGAAGCTCCAAGAACCAAGTCCAGCTATCTTTATTTTCACTTTCAACCACAGCAAATGCTATTGGTAGCATTTGATCATTTGGATCTCTACCAATTGCTGCCAAGATTTGCCCTCCACACAACCCTTTCAAAAAACAACCATCTAGCCCAATGAAATGTCTACATAATTTAAAACTCTCCTTACAAGCAGCCAAGCAAATGTACAACCTCTTAAAATATGGTCTCTGATCTGCAGAACCCTCTAGTACAGGATGCACATTGACTTTCACAGTAGAACCTGGGTTAGATCTCAAAAGCTCATGGCAATAGTCATAGATCCTTGTATAGTCCCCAAGAAAAGAACCATCTACCATGTCTCTAGCAGCAAATCTTGCTCTTATGGCCTTTTGCTTGCTAACACCTACATTCCATTTTTTTTGTGCCTTTTCCTTTATGTCCCTAAGCTTCAATCTTGGATTGGATTTCAGTGAATTTTGTAGCCTCTTACTTAACCATTTTGTACTCATCAGCTTTACATTGTACTCTCTACTACAACTATGGTTGTCTATGATCTTCCTTAGTTGCCAAGAATCCTCATTAGGTAACTTTGCACAGTGGGCTTCCCAATCACATCCTTCCTTGCATCTAACCCTCACCCTTACCTTGTCATTCTTAATGTACCTAAGACCTCTGCCAGATTGCACAGCATATGATGCTATAGCTTCTTTAAAATCAGCCTTGGTTGTGAAATACATCCCAATCTCCCATTTGAATTTTGACATGTCTTTCTGTAATTTAAAAATAGGGTACTTTTTCCTAACAACATCACTAGTATCATCACTTTCACACCCACTTTGTAAATCATCACTTTCATTATCACTAACTTTATCTTCACACTTTTCTTTACCCTTATTCATCTTCTCCTCTGGATCATTCACAGATTCCATCACATCACCATCCTCATCATCAAACTCATCTGATTCATCATCAAAACTAACTTCCATTGCACTGTCATAATTGAAGTTTTCATCATCACTATCATCCTCACTAACATCAGTATTATCCCCTTCATTCTCAGCATTCGGATTCACAGGATCAGAACTGTTCACCTCAGCATTCAGATTCACAGGATCAGTATCAGAATTATTCACAAGATCAATGTTATCCCCTTCATTCTGATTCAAAACTTCCTCTTCCATCCTTGGAGTTGTATCATTCAAGGGATCAGTATTATTCACCTCAGCATTAACTTCCTCAAGCATTGTAGCAAGCACTTTTTCAGTGTCATCCTCTTCCATCACATCTGCTTCTACTTCATCAATTGGACCATCATAATAATCAGGTTGTGACAAAATGTGTGTGATGTATATGTCAACCCTAAGGTGAACCCTAAACAAATCAGCAATCACTAGGGCTCCTTTGTCATCAACCAAGGTGCTCATCCCAAATTGTGGATCCTTATAGTAAATTTTCCCAATACAGGTGTAACCTAGATCCTTAAAACAACCTAGCAGTTCAAAATAGCTCCATCTATCAACATCTATTTTCAATTCTGCAATCTCTCCCCCTTCGTATACACTCAGCTCGTCATCCACAAATGCACCACTGTGGTGAATTGTAAGACTAAGGTACTCACTCATCTCTACTGACAAAAATCCCTAATCGAAGTCAAATAACCCTAAATCAGTAACTTTTACGAAAAACCCTAAAACATACAAACCCTAAATCCACCAACCCAAAAACAAATAAATTTTAAAGTAACTGAAATCGAATAACATATCAAATTGTAAAATCGAATACCTGGTGGATTATGCTTCAGAAATGGATTATGCTTCAGAAATGGATTATGCTTCAATGCTTCAAGCTTCAATGGCTGCGCTAGGGTTCCTCCTTTCTAATTTTCACCAACATTCGTACAACTAGTAATGAGACTCCTTAGTATACACTTTATGCAAACACATCCTACATGGCAGCTGAGTGTATCAAGCTAAGCTCCACATGTGTATGCTAACTTGACTTTGACTAACAGTTGCTGACGGAAGGACAAACGTGGTACAATTTAACAAATTAAAGGATCTTTTTGTCACTTGAGAATTTAGTGCAACCTTTGTACAACGGTTTCTCTGCATCGCTTACCATCCTCTCAAACATTTCAGGACAATCATGAAGATCTTCTTCCAGTGCTTCTACAATCTCTTCAACTCGATCACAATCGTATGTTTCCGTGTCTTTGTCGTATGAAGCATAGGTCGTATTACTTTTTCCACTCGATTCAACATTCTCGTTAATTTTCTCACCATGAAATATCAAACACTGATAACTTTGATCAATTCCATGCCTCAGCAAATGCGATTTCAATCCATGTGCGTCAACCTTACCAATATAACAACAACGCAAGCAAGGACAATGCATTCGTGTGGGGTTTTCAGCGTGTTGAACAACATACTTAATGAATTCCGCAACCCCACTCTCGTACTCTTTGGTCATTCGATCGGCACAGATCCATGTTTTATCCATGGTTTTCCTACTTATTAAAGTAAACAATCAATCCAGACGAAAATACATAACTAAGGTAGTATCTTTGAATATCCTAACAATTTTAAAGTTCAATTCATTTTAAACTTCAATAACGTATACATAACCAATGTTAATATAAACTTCAATAACGTATCCGATACGCCAATATACCAACTTTAATTACCTCATCACTTTCATTTTTTATATTACAAGAATCAAACTTTTTCTATTACAATATACCTATAACTATACCTATAACACGTTAATTTTTCTATAACTAACTTTAATTTTCTATTAGAATATACCTATAACTATACCTATAACTATACTTATAAACATTTTCTATTACAAACATTTTGTATTACAACATTTTTCAAGGAAGAATATTTTTCTATTACAACATTATTACTTATCAAACCTAACAACTTTAATTACCTCATCACTTTCATTTTTTCTATTACAAGAATCAAACTTTTTCTTCCATTACTTTTCTCTTATAAACATTATTCTATTATAAACATTTTTCTATTATCAACATTATTACTTATCAAACATAACAACAACAATGTACCTTATGAATCAAAACAACTTAAACAAAGGATAATACACTAAACTCACTTTTTATGAATCAAAACAACAATGTACCTTCTAAACTCAATGTACCTTGTGAATCAAAGCAACTAAAACAAAGGATAATACACTAAACTCAGTTTTTATGAATCAAAACAACAATGTACCTTCTAAACTCAATTTTTATGAATCAAAACAACTTAAACAACAAAAATACACTAAACTCAGATTTTATGAATCAAAACAACTAAAACAAAGGATAATACACTAAACTCAGTTTTTATGAATCAAAACAACAATGTACCTTCTAAACTCAAATTTTATGAATCAAAACAACTTAAACAACTTAAACAGTAGAAACGAAAAATCAAGAAATGTAGAACATACCGCAAGAATGAAGAACAGTAGAAAGAAAAACGAAGTCAACACCCAAATGTACGATTCTTCAAACACGTTCACTGATTGAAACCGTTGTTACTGTGTTCAAGTTCGCTTCTACTGTGTTTCGCTGTTAGGGTTTCTTTCGCAGGAGGGAAAACAAAAGAACAGAGAACTGTAGCGGTAAAATCGTGAGTGTAAGCTATTGATTAACTTAACTCGATTAACACAGAGTCGCCACCGCGCTTTTCTTTATTTCCGAATGGAAAAAGGTAAAAGAACGAATAAAAACCTAGGATTCTAAAAGCAAAGGCTAAAAGAGATAAACAGAGATTGGGTAAGGGGATTGGTTATGAACCGGGAAGGTTTTAGGCACCCGACTCATCCGTAGTACTCTACGGGAGCCCTTTGAAATACTTATTGCTTTTTGGTCTGAAATTGGTTTGTTTAAAATGATGGAAGAGATGAGAAGAAGAATATTTTTTAATGATTTTGTGTTTGATAAGGTTTTAAAGCCTTATGCCTACGTACCCACAACGTGCAATGCGAGATCAAAACCCCGTAGTTCGTGGTACAAAGTTTGAAAAGAATAAGTGTGTTGAATTAATTTTAAGATGTAAAGATAAGTCGTCATCCCTTAGCGAATAATTCCGCTAAAAGGGATGAATCATATCTAAACATATGGAAACGAAGAAAGGTGCACAAGGCACCAAAACATTTGAATGGATTTGTATTTTTTAAAGTATGTACAAAAATGGTTTTAATAGATTTACATGGCTTAATATTTGATTAAGAAAATAAAAGGAAAATATTAAAAATCGCTTGACCGAAATCAAGGTTTGTTTATGAAAATGTTTGAAGTTTAGAAAACAAGAAGGTTTTGAAATAGAAAGAAGTTTTGAAAATTAAAGAATGGGGAGGAGATGAAGAGACTAGTCCTAGTGCTTGAATTAAAAGCTAAGGAAAGAAGTTACCAAACCAATATGTACAAATCTTCAAAGTTCGGACTTCCATCTTCAAAAGTTAATGACATCATTTGAGGCCAAGGTTTCTAACCACTCCAACTTGAGCAAAGGGAATCCTAGAAGGTCTAAGTCCAATCTCCAAAAGTTCGGGATAGTAACCATAAGTCCAAAGTTAGAAGTCACAAGTTTTTTAAGAGTTTAATCCTTTATTAAGTGTTTTAATATCCAAATGGACAAAAAATGAAAACAAGCACAATATGAATATATACAAGCACAATATGAATATAAACAATGATATATGATATAATATGGCAAAATATAATAAGGAGACAAGGGAGCAAGAGATTAAAATAAAAGGATAAGGTGCGAGAGATTAAATGTAAACAATTATATTCACATTATAATATTATTTACAATATAAGGTGGTATGATGAACTTAATCAAGCACAACCACAACAATGAAAATAAAATTGAGGCAACCGGATCCAAGTGGATCTTTTATCGAATCGGGACAACTTTAGGTCTATGTTAAGCAATCGCCGAGTAATTTACGAAGTAATTACCCTACAAATGAGGCCGGCCACCACTAATTAAAGTGGAAAATATTCGTGTTAATACATGTTAGAGAAACGATATAATGGATCGTTCTCCGAAAACATGCCACACTAAAAGAAGAGGAAGGTCTAATCTTAATCGAAATTATCGTTGAATTTTCTCGATTAGCAACCTATCACGATCTCAAAGTATGGAGAATGATCCAAATGGTCATTCATCCATAAATTTGAAATAATGAAGATTAAGCTTAATCGGAAATCAACAATCCCGAATCGGAAGATTGTCATCGACCAAAATTAAAAGGAGATGAAGAATAATGGATCCAAAAATAGATCCAATAAAAGAAATCAACACATTTTTTAAATCATTTTCTAAACTCTTTCTAAAATCTTCCAAATTGTTTCTAAAATGCTCTTAAAATATTTTTTAAATCTTTTTCTAATAAATTTTTTAAAGTACTTTTCTCCTAAAATTCTTTTCCAAACATTCTTAATCCAAAATAATATAACAAGATTTATTTAAACAAAACAAATAAAGAAAAGTTAATTTTAAAAAAAACAAAAAGAAAAAGAAGAATGGAGAGGGAGGGGGATATAACCCGCGGGTGAGGTGGAAATGGATCTACAAAGATCCATCTGGCCCAAACACAGTCATAACATTCAGTTTGTAAAAAAAAAAAAATGAAAAAAAAAGGAAGAAGCAACATCCTTCTTCTTCAATCGCGGACATGAGGTAAAACAGGGGAGTATCTCCTTTTCTCACCTTCAACAAAATCAAACAAAACAAAGCAAATCCTCTTCTCCTCTCGCACGATTTCTTTCCTTTTCTTCTTCAATTTGCGAACTCAATCGCAAGCTTCCTCTCACAATTCGGGATTCTTCTTCTTCTCAATCTCTCTGGTTTAGGGATTAAAGTAATTTGGGAGTGAAGTTGAAGGTTAAAGGTGATTTGAGGGAAATTGAATTGAAGATTTTGCTTCTTTTGTTTCAGATTTGAAAGAGGGTAAAAAGATTAGGGATTTGGAATTGATTTGAGTTTGATTTCGGCAGAAGTTTTTTGGCTCTTGAAGCTTGAGAATTAGAGTGAGTGAGGATGCTTTAAATAGGGAAAGGATGAAGATGAGGGTGATGTCGTTTAGGTGTGAAGGGGTTGCGTTTTGAAATCTCACGGTAATCTCGTGCTCACTGCGTTTTGATCTTTTTTGCTGATTGCGTTTTGTTTTCATGATTTGTGCGTTTTGATTATGTTAATTTCAAGTGCTTTGGATGCGTGAATCAGGTGTGTTTTCAAGTGTGATGCAAAGTCTCGTGCGGAATGCGTGACGGCAGTGTAGTATTGGCTTCGGCTTGAGTTTTGTGGCTGGAGGCTTGGCAAGTTTGCTGTGAGGGATGCGGGATGACGTTGATGTTTGGCTGGAAGTTTGATGAAGTCTTGAGCTTGTGAGCTGAAGTGATACGGCTTGGGCGTACGGAAGGCTACGGGAAGCTTGGTGTAGGAATTGTGAAGCTGGTTGTCTTGTTGTTGTGAGGCTTAGCTGAAGTTGGGCCTGCGGCATGGAGTTTTCAGCTGTTGGCTTGGTGTCTTACAATGAGGCTTTGTGGGGCCTGCGGACGTGTGAAGTCATAAGGCTGGGGAGATTGTTGCTTGGCAAGTGCTGTTTTATCCGTGCGTGGGGCTGATGAGTTTGTAAGGCTGGAGTGTTTTGGCTTGCGGCGTGAGGGGCTTAGCAAGTATGAAGGCTTGTGGCTTAGTGAAGTGACTGAAGCTGGTGGGCCTGCTGGATACCGTGCGGAGGCATTTTGGTGTGAGGTACTTGCAAATGGCTGAGGCTTGAGGTGTGGAAAGGCTGCAGGATTGCTGGGCGCATGGGCTATTGTGCTTGGTCTTAGCTTTATTTTTATTTTTTTTTAAACAAAATAATGGTGGGCTTAAAAAACAAATATATGTGTTTGAACTTTATTTTCATTTCTTTTTTTTTTAAATGTAATTGCCTAATAATGAAAGAAAAAAAATGGTTCTAAAATATAATGGATCTTTAATGGTTTTTAATATAAAAATGATATTATAAAATAGATGGATATTTGGTAAATGTAAAAAAAATAATGAAGAAAAATGGATATATGAATTTGGACGAAAATGAGCAAAAGGATTTGAAAAGATGGATAGAAGAAAAAAAAAATAGAGGCAATTGGAATGAAAGATTGAAATAATCGGAAATCGAAAAAATGATTAATGGACTAAATTTGGAGTAATGGAAAAAGGCATATGGATGAATAAATGGATAAAAAAATGGTTTGATCGAAAAAGAATAAAAGGTATGAAATGATGATTTTTAAAACCCACGACCAACTCCTGATCTTTTCACAAACCTCTGAACACAGTCAACACCGACCCACTGAATAGCTGGATAAATTGCAACTCGTGCCACAACTGTCATCTGAAAAACTGTCTGATTCATGCTTTGATGATTTGAAATCAAACTGAGGAAAATAAATCCTCAGATGAACCGCTGATGAGTTAATGAACCGATGAACTGATAAACACTGAAGATTCAAGTCAAACTTCGCACAAAACACAGTCTGATAACTGATGAACAAACCAAACTTCGCACAAGAAACAACCTGATAACTGATGAACAAACCAAACTTCGCACAAGAAACAACTGTCACCCAATCTAACTTGGTACTTTGAAAACGCATTTCCTGATGAATGAATTACTGGCACACACATCTGGCAGTCGAAACAATTTATCTGATAGTTTGACCAATATTAGGTCAAACATCTGCTTGAAATCGAATTTGTGTCTGAACAAACGCATCTGAATGAAATCATTACCCTGTCTTTGAAAACCTGCAACACAGAGAAGAAGAAGAACACTGCAACATATTTTTTGTATTTTGGTTAGTAATCAGTAAATATAAACAAATATCAAACAGTAAAAATAATGGTGATCCCCTGCGAAGCATAGACCTACATCTGAGGAGAAACTCGAAACCTGTGCGATCTTGTTTGATATGCAAAATGCAGATGATATGCGAAACAATCTTAGGGCAAAAATTAGGGTGTTACAGCTGCCCCTATTTAAGTTTCTTCAATCCGGAGATATGAAGATTGACATCTTCGTCTCTACAAGATGGGAGAGACTTAAATACAGAAAACCCAATTTTTGTCCTAAGAGAACAATGATGTGATATGAGTATGATATGCAAAACCAAGATCTCTGTGGGGAAAATAATGACCACCAGAGAAAAGCAAAAACTTGGGACACAGAAGAAAATCCCGCTGGGGAAACAACAGACAAACAAAGATTTACCAGGAAAATAAATCACTGGATAACAGACTCCACTTGGGGAAACGATATGATATAATCAAAACACAAGATCCAACCAGGGAAATATAAACACCCTGCCAGGAATATCAACCGAACAAAATATTCGAATCCAAAAATGGAGAAATACTGAGTTGGTAAAGAAATCATCAACTACCTGTTTACTGGGTAGGAAATATAACAAACTCGACTATCAATTTACTGGATAGGAGCAAACTTCGGAGGGATATCCTCAACTAACCTTTTTACTGGGTAAGAAAAATTTTCAACTACCTGATTTACTGGATAGAGAAAACAAATGACTCAACTATCAATTTACTTGGATAGGAGCAAACTTCGGAGGGATATCCTCAACTAACCTTTTTACTGGGTAAGAAAAATTTTCAACTACCTGATTTACTGGATAGAGAAAACAAATGACTCAACTATCAATTTACTTGGATAGGAGCTAAATCCGGAGGAATGACCTCAATCAACCTTTTTACTGGGTAAGAAAAATTTTCAACTACCTGATTTACTGGATAGAGAAAACAAATGACTCAACTATCAATTTACTTGGATAGGAGCTAAATCCGGAGGAATGACCTCAATCAACCTTTTTACTGGGTAAGAAAAAATTTCAACTACCTGATTTACTGGGTAGAGAATATAAATGACTCGACTATCGATTTACTGGATAGGAGTATGATCCACTACCTGATTTACTGGGTAGGAAATATAAAGGACTCAACTATCGATTTACTGGATAGGAGTATGATCAACTACCTGATTTACTGGGTAGGAACTCAATCAAATTACCTTTTTACTGGGTAAGAAGAAACATATCTGATTACATTACCTTTTTACTGGGTAAGAAAAATAATTTGACTACCGGATTTACTGGGTAGAACAATTATCGACTACCGAATTTACTGGGTAGGAGATCAATCGGAGGGAGAC
Organism: Lathyrus aphaca; assembly: GCA_963966055.1. NCBI lineage: Eukaryota > Viridiplantae > Streptophyta > Magnoliopsida > Fabales > Fabaceae > Lathyrus > Lathyrus aphaca. Next base: position 111,030,022 of record OZ014525.1, on the reverse strand, counting down.
AGATTTTAATTACCTTTTTACTGGGTAAGAGGAAAAATAACTTGACTACCGGATTTACTGGGTAGAACAAATTTCGACTACCTGATTTACTGGGTAGGAGCTGAATCAAAGAATAACAAACTCTATTACCTTTTTACTGGGTAAGAGGAAAATAACTTGACTACCGGATTTACTGGGTAGAACAAATTCTCGACTACCTGATTTACTGGGTAGGAGCTGAATCAAAGAATAACAAACTCTATTACCTTTTTACTGGGTAAGAGGAAAATAACTTGACTACCGGATTTACTGGGTAGAACAAATTCTCGACTACCTGATTTACTGGGTAGGAGCTGAATCAAAGAATAACAAACTCTATTACCTTTTTACTGGGTAAGAGGAAAAATCTCGACTACCGAATTTACTGGGTAGGAGCTGAATCAAAGAATAACAAACTCTATTACCTTTTTACTGGGTAAGAGGAAAAATCTCGACTACCGAATTTACTGGGTAGGAGCTGAATCAAAGAATAACAAACTCTATTACCTTTTTACTGGGTAAGAGGAAAAATCTCGACTACCGAATTTACTGGGTAGGAGTACAAGTAAAAGAACTTGATCAGTTTGGTAATATTACCCACTATCGATTACTGATAGCTTACTTCCAGAACAATATATTCAAGCTGGAGAAAATGTTGCTCACTATCAAACAATGATAGCTTAATTCCAAAGCAAACATATCCACAAAAAGGGACCAAAGTTCAATCCAAGAGTCAAATTGGAAAGAAATGGTCAAACAAAACTCATCCCGAGGAGGAAATATCTCAACTGGGAAAATCCATCCAGATAATAAACTGGGGAGGAAACTGAATCAATATCTTCCACGAGAAACAAACTCAGTGGGGAATTAGAAAGGATTAACTCTTTCTGCTTAATGGCCGACACTCTAAACTTGAGAGGAATACGACACACACACTCTGTGGGGAAAATCCACACCAAAGAGCAGATAACAATGATAAACGCAAGAATGCAAGCAAACAATGCTATGCTTATGCGTATGAATATGTTTATGAATATGCTGACAAAACAAACATAAAGATAAGAAATGGGTGACATAAACACCACAACAACCAGATACTCGGCTAATCCCAAGGCAACAATGCAGGGAAACAAACTGGAGATTCAACTTGAAATCTGCAGGGGAATATCACAAGCCATCAAAGGAATACAATCCTACTACAAGGCTCAAATCATGATGAAAACATCATCTGCTAGGAATATCATCCTGCTGAGGAAAAGGTAATAATCTGCTGAGGAAAAGGTAATAATCTTGATAACAATCAAACTTCTCAGAGAATAACTGTCATCCAACTCTTGCTCCACCTGGGGATAGAATGCAAGACCTGCTAAAAATCACATAGGAATCTGCTGGAAATCAACACATGCAGTCCTACTGGGGATCCATATAAGGATATCAGAAGTTAACATCATAGCCAAAACACAGTTACGAGGGATTTTAGATCAGTACCCAACATAGGGTAAAAGAAAACCTCTAAACTGACTGCTATATCAATACTTCTATATTCAAAGATGCAAACAATCAAGTTGAGGATCATGAGCTCAGCTGGGGATTCCCAATACTTCTCAATTCAAAAATAGTATGCTGAGGAAGAAATCAACATTCAGCTAGGGATTCTCAACAACATCCCTTCCAACAATTCTTCTGGGGAACACATACATTCTCCATTCAACATCATGGTTGGGGGAACAAAACATCATTAACATCAATATGATCAAGACTATCCAAGAACTTCGCATGGACACAACCGAATCAAACCCTACTCTGGGAGAGACAAGTTACACACATCCAGACTTTACTATTCTTGGAATCACTATCGACATCCTTTATTTGTTCAGATATCAAAAGAAAAATGTTTTTTTTTTTTTTTTTTTTAAAATCTTCAAAAATTAAATTTATTAAATTTGTTTCAAAAATCATCATCAACAATAAATTGAAATTTTGTAAACAGAAACAATATAAAGAATTGCAAACAATTGGATAAAAGCTCAAATTCATTGATAGAATGGTAGTCAGCAAATGGCATGACTCCATGGATCATTACAAGTTTGAAAAATGGTAAATACATGGAAAAGGGCTACATTGAGATACAATGATCACTATTCTCCCTATCAACTTTGAACTCCACTGTGTCCGAAACTTCAGTCAAGGATGAGTGAATAAGAATCTTTGATGAATAATTTTTCTGAGGAACAAGAATCTGAAATCCTCGGTTGCTACAAGCGATTCAGTCTGTCGACGCAGTTACTTGCCATGATCCCTAACTTTTGCCTAGATTGCCCTTTCGGGTTTTCAATCTACCAGGATAATTATTTCTGTTTTTGTCTCTAATTTTTGCCTGGACCGCCCTTTCGGGTTTTCAATCCACCGAGACGCTCATTTTTGCCTAAGCCGCCCTTTCGGGTTTTCAACTTAGCGAGCTGTTCTTTTATTTTTTAGGCGAAGTATTTCTTGACTGCATCCGCATTCACAGGACGAGTGATCTCCTCACCATCCATAGTTGCAAGAATTAATGAACCGCCAGAGAAGGCTTTCTTAACAACATATGGTCCATCATAGTTCGGAGTCCACTTGCCCCGAGAATCTTTAAGGAAAGACTGAATCTTTTTGAGCACGAGGTCGCCTTCTCTGAATACGCGAGGTTTGACCTTCTTATCAAAAGCTTTCTTCATTCTTTGCTGGTACAACCGACCATGACACAAAGCTTTAATTCTCTTTTCTTCAATCAAATTCAACTGGTCAAATCTACTCTGACACCATTCAGCCTCAGTCAACTTGGCTTCCATCAGAACTCTCATTGATGGGATCTCAACTTCGACGGGGAGCACTGCTTCCATACCATAAACAAGTGAGAAAGGGGTTGCCCCTGTTGAAGTGCGGACGGATGTACGATACCCATGCAAAGCAAAAGGGAGCATCTCATGCCAGTCCTTGTATGTCACAACCATCTTCTGAATGATCTTCTTAATATTCTTATTCGCAGCTTCAACAGCCCCATTCATCTTCGGTCTATAAGGAGAGGAATTATGGTGTTGAATCTTGAAATCTTCACAAAGCTCTTTCATCATCTTATTGTTCAAGTTCGAACCATTATCAGTAATGATTCTATTCGGAACACCATATCTGCAGATAAGATTATTCTTGATAAACCGAACCACAACTTGCTTGGTCACATTAGCATACGATGCCGCTTCCACCCATTTGGTGAAGTAGTCAATTGCCACGAGAATAAAGCGATGTCCATTCGAAGCCTTGGGTTCAATCATGCCAATCATATCAATTCCCCACATGGAGAAAGGCCATGGGGAAGAAATCACATTGAGATAAGCTGGTGGTACGTGAATCTTATCAGCATACACCTGACACTTATGGCATTTTTTCACATATTTGCAACAATCAGATTCCATTGTCAACCAATAGTAACCTGCTCTCAGCATCTTTTTAGCCATTGCATGCCCATTGGCATGGGTGCCAAAAGATCCTTCATGAATTTCTTTCATCAACATGTCTGCTTCGTGTCTATCCACGCATCTGAGCAAGACCATGTCAAAATTTCTCTTGTAAAGCACATTTCCATTTAAGAAGAAATTGCCTGCCAATCTCCTCAAAGTCCTCTTATCTTTACCAGATGCCCCAAGCGGGTATTCTTGACTCTGGAGGAAACATTTAATATCGTGATACCAAGGCTTGTCATCATGGACTTCCTCAACTGCAAACACATGAGCTGGTCTTTCGAGCCGATTCACACTGATCATGGGAACATCATTCCACTGGTGCACTTTTATCATGGAAGCTATGGTTGCCAAAGCATCTGCCATCTGATTCTCATCACGAGGAATATAATGGAACTCAACTTCAGTGAAGAAAGTTGATATCTTCCTGGCATAATCTCTATAGGGGATCAAGTGAGGTTGATGAGTTACCCACGTGCCCTGAATCTGATTAATCACCAAGGCAGAATCTCCATATACATCAAGATGTTTAATTCTCAAATCAATAGCTTCTTCAAGACCCATAATGCAAGCTTCATACTCAGCTTCATTGTTGGTACAAGGAAAAGTCAATCTTGCGGCAAAAGGAATATGTGAACCATCAGGAGTAAGGATCATTGCCCCAATTCCTCTTCCACGTGCATTCACAGCACCATCAAAAACTAAACCCCATCGAGATCCAGGCTCCGGCCCTTCCTCAATCAAAGGTTCATCATTATCTTTTACTTTCAAAAACATCACATCTTCATCTGGAAAATCGAACTTGACAGGTTGGTAATCATCAATCGGTTGATGTGCCAAATAGTCAGCCAAGATACTACTTTTTATGGCTTTTTGAGTTCGGTACTCGATATCATATTCTGATAATAACATTTGCCAACGAGCAATCCTCCCAGTTAAAGCAGGCTTTTCAAAAATATACTTGATTGGATCCATTTTAGAGATCAACCAAGTCGTATGATTCAGCATATACTGGCGAAGACGCTTTGCAGCCCAAGCTAAGGCACAACAAGTTTTTTCAAGCATTGAATACCGAGACTCACAATCAGTGAATTTCTTACTCAAGTAGTAAATTGCATGTTCTTTTCTTCCAGTTTCATCTTGCTGACCAAGCACACAACCCATGGAATCTTCCAACACAGTCAAGTACATGATCATTGGTCTACCTTCCACCGGAGGAGACAAAATAGGAGGTTCAAGCAGATATTCTTTAATACTTTCAAATGCCTTCTGGCAATCATCTGTCCAAACACAACCTTTATCTTTCCGAAGCAACTTGAAAATCGGAGCACATGTGGCAGTCATGTGAGAGATAAACCTCGAAATATAATTCAATCGGCCCAAGAATCCTCTGACTTGCTTTTCGGTTCTTGGAGCAGGCATTTCCTGAATAGCTTTCACTTTATCAGGATCAACTTCAATACCTCTTTGGCTGACAATGAAACCTAGCAACTTTCCAGAACGTACACCAAATGTGCACTTGTTCGGATTCAGACGAAGCTTATACTTTCTCAATCTTTGAAACAACTTCAGCAAATGCTCAACATGATCATCTTCAGTCTTCGACTTAGCGATCATATCATCAACATATACTTCGATTTCCTTATGCATCATATCATGGAAAAGTGTAGTCATAGCTCTTTGATACGTTGCACCAGCATTCCTCAATCCAAAGGGCATCACTCTGTAGCAGAATGTTCCCCATGGTGTAATAAATGTGGTCTTTTCCATATCTTCGGGTGCCATCTTTATTTGATTGTAACCGGAAAATCCGTCCATAAAAGAGAACACATCAAACTTAGCCGTATTATCTACCAACATATCAATATGTGGCAATGGAAAATCATCTTTCGGACTAGCTTTGTTCAAATCTCTGTAATCTACGCACATTCGGACTTTTCCGTCTTTCTTCGGAACTGGAACAATATTAGCCACCCATTCAGGATAAATTGACGTCACAAGGAAACCTGCATCAATCTGCTTTTGAACCTCCTCTTTGATTTTTAATGCCATATCTGGATGAGTTCTTCTGAGCTTCTGCTTTACAGGTGGACATTCAGGCTTCAGCGGCAATCTATGCTCCACAATATTAGTATCAAGACCTGGCATGTCTTGATAAGACCACGCAAATACATCAACATATTCTCTGAGAAGCTCTATAATCCTCTTCTTAACATCAGGATCCAACAATGCTCCAACTTTGACTTCTTTCTTTTCATCTTCAGAACCCAAGTTGACCATCTCTATAGACTCTCCATGAGGCTGAATAATCTTTTCCTCGTGCTCAAGCAACCGAGAAATTTCATCTGGAATCTCTTCATCATCCTCTTCCTCAGCTTCAAACACAGGGAATTCAAAGTTGGGAGAGGGCATAGGATCATTGTTTTCAATGGGTTTATCAGTCAATCTGCACAATGATTTTATTTTTATTTTAGAAGATGAGCAAAAGTGCAAACAATATGCAGATACACAATCATTATTATTTTTAGGGTTTTTTATGTTACCATTTTTTCAGAATAAAGCAAAAATGAAAAACACATATGGAAATAACAAAATAACATTTTATTGATGATGATCAAATTTGAAACAAAGCCCGACAAGCATCACTTTCACCTTGGGCAGAGTGAAAGGATTTTTGAAAAAAAAAATAAAAACAATTACTTTGAAGAATGAACGATAAAAGGAACATCAACAGCGATCCAGTTCTGGCAAATCTTTCCGTGTGTAACAAAGTCTTGCATTTCTTCGTCTTCATCATCATCATCATCAATGATAGCAGCAGCAGAATGATCGTTGATAAATCCAGCGCTTCTGAAGCCTTCTTGAATAGTCTTGGGATCTTTGACAACTGCACCTGGCGCAAAGCCGATACCGAAACCTTCCTTGTTGTCGACAGCATCAATAATTCTTCCCCAACCATCAGACTGACCCGCTTCAATCACTCGCAGAGCATCTTTGAAAGAGGACATGGGCATGGCATTCTTCTTAACAACACTATTCACAACAGAAAGAGCTTGAAACGACGTTCCCACCTCGTCCTCAGCATCAATATAAGAAAAAGAAGACAGATTACTCACAAGCATCGCCCTCTCACCTTCAATGGTCACCAATTTTCCTTCTCTCACAAACTTCAACTTCTGATGAAGAGTGGATGTTACAGCTCCAGCTTCATGGATCCATGGTCTTCCAAGGAGACAACTATACGCGGGACGTATATCCATTACTTGAAAAGTAATCTTGAATATAAACGGTCCAATAAGAATGGGAAGATCCACCTCTCCAATCACTGTCTTCTTTGACCCGTCAAATGCCTTCACTATAATCCCACTGTGCCTCATGGGAGCACCTTGAAATGCAAGCTTTGACAATGTCGATTTTGGCATAACATTCAGAGACGAGCCGGTATCAACTAACACTTTAGATAAAGCATCTTCTTGACAATTCACCGAGATGTGCAGAGCCAGATTATGATTTCTTCCTTCTTCAGGCAAGTCCTCATCACAGAAGCTCAAATTGTTGCATGAAGTGATATTCGCCACAATACTATCGAATTGATCAACCGTCACATCATGGTCTACATAGGCTTGATCTAGAATCTTCTGCAATGACTGCCTATGAGCCTCAGAACTCATCAACAGAGACAAAACTGATATCTTTGAGGGAGTCTGCAATAACTGCTCAGAAATGTTATACTCACTCTTCTTTATCAGCTTTAACACTTCATCATCATTATTACCAGATTGGCTCGATTGGACCACAGCATCCATAATCTGCTTGCTCGCACTGGTATCTTCAACTCTCTTCGGAGGGTCTGAAGCATACAATCTACCACTTCGGGTAACTTTTGTCACATCCGCAATGCTAACCACAGACTTTGGAGTAGGAAGAGGAACTTCCCTACCATTCTCTATCATCGTAGCATTATACCTGTACGGAACAGCTTTGTCAGACTCATATGGCATTGGACCAGGTACATTGATCACCAATGGAGCAACAGCGGTCTGGCGACTATCAAAAGAAAACACCATTCTCTCAGGAGCAACCCTTTCAGGAAGATTGAACTGAGGCATAATGACATTTACTTCATTCTCGTATTCATCTCTCTTCGCTGTTACTTCGATCAGCTTATCGTCCATCATCTTCTGGATATCCCTTTTCACAATCACACAACCACGCGGATTCACCGAACAGATACAACATCCAGCATAGTCATGATCGATATCGTGATATTCACTCAGGAAAGCATGCATTTCCACCAAAGATCTTCGGATATGACTGACTTCATAGATTTTGAACAACCCTGGACAACCAGCAACCATATTCACAGACGCATTACCATGCTTCGGCAACGGATCCTTCTGTATATTAGGATTAACATCATTAAAATACAGAACATTGTTCCTCATCAATTTCTGTACTTCAAACTTCAAAGGATAACAGTTCTCAACATCATGCCCCGGGGCACCCTGATGAAAAGCACATCGGGCTTCTGGCTTATACCACCATGGAATAGTTTCTGGAACTGGAGGTGGAGGACGAGTCTGCACAAGATTCTTTGCAATTAAAGACGGAAGCAAGTTTGCATACAGCACAGGAATAGGATCAAAACTGGGCTTAGCCCGAGCTTGTTGATTACCACCTTGTTGCACAGAAGGTTGCTGATAACGAGGTTGGAACTTTGGAACAGCTGGCACAGTTGGAGCCATGTTAATCATTGGTGTAACAGAAGCCACATGCTGCGAATGGTGATTCATACGATTGTGAGGTCTTCTAAAACTTTCTCGGGATACTGCATTAGTCTCATTTTCTTTCTTTTTCCCGAAGTTGAACCTTCTAGAACTTGAACTATTACTGTTCTCTTGAGTCAACCGTCCCTCACGGACACCTTCTTCTAAACGCATACCCATGCTCACCATCTCAGTGAAGTCAGAAGGAGCACTTGCTATCATTCTCTCGTAATAAAAAGAACCCAACGTCTTCAAGAAGATCTTCGTCATTTCTTTTTCTTCTAACGGAGGAACAATCTGAGCTGCCAGCTCTCTCCATCTCTGTGCATATTCTTTAAAAGTCTCTTTGTCCTTCTGGGACATAGCACGGAGTTGATCTCTATCAGGCGCCATATCAACATTGTACTTATACTGCTTCACAAAAGCTTCTCCCAAATCATTGAAGGTCTTGATTTGACTATTATCCAGACTCATATACCACCTCATAGGTGCCCCAGTTAAACTGTCCTGGAAATAGTGAATCAGCAGCTTATCATTATCAGTCTGAGTCGACATCTTTCTTGCATACATCGTCAGATGGCTCAATGGACAAGTATTGCCTTTGTACTTCTCAAACTCAGGCAGCTTGAATTTGTAAGGAACTTTAACATTCGGGACCAGACAAAGGTCATAAGCATCTTTTCCAAACAAATCTTTGTGTTTCAAAGCTCTCATCTCCCTCTGGATCTCAACAAATCGTCCCTGGAAGTTATCAAGTCTTTCAGCAACTCCAGCACCTTCGCTGGGCTCAGCATGGTAAATCATCTCATCCTGATGCGGAAAATTGCGCACTACAGGCGATACAGCAGTCACAATTGGAGGAAGGGTAGTCCACACTGGTGGTGGGATAGTATTGAATGCAGCATTCTCCGGACGATGAGGAGGACGATATCCAGCAGGAAAAAAGTCAACAGTCCTGCCCCAGGGCGTGCTAACAGGTATACGATGGTGAGGAGAAATAACAGTCTCGATAGGAATGGATGCGGTAACAACCTCTGAGATGACAGTATTCTGAGCAGGAGGACTAGGAGGTGGTTGATTCTGAGCAGCCATCAAATTTTCCATCATAGCAGTCACTCTTTCCAAGCTTTCCCTCAAATAAGTAACCTCTTCGCGCAGCTCGCGATTCTCTTGTTGCAAAGTATCCATCACTCTTCTTCGATTAGCTCGAGTATCGAAACGATGAGTCAGCTTGACAGGATCACTGAATGAAGACCAAGAAACAACAATAAGAACCCTGGAGAACACTCAAAAAGCAAGACAAGCGAATATGATGCATGCTATGTATATGCAAATGCAAAGATTTCAAAGGATTATAAGTTAACTTGCAATATTCATAAAGAAACACTTTTTGAAATACTGAAAAACTCATTCTCATTAATATCAAAGTGAGGACTACAAATGAAGTACAAAACATCAATAATCCTAATACATAAGAGAAAGAGTAAACTAGGCCTAAGGAATCATATCCGAAGAAGTCCCGAATCCTGGCTGATACTTCATGCGAATCCTCTTGATCTCACTCTTGTACCGCTCTTCCATATCTTCCTTATCCTTCACCAACTTGTCGACAATGGCCTTCCAAGCACCGGAAGTAGGAGGAATAGTAAAGGGAGTACTAGAGGAAAATAAATCCTCTCTCGGCCTCTTCGTGACGCGCCGCTCAAGTAGCTCAATAAGATCATCCTTCTCCTTAAGCTGCTCCTGCATAGTAGTCCTCTCAAGTAACCAATCTTCCTTTTCTTTCTTCATCTTCTCTAACTCTTCTTGAAGAACCAACTTCTCATCAACGGGAGGTAGAAAAGCAGACAAAGGCAATATGGGAAACATAGGCTCCTCAGGTGGATAAGGCATCTTGAGCTTGGAAGCTCTAGATTGAACCCACTGAATATAACAATCGGAAGGAGGAAGATGTTGTTTACCCAGTTGACCTCTCTCTTTCCTATGAACAGCATGCCAAGAATGAGCAATCCTTTTCTTTATCTCTATATGATCATCACCATTAAGAAAGAAGAAACGGGATAAAGCAAGATTGTTTGGAACATCCTTCAAACAAAAACCAAACTGTCGTCTAGCCAAAATAGGGTTGTAGCTAATTCCCCCACGTGTACCAAGAAGAGGTACGTTGGGAAATTCTCCACAACTATCAATGAGAACTCCGGTGTCATAATAAGAGCTATACCACGTCATGTCCTTATGAGAAAGCGACATCAACCTCTGAGACCATCTTCGATTCTCTCTGTTATCCTTGAAAACATCTGACTTCGGTAGGTGCGAAATAAACCACCTATAAAGAAGAGGAGCACAACAAACAATCTCTCCGTCGCCTTTAGAAGTCCTATAGTGAAAGGCATGGTACATGTCTCCAAGCAAGGTAGGAATCGGGTTCTTCTTCAAGAAGATTTGAATAGCATTCTCATCCACAATGCCATCCAAATTTGGAAACAAAACAATCCCGTAGATAAGCAAAACAAGGATAGCCTCAAATGTATCTCTATGACCCAAAGCAAGTGAGGTGGAAGCCTTTCCCATCAGAAACTTGGCATTAATACCACGGACACTCCCCTTTGGGAGAAACTTCCCATTAAGCTCGGATTCCTTAAGAAACAATGCTTTGGCAATAATCTTGACAGTAAGCTCCTTCTCTAAACCAGTGAAAAGAAACTCCTTGTCCAGAATGGGCAAGCCTAACCAATGAGAATATTCTTCCAAAGTAGGTACAAGCTGATAATCCGGAAAGGTAAAACAATGGTGCAACGGGTCATAAAACTGAGCCAAAGTAGGGAGAATCCCCTCAGGTACATCAAGATCCAACATATGCAACAGCTTTCCATGACATTTTCGGAACTCTTGGGTATCAGTAACCAAAGCTCCTAGCTTCCTTAACTCTACAATATTAGGACTCTTGAAAGTATACTTCTTTGTATTCCTCCTTTCGAAAGTCATAGCCATGGACATCTGAAATTTGCAAAAGTTTCTTATAAGTCCTTTGAAATCTTACGGATAATGTTCATGAATGTTATGATGGCATGTATGCAACAAGCACAAACAAGATCACACAAAGCACACGGGCTTAGGTTCCGAGTCACGAGCATGAAGTCAAGGTAACAGAACCAACCCACACAGGTAAGTACTAAGGTTTTGTCTTCATTGTACCTGCAAGAAACCAAAAGGGTGCTAACAGAGGTGCCCGGAGTTATCAGCCATCTTTAGAATTTTATCGGTACGTTGGATTACTCCCCAACCGATAACATTCTTAAAATAGACCTCGTCCGAGTGTAGTATCGCGTGACAACCGCCTTAGATTTACATCCAGACAGCTTCCGCACTACGTTCCTAAATTGGCTTAGATGGGTTAAGGGTTCTAAGGTCCTCAGTATGATCAGCTCAAGGTCGGAAAATAATGCCACGTACGATTACTCGTCATGACATTGATAGTCCAAGAGAGCCTAACCGAGTGGAGATTATCAAATTGATATTGCTTTGGACTACTCCATCGCATATCGCTTCGAATATCGCCGTCCTATCATAAGTGTCACTCAGATCCGGGTTAGAATCTATCTCACACAGAGGATCACCAAAAACCAAAACGGAACAAACAAATAACAAACAATTCAAACCAAAACAATAAATAAATCAAAGTAGGCTAAATCCGCTTAGAGATTACTCCCCAGCAGAGTCGCCACTTTTCTGTAGCGGTAAAATCGTGAGTGTAAGCTATTGATTAACTTAACTCGATTAACACAGAGTCGCCACCGCGCTTTTCTTTATTTCCGAATGGAAAAAGGTAAAAGAACGAATAAAAACCTAGGATTCTAAAAGCAAAGGCTAAAAGAGATAAACAGAGATTGGGTAAGGGGATTGGTTATGAACCGGGAAGGTTTTAGGCACCCGACTCATCCGTAGTACTCTACGGGAGCCCTTTGAAATACTTATTGCTTTTTGGTCTGAAATTGGTTTGTTTAAAATGATGGAAGAGATGAGAAGAAGAATATTTTTTAATGATTTTGTGTTTGATAAGGTTTTAAAGCCTTATGCCTACGTACCCACAACGTGCAATGCGAGATCAAAACCCCGTAGTTCGTGGTACAAAGTTTGAAAAGAATAAGTGTGTTGAATTAATTTTAAGATGTAAAGATAAGTCGTCATCCCTTAGCGAATAATTCCGCTAAAAGGGATGAATCATATCTAAACATATGGAAACGAAGAAAGGTGCACAAGGCACCAAAACATTTGAATGGATTTGTATTTTTTAAAGTATGTACAAAAATGGTTTTAATAGATTTACATGGCTTAATATTTGATTAAGAAAATAAAAGGAAAAGATTAAAAATCGCTTGACCGAAATCAAGGTTTGTTTATGAAAATGTTTGAAGTTTAGAAAACAAGAAGGTTTTGAAATAGAAAGAAGTTTTGAAAATTAAAGAATGGGGAGGAGATGAAGAGACTAGTCCTAGTGCTTGAATTAAAAGCTAAGGAAAGAAGTTACCAAACCAATATGTACAAATCTTCAAAGTTCGGACTTCCATCTTCAAAAGTTAATGACATCATTTGAGGCCAAGGTTTCTAACCACTCCAACTTGAGCAAAGGGAATCCTAGAAGGTCTAAGTCCAATCTCCAAAAGTTCGGGATAGTAACCATAAGTCCAAAGTTAGAAGTCACAAGTTTTTTAAGAGTTTAATCCTTTATTAAGTGTTTTAATATCCAAATGGACAAAAAATGAAAACAAGCACAATATGAATATATACAAGCACAATATGAATATAAACAATGATATATGATATAATATGGCAAAATATAATAAGGAGACAAGGGAGCAAGAGATTAAAATAAAAGGATAAGGTGCGAGAGATTAAATGTAAACAATTATATTCACATTATAATATTATTTACAATATAAGGTGGTATGATGAACTTAATCAAGCACAACCACAACAATGAAAATAAAATTGAGGCAACCGGATCCAAGTGGATCTTTTATCGAATCGGGACAACTTTAGGTCTATGTTAAGCAATCGCCGAGTAATTTACGAAGTAATTACCCTACAAATGAGGCCGGCCACCACTAATTAAAGTGGAAAATATTCGTGTTAATACATGTTAGAGAAACGATATAATGGATCGTTCTCCGAAAACATGCCACACTAAAAGAAGAGGAAGGTCTAATCTTAATCGAAATTATCGTTGAATTTTCTCGATTAGCAACCTATCACGATCTCAAAGTATGGAGAATGATCCAAATGGTCATTCATCCATAAATTTGAAATAATGAAGATTAAGCTTAATCGGAAATCAACAATCCCGAATCGGAAGATTGTCATCGACCAAAATTAAAAGGAGATGAAGAATAATGGATCCAAAAATAGATCCAATAAAAGAAATCAACACATTTTTTAAATCATTTTCTAAACTCTTTCTAAAATCTTCCAAATTGTTTCTAAAATGCTCTTAAAATATTTTTTAAATCTTTTTCTAATAAATTTTTTAAAGTACTTTTCTCCTAAAATTCTTTTCCAAACATTCTTAATCCAAAATAATATAACAAGATTTATTTAAACAAAACAAATAAAGAAAAGTTAATTTTAAAAAAAACAAAAAGAAAAAGAAGAATGGAGAGGGAGGGGGATATAACCCGCGGGTGAGGTGGAAATGGATCTACAAAGATCCATCTGGCCCAAACACAGTCATAACATTCAGTTTGTAAAAAAAAAAAAATGAAAAAAAAAGGAAGAAGCAACATCCTTCTTCTTCAATCGCGGACATGAGGTAAAACAGGGGAGTATCTCCTTTTCTCACCTTCAACAAAATCAAACAAAACAAAGCAAATCCTCTTCTCCTCTCGCACGATTTCTTTCCTTTTCTTCTTCAATTTGCGAACTCAATCGCAAGCTTCCTCTCACAATTCGGGATTCTTCTTCTTCTCAATCTCTCTGGTTTAGGGATTAAAGTAATTTGGGAGTGAAGTTGAAGGTTAAAGGTGATTTGAGGGAAATTGAATTGAAGATTTTGCTTCTTTTGTTTCAGATTTGAAAGAGGGTAAAGAGATTAGGGATTTGGAATTGATTTGAGTTTGATTTCGGCAGAAGTTTTTTGGCTCTTGAAGCTTGAGAATTAGAGTGAGTGAGGATGCTTTAAATAGGGAAAGGATGAAGATGAGGGTGATGTCGTTTAGGTGTGAAGGGGTTGCGTTTTGAAATCTCACGGTAATCTCGTGCTCACTGCGTTTTGATCTTTTTTGCTGATTGCGTTTTGTTTTCATGATTTGTGCGTTTTGATTATGTTAATTTCAAGTGCTTTGGATGCGTGAATCAGGTGTGTTTTCAAGTGTGATGCAAAGTCTCGTGCGGAATGCGTGACGGCAGTGTAGTATTGGCTTCGGCTTGAGTTTTGTGGCTGGAGGCTTGGCAAGTTTGCTGTGAGGGATGCGGGATGACGTTGATGTTTGGCTGGAAGTTTGATGAAGTCTTGAGCTTGTGAGCTGAAGTGATACGGCTTGGGCGTACGGAAGGCTACGGGAAGCTTGGTGTAGGAATTGTGAAGCTGGTTGTCTTGTTGTTGTGAGGCTTAGCTGAAGTTGGGCCTGCGGCATGGAGTTTTCAGCTGTTGGCTTGGTGTCTTACAATGAGGCTTTGTGGGGCCTGCGGACGTGTGAAGTCATAAGGCTGGGGAGATTGTTGCTTGGCAAGTGCTGTTTTATCCGTGCGTGGGGCTGATGAGTTTGTAAGGCTGGAGTGTTTTGGCTTGCGGCGTGAGGGGCTTAGCAAGTATGAAGGCTTGTGGCTTAGTGAAGTGACTGAAGCTGGTGGGCCTGCTGGATACCGTGCGGAGGCATTTTGGTGTGAGGTACTTGCAAATGGCTGAGGCTTGAGGTGTGGAAAGGCTGCAGGATTGCTGGGCGCATGGGCTATTGTGCTTGGTCTTAGCTTTATTATTTTTTTTTTTTAAACAAAATAATGGTGGGCTTAAAAAACAAATATATGTGTTTGAACTTTATTTTCATTTCTTTTTTTTTTAAATGTAATTGCCTAATAATGAAAGAAAAAAAATGGTTCTAAAATATAATGGATCTTTAATGGTTTTTAATATAAAAATGATATTATAAAATAGATGGATATTTGGTAAATGTAAAAAAAATAATGAAGAAAAATGGATATATGAATTTGGACGAAAATGAGCAAAAGGATTTGAAAAGATGGATAGAAGAAAAAAAAATAGAGGCAATTGGAATGAAAGATTGAAATAATCGGAAATCGAAAAAATGATTAATGGACTAAATTTGGAGTAATGGAAAAAGGCATATGGATGAATAAATGGATAAAAAAATGGTTTGATCGAAAAAGAATAAAAGGTATGAAATGATGATTTTTAAAACCCACGACCAACTCCTGATCTTTTCACAAACCTCTGAACACAGTCAACACCGACCCACTGAATAGCTGGATAAATTGCAACTCGTGCCACAACTGTCATCTGAAAAACTGTCTGATTCATGCTTTGATGATTTGAAATCAAACTGAGGAAAATAAATCCTCAGATGAACCGCTGATGAGTTAATGAACCGATGAACTGATAAACACTGAAGATTCAAGTCAAACTTCGCACAAAACACAGTCTGATAACTGATGAACAAACCAAACTTCGCACAAGAAACAACCTGATAACTGATGAACAAACCAAACTTCGCACAAGAAACAACTGTCACCCAATCTAACTTGGTACTTTGAAAACGCATTTCCTGATGAATGAATTACTGGCACACACATCTGGCAGTCGAAACAATTTATCTGATAGTTTGACCAATATTAGGTCAAACATCCGCTTGAAATCGAATTTGTGTCTGAACAAACGCATCTGAATGAAATCATTACCCTGTCTTTGAAAACCTGCAACACAGAGAAGAAGAAGAACACTGCAACATATTTTTTGTATTTTGGTTAGTAATCAGTAAATATAAACAAATATCAAACAGTAAAAATAATGGTGATCCCCTGCGAAGCATAGACCTACATCTGAGGAGAAACTCGAAACCTGTGCGATCTTGTTTGATATGCAAAATGCAGATGATATGCGAAACAATCTTAGGGCAAAAATTAGGGTGTTACAAGAACGAAAATAGAAGTCTGAAATTTTATTTTAATTATACCTTAGACAGCGCTTTCTAAGGTATGCCTTAGACAGCGCTTTCCAAAAGCGCTTTCTAAACCCCCCCCCCCTTAGACAGCGCTTTTGGTTTTAAATTTTTTTTTAATTTAAAGACTTTAAACAGCGCTTTATCAAAAGCGCTGACTAAGGTCTATATTTAAAAGTGCTTTCTAAAAGCGTTGTCTAAGGGGGGGTCTTAGACAACGCTTTTAGAAAGCGCTGTCTAAGACCCCCCCTTAGACAGCGCTTTCATTATTTTTTTGGAACATTTTCCGTGTTTTATTTTAATTTTAACCTTAGACAGCGCTTTCTTTTAAAAGCGTTGTCTAAGATGCGCTGTTAAAAATCATTTTTGGCGTAGTGATTCTATTGTTAAGTAGAGTGTCGTTGCAAGTTCTTTGTTTCTACAATGGTCGGAAAACCGTTATTAAAAGTCAAAATGTGTGCCACATATCACAACAGTTATGCTTATAAACCGTCGTGATATATACGCTTAGGTACTGGGTTCGAAACTCATAAACAACAAATTATGTAAAACATAAATTATCTTTAATCTCGGTTACAATATATTGAAAGTACCCAGAGTTTATTATATTATATGTAGATTGTTTGTTTTCCATACATCTCATACAATGATTCAAATTGAAGTAGAAGTCTATAATCTGAAAATTAAACTATTCTGGAAAACCAACTTAAACAAATCATTTTTGTTTTCTGATTGCATTCGTCTCATCGTGTATTTCACGCTCTTTTAAATATATATTGTGGTTTATTGGTCTAACTCCTTCAATACATCGCCATCTTCGATTATAGTTAAATTTCCATAACAACAACACATTGGATAATCTGCTTCATCTTCATCACTTATCATCGTATTTTTTATAATTATAAGTTTTACGATTTTAAGTATTGATGGAGAGGCTGATTATCTTATAAATTGTAGTTAATGAAATTTAACTATAATGAAAGACAACGATGCATCTAAGGAGTCAGGTCATTATATCATAATCTATATGTAAAAGAACTGAGATGAATGATGAGACACGTGCAATTCGGAAATATTGATTCATATAAGTTGGTTTTCAAATACAACTTAATTTACATATTATAAGTATCTATGTCAATTTAAATGAATGTATTTTAAGTGAGGGTTAGTGAAACAATCTACATAGAATATAATAAACTCAAATAATATCATTATAAATTTAAATGAATGTATTTCAAGACCGCACTTATTAATGAAAATAATCATGAAAATATGAAGTTCATCTAGTTTGTGAAGCAATGAAGAAAAAATACAAGGTGGATGAAGTTTCCACACTAATTCATACTTCTTGTATTTTTTATCCATTGCTACACAAACCATATGAACCTTATTAACTCATACATTACGCTTGCTACCGCCAACATCATCACCATATATTATCCCATTAACTTGGAAGGAAACACAACAAACTTCAACATAACCCAGTGAAGAGTAAAGACAGATCGCAAGAGATATATAATTAATTTACAGGACGCTCCTTTCAATGAAACTAATCGCGAAACATGAATCAATTATGATGTTTATCTAGTTTGGGAAGCAATGAGGAAGAAATATAAGGAGGAAGAAGCTTATACAAAAGCTTCATACTTCTTATATTTATTTACATTGTTTCTAAAACTAGATGAAGTTTGTTGTCATGGTTGTTTCTTCATTTACTAACATCTTGTTTGTGAAGCTATGAAGAAGAAGTACAAGATGTATTAAGTTTCCATCATAGCTTCATGCTTCTTATACTTTTTCCTTAGCTACAAAAACATTATGTACCAAAGTAAAAGTATGGTCTTTGTTAAGGTAGTGAAGACGAAACTGAAAAAATGAGAATAATCAACATAAACAACATGCAAGAAACAAGATAATGAGAAATATCTAACACTAGGTGGAAGAAGCAGAATACTTTAATGTAGAAGCACAAGATTCACGGCTAATGTTGAAGAAGAAGAGAAAAAATGGGTTCTAGGCTTTCGTTGTGAAGGAAATGATGCCACTGTAAATAAGTGAAATATATCACAACAATACCATATGTATAGATAAGTATCTAATATTATAAATATATCACAACGGCTAACCAGAAAAACCGTAGTGATATCCCTTTTTAAAATAAATAAAAAAGAAAAGGTGTTCCTTAACGTTAAAGGAATAAAATATATTATGACGTTGAGGTTCGAACCGATGAAAGTTTGATTGTATCACAACGGTTGGTTCTATAGCTACTATTATATATAATTAATTATTAATCAAAAAATAAAATAAATACGATAGCGTCTTAGTTAAGATATATCACCATGGTGACCATGGCATTGTTGAATGCGTATTTATAGTGGTGCAACTTATTATTGATAATTATAAATTCAAAATCCTAAGAGGATTCTAGTCCCCTTTCAATTACAGTATCAATTAACAAGAAAAATTGACATTATGCAGTTTACATTCATATTATCTTAATGAAGCAAACAAATTCAGAACTCATGAATTAAGCAAACATGATTCAACATACGCAATTTAACAGTAATGAAACGTTAAAATGCGATACTGGTCAAGAAACATAAACCAATCGAAATAAATTTACATGAATATATATAATTCGAATTAAGCATATGAAATATTTAGAATAATATTGAAAGGGAAAAGAAATTGGATTGAAAATATAAAACCTCAAAGTATTGGCGGAAACATAATCCTTGGTGATTAGTTCTCCTTGAATCGTACAAACAATATTGTATCGTGAAAATTCAGAATGAATCACAAGGGAAACGGTTTTTGGTTTTTGTTGTTACATGGGAAATCGGGCCTAAAGCAATCCTACCCAAAAACATAAAGGAAATGGTCAAATTCTAATTATTTCTTAAGTTTGGAACTAATCTGAATTATTCAACCCTTCTGCACACCAAATTAGCTTTTTACTTCAACACAAAACTTGTAGCTATTTCTCTTAGCTTTCCAACGCATATCAGAATGCGTCAATCCAAATCTTGAACCTCAGGTTATAGTCTGCTGCTGATGCGGTAGAGCGGCAAGCAACAAAAGTTTTTGGAAGTATTTTTCTGGAAAAATATCGTGTCTACAGAGAATAGTGTTATTGAACTGTGGTTCGACAATTTAAATGTTAATGAGTTTGGGTTAACATGGTTTGGGATTAACGTGCGGAAAATAAAACAAGTAAACAAGTAAATAAGTAAATAATACATTCTTAAAATAGGAGAAAATCATTAGGAATTGCATTTAAATCTACCCATCAACTATTAAAAAACCTATGGATCAATTGCAGTCGACCTAAATCACTCGTCAAAACCCCCATGTATCGCTCACAGTCGAGTTTATATCTAACGCAAAGTTGAGAGATCAATCATACTTTCTTGTTGATGATGTCTCACACAACTCAATAACACATAGCATTAAGAATCGATACCCATTGTGAATATTAGCTCTAAATCTATCTCTAGAATCCAGAAACTAATATATATCCATCCATAACAAGATTTGTGATGTATATATCTACAACAACATAAATCCAAACATAAATGAAAAAAGATCAAGGAAAACATCGATAATGATTTGTAATGCAAATTTTATACAAAGATCCATAAATACACATACAATCAAAGTAAACTTACATACATAACTCACTATTCCATAAAAAACATTAGACATCGCTTTTTTTGCCCTTAGACAACGCTTTAAAGCGCTTTCTAAACCTGCGCTGGTAAATGTTTAGACAACGTTTTAGTTAATGTCAAAAGTGTTGTCTAAAGGGGCTTTTTACCACGCTTTTATTGTCAAAAGCGCTTTCTAAACCCATCTTAGACAGTGCTTTTTGCCTTTTTTAATATACCTTAGACAACACTTTTTTTATTTTTATGGTATACCTTAGATAGCGCTTTCACTAAAAGCGCTTTCTAAACTCCGCCTTAGACAATGCTTTTAATGAAAGCACTTTCTAAACCCCACCTTAGACAACGCTTTTGGTTGAAAGTGTTGTCTAAGGTATACTAAATTTTTAAAATAATTTCCTTTAAAAAGCGATGTCTGGATTTGACCAATTATAGGCACCTGTTTTGTATCCATATTTTTCACCTGGTTTTTAAACCAGAATTTGTACATGTTCATTCAGACCAGAATTTGCACCAAATTTGCCTATTTAAACCTACCAATTTAGGCACCTATTTATAGATACAAAACAATCGAATTTTCAAACCAATATCTACAAAACAATTTATACAATCGTACCAATTTACACACCAATTTAAATATACAACATAGTTTTTACAAATCATTTCATCCAACTATACATTTTGCTTCAAATGAAATCCACATAAACAAAAATGTGATAGCACTTTGAGCTATACATTTTCATCCAATTGCAACTATACTATAACTTGAAACAACACAAAAATATTGTAATTGATCAATTAAAACAAGTCATAATCAATATGTCTATAGTTACATACACATACTCAAAATTTTCATCAATTAAAGTAAGAGTACAATATACCTTATAACACTCTGAGCTCCATAATGAATTGACATCATTCCTCTTTAATTTCTTCCAAATGATCTCTTGAATAATATGCACACTTGAATTCATCAAAGTACTACATAATAATATAACATAGTTTGATTTAGTTTCAACTATTTAATTATATGAGAAATATGTGTTAAATATTAAAATAACTCATAAGTTAAAAATACATACATCGATTGAAATATCTAATCGGTCCAAATTAAGAGTTTCTCTCATAAACCTCAACATGAAATATCTGCAATCTATTTCATTACGTTGCCGAGGACACTACAGATGAAAAGAAAATATGGATAAATCCTAAGTTTTATCAAGTATCATCACTAATATAATAAAAAATGTGATAATTAATAATATACCTCCACTTTTATCCATGTAATGTTGTTGGCTCTCCTCTTTGATACTTGGATATCTCGTTGGGCTCGAAAAGCTTGCTAATAAAATATAAATGAATATTTAGAACAATTCACATAAATAAATAAATAAATACACACATGAATATTTAGAACAATCTCACTTACGTGTCAATCATGTTCTTCATATTCGGGTATATTGTCTAATCATTTCCTAATGAGTCAAGATAATAAACAAATTCTCTGATAGGATTAATTGCGACCAACAACCAATGTTCATTGTAAGATTAAACAAATGTTAGATGGAAACTTTCTACACGACGTCAAAATACAAAAAAAAATTATAATAGATGAATTTAGAATGAAAATCTAACCCGGTATTAAATGGTAAAAAAAACAACTTTTCCGTATCTTTGTTGGCCATGAAGAGGTTGCGTACGTACACCATGACCTCATCTAGTTTACTTAAGATTAAACTTAAGTTGACGGACGTAGGGCTTAAGAATCCAAATCTTTCGTCCAATCCACTTGGGCGCATCACTTTGTCATACAAAAACCTTAAATAAAAACATCATGAACATTAGACTAATTGTAACACCCTAATTTTTGCCCTAAGATTTGTTTCGCATATCATCTGCATTTTGCATATCAAACAAGATCGCACAGGTTCCGAGTTTCTCCTCAGATCGGGTTAATGCTTCGCAGGGGATCACCATTATTTTTACTGTTTTATATTTATTTATATTTACTGTCTTCTAACCAAAATACAAAAAATATGTTGCAGTGTTCTTCTTCTTCTCTGTGTTGCAGGTTTGCGAGGATGAGACAGTAATTCCATTCAGATGCGTTTATTCAGTCACGATTCGATTTCAAGTGGATGTTTGACCTAATCTGGTCAAACTATTAAAAGATTGTGTTGACTGTCAGTTGTGTGTGCCAGTAATTCATTTATCAGGCAATGTGTTCTCAAAGTACAAGCTGGGTTATGTGACAGTTTGTTTTCTGTGCAAAGTTTGGTTTGTTCATCAGTTATCAGGCTGTGTTTTGTGCGAAGTTTGGCTTGAATCTTTTTTTTTATCAGTTCATCGATTCATCAGTTCATCAGCGATTCATCTGAGGATTTATTTTCCTCAGTATGAATTCGGTTTATCAGATAATAATCAGACAGTTTTCAGTTGGCAAGTTGCAAGGTATTTGGGCTGTGTTCAGAGGCTTGTTGAAATAATCCAGATCTGGTTGTGGGCTTGAAAATCAAATTCCGTTCATTACCCAATTTTCTTTTCGATTATCCATTTCTAGCTTTTTTTTTATAATTCGACCCATAAACCATTCATTTCGTTTTTTGTTCGATTATCCCAAATCACCATCTTCCTAATTCATACAAACTTTATTCAATATCCATTTTTTTATTTTTCCTAAGTTTTTTTATCATCATATAATTTTTTCTTTTATTCACCATGATTTTCTTTTAACTAGAATCATAAGATTTTTGTTGTTAAAAATTCATATACATTTTGTTAAGCCATTCACCAATATATTAAATAAAAATATAATCCCTCAAGTCTATTATACATTATTTTTTTTAACCCTTTCCATTATTAATTTTTGTTACCAAATAAAATACATTTACAAAAATTTCACTAAGCCAAGTACATTTCCTACATCCCTCAAGGCCTTTCACGCCCACAAGCTGCCCAAATCACCAAGCTGGCCCCACAAACTTTTCCAAGCAGCTTACCACAGCTCCGTACAACAACAACAGCTCTAGCCTCAGCTTCACGTGCAAGCAATCTGTATGTCTGGCCCACACACTCTCACCTCAATCCCTCACAAGGCCCCACAAGCCTTCATCACACAGCAAGCCCACACTCCAAGTCTTTTTCGTACGCATGAGAAGCAACTTCACAGTATGGCTAGCAAGCCAATTCTTCATGCACGTGATTTTCCAGCCCATCAACCACAAGCCTTTCCATCAACTCCCTCAGCCGTACGCCCTTTACCTCATTTTTCCCGCAGCCAACACAAGCCAAACAATAACAAGCCTCGGCTGCACAAACTGAAGCCAACACCTCCTATCCCGCACGCACAAGCCGAAGCAATTCCCAGCCACACCCTTTGCCCAGCCAAGCTTCAATTTCCGCGCCGCACGCGAGTACGTAACCAACAACAGCAGCTCACAGCTCAGCTTCATTTACGCCGCATAACAACATCAAATCCGTCACGCATTTTACACCTGTTTCACAAAATCAAAACGCAAAGCACAAAGAGATAAAACGCAGAAAATGAAATGCAAGCAAGCACGAGAATTTCGTTGAGTTCAAAACGCATCTGAATATTCAAAACGACTTCCATTTTTCACTCAATTCATTCTATAAATACAGGCCTCATCTCCTTCCAAATCCAAGCTTCAATAGCCTCCTAAATTGCTGCCGAATCCGAATTCAAAACTTCAAATCTCTCTAATTTTCTCTCAAATCCCTAAGCCCCTTTTTTCCATTTTTCATCCATCACCTTCAATTTACACTGTTTTTGAAAAGAAAAAGAAAACTTAAGGAGAAGGAGGAGAAACCGAGAGCCACGAAATCAAGAAGAAGAAACTCACCGTGAGAATCGAAGAAGAAGGAAGAAGAATCGGAAGCTTTGAGAGAGGATTCGTTGTTGTGTGATTACGAAGGTGAGGATATGAGCTTGTTGCCGCCGCGAATGTGGTGTTATTTACCCTGTTTCCTTTGCTTTTCGCCATAGAGAAGAAGAAGACCAGTCCTTCTTTCGTTTCCTTTTTTTATATATTTTTTTAATTTGTGTAAGAATAAAAGTGTTGATGAGTTGGTTGCTGGATTTGGATCTTGGATGATCCATAGTAATATCCACATATGACCCGCGGGCTTGTCCCATTCTTCTTTGTTTTTTTTTTGTTTTTTTTAAATTTGCTTTTATTTGGTTTTAAAATGTTTCTATTATCTTTATTTTGATTTAAAAACTTTATAAGAACTATTTAGAAGCTTATCTTAGAATTCTTTATTTTTAGAAAAGAAAATTTCAAAAAAAAAAATGTTTAGAAAAGAGGTTTAAAAATGGATTTCTTTAAGAAAATATTTTAAAAAATATTTTTAATTCCCTTTTATGGATTTATTTTTGGATCCATTATTTCTTCATCTATTTTTAATTTTGGTCGATGACAATCTTCCGATTCGGGATTGTTGATTTCCGATTAAGCTTAATCTTCATTATTTCAAATCTATGGATGAATGATCATTTGGATCATTCTCCATACTTTGAGATCGTGATAGGTTGCTAATCAAGAAATTCAACGATAATCTCGATTAAGATTAGACCTTCCTTCTTCTTTTAGTGTGGCATGTTTTCGGAGAACGATTCATTATATCGTTTCTCTAACATGTATTAACACGAATATTTTCCACTTTAATTAGTGGTGGCCGGCCTCATTTGTAGGGTAATTACTTCGTAAATTACTCGGCGATTGCTTAACATAGACCTATATTAGTCCCGATTCGATTAAAGATCCACTTGGATCCGGTTGCCTCGGTTTTATTTTCATTGTTGTGGTTGTGCTTGATTAAGTTCATCATACCACCTTATATTGTATATAATATAATAATGTGAATATAATTGTTTAAATTTAATCTCTTGCACCTTATCCTTTTATTTTAAATCTCTTGCTCCCTTATCTCTTTATTATGCTTTACCATATAATATCATATCATTGTTTATATTCATATTATGCTTGTTTATATTCATATTGTGCTTGTTTTTATTTTTGTCCGTTTGGACATCAAAATACTTAATAAAGGATTAAACTCTTAAAAAAAAACTTGTGACTTCTAACTTTGGACTTATGGTTACTATCCCGAACTTTTGGAGATTGGACTTAGACCTTCTAGGATTCCCTTTGCTCAAGTTGGAGTGGTTAGAAACCTTGGCCTCAAATGATGTCATTAACTTTTGAAGATGGAAGTCCGAACTTTGAAGATTTGTACATATTGGTTCGGTAATTTCTTTCCTTAGCTTTTAATTCAAGCATTAGGATTAGTCCCTTCATCTCCTCCCCATTCTTTAATTTTCAAAACTTCTTCCTATTTCAAAATCTTCTTGTTTTTTCTAAACTCCAAACACTTTCATAAACAAACCTTGATTTCGGTCAAGCGATTTTTTAACCTTTTCCTTTTATTTTCTTAACCAAATATTAATTCATGTAAATATATTAAGACCATTTTTGTACATACCTTAAAAAATACAAATCCATTCAATTGTTTTTTGTGCCTTGTGCACCTTTCTTCTTTTCCACATGTTTAGATATGATTCATCCCTTTTAGCGGAATTATTCGCTAAGGGATGACGACTTATCTTTACATCTTAAAATTAATTCAACCCACTTATTCTTTTCAAACTTTGTACCACGAACTACGAGGTTTTGATCTCGCATTGCACTTTGTGGGTACGTAGGCATAAGGCTTTAAAACCTTATCAAACACAAAATCATTAAAAAATATTCTTCTCCTCATCTCTTCCATCATTTTAAACAAACCAATTTCAGACCAAAAGCAATAAGTATTTCAAAGGGCTCCCGTGGAGTACCACGGATGAGTCGGGTGCCTAAAACCTTCCCGGTTCATAACCAATCCCCTTACCCAATCTCTGTTTATTTCTTTTAGCCTTTGCTTTTAAAATCCTAGGTTTTTATTCGTTCTTTTACCTTTTTCCATTTGGAAATAAAGAAAAGCGCGGTGGCAACTCTGTGTTAATCGAGTTAAGTTAATCAATAGCTTACACTCATGATTTTACCGCTACACTAATCATTTGAAACATAAAGTAAATAAGTTGTTCAATTAATATAACAAAGTAGATCGGATATACCTCACGTATGTATTGACAACACTGACGCCTAATTCTTCATGACGAAAAACTTGCACAAATTCTTCATTACCAACTGATTGTTCATATTCAAAGTCAAAAATACCTTCCTCCATATGTATAAGACGAATACCTCCGATCGGAATATATGTCAAGTCTAGAAATGTCTGAGGCACGACCTATACTTGGAGGTAGGTTTATTTCTAGTCGCGATCTTCTTAGCACTAACCTTTTTTTTTGGAGACGTTGCTAATCTCCTTACCATGAAGCTACATATCATATAATTAGTTAGATGAAGTACAAAATCAAGAATTTAACATTTTCCATGCATAAATATCATATAATTGTGATGTACCTATTTTTTTTTGAAACAACGGACTCGGTATGCCGCAAAATAGCCTTATCTTTCGATTTGGATCTTGTTGGAGTCTAATTAACATTACCATGTAAAAAATGTACATAAAATGCGCGTAAAAACTTTGAATCTACACATTAAGGTTAACAAAGGTTCATAATGGTTTTAAGCATACCTCATATCATACGCTAATGAGACTTGTCGGCCATGAAACAAACGAACCTATTACTTGTTCTACCGTTGTTGCATCCAAAACATCGTCAGTATATGGTAATAATGCATTCGGCTCTACTGCAATTTCAACCGCGGCTTTCAAACATCCAGTAGGAAGCGGTCTAGTGTGAAGTAATTCTCCACTAGTGTTATGCATTTTTCCCTTGCCAACCATCCGATAATATGGTGACGATAAATAGAGGTGACAAGGGGAAATTCCCTAAAACCAATAATAAATATAAAATTGTTAATGTGTATATATGTCAATTACATAATTTAAGCTAATAGTTCAATTTTATAAAAATACATATAATTACCTCTGGAATGTTCGGTTGAAAGTTACAGTTGATACTATCTTTGTCTGAACCATCTTTAAGACATGCTGAAGCGCTAGCCTCTTTTTCTTTCCTTAATGCACGAACTTCAGCTTCCAGTGCTTCCAATTTTTTATTAAGTTCTTTATTACTATGAGCCTTTCCATTTTTAATACTCAAGGAGGTCAGAGTGATCCCAAATCCCTTACCCCTCTCCCGACCCGAATACTCACGGACATCTAATGCCCGACTAAGTATGCTCCTAGTATCATCTAGAGATAAAGACTGAGATAGCACCTCCTGAAAATCAGATGAATATCGAATACTTGTCAAATATTTTTTAATAAAGTTTTGATTTAATTAAAGAAATAATGTTCTACTTACACATTTCTCATATACTTGTAGAACATCTTCTTTAGCAACTCCAGACTTGCCCACACGGGCTTCCTTCCACAAAACATGTGCAGAAAGAGATGTTTCATAACTTTTGAACATTCTCACTGAATTCGACACCATGATTTTCTCTCATATATTGTCTAGTTGGCTGTCGAGGACGGGCAGGAACCCCCATGAATTCTGCTATTCGAGTCATTTGGGATGCTAATTGCTGATTAATTTGTGTGGTACTTTGAATCAACGGTTGAGAAACTTCCCCTATTGATTGTGACAAAGTTTGTACCATTTTCATATTGCTCTCATCCATTTGTTGTCTCAAATAGTTTGCAGATTCATTTCTCAAGTCGAAACCCTGGGGAAAATATCCCAACCCTATCGTTTGACTATTTTGACCCATGTTTACTCCAGATCTTGATTCATGCAATGGCGAAGCGAGCATATTTTCTGAAAATACCGATGGCGCATTGCGTAGGGTTTGTATCACTGTTGTTGGCATGCCATAGACTAGGTTCCTAAGAAAAGGTTGTGAAAACCCTGGGAGAGGGAAAGACCTAAATATTTTTGTATTTAGTGGTGGAGTTTGGGGATTTTCTCCAATGTATTCCAACACTGGCTGAGTATAAGGTTTTATATACCATTTCTTATGTTCCTGCCATCGAAGAGACCTGTTCTGAAACAGTGGCTAGTGTTGTTGATCCCCGCGTCGAAGGATTTGGGAGGGGCACCACATCACTCCTAGGAATATCTTATGGACTGATGTTGGTGCTTCGAGCACTCAAACTGCTTTGTTGAGGATCTGACCCAGTTGTATGGGGATTTGAAGTACTTGTGTTCCCATGACCAGATGCCATTTTCCTCGTATTTCTTTTCTTTGGTATGTATTCATCTGTGGTGGCTACCTTTCCACTTCTTAAATGCATGCAATAAAAGATTACACCATACTTTGATCAATCGAACACGTAAAGGAAAGGAAGTTATAAACTTCTTAAAGTTGGTTATTTTGAAGGAAATAAAACTTCCTAAAATTGGTTACTTATAGCAGTGTCTCACTGGACGTGCCAATTTGTTTACCATGAAAATTGTAAACAACCACTGGTCCTCTAAAAACAACACAATATTCTCAGACACTCACAAGATCGACTAGATTGATCCTAGGACATGTGCTATAAATTGGTTTTAATTGGTTTTTCAAGAATAGTGTCATAAACTCTTCGACATACTTTATGAAGTGTTTTGGTAAAAAAGAGAAAATAAAAACAAAAAAAGACTCAAAATAATTGCAGTCGAAAGTAAAGGGCAATAAAGGATAAATGGAAATGAAGTGTAAAGAAAGCAAGTAAAAAGACAATAAAGGACTGAATAATAAACTTGCTCGAAATTAAAGAGAATGCAAGATAAAAGACTTCAAAATAAAATCTTAAACATAAATTGCATTGATATGAAAAAGTGGTGGTGATCTCATCACGTACATTCTCGCCTTCACTTGTTTCTCTACACACGGGTACTTAGAGTGTTTATGGAGTAACTTGTACAATATTATTCACACACAATTCTAACACTAGAACTACTTTATTTATACTAGTCGAAAGTAACCGCTATTAGAAGTTTACTCCTAAAAATATGCCACTTGGCTCTTTGCATGTTCTTGGACTTCCAATGTGCGCCACTTGTCTTTATTCAAATTTGAAAGAAACATAACTTTTCCCTCCAATATTGATCCTAGCTGTTGCACGTTTTCCATTCCAAGGATACGCGGTTGAAGTTACTTCTTTTATACTTAGAAAATATTCTAAGTCCACATCCTTATATTCTTTGCGTCTTAGACTCGGACCTCTTCAGCTTTAATTTAGTCGAAACCTTTTCCTTTTTACCAATACATGACACTAAAGTCAATGTTTCCTAAGGTCAACTAGGTGTCAAAATTAGGATCTAACAAGATGTTGGATCATCTGACATTTTTGTACGTTGATATTGTGAATATCAATCGGCGTTCATTTTGCTCTTGTTTAATATGTTGCAGAGATCAATATCCCAACATGTGGTTAGGACATATGTGATATGCCTACTAGAATTTCAATTTTCATGGAATTTGATTAAACATAATACAACCCCTTAGGGTGTCACACACAACAAACACATAACATGTTCCATAACACGGGTTACAACAGAATAGTTTAATACACAAATTTGTACTTTGGATGTTTACACAACATCCAACTCATCTGATATGTACAATTGGGATTTTTACACAACATCCAACTCACTTGATTTGTATTATGTACTCATATAATAAGGCATTTAAAATATATCACCGCATACTCACTCAAATGTTTAAGGTGTCATCGCAACATAATCATTAATATAGCAATTAACAACAATATATCAACTCACGACATTTAGTCTCATAACGTCAACTTCATAACATAAGAAAAAGGAGTTTATAACACTCAACTGAAAACAACTTAGAAATTTCGACAACATAAATAGTCTTTAACTCCAACATAAATGACATAAGAATTAATTCAATCACCAATTCATCAAATGACATCTCTAAAACCTTCACTATTACAACAATGGTGAGAGTATCCCAACACATCAAAATATATATATAAAGCATCCCAATTTTTTTTAGCCATGCAAACTGTAGACTCTAGTTGACAAACTAATCAGACAATGAAAATTGCTTTCTACAGCTAATATACAACTCCAATTTTATCACCAACTCTGAATGGTACCAGAAGCTAATATACAATTACTAAATGTAGTGATCAGTCTAAATGCAGAGACCTTCAGCACCGAGTTTGCGCCAAGTCACACTAGCAAATGTTCTTCAAATACTACCACCAGAAGCTAGCAATGCAGCAACTCTCTAGTGTGTTCAAGTATATCAGATTCTGATTATTTATGTACATGTAGAACCTGCATATATGAAACACACATCAAATAAACCAGTGTTCCTTCAATACTTTGTTATCATCAAAACCTAAGGAGAATATGCCATGAACATATTTTGTTCTAACACATTTGTTGTGTATCATCTACCTTAGCATTATCTACACTATTTATATTAGTTTGTTATTTCTCATCCCATTTGCTTTGATGTTGTCCATCATGGACATCTTGCAGATACTCAGGAGTAGAATTTGTTGCAGTAAGTGGAATTTAGCTTCTCAGAGTTACTTCGTTTAGTTAATCTCTATTTTAGAAGTCTTGCTTTGATCCTGTAACATCGGGATTGGGAACGTTTGATTGTTTTATTTTGTTTGTGTTTAGCTAATCAAGAGTTATATGTTATGCGCTTGACATTTTGAGCTTATGTTATAATAAAGATTTTTGCCACATTATTTTAATTCAAATAAGGTCTTTTATGGTGACTTAATTATTGTGAAGCAATGTTTGTTTGATGATTTCTACTGAGATGATACCCTAAGTGAATGTGACCATACGATGATAGGTGTATTAGAATGTTTTACCATATTTAATATGTGTAGAGAGTAGGTATTGTTTTATGAAGAATGACTTCATAAATGAGCGCATTATAATCAATGCTTGATTTATTCTATAATTTATCTATTTCGGGGTTTAGAGTGTTACTGCTAGACCTAGAGCCAGTCATATCCTTTGGATGGATTGCCGTGGTAGACTAGCCACCAAAGATATAGAACGAACCGGTTTGGCCTTCTTGGTAATAAGCAACTTGTTGTTTTTTCAGAGATAGAGAAACGTTGAAGCACCTCATGTTTTTTGTGTGCAGCTATGAGAGAAATTTGGGAGTCAGTTCTGAGTTGGAATATTAATCACATCTCAAATGGTTGGAAAGAAGAACTAGCATGGATTATTGACAGTTTATGAAGTGTGGGTGTATATAGGAACACTAACCGTTTTGAAAACAAAGGAAAGGATAATAACATAAGGATTAAAATTATAGAATACATTGTGTATAGGTGTTGGATAGAACCAAGGCTGAGAAAACACATAGGACAATTGCTCATGTCTTATGTTTTTAGTAATTGGCTTTTGGGTTATTTGATTGGCTGAATATTTTCTCATCGCAATGCTGTTTTTGAATATTTCAATAAAGTATTTTTTTATTCAAAATACAATTCCGCAACATCTTATTTTTTATGTGAGATATTTTGCCACATGTATATATCGGCAGCCAATCAACAATTTAGATAAACATTACTTTAGAATTTTTCATATATATTCCTTAAAAAATATTTTTGAAAAGTATATTTTTAAAAAATATATAATTTTAATTTTATATATATATATATATATATATATATATATATATATATATATATATATATATATATATATATATCGGCAGCCACATGTATAAGAGTCAAATATTATTTTAATTTTTTAATTATATATATAATGAAAACAAATTTACAAAACAAATATCATTTTTTTCTTTTTTTTAAAATCATTTCCAAAAATAGAATCACCAAACAAATTTTTTATTTTCTCTTTCCTAAAACCATTTTCAAAAATAAGATTCCGAAACAAATTTTATTCTTAAAAAGAGTTCTTAAAAATTGATTTATAATAATAGATTTTTCAAAAAAACTAAAAAGGAAAATACAATCAAACAAGCCTTAAATCTTTAAAATATCTAACTTTCTTAAAGAAAGTCAATATGTGAAAAGATGCCACTATTTGATTGATATAGAATACACATAAAGGAGTTTCATATGCATGCATTTGTTTTTAAAATTATAGAAATACATTCATTACTTTTCAAATCTAAATCGATTTAGGAAAACTTATCAATTAAAAAGAGTTTCCTCTTTAGTCTCAAAAAGTAATTATCAAATGAACAAAACAAAAAGCAAAAGTAGTAACATGTTCCTATAAATACTGGGCAAAACAAATCTATGGATGCAACAAGAAACCTCGGAGAAATCTATGAAATGGCTAGCTTGAGAAAAAACCAAGAGTTCAGTGGTTGTCAAGTTGGTCACCGGAGATTCTCGTCTTACAACGGAAAACCACCTTTGTGTAAGTGTTATTTTGTTTTCCCTTTTTTTTCTTTCGTTTGGTTTTCATCTTTGTTTTTGATTCACAGATAATAATAGGTTTTCAACAGTTCCTGCATGGGAAAAGAAGTTTTGTGCTACGGTTGGTCAAGTTTCATGGCGAAGACTATTAGAAGGCAAGAGGTATATGGAATCGCATTCTGATGTGATGAAGTGGGAAGATTCTGCTGTGAAACTGGCTTTTCGCGATGCAAAGGACAGGTTTTGGGCTGAGATAAACGGTTATACATGCGACATTCCATTACCTGATCCGGACATGTACATCGATGAAGTAGATTGGGATGCAAGGGTTGATCCTGAACTCTACCTGGATTTGGATAGAGAAGTAGAGGCCAGACGTATCTTAATGGAAAAAAGGCTGCAGGAGGAGAGTGAGATTGTGGACAATCCTCTCGATCATGGATGGGAACTCATCACACCTACTGGATGGGGGGATGAAAACGAAGAAGTAAGAAAGGTCCAGGAACCAAGTTATGGTGCTGAGGGATGGATATTTAACAACCATGAAAATAATGAAACAAATTCATGGGAACAGAATGATTCTCAGTCTCACTATATTGCTGATTTGCAAAATAATCATCAAACAAGAAATGATGGATATGAGAGGAGAAAGAATAACATGTCATGGTCTAAGAACCATGCATATCGGTATGGTAATAATCAGTATAAGATGAATCGAGGACGAGGAGGAGGAGGGCGGGGAAACCATAGTTATGCGGCCAAAGTAGCTGCTACTCCCAGGCGTTCAGTCTAAATTCCTTAGGCTGCAAGAAAATCTTATGATGCTACTAAAGGCTTAATTGCGTAAATGCAGTTTGCCTTTTGTATTATTGTTGTTGGTGTTACTGTAGATGAAAAGGAATTGGAGAGATATTTTAGGTTTATTTAGACCTAGATTGGGGGAAGATGACGACGACGTATCTTTGACTGATTAATTCATGAGCAATTGTTATATATTAGTGATAAATTTATTTGTAAAAAGATGTAAATTTTATCAATAAATTAATCTTTAGTGAACTTATTTTGTTACCTTCGATAAAATATATCAGATACAGATTATCTCCTGTGTAAATATCATTAGAGGAGAGCAAGCAATTTATCTTCTTTTTTTTCGGACCATTATTTCACTGGATTCAATCTTTTCCCAAAGTTATCACTGTTAAAATTTTGTTTATGTAGTTGTTTATTTAAAATTAAAAAGTGTTAGAGATTCGGGTATGATAATCCTGGATAACTTTGAAGAATCGTGTTCGTATACTTTCCGAACAAAGTATTTTGACCATATTCTTGTCTGGGTTCACGAAATCTTTGTGAGGATAATTCTTGAAGAACAATTTGTTTCTGGCAAAAGAGAATTGTTCAGGAATGTAGAGAGAAAGTTTGATTTTGTTATGTGTGTGCAAACTGAGGCCAAATGACTCCTTATATAGGAGATCAATAACAGAAACCGAAAAGACACAACTGTTCAGAAAAAATGGTCACGTCGATAGTGAAAGGGTTCAACTGTTCAAAAGAAATTTTCGAACGGGACCCCAGCCAGGGGCTCTGCCCCTTGGAATCCCACGGGGCGCTGCCCCGCACCCCGCAAGGGGCTTCGCCAATTGGAACCTCGTTTCAATTATTCGCATTCAATTATACGATGGCTCGACGAGTGTGCACTCCGCACTACCCTAACTCGTTTCCAAGCTTTAACGCATAATTGCATCGGTCTGTAGTAAATCACATTACTACTAAAATACATTGATGATACTAAAATCACCAACAAAAAATTGAATATAATAGTGATATTCTTTCTTTAAAAATAAATATACTAATCATAATGCATTTTTTTATGTTATTTCTATTTTCCATTATTTTTACTCTTTTTACTTTTAGAAAATCTTTTCGTTTTATAAAAATGGATTTATAATCAACTTCATAGGGATGTAATGTGGTTAAGTCGATATAGAGGAATATAGTCAATTGGATAGGTAAATTGAAAGAATTGGAGGAAGAGTGTCTTTCGAATTTTATGGATTGATATTCATTTTGCCGTGTAAAAAAAAGTCAAAGAAGGCAAATTGAGGGTAGTTTGGCTAACTATTACTTGTTTATGGTTATTAAGGAACAATGGTTGTTTCCGGATGGATGAGTGAAAATTTAATAATACAGTGTGGGGTATAAAAACTTTGATATGGAAGTGGTCTTTTGTGGAGAAATTACACATCCCAATTATAGTTTTTACGAATTTAGTAAAGAACCTTTGTTATTTCTTTTGTAATTAGAATTGGTTTGTAATTTCACTTTTTTTTGTCGGGTTATTCTCATTCTTGGTATAAACATGTTGGAGAACCCTTAGTTCTCCCTTATATTATATCTTTCTTACACACAAAAAATAGGGATGTAAATGGATATTTATGGAAACGGATACTTTGATATTTGTATTCATCTCATTGGATAAATATAATATTCATATTCATGTCATATCCATGTGGATATCTGTTAAGCGGATAATCCATAGATATTTACAAATATCCATGGATAATATTTGTTTTTTAGAAAGAAAAAAAAATTGAGATTTTTTTTTAACTTCTTTTAAAGACACAAAAAGTTATTATCACATAACGTATCTAAATTTAACAATAAAATTTCGATCACATTAATTTTCTTTTTATTGACCAAAACATAATTAGATTCAAACATAATATCCATACATTTCACTTTTAACCAAACAAATAAAAGATATTGTAACTGTGAATTATGATGATAGAACGAACAATAGAAGAATAAGAAGGGAGACAGTGGTTCGATAGAGGAATATGAAGGGAGACAGGGTTCGAGAGAGAAATGACAACGCTTGTTCTTTTTTAATATTCATTGAATGGAATGATTTAATGCTTGTTCTTTTTTTAAGATTTCAATTAATATCTTCTCGTTTAAGTTGTATGAGAAAAAAATAGCAGTTAAATATAAAATATTTTATAAGGAAAAAATGTAAGATAATAATAATAATAATAATAATAATAATAATAATAATAACAATAATAATAATATTTTTTTTCATTTATCATCATTCTACACATTTTAATTTTGATTTGTTACTATTTTTGTAAATACCATCCTATTTTTAAAGGACAGATCTTTTTTTTTTATAATCAACATTGCATTAAGGAAGTACTAATGGGTACTTCATCCACAAAGGTACACCAGAGACAGAAAACAAAAAGACAACAACACCCTTATAATCTATGTTTAATAACACTTTTGGTCATCGTGTTTTGACCAACTCACGAAATTGATCTTTGTATATTAAAAATGAACAAAATAGACATGATACTATCATGTTGGAAGCAAATTTAGTCCTACCACCCATTTCTCTCTTTAAAAACGTTGATGTGTAAAAAATTTAAGTGATGTAGCAAAACGTTGATTACGTGGCACTTCCATGTTATTATATTAAATAATAAATGATTTAATATAATTGATTTATCGTTTGATAATTCATAAACAAAAATAAAATTAAGGATAAGATCTCTAATCTCTCATCTCTATCATCGTTCTTCATCGCCATCCCCAACTTTCAGTGTTCTTCGTCACCATCCCAAAAAAAAACCTAAATTCCCATTTGTCTTCTTTGCTTCCATTTTACCCAAAGATGTTAGATTTGTATTCCATTTCTAGCAGCAGTTGTGCATCACGAAGAAGACAAATGTGTTGTTTTTGTGACCTTGATTCACCACTCACCACTTCATGGACAGAGGAGAATCTTGGGAGGAGGTTTAATGGTTGTGGGATATACAAGGTAAAATATAGATTATACAGTAATTGAAAGTTTATTTTTGATAGATTATACAGTAATTGATAGATTATAAAGTAATTAAGTGTATGTTATTTAGTTGCAGGGACAAAAGGGATGCAAATTCTTCAATTGGTACGGTTAAGAAATGTTGGTGTGTGCAAAGGAGGTGATTTTGTCATTAACGAAGAGAATTGATGAAGTTAAGAAGAAGGATAATTTGTAGCTCAAACAATATAAGGATTTGAAAAAGAAGATAAATTTTTGGCAAAGATTGATTGTTTTAGCTGATGTGGTCATTTTGGGCTTGAGTTGTATTATTATGTTGAAAGCTTGAATGTTTTTAGAAGCTGAATTTTATTGTACTATTTAGGAGAAGACTTATTGTTAAGGAGATGTCTAATGTTTATGTTATGAGATTATGTTTAGGTGAAGACTGTGTTATGGGATTATGTTTAATGTAATTTTGAATTTATGACAACAATGAAATTGAATTGTTGTGTTGAACTAGTCATGTTGATCTACAATGAATACTAAAATTGTAATGTTGAACCATTCATAAAAAAATTGTAATATGAGATATTAATATTGATTAAACCAAACATGCATAATTGTCATTACCAAACAGGCATCAAGCCTAATTCCTTACATACATAATAGTAAGTCATTACATAAGGCATAAGTCATTACATAAGGCCTAAGTCATTACATCAAAATATGGTTGTGGAGAATGTGATCCCAAAGACACAACAACCTCAACTTCCTTAGCATGTGATTTATGCTTCTTATTTTTCGGCCCAACACTAGATGTTCCACTTGCATTTGATTTATGCTTGTTTCCTCCCTTAGGAATCTGTCTGTCAACAACATTTTTCCATTCACGAGTCCTAGAGTTATGTCCATACTTTTGACATTTTTTGCACTTAATTTTCTTCAACTGTCTTGGCAGCACACTAGGTTTTATTTTCTCATCAGTGGACTTGTTCCTTAATTTCTTTGGCCTTCTCGGTGCCCTTCTCCTTACTGGAGGATTGATGTATTTAGCATTTAAAATTGGACAATGTCTTGGACCATTTGAGGGATGCACAATGTGGGAGTAAGTGGTAACACATTATGATTTCCTGCAATAAAAAAATAGAGTTAAACTTCTAGCCAAGTCTAACCAAATTGCAGACATACACAAAAATATAGATATACCGATAGTAGGATGAAACAAAGTTTTCAACAACTAAACCATTGTACCAAATGCAGACAATAGCATGTGCACAAGGTATACCAGTTAGGTCCCCCTTACGACAGGCACAAGTCTTTGCTACCAGATCCACAACATATGTATCTCTCTCACTAGATACACTAAACTTAGTCATTTCCACATCCTCATGCCATGTTTCCTTCCATCCCCCCGCAAGCATCTGTTTTTGCTTCACAGTCCTAATTATTCTTTAATGATTTATACACTCAAGTAAACTGATTATTGATTTTTCCCTAACTTCAAGAATGGACATGTTGAAAGCCTCACTCATATTGTTTACCTACAAATCACTTTGAGTGTATGTGTTAAAATATGATCTTGTCCATTGCTCAGGATGGATCTTAGCCATTTCATTGTAGGCATCAAGATTCATGTCTTTCAATTTCTGCATTCCATTGTTCCAATCTGGTATAGTAGTAGCTCTTGATGCTTTCCACAATATCTCCTTCATAGCAGCTCCTGGGAACCTTCAATTCCCATACAGATGTTTAACACACAATCTATGCTCCACATTATCACCTAGTCCTTTAATCACCTTCACAAGTCACTTCATATACAAGAAAAATACATAACTACATAAATGCATAACTACATAAATGTTTAATTACATAAATGCATAATTAAAGAAATACATACCTTTTGTTGGTCAGATATAAATGATAATTGTCTAGGGATAAGTTGGTTAAGATTTTCCAATAATAGGTCGACAAACCACTTCCAATAATTGTTAGAACAAGATTTTGATTCTACTCTCTATTATAGTTTTGATGATAACAATTTTTATAAGAACAAAATATAGTACTAAAAATTATCTTTTATGTGCAGGATAAAAGTTCTTATGATAAGATAAACTCCAAAGTGCTCAGCATCTTCTAACGCAAAATAAGTTAAGCACATCACTTAAAGAAGATCTGATAGTAAGCTTATAAGAAGTTTTAATCAAGTATGAAGTAAAGCTGCGAAATTCAAATATACTCTGATGTGAATTAAGTATGTTCTGATTCTCCAAATCAAGGACAATTATGAGGAAATCAAGTGAAATTTTGTGATCAGGTATGAGATGTCCTATGAGATGTCCCAACACTTGACAGATTTAACCAAAACTTAAAGTGCAAGAAAATTAAACAACACAGAAGTTTGTTAACCCAGTTCAGTGTATAACCACACTTACATCTGGAGGCTACCAAGCCAGGAGGAAATCCACTATAAGTAATATTAATTCTAGACTTAAACAACCCAGTTTAATCTTTCACTTAATATCTACCCAATGCAATTTCTACCTAAGACACAACTTAGATATGAGTACCAACTCACTCCCCCTCAATCACACAGTGATCTTGTTTACAATTTTAATAAAATTGAAGACATTCTTCAAACAAAACAGCTTGATCTTACTTCACAGTTTCAATCAAGTCACAAATGCACTTTTGCTTAAAAGCTCATAAAGTGGTACAATAAAAACAACCTGCTATTAAAACAATAAACACCCTATTTGGTCTTCTGGAATTCGTACTCAATTCTGTGAGTTTCTGTTGATTAAATAGGTGTTAGTAATTTGGGCTTTCTGTAGGTTAATCCAATCCTAAAACACAGCAGCTTCCACCTAGAATTAGGGTTTTTTACTTCCTAGATTCTAGGTGATTTAGTTCTTCTATTTAAACTGAATCCTCATAATAAAACTCCCTACAGATGCGCCTTGTTCTGTTTTTATCCATCCATAATTAATTCCAGATAACTCTCCTTAAATATCTCAGATCAGTTAATCAATAATTAATTCTGGTAGCAGGTTTGAGATGTCTCAACATCTGTTGGGACATCCTGAAAAACTGAACTTAAGTCATTTACACAATGTCCCAACATCTGGTGTGACATCCTGAAATAAGTTCTTATACTCTGTTTGATAATGTCCCAACATTTGATAGGACATTCTGAACTGAATTCAATATTTCTTGTTGGTCAAAAATTCTGCCAATTCTAGACATCTACAAACTCCCCCTTTGGCTAATTTTTGGCTAACATCTTTTCTGGTTATCAGAGTGCAGCAGAAGTTCTTTTATCAGAGTATAACATTACTTTTCTGTTGAATCATATTTGAGATTACTCCCCCTCAAACATATATGTATCCAGTCTTATTGCAACAGAAAAAAACACACTTATTCAGTTCAGAAGCAAACAGATTTTTCATTCATAATCAAACAGCATTACACGTTGTTGTTGGTGTTGTTCTCCCCCTTGTTAGACACAAATTTTGGGGCCAAAGAGACTAAATCTAAATTACAATGCAGCTGTCATTACATTTGTCCTCACATACAGATAATCACTCAGACTCCTCACATTCAGTTTCTTCATCATCCTCAGTTTCTTCATCAGAAGTAGCTTTCTGATCACCTTCACTTTCCAGCCTTTGGATGATTTCTTCAAGCTTCAGCTTCCTAGCTTCAAGTTCTTTACAGGTGCTCTTCAGTTCAGCAATCAATGCAGCCTTGGAGATTGGAGTCTTGGCAGTTGAAGGACCTGCAGATGTCCCAGAGGGTGCTTCAACATCTGCTGCATGATGACTTAGGAACAGTTTGTAGTGAAAGGCTAGAGGGCTTTCTCTTTTGCAGACTGTGTCCTTCTCAGTGAGGATCCCAGGGTATTGACTTAGCACTATACCACACAGCAAGGAAGGAAAAGCTATTGGCAGCTTTGTTGCAGATGAACTAGCATGCTTCAGGGTCTGTTCAAAGATGTAGGCACCATAATCCAGCTTAGTTTGAGTGCCCACAGCATAAATAAACCTGCCCAAACCAGTGGATATTGAAGATGTGTGATTGGTAGGTACCCAGTTTGCTGTACCAATCCTGTTCAGCATGGCATATTTTCTTGTCAGCATGCTCACTGAGAGCTTTCCTTTAACTGGCCAAGCCTTGACCTGGTTTGCAGTGATAACCTTGCAAACTTGGTTATCAGTCTTCCCTAGTTCACTTGGTCCATCAGATTCTCTTCCAAGGAATTGGTTGATGATCTGAGGAGAAAACTCTACACACCTGCCTCTAACAAAGACTTTTCTAAACTCAGAAGACTTACCATTGGCACAATCTTCCTGAAGATTGACTATGAATTCTTTGACAAGTAACTCATAGCAGGGAGAGAGATTGGAAACTGTTTTGAAGAGGCCAGCAGCAGATATGAGATCAATTAGTTCAGTGCACTCAAGTGCATTACTGCTCAGCTCTCTTTCAAGGGCTACCCTTCTTTGGTACACAAACTTCCATCTGTTTACACTTGAAACATGATGAAATGAGATGTTGTCCAAGGGAGCTTCTGGAACAGCAGTTGAAGCCCTAGAGGGTGCTGGTTTCTTCTTTGGAGGAGATGTTGGGACATCTGCTTCAACATCTGAGTCTGATGGGGTGACAACTTTCCTCTTTTGTGTTTGGACTTTGCTCCATTGCTTTGTAGGACCAAAGACAGTTTTGGCCTTGTCTTTCTTTGGGATAGCTTTCTTCTTCTCAGGAACTGCATGTCCTGCTTGCATCTTTCCTTTCCTAGTCCTGAGCCTTTTGGCTATGCTAGGTCTTACAGAGGCAATGATCTCTGTATCAGAATCTTGCTCTAGATTTACCACAGAAGGAGATTGAGCATTCTCCTCTTCAGCTAGTTGATCAGCAGAGATTTGTTCTTCAGTTGAGGCTTTGGTCTGATCCTCAGATTCTTCTTCATCACTTTCATTTGAGGCCTTTTTCTGGTCCTCAGATTCTTCTGCAGCAGCATCAGGTGAACCCTTTTGTTGATCCTCAGATGTTTCAACATCTATTGGGACATCCTGTTGAGCAGGAGTGTCCTTTGTAGCTTGAGTTTGATCTTCTTGAGGGGCAGGCATGGTGTTCAGAGGAATAGAAATGCCACTAACCACTCTCTGTTCAGAAAGAATCTTGGTAACCAGCTCCTTTATGGAAGCATCCACATATTCAGAAGATTTCTGAGGCATGTTTGCTGGTGAAGGAATGCCTTTGGATTTGCTGCAGACTTGATCTTTTGCCCTTTTTGGAGTTCTTGGATTTTTAGCATGAGGAACACTTCCTCTTATTTCGTCCAATGGGGTTGACTCCATGGGTACCACAGAAATAGGGGTTGCATGAACCACATCTTCTTTGTTGAGAATTTCTTCAGGAATGTTAGGGTTTTGAGACATTGTCAAAGAAGATGGATGAAGAGTTTTAGGGATGATGATTTCTGAAGAACAGCTAGATAATGTGATTCGCTTTTGATAGTATGATGAGAATATGGATAGCTGATTATAAACTGTTATTATATAAGTAGCCGTTACATTGCAAATTATTAGGAATGGAATACACAAGGTTCTTGACCAGACTGGTGTTGCCATCTGGTGCTTATGCCACACAATGTCATATGACATGTTGGCACATCTCCATAACTGCTAAATCTCACATAAGCAGATTCCCAATTTACCCCTTAAGTTCTCAAATTGTGTAGCATCCAATGCTTTGGTAAAGATATCAGCCAACTGCAGATTTGTAGCTACATGTTCCAATGAAATCACTTTTTCTTCTACAAGATCTCTGATGAAATGATGTCTGATATCAATATGCTTGGTCCTGCTATGTTGGATAGGATTCTTTGATATGTTAATTGCACTTAAGTTGTCACAGTACAATGTCATGACATCCTGTGGGACATTGTACTCAGTGAGCATTTGCTTCATCCAAACCAACTGAGAACAACTGCTTACAGCTGCTATACCAGCTGCTATATATTCAGCTTCAGCTGTAGATAAGGATACACAATTTTGTTTCTTACTGAACCAAGAAATCAAATTGTTTCCTAGAAAGAAGCATCCTCCTGAAGTGCTTTTTCTGTCATCAGCACTTCCAGCCCAATCAGCATCACAGAAGCCAGTGAGAATTGGTTTGCATCCATGAAAGTACATTATGCCATAGTCACAAGTACCATTAACATATTTAAGAATTCTCTTGACTTGATTGAGATGACTGACTTTTGGATCAGCTTGATATCTTGCACATACACCTACTGCAAATGCTATGTCTGGTCTGCTAGCAGTCAAATATAACAAGCTTCCAATCATGCTTCTATATATGCTTTGATCTACATTCTCACCCTTTTCATCTTTAGTCAGCTTTAAATGTGTGGGGGCAGGAGTTCTCTTATGAGTAGCATTTTCCATTCCAAATTTCTTGACTATGTTCTTGGTATACTTGCTTTGGGAAATGAACATGGAGTCTTCCATTTGCTTTATTTGCAGACCAAGAAAGTAGGTTAATTCTCCTACTAGGCTCATTTCAAATTCAGATTCCATCTGGTTGACAAAATGTTTGACCATCCTGTCAGACATCCCACCAAAGACAATGTCATCTACATATATTTGAGCAATCATGACATTTCCTTCTTCATCTTTAACAAACAAGGTTTTGTCAATTCCACCTTTCCTGTACCCTTGCTTGATAAGAAAAGTAGTCAATCTTTCATACCATGCCCTTGGAGCTTGCTTCAGACCATAAAGAGCCTTCTTTAGTTTATATACATGATTGGGACAGCTTGGATCAACAAATCCTTTACGCTGTTCTACATATACTTCTTCATTAAGATAACCATTTAAAAAGGCACTTTTCACATCCATTTGAAATAGCTTGAACTTTAAGATACAAGCAATTCCCAAAAGTAGTCTGATTGATTCAAGCCTTGCTACTGGTGCAAAGGTTTCATCAAAGTCTACTCCTTCAATTTGTGTA
The DNA here is from genome assembly GCA_963966055.1 of Lathyrus aphaca. Classification (NCBI taxonomy): domain Eukaryota; kingdom Viridiplantae; phylum Streptophyta; class Magnoliopsida; order Fabales; family Fabaceae; genus Lathyrus; species Lathyrus aphaca. Next base: position 110,986,675 of record OZ014525.1, on the reverse strand, counting down.
TATCCTTGAGCTACAAGTCTAGCTTTGTTCTTTGTAACAACTCCTTGTTCATTTGACTTGTTCTTATACACCCATTTTGTTCCAATCACATTTATGTCATCAGGTCTAGGAACAAGACTCCACACTTCATTCCTTATGAATTGACCTAATTCCTCTTGCATAGCACAAATCCAGTATTCATCAGTAAGAGCTTCCTTGATGTTTTTAGGTTCTATTTTAGAAACAAAACAAGAACCTAAAATCACTTCTCTTGATCTAGTGCTTACACCTCTGTTGGGATCACCAATTATCAAATCTTTGGGATGATCCTTCTGTATTCTGATGGAGGGAGGTTTGCTGGATTCTTCTGTCCTTGTATCAGTTTGAGTGAAGTTATAATGATCATTCTTTTCTTCAGCTTCAATCTTGATATCAGCAGATGTTCCAACATCTTCTGGGACATCTGTAGGGGCATCATCAATTATCACATTTATAGACTTCATGATAACCTTGGTTCTAGAATTAAATACTCTATATGCTCTGCTGTTTATAGAGTATCCAAGAAAAATCCCTTCATCACTTTTAGGATCCATTTTTCTTCTTTGCTCCCTATTTGCCAGAATATAACAGTTACTTCCAAACACATGGAAGTACTTAACTGTGGGTTTTCTGCCCTTCCAGACTTCATAGATTATGGACAAAGTTCCTTTTCTTAGAGTAACTCTGTTGTGGATGTAACAAGCTGTGTTCATAGCTTCAGCCCAGAAGTACAAAGGTAACTTTTTAGCATAGATCATAGCTCTTGCTGATTCTTGAATAGTTCTATTCTTCCTCTTAACAATCCCATTCTGTTGAGGAGTGATTGGTGAAGAATATTCATGATTGATTCCTTCTGAAGAACAGAAATCTAAGAACTTTTGGTTCTCAAATTCTTTTCCATGATCACTTCTTATTCTGATCACACAGCTGGCTTTTTCCCTTTGTATTCTTTGGCATAAGTCTTTGAATACATCAAATACATCAGACTTTTCTTTGATAAAATTTATCCATGTATACTTGGAAAAGTCATCAACCACCACATAGGCATACCTCTTGCCACCAAGGCTTTCAACCTGCATAGGTCCCATAAGATCCATATGCAATAGTTCCAAAACTTTGGAAGTTGTCAGATGTTGGAGCTTTGGATGGGACATCTTGGTTTGCTTGCCTATTTGACATTCACCACATATTTTACCATCATCAATCTTCAGTTTAGGAATACCTCTTACAGCATCCATAGATATTATCTTCTTTATGCCTCTGAAATGAAGATGACCTAGCCTTTGGTGCCATAGTTTCACTTCTTCTTCTTTAGCTAAGGAGCAAGTTGAAGTAAGACTGAAGTCTTGAGATTCCCACATGTAACAGTTGTCTTTAGATCTGGCTCCTTTCATGACAACCTCTTTTTCTTTGTTAGTCACTATGCATTCAGTTTTAGTAAAGTTTACATTGTACCCTTGATCACATAATTGACTTATGCTGATCAGGTTAGCAGTTAAACCTTTAACTAGCAGCACATCATCTAGTCTTGGAACATCTTGACAGTCCAAGGTCCCAACTCCCTTGATTTCTCCTTTAGCTCCATCTCCAAAGGTTACATACCTGGATGAATGTGACTTTAAGTTTACTAGCAGATTCTTCAATCCAGTCATGTGTCTTGAACATCCACTGTCAAAATACCAGTCTTCTTTAGCTGATACTCTTAGTGATGTATGTGCTATATATGCAGCACTTTTCTTTGACCATTTGAGTTGAGATTTCTTTTGATGCCTTTGCCCTGTGTGTTGTTCATTAGTAGATATCCAAGATTGATTGTTGATCTTGTTCTTGTGTATGTAGCTTTGATCAGCCTGAATGCTAGCTTTTGGTCTCCATACCTTCTTGATGACTTCTGTCTTCTGCTTAGGAGGTTGCTGATTTCTTTGATGTTTATGCAGCACTTTCTTGGTAACTTCTATTTTCTGCTTAGAAGGTTGCTGATACATCTGATTTGGATATCCATGCAGCTTATAACAATGAGGTTTGATATGTCCAAATCTTCCACAATGATGGCATCTCCATCTTTGATACTTCTTCTTCATTTTGTTCTTTTCAGAATGCTGAGACATCTGTTGGAACATTATGTTTGACTTTGTGTTCTTTTCTTGATGTTGAAGCATCTGTTGGGACATCTTGTTTGACTGTATGGATTTTGAAGTAGTTTTGCTAGAGCTGGCTTCATCTTTATGTACTCTGTTAAATCCCAGTCCACTTTTATCCCCTGAATGCTTATTGTTGTTGAGAATAACATCCAGTGTATTTGAGCTGCTGTTCAACATTCTAATAGATTTGGACATGTGTTCCAATTTGGAGTTGAGAAGACTTACTTCACTTTTCAAGGTGTCAATGATCTCTTGATCACTTGCTTTTTCATCTTCTAGTACCTCATTCTGCTTCTTTAGCTTTATAACCTCACTGCATATTTCAGTACTTCTTTTGTATAGATCTTTGTAGACTTGCTCAAGTTCTTCAACAGTAAGCTCCCCATCACTGGAATCACTTTCAGATTCACATAGTCCAGCTAAAGCAGTGATATGCTTAGCTGATTCTTCTTCTGAATCACCTCCTGAGTCTTCATCAGACCAGGTCACAGAGAGTCCTTTCTTTTGCCTTTTTAAGTAGGTAGGACATTCATTCCTGATGTGTCCATATCCTTCACATCCATGGCATTTGACTCCTTTTTCTTGACTGGTCTTTTCATCATAATTTGACCTTCTGTTAGCATCATAAAGCCTCTTGTTCTCAGAAGAGTTTGTGTATCTTCCACTGGATTTGGATTTGCCTTCCATTCCTCTGAGAATCTTTTTGAATTGTCTTCCAAGCATAGCAATGTTGTCTGATAAGCTTTTACCAATATCTGATTCATCATCTTCTTCTTCATCAGTATTTGTCACCAAGGCTATGCTTTTGTTCTTCTTAACATTTGTGTCATTCATTCCCATTTCAAATGTTTGAAGGGAACCAATGAGTTCTTCAACTTTCATAGTGCATATGTCTTGAGCTTCTTCTATTGCTGTGACTTTCATGTCAAATCTTTTTGGCAAAGATCTGAGAATCTTTCTTACAAGCTTTTCATCAGTCATCTTTTCTCCCAAAGCTCCAGAAGTTTTAGCTACTTCTAAGATGTTCATGTAGAATTCATGAACTGTCTCATCTTCCTTCATTCTCAAGTTTTCAAACTTGGTGGTGAGAAGTTGAAGTCTTGACATCTTTACCTTTGATGTTCCTTCATGAGTTGTTTTGAGAGTATCCCACACATCTTTGGCTAGCTCACAGTGATGCACAAGTCTAAAGATGTTCCTATCAATGCCATTGAATAGAGCATTTAAGGCCTTGGAGTTGCCTAGTGCTGAATCTTCTTCCTCCTTACTCCATTCTTCTTCAGGTTTCAACACTTTTGATCCATCTTTGGTGTCTTGGATAGGATGTTCCCATCCAATGTTGACTGCTCTCCAGGCCCTGTTGTCAAGTGATCTTAAGAATGCAATCATTCTTGGTTTCCAGTAGTCATAATTAGATCCATCCAGTATAGGTGGTCTATTTACTGATCCTATATCTCTGTCCATGTTTCCAGAATTTGTATTCCCTAGATCTCACCCAGTATAAACAGGCAGGGTGCCTGCTCTGATGCCAATTGAAATTCTGTGATCAGGTATGAGATGTCCTATGAGATGTCCCAACACTTGACAGATTTAACCAAAACTTAAAGTGCAAGAAAATTAAACAACACAGAAGTTTGTTAACTCAGTTCAGTGTATAACCACACTTACATCTGGAGGCTACCAAGCCAGGAGGAAATCCACTATAAGTAATATTAATTCTAGACTTAAACAACCCAGTTTAATCTTTCACTTAATATCTACCCAATGCAATTTCTACCTAAGACACAACTTAGATATGAGTACCAACTCACTCCCCCTCAATCACACAATGATCTTGTTTACAAGTTTAATAAAATTGAAGACATTCTTCAAACAAAACAGCTTGATCTTACTTCACAGTTTCAATCAAGTCACAAATGCACTTTTGCTTAAAAGCTCATAAAGTGGTACAATAAAAACAACCTGCTATTAAAACAATAAACACCCTATTTGGTCTTCTGGAATTCGTACTCAATTCTGTGAGTTTCTGTTGATTAAATAGGTGTTAGTAATTTGGGCTTTCTGTAGGTTAATCCAGTCCTAAAACACAACAGCTTCCACCTAGAATTAGGGTTTGTTACTTCCTAGATTCTAGGTGATTTAGTTCTTCTATTTAAACTGAATCCTCATAATAAAACTCCATACAGATGCGCCTTGTTCTGTTTTTATCCATCCATAATTAATTCCAGATAACTCTCCTTAAATATCTCAGATCAGTTAATCAATAATTAATTATGGTAGCAGGTTTGAGAAGTCTCAACATCTGTTGGGACATCCTGAAAAACTGAACTTAAGTCATTTACACAATGTCCCAACATTTGGTGTGACATCCTGAAATAAGTTCTTATACTCTGTTTGATAATGTCCCAACATTTGATAGGACATTCTGAACTGAATTCAATATTTCTTGTTGGTCAAAAATTCTGCCAATTCTAAACATCTACATCAAGAATAACGGTCGGGAACAAGATCTTTATTTTTTGGAAAGACTTTATGAAAATTAACAATCATCCAAAAATTGCACCAGATGTTCCCAATGAATCTCTTCATCAAGCGTCTATATAAAGAGATCATTTGAAGAAATTGAAGCACTACTACTTGCATGAAATATCATTGATCAATTTCTTATTCTTCTATTCTTATCTTTGTAAAAACTATCACTATGTGATAACAGCTTTTTGAAGCATTTTTTGTTACAACCCTTGTAAAACTTTGTGTACATTCCTTGAGTGACTAGTGTAGTCAATAGACTCAAGAAGACTTTGACTATAGGTATTAGTGTTTTTATTCAATTTTTGAATAGGGGATTAAGACCTCGTTGAGAGAGGAAAATCACCTTGGCTGGTGGACTGGATGTAGTTTGAGTTTAAACGAACCAGGATAAATCAAAGTGTCATTTACTTTCTTTGTTTTAGAAAACCCAATTCCAATCCCCCCCTTCCTTGTGTTTTTCGCTCCTTCAATTGACATCAGAGCTCTAGGTTCTGAGTAATAAACTTAACCGTGTTAGAAAAAGATCCAGAAGAAAAACATAATGGCAGAACCAGTCAACAATAACAACAATGATTATCAAAATGACAAGATAAATGGAAAACCTCATGTGTTCAACGGTGACACCTTTGACTACTTGAAGGATGTTCTGAAGAGTTTCTTTCTGGATCTGGATGGAGATCTTTGGGATATGGTGACAGATGGTTATACTCATCCTATTGGAGAAGATGGTCAGAAGATCAAAAGAAGAAATATGACAGCTCAACAGAAGAAAGAATTCAGAAACCATTACAAGGCCAGAACCATACTTCTGAGTGTCATCTCATATACAGAGTATGAAAAGATCATAAACAGAGAATCATCCAAACACATGTTCGACTCTCTGGGGATGACACATGAAGGCAACACTCAAGTCAAGGAAACAAAAGCTCTGGCTCTTATCCAGAAGTATGAAGCTTTCAAGATGGAAGAAGATGAAACAATTGAGAATATGTTCTTAAGGTTTCAAATTCTGGTTGCTGGACTGAAAGTTCTGGACAAAGGTTACTCAATAGAAGATCATGTGAAGAAAATCATCAGAAACTTGCCAAAGGCTTGGAGACCCATGGTCACTGCTCTGAAGCTGTCAAAGAATCTGAATGAGATATCACTTGAAGAACTAATCAGCTCACTGAGGAGTCATGAGATAGAACTAGAAGAAGATAGACCCCAGAAGAAAGGTAAGACTATAGCTATTAAATCTAACAAATCTAAATTTAAAGCTTTGCATGCAGAAGAAAAAAAGTTTTGGAGGCTCATCAGAAGAAGACGAACTATCACTTATTTCTAGAAGAGTTCAACAACTCTGGAAGCATCGTCAGAAGAAGTTCAGGAATCCCAGAAGATCAAGAAATCACTCTGAATCATCCTCTGGCTACAAGAAGTCCAGATGCAAATACGTAGTTTTCTATGAATGCAAGGAACCTGGACACTACAAGAGTGATTGTACCAAACTTCAGAAAGAGAAGCCCATAAAGAGGTTCAACAGAGAGAAGAAGAAAAGTCGCATGGCCACATGGGACGACTCAGAATCTTCTGAAGCTGAATCAGAGTTAGAAGATGAACATACCAACATTGCATTAATGGAAAAGATACCAGAAGATGTCAACTTATCTGAATCAGAATCGGATTCTGATACATAAGAGGTGTTATCTAAACTTTCTAGATCTCAATTAGAAGATAGTCTCTCAGAAATTATTGAAAAGTATCAGAAACTCCAATTTAAATACAAAGACCTGAAACAAAGTCTAGTATTTGAATTGGAGGAGATCAGAAAAAGGAGATCAGAAAAATTAGAGCTAAAAGAAAATATTTTAGAATGCAAAATTTCCTTTGAAAAACTTAAAGCTCGGAAGGAATATGAACCATAATTTCTACTGAGTTATGATAGTATCATAAAACAATATGATTACGATTTTAAAAAATTTCTAGCTAAAAACATATAGAAGAAAAATTGGCTCAATGATCTATGGAGTTAGCAGAAACGGTAGAAGAGGTATAGGTTATGTGAAAACCAAAGGAGAAGAACCACTAAAGTTTAAACAGGTTGATGATATGATTATAAAAGTCAACACTCCTTTAAGTTCTCACTTCACCTATGGTCATAATCATGATCTGAAATTTACTAGTGAGTCATCCTTTTCTACAAGTTCTGATGAGAAACTCAAACTCAATCAGAAGTTTGTAAATTCTAATAAACAAGGACCCTGAAAAATATGGGTACCCAAAGATAAAATTGTGTATGTTAAAGATGTCTTTAACAGCCAGATTGAAACACCAATCTTGGTACCTGGACTCTGGATGCTCGCGACACATGATGGGAAGAAAGCATGTGTTCCAAAGTCTTGTGCTAAAAGCTGGAGGCTACGTAGGCTTCGGAGGCAATCAAAAAGTAAAAATCATTGGCTCTGGAACTATTAGTAACAATACACTTCCCTTTATCTCTAATGTTCTGTTAGTAGAAGGATTAATGCATAACTTGTTATCCATAAGTCAATTAAGTGATAACGGTTATGATATTATCTTCAATCAAAAGTTCTGTAAAGCTGTTAGTCAGAAAGATGGAACTATTATGTTTAGTGGAAAGAGAAAGAACAACATCTATAAAATAAAACCCTTTGAACTGAAAAGTCAGAATGTAAAATGCCTGATGTCTGTGGATAACGAGCAATGGGTCTGGCACAGAAGATTGGGACATGTTAATATGAGAAGATTGTCTCAGATTAACAAACTCAATCTGGTCAGAGGACTTCCAAATTTGAAGTTCAACTCAGAGGCTCTGTGTGAAGCATGTCAAAAAGGCAAATTTTCTAAACCTGCTTTTAAATCCAAAAATGTTGTTTCTTCCTCTAGACCATTAGAACTTCTGCATATTGATCTGTTTGGACCAGTGAAAACTGCCTCAATCAGTGGTAAGAAGTATGGATTAATGATCGTAGATGACTATAGCAGATGGACATGGGTAAAGTTTCTTAGACACAAGGATGAGTCAATTGTTGTATTCTCTAACTTCTGTAAACAAGTCCAAAATGAAAAAGAGTTTAGAATTGTCAAAGTCAGAAGTGATCATGGTGGAGAGTTTGAAAACAAAAAATTGGAATTATTTTTTTTAATGAAAATGGCATCTCTCACAATTTCTCTTGCCCTATAACTCCACAGCAGAATGGAGTTGTAGAACGTAAGAACAGAACATTACAAGAGATGGCCAGAACCATGATCAATGAAACTAACATGGCTAAACACTTTTGGGTAGAAGTAGTAAATACAACATGCTACATTCAGAATAGAATCTCTATAATACCTATTCTGGAGAAGACTCCTTATGAATTGTGGAAGAACAGAAAGCCCAACATTTCTTATTTTCATCCTTTTGGATGTACTTGCTTTATTCTGAACACTAACGATCCTCTAAACAAGTTTGATTCTAAGGCACAAAAATGTTATATGTTAGGATACTCTGAACGTTCGAAAGGATACAGAGTATACAATACAGAAACACGAATTGTGATAGAATCCATCTATGTCATATTTGATGATAAACTTGGTCCTGAAAAACCAAAGCAGAATGAATCTCTTGCAGATATAGAAGTTCAAATCACTGAAGAAAGAACATCTGAATAACAACCTTCCACAGAACAAGACACGACAACTACACCAACAAACTCTAAAGAACCCAGTCAAAAGAGAAAATCCAGAAGCACATTGAATCACCCAGAAGATAAAATCTTAGGAAAGAAAGATTATCCAATTAGAATAAGATCCTCATTTAGAAACTCTGAAGAGTCCTTAATGGGACTTGATGCACTGATTGAACCAACTACTGTTGATGAAGCTCTTTCAGAAAATGATTGGATACTTGCTATGCATGAAGAACTAAATCAATTCACCAGAAATGCGATATGGGATTTAGTTCCTAGACCAAAGGAATCAACATCATTGGAACCAAATGGGTATTCAAAAACAAGCTCAATGAACAAGGTGAAATTGTCAGAAACAAAGCACGACTGGTTGCACAAGGTTATAGTTAACAAGAAGGAATAGACTATACATAAACCTTTGCACCAGTCGCAAGGTTAGAATCTATCAGACTTTTTTTTTTTTTGCTGTAAATCATGACATCACTCTTTAGCAGATTGATGTCAAAAATGCCTTTTTAAATGATTATATTGATGAAGAAGTTTATGCGCACCAACCTCCTAGTTTTGAAAAATCTAAATTTCCAGAACATGTTTACAAATTGAAAAAATCTTTATATGGTCTGAAACAAGCTCCCAAAGCTTGGTATGAAAGACTAAGAAATTTTCTTCTAGAAAATAATTTTACCAGAGGGAAAGTGGACACAACCTTATTTTGTAAAACCTTTAAAAAGGATATTCTGATTTGTCAAATTTATGTAGATGATATTATTTTTGGTTCTACTAAAAGTGCCTTGGGAAAGGAAATTGCTAAGTCTATGCATGCAAAAATTGAGATGAGCCTGATGGGAGAATTGAAGCTCTTTCTGGGAATTCAAATAAACCAAACATCAGAAGGAACCTTTGTTATTTCTTTTGTAATTAGAATTGGTTCGTAATTTCACTTTTTTTTGTTGGGTTATTCTCATTCTTGGTGTAAACATGTTGGAGAACCCTTAGTTCTCCCTTATATTATATCTTTCTTACACACACAAAAATAGGGATGTAAATGGATATTTATGGGAACGGATACTATGATATTTGTATTCATCTCGTTGGATAAATATAATATTCATATTCATCTCATATCCATGTGGATATCTGTTAAGCGGATAATCCACAGATATTTACAAATATCCATGGATAATATTTGTTTTATAAAAAGGAAGATTGAACACTTTATAAGTGAGAGAACCCACACACCTAACACGTGTTGAGACATCGATCTCTACTATATTAAACAACGATAGACTAGCACATACTGATATTATCAATATCAGATTAATGTCATGATTGATGTTTCAACATCTATTAAGACATATTAATCAACAATCATTTGAACTGATATGTAAGTAGAAAAATGATAAATAACACAATGATATGATGACCCAGTTTGGTGAAACTCACTTACTTTGGTGTTTGCCAACCCAGGAAGAAGATCATATTATCAGTAGTATTTTTTTAATGTAAATAGTCGTTATCTTACATGTAAGCAACCTCTGATTTACCTAATCATTAGCCAATGCAATCTTTATTTTAAAACCCCATCTAAGATAAGAGAACCCCATCTCACATCCTTAATCACCTAGTGACATCTAACAATCATAGTCCCAGTGATTGTATCAAACTGCTCAATGGAAAGAACCCCTTTCAATAAAACATACAGTCAAGACTCTTGAATAACAATTATACTTGTCTTTGCTTAAAAGCTTCATCCAAGAACAATACAAAATTCATTACCTATGGGTTTCTAAATTATGCTAAACAAGTATGTCTACCACAATGTATCAAACTAATACAGAGGGTGACTTACATCACAAGAAAGTATTCGACTCTCAAAACGCTAAACCCTTATTTTTATTTTACAAAAGTCTAAAAATAAGAACTTCTTCAAAACTAGGGCTAATCAATCCTATTTATAACTATAAATCAGACTGGATTATAGGCTTCAAATCGCAGTAAATCTGGTTGCACGGAATCTGCAAAATATTCTCCCAGAAAATAGAAATTTAAATATTTAGTTTCCTAAAATATCTCCATGATTAGAAAAACTTAATATCTTCAATTCCAAACCGAATCTCTGAAAATCTTCATTCTTGGACGCCAGCTAAGATCATACAATATTCAAATAATATTTTGTGATTTGTACAAATCATAATATATTTAAAAATTGTTAACAGACAAAGATGTCAAATAAATATGTTAGGACATCTTATCCGACATCTTGTAAAACTCGATATTCTTCATAGTATAACATGTTCTAGTGCATATTAGAACATCTTGTCCAACATGTTGTTGTCAGGTTAGTTTTACCAAAATTAATACCAACACCAAAACTGCATAATTAACAGTTTCCAAAGAGGATGAAGTGAAATTATGGCATCAAAAACTTGGACATCTTCCTCTCAAAAGAATGTATGAGATCGTGTTAGCAAGATCCATTACAGGAATGCCAGAACTCAAAATTATAGATGGGAAAGACTATGGTGAATGTAAGGTTGACGTGCAATCCATGATGTTCTCCCTGATGTTGCAACATCGTACTTCTTCCAAGGTGTTGGAACTTCTTCACACAACCTTAATGGAACCAATGCAAGAGGATAGCTTGGGTGGAAAGAAGTATGTCTTTATGGTTATAGATGATTTCTCGGATTTCACATGGGTAAACTTCATTAGAGAAAATTTAGACAACTTTGAGGCCCTTAAGGATATATGTCAAAATGTTCAAAGGGAGCAAAATATGATGATTGTCAAGATTATAAGCTATTATAAGCTATGAATTTTGATGGTGGGAAGGGTATTATTTTGAAGCATGTGGACACTAAGGAACAACTAACTGTTATATCTACTGAAGCTCTGTATGTAAATATTATTGAGGACATATGTTGTAAGGGAGGAACTCTCACTATTGAGGGGTTGTAGCAATTACAGATATGGAGGAATGCAATATATACTACATCTTTCCTCTAAAATTTGATGCTTGGTAGGACTAAGCATGCTACTTTATAAGTTGTAAAGGTTGATGTAAAAAGGACTGGTTCTAAGAATGTGAATAGGAAATTTATTGTCACTCCTTCTGAAACTGGACTTAGCAACAAGGGGTACATAAGGGTCTTTGACAAGGTCAAGAGGTGGAAGAGCATCCCAAGCTAATCTGAATGTTTGTTTCTACTGCTGAATGTGTGTTTCCATTTTTCTTATGAGTATTTTTATGATTCCATTTGTGTTGTGTTTGTACATTTACTCACTTTTTGTCAATTTTTGGCTAAAAAGGTGTAAACACCCCAAATTTGCCCTCAACCATTCACACCATGGCTTGTGATCTTCTCATATGCATAAGTTCAACCATAGCATCTCATATTGCATATTTGCTCCACTGCATTGGTTCAAAGTCATCTGCATCTAGGGTTTGTGATCTGAGCAATCCAAGAGCTTCTTGAGCCACTCCAAAGGTCATCAATCACTTCAAAGGGGTCCATGTATGTTCAAGCATCATATTATATCCTCTCAAAGTCAAGAAAGTCAAAAAATCACAAGAACTGAGAATGGCATGGAAGCAGAGCCAGTTTTAACTGCACAGATGACCTAGAATTAGGGTTTTGGTTTCAAAGGCTATAACTCCAAATTTTTTTGGTCATTCTTGTTTCTATTGGTCTCTATATTCTATAGGGATCATGCATATCAATTTTCATGAAGAAATTCAATGGGGAAGTCATCTGATCAAGAGTTGACTTTTTGAGCAAGTCAGTGCAAAATCAGGGCATCTGAGGCCCCCAATGACCCAACCAAGGGGTGTTCTTCATCATTTTGATTGTGTATGATCTTTATTTGATCATAGAAGATGTTATAAGTTCACAAAATCAAAGAATTTCAAGCCATTTGCAAAGTTGACTTTTTGGGTAAATGACTTATAATGAAAACTTGCCATTTTGGGAAACTTTTTCAACCCTTGCTTTTTGATTCAAAAATGCTTCAAATGGAAAACCTTTGGTCATGAAAGTTGTAGAATGGATCATTCCCTTTTCAAAAAGTACAAGAACTCATTCTAATTCATTTTGGATCAAAAGTTATGGCTTGTCAAAGTTGGGAAAAATCACATAATTTCAAGTTTTCCACCAAAGAGGCAAAGTTGCAAAATCCCTTGCCAAGGCAAATTGAGCTTTCAAATGGACTTCTAAACTTCACACAAACATGAACCAATGTCTAAAAATCAGTTTGGCCCAAAGAATTTTCCATTTCTATGCCTTGATTTTCACATAGCCATAAGTCATTTTTCATGAAAGTGCAAAGAGGGATTTTTGGCAAAATCATTCTCAAAGGAATTGTATGATCTCTAGCTGGTTTTAATACATTGTCATGACCTAATGAGGCATCCCACATCAGAAATTCAGCAAGGTTCCTCACATTCACATAGCCAAAAGTCATGAAATGTCACAAGTTGTCAAGTTGCAAAAACTCCTCTAGCTCATGATCCAAATGCAGCAGCCTCTCATGAACCATCCAAGGGCCATCCTTGACTCAAGCTGAGGCAGGACAAGCCTATAGATCACCTCTGCCACAGCCCATGCTTGAAGTACACCAACTATTGACTTTTTGGCCAATTGCTTCATACCATTCCCACAGTGCATGTCAAGTCTTCTGACTCATTCCAATAGTTTAGGACTGGTATATGGATCATAAAACATAACATACACAAGCCTGGAACACACACATTGCAGCACACTCCAAAAACTGTCCAAAGCTTCTTCCCTTCGAAACTCTGCCCACAGCCATCAAACTGCAACAATTCCTTCACCAATCAACCAGAAATCATCCATAGAACAAATCCCACCCCTCACAATGATCTGAAACAGCCCACACAAGAACCTCATTTTCTGATACACCAGAACTAAACCTCTCAAAATAGCCAATTTAAACTCCATTCAAGCTTGCCATTAGCACAAGGGGGATCATTGGAGGAGGTTTGCACAAAGGAAAGGCTCAGAAAGCTCATTTTTGAAGGTCTCCATCTCAGGTATAGCTCAAGAACTTTTTTCTCAGAACCTTGTTTTTAAGTTCTAAATCGAATCCTTATGATGTGCTGATGATTATGATGTGTTTACTTTTCAAAATGGTGGAGTATTGAGTATTTATGAGTTGTCTGAAAGTTTCTGACCTAAAATTACTTTGCTCCGATTTACATTGTTGGTGAATAAGAAATGAGTTTTGATTGGGGGTTTTGATTCAGTGATGAGTGGGGTTTGATTCTGGGCAGAGAGATTTCATTTTCGTTGCTTGGAGAGAGAGATAAGGTTTTGGACTCATCGGAGAAGATGACCGGAACACTGTTCCGGCCGTCTGAGAGTCATTAAGACTAATTAGGGTTAGGGCACCAGGTTTGAATGTGAGCCACTGGATGTTGTTTCCCGCGCGCGTCTCAATGGTCAGGATCATGTCATTAAGTGATAATCACGGATTAAAAATTAATTAATTAAAATTAGGCAGGTTTGAACTTGGGCCGTCCAGATGTGCGCCCAGTCAAACATTTTCAACCCAGATTGCATCTGAGCCTTCCATCCTGCATACTTTCTTTTATTTGAATTTTTATTTCATTTTATTTGTTCTATCTTTCACAAATTATTAAAAATAGCAAAACATATTTAAAAATTCTGAATTTTTTTGTCAAGCATTTCATTAACTTTCAGAACCCAAAAATATTTTCATTTTTATTTTTTGCATTGAAAAATATTTTTAAATCATTTAAAAGATTATTTTTAATTAATTAATGAGAATTAATTAATTAAAAATACTTTTAGGTATTTAAAAATCACAAAAAAAATCATGTAAGATTAAAAAACATTTAGAAACATTGTCCAACTCTCAAACCAAATTTCTTTTTTGATATTAATGCCTTTTGATAATTTTCTTTGGATTTAATTCCATTTCAAGGCAATATTTTGTTCCAAACTTCAAAAATTCATTTCTGCCTAACCATTGAGAGTTGGACAATGATTCTTTTTGCACTGCATCTTGCATAACATGTAGTTTATAGGATAAAATTGGAATGAATTGATCTTGCATTTTCAATTTTTTTTGCATTTTTCTTGACAAGGTACCTTAAAACCCTAGCAATCTTAGAAAATTCATAACTCTCACTAGGTTAAGTGTTGGATCCCCTCCTTTGGGCAGTGAGTTTGTATAGGTTTAGGGTTCCTTTGATTGCATTTTCATTTTTTTATCATGTCATTTTCTTCTGGTTTTGGATTTTTGCTTTGTATGTTGCATATAACCCTAATTCATGCCTTCCTTTGCATCCATTTTCCATTTGCTTGCATACCATGACTTGCCATGACATTTTGTGCATGAATTTGATTCATAATACATCTTAAGACATATTAGAATCATGTTTGATCATTGCATCTTTCATTTGCCATGTTGTATGTCATTTGCAATTCATAACTTTTCATGAACATCCATGGTTCTAAACATGCTTCTCTTGCATCCATATGTTTGTATGATCATCCTCATGCCTTACCTCATGTTTGCATCATCTCTTAGCATCATTAACATCATACTTGTGCTTCTGGTTTTGGTTTGCATCATGCCATTCCATCTCATTTGCATTGCATTTCATTTCTTTCACTAACTTTTCAGGTGGTAAGTTACTTTGAGAAGTGAATTTGCCTTCACTTCTCATGCTTTCTTTTCATCTCTTTCATAATCCCCTTGCTGCATTTTGTATGTGTATTGGATTGAGCTTGCTCATTCTTGTTCATCTTACCTTCTTTCTTCAAGCAACTTGACTTCTTAAGTGAAGCAAGTTGTTTTGCTTCTCTTTGCTCCTTTCATCTGCTTCCTGGTGGTTTCTCTGAAGATCTTTCTTGAAAACCTCATAAACCCTAGGACTTCCAAGCATGATAACTTTTTAGGATTGTTTAGTCTCCCCATTAGTTTTACCTTTGTGTCTCATTGAGTCTTCTCTCCTCACCTCATAATCAGGGACTAAACCCTAAAGGCTTTAAGGCTTTGTGATTAAGCTTATGCCTGCATCCTTCTATTAGGATGGAGTGTATAACTTTAATCCTAAGTGTTAAACCCTTAATGTGCTTAACTCCTTTAATCAATCCACTTAATAATCATCAAGACATAAAGCTTGTAACTTAGGCCTTGCATTAGGGTTCTAATTCTTCCTTAATTGGTTAGGAAGGACTAACCCTAGTGTTAATGGACAAGTCCCCCTCAAGTTGTCTTACAAACCATAAAAATCACTTCGTCATCTTATAATTAACTAAAATCCATCTAATAAAGGCTTTGTTTTGTCATGAGGTTAATCCCTAATCATGGATTAAGTTGAGGAGCTTTCCTCGGCTTAAACATTCTCATCTTTTATCCTTCTATTAGGATGGTGTAATGAGTCTGTTTAATCCCTGATTATGGCTTAATCTCATTACTCAACACTAAACAAAAACAACAAAAACATCTAAATAATCACAAGTAGGTTAATGATCTTAATCCTACATCATGGTGATTAAGTGTGAGATGCTGACTTCACACTTAAGGTATTCTCATTACCCCTAATCAGAGGGAGGATGTGATGAGTTTACTAACCCTTGGTTTAGGCTTAAGCTCATTAACTTATGACAAACTTTCAAAAGCAATAAAAGACTGAAAACACAAAAAACAAACAATAATCGTCTCCTCCAGGATTCTTTTCTCATCTCATTCACTCATAAACGAGAACTCGCTTCTTCCGTCTAATGCAAGACAGTTTGCACCTGAGCCAGACAGGTCATACACTTGAGCATAGACAAGTAAGCAGTTCACAAGTCAATTTATCTTTCAGTCTCTTTGGGTCGAACTACGGTGTTCTGACTTCCTCATTGCACGAGAGGATACGTAGGCATAACTTAACGGTTATCGAACAAAAGTCTCTGTATATTCCCCCTCTTACAGCATCATTCTTTTAGCCTCATGATCTTGAGCATTTCATCCATTTCTTACACTGACACTTCTCTTATACACTTTACATTTATTTTACACTGACACTTGCATTCTTTCCAGCTTTGATACACAAATTGCACTGACACTACCCCTTTAAAACACAAATCTTTTAAGCGTGGATCCCGTCGAGTACGACGGACAATCTGGGTGCTAATACCTTCCCAGGTTGTAACCAACCCCCTTTCTCAGTCTCTCTGGTTCGCAACCGTCTTATCCATATCTTTCTAGGTCTATGCAGCATTACCTTTCCTCCGGGATAAAAATGCCTAGCTGGCGACTCTTTCTTTTTCTTGAGTTCACCCCTGTGTGTTCTCATCCCTCCTTTCACCGACCGTTCGCGTCTGTACCCCTTCTGACCTGAGGCGTCATTTGGTGGGAGCGACAGCTTGGCGACTCTGCTGGGGAACCTTATACTGCAACCAGGGCTTCTGGTTCTTTTTGTGGGTTCCTCCTAGCGCTTGTTTGATTTGTGTTTACTGGGGTGTTATGTGCTATTTGTGTTTGTATATTTGCTTTATTTACTGCTTTATGTACAACTATTTATTGCTTTCTTTACAACTTTATATACATCATACTGTCATACTGTTATCTGGCTGGATCTGGTTTTTGCTTTGGTGGGTGGGGTTCTATTGAGAGTTTTAGGTCCTATACCTGGGACCTGAGTGACACCTAGGCTAGAGTGGTTCATGTTCTTTCCCATTCCATTTCGGTCTGGTGCGGGAATATGAAACACGGTTCAGATATGGGTTTCTTCTTGAGAACTCTGTGCTACAGATCTCCTGTAGTGCTAGGGCTATCTGGGAAGCCTGCTAAGTCTGGATGACCTTTACTATGACCTTCAGAAACTGAGGTGAATTAGAGGAGGATCTTTTATGGTTATTGTAAACACTGTACCTCCGGGTTAGAAGTGTTTACACTTCTCATAACTGATCCAAGTCTGAGGATCCTTGTTTTAGAACACCACCTGTGAGGGGGTTGGGCTGTTTGCAGGTTTGCAGGTACTCTTGACCACATCATACCCTGCTACTTGTTTGATTAAGAGTACTCCACTTTGGGACAGTTCTTGTGATTTTAACCCTGGACATGTGACTCTTTATTTGAGTCCCCCACCTTGGTTACTGGACTTTTGAACCTTCATCTGGACTTCTTAGACATACATGGACTTATATCAAGGCAGTTAATCAGATCCAGCTTGATCACAAACCCTTGCATATCATTTGCATCCTCATCATTTGCATCATTTAACATTTGCTTATTTGTTTTTCAGGGTATCCACATCATATCTGGCTTGGTTTTGACCCCTTCATCTGCATAGACCCCTGTTCATCAGTATCTGCTTCAGCTATCTTCATCAGCTACTTGCTTCAGCCACCTCCATCACCTGCTTCAGCCTATCAGTGGCTCATCTCCAGTATCAGTCTCCATCATCAGCATTTGTTTCAGCTCTTCATCAGCAGTCATGACACCCAAGAAGAGCAACATCTCATACCACTTCTTTGAGCCTGTGCTGGCTGGCATCAGGCAGGTCCAGGCACTTATCACTCCAGATCATATCCCACTATTCAGAGAGCATTATAGAGGCATCCTTGACATGGTTATGGACTTAGACCCTTCTCAGAGGAGTTTGATTCACACTTGCCTACAGTTTTATGACCCTCCTTTAAGATGTTTCACTTTCCAGAACTTTCAGCTGGGACCTTTGCTAGAGGAGTTCTCCTCACTGATTGGAGTACCTGTCAGGGTGGTGTCCCCTTCAACCCTGAGATGGCTTTTCCCAGCAATGAAGAAGTGGCAAAAGCACTGTATTTGGAACCTGTTTTGATTGAGCAGAACATGGCAACAAAGGCTGGAATCTCTGGTCTACACTTGGATTTCTTGACTTCTCAGGCTATCCTGAAGGCCTCCTTGGGAGAATGGAAGGCAGTTTGTGCATTGTTAGCCCTCAGTGTTTATGGGGTGATATTATTTGCAGATGAGCCCAAGTTTATCAGCAAGAATGCCATTCATCTCTTCCTTCTAAGGAACCCAGTGCCCACATTGCTGGGAGATTTCTATTACTCTGTTCATCAAAGGAATGAGAAGCAAAGAGGAAGGCTGGTGAGATGATGTGCTCCCTTATTCCACACTTGGCTGCTCAAACACTTACCAAAGACTGATACTTTCCTGAATCCTCACCAACAGAAGAATTGGGCTAGAAGACTTATTGCTTTGACCTCATATGACATCAGGTGGTGCACTCAGAGCACCAAAGGCAGGGACATAATTACTAGTTGTGGACAGTTCCCCAATGTACCTCTGATAGGAGTGAAGGGTTGCATCAACTACAATCCTTTGCTGTTTAAGAGACAGTTGGGCTATGCTTTGGTTCACCCTCCTAGAGTGCAAGACTTGGCTGAAACCCTGTATCGTGAGATAAAACCTAATCTAGTTGTTGTCAGGCAAGCATCTTGGGCTTGGGACAACATCCAGACCAAAGGGATGGCCATTATTGGGAGGTGCAATAATATGGCTTCAGCTCAGTACTATGAATGGTCTCATGCTAGGGCTCAAATTTCTGGGATGCCTTTCACCATTGAGGATACACCTGGACCATCCACAGCACCACCTCCAGCCACTGTCAGCCTGGAAGAATTTGAGAAACTGAAGGAGAGGAATGAGAATCTGTCTCAAGCTCTAAAGAGGACCCTCTGGGAGAGGAGTGATGGTCGTCTAGACATTGAGAGGTTGGAAAAGCTTAAGGTGGAGTATCTAGCCAGGATTGAGAAAGTAGAGGACTACATCAAGAAATCAAGAGCTGGAGAGCAAATTTTGAAGAATGCCTGTAAAGAGGCCCAGTTTCAGAAGGCTAGGACTGATCTCTATCTGAAAGAAAGTCAAGCTAGGTGGGTCAGGATCACTGAAGCTCGTACTCAAGAAGATAAGAGAACTCAAGACAGGATTGAGCAGTTGGAGGCCAACGAAAAGAAACAACAGGAGGCTCTGCTAGCAGCCCAGAGGGAGATTTCAGAGTTGAAGCTTAGGGCTGGTGTGAAGAGGTCAAAGGACCAAGACAGGCACAAGAAGCTGACCACTGCTATTGCCACCAGGAACCTTCTTATCAGAAACATTACAGAGCATCCGGCTGGACCTGTAACTGAAGCACTTCTGAAGGAGGTTAAGGAGGATGAGTTTGGTCTTGGTGTCTGACCTTTTTGCTTGTTGTTGCTTTCATTTCATGTACTTTTCTTTTTATGTTGTATTTTGACCCCTCAGGGGCATGTGTTGTAAAGAACAAACTATGTATGATCCACCATTTGTAATGTATTTGTCAGTTTGTTTTATTTGAGTTTCTTTTCTCAAGCAACATCAAAGCATCTTCCTCGGGGTCTGGAAAGGTCAAAACCAAGAGCCAAGCCGGATACCTTGGAAAATAAATAAGCATACTGCATTGCATACTAACTGTTGTTTTGTTTTGTAGGTTTTTGTTTTGTTTGTTACTAACTCTGTTGTGGTTCAGGAATTATTGCTCGCCGTCGGGTGTTCCCTCTCAACCGTCCGCACAGATATCCTACTCGCAACAATCTTCCTGGTATACAGATGGACCAAGTACAGCAAGATCTGACAGAAGTCATGACTCAAATGGCCAATGAAAGGTTGGAGATGAGAAACCAAATGACCCAGTTCATGGAAGTAATGAATGGTTTGGCTCAAAGCCAAGAAAGATTGAGGGCATTGGTAGAGAGACAAAACCCGGAAGAACCCCATCTAGGGACTGGAGGAACAAGTAACAACGAGAGGGGTCAGCCCCATGTTAGCCCACCAGTATATGGGCCTCATCTTCATCCGGAGATCAACATCACTACTAATGTGCTAGGAAATACTACTGGGGGGAGAATCTTACAGGAAGACCCCCAAGAGGAGCAATTCACTGTAATGGGAGTTGGGGATGAAGCCTATGATAGAAGGCTTGATGAAATTGCTGAGAAGTTGAGATCTTTGGAGTCTCAAAATTCCCTGGGTTTTGATGTCATGGACATGGGATTAGTGGATGGGGTAAGGATCCCCCATAAGTTTAAACCCCCGTGCTTCGAGAAGTACAATGGAACTTCCTGTCCACGAACTCACTTGCAGTCTTTTCTGGGAAGACTCAAAGCATACACCATGGATGAAAAACTGTGGATGTTTTACTTTGAAGACAGTTTGACCGGGGCTTCCAGGGAGTGGTACTCGCACTTGACCAGAGCCACAATCAGATGCTGGAAGGACCTAGCTGAGGCCTTCATCAGGCAGTACCAATACAATCTGGACATGGCTCCTAACAGGACTCTTTTGATGGGAATGTCTCAGTCATCCAGAGAAAGCTTCAGGGAATATGCCCAGAGGTGGAGACAGCTTGCCGCTGCTGTCCAGCCACCCATGACGGAAAGGGAAATGGCCGACATGTTTATGAATACTCTACAAGGAACATATATTGATAGGCTAGCTGCCTTTTCTTCCACCAGCTTCGCTGACGTTGTTATAGCTGTAGAAAGAATTGAAAGCCTTCTGAAGATGGGTAAGATTTCTGATAATGGTGCAAGCTCGTCCAGCAACTCCAGGAAGCCCTTTGTGGGACCAAGAAGAACTGGTGAGACAAATGCCATTCATGCCAACAGGGGCAGACCTCAGTATGTTCATAGGTCAGTGGCAGCTGTCACTATTCCAGCTCCGATTCCTCAGCAACCAGCATATCAACCACAACAACAACACTAT
Organism: Lathyrus aphaca; assembly: GCA_963966055.1. Taxonomy (NCBI): domain Eukaryota; kingdom Viridiplantae; phylum Streptophyta; class Magnoliopsida; order Fabales; family Fabaceae; genus Lathyrus; species Lathyrus aphaca. The sequence goes on along the minus strand of OZ014525.1, from coordinate 110,965,563 downwards.
CAACAGCAAGTTCAGTATCCGCCACAAAGGACCTACAACAACAACAACAACAATCAGCAGCAAAGACCCTTTCAGCAAAGACCATCACAGGCCAATAGGGTGATCGATCCAATCCCTATGCCTTATGCCGCTTTATTGCCACAACTCCTGAAACTCAACTTGGTTGAATTAAGGACATTGGCACCACCAGATCCCTCCAATCTTCCAAGAAATTATGATGTCAACTCCAGATGTGCTTTCCATTCCAATGCACCTGGCCACAGTACGGAAAAATGCAGGGCTTTACAAATGAAGGTACAAGATTTGGTGGATTCTAAAGCTCTAAACTTTGCACCCCCACCAAATGTCAACAAGATTCCCATGCCCAATCATGGAGGACCAAGAATTAATGCCATTGAGGAAGATAAGCCATCTTTCTTAATCACCAGTGTTGGGCAGATTCGGACACCTCTGGTAGAAATTAAAGCTCAGCTCCTGGAATGCCAGATGTTCCCCGGGTGTGAGCTCGGTTGTGGTTATTGCAACATTTCGGTCAACGGGTGTGATAACTTGAGAAGCGGCATAGATGGTCTTATCAAAAGTGGTATACTTCAGATCACAACATCAGCGCCTACAAATCCAGCAATCCTTTTGATAACAATTCCTGAGTCTCCTACAACTGCAACAACAATCATTCCGACCAATTCATCAATATCATCAACAATGGCTTCATCTATCACTTCAACAAGTCAAATGTCAACAACCATCTCTTCTACAACATCAGCATCCATTTATTCAGCAGGATCTTCTACAACGCCAACAGAAAATAATGAAGATATTTCAGCAGTCACTATCTACTATGATCCGTCAAGTGTTCCTCCAAACAACAACTTTCAAACAGTGGCACCTCCTGCCAGGTCACCAGTCACCATCTACTACGATCCGCACACTATCTCTGTACCCTCCTCTGCAGCAGTCAGTCCAGTTACCATCACGGTGCCTGGACCCGTTCCATATGAAAGCAGTAATGCCATACCTTGGCATTATGGCTCTGATCTTTACTGCAATGGGGAGAAAATCACTTTGGATTCTTCAACTTCTTCTCCACAGATTGATAATGTTGGGGGAGGCGGAGGCTTCACCAGAAGCGGACGCCTTTTTGCCTCACAATTGCAAAGACCTAATGCTGAAGCAGAAGCTGCTGCCAAAGCGAAGGGAAAGAGTGTGGTAGTTGAAGAACCAATTATCAAGGAAACTCAGAAGACATCTTTTGAACAAGATGTAGACGAGTTTATGAGGATTATAAAGAGAAGTGATTACAAAGTGGTGGATCAGCTTCACCAAACTCCCTCAAAGATCTCCATATTATCCCTGTTGATGTGTTCTGAAGCTCACAGGAATGCATTGCTAAAAGTTCTGCACGCAGCATACGTGCCAGAGGAGATCACCGTTAATCAGCTAGAAACTGTGGTGGCAAATGTCAACACCAGTCATGGACTGGGCTTCACCAATGCTGACTTAACATCTGAGGGACGTAACCACAACAAGGCTTTACACATCACTCTAGAATGCAAGGGTGATGTTCTATCCCATGTACTGGTAGACACTGGGTCTTCACTCAATGTTCTACCAAAGAAAGCCCTGGTGAAGCTTGAATATGATGGCCTGGCACTGCGTCCAAGTAATTTGGTGGTGAGAGCATTTGATGGCTCTAAGAGATCAGTGCTTGGGGAGATTGATCTGCCTGTGATGATTGGCCCGCAGACTTTTAAGATTACCTTCTATGTGATGGACATTCAGCCGGCCTACAGCTGTTTGTTGGGTAGACCTTGGATCCATGCTGCTGGCGTTGTTACGTCTACCCTTCACCAGAAGCTGAAATTCAAGTGGGAAGGCCAGATCATCACCATCTGTGGTGAAGAAGATATCTTTCTTAGCCATCTGGCTACGTACAAGTATATTGAGATGGATGGAGAAATCCATGAAACCATGAACCAGGGATTTGAGGCCCTGAACATTAATGAAGCATCTGCTGTACTTGGAACCTCCATGACGTCTTATCAGCAAGCCAGGAAGGTTGTTGAAGAGGGGACTGCCCTAGGCTGGGGCAAGCTGCTGCCTGTGGAGAAGGAGGAGGACAGATTTGGGTTGGGTTACAGACCAACTCAACAAGATCAATCAGAGGCTGCCAAGAAGCCCAGTTTTGTCAGTGGGGGGATGCTCGCCCCTGATGCAGTAAACAACTTGGAAGACGAGGATGAAAGTGACCGCAACCTGGAGGGCTGGATACGTCCAAGGATCCCGGGGAGCCAAGTCCTTAACTGGTCTTCCCAGGAAATTATAAGGGTTACTCCCGCAGAGTAATTATTATTTCTTGTATTTTTAAGCATGCATCAAGTCTTGCATCTTGCCCAAGATGACAAGACTCATTTTGTAATCGGGCCATCTTGTAATTTTGTGCAAACAGATCAATCAATGAATATCGGACATCTTTTGCAAATGAGTCTTTTTCTTTTCCGCTCACTGTTTTTCATTTTTCTTTTTGTACAAAAATAAAATGGAAATGTTTTCCAAAATGATAAACTTCCTTTCACTTTTTTCTAAACAAGATTAAAATCAATCACTAAAATGAACAATCTAAACCCTTGCAGAGAGTGCCTTTCAGACTGCACCGACAACAACACTGCTATGACTTCGTATGACTTTGGCAATCCAATCAATCAAGCCGATGAAGGGGTTGAAGAAGATTATGAGCTTCCTGAAGAGCTAGCCATGTTGTTAAGGCAAGAGGAGAAGGTTATCACTCCTCATCAGGAGGAGGTCGAAACGGTTAATCTTGGTACGGAAGAAGATGTGAAAGAGGTTAAGATCGGGGCCTGCTTACAAGACTCAGTGAAAGAGCAACTGATTGATATGCTTCGAGAGTATGTGGACGTGTTTGCTTGGTCTTATCAGAATATGCCAGGGTTGGACACCGACATTGTCATGCACAAGCTGCCTTTAAAAGAAGACTGCCCGCCAGTAAAACAGAAGTTGCACCGTACTCGCCCGGATATGGCAATAAAGATAAAGGAAGAGGTGCAAAAGCAGTGGGACGCCGGTTTCCTTGCTGTAACTAGCTATCCGCCGTGGGTTGCTAATATTGTACCTGTGCCTAAGAAAGACGGCAAGGTGAGAATGTGTGTAGACTACCGGGATCTGAACAGAGCCAGCCCGAAAGATGATTTCCCATTACCTCACATCGACGTATTGGTGGATAATACGGCTCAGTTCTCGGTATTTTCCTTCATGGACGGATTTTCAGGATATAATCAGATCAAGATGTCACCTGAAGACATGGAGAAGACAACTTTCATCACACCATGGGGCACGTTCTGTTATAAGGTGATGCCATTCAGACTGAAGAATGCTGGTGCAACCTATCAACGGGCTATGGTAACATTATTCCACGACATGATCCATAAAGAAATTGAATGTTATGTGGATGACATGATTGCCAAGTCCCTCACAGAAGAAGACCACCTGGTGAATCTGTTGAAGTTATTCAAGCGTCTGAGGAAGTACCAACTAAAGCTAAACCCCAACAAGTGCACATTCGGGGTGCGATCTGGTAAGCTGCTGGGATTTATCGTAAGTGAGAAAGGGATTGAAGTTGACCCTGATAAAGTTAAAGCCATTCAAGAGATGCCTGCACCGAGGACGGAAAAAAAAGTTCGAGGGTTTCTGGGCAGATTGAACTACATTTCAAGGTTCATATCTCACCTTACAGCAACTTGTGAGCCTTTGTTCAAGCTGTTAAGAAAGGAACAAACGGTCAGGTGGAACGAAGACTTCCAGAGGGCTTTTGACAAGATCAAGGAATACTTGCAAGAGCCACCGATCCTTATGCCTCCAGTTGAAGGAAGACCTCTGATAATGTACTTGACAGTATTAGAAGAGTCAATGGGGTGTGTGTTGGGCCAGCATGACGAGTCTGGTCGAAAAGAGTATGCAATTTACTACCTAAGCAAAAAGTTTACCGACTGTGAACAACGTTATTCACTGCTCGAGAAAACTTGTTGTGCTTTAGCGTGGGCTGCTCGCCGACTGAGACAGTATATGTTGACCCACACTACTTTATTGATATCAAAGATGGACCCAGTTAAGTACATTTTTGAGAAGCCCGCACTTACCGGACAGGTTGCAAGATGGCAAATGATCCTCACAGAATATGACATCCAGTACACATCTCAGAAAGCCATCAAGGGCAGTGTATTGTCTGATTATCTTGCTGAGCAACCTATTGATGATTACCAGCCTATGAGATTTGACTTCCCTGATGAAGACATCATGTTCATAAAAGCAAAAGATCATGAGGAGCCTGTTCACACTGAAGGGCCCGACCCGGAAGAAGAATGGACTATGATGTTTGATGGGGCTGTTAACATGAATGGTCGTGGTGTTGGGGCAGTACTCATTACACCTAAGGGAGTTCACATGCCTTTCTCGGCAAAACTCACCTTCAACTGCACTAACAACGAAGCTGAATACGAAGCTTGCATTATGGGTCTTGAGGAAGTCATTGACCTCAGGATCAAGACTTTGACTGTGTTCGGAGATTCAGCTCTGGTAATTAATCAAACCAACGGCAAATGGTACACCCACCAGGATCATCTGATACCTTACAGGGATTATACAAGGAGGTTATTGACTTTCTTTACAACGGTCAAGCTTGAGTATATCCCTCGGGACAAGAACCAGTTTGCAGATGCTCTAGCTACCATTTCATCCATGATCAAAGTTCAAGCTGCCAACTTTGTACCTCGGATCTCAGTGTCCAGGCTTGACAGACCAGCATATGTGTTCTCAGCAGATGTTGTTAAAGATGATAAGCCTTGGTTCCATGACATCAAGTGCTTCTTGGAGGATCAAACATACCCACCTGGGGCATCTTCCAATGATAAGAAGACGTTAAGAAGGCTAGCTGGTAGTTTCTTCCTGAATACTGACGGTTCCCTTTACAAGAGAAACTTTGATATGGTACTTCTCAGATGCGTTGATAAGACAGAAGCAGACTTGTTGATGCACGAAGTGCACGAAGGATCCTTCGGTACCCATGCTGGAGGGCATGCAATGGCCAAGAAGTTGCTAAGATCAGGTTATTACTGGATCACAATGGATGCCGACTGTTGTGCCTATGCCAGAAAATGCCATAAATGCCAGATTTATGCGGATAAGGTGCATGTGCCTCCCAACCCTCTGAATGTGATGTCTTCACCTTGGCCTTTTGCTATGTGGGGCATTGATATGATTGGCAAGATTGAACCGACTGCTTCAAATGGCCACAGATTCATCCTGGTAGCCATTGACTATTTTACCAAGTGGGTTGAAGCAGCTTCCTATGCAAATGTTACAAGGCAAGTGGTGGCCCGATTTCTGAAGAGAGACATCATCTGTCGGTATGGAGTTCCCGAGCGAATCATTACTGATAATGGTTCCAACTTAAACAACAAAATGATGGCAGAGCTATGCCTGGACTTCAAGATCCAACACCATAATTCTTCTCCTTACAGGCCAAAGATGAATGGCGTTGTTGAGGCAGCTAATAAGAATATCAAGAAGATTTTGCAGAAGATGGTAGTCACCTACAAAGACTGGCATGAAATGCTACCGTTTGCCTTGCATGGGTACCGCACGTCAATCAGAACATCCACTGGGGCAACACCGTATCAACTTGTGTATGGTATGGAGGCAGTCCTGCCTGTTGAAGTTGAATTACCCTCCCTACGGGTACTGATGGATGTTAAGCTGAACGAAGCAGAATGGGTCCGGTCCCGATACGAACAACTGAATCTGATTGAAGAGAAGAGATTGGCTGCAATCTGTCATGGGCAGTTGTATCAGAAAAGAATGAAGAAAGCCTTCGATCAGAAAGTCAGGCTCCGAGAGTACCAAGTAGGAGATCTTGTGCTGAAAAGACTCCTCCCTCCTCATACAGACCACAGGGGCTAGTGGACTCCGAACTATGAAGGACCATTCGTGGTAAAGAAAGTTTTCTCGGGTGGAGCACTGATGCTCAGCACTATGGAGGGTGAAGACTTCCCGTCCCATGTGAATTCAGATGTAGTTAAAAAATACTTCGCATAAAATGACCCGCTGGACATAAAAACAGAATGTAAGTCCAGGCAAAAATAGGGCATCCCGGCGAGTCAAAAACAGAATAAAAGACTCGGGCAAAAATAAGGGAAATAAATGAAAAATGTACACCCGCTGAGTTAAAAAGCCGCATTGGACAACTCAGGCAAAAATGGGTATCCCGATGGATTGAAAACCCGAAAGGGCGATCCATGCAAAACAAGGGAATAAGCGAACAACTGCATTCTGAATTCGTCTGTATCACTTACAACTTGGTAGGCTTCGAAAGGATCAAGCTTCTTTCAGAATCAGCCTTCTTCAGAAAGCAAGACGAGAAGAACGTCAAATGTCATACGAGTCATAGCAAAAGGGAAGCTCCTTGAAGCGTCGCCAACATTGCCAACATCTTGTTTCTCCATTTGTAACAATCTCCTCATTTTAGGGGATTTGTTTCCTTGACTGTATCTTGCCAATTCAGGGCACACAAATTAATAAAATCAGATTTTCAGTCATGTTTCGTACATTTTATTTTCATTTGCAAAATGTCTGATGTCTTTAAGATACTAATTGCATAAATACAGATGCTTCTCTTCTAAAAATACGTGCTTGCAGGAAATATACCTACTCCCGGGAGTGTCTAAACTCCTATGATGGAATCCAGCAAGGGATACCTCGGGATTACTTGTGCGTTTCTATGTCTTTTCAGGATTGCAGGTATTCAAAACACAACATGGGGCATGAAAGCTTCACCCCAGCAAGCTGGCAAATCATTATCTACTCAGTCTTAGCACCGGAAGTGTTTTCTCCCCAGCTGAGTTGCCATCCATTATTCCTCCTTAGCCAAGTACAAAAGCCAGGGAACCATCTCCCCACAGAGTTTCAGCCTCTACCCAGAAGAACAACGCGTGAAGGAATCACAACAGAGTGAAGAAAGCTTCTACAAACCCCAGTTGGGTCCCTCTTTAAAGAGATAGGTCTATCAGGGACCTATTTCCCCAAGCAGATTCATACATCCTATCAGATCTACTGATGATCTTATCCCCAGCTGGGATGTCCACTTCAAGCAGATCGGCCAGAGATCTTCGCAGTATCGGGACCCGAATCCCGGATCAGTATTTTTTGCATAATCATAGCATTCGCATCAATATTCTCCCCACAAAGCGTAGCATTCCGTCTAACACGGAGCATTACGGCAAAAATCAAACATATTGCATAATCATAAGCCATGTACTGATCAAACACTTGTGAATAATGACAATCCGTCAGCAATATACAGAAAACTCCCCAGATTCCCCGGCAGAGAGCTAAAACATTTGCTTTTTACCCACAAATACAAATGCACAATCCTCTTGGCACCCGTCCGTGTCATGATTCCCCAGTAAAGTCGCTCGGGCATTCTTTACAAACAAACACTTACAAATATAGATACTTCTTGACACCCGTCCGTGTCATATCCCCAGCAGAAAGCCAAAGCGTCACCGTTGCACTTACCATACAAATACATATCTATACAACTTCCCCGACACCCGTCCGTGTCGTATTCCCCAGCATAGTCACCTAAACACTTTGTAAATCGGACACCTGTTCATAATACACTTTTCTCCTTTTGGCACTCGTCCGTGTCACCCTCCCCAGCAGGTTAGATACCCGTCTATACACCACTCATACTTGTTCCACTCATACAGATACTCGTCCGTATCTTGTATACACCACTTATATCCCCTCAGATCCGACACTAGTCCGTGTTCTTTGTTAACCCGTTGGTACTCGTCCGTATCATCATCTCAGAGCATGCGTCAAGCGTTTGTTTCTACCTGATACTCGTCCGTATCATAGTCTTAAGGATGCTCGTCTGCATCTTTAATCCATACACTGTGTCAAACACTTATGTCTTCTTGAATTTAGACACTCGTCTGTGTCTATTATTCCCCAGAAGAGTCCCCGCAGAATCAATACTCGTCCATGTTCTTTGTTAACCAGTTGATACTCGTCCGTATCATCATCTCTGAACATGTTGTCAATTTTCGTTTCTGTCTGATACCCGTCCGTATCATAGTCTTAAGGATGCTCGTCCGCATCTTTAATCTGTACACAATGTCCAAACACTTATACCTTTCATTTTCTTGGATATAAACACTTGTCCGTGTTTACTATTCCCCGGCAAAGTCCTCAACAAAAACTTGTTCTTTTCTATCTGACATTCGTCCTATGTCATGATACCTTTTTCGGCAGTCGTACCCTGCCAGGTGATCGTCCTTCACCTTTGGATGACCGTCCCTCATCCTTTCCCCAGCAGAGTTTCTACTCACTAGAACCCCTTCCTATCCGGCATTCGTCCTATGTCGTGTTTTTTTAGCATCCGTCCCCTGCTAGGTGATCGTCCTTCACCTCCTGATGATCGTCCTTCATCATTTTATCCGATGGTCGTCCCCATCGTTGATCTTGTTATCTGACATTCGTCCTATGTCATGATAAACCCTGAGAGCAGCCGCACCCTGCTTGGTGATCGTCCTTCACCTCTTGATGATCGTCCTTCATCATGCTTATCCGATGGCCGTCCCCATCGTCGACTTTTTCTATCCGACATTCGTCCTATGTCGTGATACTTTTTGGCAACCGTACCTTTCCAGGTGATCGTCCTTCACCTTAGATGACCGTCCCTCATCTTATTCCCAACAGAGCAGCCGTCCCCTGCTAGGTGATCGTCCTTCACCTTTGATGACCGTACCTCATCATTTATTTCATTTACCTATAAATCCCCAGAAAGTCTTATAGCTTTGCTTGATGGCCGTCCCCATCACTATCTCTCATTTCCCCAGCTTGTCGGTCGTCCCCGTCATTGCTTTCTGTAACACCCTTCTAAATACCCCAAATTATTATAATTAAAATAACAATATATTCATCAGAGTAATTATGCCCCTAAGGGTGTCACACAATCATTTCACAACAATTATCAAAACATCCTGTCATGCTCATTCATTTAATCAAAATAAGGTTCTTTTGCATAATTCGCAGCGGAATAAAATTCAACATCAATGTAAAACATGTAACACACTACACGTAAATCATTCAACAACCAATCTCAAATTAATTAAAACATCCCCTCCCGATGTTACATCTATCAGAGCATGACCCATAAGAAACTACTTTAGACTCCAAGCATTAGCTTCTACTCCACTCATTTCTCGTTACCTGAAAAATAGTCGTAAGGGTGAGTTCCTCAATCAATATAATAAGCATTATAAAACAACATGTAATGCCAAGTAATTAACACATTAATTCACCCAAATCAGGCTACGCCTGCAGCAACATCATTATCCGTTCAAAACATCATACTCAACAGTAGATTCTCAACCATATTCAACATCCACAACGCAACACACAACACACATATAATACTGGAATACATCCATTCATATTATATGCCATACATTCATTATGCAATGAGACTCTATGCATGCGGTACCGACTATGTTGTGAACATATAGTTCAACCTCACCGTCCAAATCCAGGCACGGCTACCAAGCCCACTAGTCCCACTCATTTGAGACATAGTGACTCACTCACTAATTCCTCACCATGGGAATTAGCTACCACCCCAAATGGGCCATGCTATGCAAGCTACTCACCTAGCATGCAACAATCAACAACAATCAAAATGATTTACTCACTAATTCCTCACCATGGAATTAGCTACCACCCGAAGGCCACAATGTGCATGCTAATCACCTAGCAATGCAACATCAACAAAATCAAGAATAGACACATGCTCATACTCTAAGCCATAATACAGTCTATTCACAAATGTATACATTCACATCATCATGTATACCATCACACATTATCAACATAATTAATCACAAAAGCATATCCTATCATGCCACATAATCAAACACAGTATTAGCACACTCTACTAATACTTTTACCACTCAAAACAACGGGAAATGATCCCTATCACATCATATCTCAGCTAAGTCGCATCACTCAGCCTAAACAACCAAAACTGCACAACAGTAGCACAGAAAAATCACAATTCTGCCCATACGCGTATTGCCCATGTCCATACGCGTATTGCCCAAACCTGACCAAGTCCATACGCGTAATGCCCACTCTCATACGCGTATTGCGCATTGCCTCGCTCAACTCATACGCGTATTACCTATTCCATACGCGTACGCTACGCGTAACAATCTCCCATTACGCGTACCAACAGAGACCAATTTACGTTCAAAATACCATCTTTTCCACCCATACGCGTAAGGCCTTCTCCATACGCGTACCAGCCAGCTCATACGCGTATTGCCTAGTGCCATACGCGTATGACCAGAAACCAGAACTCTCAGATCTGCTATGGCTTTCTCTGCTACGAAACCTATCCGATCCAACCTTCCACAGTCCAAATTACACAAAATAATCGTCCATATCATCTACACGAATCATATCCTATTCCTCTTCATCAATCCTAACATTATCCCTTCTAATTCCTACGAATTCTTTTCAATTATCATTCAATTTCATTCATCCAACATTTCACAAACTCATCATGCATCAATCAAAATAGAGGTACAATCAATGGTTATCACTACCCATTACATATTATCATATAATACCCTTTAACTGATGATAAACCCCCCTTACCTGAGTTAATCCGGTAGCCTCCGAGTTCTAAGCTTTTCCTTCCTTCAACCTTCGTTCTCTGGCCTTTTGCCCTTTCTGCCTCCTTTTCCCTTTTTCACGTGAAATAACCTTTTTACCAAAAAATGGGATTTTTCTCATGTCCAACTTATATATTATTCCAATAAATAATTATCCCAATAATTATTATTCCAAAATAATAATAATAATAATAATAATAATAATTCAATTATTTAATTAAATCAATAAATATATTATTAACTTAATTTAAGTAATTATTATATTATTATCGGGGTGTTACAACTCTCCCCCACTAAAAGAGTTTTCGTCCTCGAAAACATACCTCAATCGAACAACTCCGGATAAGACTCCTTCATCTGGCTCTCCAGTTCCCAAGTCACATTGCCACCTGCTGGTCCTCCCCAAGCTACCTTCACCAAGGCAATCTCTTTACCCCGCAACTGCTTCAACTCTCGATCCTCGATCCTCATAGGTGATGTTTCAACAGTCATGTTATCTCTCACCTGTACATCATCTACTTGGACAACATGCGACGGATCATGAATGTATCTCCTCAACTGAGACACATGAAAAACATCATGCAAATTCGCAAGCGACGGCGGTAAAGCGATACGATAGGCTACCTCTCCTATCCTCTCCAAAATCTGATAAGGACCAATAAATCGAGGTGTCAACTTCTTCGACTTCAAGGCTCGACCAACACCAGTTATCGGAGTAACACGAAGAAACACATGATCTCCCTCTTGGAACTCAAGTGACTTCTTCCTCTTGTCATGATAACTCTTTTGACGACTCTGAGCAATTCTCATCTTATCCTGAATCATCTTAATCTTTCCCGTAGTTTGTTGAACAATTTCCGGTCCAACCACAGCACTCTCACCGGACTCATACCAACATAAAGGTGTCCGACATCTCCTACCATACAAAGCTTCAAACGGTGCCATACCAATGCTCGAATGAAAACTATTGTTGTAGGTAAACTCAATCAAAGGCAAATAACAATCCCAAGCACCTCCATTTTCCAAAACACAAGCCCTCAAAAGATCCTCTAGTGACTGAATCGTCCTCTCAGTCTGACCATCAGTCTGCGGATGATATGCAGAACTCAATCTCAGCTTAGTTCCCAAAGCCTTCTGCAAACCTTCCCAAAACTTCGATGTAAATCTAGGATCTCTGTCCGAAACAATACTAGACGGAATACCATGCAAACTTACAATCTTCTCAATATACAACTCAGCTAGCCTCTCTAACGGATAATCCATTCTGATCGGAATGAAATGAGCCGACTTCGTCAATCTATCCACAATCACCCAAATAGCCTCAAAATTCTTACTTGTTCTCGGCAAACCAGAAACAAAATCCATACTGATACTGTCCCACTTCCACTCTGGAATAGCCAACGGTTGCATTAGCCCAGACGGCTTCTGATGCTCAATCTTCGACTTCTGACAAGTCAAACAAGAATACACAAAACTTGCAATTTCTCTTTTCATTCCCGGCCACCAAAATAACCCTTTCAAATCATGGTACATCTTCGTAGCTCCAGGATGAATACTCAAGCCACTACGATGTCCTTCCTCAAGGATACTCTTCTTAAGTTCTGTAACATCCGGAATACACACCCGACTACCAAATTTCAAAATACCATTCTCATCAACTCTGAATTCGCCACCTTGACCTTGATTCACTAAAGTCAACTTATCAACCAAAAGTGCATCGGATTTCTGACCCTCTCTGATCTCGTCCAGAATACCACTCGTTAACTTCAACATTCCCAGTTTAACACTATTGTGAGTACTCTCACACACCAAACTCAAGTCTCTAAACTGCTCAATTAAGTCCAATTCCTTAACCATTAACATAGACATATGTAATGATTTCCGACTCAATGCATCAGCTACTACATTTGCTTTACCCGGATGGTAGTTCAAACCAAAATCATAATCCTTCAGAAATTCTAACCATCTCCTCTGTCTCATATTCAGCTCTTTCTGATCAAACAAATACTTTAAACTCTTATGGTCACTGAAAACTTCAAATCTTGAACCGTACAAATAATGCCTCCATAACTTCAGGACAAATACCACAGCTGCCAGCTCTAAATCATGTGTCGGATAATTCCTCTCGTGAACCCTTAGCTGTCTCGAAGCATAAGCTATAACCTGCTTATTCTGCATCAACACACCACCTAAACCCAACAACGAAGCATCACAATAAACCTCAAATAGTTCCGACGAACTCGGTAATATCAGGATAGGAGCAGTAGTTAACCTTCTCTTTAACTCTTGGAAACCTTCTTCACATTTTGAGTCCCAAACAAACGCTTGCCCCTTTCTAGTCAACATTGTCAACGGTAATGCCAACTTAGAAAATCCCTCAATGAACTTCCTATAATACCCAGCCAAACCAAGGAAACTTCGAATCTCAGTAACAGACTTAGGAGTTTCCCACTTAGACACCGCTTCTATCTTAGAAGGATCAACAGCAACACCACCTCTGGAAATCACATGACCAAGAAAACTAACTTCTTCTAACCAAAATTCACACTTAGACAGTTTAGCAAACAACTTCTTTTCTCGTAGAACTCCTAAAACCACTCTCAAATGTTCAGCATGCTCTTCTTCAGATTTCGAATACACCAAAATGTCATCAATAAACACCACAACAAACTGATCTAGGTACGGATGGAAAATCCTATTCATATACTCCATAAATACTCCAGGTGCATTAGTCACACCAAAAGGCATTACAGAATACTCATAATGTCCATACCTTGTTCTGAAGGCAGTCTTCTGAATATCCTCAGTTTTCACACGTATCTGATGATATCCCGATCTCAAATCTATTTTGCTGAACACTCTCGCACCAACCAACTGATCCATTAAATCATCAATCCTCGGCAAAGGATACCGATTCTTGATCGTCACTTTATTCAGTTGCCTGTAATCTACACACAACCTCATAGTACCTTCTTTTTTCTTAACCAACAACACTGGTGCACCCCACGGTGACACACTCGGACGAATAAATTTCTTATCTAACAGATCTTCCAGCTGACTCTTCAATTCAGCTAGCTCAACAGCAGACATACGATAAGGAGCCATCGATATCGGTCTAATACCAGGTACCAAGTCAATCGAGAACTCAACTTCACGCTCTGGCGGCAATTCATTCACCTCTTCCGGAAACACATCAGGAAAATCACACACCACAGCTAGATCGCCAATCACCAGTTTATCTTTGGCCTCCAAGGTCGCTAACAGCATAAACAACTCTGCCCCATCTGCCACTTCCTCACTCACTTGTCTTGCTGATAGAAACAAACTCTTTCCTTCCTCAACCTCAGGAAATATCACAGTCTTATCAAAACAATTGATATAGACTCGGTTAAACACCAACCAGTTCATACCCAGAAGAACATCAATCTGCACTAATGGAAGACACACAAGGTCTATCCCAAAGTCTCTACCAAAAATACTCAAAGGACATTTCAAACAAACCGAAGTAGTAGTCACTGAACCCTTCGCAGGAGTATCAATCACCATACTACCACGCATCTCAGATATCTCTAACTTAAGTTTCACAGCACAATCCAAGGATATAAAAGAATGAGTCGCACCTGTGTCAATAATAGCTACAAGAGGAAAGCCATTAATATAACACGTACCTCGGATCAAACGATCATCTGCAGAAGTCTCAGAACCCGATAAAGCAAAAACCTTGCCTCCTGACTGATTCTCTTTCTTCGGCTTAGGACACTGTGGGCTGATATGACCCACTTCTCCACAGTTGAAGCAAGTCACAGTCTTCAACCGGCAATCTGCAGCCAAATGACCACCTTTCCCACATTTGAAACACTTCTTCTCATTACTGGTACACTCATGGATACGATGTCCAGCCTGACCACATCTGTAACACTTAACAGGAGCGCCAGAGTCTCCCCCACTAGGCTTCTTCATCCCGCTCTGCCTCTGAAAACCTTTGCCAGCTGCATACGGTTTTCCACGATCAATCTGATTCTTACCTTTTCTATCAACCCTCTGCTGATAGCTCTCAGCTCTGGCCTTGGAATCCTGTTCGAAAATCCTGCAACAGTCAACCAAATCAGAAAACACTCTAATCCTTTGATATCCAATAGCTTGCTTGATCTCGGGACGCAACCCGTTCTCAAACTTCACACACTTTGAAAATTCCCCAGCAGCCTCAGCATAGGGAGTATAATACTTCGACAGTTCTGTGAACTTAGCAGCATACTCCGTAACAGACCTGTTACCCTGCTTCAATTCCAGGAACTCTATCTCCTTCCTTCCTCTGACATCCTCGGGAAAATACTTCCTCAGAAATCTCTCTCTGAACACAGCCCAAGTAATCTCAGCATTTCCAGCAGTTTCCAACTCAGTGCGGGTAGCAACCCACCAATCATCGGCTTCTTCTGACAGCATATGTGTACCGAACCTGACCTTCTGGTTATCAGCACACTCAGTTACTCTGAAGATCCTCTCTATCTCCTTCAACCACTTCTGAGCACCATCTGGATCGTATGCTCCTTTGAACATTGGAGGATTGTTCTTCTGGAACTCACTCAACTGACGAGCAACTCCCATTCCCATAACATTCGGATTTCCTCCAAGTACTCCAGCTAGCATACCCAGAGCCTCAGCAATCGCAGCATCATCTCTACCTCTTCCAGCCATCTCTATTCTGAAACCCAACAACTAAAACAATAAGTACTGATAGGGTTACACAACACCTATCCCGTACAAGGGAAACAGAATAATTACGACTCGACACGACCGACTATGCTCTGATACCACTAATGTAACACCCTTCTAAATACCCCAAATTATTATAATTAAAATAACAATATATTCATCAGAGTAATTATGCCCCTAAGGGTGTCACACAATCATTTCACAACAATTATCAAAACATCCTGTCATGCTCATTCATTTAATCAAAATAAGGTTCTTTTGCATAATTCGCAGCGGAATAAAATTCAACATCAATGTAAAACATGTAACACACTACACGTAAATCATTCAACAACCAATCTCAAATTAATTAAAACATCCCCTCCCGATGTTACATCTATCAGAGCATGACCCATAAGAAACTACTTTAGACTCCAAGCATTAGCTTCTACTCCACTCATTTCTCGTTACCTGAAAAATAGTCGTAAGGGTGAGTTCCTCAATCAATATAATAAGCATTATAAAACAACATGTAATGCCAAGTAATTAACACATTAATTCACCCAAATCAGGCTACGCCTGCAGCAACATCATTATCCGTTCAAAACATCATACTCAACAGTAGATTCTCAACCATATTCAACATCCACAACGCAACACACAACACACATATAATACTGGAATACATCCATTCATATTATATGCCATACATTCATTATGCAATGAGACTCTATGCATGCGGTACCGACTATGTTGTGAACATATAGTTCAACCTCACCGTCCAAATCCAGGCACGGCTACCAAGCCCACTAGTCCCACTCATTTGAGACATAGTGACTCACTCACTAATTCCTCACCATGGGAATTAGCTACCACCCCAAATGGGCCATGCTATGCAAGCTACTCACCTAGCATGCAACAATCAACAACAATCAAAATGATTTACTCACTAATTCCTCACCATGGAATTAGCTACCACCCGAAGGCCACAATGTGCATGCTAATCACCTAGCAATGCAACATCAACAAAATCAAGAATAGACACATGCTCATACTCTAAGCCATAATACAGTCTATTCACAAATGTATACATTCACATCATCATGTATACCATCACACATTATCAACATAATTAATCACAAAAGCATATCCTATCATGCCACATAATCAAACACAGTATTAGCACACTCTACTAATACTTTTACCACTCAAAACAACGGGAAATGATCCCTATCACATCATATCTCAGCTAAGTCGCATCACTCAGCCTAAACAACCAAAACTGCACAACAGTAGCACAGAAAAATCACAATTCTGCCCATACGCGTATTGCCCATGTCCATACGCGTATTGCCCAAACCTGACCAAGTCCATACGCGTAATGCCCACTCTCATACGCGTATTGCGCATTGCCTCGCTCAACTCATACGCGTATTACCTATTCCATACGCGTACGCTACGCGTAACAATCTCCCATTACGCGTACCAACAGAGACCAATTTACGTTCAAAATACCATCTTTTCCACCCATACGCGTAAGGCCTTCTCCATACGCGTACCAGCCAGCTCATACGCGTATTGCCTAGTGCCATACGCGTATGACCAGAAACCAGAACTCTCAGATCTGCTATGGCTTTCTCTGCTACGAAACCTATCCGATCCAACCTTCCACAGTCCAAATTACACAAAATAATCGTCCATATCATCTACACGAATCATATCCTATTCCTCTTCATCAATCCTAACATTATCCCTTCTAATTCCTACGAATTCTTTTCAATTATCATTCAATTTCATTCATCCAACATTTCACAAACTCATCATGCATCAATCAAAATAGAGGTACAATCAATGGTTATCACTACCCATTACATATTATCATATAATACCCTTTAACTGATGATAAACCCCCCTTACCTGAGTTAATCCGGTAGCCTCCGAGTTCTAAGCTTTTCCTTCCTTCAACCTTCGTTCTCTGGCCTTTTGCCCTTTCTGCCTCCTTTTCCCTTTTTCACGTGAAATAACCTTTTTACCAAAAAATGGGATTTTTCTCATGTCCAACTTATATATTATTCCAATAAATAATTATCCCAATAATTATTATTCCAAAATAATAATAATAATAATTCAATTATTTAATTAAATCAATAAATATATTATTAACTTAATTTAAGTAATTATTATATTATTATCGGGGTGTTACACTTTCCCCAACAGTCGTCCTCTGCTCGGCGGTCGTCCTCCGTCACACGCACTTTATAGTTATACTTTATTTTCTTTTACAATCTATATCCTTTTTCTTCTTCATTCTGTGAGTGCAAATTTTGGACTGTCTTTGGTATTCAACCACAAGTTATCTTGCTTGCCTGTTAAGCCGTTGCTTACATCCTGCACAGCTAACTCATGTTTGAATAGGGGCAGCTGTAAACACCCCAAATTTGCCCTCACCCATTCACACCATGGCTTGTGATCTTCTCATATGCATAAGTTCAACCATAGCATCTCATATTGCATATTTGCTCCACTGCATTGGTTCAAAGTCATCTGCATCTAGGGTTTGTGATCTGAGCAATCCAAGAGCTTCTTGAGCCATTCCAAAGGTCATAAATCACTTCAAAGGGGTCCATGTATGTTCAAGCATCATATTATATCCTCTCAAAGTCAAGAAAGTCAAAAAATCACAAGAACTGAGAATGGCATGGAAGCAGAGCCAGTTTTAACTACACAAATGACCTAGAATTAGGGTTTTGGTTTCAAAGGCTATAACTCCAAAAATTTTTTGTCATTCTTGTTTCTATTGGTCTCTATATGCTATAGGGATCATGCATATCAATTTTCATGAAGAAATTCAATGGGGAAGTCATCTGATCAAGAGTTGACTTTTTGAGCAAGTCAGTGCAAAATCAGGGCATCTGAGGCCCCCAATGACCCAACCAAGGGGTGTTCTTCATCATTTTGATTGTGTATGATCTTTATTTGATCATAGAAGATGTTAGAAGTTCACAAAATCAAAGAATTTCAAGCCATTTGCAAAGTTGACTTTTTGGGTAAATGACTTATAATGAAAACTTGTCATTTTTGGGAAACTTTTTCAACCCTTGCTTTTTGATTTATTTTAGTTTTTATCCAATGATGTATTTATGTGGTTAGACATGTTTTGTATGTAATCTTGTCTTAATAATAATGATGTCATATATATACATTTTCAAAGATTTCAATATATGTTTAAATTTCCGAAATATTTCTCTATTTTCCATTCTATAAAAGGCTGACTATTTCTGAAATTGATTATGTGTTGGGTAGTTTGAGAAATGTATTTCCTTAAGATCATGATAGGGTGGTTCCAAAAAATTTCCTAAATTTTCTCTGGTACATGATAGAATTTATAAGATCCATATTGGCCTAGAATTGTATAAATATGAATTTCTCATCTCATATTTTTTACAAAATCACATTACACTAGAATGAACATAATTTTGCATGTCGCGTGTCTACTTCAACAACGCAGAGTCCTCAATTGCATTTAAGTTGACAGAGTATAACCCTCTTGTATATCTGAAATTCATATTGGAGAATCTCCTATAATACTCAAACAATCGAAGAATTGTGAAACTCAAGTACCATTCACCCTCGATTGACAACGAAAAAAAGATTCAGTTCAATAACTTTGAACTAAAGACGGAAGCAGAATAAAGAGTTATCTGAAATACATTTAATCGTTATGAAACAAAAGGTCCGATCAAGTTGGATGTGACGATTGCAAGATCAATCAAAGATATTATGAAGATGTTGAAACGTCCATCTGAATGTTGAAATATAATGTTCGATTTATGTTAACGACTATCTATGTAATATTTCATTTTTTATGTTGTCAATACTAATTTATCTTCATTTCTCCATTTGTTTTATCTATGTAATATTTCATTTTTTATGTTGTCAATGCTAATTTATCTTCATTTCTCCATTTGTTTCTAGTTTAGTATGTTCCAAAAATACACCTCCATAAGATGTACCGAGATGCATTTCCATATTAAATTCAATCAAATAATTCAAACGTTACTCAAAAACAAATAAATTGTTATTTGAAGTGCATCCAAAATACATTTTTGAATTCTAGAGATAATTTTGATTTTTCACTAAGGAAAAGCAATTTGCATTAAAAAATTCTCTTATCATATGAAGTTGTTGAACCACCGGGTTATGGCCAACCACTATTATACAATTATGTTCAATGACCCTCTACCCTTTCCAATGCTGAATAACTAGAACCCACAATAAGATAAAGGTTATTATAACAAAGTGAAGAATCATTGTAGCCAATGTTGAAATGAGAATCATAGACTTTTATTTAAATCGGTAAAAACTTCATATAAATATATTAGACAGAAAATTCAAATTCATTACAAATTAATCACAATAAACAAAAACATTTAATCTACGTCACACATGAGAAATTCAACAAGTATGATCTATTTTGCATTAATATTTGACTTTTACTTATAAATACATACTTTGTCCTATAGAGTTCACAAGCACAGTAACCAGAAAAAGGATACACAGATTCATCCAATGGGTTCAGAATAGTAAAATTTAAGGCAGTTCATCATTTACATTGCAGACCTGTAATTGTAATCTTTCTCTGACAAATGAATACAATAAATATTTCCTAATAAACAAAAATATTTCAAATAGATTACAAAGAGTAATCAAACTTAACTTCTGGTACTTTGACTTTGCAGTACTCCGCATCAAGATTCAAATTTCAAAGTAGTCACATTACACCCATTGACGGTTCACTTAAAAGCAGTTTACTTGTCTACGGTGTCATTGATGCCTATTGAAGATAATATTAATCGATGCCTTGAGAATAGAATGTCTGCAGTTTGGCTTAGAACATCCATGGAAGATTTGGAGGTTCAACCGATTTTTAAAGATAAAGTCTTTTCATGTCCATAACTAACTTGTCACAGATCTTCTTATTTTGAACCAAAAATACTTCAGCAGCTTCTCTACTACTAAGAGCCTCGCCTTCAATAAAATAGTTCCCTTCGTCTTTCATAATGAGTCCGTGTTCGCAAGCCAAATCAAAGACCTCTGATTCTTGGCAAAAGCCTCTTCCAAACTTGATTCCTAGTTCAGCTTTTTTCATTGCTGCGGGTGCTAGTTTATTTTTTACTACTTGGCAACATACCGTAATACCCTCAACCTGAAGTGCCAGATGTCAAAGACAAAATGAATTAAAACAAGACAGGTGTTTGTGAAAGAGAGAATTTGGTAGCTTTCTGCATAATGCTAAGAAGCAATAATATGCAAAGATCTAACCTTATCTTCGGTTTTGATCAATCCCGTTCTTGAAAGTCGCAAACGAACAGCTGCATAGAATCTCAAAGCGTTTCCACCACTAGTGACCTCTTCCATAGGTCCACGTCCCCCGAATACTTTTGGACTAAATCTAACCTGTATATGAGAGATGGTATTGAATGATAAATCTAATGGTTTATTTGTATACTGTACAAATTGAAATTCAAATGATAACATGCACAATTTCAAGTAATGTGGTTTTGACCTGATTAACAAAAACTAAGAGAGTTTGGGAGCGGGATAATGAATAATTAATTTTCCGTAGTGCTTGAGTCATCATTCGTGAATGTAAATCATGAGTCGTAGCAACTCCCAATTGATCAAGTTCGCATTTTGGGACAAGAGCAGCAACCTGAAATGATACAATCATTTTATATTCATATGATAGCAAAACTAAAAATAAAATGTATTAACAGTAAAATACAGTGGAAATATGTCACATATCATCATTGTATCTTAAAATATATCAAAAGCAATTTAAAAAATAGTAAGGGAGGATAAAGAACGATAATCAAAATAATGGGATGAAAGTTTGTTACTGCTAAAGTTGGGTTGGGCACACAACCATTATAGATTCTCATCTTGAAAGTCGGTCAGAGACTGCTGTTGGATCTTATGAAAATGTAGAGAAATTTGACAAAAATGTTGGTTTTGCTAACTAGTGAGAATGTAAACGACTAGGCACGATAACTTACACTATCAACCACAATCACGTCTACAGCTCCACTTTTTGTTAATGTATCAACCATGCTCAACAAATTTTCCGCACAGTCTGGATTTGATATGAGAAGGTTTTTGGTATTTACACCCATTGACTCCACAAGTGAAAGGTCTAATGCACTTTCTACATCAAGATATGCACAATATCCTGCCAACAAACCGAACATAATTTATTAAATTGACAGGAGACAATGCACACCACAGCACATTCTCCAACAGGAATGGGACAAAGGTTAAGAGTACCGAGTATCATGTGTGTGACATTTTCTAGACCTAAAGAAATCGTTAGTATTGTTTTAATAAATTAAGTATAGAAGAACAAATTGAGAAATTCTTTTATATGCAGTGAGTTTTAAACACTAAAATATCTAAAGCCTAATCAGTACCTCCAAGCTTTTGAGCTTCTTTAATAATCTGAAGCGCTAGAGTCGTCTTACCGGCTGCTTCTCGTCCATAAATTTCAACAATCCTACCCTAAAACATTCAAACATTATGCATAATAAGGAAATTCCTAGATATGCATAACTGTTCTATTATTTGCGTCGGTGTAGCAAGTATTAAAGGATAACAATCCTAATCTAGTTATCACCTTTGGTAATCCTCCAACTCCAAGAGCTAAGTCAAGCTTCAAAGATCCAGTAGATACCACATTGGCATAGCGTACACCAAAAAACTTCCGCAAAGATAACATTGACTCCTCGCTAAACTCACTAGCAAGCTGCGAGACAGCCAAGCAAAGTGCATTATTTTTCTCTGCAGCTTTCACATCATCGAAGATCTCATCACCTTCTAAACCTGAAGCTTCAACTGAAACTAGAAAATGTTTCCAACATTATTAGCGTACCGTCAATCACAACATAAACACCAAATGTTTCCAAAATACAAAGAAAGACATACACAGAGATAGTGAAAAAGAAAATACCCATAAAAGAAAGTCAAAAAGAGTTAATGTCGTACATTAGAAGACACGGGAACTAATACCTGTAGAAGAAAGCGAACATGTCCTCATGCCAATCCTCGTCAATATTTTTCTAATTCCATTCTGTGCAGAAAAGACAAATTTAAGATAAAATGAGATGGGAATGAATTTGAAAAATAATCGTTTACTAGCAATGGTAAACATAAGAAGTTAACACTTAACAGAAACAAAAACAAAAAAGAAAATGAACCACTGGTAATGATTATTGTAGAATGGCAACCAAATGCATATAACCATCACCTATTAAGCACAAACACATACACGAACACCGGACACACACCGACACTAGTAGTAATTAAAAAATGGACACCGGAGACACACCGACACTCTGGTAGTAATTGAAAAAAAAAAATTGAACGTAATCATAAGTGTTAGCATCGTGTCGTTGTCGACATCTGACACAGACACGGCATAACACTCTTTTTAGAGATGTCAGTGCTACACAGATCATCGCAAACTACTAAACTTATCCAAAATTAATTGCACACATACCGATAGATTACTTGATAATATCTATTTCTATGATGTTTTACTTATTATCTACAATTAATAACGATTTGAGGATCATGTTCCGGCTATATTCAACAATCAAATCTACAAATTAGTTCAATTAGAAGCATAATCACAGTGAAATTACAAAAGAACTATGGTAAGCACCAAAATCAGAATAATGAACATGAATTAACATCGGGGAAAAGCAGTAAACAATAAATGAATAATGAGAGTGAAATGTATGAGTAAGGAAGAGAGAGGGACCTGGCGCGAAGGGTAAGGGAGAGAGGAAGAGAGTAAAGGCCTTGCAAAGAGATGGAGGCGAGTCGAAAATGGCATTTTGAGAAAAGGGAAAGAGATACCGTTGTGCTCTACTGTAACTCACTCATCGATTTGGGTTCATACTCATTTTTGTGAGAGGGAAAAAGAAAGAAGCGTGGAAGATATCAAAGCAAAGCAGGGAAGGGTTTTTGGGTTTGGTTTCAGACAGACAGAACTCGAGTGGAATGCTGGAGGGAAATGTAGCTGACAAATTTTATTGTTGCTTTATTTTTGGACCTCCTACAAATAATATAATGAGATCTAGGAGACATTTTAGAAAAGATAAAAAAAAAATAATAACCGTGTTTTTTAATTTTTTTTATCACAATAATCATCTTTCTTTACAATATAAAATATTTATTTTTCAAATAAAAAAAGTTGACAGTTAAGAGAAGGCACCACACACATTTGTGTATACACTAAAAGAAGATGAATTCATGTCTCATACATACTAATGTAGAATAAAGAGAATGCGATGCGCTAATAGGTGTGACGCTTATATGTATTTTTATTTTTTTAATAAATAGATAATTCGTTCATCATTTTTTACGTATCTTCTTATTTTATTCTTTAGTTTTTCTTCAAATTTTCTAGCATAATTATTATAAGAGATGAGTATGTTTTTTTATTTAATTCTCAAGCCTCTATTGAAGATCTGACTTTGGAACACCTTGATTTTCGAGCATCTTATAGAGGAGCTTGATTCGTTGGTTAGACAAAGAGATTAAAGACGATGAAAAAATTAGAAGAGCTTACAGACTTGTTTTAGTGTTCAACATTGCGAATGAGAATAATGAAGCATTAGTTACAAATGACAGTGATGTCAGTGTTATGATGCATGAACCAAATGATATTGTTTTGATGGTTGTAAGTTGTAATTTCTTATATATGTTTTAAGTGTTAAGTCCTTTTATTTGCTCTTCGTGTTATTGTTTTAAGCGTGTTTGTGTTTACTTTTTTATAACTGAAATTTGTATTCAATATTAAATCTTGGTTAAAAACATAAATTACATATCAAGAGTGCATACGATAATTGTGTTGTGAAGTTTGTTCTAAGATTGAGACAATGTGTCACTATGTGTCCGAGTTAACGACATATACCACATAATTTTACCATTTTGTCAACTGATGATTTCTCGACAAGTGTACGGATAGTGTCGCAGTAATAAAAGATCAAATCTATAGGGATTGTGTTTGAATAAGACAATAATTGTGCAATATAACAGAAAACTGTAAATAAAGATTTTCGCACTGAAACGTGAATCCCATGACGAATTAACAAAATCGTTATAGTCGATCCCTCACGAAATAACTCACTAACTGCTACTCTGAGCTTTCTATCCCTAATATGTCAGCGTAAGCAGGGTTAGGTGATGTATATAACGTTAATTCTCTATGCCACTACTTGGGATCTCCTATCAATATTCGACTAGCGTAAGTAGAACAGTTGCCCTAGGTCCAACACATAAGTTAAGGGTCAGTAATCCATATGTATCCAATATCAGATTAACAGAGTATCTCAAATAAAAATCATCACGAAGAAGAAACAATTGAATAAGATTATAGATAAATAGGTTCATATAATGGTCAAATCAACATAGAATCCAACAATGTAGAAATAGGTTCATCATAACACAACCTAACCTAGAAGAATTTAGTTACTCATAGTGCAATTAAAAATACCACAATTGATAGACAAAGATAACATAATAAGTCACTTGAAAGGATGGCCTCCAATGACTTCAAATGCTCTAAAAATCACGCATTGTGCTCTCTAATTCGTGCTTTAATCTCCAAATTCTGTAACCTCTGTCAAAATGTTGAAATCCCCTTAAAAAGAGCTCAGAACGGGTCATAACGCGTTAGAAAAAGCACAGACAGATGCCCATCGCGCGCATTATATATGCATTGTGTGTGTGCGATATAACTTATTCATCCCTACTGCGCACGCGATGGTGCATATGATTATTATAATAGATACGTTAAAAACATTCATTTCCACCAGAATTTTCACGAAGTCCAATTCTTCCATACTTGACTATTTTTCACTCATTCTTGGGTCTTCTTCCTTTTGGCTCATTTTTTGCTTGTTTTCCAATGATTTTAATTATATGCAATGAGGAACGTCATCATCATCCGAATTCATTTCGGTTCTAATACGCATGCTAGTAGGGCAACATTTTTTCTTCTTTCGCGTATTTTCTTTGTGTCAAACTATGTCCCCTTCATATGTAGGCAAATATTCCTCTTTTTCTATTGGTGGGAAATTATTGTTGTATATATTGAATACATTTATGGCTTTATAAATGGTGGATAAATGTTTAGAAGGTCCTAGTGAGCATATGAACATGTTGTAATGACATTTACTCACTTTCACTTTTCTTGCATTTTGGAACATATTCATGGATATTTATTATTCATAAATTTCAACAACCCCCACTTTTTCTAATAATGACAAAACCAAATCCAAAAATTATATTCATTAGTATATTCTTCTCTATTGGGTTTTTTCATCAAAATTATTTTCTAACAAGGCTATAAATAACTTTGTTGAAGAAGAAGAAACAAAAAAGATTTAAAAAATATGAAAACTATCAAAAAGAACTTGAACATGAAGAAAACAATCATAACATATCAGAACAATGATAGAGAGATCAACAATGGTGACAGACGCCAAGAGCGACAATTCGATGAAAACAAATTTTTGTGACTTATGGTTTCTAGTTTTTATGTTTTGGAGTTTGGTATGTGTGTTTTGCTGAAAGAAAAAAAAATGTAAATAAACATATAGAATGATTGGATCGAAAAAAATATTGGGCTTAATGATAAATCAAATAAAATATTTAAAACGTAATTATAATTGTTGGTTCGGTTTATCGATTTAACCGTTCCTAAAAATTAAAATCGAGAATCAAACAAAATCTCATCAATTTTCATTTATTTGGTTTAGAACC
Organism: Lathyrus aphaca; assembly: GCA_963966055.1. NCBI lineage: Eukaryota > Viridiplantae > Streptophyta > Magnoliopsida > Fabales > Fabaceae > Lathyrus > Lathyrus aphaca. Next base: position 110,939,296 of record OZ014525.1, on the reverse strand, counting down.
GAACCAGAAACAATCAATTTTTTTCTAATTTGATTAAATTTGATTTTTTAGATTAATTGATTTTTTTTCTGATCCACTTAAATTTGCTGGTGTGAACCCTAGTTGATATAGTAATAAACAAGATGCAAAGGAGTGTGGAAAGGATTTTTAGGTACATGAAATGCATATCCCAATATTTTCATTATTTTTTCAAATTAAATAAAAAGGTACTTGTATATTCATACAATGAAAACAAAACCGAACCAGCTGTTTCTCTTAATCATTATTTTTAATTAAAATACATCACCCGGACCGGTTCATGAACGGTCGGCGTTGACGATTCAACACCTGCAACGTTTTCCTCATTCCCATTTCACTCTCCTCAGACCAAAAAATTCAAATCTGTGCTACCAAACCAAATTAACCATTATTCTCCGTTCAACCATGGCGGCGACATCTCAGGCTCAGTTGTTCTGCTTCCCCGCCGTTCACCGTAGCCTACACATCCAGCAACGCCGCTCGCTTCCATGCCTTTCCTTTCGCACCTCCAAGGTATTCCACTCTTCGCTTCTCAAACTCTTTTTTTTTCTCCATTCAACTTATATAATAATCACCATTATTAAATTAACAAATTCGTGTCGAATCTCTACGTTTTCTCTGTTTTTTGTTGTGTGAAATTCTCTTTGATCACGGTTGAGTTCAGTTGTGACTTACTAGGGTTTTAGTTTACTCAATTGTGTTCATCAACTACATGAACGCCTTCAATTATCATACATCTATTACAACGATTCCTAGGTTAAAGAAACTTCGAAATTGAAAATCTGAATTCTTTTCTATTATTTATGAATGAGCAGCTGCTTTTAGAATGAAAAATTGTTATCTCTAAGTAGTATATTGTTGAATTCATGGTTCTGTTAGCTACAGTGTTGAAGATCTTGTCTTTCTATTGTTGAATTCATGGTTCTGTTAGCTACAGTGTTGAAGATCTTGGCTTTCTATTGTTGAATTCATGGTTCTGTTAGCTACAGTGTTGAAGATCTTGGCATTCTTTTGTGCATCTGGTTTCCTGAATTTGTTATTTTTATAGTTAATGGATTTGAACAGTTATGTTTTCCTTTGAAATCATGGAAAATTAAATTTAAAAGAGGCATTAACATAGATTTATTTTAGTTTAAAGCTTCATGATTCAAATTTGATGTCCGTAAGAGTCATTAACACTCATTCGTAGGCATATTTTCCCTAAAGTACCAGGAAGTGCAACTATAATGAATAGATATGCCTGTACCTCACTGTATGTAATTCTAGTTAGAACTGTGAACATTGTGCTGGAAGTGTGTATGATCGATAAAGTTGGCATTAACAATATAATGAATGTGAAATACACAACTAGTTTTTTTTTGCTTCCTGCTATGTTTATATGCAGTTAGTGGAAATCATGCAAAATCTTTCTTTTTTGCATATGCCACTCTAAGATTAAAAGGCGTAGTGCTAGACGTTATAAATAGGGTTAAAGGACAGTGTATGTTATATATTCTTTTAAATGAAAGATTGCTATTGCAATTATTTTGATCTTGATACTAAATAGGAAACATATCTCATATAGTTATCAGTTGCTATGAGTCTGGAGAGGCATGAAGCAGAGATTGCTGATATTGAAACAAAAAATACACTAAGTTATGCAGCTGATGAATCAAAATTGAACGTCGAAGAAAAGCAGGAGTCATATTCAAAAATAGAGGAAAGTGGCTCAGAAAAATTTGGATTAGGAGACGCAACACAGGAAGGTGTTGTTGATCAGCAGAAAAAGACTGCAATAATTCATGATTTTTGTTTAGGGATTCCATTTGGTAAGTGTTCGCAGTTAGATAACTTGTATGTTAAACGACTTAACTGTTAAGTCATAATATATTTCACTCTGGTGTTGATGATGTATACAAGTTTGCTTAATATCATTCTTAGTCTCCCTATTTGCCAACAATAATAACCAAAGGATTTCCCACTGGGTTGGGTTTGCTATATGTATTAAATGATGCATCATATCTTATCATAAGGATTATTTAAATCTAAGCCCTTCTTGTCAATCTAGATGGGAAAAGACTCTTTTGGGCATTATTGATAAGTTAAATCTAGTATATACCTGTATTTTTTTTTTTCTTTCTAAACTTCTATGTGTTATTGGTTGTTTTATTTATTTTTTCCTTTCACTCAGGAGAGGGATGCGGGTGTTGTTTAAATATGATATTCTAGTTGACATAACTTTTATAGATTGTGGCTTTAACATGTCTGCTAGTTTAAGAAGAACATTATGCTGAACAGGATATAGAACTTGTAGGCGACCTTTTGATTAAAAAAACAATTCATAGGAAATGACCATACCTTATTTCAATATAAAAAATAAAATAAAACAATGTCCTATGCAATTTACCCTCTTTAAATATTCGTATGTTTCGTTGTCTTTGTTGTAGGTGGATTTGTTTTAACAGGAGGCATTATTGGATTCCTTTTTTCACGGAGTCCTGCAACACTGGCCAGTGGTGTGCTTGTCGGTGGTGCTTTACTATTTCTCAGCACCCTTAGCTTGAAGGTCTGGAGGCAAGGAAAATCGAGTTTACCATTTATTCTAGGACAAGCAGGTATAAGATTTCATCAGCATTAAAACACCATTGATCTTGTAGTTAAAAACAAAGAGACTTAAAAGGCTGCAGGATCATTTATTTATTCAGACAATTGTTCTTTAATGTCTGTTTCTTTGTTTTGCAGCATTGTCAGGGATCCTTATCTGGAAGAACTTTCAGAGCTACTCATTGGTACTACATCTTTCTTACAAAAGACATATTGTACCATATTAATTGTTATACTCATTTTTTTTTCTGCATGCAGGCAAAGAAAATATTTCCAACCGGCATCAGTGCTATTATAAGGTATCTCAGTCTGTTAACTATTTGTGTTTCAAATTCATAATTGTTCTTTCATTCTGCCTGTTGGCTTCTAGATGGTTCTGACTTTGGTCTGATTCCTTATATATGCGTGAAATTTTTCTGTACAGTTCTGCAATGCTCTGCTTTTATCTATATGTGCTTGTCTCTGGAGGAAACCCCCCACCTAAGAAATTGAAGCCATCTGCTAGTGTAGCCTGATGAGATAATAAAAAAGTTATGTACTTAGAAAGTGGGAGGTATAGTTTATTATTTTTCTGTGAATCAAAATAAGTTTGTAAGCTAGTAATTTAGCCAAGTCACTTTTGGAGGTAGGTCAAGAAAGAGCTGCTGATGTGATTGTTGCATTAGATTTCTAAGCATATAGTGAATTATATACTCTAAAATTCGGTGCAAAAGCTTATTTGCTTGTTACAGCTGCATACATAGTTTTGGTACTGACGTCTACACAGCACATGTATTTTGGTTTGACGATGAATTTTGGTTCCTTAAAAACATCCATATATTTTACCTTGAATGCCCATCCCGAATTCTCATTTTAGTTTTCTGTCGAGATGTTTTTGGCGTGTCTGCATATTGATAAAGCATGTTGTTATTATTGAAGAAGACAGTTACTGAATTTGATCCTTTGTACTCTGATTTCACTCTAATGTTGTGGTGTGTGCTTGATGTTTAATTCATTACAACTTTAAAATGGAGCCTCATAAAATTTGAAGACTTTAGCTTCAACGTTCATTGAAAAATATGATTGTTATATCACAAATTAGAAAGTTTGGGAAGCACATCTCCGGAATATTCCGGAATAAATTTGAGAAAAATGGGGGTGGTTCAATCACGAAATGTTGATGTGTGTATTTTGGATGCGTCCAAAGATGCATTTCTAGAATTAGAAAATGTTTAGTTTTTCCGATCATGAACTAGCCCTTTATGGGGTGAATAAAATAATCCGCAACATAAATATAGGATTCTAACTTTATTTTTTAGGTCAACAATATCGAATATCTTTAATACCATTTGAATGATCTTGTTGGAGCATTGTTGGAGCAGAGAAAAGTGATATTAAGGATGGTCAAAATCGAACAAATTCAATAGGAAATCGCATAATTAAATCAAATAAAATCGAAATCGTAAAATATTACATTTAGTTTGGATGTGTATGAATTATTTTTTAATAAAATTGTGTGGTTCGGTATGTTTTGTGGGTATGTTTTGTGGTTTGTATTTTGCAATCGAGCTAAATTAAACAGTATTATGTTACAATTCAAACTTATCTTATCCTACATCCAACCCAAAACCCAAACATATTAGGCCTTATATTACAAATATTCAGGTATAACCTTATCAAATTTCTCATAATAATAGTATCACACATTCTTTTCATCTTTGTCATACACATCTCACTTCTTCTTGTCTAATCTCTTCTCTTTAATGTTATTGTTTTTTCATCTGCTCATTTTTATGATTCTGTTTTCTCTTTCAGTTACGTTTTTATCGCACTTTTCTTTTCTAATCTCACATCTCTTATGTTTTTTTTTCTCTAATCTCTCATTTCTTCTGTTTTTTTTCTTTTTATTATAATATTTTTAATATTGTTTTATAGTATTATTTTATGTTATTTATTCCACTTTTGTTTAATCTGATTTTTGTATATTGAGATAAGTAGTTTTTGTTTAAATATAATGGATTTTTTTGTTATTCGATAATGAATGAATGACTAAACACAAAATTATATATATATATATATATATATATATATATATATATATATATATATATATATATATATATATATATATATATATATATATATATATATATATATATATATATATATATATATATATATATATATATATATATATATATATATATATATATATGGTTCAATAAAAAAAATTGTAAAAAAACAAAGCAATTCGAACTGCATGACTTTAGTTTGATTTTATTTGATTTTATTTTTAAAAGTCAATTGAATCAAACCAAATTATATATTTTTTTCTTTTGTGATTCAGATAATTTTTAAAATTAAAACCACACTAATCATACCTCGAACATTCCCGAGTAATAGTATACTAAATGACAAATAGCACACTACATGGACCATCGCTGGAGAAGAAATCCGCAAGCTAGCTACCCTTTTCATCTCGAATAAAACCATCGAGACCAATTCTTCCATTCAGTTACAATTTTGATAACATTCAATTTCATAAGACATGGTTGTCGAGGTTGTCAATGCCTAGAAAATAGTAATCTATATCTTCATGCCAAATATGAATGTATCTGAGCTCATCACACTCCTTCGGTTAGTTGTCAACCAAAATTCAATGATTTTCCATACTCACCATAAACCAACATGAAAAACTAGAGGAGGCTGGTAGTGAAAACAATCCTTTATCCAATCTTTAGGCATTAATGCTTAAAAGAATTGTTGAGTATAGTGTTCTGAATCTTGAGCAAAGTAACAATCCCTTAAGCAATAAAACATATTTTCTTTAGTTGTAGGGTAACTTCCATAGAGATTACTATAATGAGATTACACTTTTTTTTTCTCTCTAGCATTGTCCTTGCTGATAATTTTAAATTAACTATATTATGATGTTATTTAGTTATAAATTTTGTTTCACATTGTTTTATAGGAGTATAATATAAAGGTATGTTTAATTTGCAATAAAATGAACTATTGAACATGTAAAAAATATTCCTCTCATGTTTATTTAGAAAAGTGGCCATGAAAAAGGACCAAAAATTGGTTGAGGAACTAAAAAAACACAATTTTATACCTTACTTAACCAACCGAATCGTGATAGTGATAAGATGATATCAATTGTTATACATGTTTTTCTGAATTTGGATCATCTCCTACTGATAATTTGGTGCTGATAATTGGCTTCTATCTTAGTCATCTATCTACTTAAATGTGTCTTTCTAAAGCAATTTTTTTAAAAGTTAATTTTGAACCATTAGATGAGGGGTAGGAGGGATGGCAGGGGTGAAAAGGTAGCAGGTGATCCATTTCCTCTTGTTCTCCTTTATATCTCTTATATATTACTGGTGCAATCTCTCTAAACCCTCTTATATATCACTAGTGTAATCGCTCTGAACATTTATCTCTTTATTTATGCAAGTCATTTTACCGTTTTTACTTTCAACTGCTCATTATACTCAAAAGCTTAAAATTAAACGCGGATTTTGAAGTCACGTGTCTATAAAGTAGAATTAACGCCTAACTCGTGTTAAAAACTAATAGTCACATGATGAAAAATGTCTTTAAGCTATTCACTAAACAAACACATATCCTTTAATAGAGAAGGGTATAATTTGTGGAAAGAGAAAATGAAACTTTTTATACAAGGGATGAGTAGTGTTGTTATATTTGTGAGAGTTCAAAATAAGGGAGACTTCAGGGTTCCCACCAAGAGTAATGTCGCTTGAGGGACATCCTCACGAAACATGGGAGCTCATCCTTACGACAAATGATGTGTACACTATTGTTATCTCTTGTTAATTATATGTGAATAAGTCACACCACGACCCCCTATAAATAAGTGGTCAACAGTCTCCCCTAATCCTAGGGGAGTAGTTACTGCCTCTAAGGATTTTCTAAACCCTAGGCCCAAAAGGCCTATTTATTTATTTCTCTCCTAACGGAAAAGGGTACAGATCATAACTTACAATCAACACCAAAAACAATACGCTAACATATAGAGCCTTTCACCTCACGTGAGCAGGACCTCTACAACCACCGCAACTCCACCATACAAGACTTCTCGCCACCGTAGGAAAGTCCCTACCACCACAAATTGTTGTAAACATACTAAGACCTATGAGTACCCCTACCTTTGCAAGATTAACATGCACACTTGTATTTTTTGACCAGTACCGTGGCACACACCGTGACCCCAGTAAAACTAACACATGACACAACTTCCTCATCACAATCACCTTGTTCACTGTTATCCTCCACTCATATACCTTGCCTTTTGCCACCATGGTTAAGCAGAGAGCTCCATCTCATATGTCGGAGGATACTAGTGATAATGGTGATGCCAATGCTCTGGAGGAGATGTGTGCCTTCATGGACAAACTACGTCCCCAAAACTAGACACTGGAGGACAATGTCCATACTATCAGACAACTCCAAAAAGAATCCAAATTCCCCCAAAAGAGATGGAACTATTGAACCCTCAACCACTCTCAGATAAAATATGGAAAGCGCATGTCCCTAAATGATTTAAACCTCCCTCACTGGTCAAGTTTGATGGACGTATCGATCCTTATGAGCATGTTGCCTCCATTAACATTGAGATGACTTTCATTGGAGTGCCTGACTCCCTGAAGTGCAAACTGAAAGCTCTAAAGATTTGACTAAATTTTGGTAAAACATAATGTTGGAAAAGATGAAGAAATATGGGAAGAACAACATGTCGGACAAGATGTCCTAGTAGAAGGAATCGACATCTTAGTCTGCTACAAACAGATTTTGTTAAAGATCTTTTTGAAGATTTGAAAAGATTTTATCTGCACCAATCAACGCATGGATCAAGGAATAATTGGTTGGATTATTCGAAGCCCATGGAAAACTGAATATTATAAAATAATACCTATACCCAGGGAAAAAATAACTAAGTCTTTTTTGTAAACTCTTGTAACACTTTTGTAAAAGTAGAAAATAATGGTTTAGGGTTTTGAGAGTCGTTGGCTTTCTTGTGTTGTAAGTCTCCCTTTGTATCGGTTTGATACATTGTGGTAAACATAATTGTTTAACGAAATTCATAAACCAATAGGTAATAAGTTATGTATTGTTCTTGGATAAAGATTTTAAGCATATCCAAGTGTGTTTATTAGTCAAGAGTCTTGGCTGAATTTTATATTGAAAGATGGGTCTTTCAAGTAGAATGATGCAATTACTGGGACTAAGACGGTTAGAAATCACACGTGGTGATTAAAAGGGATGAGATGGGTTTCTATTATCTAAGATGAGGTTCTTAGGTAAATATTACATTGGGTAGAATTAGGTAAAACAGAGGTTGTTTACTTGTAAACCGGAGGTTGTTTACAGGAAATAATCCTACTGATAATGTGATCTTCTTCCTGCTTGGTAGCCCTAGAGTAAGTGAGTTGCACCAAACTGGGTTAACATATCTTGTGTTATTTATCATTCTGCAAATTTACAAATATGTTATTTGGCTTTTTGATTAACATGTTGTAACAGATGTTGGAACATCTGTCATGACTGTAACACCCTTCTAACCCCACAGAATAAAACACAATAGTCACTTAAATAAATCAGAGTACCTCTCAGAAAGGCGCCACATTTTCTTCATAAAACGTCTTAACAACATCATTACTCTGTCACACGGGTTTTTCAAAACATTTGGAATATTCATTTCTTTTATAAATCAATAATAGAACTAAACTTTACAGCAAAATCATAACTTCATAAAACTTCATTTATTTCATCAAAATATCAAAACCTTAGGTCATTGTCAACTATCATCAATAACTAAAAATCAACATTGAGTAACTCATAAAAATCATCGTAACAGACAACATAATATTCACTTATGTGTGTCCCACCCGATGTTACATCTACCAGAGAAAGACACCATATCATTAAATAAGCGACATAAAAACAATACTTCAAGCCATATCCATGCACCAAGCTTATTCTTGAGTATCTGTAGGATGGAATAATAGGCCATCACCAAAGGCAGGCAGGGTGAGTAATCATGAATCAATATAAATGACATAAAGTAAAGATAATCAAGCAACATTTATCATATAGAAACACATCATAATCCTCACTCATCACATCATAAAACTCATCAAACATCTACTCAAAACATATGCATCATGTTATGTGTAACACCCTAATTTTTGTCCTAAGATTTTCTTCGCATTTCATCTGCATTTTTCATACAAACAAGATCGCACAGGTTTCTCGGTTTCTCCTCAGATGTAGGTTTTAGGCTTCGTAGGGGATCACCATGTTTACTTGCTATTATCTATTTATATTTACTAATCTCTAACCAAAATACAAAAAAATATGTGGCAGTCTGCTTCTTCTTCTTGTTGTCTGTGTTGCAGGATTTCAAAGATAAGACAGTGATTTCAATTCAGATGCGTTTGTTCAGTTACAATTCGATCCAAATGAATGTTTGACCTAATTTGGTCAAACTATCAAAAATTGTTTCGACTGCCAGTTGTGTGTGCCAGTGGTCTATTCCCCAGACAATGCGTTTTCTAAATTCAAGTTGTGTTGTGTACAAAAGTCATCAGATTATCAAGAAGTGTTGCGAGTGAAGACTGGTTTGATTCATTAGTTCACCAGTGATCCATCTGAGGATTTATTTTCCTCAGTATGGATTCAGTTTATCAGGGAAGTAATCAGACAATTTTCAGATGATAGTTGGCTTAAGTTGTGAAATATTCAGTGGTTCAATAATGGCTGTCTTCATTTAATCAGTGGCTGGTAAAAAAATCAAAAGTTGGTTGCGGGCTCAAGACCATGTTTCATCCATCATCCATTTTTTCCCGATTAAACAATTTGTTATCTTTTCCGATGTCTAAATATCCATTTTATCCAATAACCTTTGTTTCCCATTTTTCTCGATTTATCCATTTATCCACCCGTATCCCATTTCTTATAATCATTTTCATATATTCATTTCTTTTTTCGTATTGTCCATTTCTTTTATCCATTTTTCGATTTTTTTTCCATTTTTCACAAAATATCCATTCTCTATCCAATTTCCATTTTTTTTCATTTGTTTCCTGTTCATTCAATTTTATTTTTTTTAAAATCCATAATTCATAAACTCATTTTCTATCCAATTTCTATAAACCATTTTTTAATATCCATTATCATTTGATTCATATATTACAAAATTATTTACCAAAAAAAAATATAAAATGAAAACAAAGTTCTTTAGTCAATTTAGATACCATAAGCTCATGTTATGTTTTTTTTCACACACCAAATAAAATAAAATAAAAGAGTTTCATACAAAGCCTCAACTACAACATGCCGCAGGCCCAAAACAGCTTTTCCAGCAACAACAACACGTGTGAAAGCAACAAGCCGTACGGCCAGCTGAAGCCTGCACAATCCGTACGCCAACAACAACACCTGCAAGCCATTTCCCATCCAGATTCACATCGTCACAACACAAGCAGCTTCATCTCAAGCCAGCTGAATGAAAAAAGTCGTATGCCGTACCACAAACAACGCACACCAGCTTCCAAGCAAGTTCACAAGCCAAAACAACAAGCCTCACGCACAATTCGTACGCCAACAACAACACTTGCAAGCTTCCCAGCCGAAGCAAAATGCCATCCAGAAAATAGCAAAACACAAGCTTGCAACACATGAAACGCAACTTTCAAGCCAACACAAACAACATCCCGCGCCGTACACCTTCAGCCACACAAAACAAATTAATCCAAGCCAAAATATTCCTACAGCCAGCTCCTCACACAACAAAGCAACACACGGACCAAAACGCACACCAAAATCACAATCAAAACGCATCACAACACAAATAAAACGCAGAAAACACAATTGAATCAAAACGAAAACGAAAGCACCTGAACACGCATTCTTCATGAAAGATTCCAAACGCAGAAAACCCCCCAAAACGGCAATCCAATTTCTTCTCCATCCATCTATAAATACAGCCCCAATCCTCTTTCAATCTCAAGCTTCAGAAAGCCTTCAAACCCCTGTCAAAATCAAAAGCAAAACCATCTTCATCAACTCTCAAACAAAGCTTCCATTAAATTGACCAAGACCTGTAAATCCATAAGGTTCTTGCTACCTTCGATCTAATTTCCGCAACCACATCCAAACCAAATCGAAAGAAATCCGCGTGAAGAAGAAGCTGAGATCAGATTCGTAGAGAGAGAGACGTGATTCTGATTGCGAAGCCGTAGTTGGATTCCATTGATTTGAAGGTATACCGCCGTGAAGCTCCTATGTTTTCTGCGGTTCACATGTGAAGAAGAAGAGCTTTTGCTCTTTCTGTTTTTTTTGTTTTTTCTATTAAATTGTTTTTTTATTTTGTTAAAGAAATATGTAAACTGAGTTTGGGCTTTGTCTATGGATCCAGATCAGTTTGCTATCCATCACCCGCCCGCAGATCCTTCCCCCCTCCATTTTGTTAACTTCTTCTTTTTTTTTTATATTATTATTATTATTAGTTTTTGTTCTTTAACATTTTTTTTTCAAATTCTATTTTGATATACAATTTAGAAAAAAGTATTTTAGAAATGATTTTAGAAAAAGATATTTTAGGAAAAAGATTAAAAAATATTTTATTTCTTTATGGATTTATTTTAGATCCATGTTTCTTTTTCATCTCTTATTTTTCTCTTTTGGTCGATGAAAATCTCCGATTCGTGATTGTTGAATTTCGAAGATGTTTAATCTTCATTATTTCAAATCTATGGATGAATGATCATTTGGATCATTCTCCATACTTTGAGATCGTGATAGGTTGCCTTCGACAAATTCAACGAAAATCTCGATTTAGATTAGACCGTTCTTTTTCTTTTAGTGCGACATGTTTTCGGAGAACGATCCATAATATCGTTTCTCTAACATGTATTAGCACAAATATTTTCCACATTAATTAGTGGTGGCCGACCTCATTTGTAGGGTAATTACTTCGTAAATTACTCGGCGATTGCTTAACATAGACCTAAATTTATCCCGATTCGGAATAAGATCCACTTGGATCCGGTTGCCTCGACTTTTTTTTATTATCTTTCGTGGTTGTGCTTGATTAAGTTCATCATACCACTTATATGTAAATATTATAATAATGTGAATATAATCCATTTAAATTCAATCTCTCGCACCTTATCCTCTTTATTTCAATTTCTCGCTCCTTATCTTTTTTATTATGCTATTATCATATCATATCATATATCATATTGTTTATGTTTTTATTGTTGCTTGTGATTTTTCTTTTGTCCATTTGGACACCAAAGCATTAATAAAGGATTAAACATAAAAAAGATTGGTGACTTTAATTTCGGACTATGGTTACTATCCTTAGCATTGGAGTTTGGACTTAAATTTTAGGATCTCTCCCTTTACTCAAGTTGTGATGGATTGGAGACTTTGGCCTGAAGTTATTTCATTGGTCTTTGAAGATGGAATTCCGGTTACTTTGAAGAAATGTTCATAATATGGTTTGATCACTCTTCTCTTAACTTTTTAATTCAAGTATTAGGATAGTCCCTTCATCTCCTCCCACTTCTTAAATTTTCAAATCTTCTCCCTATTTCAAAAATCTTCTTGGTTTTCAAACCTTAAACGCTTTCGCAATCAAACCTTGACTCAGGTCAAGTGATTTTATCCTTTTCATCTTTATTTTCTTAATAAATGTTAATTCATGTAAATATATCGAAATTCTTTTCTTACATACTTTAAAAAATCCAAAACCCACTCAATTGTTTTTGTGCCTTTGTGCACTTTTCTTTTCATATGTTTAGATATGATTCATTCTTTCTAGCGGAATTATTCGCTAAAGAATGACGACTTATCTCTACATTTTAAAATTAATTCAACTCATTGTCTCTTTTCAAATTTTGTACCACGAACTACGAGATTTTGATCTTGCATTGCACTTTGTGGGTACGTAGGCATGAGGCGTTAAAACCTCATCAAACGCAAAAATCTTAAAAACATTCTTCTTCTCATCTCTTCAATCTTTTCTCAAGCAAACCATTTCAAACCAAAAAGCAATAAATATGTCAAAGGGCTCCCGTGGAGTACCACAGACATTTTGGGTGCGTAAAACCTTCCCGATTTGTAACCAATCCCCTTACCCGTTCTCTGTTTGTTTCTTTTAGCTTTTGCTTTTAGATTCATTAGGTTTTATTCGTTCTTTTTCCTTTTTCCTTTTGGAAATAAATAAAAGCGCGGTGGCGACTCTGTGTACCTTGAGTTAAGTTAATCAATAGCTTACACTCACGATTTTACCGCTACAGAAAAGTGGCGACTCTGCTGGGGAGTAATCTCTAAGTGGATTCGGCCTACTTTGATTTATTTACTCCTTTGGTTTGATTTGTTTGTTATTTGGTTGTTCTGTTTCGGTTTTGGTGATCCTCTGTGTGAGATAGATTCTAACCCGGATCTGAGTGGAACTTATGATAGGACGGCGATATTCGAAGCGATAAGCGATGGAGTAGTCCAAAGCTATATCAATTTGATAATCTCCACTCGGTTAGGCTCTCTTGGCTATCAATGTCATGACGAGTAATCGTACGTGGCATTATTTTCCGACCTTGAACTGATCATACTGAGGACCGTAGAACCCTTAACCCATCCAAGCCAATTTAGGAACGTAGTGTGGAAACTGTCTGGGTGTAAACCTAAGGTGGTTGTCATGCGATACTACACTCGGATGAGGTCTATTTTAAGAATGTTATCGGTTGGGGAGTAATCCAACGTACCGATGATATTCTAAAGATGTTTGTTAACTCCGGACACCTCTGTTAGCACCCTTTTGGTTTTCTGCAGGTACAATGAAGACAAAACCTTAGTACTTACCTGTGTGAGTTGGTGTTCTATTACCTTGACTTCATGCTCGTGACTTGGAACCTAAGCCCGTGTGCCTTGTGTGATCTTGTTTGTGGTTGTTGCATACATGCCATCATGCATTCATGAGCATTGTGTTTGAGATTTCAAAGGACTCATAAGGAACTTTTGCAAAATTTCAGATGTTCATGGCTATGAATTTTGAAAGAAGGAACACAAAGAAGTACACCTTCAAGAATCCTAATTTAGTAGAGTTGAGAAAGCTAGGAGAATTGGTTGTTGATACCCAGGAGTTCCGAAGATGTCATGGGAAGCTTTTGTATATGTTGGATACCGATGTACATGAGGGGATTCTCCCTACTTTGGCTCAGTTTTATGATCCGTTGCATCATTGTTTCACCTTTCCTGATTATCAGCTTGTGCCGACTTTGGAGGAGTATTCTCATTGGATAGGTTTGCCTATTTTGGACAAGGAATTTCTCTTCAGTGGTTTAGAGAAGGAGCTTACTATCAAGGTCATCGCCAAAGCACTTTTTCTTAAGGAGTCTGATCTTAATGGGAAGTTTCTTCCAAAGGGGAGTGTTCGTGGTATTAATGCTAAGTTCTTGATGGGAAAAGCTTCTACTTCACTTACTTTGGGTCATAAGGATGCATTTGAGGTTATTCTTACTTTGCTCATTTATGGGATTGTCTTGTTTCCGAACTTGGATGGTGTTGTGGATGAGAATGCTATTCAGATCTTCTTGAAGAAGAATCCGGTGCCTACTTTGCTTGGAGATATGTATCATGCTTTTCACTATAGGACCTCCAAAGGTGATGGAGAGATTGTATGTTGTGCGCCTCTTCTTTATAGGTGGTTTATTTCGCACCTACCCAAGTTGGATGTCTTCAAGGACAATAGAGATAATCGAAGATGGTCTCAAAGGTTGATGTCACTTTCTCATATGGATATGACACGGTATAGTTCTGATTATGACACTGGAGTGCTTATTGATAGTTGTGGAGAATTTCCTAATGTACCTCTTCTTGGTACACGTGGGGGAATTAGCTACAACCCCATTCTTGCTAGACGACAGTTCGGATATTGTTTGAAGGACATACCAAACAATCTTTCCTTATCCTGTTTCTTCTTTCTTAATGGTGCCGATCATGTAGAAATGAAGAAAAGGATTGCTCATTCTTGGCATGCGGTTCATCGGAAAGAGAAAGGTCAATTGGGAAGACAACACCTTGCTCCTTCCGAATGTTATATCCAGTGGGTTCGATCTAGGGCTTCCAAGCTCAAGATGCCTTATCCACCTGAGGAGCCTTTGTTTCCCATATTACCATTGTCCTCTTTTCTACCTCCCGTTGATGAGAAGGTGGCTCTTCAAGAAGAGTTAGACAAGATGAAGAAAGAGAAAGAAGAATGGCTACTTGAGAAGACTACGATGCAAGAGCAGCTGAATGAGAAGGATGATCTCATTGAGCTACTTGAGCGACATGTTACGAAGAGGCCAAGAGAGGATTTACTTTCCTTTAGTACTCCATCTACTATTCCTCCTACTTCCGGTGCTTGGAAGGCCATTGTTGATAAGTTGGTGAAAGATAAGGAAGATATGGAAGATCGGTACAAGAAAGAGATCAAGAGAATTCGCATGAAGTATCAGCCAGGATTCGGAACTTCTTCGGATATGATTCCCTAGGCCTAGTTTACTTTTGCTCTCATGTATTAGGATTATTGATGTTTGTACTTCACTTGTAATCCTCACTTTGATCTTAATGAGAATGAGTTTTTTCTAAGTACTTCAAAAAGTGTATCTTTTTAAATATTGCAAGTTATCTTATAGTCCTTAGAAATCTTTGCATTTTCATACGCATACCATGCATCATATCCGCATTTGTCTTGCTTTTTGAGTGTTCTCCAGGGATCTTATGTTGTTTCTTGGTCTTCATTCAGTTCTCCTATCAAGCTGACTCACCGATTTGATACTCGAGCTAATCGGAGAAGGGTGATGGAAACTTTACAACAAGAAAATCGCGAGCTGCGCGAAGAGGTTATTTATCTGAGGGAAAGCTTGGAAAGAGTTTCTGCTATGATGGAAAGTTTGGTGGCTGCTCAGAATCAGACACCTCCTAATTCTCCTGTTCAGAACACTGTCATCTCTGAGATTGTTACCGCATCAATTCCTGTTGAAACTGTTATTTCTCCTCGCTATCGTATGCCTGCTAGCACACCTTGGGGCATGCCAGTTGATTTTATTCCTGTTGGTTATCGTCCTCCTCATCATCCTGAGACTGCTGCATTTAATACTCTCCCACTAGTATGGACTACTCTTCCTCCAGTTGTGACTACTGCACCGCCTGTGGTGCACACTATTCCGCATCATGATGAAATGATTTACCATGCTGAACCCAGTGAAGGCGCTGGAGTGGCTGAAAGACTTGATGATTTCCAGGGACGTTTTGTTGAGATACAGAGGGAGATGAGAGCTTTGAAGCATAAATATTTGTTCGGAAAAGATGCTTATGACCTTTGTCTGGTCCCTAATGTTAAAGTTCCTTACAAGTTCAAGTTTCCCGAGTTTGAGAAGTACAAAGGCAACACTTGTCTGTTGAGTCATCTGACTATGTATGCTAGGAAGATGTCTGCTCAGACAGATAATGATAAGCTGCTGATTCACTATTTCCAGGATAGTTTGACCGGTGCACCCATGAGGTGGTATATGAGTCTGGATAATAGCCAAATCAAGACCTTCAATGATTTGGGAGAAGCTTTTGTGAGGCAATATAAGTATAACGTTGATATGGCGCCAGATAGAGATCAGCTCCGTGCTATGTCCCAGAAGGACAAAGAGACTTTTAAAGAATATGCGCAGAGATGACGTGAGCTGGCAGCTCAGATTGTTCCTCCGCTGAAAGAAAAAGAAATGACGAAGATCTTCTTGAAGACTTTAGGTTCTTTTTATTATGAGAGGATGATAGCAAGCGCTCCTTCTGATTTCAATGAAATTGTGAGTATGGGGATGCGTTAAGAAGAAGGTGTCCGTGAGGGACGGTTGAGTCAAGAGAACAGTAATGGTTCAAGCTCTAGAAGGTTCAACTTTGGGAAAAAGAAAGAAAATGAGACTAATGAAGTATCTCGTGAAAGTTATAGAAGACCTCACAGTCGTGGGAATCACCATTCGCAGCATGTAGCTTCTGTAACTCCGATGATTAATGTGGCTCCTATTGTGCCAGCAGTTCCAAAGTATCAATCTCGTTATCAGCAACCTTCGATGCAACAAGGTGGTAATCAACAAGCTCGGGCTAAGCCAAGTTTTGATCCTATTCTGATGTCGTATGCTGACTTGCTTCCATCTTTGATTGCAAAGAATCTCGTGCAAACACGTCCTCCACCTCCAGTTCCAGAGACTATTCCATGGTGGTATAAGCCAGAGGCTCGCTGTGCTTTTCATCAAGGTGCCCCGGGGCACGATTTTGAGAATTGTTATCCATTGAAGTTTGAAGTACATAAATTGATGAGGAACAATGTTCTATATTTCAATGATGTTAATCCAAATGTGCAGAAAAATCCGTTGCCGAAGCATGGTAATGCGTCTGTAAATATGGTTGATGGTTGCCCTGGGTTGTTCAAAATCTATGAGGTTCGTCATATTCGAAGGTCTTTGGTTGAGATGCATGATTTCTTAAGTGAATATCACGATATTGATCACGATTATGCTGGATGTTGCATCTGCTCGGTGAATCCTCGTGGTTGCGTGATTGTTAAGAGAGACATTCAAAAGATGATGGATGATAAGTTGATTGAAGTGACAGCAAAAAGAGATGAATATGAAAATGAAGTGAATGTTATTATGCCTCAGTTCAATCTTCCTGATAGGGTTGTTCCTGAGAGGGTGGTTATTTCTTTTGATAGTCGCAAAAATGTTGTTACTCCATTGGTGATTAATTTGCCTGGTCCAGTGCCATATGAGTCTGATAAAGTTGTTCCGTACCGGTATAATGCTACGATGATAGAAAATGGTAGGGAAGTTCCTATTCCTACTCCAAAGTCTGTGGTTAGCATTGCTGATGTGACAAAGGTCACTCGAAGTGGTAGAGTGTATGCTTCAGACCCTCCAAAGAGAGTTGAAGATACAAGTGCGAGTAAACAGATTATGGATGTTGTTGTCCAATCAGGCCAGTCTGGTAATAGTGAAGATGAGGTGTTAAAATTGATAAAGAAGAGTGAGTACAATGTCACTGAGCAGTTGTTGCATACTCCGTCGAAGATATCAGTTTTATCACTCTTGATGTACTCTGAGGCTCATAGGCAGTCTTTGCAGAAGATTCTTGATCAAGCTTATGTTGACCATGATGTGACTGTTGATCAGTTTGATAGTATTGTGGCTAATATCACATCGTGCAACAATTTAAGCTTCTGTGATGATGATTTGCCTGAAGAAGGAAGGAATCATAACTTGGCTTTGCATATTTCGGTGAACTGTCAGGAAGATGCTATGTCCAAGGTGCTAGTTGATACCGGATCATCTCTGAATGTGATGCCAAGGTCGACTTTGTCAAAGCTCGCGTATCAAGGTGCTCCCATGAGACATAGTGGGATTATTGTGAAAGCGTTTGATGGGTCGAAGAAGACAGTGATTGGTGAAGTGGATCTTCCTATTCTTATTGGACCGTTTATATTCAAAATTACTTTTCAAGTAATAGATATACGTCCCGCTTACAGTTGTCTCCTCGGAAGACCCTGGATTCATGAAGCAGGAGCTGTGACATCAACTCTTCATCAGAAGTTGAAGTTTGTGAAAGAGGGGAAATTGGTGACCATTGGAGGTGAAAGGGAGATGCTTGTGAGCAATTTGTCTTCTTTCTCCTATATTGATGCCGAAGAAGAGGTGGGAACTTCGTTTCAAGCTCTTTCTATTGTGGATAATGTTGCTAAGAAGAATGCCATGCCCATGTCTTCTTTCAAGGATGCTCTGCGAGTGCTTGAAGCCGGTTAGTCTGATGGTTGGGGACGAATTATTGATGCTGTCGACAACAAGGAAGGTTTTGGTATCGGCTTTGCACCAGGCGTGGTTCTCAATGACCCGAAGACTATTCAGGAAGGTTTCCGAAGTGCTGGATTTATCAACGATCATTCCGCTGCTGCCATCATTGAAGATGATGAAGATGAAGAAATGCCTGACTTTGTTACGCATGGAAAGATTTTCCAGAATTGGATTGCTGTTGATGTTCCTTTTATTGTTCATGCTTCAAAGTAATTTGTTTTATTTTCTTTCAAAAAAAATCCTTTCACTCTGCCCAAGGTGAAAGTGGTGTTTGTCGGGTTTTGTTTCAAATTTTATCATCATCAATAAAATGTTATTTTGTTATTTCCATATGTGTTTTTCCTTTTTGCTTTATTCTGAAAAATGGTAACATAAAAAACCCAAAATAATAATGATTGCTTATCTGCATAATGTTTGCACTTTTGTTCATACTCTAAAATAAAAATAAAATCATTGTGCAGATTGATTGATAAACCCATTGAAAACAATGATCCTATGCCCTCTCCCAACTTTGAATTCCCTGTGTTTGAAGCTGAGGAAGAGGATGTTGAAGAGATTCCTGACGATATTTCTCGGTTGCTTGAGCATGAAGAGAAAGTTATTCAGCCTCATGGAGAGTCTATAGAGATGGTCAACTTGGGTTCTGAAGATGCAAAGAAAGAAGTCAAAGTTGGAGCATTGCTTGGTCCTGATGTTAAGAAGAGGATTGTAGAGCTTCTCAGAGAGTATGTTGATGTATTTTCTTGGTCTTATCAAGATATGCCAGGTCTTGATACTAATATTGTGGAGCATAAATTGCCGTTGAAGCCTGAATGTCCACCTGTAAAGCAGAAGTTGAGAAGAACTCATCCCGACATGGCAGTAAAGATCAAAGAGGAGGTTCAAAAGCAGATCGATGCAGGTTTTCTTGTGACGTCAACTTATCCTGAATGGGTGGCCAATGTTGTTCCTGTTCCGAAGAAAGACGGAAAAGTCCGAATGTGCGTTGATTACAGAGATTTGAACAAAGCCAGTCCGAAAGATGTTTTTCCATTGCCACACATTGATATGTTGGTAGCTAATACGGCTAAGTTTGATGTGTTCTCTTTTATGGACGGATTTTCCAGCTATAATCAAATAAAGATGGCACTCGAGGACATGGAAAAACTACATTTATTACACCATGGGGAACATTCTGCTACAGAATGATGCCCTTTGGATTGAAGAATGCTGGTGCGACATACCAAAGAGCTATGACTACACTTTTCCATGATATGATGCATAAAGAAATCGAAGTATATGTTGATGATATGATCGCTAAGTCGAGGACTGAAGAGGATCATGTTGAACATTTGCTAAAGTTGTTTCAGAGGTTAAGGAAGTTTAAGCTTCGTTTGAATCCGAACAATTGCACATTTGGTGTACGTTCTGGAAAGTTGTTAGATTTCATTGTCAGCCAAAGAGGCATTGAAGTTAATCCTGATAAAGTGAAAGCTATTCAGGAAATGCCTGCTCCAAGAACTGAAAAGCAAGTAAGAGGATTCTTGGGCCGTTTGAATTATATCTCGAGGTTTATTTCTCACATGACTGCCACATGTGCTCCGATATTCAAGTTGCTTCGAAAAGACAAAGGTTGTGTCTGGACAGATGATTTTCAGAAAGCGTTTGAAAGTATCAAAGAATATCTGCTTGAACCTCCTATCTTGTCTCCTCCGGTGGAAGGTAGACCGATGATCATGTACTTGACTATGTTGGAAGATTCCATGGGTTGTGTGCTTGGTCAGCAAGATGAATCTGCAAGAAAAGAATATGCAATTTACTACTTGAGTAAGAAATTCATTGATTGTGAGTCTCGGTACTCCATGCTTGAAAAAACTTGTTGTGCCTTAGCTTGGGCTGCAAAGCGTCTTCGCCAGTATATGTTGAATCATACAACTTGGTTGATATCTAAAATGGATCCAATCAAGTATATCTTTGAAAAGCCTGCTTTGACTGGGAGGATTGCTCGTTGGCAAATGTTGTTGTCAGAATATGATATTGAGTACCGAGCTCAAAAAGCTATAAAAGGTAGTATCTTGGCTGACCATTTGGCACATCAACCGATTGATGATTACCAACCTATCAAGTTTGATTTTCCAGATGAGGATGTGATGTTCTTGAAAGTGAAAGATTGTGATGAACCTTTGATTGAGGAAGGGCCGGATCCTGGATCTCGACGGGGTTTAGTTTTTGATGGTGCCGTGAATGCACGCGGAAGAGGAATTAGGGCAATGATCATTACTCCCCATGGTTCACATATTCCTTTTGCCGCAAGGTTGACTTTTCCTTGTACCAATAATGAAGCTGAGTATGAAGCCTGCATTATGGGTCTTGAGGAAGCTATTGATCTGAGGATTAAGTATCTTGATGTGTATGGAGATTCTGCCTTGGTAATTAACTAGATCCAGGGTACGTGGGTAACTCATCAACCCCACTTGATCCCTTATAGAGATTATGCCAGGAAGATATCAACTTTCTTCACTAAAGTTGAGTTTCATTATGTTCCTCGTGATGAGAATCAGATGGCAAATGCTTTAGCAACTATAGCTTCTATGATAAAAGTGCACTAGTGGAATGATGTTCCCATGATCAGTGTGATGCGACTTGAAAGACCAGCTCATGTGTTTGCAGTTGAAGAAGTCCATGATGACAAGCCTTGGTATCATGATATTAAATGTTTTCTCCAGAGTCAGGAATACCCACTTGGGGCATCTGATAAAGATAAGAGGACTTTGAGGAGATTGGACGACAATTTCTTTTTGAATGGAAATGTTCTTTATAAAAGAAATTTTGATATGGTCTTGCTCAGATGCGTGGATAGACACGAAGCAGACATGTTAATGAAAGAAATTCATGAAGGATCTTTTGGAACTCATGCTAATGGGCATGCAATGGCTAAAAAGATGTTGAGAGCAGGTTACTATTGGCTGACAATGGAATCTGATTGTTGCAAGTATGTGAAAAAGTTCCATAAGTGTCAAGTGTATGCTGATAAGATTCACGTGCCACCAGCTTATCTCAATGTGATTTCTTCCCCATGGCCTTTATCTATGTGGGGAATTGATATGATTGGTATGATTGAACCCAAGGCTTCGAATGGACATCGTTTTATTCTTGTGGCAATTGATTACTTCACCAAGTGGGTGGAAGCAGCATCGTATGTTAATATGACCAATTAAGTTGTGGTTCGGTTTATCAAGAATAACATTATCTGCAGATATGGTGTTCCGAATAGAATCATTACTGATAATGGTTCAAACTTGAATAATAAGATGATGAAAGAGCTTTGTGAAGAATTCAAGATTCAACACCATAATTCCTCTCCTTATAGACCGAAGATGAATGGGGCTGTTGAAGCTGTGAATAAGAACATTAAGAAGATCATTCAGAAGATGGTTGTAACATATAAGGACTGGCATGAGATGCTCCCTTTTGCTTTTCATGGGTATCGTACATCTGTCCGCACTTCAACAGGGGCAACCCCTTTCTCACTTGTTTATGGTACATAAGCAGTGCTCCCCATCGAAGTTGAGATCCCATAAATGAGAGTTCTGATGGAAGCCAAGTTGACTGAGGCTGAATGGTGTCAGAGTAGATTTGATCAGTTGAATTTAATTGAGGAAAAGAGAATAACAGCTTTGTGTCATGGTTGGTTGTACCAGCAAAGAATGAAGAAAGCTTTTGATAAGAAGGTCAAACCTCGTGTATTCAGAGAAGGCGACCTCGTGCTCAAAAAGATTCAGTCTTTCCTTAAAGATTCTCGGGGCAAGTGGACTCTGAACTATGATGGCCCATATGTTGTCAAGAAAGCCTTCTCTGGAGGTTCATTAATTCTTGCAACTATGGATGGTGAGGAGATCACTCGCCCTATGAATGCGGATGCAGTCAAGAAATACTTCGCCTAAAAAATAAAATAAAAGAACAGCTCGCTAAGTTGAAAACCCGAAAGGGCGGCTTAGGCAAAAATGAGCGTCTCGGTGGATTGAAAACCCGAAAGGACGGTCCAGGCAAAAATTAGAGACATAAACATAAATAATTATCCCGGTAGATTGAAAACCCGAAAGGGCAATCTAGGCAAAAGTTAGGGATCATGGCAAGTAACTGCGTCGACAGACTGGATCACTTGTAGCAACCGAGGATTTCAGATTCTATTCCTCAGAAGAATTTCTCATCAAAGATTCTTATTCACTCATCCTTGACTGAAGTTTCGGACACAGTGGAGTTCAAAGTTGATAGGGAGAATAATGATCATTGTATTTCAGTGTAGCCCTTTTTCAATGTATTTACCATCTTTCAAACTTGTAATGATCCATGGAGTCATGCCATTTGCTGACTACCATTCTATCAATGAATTTGAGCTTTTGTCCAATTGTTTGCAATTCTTTATATTGTTTCTGTTTACAAAATTTCAATTTATTGTTGATGATGATTTTTGAAACAAATTTAATAAACTTAATCTTTGAAGATTTTAAAAACATTTTTCTTTTGATATATGAACAAAGAAAGGATATCAATAGTGATTCCAAGAATGGTAAAGTCTGGATGTGTGAAACTCGACTCACCCAAAGCAGGGTTTGATTCGGTTGTGTCCATGCGAAGTTCCTGGATAGTCTTGACAGGTTGATGTTAATGATGTTTTGTTCCCCAACAATAAGTATGAGCGGGAATTGTATGATTGTTCTGAGTTCCCATGTTTTCTCCATAAGAATTGTTGGAAAGGATGTTCTTAAGAATCCCTAGCTGAGTTTTGATCTCTTCCTCAACATGTTATCTTTAAATTGAGAAGCATTGGGAATCCCCAGCCGAGCTCTTGTTCCTTAGCTTGATTTGTTTGCATCCTTGAATATAGAAGTATTGATATAGCAGTCAGTTTAAAGGTTTTCTTTTACCTGATGGTGGGTATAGATTTAAAATCCCTCGTAACTGTATTTTGGCTATGATGTTAACTTCTGATATCCCCATATGGATCCCCAGTAGATCTGCAGGTGTTGGTTTCCAGCAGATTCCTATGTGATTTTCAACAGGTCTTGCACTCTATCCCCAAATGGAGCAGGAGTGGTATGACGGTTATTCCTTGCAAAGTTTGATTTTATCAAGAATATTTCCATCCTCAGCAGATTATTACCTTTCCTCAGCAGGATGATATCCCTATGCAGATGATGTCTCATCATGATTTAAGCCTTGTAGTAGGATTTTATTCCTTTGATGGCTTATGATATTCCCCTGCAGGATTGCAAGTTGAATCTCCAACATGTTTCCCTGCATTGTTGACTTGGGATTAGCCGAGTATCTGGTTGTTGTGGTGTTCATGTCACCCGTTTCTTATCTTTATGTCTGTTTTGTCAGCATATTCATAAGCAAATTCATACGCATAAGCATAACATCGTTTGCTTGCATTCTTGCGTTTATCATTGTTATCTGCTCTTTGGTGTGGACTTTCCCCACAGAGTGTGTGTGTCGTCTTCCTCTCAAGTTTAGAGTGTCGACCATTAAGCAGAAAGTGTTAATTCTTTCTAATTCCCCACTGAGTTTGTCTCTCGTGGATGATTTTGATTCAGCTTCCTCCCCAGTTTATTATCTGGATGGAATTTCCCCAGTTGAGATATTTCCTCCTCGGGATGAGTCTTGTTTGACCGTTTCTCTCCAACTTGTTCTTGGATTGAACTTTGGTCCCTGTAAACACCCCAAATTTGCCCTCACCCATTCACACCATGGCTTGTGATCATTCTCATATGCATAAACACAATCATATCATCTCACATTTCATTTTTGATTCACTGGATAGTTTCTAAGGCATCTGCACTTAGGGTTTGTGATCTGAGCAATCCCAAAGCTTCTTGAGGCATTCCAAAGGCTACTAATCAATTCAAAGTGGTCCATGTGTGTTCCTATATCATATTTCATCTCCTCAAAGTCAAAATTGCAGAGGAATCACAAGAACTAGGGTTTGAGTGGATGCAGAGCCAGGATGAACTGCACAGTTGACTGAAAATTAGGGTTTTGGTTTCAGAGGCCATAACTCCAAATTTTTTGGTCATTCTTGTTTCCATTGGTCTCTATATGGTATAGGGAGTATACATATCAATTTTCATGAAGAAATTCCATGGGGAAGTCATCTAATCAAGAGTTGACTTTTCAGACAAGTCAGTGCAAAATCAGGGCATCTGAGGCCCCCAATGACCCAACCAATGGGTGATCTTCATCATTTTGAGTGTATATGATCTTTATTTGATCATGGAAGAAGGTTGAAGTTCATGAAAATCAAGAATTTAGGGTTTTTGCAAATGTTGACTTTTTGGGCATAGTTGACTTTTCAAGAATGCATCATTTTAGGTCATTTTTCAAGCCTTGATTCTTGATCCAAAAAGGTTTCAAATGGAAAAACTTTGGTCATGAAAGTTGTAGATCTCATCTTTCCCTTTTCAAAAAGTACAAGAACATGACCTAATTCATTTTGGATCAAAAGTTATGGTGCATCAAAGTTGGCAAAAATCACTAAATTTCAAGTTATGCACCAAATGGAAATTTTGCAAAACCTTGAACCAATGCATCATGTGACCTCTAATTCATTTCAAACCATTACACAAACATTCCATGAGCCTAAAAAAATCAGAATTGGACCAAGTTTCCTTCATGTTTTGGTTCATGTAACAAGATTTTCTTTCATGGGAACCATAAAGCAACAAGTTGCAAAACCACTCATTTCACTTCCTACAAACTATGACATTGGATGCTGACTTTGGCTAGCCCCTCACCTCACCCTTTGCTGCGCAGCCCATGCCATGTACTTGCCTAGGTCATGAGCCATGCTTCTCTTACACATTATTTGACTTTTTGCAAAAGTTGCCTTACCAATCAATAAAGCACATGTCAAATCAACTGACCAATGAGAGAGAGTTATGTGGACAATTTGCAAGCAAAACATAAGAAGACACAAGGCTGAAACCAACACATACACAGCATTCACAAAATCATCTCACATTGCATCTTCTATCGAATCTGCTCACACAGCCATCAAACACTCAAGCTAACTTCACCATCCAACTCAACACACTTCATAGACAAGAAACCACCCAAAGCATAAGCCTGAAACAGCCAGAAAACTCCATAACCATTTCACACCCCAAGCTGCAAGTTCCTTCGAAACTCTTGCCACAGCTTGCAAACACACAAACAAACACCATAGACCTTCTCCATTCACCCTCAGGATCATAAACAACCCCTCACCATGACCTGAAAGTGCCTATTTCACCATTGCCATTTCTGATCAAGCTCGAACAGAAGCTTTCGAAACTCATCAACCATCCAACTTAAACTCCATTTGAGCATTCAAACATCATCAAGAGGTTCTAAGGAGTAGATTGCACAAGGAGAGGTGGCCAGAAAGTTCCTAAACTGAAAGCTTCAAATCCCAGGTAGCTCGAAAATTATTTTTCCAGAAATCATTTTTCTTGTTACAAACTTGTTCTTTGTGTTGTCCTGATCATCCTGATGTTCTTAGTTTTTGAAATGGTGATGAAATGAGCATTTAATTTCTCTCTGAAACCTGCGTGCCCTAGTTTTCTTTTTCTTCGATTCAGTTGATTTAGGAAACATAAATTTGTTTTGATTGGGGGTTTTGATTCGTGAGCTTGTGGGAATCATTTCTGGGTTCTTAGAATTCATTTTAGATGCGTATGGAGTGAGTTAGGGATTTTGATTGAACGGAGAAGATGACCGGAACACTGTTCCGGTCATCTGAGTGTGTTTAACGGCGAGATTAGGGCATAAGCATTGATTAGCGAAATTTGAATTCTGGCCTTTGGATTTGGCGCCAGGTCAACGCGCGCGTGTTTCCATTTGAATCTCCACCATCAGATCACTTGACTTTTGTTTATTTCAGTTTAATTTCATTTTTAATTCATTTTAATTCATTTGTTTTGTATAATTTGTTTAAAATAGCAAAAATGTTTTAAAAATTATGAATTTTTTTGTCAAGAGTTTCACTAATTTTTAAAACCCAAAAATATTTTTAGTTTTATTTTTTATCACTAAAAAAGTATTTTTAAATATTTAAAAGATTATTTTTAATTGATTAATGAGAATTAATTAATTAAAAATACTTTTAGGTATTTAAAAATTACAAAAAAATTCATGAAATGTTCTAAGACATTTAGAAACATTGTCCAACCTTCAAACCAAATTTCTTTTTTGATCTTGATGCATTTTAAGAATTTTTCATTGAATTAAATCATTTTTTATGCATTATTTTGATCACATGTTTGAAAATTCATTTCTGCCTTTTGAAGAAGGTTGAGACATTGATTCTTCTTGCATTGTCTTTTGTTTTGCATATAGTTCCTAGGATAAAAAGGCCTTGAATTGTTCTTGCATTTTCAAATTGTTTGGCATTTGTTTTGTTAAGAACCCTAAAAAACCCTAATAACTTGCAAAATTCATATCTTGAGTTTGGTTGAGAGTTGAGAGCTCCCCTTTGGGCAGTGGTTTATTATAGGTCTAGGGTTTCCTTGGGTATCATTTTCCATTTTTACTTTAGGGTTTTGCTTCTGTTTTTGGTTTGTGTTTGATGTTTGATCCATGAACCCTAATTTGGGCTTTCATTTGCATCCCTCTTGCATTTCCTTGCATAACATGACTTATCTTTGCATTTTGTGCATGCTTATGATTCATTTGACATCTTAAGACATGTATAAAGCATCTTTGATCATTGCATCTCATGTTTGCCATGTCATTTGTCTTGTATGTTTCATAACATTTCATGCTTGTTCATGCTCCTTAGCTTGCATCATTTGCATTCATAAGCTTGTATGATCATCCACATGTGTTGTTTCTGGTTTGTAGCATCTCATAACATCATAATCATCATCAACATGTTTCTGGTTTTGCTTAGCATCATGTCATTTCATTTCATCTTGCATTGCATTGCATTTTCTTTCTAACATTGCAGGTGGTAAGTAAACTTGAGAAGTGGATTTGCCTTCACTTCTCATAACTTTTCTTTTCATCTCTCTTGCATCCATTGCTGCATTTCTATATGTGTTTGGGATTAAGCTTGCTCATTCTTCTTTCCCCCATTTTCTTTCTTCAAGTGACTTGACTTCTTGAATGAAGCAAGTCACTTTGCTTCTCTTAATCCTGTTCATCTGCTTCCTGGTGGCTCCTCTGAAGATTGTTCTTGCAAACCTCACAAACCTTAGGACCAACCAAGCATGACAATGAATTAGGGTTTTGATTAGTCCCCCCATAGTTTTACTTTTGTGTCTCTCTTTGAGTCTTCTCTTCTCATCTCATAATCAGGGACTAAACCTTAAAGGCTTTAAGACTTTATGATTAAGTTTATGCCTGCATCCTTCTCTTAGGATGGAGTGTATAACTTTAATCCTAAGTCTTGAACCCTTAAGGTGTTTAAATCTCTTAATCAATCCATCTAATAATTATCAAGACATTACACTTGTAACTTGGGCCTTGCATTAGGGTTCTAATTCTTCCTTAAGTGGTTAAGAAGGACTAACCCTAGTGTTAATGGACAAGTCCCCCTCAAGTTGTCTTATAAATCATAAAAAACACTTCATCATCATATCATTAATCTAAAATCCACTTAATAAAGGCTTGTTTTGTCATGGGTTTAATCCCTAATCATGGATTAAGTTGAGGAGTCTTCCTCAGCTTAAACATTCTCATCTATTATCCTTCTTTTAGGATGGTGTAATGAGTCTGTTTAATCCTTGATTATGGCTTAACCTCATTACTCAACACTAAACAAAAACACCAAAAACATCTAAATAATCACAAGTAGGTTAATGATCTTGATCCTACACCAAAGGTGATTAAGTGTGAGAATCTGACTTCACACTCAAGGTACTCTCATTACCCCTAATCAGAGGGAAGATGTGATGGGTTTACTAAATCCATTGGCTTAGGCTTAAGCTCATTATCTTATGACAAACTTTCAAAAGCAATAAAAGACTGAAAACTCAAAAAACAAACAATAATCGTCTCCTCCGGGATTCTTTTCTCATCATCTTCACTCACAACCGAGAACTTGCTTCTTCCGTCTAATGCAAGACAGTTAGCACCTGAGCCAGACAGGTCATACACTTGAGCATAGACAAGTAAGCAGTTCACAAGTCAATTCATCTTTCAGTCTCTTTGGGTCGAACTACGGTGTTCTGACTTCCTCATTGCACGAGAGGATACGTAGGCATAACTTAACAGTTATCGAACAAAAGTCTCTGTACATCCCCCCTCTTCCAGCTTCATTCTTTGGCCTCATGATCTTGAGCATTTTACTCCTGTCCTTACATTGACACTTTCATACTTCACATCACTTATACACTTTACACTGACACCTGTACATTCTCTTTCCAGCCATTTTATACACAAATTGCACTGACACTACCCCTTTAAAACACAAATCTTTTAAGCGTGGATCCCGTCGAGTACGGCGGACAATCTGGGTGCTAATACCTTCCCAGGTTGTAACCAACCCCCTTTCTCAGTCTCTCTGGTTCGCAAACCGTCTTATCCATCTTTTTCTAGGTCTATGCAGCATTGCCTTTCCTCCGGGATAAAAATGCCTAGCTGGCCACTCTATTCATCTCCAGTGAGTTCACGGCTGTGTGTTCTCACTGTTCCCTTCGCCGACCGTTCGCGTCTGTACCTTCATATGACCCTATGTCACTTGTCGGGAGCGACAGCTTGGCGACTCTGCTGGGGATCCTTATACTGCAACCAGGGCTTCTGGTTCTTTTTGTGGGTTCCTCCTAGCGCTTGTTTGATTTGTGTTTACTGGGGTGTTATGTGCTTGCTTGTGCTTGTATTTATTTTTGTTTATTGCTTTATGTACAGTTGGTTTATTGCTTTCTTTATAGCTTTATATTTTTCATACTGTCATACTGTGCTGGCTTGATCTGGTTTTTCTTTGGTGGGTGGGTATTTCATTGAGAGTTAAGGTCCTATACCTGGGACCTGAGTGACACCTAGGCTAGAGTGAATCATATTCTTTCCCATTCCATTTCGGTCTGGTGCGGGAATATGAAACACGGTTCAGATATGGGTTTCTTCTTGAGAACTCTGTGTTGCGGATTTCCTGCAATGCTAGGGCTATCTGGGAAGCCTGCTAAGTCTGGATGACCTTTTAGTATTGACCTTCAGAAACTGAGGTGAATTAGAGGAGGAATTGTTATGGTTATTGTAAACACTGTACCTCCGGGTTAGAAGTGTTTACACTTCTCATAACTGATCCAAGTCTGAGGATCCTTGTTCTAGATCACCACCTGTGAGGGGGTTGGGCTGTTTACAGGTTTGCAGGTACCTTGACCTCAGAATACCCTGTTACTTTGACTTTGTTAAGAATGCTCCATGTTGGATAGTTCTTGTGATTCTAAACCCTGGACATGTGGCTCTTTATTTGAGTCCCCCACCCTGGTTACTGGATTTATAGACCTCCATCTGGAATTCTTGAACACACATGGATCTATACCAAGGCAGTTAATCAGATCCAGCTCAGTCACAAACCCCTGCATATCATTTGCATACATACTCATTGCATCATATTAACATGTGCTTATTTGTGTTTCAGGGTATCCACTTTCATCTGGTTTTGGTTTTGACCCCATCTGTTGTATTGACCTATCTCCACCAGCACTTGCTTCAGCTTGTCAGCCATATACTTCAGTTACTTGCACTAGCCAGCCAGTGGCCCACTCCTCAGCATCTTCATCAGCACTTATCCTACTCAGCCCTCAGCATCATGGCTCCAAAGAAAAGCAACATCACCTATCATTTCTTTCAACCAGACTTATCAGACATCAGGAGGATCCAAACCCTGATCACTCCAGATCACATACCCTTGTTCAGAGAGCATTATGGGGATATACTTGACATGGTCATGGATCTGGACCCTTCACAGAGGAGCCTCATCCACACCTGCATTCAGTTTTATGATCCTCCATTGAGATGTTTCACCTTTCAAGACTTTCAGTTGGGTCCTCTTCTGGAAGAATACTCATCATTGACTGGTCTGCCCATCAAAAGAGAAATCCCATTCAACCCTGAAATGGTCTTTCCCAGCAATGGAGAGGTAGCAAAAGCTCTGCACCTGGAACCTGTTTTGATTGAACAGCATATGACCTCTAAAGCTGGGATCCCTGGATTTCATCTGGACTTCCTGATTTCTCAAGCTAGTCTGAAGGCCTCCTTGGGGGAGTGGAAAGTTGTTTGTGCTCTGTTGGCCTTAAGTGTATATGGAATTGTGTTGTTTGCAGATGAGCCTCGATTCATTAGCAAAAATGCAATCCATTTGTTCATCCTGAAGAACCCAGTGCCAACTTTACTGGGTGATCTCTATTACTCAGTCCATCAGAGAAATGAGAAGCAGAGGGGAAGATTAGTAAGGATTTGTGCTCCATTATTCCATGCTTGGCTTCTCAGGCATCTACCCAGGACAGATGCATTTCTAAATCCTCATCAGCAAAGCAACTGGGCTAAGCGGCTCACTACTCTCACTTCAGCAGATATCAGATGGTGTACTCAGAGCACCAAGGGCAGAGACATGATCGCCAGCTGTGGGCACTTTCCCAATGTGCCTTTGATAGGAGTTAAGGGAAGTATCAACTACAACCCTCTGCTGTTCAAGAGACAATTGGGCTATGCACTGGTCCACACTCCTAGGGAACAAGATTTGGTTGAGACCCTCTACTGTGAGAACAAGATTAGTTTGGCTGTTGTTAGGCAGGCTGCTTGGGCCTGGGATCATGTTCAAACCAAGGGAATCACCATTTTGGGGAAGTGCAATAATGTGGCATCAGTCCAATATTATGAGTGGTCCCATGCTAGGGCCCAATTCTCTGGAATGCCCTTCACCATAGAAGACACGCTTGAGTCATCTTCAGCACCACCCCCTGCCACTATCAGTTTGGAGGAGTTTGAGAGCTTGAGGGAAAGAAATGAGAAGTTAATTCAAGCCTTGCAGAAGACCCTCAGAGAGAGGAGTGAAGGTGTGAGGGAGATTGAGAGATTGGAGAAGTTGAGAGTGGAACACTTGACTAAGATTGAGAAGTCTGGAGATTATATCAACAAGTCTAAAGCTGGTGAACAGATTCTGAAGAATGCTTGTAAGGAAGCCCAGTTCCAAAGAGCAAGAACAGACTTGTACTTGAAGGAGAGTCAGGCCAGGTGGGTCCGGATCACTGAGGCCCGTACTCTAGAAGACAAGAGAGCTCAAGACAAGATGGAGCAGATGGAAAAAGCCCTGGCAGCAGCCCAGGAAGAAATATCAGAGCTGAAAATCAAAGCAGGATTGAAGAGGTCTAAGGACCAAAGTCAGAGCAAGAAATTGGCTGCAGCTGTTGCAACAAGAAACCTTCTCATCAGAAGTCTCACGGAGCATCCGGCTGATCCTGTGACCGAAGCACTTCTCAAGGAAGTTCGTGAGGATGAGTTTGGCCTTGGAGTTTGATCATTTGCTTGTTGTTGTTCCTTTTCCATGTACTTTTGTTTTTTGTGATGTATTTTGACCCCTTTGAGGGCTTGTGTTGTAAAATGAACAAATTGTATTATTTCACTTTTGTAATATATTTGTGTTAGTTTCCATCTGGGTTACTTCAAAAGCACCTTCAACAGCATCATCTTCAAGGGTCTGGAAGGGTCAAAACTGAAGGCCAAACCGGATACCTTGAGAACAAATAAGCATAACTGCATTGCATGCTAACCCTTTTGTTTGTTTTGTAGGTTTTTGTTTTGTTGTTGCTAACCTCTGTTGTGATGTTCAGGAATTATTGCTCGCCGCCGGATATTTCCTCTCAACAGGCCTCACAGGTACCCAACTAGAAACAACCTTCCGGGAATCCAGATGGATCAGATGCAACAAGACCTTACGGAGGTCAGAAACCAGATGGCCAACGAAAGGTTAGAGATGAGAACGCAGATGACGCAGTTCATGGAAGTTATGAACAACATGGCTCAGAGCCAGGAGAGACTGAGGGCCATGGTGGAGAGGCAAAATCAAGAGGAGCCTCATGTAGGAACTGCAGGCACCAGTAATAATGAAAGGGTGCAACCACATGTTAACCCCCCTGTGTTTGGCCCACATCTCCATCCAGAGGCTAACATCCCAGTCAACATTCAAGGGACAGCCACAGCAGCCAGAGTACTTCAAGAAGACCCTCAGGAGGACCAGTATACGGTAATGGGTGCCGGAGAGGAAACTTATGATAGACGGTTGGAAGAAATAGCTGAGAAGTTGAGGTCCTTAGAATCTCAAAATTCTTTGGGTTTCGACGTTATGGACATGGGTTTGGTAGAAGGGGTCAGGATTCCCCACAAGTTCAAGCCTCCATGCTTTGAAAAGTATAATGGGACTTCATGCCCCCGGACTCATCTACAATCATTTCTGGGAAGGCTGAAGGCCTATACAATGGATGAGAAATTGTGGATGTTCTATTTTGAAGATAGCTTGACTGGAGCTTCAAGGGAGTGGTATTCCCATCTGACAAGAGCAACAATTAGATGCTGGAAGGACCTGGCAGAGGCCTTCATCAGACAGTATCAGTATAATCTAGATATGGCACCCAACAAGACCCTCCTAATGGGAATGTCACAGTCGTCCAGGGAGAGCTTCAGAGAATATGCTCAGAGATGGAGGCAATTGGCTGCTGCTGTTCAACCACCAATGTCTGAGAGAGAAATGGCAGACATGT
This sequence comes from Lathyrus aphaca, assembly GCA_963966055.1. Classification (NCBI taxonomy): domain Eukaryota; kingdom Viridiplantae; phylum Streptophyta; class Magnoliopsida; order Fabales; family Fabaceae; genus Lathyrus; species Lathyrus aphaca. Next base: position 110,906,088 of record OZ014525.1, on the reverse strand, counting down.
TTATGAACACTCTTCAGGGAACGTATATTGACAGGTTAGCTGCTTTCTCTTCCACCAGCTTCGCAGATGTTGTCATAGCTGGGGAGAGAATTGAAAGCCTGTTGAAAATGGGTAAGATCTCTGACAACGGTGCAAGCTCGTCCAGTAGTACAAGAAAGCCTTTTGCAGGCCCGAGAAGAACTGGCGAGACCAATGCCATTCACACCAACAGGGGTAGGCCCCAATATGCTCAGAGGTCAATAGCAGCAGTCACTATCCCTGCTCCAGCTCATCCTCAGCCAGTCTATCAACCTCCTCAACAAAACTTCCAACAACAACCTCAGTATCAGCAGAATCAGTATCCTCCAAGGAACTTCAACAACAACTCCAACAACAACAATCAACAGAGGCCATTCCAACAAAGGCCATCCCAAGCTAACAGAGTGATCGACCCGATCCCAATGCCATATGCTGCCTTGCTGCCACAACTTCTGAAACTCGACCTAGTTGAGCTAAGAACGTTGGCACCTCCGGATCCCAACAGTCTACCAAGAAACTATGACTCCAATGCTAGGTGTGCTTTCCATTCCAATGCACCTGGTCACAGTACAGAAAAATGCAGGGCTCTGCATATGAAGGTACAAGACTTGGTAGACTCCAAGGCTCTGAATTTTGCACCTCCACCCAATGTCAATAAAAACCCAATGCCAAACCATGGTGGTCCCCGAATTAATGCTATTGAAGAAGACCAACCGTCTTATTTAATAACTAGTGTGGATCAGATCAGGACACCATTGGTGGAAATCAAAGCTCAACTCCGCGAAAACCAGATATTTCCGGGGTGTGAACTAGGGTGCCCCTACTGCAATATTTCATGGAATGGGTGCGAGGACCTGAGGAATGGCATTGACAGCCTTATTCAGAGTGGCCTGCTACAGATCATTACATCATTTCCGACAAATCCGACAACTTCATCAACAACGGTTTCAGAACCTCCTACAAATGCAACAACTATTGTTCCCGACAATTCATCAGCACCATCAACAAGTATTTCACCTGTCCTCCCAAATGATCAGTTGTCAACAGTTCCTCCTGCTACAACTTCAGCTTCATTCCATTTCGACTCTCCATCAGCAACAACAACAGTCCTTCCAACGGAACCTCCTACAACACCAGCAATCAACCATGAAGATGTCTCTACTGTTACCATATTCTATGATCCGGAAAACAATTCCGCTTACCATTCAGAGGGTGCTGCTCCCGCCAGAGCACCAGTTACAATCTTTTATGATCCACAAACAATTACAGTCCCTTCAGCAGCAGCAATCAGTCCAGTCACTGTCACGGTGCCTGGACCAGTACCATATGAAAGCAATAGGGCCATCCCTTGGCACTATGGCTCTGACATATACTGCGAAGGAAAAAGAATCACTCTGGAAACATCAACACCTGCACCACAAGTAGATAATGTGGGGGGAGGCGGAGGCTTCACTCGAAGCGGACGTCTCTTTGCTTCACAAGTTCAAAGACCTACTGCCGAAGCAGAAGCTGCTGCCAAGGCAAAGGGTAAAGGCCCGGTGCAGGAAGATTCAGCTGCCAAAGAAGCCCTGAAGACTCCATTTGATCAGGAAGTTGATGAGTTTATGCGGATCATCAAAAAGAGTGATTATAAAATTGTGGATCAACTTCACCAGACGCCATCCAAAATCTCCATCCTCTCACTGCTTATGTGCTCCGAAGCCCATCGGAATGCACTACTTAAAGTCCTGCACGCAGCTTACGTGCCTGAGGAGATTACTGTCAACCAATTGGAAACCGTGGTTGGAAACGTTACTGCTAGCAATGGGCTAGGGTTTACCAATTCTGACCTGACAGTGGATGGCCGCAATCACAACAAAGCCTTGCACATAACCCTGGAATGCAAAGGAGCTGTCCTTTCTCATGTGCTGGTGGACACAGGTTCTTCCCTGAATGTCTTACCAAAGAAGGCTCTGGTGAAGTTAGAATATGATGGATTGGCATTGAGACCCAGCAACCTGGTAGTAAGAGCCTTTGATGGTTCTAAGAGATCGGTTCTGGGAGAGATTGAGCTGCCTGTGACAATTGGCCCGCAGACCTTTAAAACTATCTTTTATGTGATGGACATTCAGCCCGCCTACAGCTGTTTGTTGGGTAGACCCTGGATTCACGCCGCTGGCGCAATAACGTCTACCCTTCACCAAAAGTTAAAATTTGAGTGGGAAGGCCAAGTTGTCACAATCTGTGGAGAGGAGGACATTTTTGTCAGCCACCTGGCAACTTATAAATATATTGAGATGGATGGAGAGATCCATGAAACAATGAGCCAAGGTTTTGAAGCCTTGAACGTCAATGAAGCATCTGCTGTATCTGGTACTCCAATGTCATCTTACCAACAAGCCCGGAAGGTTGTTGAAGAAGGAACTGCCCTAGGCTGGGGCAAGGTCTTAGCTGTGGAGGAGAAGAAGGACAAATTTGGGTTGGGTTACAGACCAACTCAACATCAAGCAAAGGCTGCTGCAGAGCCTGGTTTTGTCAGTGGGGGGATGCTTACCCCCGATGCTATCAACTGTCTGGAAGACGAGCTGGAAGAGGAGCGCAATCTGGAGAATTGGATTCGTCCGAAGATCCCGGGGAGCAGTGTCTCGAACTGGTCTTCCCAGGAAATTATAAGAGTTACTCATGCAGAGTAATTATTATTTCCTGTATTTTTATAGCATGCATCCAAGTCTTGCATCTTGCCCAAGATGACAAGACTCATTTTGTAACCAGGGCCATCTGTACTTTTGTGCAAACAAGATTAAATTAATGAAATATCAGACGTCTTTTTGCAAACGAGTCTTTTTCTTTTCTGCTCACTGTTTTTCCATTTTTCTTTTTGTACAAAAATAAATGGCGGTGTTTTCAAAATGATAACTTCATTTTACTTTTTTCTAAAGCAAAATTAAAATCAATCACTAAAATGAACCAACTTAACCCTTGCAGAGAGCGCCTTCCAGACTGCACCGACAACAGCACGGCTATGACATCGTATGACTTTGACAATCCAATCAATCAAACTGATGAAGGGGTTGATGAAGAATATGAGCTTCCTGAAGAGCTAGCCAGGTTGCTGAGACAGGAGGAAAAGGTTATTACTCCTCATCAGGAGGAGATTGAAGTGATCAATCTTGGTACGGAAGAAAATGTGAAAGAAGTTAAAATCGGGGCCTGCCTGCAAGACTCAGTGAAGAGACAGTTGATAGATCTGCTTCAAGAGTATGTTGATGTGTTTGCTTGGTCGTATCAAGATATGCCAGGGTTGGATACCGATATAGTTGTGCACAAGCTGCCTCTGAGGGAAGAATGCCCACCAGTGAAACAGAAGCTGCGCCGAACTCGCCCAGACATGGCTATGAAAATCAAGGAAGAGGTACAAAAGCAATGGGACGCCGGGTTCCTTGCTGTGACTAGCTACCCGCCGTGGGTTGCTAACATAGTACCTGTGCCTAAGAAGGACGGCAAAGTAAGAATGTGTGTTGATTACCGGGATCTGAACAGAGCCAGCCCGAAAGATGACTTCCCATTACCTCACATTGATGTATTGGTGGATAACACGGCTCAGTTCTCGGTATTCTCCTTCATGGATGGATTTTCAGGATATAATCAGATCAAGATGTCACCTGAAGACATGGAGAAGACAACATTCATTACACCTTGGGGCACGTTCTGTTACAAAGTGATGCCATTCGGACTGAAGAATGCTGGTGCCACATATCAACGGGCTATGGTGACATTATTCCACGATATGATCCACAAGGAAATAGAATGTTATGTGGATGATATGATCGCCAAGTCCCTTACAGAGGAAGATCACCTGGTAAATCTGCTCAAGTTATTCAAGCGTCTGAGGAAATACCAATTAAAGCTGAACCCCAACAAATGAACATTCGGGGTGCGATCCGGTAAATTGCTGGGCTTTATTGTAAGCGAGAAGGGGATTGAGGTTGACCCTGATAAAGTCAAGGCTATACAAGAGATGCCTGCACCGAAAACTGAGAAAGAAGTTCGAGGGTTCTTAGGTCGATTGAACTACATTTCAAGGTTCATATCTCACCTCACAGCAACCTGTGAACCCTTGTTCAAGCTGTTAAGAAAAGAACAAACGGTCAGGTGGAACGAAGACTGCCAGAAGGCTTTTGACAAGATCAAGGAATATCTGCAAGAACCTCCAATCCTTATGCCTCCAGTTGAAGGAAGACCTCTGATAATGTACTTGACAGTATTGGAAGAGTCAATGGGGTGTGTGCTGGGCCAGCATGACGAGTCTGGTCGAAAAGAGTATGCAATATACTACCTAAGCAAAAAGTTTACCGACTGTGAACAACGTTATTCACTGCTCGAGAAAACTTGCTGTGCTTTAGCGTGGGCTGCTCGCCGACTGAGACAGTATATGTTGGCCCACACTACCTTATTAATCTCAAAAATGGATCCAGTTAAGTACATTTTCGAGAAGCCAGCTCTTACCGGACGGGTTGCAAGATGGCAGATGATTCTCACAGAATACGACATACAGTACACCTCTCAGAAAGCCATCAAGGGCAGTGTACTATCTGAATATCTTGCTGAGCAACCCATTGATGACTACCAGCCAATGAGGTTTGACTTCCCTGATGAAGACATCATGTTCATTAAAGCAAAAGATCACGAAGAGCCTATTCACACTGAAGGGCCCGACCCGGAAGAAGAATGGACTATGATGTTTGATGGGGCTGTTAACATGAATGGCCGTGGTGTTGGTGCAGTACTCATTACACCTAAAGGAGTTCACATGCCTTTCTCGGCAAAACTCACTTTCAACTGCACTAACAACGAAGCTGAATACGAAGCTTGCATTATGGGTCTTGAGGAAGCCATTGGCCTCAGGATCAAAACATTGACCGTATTCGGAGATTCAGCTTTGGTAGTCAATCAAACCAACGGAAAATGGTACACCCACCAAGATCATCTGATACCTTACAGGGATTATACAAGAAGGTTACTGACTTTCTTCACAACAGTCAAACTTGAGTATATCCCTCGGGACGAGAATCAGTTTGCAGATGCTCTTGCTACCATTTCATCCATGATCAAAGTTCAAACGGCCAACTTTGTACCTCAGATTTCAGTGTCTAGACTTGATAGACCAGCATATGTATTTGCAGCAGATGTTGTAAAAGATGATAAGCCTTGGTTCCACGACATTAAGTGCTTCTTGGAGGATCAGACATACCCACATGGGGCATCTTCCAGTGATAAGAAGACTTTGAGAAGGCTTGCTGGTAGTTTCTTTCTGAACACTGATGGGTCTTTATACAAAAGGAACTTTGACATGGTACTCCTCAGATGTGTTGACAGGACGGAAGCAGATTTGTTGATACATGAAGTGCACGAAGGATCTTTTGGTACCCATGCTGGAGGGCATGCCATGGCTAAAAAGTTGTTAAGATCAGGCTATTACTGGATCACAATGGATGCAGACTGTTGTGCTTATGCCAGAAAATGCCATAAATGCCAGATCTATGCAGATAAAGTGCATGTGCCTCCCAATCCTCTGAACATTATGTCTTCACCCTGGCCCTTTGCTATGTGGGGCATTGACATGATTGGCAAGATTGAGCCAACTGCTTCAAACGGCCACAGATTCATCCTGGTCGCCATCGACTATTTCACCAAGTGGGTTGAAGCAGCCTCATATGCAAACGTCACTAGACAGGTGGTAGCCAGATTTCTGAAAAGAGATATCATCTGTCGATATGGAGTGCCCGAGCGAATCATTACTGATAATGGTTCCAACCTGAACAACAAAATGATGGCAGAGCTGTGCCGGGACTTCAAGATCCAACATCACAATTCTTCTCCTTACAGGCCAAAGATGAACGGCGCTGTTGAGGCTGCGAATAAGAATATCAAGAAGATTGTGCAGAAGATGGTAGTCACATACAAAGACTGGCATGAAATGCTACCGTTTGCCTTGCATGGGTACCGCACGTCAATCAGGACGTCCACTGGGGCAACACCGTATCAGCTTGTGTATGGTATGGAAGCAGTCCTACCTGTCGAAGTTGAATTACCCTCCCTACGGGTACTAATGGATGTTAAACTGAGTGAAGCAGAATGGGTTCGGTCCCGATTCGAACAACTGAGTTTGATCGAAGAGAAAAGATTGGCTGCAATCTGCCATGGGCAGTTATATCAGAAGAGAATGAAGAAAGCCTTCGATCAGAAAGTCAGGCATCGAGAGTACCAAGTGGGAGATCTTGTGCTGAAGAGAATCCTCCCTCCTCATACAGACTACAGGGGAAAATGGACTCCAAATTATGAAGGACCATTCGTTGTAAAGAAAGTTTTCTCTGGTGGAGCACTGATGCTCAGCACCATGGATGGTGAAGATTTCCCATCCCCTGTGAATTCAGATGCAGTTAAAAAATACTTCGCATAAAACGACCCGCTGGACATAAAAACAGAATGTAAGTCCAGGCAAAAATAGGGCATCCCGGCGAGTCAAAAACAGAATAAAAGACTCGGGCAAAAATAAGGGAAATAAATGAAAAATGTACACCCGCTGAGTTGAAAAGCCGCATTGGACAGCTCAGGCAAAAATGGGTATCCCGATGGATTGAAAACCCGAAAGGGCGATCCATGCAAAATAAGGGAATAAGCGAACAACTGCATTCCGAGTTCGTCTGTATCACCTACAACTTGGTAAGCTTCCAAAGGATCAAGCTTCAATCAGAATCAACTCTCTCCAGAAAGCAAGACGAGAAGAACGTCATTGTCATACGAGTCATAGCAGGAGAGGAAGCTCCTCAAAGCGTCGACAACACCGCCAGCACTTTATTTCTCAATTTGTAACAATCTCCTCATTTCAGGAGATATGTTTCTTTGACTGTATCTTTGCCAATTCAGGGCACATGAATTAATAAAATCAGATTCTCAGTCATGTCTCGTTTTTACATTTATGTTTTGCAAAGAGTTGGCTGATATCTCTAAAAATACAATTGCATAAGTACAGATGCCCTTCTCTAAAAAAAAATAAAAACACATGCTTACAGGGAATGTGATTATTCTCGAAAGTACTTAACTCCTATGACGGAATCCAGTAAGGGATACCCCGGGACCTTTTGTACGTTCCATTACCTTTGCAGGATTGCAGGTATCCAGAACGCAACCTGGGGCATGCAAGTTACGTCTCAGCAAACAGGCGAATCATTATCAACTCGGTCTATCTTCCACATGACACTAGAAGGTGCCCATTTCCCCAGCGGAGCTGCCAAATCAACATGCACTCAATCTCAACATCCGAGGTGCTCTATCCCCAGCTGAGTTGCTCCCCATTGCTTCCCCCAGCAAAGTTGCCAAATCAACTAACAGGTTTAACACTCAGGATGTTTCCTCCCCAGCTGAGTTGCCTCTTGTTGCTCTCCCCAGCTGAGTTGACTCTCACAATTCCCCAGCCGAGTTGCCTTGTCATCCTCAGTTGAATACAGAAGACAGGAAATCATCTCCCCACAGAGTTCCAGCCTCTGTCCAGAAGAGCAACGCATGAAGAGATCACAACAGAGTGAGGAAAGCTTTTGCAAACCCCAGCTGGGTCCCGTATTTTCAAGGTGATGTCAACCAGTGACATATATCCCCGAGCAGATACATCACCAGATCTACCAATGATCTCATCCCCAGCTGGGGTGTCCACTTCAAGCAGATCATCCAGAGATCTTCGCAGCAATGGGATCCGAATCCCGGATCGGTGCCTCTTTGCATAATCATAGCATTCGCATCATATTCACCCTCAGGGCGTAGCATTCCGTCTAATACGGAGCATTACGGCAAAAAAATCAAATGCATAGCATAATCATAAGTCATGTTGTGAATTGAACGCTTGTGACTAGTAACCATTCATCAGAATACAGATTATTTTCCCCCGGAGTCCCCATCAGAGCCCCGGCAAAAGCAGCTGCCTCACAAATCACAAGCACCAGTATATACACCTTTTGGCACCCGTCCGTGTCATCTTTCCCCAGTAAAGTCGCCTGAACACCCTTTACAAATAAATCACCCTCATTACAGATGCGTCCTGACACCCGTCCGTGTCATGTCCCAGCAGAAAGCCAAAGACATCCTCTTTGCACTCACATATACTTATATACACTTTCTTGACACCTGTCCGTGTCATATCCCCAGCGCATTCGCGTACACCTTCATCACCCATACACTTGTTAATATTATACTTTTCTCTTTTGACACTCGTCCGTGTCACTCTCCCCAGCAGTTAAAACACTCATCAATACAATACTCACTACTCATGGTACACTTATACAGATACTCGTCCGTATCTTGTATACATCATCACCCATGTCCCCACAGATCCGACAGTAGTCCTTGTTCTTTGTTAACCAGTTGGTACTCGTCTGTACCATCATCTCAGAATATTGCGTCTAGTGTTTGTTTCTACATGATACTCGTCCGTATCATAGTCTTAAGGATGCTCGTCCGCATCTTTAATCCATACACCGTGTCAAATTCTTAGGTCTTCGTGAATATAGATACTCGTCCGTGTCTATTATTCCCCAGAAGAGTCCTTTCAGATGCAACACTCGTCCGTGTTCTTTGTTAACCAGTTGATACTCGTCCGTATCATCATCTCTGAACATGTGTCAGTTTGTTTCTACATGATACTCGTCCGTATCATAGCCTTAAGGATGCTCGTCCGCATCTTTAATCTATACACAATACCAAACACTTATACCTTTTATTTCTTGGATGTAAGCGCTCGTCCGTGTTTACTATATCCCCAGTGATCACCAACAAATTTTCTTTTTATCTAACACTCGTCCTGTGTTATGATACCTTTGAGAGCAGCCGTACCCTGTTGAGTGGTCGTCCTCCACTTCTTGATGGTCGTCCTCCATCATGCTCATCCGATGGCCGTCCCCATCGTTGATTTTTAGCAGCCGTCCCCTGCTAGGTGGTCGTCCTCCACCCTTTTGATGATCGTCCTTCATCACTTTATCCAATGGCCGTCCCCATTGTTGATTTTGGTTATCTAACACTCGTCCTGTGTTATGACAAACCTCGAGAGCAGCCGTCCCCTGCTGAGTGGTCGTCCTCCACTTCTTGATGGTCGTCCTCCATCTTGCTCGTCCGATGGCCGTCCCCATCGTTGACCTTATCTATCCGATGGCCGTCCCCATCGTTGATATTTTCGGCAGCCGTACCCTGCCAGGTGGTCGTCCTCCACCTTTGATGGCCGTCCCCATCATATTTCTTTTATCCCCAACAGAGCAGCCGTCCCCTGCTAGGTGATCGTCCTTCACCTTTGATGGCCGTACCCCATCATCTGTTTTATTTCATTCATTCTTTAACCCGATGGCCGTCCCCGTCGTGGTCCCTTTTCCTTCTTAACCCGATGGCCGTCCCCATCGTTGGTTACTTTACCTTTATGAACTTGATGGCCGTCCCCGTCACGTTTCATTAATCCTCAGAGAATTTTATAACTTTATCTTGATGGCCGTCCCCATCATGATTTCTTGTTTTTTTCCCCAGCTAGTCGGCCGTCCCCGTCTTAGCTTTACCTTTTTATCCCCAGCATGTCGGCCGTCCCCGTCATCGCTTTATTTCATACATTTATCCCAGCATGTCGGCCGTCCCCGTCATCGCTCTTTACCCAGCAGTCGTCCTCTGCTCGACGGTCGTCCTCCGTCGCCCATACTTTACAATATACTTTATTTTGCCTTTACAATCTATATCTTTTTTCTTCTTCATTCTGTGAGTGCAAATTTTGGACTGTCTTTGGTATTCAACCACAAGTTATCTTGTTTGGCCTGTTAAGCCGTCGCTTACATCCTGCACAGCTAACTCATGTTTGAATAGGGGCAGCTGTAAACACCCCAAATTTGCCCTCACCCATTCACACCATGGCTTGTGATCATTCTCATATGCATAAACACAATCATATCATCTCACATTTCATTTTTGATTCACTGGATAGTTTCTAAGGCATCTGCACTTAGGGTTTGTGATCTGAGCAATCCCAAAGCTTCTTGAGGCATTCCAAAGGCTACTAATCAATTCAAAGTGGTCCATGTGTGTTCCTATATCATATTTCATCTCCTCAAAGTCAAAATTGCAGAGGAATCACAAGAACTAGGGTTTGAGTGGATGCAGAGCCAGGATGAACTGCACAGTTGACTGAAAATTAGGGTTTTGGTTTCAGAGGCCATAACTCCAAATTTTTTGGTCATTCTTGTTTCCATTGGTCTCTATATGGTATAGGGAGTATACATATCAATTTTCATGAAGAAATTCCATGGGGAAGTCATCTAATCAAGAGTTGACTTTTCAGACAAGTCAGTGCAAAATCAGGGCATCTGAGGCCCCCAATGACCCAACCAATGGGTGATCTTCATCATTTTGAGTGTATATGATCTTTATTTGATCATGTAAGAAGGTTGAAGTTCATGAAAATCAAGAATTTAGGGTTTTTGCAAATGTTGACTTTTTGGGCATAGTTGACTTTTCAAGAATGCATCATTTTAGGTCATTTTTCAAGCCTTGATTCTTGATCCAAAAAGGTTTCAAATGGAAAAACTTTGGTCATGAAAGTTGTAGATCTCATCTTTCCCTTTTCAAAAAGTACAAGAACATGACCTAATTCATTTTGGATCAAAAGTTATGGTGCATCAAAGTTGGCAAAAATCACTAAATTTCAAGTTATGCACCAAATGGAAATTTTGCAAAACCTTGAACCAATGCATCATGTGACCTCTAATTCATTTCAAACCATTACACAAACATTCCATGAGCCTAAAAAAATCAGAATTGGACCAAGTTTCCTTCATGTTTTGGTTCATGTAACAAGATTTTCTTTCATGGGAACCATAAAGCAACAAGTTGCAAAACCACTCATTTCACTTCCTACAAACTATGACATTGGATGCTGACTTTGGCTAGCCCCTCACCTCACCCTTTGCTGCGCAGCCCATGCCATGTACTTGCCTAGGTCATGAGCCATGCTTCTCTTACACATTATTTGACTTTTTGCAAAAGTTGCCTTACCAATCAATAAAGCACATGTCAAATCAACTGACCAATGAGAGAGAGTTATGTGGACAATTTGCAAGCAAAACATTAGAAGACACAAGGCTGAAACCAACACATACACAGCATTCACAAAATCATCTCACATTGCATCTTCTATCGAATCTGCTCACACAGCCATCAAACACTCAAGCTAACTTCACCATCCAACTCAACACACTTCATAGACAAGAAACCACCCAAAGCATAAGCCTGAAACAGCCAGAAAACTCCATAACCATTTCACACCCCAAGCTGCAAGTTCCTTCGAAACTCTTGCCACAGCTTGCAAACACACAAACAAACACCATAGACCTTCTCCATTCACCCTCAGGATCATAAACAACCCCTCACCATGACCTGAAAGTGCCTATTTCACCATTGCCATTTCTGATCAAGCTCGAACAGAAGCTTTCGAAACTCATCAACCATCCAACTTAAACTCCATTTGAGCATTCAAACATCATCAAGAGGTTCTAAGGAGTAGATTGCACAAGGAGAGGTGGCCAGAAAGTTCCTAAACTGAAAGCTTCAAATCCCAGGTAGCTCGAAAATTATTTTTCCAGAAATCATTTTTCTTGTTACAAACTTGTTCTTTGTGTTGTCCTGATCATCCTGATGTTCTTAGTTTTTGAAATGGTGATGAAATGAGCATTTAATTTCTCTCTGAAACCTGCGTGCCCTAGTTTTCTTTTTCTTCGATTCAGTTGATTTAGGAAACATAAATTTGTTTTGATTGGGGGTTTTGATTCGTGAGCTTGTGGGAATCATTTATGGGTTCTTAGAATTCATTTTAGATGCGTATGGAGTGAGTTAGGGATTTTGATTGAACGGAGAAGATGACCGGAACACTGTTCCGGTCATCTGAGTGTGTTTAACGGCGAGATTAGGGCATAAGCATTGATTAGCGAAATTTGAATTCTGGCCTTTGGATTTGGCGCCAGGTCAACGCGCGCGTGTTTCCATTTGAATCTCCACCATCAGATCACTTGACTTTTGTTTATTTCAGTTTAATTTCATTTTTAATTCATTTTAATTCATTTGTTTTGTATAATTTGTTTAAAATAGCAAAAATGTTTTAAAAATTATGAATTTTTTTGTCAAGAGTTTCACTAATTTTTAAAACCCAAAAATATTTTTAGTTTTATTTTTTATCACTAAAAAAGTATTTTTAAATATTTAAAAGATTATTTTTATTTGATTAATGAGAATTAATTAATTAAAAATACTTTTAGGTATTTAAAAATTACAAAAAAATTCATGAAATGTTCTAAGACATTTAGAAACATTGTCCAACCTTCAAACCAAATTTCTTTTTTGATCTTGATGCATTTTAAGAATTTTTCATTGAATTAAATCATTTTTTATGCATTATTTTGATCACATGTTTGAAAATTCATTTCTGCCTTTTGAAGAAGGTTGAGACATTGATTCTTCTTGCATTGTCTTTTGTTTTGCATATAGTTCCTAGGATAAAAAGGCCTTGAATTGTTCTTGCATTTTCAAATTGTTTGGCATTTGTTTTGTTAAGAACCCTAAAAAACCCTAATAACTTGCAAAATTCATATCTTGAGTTTGGTTGAGAGTTGAGAGCTCCCCTTTGGGCAGTGGTTTATTATAGGTCTAGGGTTTCCTTGGGTATCATTTTCCATTTTTACTTTAGGGTTTTGCTTCTGTTTTTGGTTTGTGTTTGATGTTTGATCCATGAACCCTAATTTGGGCTTTCATTTGCATCCCTCTTGCATTTCCTTGCATAACATGACTTATCTTTGCATTTTGTGCATGCTTATGATTCATTTGACATCTTAAGACATGTATAAAGCATCTTTGATCATTGCATCTCATGTTTGCCATGTCATTTGTCTTGTATGTTTCATAACATTTCATGCTTGTTCATGCTCCTTAGCTTGCATCATTTGCATTCATAAGCTTGTATGATCATCCACATGTGTTGTTTCTGGTTTGTAGCATCTCATAACATCATAATAATCATCAACATGTTTCTGGTTTTGCTTAGCATCATGTCAGTTCATTTCATCTTGCATTGCATTGCATTTTCTTTCTAACATTGCAGGTGGTAAGTAAACTTGAGAAGTGGATTTGCCTTCACTTCTCATAACTTTTCTTTTCATCTCTCTTGCATCCATTGCTGCATTTCTATATGTGTTTGGGATTAAGCTTGCTCATTCTTCTTTCCCCCATTTTCTTTCTTCAAGTGACTTGACTTCTTGAATGAAGCAAGTCACTTTGCTTCTCTTAATCATGTTCATCTGCTTCCTGGTGGCTCCTCTGAAGATTGTTCTTGCAAACCTCACAAACCTTAGGACCAACCAAGCATGACAATGAATTAGGGTTTTGATTAGTCCCCCCATAGTTTTACTTTTGTGTCTCTCTTTGAGTCTTCTCTTCTCATCTCATAATCAGGGACTAAACCCTAAAGGCTTTAAGACTTTATGATTAAGTTTATGCCTGCATCCTTCTCTTAGGATGGAGTGTATAACTTTAATCCTAAGTCTTGAACCCTTAAGGTGTTTAAATCTCTTAATCAATCCATATAATAATTATCAAGACATTACACTTGTAACTTGGGCCTTGCATTAGGGTTCTAATTCTTCCTTAAGTGGTTAAGAAGGACTAACCCTAGTGTTAATGGACAAGTCCCCCTCAAGTTGTCTTATAAATCATAAAAAACACTTCATCATCATATCATTAATCTAAAATCCACTTAATAAAGGCTTGTTTTGTCATGGGTTTAATCCCTAATCATGGATTAAGTTGAGGAGTCTTCCTCAGCTTAAACATTCTCATCTATTATCCTTCTTTTAGGATGGTGTAATGAGTCTGTTTAATCCTTGATTATGGCTTAACCTCATTACTCAACACTAAACAAAAACACCAAAAACATCTAAATAATCACAAGTAGGTTAATGATCTTGATCCTACACCAAAGGTGATTAAGTGTGAGAATCTGACTTCACACTCAAGGTACTCTCATTACCCCTAATCAGAGGGAAGATGTGATGGGTTTACTAAATCCATTGGCTTAGGCTTAAGCTCATTATCTTATGACAAACTTTCAAAAGCAATAAAAGACTGAAAACTCAAAAAACAAACAATAATCGTCTCCTCCGGGATTCTTTTCTCATCATCTTCACTCACAACCGAGAACTTGCTTCTTCCGTCTAATGCAAGACAGTTAGCACCTGAGCCAGACAGGTCATACACTTGAGCATAGACAAGTAAGCAGTTCACAAGTCAATTCATCTTTCAGTCTCTTTGGGTCGAACTACGGTGTTCTGACTTCCTCATTGCACGAGAGGATACGTAGGCATAACTTAACAGTTATCGAACAAAAGTCTCTGTACATCCCCCCTCTTCCAGCTTCATTCTTTGGCCTCATGATCTTGAGCATTTTACTCCTGTCCTTACATTGACACTTTCATACTTCACATCACTTATACACTTTACACTGACACCTGTACATTCTCTTTCCAGCCATTTTATACACAAATTGCACTGACACTACCCCTTTAAAACACAAATCTTTTAAGCGTGGATCCCGTCGAGTACGGCGGACAATCTGGGTGCTAATACCTTCCCAGGTTGTAACCAATCCCCTTTCTCAGTCTCTCTGGTTCGCAAACCGTCTTATCCATCTTTTTCTAGGTCTATGCAGCATTGCCTTTCCTCCGGGATAAAAATGCCTAGCTGGCGACTCTATTCATCTCCAGTGAGTTCACGGCTGTGTGTTCTCACTGTTCCCTTCGCCGACCGTTCGCGTCTGTACCTTCATATGACCCTATGTCACTTGTCGGGAGCGACAGTCCCCTTTTGTGAGTATATTGCTTTGGAATTAAGCTATCATTTGTTTGATAGTGGGCAACATTTTCTCCAGCTTGAGTATATTACTTTGGAATTAAGCTATCAGTTAATCGACAGTGGGTAATATTACCAAATTGATCAAGTTCTTTTACTTGTACTCCTACCCAGTAAATCCGGTAGTCGAGATTTTATCCTCTTACCCAGTAAAAAGGTAATAAAGTTTTTTTCCTTTGCTTAAGCTCCTACCCAATAAATCAGGTAGTTGAGAATTTTTCTACCCAGTAAATCCGGTAGTTGAGATTTCTTCTTACCCAATAAAAAGGTAATAGAAGCTGTTTCCCTTTGACTGAGTTCCTACCCAGTAAATCAGGTAGTGGATCATATCTCCTACCCAGTAAATCAGGTAGTCGAGAATATTTCTTACCCAGTAAAAAGGTAGTGGAGGTTATCTCTCTTTATTTTGCTCCTATCCAGTAAATCGATAGTCGAGTCCTTTGCTTTCCTACCCAGTAAACAGGTAGTTGATGATTCTTTTCCAACTAAGTATTTCTCCATTCTTGGACTCGAATACTTTGTTTGGTCGTTAGTTCCTGGCAGGATGTTTACTTTCCCTGGTTGGATCTTGTACCTTGATTATATCATACCTTTCCCAAGTGGAGTCAGCTATCCAGTGATTTATTTTCCTGGTAAACTCTTTGGTTGTCTGTTGTTGTTTCCCCAGCGGGATTTTCTTCTGTGTCCCCAAGTTTTTTTGCTTTCCTCTGGTGGTCATATTTTCCCCACAGAGATCTTGGGCTTGCATATCATATTCATCTCATATCATGTTCTCTTAGGACAAAAATTGGGTTTTCTGTATTTAAGTCTCTCCCATCTTGTAGAGACGAAGATGTCAATCTTCATATCTCCAGATTGAAGAAACTTAAATAGGGGCAGCTGTAACACCCTAATTTTTGCCCTAAGATTTTCTTCGCATTTCATCTGCATTTTGCATACAAACAAGATCGCACAGGTTTCTCGGTTTCTCCTCAGATGTAGGGTTTAGGCTTCGCAGGGGATCACCATGTTTACTTGCTATTATCTATTTATATTTACTAATCTCTAACCAAAATACAAAAAAATATGTGGCAGTCTGCTTCTTCTTCTTCTTGTCTGTGTTGCAGGATTTCAAAGATAAGACAGTGATTTCAATTCAGATGCGTTTGTTTAGTTACAATTTGATCCAAATGAATGTTTGACCTAATTTGGTCAAACTATCAAAAATTGTTTCGACTGCCAGTTGTGTGTGCCAGTGGTCTATTCCTCAGACAATGCGTTTTCAAAATTCAAGTTGTGCTGTGTACAAAAGTCATCAGATTATCAAGAAGTGTTGCGAGTGAAGTCTGGTTTGATTCATTAGTTCACCAGTGATCCATCTGAGGATTTATTTTCCTCAGTATGAATTCAGTTTATCAGGGAAGTAATCAGACAATTTTCAGATGACAGTTGGCTTAAGTTGTGAAATATTCAGTGGTTCAATAATGGATGTCTTCATTTAATCAGTGGCTGGTAAAAAAATCAAAAGTTGGTTGCGGGCTCAAGACCATGTTTCATCCATCATCCAGTTTTTCCCGATTAAACAATTTGTTATCTTTTCCGATGTCTAAATATCCATTTTATCCAATAACCTTTGTTTCCCATTTTTCTCGATTTATCCATTTATCCACCCGTATCCCATTTCTTATAATCATTTTCATATATTCATTTCTTTTTTCGTATTGTCCATTTCTTTTATCCATTTTTCGATTTTTTTTCCATTTTTCACAAAATATCCATTCTCTATCCAATTTCCATTTTTTTTCATTTGTTTCCTGTTCATTCAATTTTTTTTTTTTTAAATCCATAATTCATAAACTCATTTTCTATCCAATTTCTATAAACCATTTTTTAATATCCATTATCATTTGATTCATATATTACAAAATTATTTACCAAAAAAAAAAAAAAATGAAAACAAAGTTCTTTAGTCAATTTAGATACCATAAGCTCATGTTATGTTTTTTTTTCACACACCAAATAAAATAAAATAAAAGAGTTTCATACAAAGCCTCAACTACAACATGCCGCAGGCCCAAAACAGCTTTTCCAGCAACAACAACACGTGTGAAAGCAACAAGCCGTACGGCCAGCTGAAGCCTGCACAATCCGTACGCCAACAACAACACCTGCAAGCCATTTCCCAGCCAGATTCACATCGTCACAACACAAGCAACTTCATCTCAAGCCAACTGAATGAAAAAAGCCGTATGCCGTACCACAAACAACGCACACCAGCTTCCAAGCAAGTTCACAAGCCAAAACAACAAGCCTCACGCACAATCCGTACGCCAACAACAACACTTGCAAGCTTCCCAGCCGAAGCAAAATGCCATCCAGAAAATAGCAAAACACAAGCTTGCAACACATGAAACGCAACTTTCAAGCCAACACAAACAACATCCCGCGCCGTACACCTTCAGCCACACAAAACAAATTAATCCAAGCCAAAATATTCCTACAGCCAGCTCCTCACATAGCAAAGCAACACACGGACCAAAAAGCACACCAAAATCACAATCAAAACGCATCACAACACAAATAAAACGCAGAAAACGCAATTGAATCAAAACGAAAACGAAAGCACCTGAACACGCGTTCTTCATGAAAGATTCCAAACGCAGAAAAAACCCCAAAACGGCAATCCAATTTCTTCTCCATCCATCTATAAATACAGCCCCAATCCTCTTTCAATCTCAAGCTTCAGAAAGCCTTCAAACCCCTGTCAAAATCAAAAGCAAAACCATCTTCATCAACTCTCAAACAAAGCCTCCATTAAATTGACCAAGACCTGTAAATCCATAAGGTTCTTGCTACCTTCGATCTAATTTCCGCAACCACATCCAAACCAAATCGAAAGAAATCTGCGTGAAGAAGAAGCTGAGATCAAATTCGTAGAGAGAGAGACACGATTCTGATTGCGAAGCCGTCGTTGGATTCCATTGATTTGAAGGTATACCGCCGTGAAGCTCCTGTGTTTTTTGCGGTTCACATGTGAAGAAGAAGAGCTTTTGCTCTTTCTGTTTTTTTTTTTGTTTTTTCTATTAAATTGTTTTTTTTATTTTGTTAAAGAAAGATATAAACTGAGTTTGGGCTTTGGCTATGGATCCGGATCAGTTTGCTATCCATCACCCGCCCGCGGATCCTTCCCCCCTCCATTTTGTTAACTTCTTTTTTTTTTTTTATATTATTATTATTAGTTTTTGTTCTTTAACATTTTGTTTTCAAATTCTATTTTGATATAGAATTTAGAAAAAAGTATTTTAGAAATGATTTTAGAAAAAGATATTTTAGGAAAAAGATTAAAAAATATTTTATTTCTTTATGGATTTATTTTAGATCCATATTTCTTTTTCATCTCTTATTTTTCTCTTTTGGTCGATGAAAATCTCCGATTCGTGATTGTTGAATTTCGAAGATGTTTAATCTTCATTATTTCAAATCTATGGATGAATGATCATTTGGATCATTCTCCATACTTTGAGATCGTGATAGGTTGCCTTCGATAAATTCAACGAAAATCTCGATTAAGATTAGACTGTTCTTTTTCTTTTAGTGCGACATGTTTTCGGAGAATGATCCATAATATCGTTTCTCTAACATGTATTAGCACGAATATTTTCCACTTTAATTAGTGGTGGCCGACCTCATTTGTAGGGTAATTACTTCGTAAATTACTCGGCGATTGCTTAACATAGACCTAAATTTGTCCCGATTCGGAATAAGATCCACTTGGACCCGGTTGCCTCGACTTTTTTTTATTATCTTTCGTGGTTGTTCTTGATTAAGTTCATCATACCACTTATATGTAAATATTATAATAATGTGAATATAATCCATTTAAATTCAATCTCTCGCACCTTATCCTCTTTATTTCAATTTCTCGCTCCTTATCTCTTTTATTATGCTATTATCATATCATATCATATATCATATTGTTTATGTTTATATTGTTGCTTGTGATTTTTCTTTTGTCCATTTGGACACCAAAACATTAATAAAGGATTAAACATAAAAAAGATTGGTGACTTTAATTTCGGTCTATGGTTACTATCCTTAGCATTGGAGTTTGGACTTAAATTTTAGGATCTCTCCCTTTGCTCAAGTTGTGATGGATTGGAGACTTTGGCCTCAAGTTATTTCATTGGTCTTTGAAGATGGAATTCCGGTTACTTTGAAGAAATGTTCATAATATGGTTTGATCGCTCTTCTCTTAGCTTTTTAATTCAAGTATTAGGATAGTCCCTTCATCTCATCCCACTTCTTAAATTTTCAAATCTTCTCCCTATTTCAAAAATCTTCTTGGTTTTCAAACTTTAAACGCTTTCGCAATCAAACCTTGACTCAGGTCAAGTGATTTTATCCTTTTCATCTTTATTTTCTTAATAAATGTTAATTCATGTAAATATATCGAAATTCTTTTCTTACATACTTTAAAAAATCCAAAACCCACTCAATTGTTTTTGTGGCTTTGTGCACTTTTCTTTTCATATGTTTAGATATGATTCATTCTTTCTAGCGGAATTATTCGCTAAAGAATGACGACTTATCTCTACATTTTAAAATTAATTCAACTCATTGTCTCTTTTCAAATTTTGTACCATGAACTACGAGGTTTTGATCTCGCATTGCACTTTGTGGGTACGTAGGCATGAGGCGTTAAAACCTCATCAAACGCAAAAATCTTAAAAACATTCTTCTTCTCAAGCAAACCATTTCAAACCAAAAAGCAATAAATATGTCAAAGGGCTCCCGTGGAGTACCACTGACATTTTGGGTGCGTAAAACCTTCCCGATTTGTAACCAATCCCCTTACCCGTTCTCTGTTTGTTTCTTTTAGCTTTTGCTTTTAGATTCATTAGGTTTTATTCGTTCTTTTTCCTTTTTCCTTTTGGAAATAAATAAAAGCGCGGTGGCGACTCTGTGTACCTTGAGTTAAGTTAATCAATAGCTTACACTCACGATTTTACCGCTACATTATGCCACCAAGAATGAACTACAACTTCATAAATGCATGTGGTACCGATTTCAACATGTGATGGACACTGAGCCATCTACCCTCCACAAGGGAGCACAACATAAACAACAACACCACAATACACACAATGAGATTGGAGCCTCCATCATCATAAGTATGCCATGAATGTAAAGATACAACAACATCAACATAATCAACATTTGCATCATCATTCATGTAAATATTCATCATACTCTTCATACGACATCTATACATCAATCATGTAATCTATAAACATATACTCATCATCACATAGCAATCATAAACATCATATTATAGCATTGCAACTCCATTTCATACCCAATCATCATAATTCATTTGATCGACATGTTCGTCACGTAGCAAGTATAACATTAAAATATTCACAACATCTATTTACTCCGTCAAAGCATCATTATAGTATCATTGTTCACATAACTCATACCATCATAAGAAATCAACACATAATCATCATATAATCAACCTACATCTTAACTTCATTTCTATCACAAATTGATCACTAAGACATCAACATAAATCATGGCAATAAGTATAATACATCACAACATCAATACATCATATCTACACCTCATTAGACAATTTTTCTGAAATTAAAACACTACTTTTTTCACTTTCAGGGATCGCTAAACGACCTCGTCGCTCGCTAAGCGTCCTCCTCTCGGGTTGTGGGAAAATCCTAGTTTTCACTTCTCGCTAAGCGAGCTAGGCAAATTTCACAAAAAAAAACCTGCGATGACAGCACAACTCCTTCTATGATTTTTCACTCAAAAACCAGTTTTTTTTTATCATTTTTAATCACAATTTTTCAGTATGAAACCTATAAATAACACACATACATCATTTACAACACACAACATACATCAATTCATAAATAACCCCTCAATTCTACTCTTCAAATCCTATATTTCCCCTAAAACCCCAACTATCCACATTACCTAAACTCTACATCAAAAACATTGAAAAGCGATACTCCCCATACCTTAAAATGTCGCTTCTTATGGTTTCTCTTCAAATTTTTCCGGAGGTTCTTCAATCCCTTACCTCTTCTCCTTGTTCCTTAGAGCCTTCTCTCTTTATATTTATTTAGATGAATGATCCGAATTCCATTTTCTCTAATTCTTATCACATACCCCAAATACTCTTTTCCATCTTTACCCTCAACTTATCCATCACCAATGACCATAATACCCTCATTACTTCTAATTCCCTTATTTTAATTAATAAATAATAATTTGAATAATATAATATAATTATTCTTACTATTAATATTATTAAAATTTCACCACAATGCATTGTGCCATATAACCATATATCGTCAAAATCACCTTATATCCTCAAATAAGCAACAATCAATCATAATCGAATTTGGGGTGTTACAATGATCGTGTGTTGATATTCTGAATATCATTCTGATGTGTTATTCCTTTATTTACATGATATAGATATCAACATTCCAACATGTGGTTAGGACATCTCAGATTTGTACACCATAATTTCAATTACTATCAGAGCAAACATCCTTGTCTATTTCTGGATGAGATCTTGGGACAATATTTTCTGGTGGTGTAAACAAGGAAGGTGATTATGTGATCAGACCATTCTTTAATTATCTATTCAAGAGGATTGAAATCTAGGGTGATAGCTTGTTGAATCTAGTCTGAATACTATTGATGGTTGATTGTTGTTTCTATGGAGTTTCTACTGTTGTTGTTGTTGGTGGTGAGGGTGCAACTTCTGTTGGGAGTTGTGTTGCATGGTGTTCTATAAGATGTCCTGACATCTTATCTGATGCTTGTGAATATTGTTGTGCCTTGGTATTCCGCTAAATATTTCTCTGATGGGTGAACTCTATGAGTTCATTATCCGCCTTTGGTGTTGATGGTTCAAAAGAGTTGCTATTGGAATTTGGATATTCTAGGTCCAGGTTTTTGTTGAAGCCTTGACAATATGAGTGTGAAGAAACATTTGGTGTAGATGTCTAGTTGTTCACATATCACTCTGGAAATAAGATGGTGGAGTAAGTCTGAGGTCCTTCATGATTTTTCTTGCTGAAGAGTTCTTAAAAGACAAGATATGAATAATATAAAGGGGAGAACATTATTATCTAATTTCCTCTGAAGGATTATCCTAGGATGTTAGGTTTCTTGGAAGGATGGTCATTAAACATTTATAATGTTTTCAAAGATACTTGAAAAGCATATTACGTCCACTCATAAAGGCAAATATAAATGTGGTTGGAGGAAAGGATCATGAAGAAAAGATCATCAAGATGAAGAGTTAAGGAGCTTAACATGAAGATTGCAAAACATTTTAAGAAAGAAAAGAGAAATTTTTTTTTCTTCCTGTCTATAGGAGTATGTCTTCTGGTTTCCTATGGAGGGTTTCTTTTCATTTTCTTCAGAAGACAGTTCAATCAGGTGATTTAGAGATTGGAACTTACACTTGAAGAGGATATGGTAATGAGGATGACTTCTTCAGACATCAAGCTAGGTCAAAAATGCCAAGCATAATGTCTAAACATTGTGATAAACATTATTCCAGATGAAAGAATGCCTCACCTAAGTTGCTAAGTTCTTCAAAGATCAGAGAAGAAAGTTGTAATTTCCTCAAGTTGTATGATTGTCATATTAAGGATATAAGATCAATTTCTATTTGTGATATTTACAAATATTTAATTTATTATCCTTGAATATGGAGTTCATGTTGGCTAAAGTCTAGATAATTCATCAAAAGGTGCAACACTTCTAGTTGTAACAGACCAAGAACGTGCTCTATAGTTCTGAGTTTCTTGGAGTATGAGTGCAACCAAGATATTCTTGAAAGACTTCATTAGATACGGAACAAATGTTCAACCTGATGTTGAAACATATCTTCGTTAGAGTTTGTGTGGAATCTTGTTAGTTCAAAGTGTGAATCTCCAGAACAAGGGAATGGTGTTGCATATGATCTAGGAACCAAACCCTTGGGTGTTAAACTAATGTGCTGGTAATCTTCTTCAGACCAGAACTGCAGAGGTATGTGATCTATCTATAAAGTTTCTATCCAAAGAATTTGTCTAGAATGAAGATATTGGTAGAAGTTAAAGATGAAGACTTTATCATCTTGATGAATATACCTTGGGTCAGTTTATTTTTGATCTAAGTGTATAGGTGTGTATAAGATATGATCCAATATCATCTATATGAGTATGTGTTCCTTATGCTTCATGGAATTCAAGATCAAATGTCTAGGACTTTTTCTCAGATATCTTGTCTTGGTCAAGAGAAGCCAGATCTATGAAATCTTGCTTGGAGTTTTGAAGATGGTTTAGTGTCTATCATACTCATGATGGAGGTTGACTACTCAAAGTTTCAGTCAAGTATATGAGAACATAAAACTCTTATTTTTCTATGGTGGAAACTTTTATATAAGAAGGGGCCATATCATAGATGTTCTGACATCTTGATCCTCATCAGATTGCTTCTTTAGAAGAATGTGACTGCAAAGGATGTTATATGATCTTGAGATCAGCTAATCCTCTATGGTTTTAGTGGAATGGATGCTTTAATAGTTTATCCCGTGTAGTTGAATGGAATTGTCAGAGTACGTTGAAGGTTCCTGTTCCAGGCTTGGTGTCTCTAAGATGTCTTGTCTTGGAGTAAGTGGGATTCATTCTAGAAGATCAACTCTTATTGGTGAACCAAGAGATCATTATTCCTTCTTGGAACTCTTAAGGAATATGTGTCAAGTAATCGTTGATTGTTTGCCTGAGTCCAAGAAGTATGGAGTGTCACCTGCTTGGAATAAATTTCCTCTGTAAGGAAGGGTAGTTGTTTGAAGAACAAAGGGAGAACTGGTTATGTTCATGACATGGAGTTTGTGGAGGAAATACTAGGATGTTTAGGATGATTTCTATGATTCTAGAGGAAGCATGAAAGTTTATTTCTCTCTATGGTTGACTCGGGATCTTGATGATCAATCAGGTGGATCCATGGAGATATTCAGTTGCATAGTAAGTCAGGTGGTTGGTATATTAAGAACCAAAGTGAATAATTTATGTGATACTAGAATAATTTCATAACAGATGTTAGAACACCATCTTGATTATTAGTTGTTCTTGGAAGAGGTTTTAAAGCTCTAAGTATGGATCTTGATATTCACATCTTGAATTAGAAGTATTTTATCTTATCATACGGGAGAATGATGAGAAAAAAATTGTCATGGAGTACAATGTGAAGGTTTTGAACAAGAATGAAGTGAATCATGGAGTGATTACATGAAGGTTTGGATTCTGATGAGCTCAAAATTCTTGTGGAGATGTGGTTTCTTCTACTACAAGTTTCTATGGAAAGGAGTGGATCAGTTTGGATCTTGAGGAGAAAGCAAACTAAGATTTTCTATTCTGGAGTATATGGATGACATTTGGACAAAGAGGTTGTTTTTTTTTATGGAATGTTAGGCTTCCAAAGTTGATTGGATATACCTCAAAGAACAAGGATATCTATGACTGTGAGATTTAAGAGGAATTTGTACAGTTATTGGATATGTTCAGGGGAAGAGTGATCAACGGTGTTAATTGTTATAAATTCAAGTGTTTGCTAGTTATAGTACAAGGAGTGTGATCCCGATATTTTATCATTATGAGAGCATATTGAAAGGTCATGTGAGATTAATTGGAGATTGCTTGGAGAGCAAGCAGGTTGTGATTAAAGATTATAAAGAGGTGATGTCAAACAAGATGCCGTGACATCATGGTGTGTTGGTCTTTGGAGTAGTAAGTCATATTTATGAACATGAAGTACTGTGAAAGATCAACGACATACATGGTTATTGGGAGAGACCTAATAAACATTGTTGACTATGGTCTGAGAGAATTTATTTTCCTTTGTAGAAAAGTGTAAAACTCAATGGAGTTTTGCTAAAGGTGTCAGATTTCATGTTTAGACGTAAAATTTGTTTTGAACGTGAGTGCCCTATGATGCATGATTGATTCTCAGGAAAATTATTCTTAAAAATAACTTTGGATTCTTGATCTGAAAAGTCTCATGGTGAAGTAGGAGTTGTGCAACATTAGTAGACAATGTCTTAATGGATGTCAGAACATTGTTTAAAACATGTTTGTATACTGTTGGAAGAGTATTAGAGTGGGGGCTTTTTTGTTATTGTCTCCACAAGGATTGTACAAATAGTTTTCCGTTTAATAGATCAAAGGTTATAAGTGAACGTTATCAAAGTTATTTTGCTCGATATCATATGGTTGTCACTTGTTTTGGTAACAAAGATTGTAAATAAAAGAGTTTGTTTGTTTTTATAAAAGATATGCCAAGATTAGAATTTTCTAATCCTTTTAAAATATATTCAATCAACCAAGTATATGAACGCGGTTACAACTAATATAATTGTGTACCCTCTCAATATGTATCCTCTCGGTCCCGATATCATGATTGTTATTGTATGGATCCAATAATTGTTCTCTCACATTACCAATCAATACAAAAATCGTGAAGTTCAATACAAAGAGAATATTTGTTCACAAGTCTTTTTATGACACTTGATCGTTAATAGATGAAGCAATTAGATCAAGGTTTAAAAATCTTATTTCTAGCTCAAACCAAACCATACAAATCCAAGAAACACAAATTACTTCATCATATATTGACCATAAACTTGTTCATATACAAAAGATCAAAAGAAATACATAATAGAAAGATTAACTACCTCTAATCTTGACACAAGAGAGAACTTAGCCAAACATTTCCATGGTAGCTTGTTGTAACACCCAAAAATTTGATCACTATTTTTCTCATCATTTGCATATCATATGACATATCATGTCACTCTCATATCCTAGCATTTGGCATAGAAAAATGAAGCATGACATCCATAGGTGCTAGCATAAGGCTTATGGTCAATCATCTGGAAAATCATGATCTTCAAAGTCAAGCCAAGATCCAAGTGATGGTGCAAGAAGCCCACAAGGTCTCCTCATATCTTATACAAGCTCAAGGCCATCCTCAAAGTCTTAGAAGGGTGGAATTTCATCAGGAGTTCAGCAGTGCATTTGCTCCTGCACAGACAAACCCTAACTAGGGTTTTGCTCCAAATAAGGGAATTCTCTGAGCTTTGACCAATTCTTATGGTCAAAGACTCTCATATGATACACAAGGCTTATGTATGAAATTTGAGATAAAAATTCACTAAAGAAGTCAAGTATTTGAGCAGTTACTTGAGAATGAAGCAAGAAAGTCAACTGTATCAAACAAACGTCAGACAAAAGATTTTTAGGGCTTTGGTCATATTCATCAACTTCATGAAGTTATATTGGATCAAGGAATAACTTGGATGAGCTCAAATGTCAAAAATCAGGAATGTGCAAAAAGTTGCTAAATATGGAAATTTAGAAGTTTCTATTTTTGAAAATATTTGCCCTAGATCTTCAAGCCATTATTTCATGTGCAAAAAAAGCTCCAGATGATTTTTTCTTAAACATAAAAGTTATAGAGCATGATTTTTCCTTTCCAAAAAGTCCAAGAACACTTTCATGGCATTTTTAAAACTCAATATATGATTTTTAGAAGTTTATAGGCATTTTAGGGTTTTTTGGGCACGTGTGTCAAATTTCTATTGGTCAATTTCCTTTTATTTTTTGTGTCACATGTTGGTAATTTTCCTAAACATTTTCTATGTCCATCACCATTTTCTTTCGTGACCAAGCTCTGTGGGAGCATTATTGGTTGTTGTTATCTTTTTTAAAGGAAAAAATTTATAAGGAAATTGAGAAAAATGATACAAAAGGATGTACAAAGGTGGTGTGGTATGATCAGCATAACACCAACCCAATACACACCTTTTTCTCCCACTTTTGGGCCAAGAGGTCACACTTTTTTGTTTCCACTTAAACACACACACGCTTTATACCCAAGGTAGAAACAAGAGAAGATCATGTGAAGCCTATGCCATGCAGCACCATCAATTCCATCCAATCACCACCACTTGATCATTTATTATTTTCATCAAATTCTCAACATCAAATCTCCCCATGAAAACACATGAGGACCATCAGAGTATACCATACATCCCATGCACTTGATTGATTTCAAAAACACATTGCAATGAGCTGAAGGAAGTGTGCACAAATTCTGTTTTTGGGGTGCAACAAATTTCGATCAAACACCACAACAAATGATCCATACACCCTGCCTGCTGTAACACGGTGGGAGAACTGACTTTAGTTATGTTGCAGATAGCAAGAGTCGCCACCGACTTTTATTTTATCCAAAGGAAAGGCATAAAAGAACAGGAAAGACCTTTTAAAAGATTTTTGGGTCCGGGGGGTAGGTTATGTAAAGGGAAGGTGTTAGCACCCTTTACATCCATGGTTATCCATGGGCTCTTAGTTACTTAGCTCACTTTAAAATGTTTTTGAAATGTGAAGTGTGTGAATAAAAATTTTCTTAAGAGTTTCATAATGATCCATGTACGGATGCGTAAAAAACCTTTGTTTTGAAAATTGTTTGAAATGTGTGAAGTATTTGAAATTGTTTTGAAGAGTGAGCAAGTATCTAAGAGGAACCTACCCTAAGTTTTAAGTCTTTTCTGTTCTTGAATCCTTTAAATGGTAAGACTATCCCTATTATTAAGGAATAGGTAGTCATTACCTTGGATGTGAGGGACAAGTGAAGGGTCATCTGTTATTTAGGCAACTGTGGGGTGTATAAGCAATTTTGAAGGGACTATCATCTTTATTCGAAAGGGACAAGATCATTACGAAGGCAACATTCAAAAGGGACTTGATCTTTTATCTGTTATGGGACTAGATGATGTGAATTTGAGGGACTTATGCTTTATACACCCTACTTGACCTTTTGTTTTAGGCAACATGAGAGGTATCCCTAAGGAAGTGAGATGGCGATCAAAGATCGACTTACGTGTGTGAGTGTACAATTTTAATATTTATCTTTAAATTAAATGACCTAATTCCAATTTTTAAATACAAACATGTTTTTGCACTCCCTATTTACTAACCATAGCATAAAATATGAACGATAAACATTATTACTAAATATTACACCAAGGAACAATTACATAATAATAATAAAAGCAAATTAAATAAATAATAATAATAATTGGGTTAGTAGAAAATAATAATAATAATAAAAATAATACCAAATTAAATGGGGTTAGTAATAAATAAATATCATAAGAATATAATTAATAATAATAATGAAATAAACAAGAATATTATAATAATTAAAAGTTCAATTTTATAAACAATTATTATTTAATATTAAAATATAAACAATTATACTAATTATTATAAAGTTTTAAGTTATGTGCAAATTATAAAAATTAAGTTAATTATGAAAATATTATGAAAATAAAATTATAATTACAAAAATTAAATTAGCAATTTTTAACTATTTTTAAACATATAATAAAAATTATTTACATACTAAATTAAATTATAAACAATTTATAGAATATTTACATATTATAAAAATAGGGTTAATTATAATTATATTTACAAAATTAAAAGTTATAATAGAATTAAAAGAAAATTAGGGTTTGTGAAAATTATTAGGGTAAAAAAAATAATTAGGTTTTAAAAATATTTTAGGTTTTTTTTAGAGTAACAAATTAGGATTAACTATCTAATATAAATTAATTACACAAAATTATTAATAATATACAACAATATCAATTTTAAATAATCTTTACTAATGAATTTTATTTTTTTGAAAAGATGAATTTTGATTATAGAAATAATACAAACATTTTATTTTTAAATTTATCTAACTAAAAAAAAAACAAGAAGAAAAAGAATGAAAAAAACTTACCTGGGCTGGGAATTGAACCCAACCCCTCTGCTTTCATGACTCCAGCCAGCAAGACCAACCACTGGGCCGGCACGCGCCTGGTGCTAAGGAAAGGAGTGAAGTTGGTTTTGTGTCTTAAACCTGAAAATCATGGAAAAAAAAGAAAACCAAACAAAAGGCCTGGGGGGATCGAACCCAGGACCTTTACAATGCACACAAACACACATACCATTCCAGCCGGGAGGGCGCTTCTGTTAATATAATAGCTTTAATTCATTATATATTAAGTTTCATTGTTAAACTGGAAAAATGAGAAAAATTGTTGAGGCCAGGATTCGATCCCTGGACCTAAGCCTTATACGCGCGTCCACTAGCCAACTGAGCCAGCCACCAACTGTGAAATAATATCAAAACAAAACAAAAAAATATTATATCCAATTTTAAAATCTGAAATTCGCGTCAGGGCATCATCTTCTTCCTTCAGCCCTGGGATTTTAGCTGCGAATTCTATTGCCAACTTTCCTGCGAATTTAGACTTGCAGCAAAACCTACGAATATTGTACACCATCCAGAATCACTCAATAACTTCATACAAACACAAAGCAATGAACAAAAGTTATTAAAATCATGCCAATGTTTAGAATCGAAAATCAAAAAATTCATGAATATGATGAATCGGATTATGCATATGAGGGTGATTTTGATGCTTTTGATGGCTGGGGTTGGTTTAAGGATGTCCAAGGAATCATTCCATGTCTTAAAAATACCTTAAAAGCTCTTGTATAATGGAAACCAAATTTGAAGTTTTTGTGAGATTTTTGAAAATATGAACTTACTCTTGGAGGCTGAAATTCGTGTCCATGCATTAGGTTTGTGTTATGTACTTATAGTGGAATGGATTTAGGTCAGAAAAGTGGATCATTGTGTGAAAGATTTGATTAAAAAAGATTGAAAAAGATTAAGCTTTAAAATTCAAATATTCTTGCATAAACCCTTTCTATTTCAAGCCAATCACCATTACTT
Source organism: Lathyrus aphaca (assembly GCA_963966055.1). Lineage (NCBI taxonomy): Eukaryota > Viridiplantae > Streptophyta > Magnoliopsida > Fabales > Fabaceae > Lathyrus > Lathyrus aphaca. The sequence continues at coordinate 110,876,268 of OZ014525.1, read as the reverse complement.
TTGTATCAATTTGATCCAAGTTGCATTCATGACTTTCTAGAAGCTCAATCTCTTTTAAATATTTAATTTTCCTATTTTATTCTAATTTAAAATGATTTTAAATGAATTAAATCAAAATAAATAAAATAAAAATGATGAAAAATCTGAATTTTAGAGATTTGGGTCGTGCATGAAGTATTGGTATGGATTGGATCATTATATGGCAAGCCCATTTAGAAAAAATTGGTTTTAAACCTCCATTTTCTTCATAAACCAACCAAATATTTCCCAACTTTGCAAGGGCACACATCCTTCAATTTTAATTCTATGAGGGTGTTCTTGGACATTTTGGAAAGCTTGAAGAGTCCTCTAACCAACCCCACTGGTTTCATGTTCATATCATTTACCATTCTCAAGTTATGCCCTTTTGAAGTTGTTGACTTTTTGTTGACTTTCAAAAGGACCTATAATGTCTTAGCTCATACCTTCCAAATGAAGCATTTTTGGGCTTGGCTTGCGAGACACAAAGTTGTAGAGAATTAAATTTCCTTCAAAATGAGCTTTGGATGGAGAATTGGTGATGAAGTATGTGAAAGGTATGGCTGGTCAAAGTTCAGTTGACTTTTCCTGAGGAAACCCTAATTTAGAAACTCCTGATTCTTGATGATCTGAAATATCCTTGATGAATCATGATCAACCCTTGATAAAATGATGAATTTTACTTCATATACTTGATGTTGGCAAAAGATCATGAAGTTTGACTTTGGTTTGACCACAGTTGACCTCAGTTTGACTTTTTAACTACTTTGACTGACTTTGACTTATCTGATCATTTGACTGAGCAAACCTTTGAGAAAAGTCTTGAAACTTGTCATGGGGGTTCTTACACACATATAAGATGTTATGAAGCTCACTTGAAGTCTTGTAAATCCATTTAGCCTGATTAAAGTCAAAACCCTAGTTTTGGATGCACTGCTTAGGAGGATGCATTGTCTGAGGGAATTGTCAAACTTTCTGACTATTTGTGAACTTTGTGAACCTTGTGAACCTCATAAGATGTCTTGTGAACCTCATGGGAGGTCTTGTAAGTATTGTGAACCTTGTTAACCTTGTGAACCTCATAAAGTGTCTTGTAAACTTCATGAACCTCATGAAAGGTCTTGTAAGTATTGTGAACCTTGTGAACCTTGTGAACCTCATAAAGTGTCTTGTAAACTTCATGAACCTCATGAAAGGTCTTGTAAGTATTGTGAACCTTGTGAACCTCATAAAGTGTCTTGTAAACTTCATGAACCTCATGAAAGGTCTTGTAAGTATTGTGAACCTTGTGAACCTCATAAAGTGTCTTGTAAACTTCATGAACCTCATGAAAGGTCTTGTGAACCTTGTGAACCTTCTTAGCACACAAAGTCTTGTATTGTGAGGGCAAATTTTGGGGTGCAACAGCTGCCCCTGTTCAATTTTCTGAAACCTGAGGGGTTAGATTGGTATATGTGCCAGTCGTAACTTAGAAGGTTGAAGGGGATTGAACACAAAAGCCCAAAAATTTGCACTCACCGGTGCGTAGAGTGATACTGATGACTAGTTGAGTATGCTTGAGTGGGCTTAAAGATGCCACTTGGAGAAAGGTTCTTCAGGTACATTTCTTGGAGGATAAAGCAGTCCAAAATATGAAGGTATAATGATAGCTTTCAGGAAGATAAACAACATCCTGAGGTAATAATATGCTTTCAGGAGGATAAACAACGCCCTGAGGTAGTGAGATAACCTTTGGGAAGATAAACAACGGCCCAAGGCAATAATATGCTTTCAGGAAGATAAACAACGTCCCGAGGAGATGATATGCTTTCAGAAGGATAAACAACGTTCTGAGGAAATGATATGCTTTCAGAAGGATAAACAACGTTCTGAGGAAATGATATGCTTTCAAGAGGATAAACAACGTCCTGAGGTGATGATATGCTTTCAGAAGGATAAACAATGTTCTGAGGTGATGATATGCTTTCAGAAGGATAAACAAATTTCTGAGGTATAAGTATAACTTTTGGGAGGATAGACAACGGCCCAATAGTCATGATATGCTTTCAGGAGGATAAACAACGTCCTGAGGTAGTGGTGTACCCTTTGGGAAGATAAACAACGGCCCAAGGTCACAAGTTGTTGATGAAGTCTGTCTGCTGGAGGATTAACCTGAAAGACAAGATTAAAACATTTTGTATGATAATATTAGCTTATGTATTATGTATGTATGTATAATATGATGCACTTAAGTAATGTATTATGTATCTATGTATATGTATGTTATGATGTAAATGATGTATGTATGCATCATGCAGCCTGAAGCGTCTGGATATCTTTGTATAACAACTGCTGGCCAGGGAAAATAAATCTCGATTCGTTGCTGAAGAATATGAGGAACTCGTTCCCATCTTGTTTGATAATATAGTAGGGTATACGTAACTTCCCGTCTTCGTCCAATAGTAAGGTATACATAACCTCCCGTCTGTTGGGGATAGTAGGGTATACATAACCTCCCGTCTGCTGGGGATAGTAAGGTATACATAACCTCCCGTCTTCGTTCGTCGTACTCTTATTGGAAAGTAAATTCCCGAATATCCGTATGAGGATAAAAGAGATGGATATAAATTCCAGGGGAGATGTGACTTGAAGTATTTATGAAGATGGATTTGCCCTACTGGAGATTTTGTAACTGTTTTGTAGAGATGAACCGGCGAAGCTTCGTTGAAATCCTTTCCTCGTTCGTCCTTAGTAAATACTATTACTGCATTTTTATGCATTTCTGGTAAACATCAATCATATTAAGCATTTATGCATTTCTGGTAAACATCAATCATATTCAAAAGCATACATACATTCAAACACAACCAATGGACGTTTCGCTTATGTAAATAGGGTAAAAGTAAATCTGGATTCAAAGATGGAATTTTATTTATATCAAAGAGTGACCCATACATGGGTGAGTTTGTACAAGGAGACAGAAATCCTAGTAAGAGGAATTTGTCGTAAAATTTTACAAAACAAAGAAAATCAGCTACGTGGGGAATAATCCTATTGAGTTTCAATTCTACTATTGCCATTATCTTCAAGTATCTCATCTTCTGCTGTTGAGACGGAAACGATTGGATTGAGCTTTATCTTTTCAAACTTGAGTAAGTAACACAACTGGTTGCAGTTTCATGAGTGATCCAAACGAGACATAGTCATACGCTTTAATCCCTAACTTTTGCCTGGATTGCCCTTTCAGGTTTTCAATCCATCGGGATACCCTTTTTTGCCCAAGCCGCCTTTTCAGGTTTTCGACTTGCCGGGTGTACATTTTTTTTATATATATCCCTAATTTTTGCCCAAACCCTTTTGGTTTGCCGGGATGCCCTTATTTTTGCCTAGGCCAGTCAACCTAGCGGGTCTCTTTTTATGCGTAGTATTTTTTAACTATGTCTGCGTTTACAGGCTGCGGGAAGTCTTCGCCATCCATAGTAGTGAGTATCATGGCACCTCCTGAAAATACTGTTTTGACCACAAATGGTCCTTCATATGTTGGAGTCCACTTGCCCCTAGGATCACCCTGTGGTAATATGATGCGCTTGATTACCAAATCACCAGCCTGATATACCTTTGGCTTAACCTTCTTGTTAAAAGCTTTGATCATTCGTTTCTGGTACATTTGGCCATGACAAACTGCTGCTAACCTCTTCTCATCAATCAAATTTATCTGGTCAAGTCGAGTCTGAATCCATTCATCTTCATCCAAGCCTGCATCCTTCATAATTCTTAAGGAGGGAATCTGAACCTCAATGGGTAGAACTGCTTCCATACCATATACTAAGGAGAATGGAGTTGCCCCTGTTGAAGTACGTATTGTGGTACGATAACCATGAAGAGCAAATGGTAACATCTCATGCCAATCCTTGTAAGTAACAGTCATCTTCTGTAGAATCTTCTTAATATTTTTGTTAGCAACTTCTACTGCCCCATTCATCTTTGGACGATACGGAGAAGAGTTGTGATGCTTAATCTTGAACTGCGTGCAGAGATCAGTAATCATAGTGTTGTTCAGATTAGAGCCATTTTCAGTGATAATCCTTTCAGGGATGCCATACCTACATATGAGATTATTCTTAATGAATCGCGCCACCACATTCTTGGTAACAGATGCAAATGAAGCTGCCTCTACCCACTTTGTAAAGTAATCAATAGCAACCAGGATGAAACGATGCCCATTAGAAGCAGTAGGCTTGATCTCACCAATCATATCAATGCCCCACATGGCAAAAGGCCAAGGAGCAGTCAACACATTCAATGGTGATGGAGGTATGTGTACTTTATCAGCATAAATTTGACACTTGTGACATGTTCTGGAGTGTTGATAGCATTCAGCTTCCATGGTAGACCAATAATAACCTGCTCTCAATATCTTCTTTGCCATAGTATGACCACTAGAATGAGTGCCAAAGATCCCATCATGCATATCCTCCATAATCTCTATTGCTTCCTTCTTATCCACACAATGAAGCAAAGTTGAATCATGATTGCGCTTGTACAAAATCCCATTACTCAAAAAGAACTTAGCAGAGAACCTCCTCAGAAACTTCCTATCTTTGACAGATGCCCCTTCAGGGAACTCCTGAGCTTCAAGATATCTTTTCACTTCATAAAACCAAGGCTTCTCCTCTGCTTCTTCAGTGCCAATCTCATTGCAGTATGCAGGCTTTTCAAATCTATCAATAGTAATCTTGGGAGCTTCGTCATCCCAACTGATCTCAAACATGGATGCCATGGTGGCCAAAGCATCTGCCAACTGATTCTCTCTTCGTGGAATATGTCCAAAGGTAATCTCTTTAAAATGTGGGATCAAAGACAACACATGCTCCCTGTAAGGAATGAGGTTATCATGCTTGGTATCCCAATCTCCTTTAATCTGACTTACTACCAAGGCTGAATCTCCATACACATCAAGGAAATGAATCTTCATGTCAATAGCAGCTTTAATACCCAGGATACATGCCTCATACTCAGCCATGTTATTGGTACAATAGAAACAAATTCTGGCAGTAATCGGGGTATGACAACCTTCAGGGGAACTAATCACAACACCAACACCATTACCAAGTGCATTAGAGGCACCATCAAAAACCATAGTCCATCGGGATCCTTGTTCGGGTCCGTCATATTGTCCAGGTTCTTTGGTAATAATCATAATGTCTTCATCAGGGAACTCAAAACTCATTGACTGATAATCATCTACTGCTTGATGAACCAAATGGTAAGCAACAACACTTCCTTTAATGGCCTTCTGAGTAGTATACTGTATGTCATATTCTGTCAAGATCATTTGCCATCTTGCTATTCTTCCGGAGAGAACAGGTTTCTCAAATATGTACTTGATTGGATCCATCTTTGAAATCAATAAGTTGGTATGAGTCAACATATACTGTCTTAGTCGGCGAGCAGCCCATGCCAAAGCGCAGCAAGTTTTCTCGAGCAGTGAGTATCTTGTTTCACAGTCGGTAAACTTTTTGCTAAGGTAGTATATTGCCTGCTCTTTTCGACCAGACTCGTCATGTTGCCCCAAGACACACCCCATTGAGTTGTCTAACACTGTTAAGTACATAATCAAGGGTCTTCCATCAACTGGTGGCATCAAAATTGGAGGTTCCAGCAGATATTTCTTGATCTCATCAAAGGCAGTCTGGCATTCATCATTTCATTCCATCACCTGGTCTTTCTTCAGCAACTTAAAGATTGGCTCACAGATGGCAGTTAATTGGGAAATAAATCTTGCAATGTAATTCAATCGTCCCAAGAAACCTCTAACCTCCTTCTCAGTACGGGGAGCTGGCATCTCTCGTATAACTTTTACTTTTGCAGGATCCACTTCAATACCTTTTCCACTGACTATGAAACCTAGGAGTTTACCAGACCTAACTCCAAAAGTACACTTGTTTGGGTTCAATCTCAACTTGTATTTCTTCAACCTCTCAAACAACTTGTGCAGATGATCAAGATGTTGTTCTTCATTCTGGGACCTGGCTATCATATCATCCACATATACCTCTATCTCATAATGAATCATATCATGAAACAAAGCCACCATAGCACGCTGATATGTTGCCCCTGCATTCTTCAAACCAAATGGCATTACCTTATAACAAAAAGTGCCCCACTGTGTAACAAATGTTGTCTTCTCCATATCTTCAGGCGCCATCTTGATCTGATTGTAACCAGAGAAACCATCCATGAAAGAGAATACCTTATGCTGAGCAGTGTTGTCTACCAGGACATCAATATGAGAAAGTGGAAAGTCATCTTTGGGGCTGGCCTTGTTCAAATTCCTGTAGTCTACACACATACGTACCTTACCATCTTTCTTAGGTACCGGTACCACATTTGCAACCCATTGAGGATAAGAAGTCACAGCTAAGAATCCTGCATCAAACTGTTTCATCACCTCTGCCTTAATCTTCTCTGACATTTCAGGACGCATACGACGAACTTTCTGCTTCTTTGGACGACAATCTTCTTTCACTGGTAAACGGTGAACCACAATGTCTGTATCCAACCCTGGCATATCTTCATAAGACCAAGCAAAGATCTCCACATAGTCACGTAGCATCTGAATCAATCTGCTCTTGACACTATCTTCTAATTCAGCCCCTACCTTGACCTCTTTCCTATTTTCTTCAGTTCCCAGATTCACAACTTCGACTGGCTCTTCATGTGGCTGTATAGCTTTCTCTTCTTGTTGTAACAACCTAGCAAGCTCTACAGGTACTTCACAATCGTCCTCATTTCCGTCTTCAGTTTGATAGATCGGATTCTCGAAATTATAATTGGCAATAGTAGAACTGTTATCAACAGGATCCAGAATGGATGAGGATCTGCATTTTAGTGATGTGGGTGTGTGTAAGAACACATAGCTGATAAAGGTAAAAAAATAAAATAAAAGAAAGACAAGGAACACAATATTTACTAAAACGAAACGTCCACTGATTTTTATTGAATGAAGTATGCAAATGAAATGACATCCCGTAACAAGCACACCATTGTGCCCCGGGTAAGGCACAAGGCTTAAGAGTTCAATTGTTCAAGAAATTACAAACTTAAAAAGCAACAACACAGTAATAGTATTTACTCCTGACTAAAGGAGATAGGAATAACATCTTCAGCTTTCCAGTTATTGAGTCCAGCACCCACAGTAGGAAAAATCCAAGCATCCAAGTTGTAGTCTTCATCATAGTCACCCACAGCATTGATCTGGTTCTTCATAACCCCTTGATTGGTGATACGAACAGCACGAGCACGACGAACAGCCTTCTGGGACTCTGCAGTGAAACCCAAACCAAATTTGTCAGACTTGTAAGGGATATCAGGAAGCTGACCCCAAATAGTACAACCACCTTCATCCACCATAGCTCTAGCATCTTTGAGGGAGGCCATTGTAGGAGGTACTCTGGTAACCACAGGAACTTTCTTGACAATCGGAGGAGCTTCATAATCATTAACAATCCAAGGAACCACTTCAAATGTCTGACACGGAGTTTCAACGTATTCACCTTCCACTTCAAGATATTTAAAAGTGTTTACATGGCTAACAACATATCCTTCTTCTCCATAAACAGTGACAACTTTCCCTTCTACCGGATATCTCAGCTTCTGATGTAATGTAGAGGTTATAGCACCTGCCCCATGGATCCAGGGACACCCAAGCAAACAAGAATACGACGGACGAATATCCATGACATAAAAGGTAGCATTGAAAATCTGAGAACCAACTTTGATTGGGAGATCAATTTCTCCATGCACTACTCTTCTCGAGCCATCAAAAGCCTTCACCACTATATTACTGGGCTTCAACACAACATCTTCAGGACTCAGCTTATTCAGGACTTCTTTGGGCAACACATTCAGAGAGGAACCATTGTCTATCAATACATGTGACTGTTTAGTGCCCCTGCATTCAATTGAGATATGCAGAGCCCTGTTATGATCCCTCTTGGCAGGAGTCAAATCAGCGTCAGAGAAACCTAACCCATTATCATAGGTCAAGTGGGCAACACAATTCTCAAACTGGTCAACAGAAATTTCATTGGGTACATGAGCAGTCTTCAGAAACTTAATCAGGGCCTTAGCATGAGCCTCAGAACACAACAATAAAGACAACATAGAAATCTTGGAAGGAGTATGCCCCAACTGATCAACAATGTCATAATCACTCTTGCGAATGATTTTCAATACTTCTTCCATCTGCTTAGAGAGATCATCAGCAGCTGGCACATCAGTAGGTATAGGTTCAATAACAGGACCTTTGCCCCGAGCATCAGTGGTGGAGGTAGCAGCTGGAGTAACTGCATTCTTGGAGGTAACTGGAGGAGAGAAAACTCTTCCGCTTCGTGTGATCTTACTAGATCTAGCAATATTATCAACAGGCATATCAGCTAAGGGTTCCTGCTTAACACCATGGATATAAACATCAGACTCATAATGCCAAGGCACAGCTTTATCAGATGTATACGGAATAGGACCAGGAGTAGTAATGACCATAGGAGCCACTCTGGCTTCAGCAATAATCTTCACAGGGCCTTCAGCAGTAATCTTGATTGGACCCTTATGCGTGATTTTAACAGGACCTTTGGAAGTGATCCTCACCGGCACTTTATCAACCATATCCACCTCTTCAATCTTCTTACCTTTAGTAATATGATCCACCATACTCTCTACAGAAGATGGAGTCCTCTCAAACACTATGGTGTATTTATCCATGAGACGTTGAATTCCATCTCTCAATCTCCAGCAACTATCCGGCTTATAGGTACAATACAAACAATCTTCACGACAACCTGGAAAGAACCCAGCTTGTACTAGCTTCTTCTTAATGACAGACAATGGTGTGGTCAACTCTGCAACTGAATAGATATGTGAATCCTCATCAATGGCGTTGACAGTCTTCTCATGATTTGGCATGGGAGCAGTAATCACATTTGGAGTACCCGGAGGGTCAAACTCAATCTCTCCAGCCTCAATCATATCTTGAATTTTGTTCTTCAAGACCCAGCAGCTATTAGTATCATGTCCCTGACAGTTCGAATGATATGCACATCGTGCATTGGGATTGTACCTGGGAGAGGTAACATTGGGATTCTGAGGAGCCTCTTTCAGAGTAATAAGTTCAGCCTTCAACAAGTGTTGCAAGGCTTGGGCCATTGACATGTTGATCTTAGTGAACTGCCTTCTAGTCCTCTGTTGGTTGCCCTGTGGCTGCTCTGTTGTTGCAGGAGTTGGATTTGAGACATGAACTGCACTAACAGACTGATGCCTTCTGTTACGATCAGGTTGACCATAAACAGCATTTGATTCTTTCTTCCCACTGGGAGGCTTCTTTGCAGCACCTGATGAAGAAGTACCCACTTGAATCTTGCCACTCTTTATACCATTTTCTACGCGCTCTCCTGTCATTATCAACTCAGTGAAGCCAGATGATGAGCTTCCAAACTGTAAAATGGACCATTCAACGTACACATGAACATATCAACCAACTCCCTGTCAGTTAAAGGGGGTTGTACTCTTCCAGCTAAATCTCTCCACTTCTGAGCATACTCCTTGAAGCTTTCTTTAGCACCCATAGACATGCTTTGCAGCTGCATGCGAGTGGGAGCTAAATCAGCATTGTATTGATACTGCTTTTAGAAGGCTTCAGCAAGATCATTCCAATCCCGGATGTTGACACTCTCCAACTGATAGTACCACTCCAATTGAGCTCCAGATAAGATCTCTTGGAAGAAATGGATCCACAACTTCTTATCAGCAGTGTAAGGTTGGATTCTTCTGACATAAGACCTCAGATGCAGCTTGGGACAAGAGACCCCATCATAAACAACAAAAGTAGGAACCTTGAAACCAATGGGTATGACTACCCCAGATATCAGACTCAAATCTTCAAAATCCAGCCCAGAAGACTTCTGCAACTCCATAGCATCCATTCTATCCACCAGCATCTTGAATTTGTCTTCATTAGGCTCATGGTAGTAATTAGCCTCAGAATCAGAGTCCCCCATAGTGTTGTGGAGACTGCCTCCCTCTTTTTCAGACTCTTCAGACTCATAATCTTCGACTGGTTCTTTGGTCTTGGCAAGACCTTTGAACCTTCTTCCCATGTTGATCAGGCCACCTGACCTTCTAGTCTTCTTAGTCTTTTTGGCTAGCAGTGTCTTCAATTCATCCTGCCCCTTGGACAGGTTCAGGATCAGCTCTTGGAATTGTGCATTTTGTGCCTGGAGATCCTTAACCGTTTGTTCAAGAGCCATTGCTGAAATAAACAGTGAGAAGATAAGAAACCTGTGCACGATTATAAACCTGTGATGCAATGATATGATATGTGAATGCATATGCAATGTTTTTCAAGGACCGCAGGATTTAAATTTGCTTAAACAAACAAGAAGGGAAAATTTTATTAGTAATAAATTTGTTTTGCCTCTTGGGCTTACAGAAAATGAAATAAATACAAGAGATGGGGTTTTAAGTCTCCCATGGACGTTTCCTCTTTATATTGAGGTATGAGTTGAGATTCCGTTCCTCGTGAAGTTGCTTTGTTAGTTCCAGAATTCTTTCTTGGCTTGCTTTGTAATGAGCCTCGAAAGTATCCCTTTGCTCCTTCAACTGGATCCAGGATCTCTGTAAGTCTTCCATGTCAGTAGGCATGTATGGGTGAAGGATGGTATAAGATGTATCTCCTTCAGCAACAGGTTCCATGGTAACTGGCAGGATAGCAGGATATGGCATCATGAGAGTCTGAGCACGAGATCGCACCCATCTGAGATAAGCCTCCATAGGGATAGTGTACTTAGGCTCCAGAGTCTTGCTGTCAACCTTGTTTACTTTTCCCCATGCTCGTATGAATCTCTGACGGTAACCTTGAAGATCGTTGTCGTAGTCAAACACAATGCCCTGAATCAATATGTCATGTGGACCATCACTCCGAGCGTAACCAAACTGTCGTAAAGCTAGAGAGGGGTTGTAGGTGATGCCTCCTCTTATGCCTAGAAGTGGCACATTAGGAAACTCCCCACAACGGTCAATGATGGTGACATTCTCCATAGATCTGGAGCACCAATGAATATCTGAATGCGAGAGTGACATGATCCTTTTGGACCACCTGAACCCTTGTTCATTCTTCATTACTGAGCGAGGAAGGTGAGAAATAAACCACCTAGAAAGCAAAGGTATGCAGCACATCAAAGTTCCTCTTGCCTTTGTAGTACGGGTATGAAGAGAATGTAGGATGTCTCCAAGAAATGTAGGTACTGGATTGTGACTCAGGAATATGTTGATGGCATGAACGTCTATGAACTGATCTGGATTGGGGAACAATACTAAGCCATAAATAAACAAGGCTAAGATCTCCTCAAAAGCATCATAGCTCATGGCTTTCAAGAACACTTGAGCCTTATCCATTAATACCTTAGCAAGAATACCCTTAACTCCGCTTCTCGTTTCTAGAACAATGTTAGACTTCTTCAGATGTAGAGCTGCAGCAATGACCTCTAGTTTAAGCTCTTTCTCCAAGCCTGTGAAGGGTTTCTGATCAAGAACAGGTATACCCAGAAGTTTAGAGAACTCTTCCATTGTAGGAACCAGCTGATAGTCAGGGAATGTGAAGCAATGATGCTTAGGATCAAAGAACTGAAACAGAACACTCATCATGTCTTCATTGAACCCTGAAGTGACTAGATCCAATAGGTGACCATGTCTCTTGATGAACTGGGAATGATCAGACACTTGAGAAACCAGCTCTTTAAGCTTAGCAGGTATGCCCACAAAGTTGATCCTGATAGTGTTTCTACGAGCAGAAGCCATGACCTGCAACAAAGAACAAAGATAAATCCTTTGGTCCTTGAAATGGTTAGTGAAAATGCTATGCTTATGATGCATGATCATGTCATGATGTTATGCTCAATCACAAACATGTGGCACACACAAACAAGTCACACAATAGCCCTTAGGTTTGAAGGCTTGCATGAGGTTTAAAGGTAAGTACCCTCCCCTGAAGTTAGTTGGTTCATCCTGTCCTACAAAGGTAACCAGGTTCTAAGGGATCTCAATATCATTGATCCTTCACAAGGGTGGTTGTTCAGTAGGCAACTTACTTGCCAACCAAAACCCTCCAAGTTTAGAATCTCAATGAGCGTAGTATCGAGTATCAACCAACTTCAGTCTGCACCAAAGCCGGTTATCTCACTACTTTTCTAAAGGCCAAGATGAGTTAACTAGGGTTCTAAAAGTTAGTTAGTGCATTGACAACATATGGCAGCCTCATATTATCCTCAACTTGACTTAAGGAACATAAGCACCAACCAAGAAGTCACACTAACTATGGCCACCAGATCAACCATATCGGTATACGCCGTATAGTTTCCTTGGTCTATTGCCATTTACCTAAGGTACACTAGATCCGGGTTAGGATCTTTCACACATAAGAGCACCCAACAAGTAAAGTAAAGCAAACAAAGCAAACAATTTAAAGTGATCTAATTCCTAAGGGTACCCCTCTTTTACAAATCCCCAGCAGAGTCGCCAGTTCTGTAACACGGTGGGAGAACTGACTTTAGTTATGTTGCGGATAGCAAGAGTCGCCACCGACTTTTATTTTATCCAAAGGAAAGGCATAAAAGAACAGGAAAGACCTTTTAAAAGATTTTTGGGTCCGGGGGGTAGGTTATGTAAAGGGAAGGTGTTAGCACCCTTTACATCCATGGTTATCCATGGGCTCTTAGTTACTTAGCTCACTTTAAAATGTTTTTGAAATGTGAAGTGTGTGAATAAAAATTTTCTTAAGAGTTTCATAATGATCCATGTACGGATGCGTAAAAAACCTTTGTTTTGAAAATTGTTTGAAATGTGTGAAGTATTTGAAATTGTTTTGAAGAGTGAGCAAGTATCTAAGAGGAACCTACCCTAAGTTTTAAGTCTTTTCTATTCTTGAATCCTTTAAATGGTAAGACTATCCCTATTATTAAGGAATATGTAGTCATTACCTTGGATGTGAGGGACAACTGAAGGGTCATTTGTTATTTAGGCAACTGTGGGGTGTATAAGCAATTTTGAAGGGACTATCATCTTTATTCGAAAGAGACAAGATCATTACGAATGCAACATTCGAAAGGGACTTGATCTTTTATCTGTTATGTTACTAGATGATGTGAATTTGAGGGACTTATGCTTTATACACCCTACTTGACCTTTTGTTTTAGGCAACATGAGAGGTATCCCTAAGGAAGTGAGATGGCGATCAAAGATCGACTTACGTGTGTGAGTGTACTGTCGCTCCCGGGATTTTCATCCTAGTACAAACGTGAAAGTGGCGCGAAAAAGGTAGAGTCGCCAGCCAGACATTTTTATCCCAAAGGAATGGGAAAGGTAATGTTGCACAAACCTAAGGAAGAAGGGAAGGACGAGGCCTTGCGAACCAAAGATCTGGATACGGGAGTCGGTTACGAATTGAGAAGGTATTAGCACCCCAATCCGTCCGTCGTACCCGACGGGATCCACGCTTATAAGTCTGTTTTCAAAGGGTGAGAAATAATATGTTGTTTAACTGAAAGAATAACTATCTGGAATGAAATGGAATTGAGAAAAAGAAATGGATTTAACAAATGGGAATAAAATGGGAAAATGTAGGGAAAAAGAAAGATTGTGCTCGAATGGGCCCTACCCCACTGCCTACGTACCTCATCGGGATAAATGAGGATCAGAGACGTCGTAGTTCGTCTAACTAAGGCTTACACTCGTTTGTGGTTTTTAGGATGACGTTGCCATAGTTCTAGCTCAGGTGTTACCGGCTCTGACTCGAGGGTGTTTACCGTGTCGCTGTTTGAACTGTCGAGACAAGTCATGTTCGTCCGCAAAGAGTATGAGATGAGAAAAAAAAGACGTGACTTCTTGGTTTGTTGTTTTTTAGAAGAAATGTTTTGAATTTGTGTTTGTTGAATGTACAACACTAAAGACTATGACACAGGAGCGAATACTTTCCAAGATCGCCCCCAATGGAACGTTTGTAAAGCATCCTAGAAGAGTGAAGGAGACCTCCACTAGTCATTTCCCGTGTAGCTTAAGGCTCGTGGCGCATTGTACACCTTTTCCTTTATTAAGTGTTTTTTATTTTCTTTTAAGATGAGAAGAGACTCAAGTTATAAAAGGTAAACATTCTAAGGGAAACTAGACTTACCCTAAATCAGTTGAATTCATGGATAACCTATGGTTAGTGAGGTTTGCAATTGAATCTACCTAAGAGATATAAGACTAAACATGCAAGTAAAAGAAGTTAGTAATGAGCAATGTGGTCCTCCTAGGTCATGGTAGGTAAAAACGTGAATGAAATGTAAACGGGATGGAACAATGGTTCGGGTGGGTCGGTTGCGTGGTGCTAAGACGCACGACTTATGGTGTGAAACATACAAGGCTTGATTTTGGTTGAATGGAATGGAACGATGGTAATCGAGGAACCCTAAAATAATATGAACTTTATTTATTTATTTGAAAATATACTCGACGTTGGATCGAATACTTTATTTGTTTTTGAAATTTTGGTTTTCTATCGATTCGTTTTATCTTTTCTATCCTACTTATGGAAACTATAAAAGCATACAAGTTCTAGGATATTACATCACAACGCATACAAAGTATAAAACACAATTAAGGCATAAAAACATCCAAGTCCAATAAGCCAATCCTTGAAAACATACCTTGCACAAAGAAAAAGCAAATAGTTAGTGAATGATATGAATTATGAATATGCATAATGTGAAGGAATGAATTAAAATGACAAAAATATTAAAAGTCATGAAAAAAATGTGAAATTAAATTCCTAAGGTCTTAAACCTGATTATGACACTATGCTAAAAAATCTCTTAGAAATTCTAATCCTAACTAAGGCAAATGGTCACCTAATCCTATGTAAAGTTCAATCACAAACTTACACAAATTATACTACCAAAACAATAGAAAAAATGTCCTAAAAATTCACCAAAAAATATTCTAGGCATTTTAACTTGTCTTTTAATCATAGCAAAAAGAATGGGCAGAAAATATTATGGGAAGTGGCAGAAATAAATTGTACAAATTCATGTGTTTATGAAGGAATTTAATATGAATCAATTAAAATGAAAAAATCGAAATTAAATTGAAAAATGATTAAATTCAGAAAGTAAAAATTGGGAATGTTTCTAAATTGACATAATATTCTACTGTAATTTTTGGGAATTTTTATCAAGTGTTTTAATATTTTTTTTGGAATTAAATTAAAGAGGCATTAAAATGAAACCAAAAAGAAAGAAAATAGGAGGGGGGGTAGAAACAGTAATGTTTCTAAGTTAAAATGGCAACTGGGCCAAAAATGGGGGGTAGGAATAGAAAATTCGCAGGGGCCCAATTCGCATAGGAGCCTGGGGGTGAGGAAATGATTTTTTTTAGTTGAAAATGGAACCGGGCTCAGATTGGGGTGTGCTACTAGCAAAGGATAATAAGCCCAAAGATGATGTCTTAATGAACTTAATTACCTTTCATTATTCTTAATTCTTATTAATCCTTACATTAATTCCTATTATTACTCACAATAATTTAAATTTTCATTAAATTCATAATATTCTAAAAATGTTAAATTAATTAAACTCATTTATGGTTTTAACAAGAAAACCTAAAGACCCAAAAACACATGAAACCCTAAATCATCCTTCCCCCTTCCCGCGGCGCCTTCATCTCCTCCTATCCCCTTCGCCGTCGTCTCCCTTCTTCTCTACGAGATCGCCGCCGCGCCCTTCCTCTTCACGGCCCAAACATTTGCTTCTCCAAACCATCCTAACATCACCACATCCTAAACACTCATCTCCACAATTTACTCGAAACTAAAAACGACCGAGAAACACGCCGTAATGCTTTCAAACATGAGAGGTGAACTTGTACCTTGCGAGTCGACGGCAAAGCTATGGCTTTTGACTTATGGAAGAGGAAGCCTTGACGTCACCGAAGATGAGCAATGGCAGTTTTTGTTGTTGCCGTGGGTAATTTCACGACGGGATGAATGACGAGATTTGAAGACGATCTCAATCGGGGATTGATGATGCTCCACAGACGAGGAAGGTCGCGAGATGATGGTGAAGACGAGCGAAAATTGATATCCGACTTGATTAGAGGTAATTGATAGAATTTCAATGTTGTACAATTCGTTACTTTCGTAACCGGATCAATTTCTGCTATTCATCCTTTTGCCATCGATTTTCAGGTCTTGATGATAACGAAAAAAAAAAATGAAGATGATGCGGGTGGCTGATGCGAGACGAAGGTGGCGGAGATAATAGTTGGCGATGCTGCCTGGCCGATGCGAGACTATGGTGAAACACTTAAGGTATGGGCTTGATGTGATTCCTGTCTTCTTCTTGTTGCGAATTTTATGTGCTGATTCTTTCTCCTTCTGATCTTGATTCTTGCTCAGTGAATCATTTCCTCTTCTCCTTTCTTAAGTTGTGACTCATTGTTGTGATTGGTTTGTGACGCAGGTTGAGTCTAGGTTACAGAAGCGTGAGGGATTCGAAAGTGTGAAGAGGTTATGAGTTCTTGATGATCGATGCCATTAGAGTGATGAATTTGGCTTGGGATGATGAAGAAAAATAGGGCTGAAGCATGGAAGATTTTTTTAGGTGGAGAATGGAGGGTGAAGTTTTTGAAAAGCAAAATGGAGAAGAATTGGAATGAATGAAATGGAGAGTGAATTTTTGAGAATGATGAATGAATCCCCCGATTTTATCCTGTTCTGGCTTTTTTTATATCAGGTCCTCTCAGGTAAACTCTTCCCAAATCAGTTATGATTTCTGTTACGAATTGGTTACGGTTAGTTACAATTCTGTTATATTGTTAGTTAGTGATGAATGAATGTGAACCTTGTAACAATTCTGTTTAGTGTATGTCGCGGGCCTCGACTTAAATTTGAAGCATGGATGATAAGATGTCGTTTAGTTCACCGTAAACCTACTCAGATTATCATTAAACTTGAATACCGACATTTTTCTTTTCTTCTTGAATCTGAATGTTGCATATTTTAAAAGTCTTCTATCTCCTGCTTTGATCTTGACAGTAGCCACACGATGCATACAACAATTTTGCCTTTGAATAGAGATTAACGAGAATGCTCGGTTCTCGTATGACATTGGCTCCTTTTTGTTTGATGCAGGGCTGAAAAAATATAGGTTATATATCATTCGCAAAAAATGGAAACGTATACTTGAACATGCTGAACCTTGGGAATTACGGAGATCGGCTATGCCGGGTGGAAACATTCACAAAACTGCATTTTATCTCAGATTCCGTTGCCCTTTTCCTCACATTTCGTAACCATTATTTCTTGTATTTTGCAGGAAACTATTAATTGGCACAACTTCTGGATTTAATTTGTTAACGTCCAATTTCCAAATGATTCAGACCAAAAAGTGATTTATTGATGTTGCGTCTCAAAGTTTCGCCTTCATGAACACATTACTCCTGTACATCAGATTGTTCCCCTGCTGGAAATCCGAAGATTCTGCGAATTCCCGTGCTGATATTGCCAAAAACTTAGTGTATAACCGGCCTCCATATTACAAGTATCGATGGTGAGAGATGATAAGAAGCTCATCTTTGTATTTCTTTATTCTCCAAAACTTGTAGATTGGTACAGAACCATAAAATGTAATTTCTCATCATAAAACCAAATGAATTTACTTTGATGTAAATAAAAGAACTTTTGTTAATTGCTCCATTATTTGGGTTTGGCGGTATTTGTAAAGTGACAACTAATGTATGCTTCTCCTTCTCCTTCCACGTGAGAGATACCTTAGACATGCACATAGCAACAAGTCATTATGAGTCCTGGAGGATCATTTGGCACGGATCCGATACTTGATCCAAAGGTCAACGGTTTGACCAAGAAACAAACTTAACAATGGGCTTACACAAGGTTTGGATTCACAAAGCAAAAAAACAAAAAAAAAATGAAAATGTGAATATTTAATAAAAAAAAAAAATTATCAAAATTGGTTATGATTCTAAATTGGAGATAAAATGGGAAACTAATAAAAAGATCGGATCTATAAATGATGTAAGGAGAACAAATGGGTAAAAGAAAAAAAAGAAAGAAAATACATAAATCATGGTTATAAAAATGGAGGATAATTTATGGCATGGGAACTTGTAAGGATTTTATCTTAACAATCGATGAATTTTAAAATAAAGGTGGCAATAATGAAACGAAAAGAAAAATAAATTGACAATAGTATGGGAGATGGATAACTGGATTCAAAGTGAACTCGAACCACACCTTCCATATAAATCATGACCCATGCACTTTTCCTCCTCATTTTGAAGACAAAACCAACCATGATGAATCCACGAATTAATAATACTTCAAATCAACCCTTTTGAATCGCTTGGTTATATCATTCTTGAATCGAGTCATAAACAAAGAATAATGTCTCTTGACCACAATGATGGATGATAGGGAGGATCTCGTAACAGGTCAAATTTTGCTTTAAGAGTAATATATTGAAATAAATCTTCTAACTAGGAACAAGCAAATCACAAGAGTGTGCTTCGATCTCCCATATTTGCAAATATTAAGGCCCAAAACAAATGAACACGAGACGTGAACCAGTCAAAGAAATAAATATGAGGGCAAATTTTGGGGTGTTACAGCTGCCCCTATCCAATCTCTGTAGAACTGAATGGATGATAGCAATGGCTTTCAGACATTTGAGGTATGCAGGGATTGGATACTAGAAACATCCAGAAAATTTGCCCTTTGTGGCAGAAGACCAGGGAAATAAACTCAACCGAACGATCTCTGCTTGGATATAATTATGATGGGGAGAATAGTAGACAGGGGATGCCTTTTGAATAATGCCAGAAGGTTACTGGCTTGCCACACTGCGGGTGGACCTTTTGATATGATGCCACCCTGAGGATGGACTTTCGCCAATCTACGGTTGGACTTCAAAATACATTGCCACACTGCGGGTGGACTTTGGAAATTGCCACGCTGTGGGTGGACTTTTGCCAATCTGCGGCTGGGCTTCAAAATACATTGCCACACTGCGGGTGGACTTTGGAAATTGCCACGCTGTGGGTGGACTTGTGATATACTGCCACCCTGAGGATGGACTTTTTCCAATCTGCGGTTGGACTTTTGCTCACTACGGGAGACTTTTGCTCACTACGGGAGGCTTTTGCCCACTGCGGGGGACTTTAGAGATTTGCCACACTGCGGGTGGACTTTTGCTCACTACGGGAGACTTTTGCTCACTACGGGAGGCTTTTGCTCACTACGGGAGACTTTGAAAATTTGCCACACTGCGGGTGGACTTTTGCTCACTACGGGAGACTTTTGCTCACTACGGGAGGCTTTTGCTCACTACGGGAGACTTTGAAAATTTGCCACACTGCGGGTGGACTTTTGCTCACTACGGGAGACTTTTGCTCACTACGGGAGGCTTTTGCTCACTACGGGAGACTTTGAAAACTTGCCACACTGCGGGTGGACTTTTGCAGCTTGCCACCCGAAGATGGACTTTGGCCAGTCTGCGGCTGGACTTTGAAATCTGCCACCCGAAGATGGACTTTGGCCAGTCTGCGGCTGGACTTTGCATATGTTGAATTGCATGGTATGTTGCCCCATGACACTGGGGATATTATGTCTTGAGTATTGCTAATGAACTGGTATGAATGTGAAAGAAATTCCTGATGCGGAAGTAATGAGTCCCTGCTAACTCTGTGGGGAAACACAATGATTGCGTATTCGATCCCAAGAAGCCCTGTGGGGATAACATCTCTGTTGGAGAAGAGCGTGAATAATTCATCTGTCCCTAATCATCACCTTTGCCAAAAATAAATTGGACTTTTAAATTTGAGGGCCGTGCCCGGGGATACCTTGATTATTGGGGATTATCCACTCTTATGGAACTGCTGGGAAGGAGAATGATTTATCTGAAATCTTTTACGGAAATAGGAATTGCCTTGGATCTGTTGAGGAACCGAGATCAAGGAAAACAACTGAAGGAAAAACTTCTGACTTTAGTGAAGATAGCTTCCATTTGCCTGTTGGGGAAGACAACACCGAGACACGTCTTGCTGAGGAGGGAAGATTTCAGGTTGTCTCGCGCTGGGGATCAGTGATTCTGTATGGATTTTACCTCAAGAGGATTTTACAAAAGACTTTGGTGTCTTTAAACTCTCAGGTATCGTAACGACTGCATGAATCAGTGTAATAACCTTGCTGAAGGGATGTCCATTGCCAAGGCAGACGAGCTTGTGTCTGTGCTGAACGAGATAGTTGTCTTGACAAGTGCCCACGGTGTTCTAAACTCCGGGTGAATGCTTCCGGTTATCTGCCTTCGGGAAAGAATGAACTATCGTACTATTGGGGTGGCTTGCCCCTGTTCGAGTACTTGAATAGTTTTGCACTTGACTGACTGATCTTCGCTCTTGGAGAGATCTGAATTTCGAGGTGATTGCCCCAGTTTGACTGAAGTTTGAAGAGATTGCTCGACTTAACTGCCCCGGATTGGCTAGCTCTTACCATGTCCAGTTGGGAAAGTCCTTACTCAATGAAGCTTTCTCAGAAAAGGTGCACCTCGACGTGACAGTCTTTCAGAAGTTTTAAACTTCTCAACTTGGCAAGCTTAAGCTTCTGGATTGAATTTCCGCATGTGAACCATTTATGATGCCAAACAAATGTATGCAAGCAAAAAAATGTTTATTCTTAGAATGAAAATTCTAATGCAACACACATGTTAAACTTGAAGTTTTGAAAATGGATCGTTTAACCTTCGTGAGAGAATCACTAGTTAAGATACGATCTTTATTTGAATGAAAGTATGTACATGCAATACCAACAAACGTCTTTTTAGCACAACTCATAGGAGTCAGGAACGCGGTCTCGTGGTAATATGCTCTCAAAGTAACCCTGTTTCAGTTAGGACTTTTAAGGGTTGTATCGTGGCCTGGTTCACGGTTATAGAAACAAAGGATACAGGCTCGAAGTTTATTTGTGCCCACCCACTCTTCGTGATGTTCTCCATTCCTATGTTCAGCTAGTTTTCACAAGCATTCACCTTTCATAAGGGTTTCGTGTTGATTGAGGAACCATTGCTGCTATTAATTCAAGCACCAATCAGGTTTTTGTTGAGAGTCAGTCACTCCTCTATCTTTCGTGTCTGTGCCACACGACTTTGTTCTCATTTGAGGATCTTTCTTGTGTAATCCTTTTTTGTCTTTTGTTTTTGCGTTATTTTGCTTATCCCTAACTTTTGCCTGGACTGATTCTTGTGAATCTTTGATTGTGAAGTCCAGTGGGATGCCCTAACTTTTGCCTAAGTCGCTTGTTTTCAAGTTTCGACTTAGCGGGCCTTTTCTTTTCTTTTTCTTTTTTTGCATTTTGAACAAGTCGCGTGACATTGTTTGTCTTGATTGCTTCGCGAGGGTTGTGACTGCCTCATTCCTTGGTCGACGAAGGATAACCATTGTGGTTTTCAATCTTTGGACCTTTTGACTTGGATAACCATTGTGGTTTCGGGTCTTTGGACCTCTTGATTAGCATAATAGAATGTAACGGATCTTCAAATACACTTCTTTATGGAAGTCTGAACGCTTGGTCTGACTAGCTGACATCTACCTTGCCCCTGGGTTACATGTGAGGGTTTTTTATGTGAAAAGAAAATCCTACTTCAGGGCTCGAAGGTGTTAGCAAGGGTCTATCTTCCTTATATCTCCAGTGTTTAGGATTTGAAACAATGCCTGTACATCGTCAACAGGGCCTTACTCGAGAGCACACAATTAGAGATTTTACGTTTTTGTTTCGTCATTCTCCTTCATAGAATTCAAGCATGACAATTGGTATCACAATGTACACATGCAAAATTATAAGGGAATGCAAATGAATTTACTTCAAGAAAAACATGTGAGTTTTATTATTGCTAACATTCAAAAGCAAACAACTTTCATACATGTAGACAAATGTTTAGCATATAAAAGAAACTACAAATGGAAATGCAGTAAAGAAACTGAATATTGCCGTAGTTGAGGAGGCTTGGCTCCGTCTGGACCTGTCAGTCTTGGATACTTTCAACGATCAATAGCTCTTTTCACAGACTTGTAATCTTCAATTTTGCAGTTGCATGCCTAACCATGGCAGTAATGCTTCCTCTTCTAGCTATTCTGACTCTGACGCGAGACATCTGGAGGAAAGAGTGAAGTTGGGGAGTAAAGTTGCCCCATAAGGTTGCTCGGAAAGACCTGACGATCTTCTGCCTACGTATCTCCATTGACTGATGACCAATGAAGAATAAGAGCGACGTAGTTCCCCTCAATAGGGATGAAAAATGAACAATGAAGAAAGGCAAACACATAAATGTCATCACTGAGAGTATTTGAATACTGCTGGCTTTATTTGCTTCATGAATACCCTGGCGTCCTGGGTGATCAGCTCGAAGACTTCAGCTTAACGTGAACCATCTGGTAGAATGACCGTGACACCGGTTCCATTATGACTAGGCATCGGATTCTGGAGTACATTTGGAAGAGGAGCGAAATTGATCGCCTTGGAGTCAACTAGGTCCTGTACCTTGTTCTGAAAAGCCCAACATTTCTCAATACTATGCCCCTGGGCACCTGAATGGAATTCGCACCTGGCGTTAGCATCAAAATTCGGAGGTAGATTGTCAGGAGCGGGAGGTCTCATGGTACGAAGCTCGACCAGGTTCAACTTTAGCAACTCCGGGAGCAATACAGCATATGGGCACGGGACGGGGTCGAGTCTGCGGTTTCTCGCTCTTGTTCTTTCTTGAAACAGTCTCTGTACCTGTTGTTGCTGACCCTGTGGTCGTTGTTGTTGAACCTGTGGTCATTGTTGTTGAACCTGTGGAGTAATAGTCACCGCAGCTGTTTGGTGGTAACCTTGAGAATAACTTCTGTCTCGGCCCCTATACACAGCACTCGTCTCGCCTTCTCTTCTTCTTTGGCCGTTGCCAAAAGGTTTTCTCACACCGGAAGAACTAGCACTGCTTGCATCCTGGATCTTTCCCATTTTCAGAAAATTCTCTATTCTTTCTCCAGCAATGACGATATCAGAAAAACCAATGGACGGGCAGGCGGCCAGACGATCCAAGTAAACACCTTGCAAGGTGCCCATAAACATGTCGGCCATTTCCCGATCCAGCAATGGAGGTTGAACCTGTGCGGCCAGCTCACGCCACCTCTGGGCATATTGCTTAAAACTCTCTTTAGGTCCCTGAGACAAGTTCTGCAACTGGGTGCGATTCGGAGCCATATCAATATTGTATTGATACTGCTTGAGGAACGCCTCAGCTAGATCTTTCCAACTTCGAATAGAGACCCGACTCAGCTTCATGTACCAGCTCAACGAAGCTCCAGATAAACTGTCTTGGAAGAAATGCATCCAAAGTTTCTCGTCATCAGTATGAGCCGAGATTCTTCCGAAGTACGCATGAATGTGAGTCCTAGGACACGTGCTGCCGTTGTACTTGTCAAACGATGGGGCCTTGAACTTTGGAGGGATTCTGACTCCTGGTACTAACCCGAGACTGGTTACATCGATACCCAAGGAATTCTGACATTCCATGGCCTTGATCTTCTCTGACAGCTCTTCATACCTGCGATTGTTGATCTCATTCATGTTACCCATATCAGCATCCAGCAGAGTGAACTGGTCCTCTTGATTGTCTTCTAAACCTGCATTACGTGTTGTGGTCCTATTTGGATTAGGTTCTCCGTTACGGGCAGCATTAGAGTCCACATTCTCGGCCGGTATTCCCGTATTAACATTCCCATGAGGTTGCTTAACCATCAACCGGAGACGCTCCTGGTTCTGGGCCATGCCAGTCATCATTTCCATGAACTGATCCATCCTCTGTCAGAGCTCATTGAGATCAGTCTGCATTCGATCAGCCATCCTTACTCGGTTTCTTTTAGTCGGATATCGGTGAACGCGTTGACCAGCTATATTGCCTGCAATCAAATAAGTTAGAAACCCTGGGTAACCTGCAAAAATACAAGAATATGGTATGCAGGAAATGAATGCTATGGCATGTTGATTCATTTTTAGGGCATCTCATCCCCTGATTCCAGTTTTGTGAGTTTGATGAAGACAGAAGCTCCTTTTGCTGTAAATAACAAGCGGTGTTGATAATATAAGGTGCGTGTGTGTAGCAGACGTGCCAAATAATTCCAAGAATACGAAGACCGACGTGTTTTTGCAAATGTGTCAGATGTGTCGGTGATCACAAAGTGAGAGAACACATAATGATATCAAAGAGACCTTTTTATGATAAGAACTTTGTTGATATAGTCAAAACACCAAAAGTATGGATTCAAACAGAAGTACAATGATAAAAAGATTCCATCAACAGTCCTGATGGTAATCCTACAACATACAAGCAAATAGAAAGATGTCTTTGTCAATGCGATCCTCCATCTAGATCTGGGTCAATGATCGGTCCTGCCTTTGGAACTTCTACCAACCCCTTTGTATGCACCTGGTTGTCTTCAAACCTTTTCAGCTTCTTTTGATAGAAAATCATCATCCGCTTGTAGTAGGCAGCTTCTTCTCGGGCTTTAGCAAGTTCTTCATCTTTTTCTCTCAACTTATCGGCCATCTCTTCGTCTTTCTCCTTTAGCTTACTTGCGATCTCTTCAGCTTGAACTTTGTCTTGTTCCTCTCTTTTGATCCTGTAAGCAGCATGTCTCTTTTTCATGTTCTCAAACATCAAGGTCTTCTGATCCAGTTGCCTTCTAGTGTCAATGTGTTCCTTGGAAGAACTCCTAGTAGCAAACTCGAACCTCTCATACCGAGCCAACTCAACTTCACACTGTTTTCTTTCAATAGCATGTCTCTCAGCATCTTCTTGAGCTTTCCACTCAATCTCAAGTCTAGCGTGATTAGCTTTAGCAAGCTCCTGTCCCAACTGTGCATTCTCCATTAACAAACCGTCTCTTTCCGTCTTCATCTTGTTGAACTCTTCGATGCTAACTGTGGTAGGTTATTCAATGACCGTGGGATATAGAAGAGGCGCAGGCCCAAATGGTAACAGTAACACTTCAACCCGCTCTCTTAACCATTCTACAAACGGTGGATACATTCGACAATTCCCTACTCCCAAAGTCTTCTTCCCTCTTGTCTTCCGACTATGCCAAGCATTAGAAGCTTTCTGAGCAATCTCGAATCCATCTGTTGATTGGAAGTACAAGGACTCTGTGATGTCCACAGCAGCTGGTGGTTCCTTTAAAGCATACCCAAACTGTCTAACCGTGAGAGAAGGGTTATAATTAATTCCCCCTTTCCTCCCGATCAATGGAACATTAGGGAATCCTCCGCAACTATGAAGAATGTCAATGCACCGCAAACCCTGATTAACCCATACAATGTCCTTTGCTTGCAAACCCATCAATCTTTCCGACCATTCAAAAGTGTTCTTCGTCTTCTCAAAAGCTCCTGATTGTGGAAGAAAGCGGGTGAACCACTTGTAGAATATAGTCGCGCAACAATTCAACATTCCACCCCTTCGCTTCTCATTCTTATAATGCACAGAGTGGTAGAGATCACCTAGAAGAGTAGGAATAGGATTCTTTGCTATGAAAATGCGAATAGCATCAACATCCACGAAGTTCGGCATATTCGGGAACAAAGTGATTCCATAGATACACAAAGCTAGGATCGCATTGAAGGTACTCCAACTTTTTGCCTCAGCTGCTTTGGTAGCCTCATCTAACAAGAAACTCAAATGATATCCTCGGAAGCCTCCTTTGCTATCAATCCGGTCTTCCAATAATGACTTGCTCAAATAAAGAGCAGTTGCTACATCTTTGAAGTCGGGATCAATCTTGGTCCCAAATAATGGTGCACAGTCCTTCACGGAAACTCTCAGGATGCTCGAATACTCCTCTAATGTAGGTGCCAGCACGAAATCAGAAAGTACGAAACATCTAAGCTGTGGATCATAAAACTGTAGCAAGGTGTGCATCCCTCTGAAAGCATAGTCACTGATGGGCTCTATGAAATACAAAATCCACCCGTAATCCTGCTTGAAGACATTCAGAACTTCTGGAGGAGCTAAGGCCTTCACTTTGAGAATTTCTTTCACAACAGGCTGATAAACCTTGTAGGAGATAATACACTTGGTCTTCTTCTTGGGTTCCATGCTCATAGATCAATACCCACAACCGGAATCAAGGATGTAATATGCAGCCCTGCAAATGAATAAGCATGCGTTAGGAATGCAAGTATGCGGATGATGCGATGCAATGCAATGGCATGTGATCACTGTTGCATATACGGGGCACTGTTGTACTGCCTTCTGATTTTGCCTGAATACCGACTATCAAGAACACCAGATCATAAGTAGAAGAAAACCCAAGTATCAAGAACAAGGTAGGTTGAAGGTTTAGTTTTCCTGCAAACCTGTAAATCCCTCCCAATCTCACGGGTATTGCTACTACGGGTCAACATCACGGACTCTCAAAGCTGAATAACAATAATACGTTCACCATTTCCGAGAAATGGCTCATGACCAAATCAGGGAATCGGTTTGGCATTATGTACTACTCAGGGAGGCCTCAGCTGAATTCCGGAAAAACAAGCATCCCTCATAAGTTCCTGGCTTCAAGCACTGAAGTCGAGAAACAATAGTACATTCATCCCGAAGGGTACAATACTACCGTCATACGACCAGTTGCTTTAACCAGGTTCCTACGAGAGAACAAGGTCATCCTATGCGATTTCCTAGTGGGCCCTCGGGTGCGAATGGGTTTGCCACAAAATGTGGTCTGCCACTGTCACCACTGGAGAGGGTTGTTTCCACTAAGGTCCTTGATGATCGGTTCCCAGTGTTAGCAGCTCAGGTGGGAACATTCTATGGTCTGCCTAGGCAGTATAGAACATATCCCAAGAGAGCCTGATCTGGGTGTGGGACTCGTAAAAACTACACGTGCTCAAGACCACGCAAGCCACACGACTGCCCACTCTAAATCCTATGTGTATACTCAAGCCGGGTATTTGGCTTATCTCACAATAATCCCATCCCGCCAAGGAAAACCAGAACAGCCAGTACAGTATATGCCAGTATATGCGACAGTAAAGTAAAGTGCAGAAAGCTGTAAAGGAAAGCGATAGCCTGTAAAAATAGTAAAGCTAAACTAAAGCATAACAGCGAATGAATAAGCACCCAAAGAACACGAAACAAACAAGCGCTAGGATTGACTCTCAAAGGGGAAATTAGAATTTCTAAAAATCCCCAGCAGAGTCGCCATCTGTCGCTCCCGGGATTTTCATCCTAGTACAAACGCGAAAGTGACGCGAAAAAGGTAGAGTCGCCAGCCAGACATTTTTATCCCAAAGGAATGGGAAAGGTAATGTTGCACAAACCTAAGGAAGAAGGGAAGGACGAGGCCTTGCGAACCAAAGATCTGGATACGGGAGTCGGTTACGAATTGAGAAGGTATTAGCACCCCAATCCGTCCGTCGTACCCGACGGGATCCACGCTTATAAGTCTGTTTTCAAAGGGTGAGAAATAATATGTTGTTTAACTGAAAGAATAACTATCTGGAATGAAATGGAATTGAGAAAAAGAAATGGATTTAACAAATGGGAATAAAATGGGAAAATGTAGGGAAAAAGAAAGATTGTGCTCGAATGGGCCCTACCCCACTGCCTACGTACCTCATCGGGATAAATGAGGATCAGAGACGTCGTAGTTCGTCTAACTAAGGCTTACACTCGTTTGTGGTTTTTAGGATGACGTTGCCATAGTTCTAGCTCAGGTGTTACCGGCTCTGACTCGAGGGTGTTTACCGTGTCGCTGTTTGAACTGTCGAGACAAGTCATGTTCGTCCGCAAAGAGTATGAGATGAGAAAAAAAAGACGTGACTTCTTGGTTTGTTGTTTTTTAGAAGAAATGTTTTGAATTTGTGTTTGTTGAATGTACAACACTAAATACTATGACACAGGAGCGAATACTTTCCAAGATCGCCCCCAATGGAACGTTTGTAAAGCATCCTAGAAGAGTGAAGGAGACCTCCACTAGTCATTTCCCGTGTAGCTTAAGGCTCGTGGCGCATTGTACACCTTTTCCTTTATTAAGTGTTTTTTATTTTCTTTTAAGATGAGAAGAGACTCAAGTTATAAAAGTTAAACATTCTAAGGGAAACTAGACTTACCCTAAATCAGTTGAATTCATGGATAACCTATGGTTAGTGAGGTTTGCAATTGAATCTACCTAAGAGATATAAGACTAAACATGCAAGTAAAAGAAGTTAGTAATGAGCAATGTGGTCCTCCTAGGTCATGGTAGGTAAAAACGTGAATGAAATGTAAATGGGATGGAACAATGGTTCGGGTGGGTCGGTTGCGTGGTGCTAAGACGCACGACTTATGGTGTGAAACATACAAGGCTTGATTTTGGTTGAATGGAATGGAACGATGGTAATCGAGGAACCCTAAAATAATATGAACTTTATTTATTTATTTGAAAATATACTCGACGTTGGATCGAATACTTTATTTGTTTTTGAAATTTTGGTTTTCTATCGATTCGTTTTATCTTTTCTATCCTACTTATGGAAACTATAAAAGCATACAAGTTCTAGGATATTACATCACAACGCATACAAAGTATAAAACACAATTAAGGCATAAAAACATCCAAGTCCAATAAGCCAATCCTTGAAAACATACCTTGCACAAAGAAAAAGCAAATAGTTAGTGAATGATATGAATTATGAATATGCATAATGTGAAGGAATGAATTAAAATGACAAAAATATTAAAAGTCATGAAAAAAATGTGAAATTAAATTCCTAAGGTCTTAAACCTGATTATGACACTATGCTAAAAAATCTCTTAGAAATTCTAATCCTAACTAAGGCAAATGGTCACCTAATCCTATGTAAAGTTCAATCACAAACTTACACAAATTATACTACCAAAACAATAGAAAAAATGTCCTAAAAATTCACCAAAAAATATTCTAGGCATTTTAACTTGTCTTTTAATCATAGCAAAAAGAATGGGCAGAAAATATTATGGGAAGTGGCAGAAATAAATTGTACAAATTCATGTGTTTATGAAGGAATTTAATATGAATCAATTAAAATGAAAAAATCGAAATTAAATTGAAAAATGATTAAATTCAGAAAGTAAAAATTGGGAATGTTTCTAAATTGACATAATATTCTACTGTAATTTTTGGGAATTTTTATCAAGTGTTTTAATATTTTTTTTGGAATTAAATTAAAGAGGCATTAAAATGAAACCAAAAAGAAAGAAAATAGGAGGGGGGGTAGAAACAGTAATGTTTCTAAGTTAAAATGGCAACTGGGCCAAAAATGGGGGGTAGGAATAGAAAATTCGCAGGGGCCCAATTCGCATAGGAGCCTGGGGGTGAGGAAATGATTTTTTTTAGTTGAAAATGGAACCGGGCTCAGATTGGGGTGTGCTACTAGCAAAGGATAATAAGCCCAAAGATGATGTCTTAATGAACTTAATTACCTTTCATTATTCTTAATTCTTATTAATCCTTACATTAATTCCTATTATTACTCACAATAATTTAAATTTTCATTAAATTCATAATATTCTAAAAATGTTAAATTAATTAAACTCATTTATGGTTT